>CM062653.1:42478650-43911918 GCA_031772095.1 Zeugodacus tau
ACTGTTGAATCTAATAATCAACTAGTCGACGATGTCGCAACGCAGGAACATAATTCATAATTCTCTTGCCACTCTCTATTTCGTGGTCATTCATAAACCGGGTACGCCAATATAATTTGCCTATAAATAGGCGCCTCTTTCCATATTAGACTCCTGCTGGTTGAAGCCAGGCAAACAATTTATCGTCTGCGGCATAGAACACAGACATACTCATACATACATGGACATTTTTTTGCTTCTGGACTGCAGTAGCTACTACGAGTCTATCGGCATTCGGTTTGTTATTGTTTGTTGGCAAAGTCGTATCTAATTCGGTGGCTTCGTCATCATCATCATTGACATGTTGATTTAGCAGACACTCATACCCATATAGACTTTTTCACTAGAATTGTTGAAGACAAAATACGCACTGTCGAGTTTAATGTATTGAAGAACATAAACATTTTTGTAATGGGAAGGTTAATGTTGAAAAAGAAAGTGACTATTACGTATTCTTTTCTCAACATCTTTTCAGATTCGTTTGTTTGTGTGAGCACATAGTGATATGTTATTGTATTTAGTAGGGCAACTAGACCAAGCTTTAGATAGAGTTTATCACCATAGCTTGAGCAACTTGTTTCTACGAAATTTAATCATGATATTATATGTCAAATATCTACCTTCCGCCTTTCTATCTTTTGAATTTCGCGGCTATTTATAAAGCGTTACAGAGCTCGTATCTGGCAATACTATACATCTTTGAAAGGTTTTGACACACGCTTAATTCTTCCATCTAAGGCGAACAACTGGACCGCTTGAAGCTGGCGATCGACCAAAAGCGTCCAGAATTGGCAAACAGGAAGGGTGAAAGGATGGGAGGTTTTATTGCATCCACCATATAGCCCGGATATAGCGCCAAGTGATTACCACCTGGTCCAGGTGGTGTAAAGTTAAACTCAAAAGAAGCTTGTGAAAAGTAGCAGCGCTCGTATTAAGCTGTTATGTAAGCAGTAAAAATTAATAAACTTTTATCCTGTAGGAAAATACTAAAATACAAAAACTATGTGAATAAATTTAACTTAATAAACTCGATTTGACATAGTAAAAGACTTCAAAAACTCTAAATGTTCATAAACCGCTTAAATAGTTCTCCCTGCATGATTCCCCACAGATCTGTTGTTGCCTATTAGAGGTCGTAATTCTTAATAAGACTCGTTATAATTGCTGCTATCACCTAGCGTTTGAAGTAAAATGCAAATAACTTTATTTATATAGAGCAAATACACTTATGGGAGGGCCACTTAATTTCCATTATATCAAGTACATACGAGTATATTACATATTTAAATATACATAGTTATATGTACTTATTTTGTGTGTGTTTGTATACTCGTAGAGGAGGGAATGTTAATTGGCATATAATTTATTATAATAGCCTTACATCATTTATTTAGTTATAAGTAGCATACTCCGAGCAATGAAAGCGTTTAGTTTTGCAGAAATGTGTGTTTGTGGCCTTTTGTCTTCGCGTGTGTTGTGAATCATTGAATACTTTGTTGTCCTTTTATTAGTTTATTTGAGAAGAAAAGTTTTTGAGTATTGCACTACTGATTGTTTTAGTATATGTGCATAATTATGTTAAATACCACTTCATTAGCACCTCACTACTCAGAGGCACACATTCAATATTATTAGTTATGTGGCCTTTTCTCAAATTGCTTGAAGCGTTGCCTTGCGAATACAGAACACGTGCAGAAGAGATATTCCATTTTCTTCAGTCTTCTTGATCTGTCAGTTCCATTTTTCAAGCGTGCGCAACCACCAGACCAGTATGCCAACCAATGTCAAGTCCTTCGTAAATCCTTCCAACGCCCTTTGATCTTTCTTGTCACGATCCCTTTCAGATCAGTGTATAGATAGTGCAATTTATCCGTCCACTCACCGACACTCTTGCAAATAAGACCTGACGAGGCGAAGCTTTTAGATAATAGGTTCCTGAGTCCCTCCACCTCGTTGGTCTTTTCAAAACTACTTGAAAACCTTTTCCAGGACTGACGTTTGGGTCTACGCACCAACTTTGTGAATAACATTAGAAGATCCTTATACTCGTTCCAACAGTCACTAGTTTAGACCTGTTGACAATTTTCTGCATCCTGCGTCTACAAGACCCGAGCTCCTTGTTCGACCCATGGCCGTCGAATTGTGCTTTAGTCCATATGTTTCGAGTTTATCACACAAGGTATGATAACTTCGCCTTGCATAGTATCTGTCTGTTCAATTCTGATTATATTTGAAGAAAAGTAAAGTTTTACTAACAACATCCGTGTCTTGCAAAAAAACATAAGTATCTAAAACAAGTAAGGAAGGGCTAAGTTCGGGTGTCACCGATCATTTTATACTCTCGCAATTTATTTTTTTAATTTTATTAATATTACACATAATTTGACTCACATATTCGGCATATATAGTATAAAGTCCATTGAAAGTTTGAAAACCCTAATATTAAATAGATCGGAGATAGGGGAAGTTATGACCAAATTTCACTAATTTTTGGCACGGAGACATATTATTAGAAGAAACATATTCCCTCTCAATTTCTTCTAAATATCAGAGAGTCTTACCTATATTTTCGATAAAAAAATGTGTTAGAAGCACTGAGGTCCTCATACTCGATATATAGGGTCTTGAAAACTTATGGACAGTATGTTTGCAAAGTTCTGCTCCGATATCTTCACTAGTCGACTTCAGAGTTCTGGTATGTGGGAGGTAGGCGTGATTGTGCACCGATTTGGACTATTTTCACAACATATCATTGGGAGGCTAGGAAGATATTATATACCGAATTTCATTGAAATTGGTCGAGTAGTTCCTGAGATATGGTTTCTGACCCATAAGTGGGCGGAACCACGCCCATTTAAAATTTTGTATACCATTTTCAGTGCAACTCTTCTGTACCTTCTTTACAATGAAATTTAAGATTTCTGGTGGTTTTCCTTACTGAATTATAGCAATTTTAGTGGTTTTCAACATAACCATTGTATGGGAGGTGGTCGTGGTTATGATCCGATTTCTTTCATTTTTGGACTGTATGAGGAAGTGGCTAAAAAAAACGAATGCAGAAAGTTTGGTTTATATAGCTTTAGTAGTTTACGAGTAATGTACAAAAAACTTAGTAGGGGCGGGGCCACGCCCACTTCTCCAAAAAAATTACATCCAAATATGCCCCTTCATAGTACAATCCTTTGTACCAAATTTTCCTTCCATAGCTTTATTTATGGCTTAGTTATGGCACTTTATGTGTTTTCGGTTTTCGCCATTTTGTGGGCGTGGCAGTGGTCCGATTACGCGATCTTCGAACTTAACCTTCTTATGGTGCCAAGAAATACGACTTCCAAGTTTCATCAAGATATCTCAATTTTTACTCTAGTTACAGCTTGCACGGACGGACAGACGGACGGACGGACAGACAGACATCCGGATTTGAACTTTACTCGTCACCCTGATCATTTTGATATATATAACCCTATATCTATCCCGTTTAGTTTTAGGACTTACAACCAACCGTTATGTGGATAAAACTATAATACTCTCTTTAGCAACTTTTGTTGCGAGAGTATAAAAATTACAAAGATTTTTTTTATACTCTCGCAACAAATGTTGCTAAAGAGAGTATTATAGTTTTGTTCACATAACGGTTGTTTGTAACACCCAAAACTAAACGAGTTAGATATAGGGTTATATATACCAAAGTGATCAGGGTGAAGAGTGGAGTTCAAATCAATCTGTCTGTCCGTCCGTCCGTCCGTCCGTCCGTCTGTGCAAGCTGTAACTTGAGTAAAAATTAAGATATCTTGATGAAACTTGGCACACTTATTTCTTGGCACCATAGGAAGGTTGCTTTCGAAAATGAGCAAAATCGGACCACTGCCACGCCCACAAAATGGCGAAAACCGAAAACACATAAAGTGCCATAACTAAGCCATAAATAAAGCTATGGAAGGAAAATTTGGTACAAAGGATCGTACTATGAAGGGGCATATTTGGATGTATTTTTTTTGGGGAAGTGGGCGTGACCCCGCCCCCTACTAAGTATTTTGTACATATCTCGCAAACCAATAGAGCTATATAAACCAAACTTTCTGCATTCGTTTTTTTTTAGCCACTTCCTCATACAGTCCAAAAATGAAAGAAATCGGATCATAACCACGCCCACCTCCCATACAAAAGTTAGGTCCAAAATTACTAAAAGTGGGTTAACTCACTAACGAAAAACGTCAGAAACACTAAATTTCACATAAGAAATGACAGATGAAAGCTGCACTCAGATTTTTTTACAAAATGGAAAATGGGCGTGGCGTCGCCCACTTATGGGTCAAAAACCATATCTCAGGAACTACTCCACCGATTTCAATGAAACTTGGTTTGTAATAGTTTCCTTACATCCCAATGATATGTTGTGAAAATAGGCCAAATCGCTTCACAACCACGCCTACTTCCTATATACCAGAACTTTGAAGACAATCTGAATCGTTTACTTTACAATATATAAAGTAAGTACTAGTGAAGATATCGGTGCAGAACTTTGCACAAATACTATGTTAATAGTGTGGCAGCCCCATTCTAAAAATCGCCGAAATCGGACTATAGGTTTTTAAGGCCAAATATATCGAACACGAGGACCTAATAATATTATGGTTTCCAACTTTCAATGGACTTTATACAATATATATGATGAATATGTGGGTCAAATTGTGTATTATATAATATAAATAAAGTTAAATAAATAAATTGCGAGAGTATAAAATGTTCGGTTACACCCGAACTTAGCCCTTCCTTACTTGTTTATATGTATGTCCGATACACTCAAAAATCCGCTTGGAGAAACCTGTTTAAGTAGCTCAAGTAAATATGTATCGCAAATAATCCTTATGAGCGTACAGAACTATGGGTAGAAAACATGTTTCGGAGATTGGATGAAGCGTTAGTGCTGCTTGAATTGGATTAATAAACTGTAATTCTATATTTTATAATTATATAGAATTTTATGCGATATGAACATTAGACTTATTAGAGATATAATCTTGTCTTGTCATTTTGATGTCAATCGTTGGGTGATAGTAAAAGTAAAAGAATTGAAACCTAGAAGGTTTTCTGTATCAGAAGTAAGTATTTCATCAAATTTAAATCCAATTACGGTTACGTCTCATGTTTTTATTATGCAGATAAAATCACCTTGATCCAATTTCTAAAGGCATTAAAACCCCTTTTAAATGTATATTAAACAAATCGTAAAACCATTTTATGCATATACACATTTTTTATATTTTGATAAAAATGTCCCTCATTTTAAATATGTATGTATATGTATATACATGCACACATGAATAATGAATAAACGTATGTACTTTTTATATTCCCGCAACATGTTGCACAAAGGGTATAATAGTTTTGTTTACATTCGGTTTTTTGTAATACCCAAAACTACAAGAGTTAGATAAAGGGTTATACCTCATACCAATATTGGCACGATTTTAGTTAGGCACGATTAAACCAAAATAAACATTTTTTAATAATTAAAAAAATTACGAGATATCGAGCATTGAAGTTATGTGTTAACAGCAGCCGATCCACACACTTATGCATTGATGCATGTGTTATGTGATTGATTGACAAGTTCTTTCGTGTATCTTGGCGCGCAGTAACTAAAATCTCGCCCAAATATTTATGTGCATTTTTGTTATACTCTCGCAACAAAGTTGCTAAGAGAGTATTATAGTTTTGTTCACATAACGGTTGTTTGTAACACCCAAAACTAAACGAGTTAGATATAGGGTTATATATACCAAAGTGATCAGGGTGAAAAGTGGAGTTCAAATCCGAATGTCTGTCTGTCCGTCCGTCCGTCCGTCTGTGCAAGCTGTAACTTGAGTAAAAATTAAGATATCTTAATGAAACTTGGAACACTTATTTCTTGGCACCATAGGAAGGTTGCTTTCGAAAATGAGCAAAATCGGACCACTGCCACGCCCACAAAATGGCGAAAACCGAAAACACATAAAGTGCCATAACTAAGCCATAAATAAAGCTATGGAAATAAAATTTGGTATGAAGGATCACACTATGAAGGGGCATATTTGGATGTAATTTTTTTGGGGAGGTGGGCGTGGCCCTGCCCCCAAATAGGTTTTTTGTACATATCTCGGAAACCAATAGAGCTATATAAACCAAACTTTTTTCAGTCGTTTTTTTTAGCCATTTCTTAATACAGTCCAAAAATGAAAGAAATCGGATCATAACCACGCCCACCTCCCATACAAAAGTTAGGTTGAAAATTACTAAAAGTGGGTTAACTCACTAACGAAAAACGTCAGAAACACTAAATTTCACATAAGAATTGGCAGATGGAAGCTGCACTCAGATTTTTTTACAAAATGGAAAATGGGCGTGGCGTCGCCCACTTATGGGTCAAAAACCATATCTCAGGAACTACTCGACCGATTTCAATGAAACTTGGTTTGTAATAGTTTCCTTACATCCCAATAATATGTTGTGAAAATAGGCCAAATCGCTTCACAACCACGCCTACCTCCCATATACCAGAACTTTGAAGACGATCTGAATCGGTTACTTTACAATATATAAAGTAAGCACTAGTGAAGATATCGGTGCAGAACTTTGCACAAATACTATGTTAATAGTGTGGCAGCCCCATTCTAAAAATCGCCGAAATCGGACCATAGGGTTTTAAGGCCCATATTTCGAACACGAAGACCTCGGTGCTTCTAACCTAATATTATGGTTTCCAACTTTCAATGGACTTTATACAATATATATGACGAATATGTGGGTCAAATTGTGTATTATATGTATAATATAAATAAAGTTAAAAAATAACAGAAACGTAATGTAACTTGGTAGCTCAACCCTCGAGGATTTTATACCGAATCAAATAAATTGT
Organism: Zeugodacus tau; assembly: GCA_031772095.1. Taxonomy (NCBI): domain Eukaryota; kingdom Metazoa; phylum Arthropoda; class Insecta; order Diptera; family Tephritidae; genus Zeugodacus; species Zeugodacus tau. The sequence goes on from CM062653.1 coordinate 42,485,588, forward strand.
GAGAGTATAAAATGTTCGGTTTGCAAACGAGCTTAGTACTTTCTTACTGGTTTATGACAATGCAAGAATTGAAGAACAATATATTATAACCGCACTGGTAGTGACATGGCAAGTGTAACAGCCACTCAACAGATTTGCTGAATCTTAATTACAGCGCATTGAAAACTTTCTGAGGGTTCTTTATGAATTCTGTACATATTTTGTTGATATCATTTGTGGTATCACTTGTCATCTTAACAAAAATCATTAAAGCAATACGCCCTTCAAAGCACACGAACACAAAGTTTATGTTCTATGGAGAGATGCTTCAAAGTTCTTCATTAAATATACCTTGTTTTAACATTAATTATATACATCAACATATGTATGTATGTATATGTAAGCTATTGCTATGAAGAGGCATATTGAGTAGTTCAGCAAATCAATAATCTACAGATGGAATCTCTAAAGTAAACAAATACGACTATTCGCACAAGACGGTTTATCAGCCATGTGTGTCTGTATGCATTTATATGTTGTCGAGCTACTCACATAAATTCGGTTGAGCTTTAGTGGTTTAGTGGTTTAGTCCCATTAGAAGTCTATAAATAAAATCTAAACACTCATTCGATTACTGTGCTCAATATTAAATTATCATGGCGGCAGTGATTTCCTTCCGGTGTTGTCTGCGGCCAATACATTTCGTACTTTATTCGATATTCAAAGTTCTAACATATTTTTTACATTGTTAGAGAGGAGCCCTCATGCATGTGTGTATGCTTAAGCGCTTTTGCCAGGACCAGAGACATAATTATGCTGGTTTATGCGAAGCATAGTAATTCGAACGCACACAAATCATCACAGTGGGCCATATACAGAAAATTGTGAATAAAAATCAGAATAGCTTAATTATTACTTGATATGTATTTCAATAAATGTTTAAATTAGACACCATTCGGAAACAACAACAACATTTCTTCATATTTCCAATTAGAAAAGTACCAAATTAAAGTATTCAAGAATAGTTTCTATTGTAACCTATAACATCTAGTTTATTTTTTCCTCAGTTAACCTCCTTAAGATCTAATGAGACTTCAAGAACCAATTCTGATTCTAAAATTTAATATAGCATACATCAAGTTTATTTACTGAAATGCTTTGTCCCCATTTCATAATATATATTATTTTACCAAAGAAAGTTAGTATTATAGTTTAAGCCAGATATTTTTTGTCTTAAAACTTCAAATTTTTTTGGAAAAAGTAAAATCAGATCATTGAACCACTGTATTGACGAATGAGATATATATGTATTTAAGAATTCTTGTGAGTGTTTGCCAGTGTCAACATGCTTGCATATCGGGACAATACGAGTGCCATCTGTTTTTGTTTGTCCGATGTCACAAACAGTGGCAGCTAATTTAAATAATGGTACTACAAATCTGATACATTCCACTCAGACAATGGTAATGTGTACTTATGTTGAGTAAAAAATGTTTGCGCCTAAAGACAAAAAAGAACTGGGGGATATGGAGACTAGGGAATCGTTACAGTATTATTTGGAATTCACGAAAAATAAATTAATTAAAATCACGAAGCTCATAAATACACTTCTCCCCTTAGCGGCTTTAGTAGAATGTATGTCATGTATGTACATTATAAAAACTACTAAATCTAAAACTTACCGATCTAAAAAGTGTTAGATCGTCGAAAGATGGCCGGAAAAAATACGGATCAATTCCGGCAACCGGCTGTTGTGGGAATTTAATGCATTATGATAATGTGGATCGTTTAAATTTGATTTATACTGAATATTTAGCTGAGCCAATTTACGAGCATTACTTAACAAAATATAGAGAAAATGTTCCGGTATTTAAAAAAAGCAATTATTGTAAGATTTATGTTTTCACCCATTCCCTCTATCGCTACTACTCTTAAATCTTATTTTTTAAATTTTCGCATTTGTACATTTTAGTTCAGAGGAAGAACGCAGCATGGACGACAAATTGGTGTGTGACGAAGTACATTTACGTACATTAAGCCAATCACCATTGGCGCTGCAAAGCCTACAACAACGTAGACAGAGTAATCAGAGCACACAAAGTACAACCAAAACCATAACACCAATTCAAAGACGACGCTGTTCAGGCGGAAATGCCATAACTATCAGCAACGAATTTGAGCTTCCACGACCCCCGCTGGCTCAGCACGAGCTACTCGACGATGACGGCGACGATGATCCTAAATGCCAGCGAGTCAGTGTGAAGAATCCCACAACCATTTCGCTTTGATATAACCGATAACGGTGATAGCGGCGTCGGTGGCGACGATGAAACCGACTGTGGTCTCAGTAATCCCGCAGCCGAAACCGAGAACAATGAAGGAGTTATAATAGCTGAAACACATAATGAAGATTTAATTGACTCGAGCATACTGCGTGTGAAGGTAGGTAATCATTGTCCCCAAACACAGTTCGGGATGATTAATATGTAAATAAATGTGGAACAAATCCAAATATTAATTAACCTTTAGCAATACTTAAAATAATGCAAGCTGTCATGTGTTATATCGCTTCTGATTCAGCAATTACCCGACATGTCGAAGATACCACGGCTCCCTGGCGATGGCGCACATTCAGTGGATGATCAACGCACAATCAAGTCATTCCCCTCCGCCACACCAACCAAGTCATCCGCTGTCAGTTCGAAGCGACCCACAACGGACATTGACCGCATGCGGGTTAAGAACACCCCGCTGCGTGTGCAATCCGTTCGCATTGTAGAGCAGAGAATGAAGCTCGGTCCGAAAAGACGCACAGAAAGCTGCAGCATATTTGGCAATACGAGCAATTATGGTAAGCTAATAAATTCTGTTTTATCAACCACAAAGTTGCTCATTCCCATAAGTGCAATGCCGTGTTATGCGAGTATTAACCGATGCTTATCGGCCTACATGCATATGTAGCTTGATTGAAATGTGTAATTTGCCGTGCGAGCACCTAATTGAAATTCTTTAATTTCCGGTCAACTTCGGTCAATGCTGTCACATCCTACTTACGTCAATAGATTGTGAGGCTGATGAGGGAAAGACGATATCGGAGCCAAGGCCACGTAACAATCAAACTTATGCAGCTTTCAAGAGTGCCAACGTTGTCAAGGGCATTTTGTGTCCATCTCTCACGAATTCGTTCAAGCAAAATTCGCTGGAACGTTCATATCTAACGTACACTCATCGTCAGCGTCAAAAGTCACTGATCATTGTCAATCTGGTTAATTTTATGCTTAAAGTGACGCTCGCAGTCATTTGGTTCATTCAAGAGAGCAAGCGTGAAGGCAAAGTGGTGAGTATGAGGATTTATTTCGTAACTATTCTATGTGGGCCCTTTGGCAGCCACTCTTAGTCAAGCAGACATTGTCAATGTTAAAGTTATAGATTAAGATAAAGACTGTAACTAACTTAATGTTATCTCTCAATTCTGATATAGTTACAACTTCGCGCCCTTCATGCTTTAACTGAGATATATTTATATTGAACCCTGATTCTTATAATTAATATTACTAATTCGAGGATTCTTAGATCAGTCATTATTATGTTGGCCCGATTTTTCAACAAGTAAAAAATAATAAAGAATAGAATTTTACAATGTTAGGTCCACTGGTCTATAATATTTGTGATCATTTCCAAAAGAACATTGCAATTAAAATATCCAAACTGAAATTTCGAACATCTCCTGATACACCTTTGATCCAAAAACAGCATATGTTTAAATATTCAATGAAACTAATATAAGTAAATGGGATTTAAAGGAAATATATTCATAAATATGATGAATCATTGTTCTTTAGGTTGCAAACAAATATTATTTAATACAGATTTGCTTCACACCATCGTGTCACCAAATCACATGATCCATTCTACTTATTTACTTTTATGCTATTTCTGTTTAGAGTACGTAAGCTGATATCAACTAAAAGATTGTCAAAATACTGTCAATCAACACAAAATTTTCAGGAGCTAAGAAGGAAACAAAAAGCCAACAAATTGACTGACTTAAAATGAGAGCTGTTTCACTAGTTAGTTAAGAGCAAGGGAGATAGGCGTGTTGTTATTGTTTGACAGGAGCAACATGTCAAAAATGTCTAAAAAATTATATGTTTGTCTATTTTCATTTCGCCAACAACTATTTACACTGGGCTGGTGTGTACTTGGGTACTGATGAATATACAATGTAAATCACTATGTTGATGATAACGCTTGTATTCACGTTTCCGTGTTACCATAAATGCTAAATTTGGATATAAATCAGTTTACTCTTCCCTGACGACAGAAATTTTGTATTTCCTACAAAGTATTAACTTTTGCATACCTAATTACATTTCGATATTTCTGTATGAATGGCAATGTTAAAAATCGTTAATAAATTAATCTTTATTTTCTTTATCCTGCAGAACCTGCTTTTAAAGCAAGAGTTTGTGAGTTCAAGGACACTGTGGTAACCAATTATTGGCAGTCCTGGTTTTTCTAGCAAGTACGAAGATTACGAAAATGCAACACAACAGTTCAAGGGCGAAGTCCAACCATCGTTAAAACTCGTGATATACATAAACCTACCATTTCTAGTGTGACACTTCACCTATCAAGTAGCTATGCCGAAACGATTACAACGACGACAAATTCGCCATACTTACCTGACTTATTAATGATGATTAAGAATTGTAATGTTAAATTAGAACATAAATTGTATAGCGTTCTTTACAGAAAATTTTAAATTAGTTGTAAAATAACAATTTATTAATAAGTTTAAACTGTTGAGTTTAATATATTATATTATATATTTGCATAGCTAATGAAAGAAAATGTTTACGTCGTCTTTAAGTTTATTATATAAGTTTCATTAGTGATGATATTAAATAAAATACAGATTAAAAAATAATCCTTGGGATTGGAATTTATTTGAAAAGGATTTTAGACCTGATTATGGTAACAAAACGGTAAAACGGGGTAGCAACTGCTTATGCTAGAAATAACAAATGGATAATAAATAAAATAACAAATCGTTGCACATTGTGCCTGGTGAAGCTAACAAATAGGCTACATCCGCGATAAAATCCCTAACCAAGGAGGCAAATATCGGAGCTGAAATATCGATGTTCTTTTCAAAAGTATCAAATAAATGAAATACAATAGTTAGTATGCCTTAAGTTGAGACACTTTGTTAGCCATCTGTTACAACTATTTCTCAATGAATAACAGATAACAACAGATTTCTTCATTAAAAGATAAACGATCCAACATTGAAATTATTAAAAATTACTTCCGAAATTCGGAGCCAATGACATCAACTTTAAGAGCGGTACATACAATTTATGGTCGTCATAAAAGCTCTGCCTGACCACTCAATGATAACCGAATATTTTTGGACCGAATTGGATGATATGGACTTGGACAAAAAGTGGTTCCAACAGGACGACGCCACAAGCTATATAGCGAATGTCACACTCGATTTATTGAAAAGTAAGTTTGGTGAACGTGTTATCTCACGAATGTTGGGTTCAGCGTCTAGACTTGTGCAAGCGTACCCGTGGTGGCCATGAAAGAAATTGAGTTCCATACATAATGGCATTGAATGTACTTTCACAGAAACAATTTCATTGATATTTGTTTTATTATAATTATAAAAAATTCTTATTGAAAAACCCTTTATATGAGGGCTCAGGTAATTCCTGGACCGATTGCACTTACCATCAAACTATATTTCATCCAAGATTGTACGCTCACTTAATTTCACAGAGTTATTAACCAATATGTGTGGTGTAATCCTATGGTATGTTTGAGAACTTACATATAATAGTAGGAGCTAAAGAAAGTTTAGACCCCATTTTACCTATGAATTTTTGGTTCAGAGGCACATTATTAGAAGATATATATTTCCTCTGAATTGTTATAAAATATATGAGAAATTTGAAAATATCTTCGGGAAAAATATCCATTTGCCCTGAGGTCTCATGTACGATATTTAAGGTCGTTAAAAATCATAGTACGAATTCGAAAAATTTTTATTTGTACAAATTGGTTCTTAACCCTCTCATGCCCGTATTAAAATGGGCGGAGCTAACATTTTTTTTAGTACAGATATATATTAGTCTTAACTCTAATATGAAGTGATAAAAATTTCAAAGTCCTATGTATCCTGGTTCATTAGTTACGGGATGTTGCTTATAGGCACAAATGAATTTATTATAAATAAACCTTTCTCATGAAATTATTTAATTTCCTTCCATAAATCGAACTTTTCGACCAGGGCATAATACAAAATTTCAAATTTTACTACCTAGGCGAGAATTTTAAAAGAGTCTCTCTATATCGTATGGGGACGAACAAAAAATATGATATTACACTTATAATATAGCAATAGCAAACGTCAAAACAAAATTACAGAATACATGTTTTAACGTATGTACATATAATACTATGTGAAGAAGCTAGAGGAAGATTTTATTTTGTAGCACTGAGGCACATTATTAGAAGAAACATATTTCTTCTGATGTAGTTTTTCAACGCCCCCACACCCATTTTCCATTTAATATATTTTTGCATAAGTGTTGAGAAAAGTGCTTTAAATTACTAAAATGAATTTCAGAGGCAATTTATTGTCTTACCCGCTTTGCACAGACTTTTCGGGAATCCAAATATTCTTACAGGCATACACCATACACCAGCCCACCGAAGTGATGATGTTACACTTGAAGCATTTACATTTAAATATGGAATGATTAAACACTAAACAAACTAGCTGCGCTTATCTTAAACAATACTCTACATTTGTACAACTTGTGTTCTGATTAGACATTCCATGTATCTGTGCACGAGTAAGCGCAGCAGTAATAATTGCACTACTTTTAAGCAATAAAATACGGTAACGGGAGATATTTTTCCTATAATCATTATGGATTACTGATGCAATGCAAATATATATGTATCAATGCAGCAGCAACTTGTTTGAGTTCATAGTGCTGGTTTTTGCTTTTACACAAGGTAAGCACAAACTTCTGTTTGATAATTTTTAACTCAATACTCAAACAAAAGCATATGGCTTAATTGTTAAACTTTTACACATAACCCATAACCCAGTCAGCATTTGGAAGAATGTTTTGCATTTGATTATAATTCTTGAAATTATTTAATTTATTGACACTTTCAACGCACGAGATAATAATATGTATTATTATTAGTATTATATTATAAATCCAAGTATTAAATAAATAAAATTAAATTAATAGTAACTAATGCGATCTTTTTCAAACATTCATGAGATAAATTTTCTTGCTTTACAAGATTAAAGAAGACTATAAGTGAACTCTTAATAAAAGTACAATACTTTGGACGACAGGCAACTGTCAGTCTTTTGCAAATATTAGTTCATCAAAAACCATTAATTTCTAGTGTATTAGCTTGAAAAAGCTAACTGGAAGTCCAATAAATCTGTGAGCACATATGTATGTATATGTAAGTAAAAAAGGCGAAACGCACATATTCGCTTATGTTTTCAGAAAGATAAACTAGAATAATTAACTATCCTTATTAGGACTACGGATGCATTGGGTTACTATTAATCTGCAACAAACTTTTACTGATTAACATATGCATGATTTAACCTAAAATAATTTAGGTGTTCTGAAGTTCGTTCGATTTCATTTGATTTATAATTTAAATTCCAAACAGCTGATTTCTTTGTTACAATTTGACAAAACAAATAAAAAAGATTTCGTTGCTAAATATATGAAATTTCGTAGTTTTTATTAAAGATACAATGATTTTGAACGATATTATCAAGGTGGAATCGAAAGGCGACATTTGAGAGACCATTCTAATTCCCTGTCTGCATCGGATTCCATGTAAAACCTTTCTTTACTTGTCGACTTGAGATGGTTTCTTTTTGCTTCAGGTTTATTTCCATAAGTAAGATCCATAAGTAAGATCCAGACGTCCATATATAATTTAATAAAATTGGCAACAAGTCCTCGGTTTTATGCTAAAGGTTGGTTCCAATGGTCAGTTGGAAAGGATACCGATATTGCTCTTGGTAGAAGTGCAGTATCGATATTTTTATCCCCAATGATTAACATTTTCTGTTATAAATGGATTAAATTTCAAATGTCAGAAGTTGATTCCAGAAAAGCAAAACTTCACTTTTTGTAAGCCATTAAAATAAACGAGTTAGATATATGGTTATATATATCTAAATGATCAGGCCGACGAAAAGGCTTGAAATTCGTCTGTCCGTCTGGCCGTGCAACGGATAACTTGAGTAACTTGGACGAAATTGGACTCTTGCCTCGCCCACAAAATGGTGCAACCCGAAAACCTATAAACGGTCATAACTAACCCATAAATAAAGCCATAAAAGTAAATTTTGATATAAAGGATCACACTAGGAAGAAGCATATCTGGATGTAATTTTTTTTTAAGTGGGCGTGGCCCCGCCCCAACCAAGTTTTTGTGAATATCTCGAAAACCAAGAAAGATATATAAACCAAAACTTCTGTAGTCGGTTCCCTTACTTACCCCATTACAAAACTTAAAAATTGATATAATCGGATAAAAACCACGCCACTTCCCATACAAAGGTTATGTTGAAAACTACTAAAAGTGCTACTCACTAACGGAAAACGTCAGAAACCCTAAATTTTACAAAAAAAAATGGCAGAGGAGAGGTGCACTCAGATTTAAATGGAAAATGGGCGTAGCGTCGCCCACTTATGGTTCAAAAACTACTCGACCGATTTTAATGAAATTCGGTACATAATACTTTTTTGACACCCTGATGATACGGATGGAAAATGGTTCACAACCACGACTACTTCAAATATAACTCAATTATGAATTCCATCTGATTCCTTCTGGTCTGTTTATCATCTGGGACTTCACTTGTGGAAAAATTGTCCAAATCGGACTATAACCTTTCAAGGCTCCGGATATCGAACATGAAGAACTCAGTGTCTAAGGTGTAACGATTCAGATTTCTAGAACAGGGAAAAACAAAAACGGAACAATTTACAGAACACATCAAAGAATTCTAAAACTGACATTGTGGAAATATTGCCCGAAAATGATTTGCAGAACATACCTGATAGTCTTTGAACTTACAAACAAATCACATTTAAGTAGGGTGTTACTCATAGGTCAGAAATTAGTATTATTAGGTTGAAAATAACAAAACAAATAAATGGATAAAAATATGTATAAATATATATATATATATAAGAATTTGAGCACATACAAATATTTTGCAATAACAACATGATTATCATCCTAAATATAAACACAACCTCAAACACTATCGGCTTAACGACACAACAACAGCTAAATGTCAAACAAGTTGCGATGTTAAATGAAATGAAAATGAGAGGCAATGTTAACTAACATTACAGCGTAAGACTGTTAACAATGAAAGAGAGAATATGTTATTGGATGTTGGATAGCAGATTAATGTAAATATAAGGCATTTCTGAAATTTAATTTAACCGGTTATTTATCAAAAAAATTTCGGAAAATATATTGAACAGTTAAAAAATAATTGTATTAAATATTTTAAGCATTTATTTCTACATATTAATGCTTTCTCAATATTTTGAAGTTAACTGCGTTTCTTCTCGGTGAGCTTTTATTAACAGAAAGCTCAGCATCGGCAAATGCTGGTTGCAAATACCTTCTGAATGCCAAAGCAAGACATTTAGATTTCAGTTGCCGCTTCGTTTTACTCTTGTACGCTACAAAAACCGCACGAAAGCATCGGTTAAGTATACGCACCGTCGGGCAGTTATTCAAAGTGATATTCAAGTGACTAGTGGAACATGGAGTTCCTATTATTACTGAATTTCAAGTGAGAAGTGGACTTAATTACTTTGTTTGTATAGAAAATTGTTATAAAAGGTGATTTTATGAATGGAAATGATACGAAACAAAATGGAAACCAAATTCGAGTGCTCATTAAACTAAAACAAATTATAACAATAGAAAAATTAAATAAACTTCTTTCGAAACCCATTTTTGCTGTACTAAATTATTAAAATGGCAATTAATTTTAAATGCATAAATCATACCAGTATCCCAAGTGATGAAAATGTAAATAGAATATAAATGACAGAAAAAGGGCGCCTTTGAAAGGATTCCGCCCGAATTCAAATTCAATTGAATTAAAATTTTCAAAAAAGCAGCCGTAAAATCAACATTGTCGGTCGCAAATTCTTTCTGAATAAAACGCAGAATAACAAACCCATCACTGGGAATGAAAGAACAACGTCGTGTTGTGAAAATATAAAATTTATTGTGCAAATATTATGCGAATATAAGTGGCTCCAACTTCTACTTAACGTCTAGAAAAGGCGGTATGCGATCTACGTTTGCTTAACAAACAGGAATAGGTGAGGGAGAAGATGAATACTCACATGTTTTTATTTACGGGTTACCAGTAGGACTACCTTATTCAGCTATGGGTACTTGTTTTGACCTTTTTTGAAGTGTATAATGCAATTGAATGTCCAAAACAATTTTTTGTGTAAACGAAAATGGTTATAAGTGAAAATTTAGAAAATATGGAACATGGATTTCAATCCCTCAGACTGATCTGGGAAGTTCACTATTTTCATTTGCGGCACACAAGATAAATAAGAGTTTACGTTGAAGTGATGCTTGTACAAATCAGACATTACAATTTATTTACAGACACCAATGAAAATTTGAGTTTGGGGGATTGCATGCATATATTTGTGTGTAGAAGTTAAGGATTTTTAATGTAAATATTAAAACATTATAGGAGTACAAATGTGAGTAATCGCTAGTGTGGGAGCATCTTCTTATAGTCCGACCTTTTCCCTTTTGTTTGAACAATCGTTTGATAAAAAGCTATATGTTTTTGTAATACCATCATGAGGAATTTAACTGTACGTAATAAGCACAACAGGTTTACAATCTAACGGTTTTTTGTGCATTTAAAAATGTATGTTCTGTTCGGACCGATGCTACGGCTTAACTTATTTTGGTATTAAAATTATGATATATTTATGGTGTATATTATTGTGTTTTTAATTTATAATAAAGTTTTGCAGACATCTCAAAATATCAATCTCAATCAGCTAATAATCTTTAGAAAATAAGCAACCAACTTTTCATGTTTATGCACTAACTAAAATCTATTCGTTGAACAGTAAATATAACCATATCTATAATATTGCTTATTGCAGTTGAAAAGATTTGCTGTCAAGTTGACAGCACACGAAGACAAAAACAAATTCATATGTCAATTTGAATTGCGCTAATTTGTTATGCATATGCATAATAAAAAGCATTTAAATTTAATTTCATATACATAAATATCACTTTATTTCAAATTATAATATGAACGTTTCAATACTCACATTGGTTGTGTAATCGTTCGTTGCACTGCAGTCGCAAATGCCGCAAACTTGAATACCTTGTTGAATATGGTATTTTTTTTTTTTTTAAATTGATGACAGATGGATAGACGAACAGACCAAAACAAACAAATTGACTCGGATAAAGTAGAGGATGGTCAGAAGTTAATCGCATAGTAAATATAAAATAAAATGCAGTGGTGCTTTAGTTTTTTAATAAATAGTGTTTTAAATGGCTGCTCACATCAAAATTCTAAATAATATAAAATAAGATCAGTGGCAACATTAGTATGAAATAAGTGCTTTAAAAATTATATCTACTAAAGATTTCTTCTTGGCATAGACATGGTGATTTGGGTAGTTTAGTAAGGTTTTTCAGTAACCGCAACCAAAAAGTGATATTAAAATATCTAAAGTTTTAAATCTTAATGGTAACATCGTAACAAGTCTCAGACTTGTTGGAAATCATATCGAAATCCTCTTATACGGCAAATTAAATTCTCCGTGCCTGTGTTTGACTTAAAATTGATTAAATCCTAATAAAATTATGTGTAAAATTTTTTTGACAACAATGTGATTTGGTGCTCAAAATATATAAAAACCTAAGGTTCATACACCTCATATGATAGTTTTGATTTTATTTTTTGAGATGTTTCCTAATGAAATTAAGTACCTATGTTTTCTTAAGTCTATCGGTTCAAGTGATATATATCTCAATAAAAATTAAATTAATTTCGCAAAATGTGTTTTGGTGACGAAAAAAAGTGATATCTACTCATATCTTCCTCTAGTAACTGTACATATATATATCAAATAAAAGCAAGAAAATTATACTTTGCTGGAACCGCTTATTTATTTAGTAAATACGTATTTCTTTATATAATAAAACAAAATTAAATTGGCTATTAATAAATTTATAGTTCACGGCATTTAAAATGTCAACCTTTCTATTGAAAAGTAACCCACATTCATAGCAACAATGCCTGCTTGAGGGTTTTTCATACTTTTTATTTGTTGTAAAAAACTGTAATTAAACGCAAATCTAAAACAAAGATTCCATGGTGTTTAAGTACAATATATGCACAATAAAGGCAAATAAATTAATTTTTATAGCTTTTAAATAATTAGCAAGTCACACAATTTCAAATGATTTAAATAAATAAATCACACACACACAAACTAATTTAATTTTATAGGCGATAAATATTAGAGCGCCAAGTGAACATGCGATAATTGCACAGCTCTAACCGATATAAGAAACACATCCACAAAGGAATACTATAAAAAGAAAAGCACTTTATAAGTAAATAATGAATAACAAAACAAAAACTAGTAAAAACTTTTATAATTATTTATATATTTACTACGGTAAAAAGTTGGTAAAGCAAGAGCAAAATAAAATGGTAATTTCAACTGCTATTGTGCGGTAAAATCACACACATAAGTGTATGCACCTATATGCGAGTGGACCCACAAATCAAACACACGCGGCAGGACAACTGTAATTAAACTTCATTTAACGTGCAAAATTCAGATCAAACAAAAGAGAATAAAGCACTTTTATGCACGTGGTTGTAATACGGTCACTTTTTATAGGTATGCGGATAAAAACACTGTTAGGCAGAAAATTCTAGGTCGTTGCTATGTTTATATGCACATATGTAGTGAAGCGTGTGTCTCGAAATGTCCTCACAGATATGCTTAACATATTATGTATTTAAATACATACATATATATCAGTTTTAAAATATGTATGTCCGCACGACCAATTTTAAGTACGACATAAAATCAATGCAAATTATTGCAGCATCAGCGAGCAACAGTTTAAAAATAAATTCCAGCCGAATAAAGTTCAATGAAACGTCGAGCCATTCAAGCAACCACCCCTCTGGATAAGAGTGCGATGTATGTGAATCCTAGTTCAGAAAAACAAAAACAACGCAATTATAGCATTTAAACACTGCTGATTTTTTCAGAATCTACATATTTATTTTTAAAATAGTTAATTCCGTCGGTTACTGCTATTTAAAGCGCCACCAAGTCCATTTAAGGGTGAAATGTGGTGAGGTGGTTTGGAAAATTTCGACAACAAGAGTAAATTTGGCGCGAAGTATAGAATATAGTATAGCTGAAGTAAGTAGCACTCGTTGGTTAAATATTCATTGCCATATATGTGAAATTTGTGGAAATTGTTTATTAACTAAACTACAAAAATATGACAAGCTTATTTTGGGGGCATCCTATGTCTGTATATAATCGCACACTCAATTGCGTCTGCCATCACTTATGCGGGCATATTAGCGGCGAATAATTTCTGAAAATATGTTTGTCCATGGCTCCAGCATTTTCTACATGTTTATATGTAAATACTGGAGAGTCTATGTGGAACAAACACGCTACGCCTTTGCTTCTAAGTTGCTACAGCAAGGACTTTCGTTTGGAGTTTGCACACAATTTGCGTTTCGGCGTAAATTCATCAATGTCAGCGTTTGGTTGACTAAATGGATACAAATGAATTTAGTGGCAACGATAATACAATTGATTAGCATTTCGCCTTTTGGCACGGCTTTTGAAACAAGCCGACAAACATGATGACCAACGACTTCATAACAAACATTCAGGGACAAAGGGAGTTTATCAACAAGCAATTATGGATCGAATGCAAACTGGAGGATGTTTAAATTAAAAGCAGTTATAGATAGTGACTCTGTTGGACCTACTGTGCGAAACTTATATGATGCCCTTCCTTGATAATATTTTACATGTTTTTAATAATTTAAATTTAAATTTGAACTGACATTTAAATTTGAACTGACAATACTATATGTAAAATATTCTGATATTCTAAAACAGAATGTTGCTAAAAAATATATTTGGTACCAAAGTCTCTCGATATATGCGTGGTATCGATGTTTGGATCCTATGTGTAAACTGAATTCATTAAAATTATTAAATGCTTGTCTTTTTGTCCGCAAAAAGTGGTCATCATATTAAATATATATATTAGTGATGTGATCGCCCACTCTATGTACTTATAAATGATTTGTTTCATTTTTCAATAATCGGAGGATTTTTTTCTTTAATTTGTTAAAGGAATTGAGCTAGATTCAACGCCTATTTCTTCCTAATTGCTATACGAGTATAGTTCTAATATTATATGTCACATTATTATATTATTGATTATCACAATTATCATTCAAACGACCATTGATATTTGAATTAAACTTATAACAAATGAGTACTGAGTATGAGTTCATCGCTTATAAATGTCTTCCAATAATTTGTAATCAAATCAGTTTCCCCTTCAGTTTGTGCTGCAATTGTTTATCTTTTGACCGCTTCTGGAAAGCCGTTAGTCTCATGTGCCCTTTTTACGAAATATATTTTCTTATACGAGTATTCTTTACGCTGCTTGTTTCCCACCTTCTGAGCAGATTATGGTTCATTGCGTCCTTTGGAAGTTATGTTACAAGAGAAATTTAACTTAAATTTTCTTTACCGTATAATTTGTTTTGTTCTTCAAAACTTGTTGTTGGATACACTCATTAAACAATTTCATCCATTTTTTGAAATTAATCACTTCCTAATTCCTTAACTTTTCCCTTTAGTAATTTAATTTTCACAGTTCCCTCGCTGTTGGTGGTGCTGTAGAGTTCTTTACTGTCCAGGTAAATCAGAGATCTGTGCTATAAAAGTGGAATGAGTAAATTTGAAAGAAAACACTTAATGAAGAAAACACACAATGCAGGCACTGTTTGCGAAGATTTTACTATTTAAGGATTCTACTTTAACAAACTTTTGAAAATACTTTCTTATATCTTCTAGTTTTTATAATTTTGATTTGCTATTAAACTATATCTGATTACACTAAAAATCAAAATAATATAAATTAAACTTAAACAAATCTTAGATAAGACCATTTATATTACAATCTCTTGATTTTCATTTCAAAAGAATAGTGATGGTCTATTGTTAGTCTTCACTCGGTGCAAATATCTGACGTCAAGCGACGTTTTGTTTGATACAAAGACGACTCATACTCTCTTTAAATGCCAAATGCCAGGCAAAATCTCTGATGCAATTTATGAATATACATGGTATCATCAGTTTGATTTATTATCTTGACACCAGAAGACTCACACATTGTATATAACTCCCTTCGTGTATATATAGTTCTTCTACTAATCTATTTATATGTAAGCATGTTTGGGTAATTAAGTAATTTCTTTACATTTAACACCATTTGGATCACATTATAAAACAGTAACTGGGCACGTTCTACTCAAATTTCTGTAAAAATGAGTTAGTATTTATATATAGTGACATACAAGTGGTTTTGTATATATTCAAATGTTATCAAGTAGCAAACGTGATTATAAATGTCATGTGTTATCTTTATTATTTGGACATTGCTTTTTAATGAGTAGTTATGACGTCGCCTGGTGTTGTAAGTATTTAAATAAAAAATAAATAAGTAATTATAAATATATCATATTTGAGCTTTTGATATATTTACATATGTGTATATACATAAATATTAAAATGTTTTGGGTGTAGTAAAGGTATTGTACAAAGAATTAGTAATAATGTACGAAATGAGAATTACCGGATTCCGAGTGTTATTACAAATGAGGTTGGGGATGAATTATTGTTGTGGTTAAACTGATTTTTTATTAACCAACCGGTTTAATCCGTTCAGATTTTATATGAGCGAACAAATTGGTCCTGAAGCGGATAATGAAGTTGAACGGAAGTTAGTAATAGTCATAATTTCGAAATTGTAGGTAGTTTCTTCTTCTTAGGAACTAGCATTTTGTCCCATAGAGGCACTTTCTACCAAGTCTTCGGAGAGTTCGAAAAGAAGGTTCTGTGCACAGGAGGAAGAATTCTGCTTGAATTCCAAGATCTTATGGAGTATGCAGTTTTAAAAGACCTTCCTTCTCTGCATTGCAAAACGATGTGAAGATCTTGATATCGCTGAGGCCGCTACTGTGATGTAGAACAAGAACGCAAATTCACGTTATGTCTGTTTAATGTTTGTTTAAAACAGATTAAATTAATTTAATTAAGGATTAATACAATTCTCACTACAAAAATTATTTTTATGAATAGATGTATGTTTGAACAGTTTACTTACTACTATTAATGCCTTCGTTGTTGTTTGTTTAAAGCAATTTAAAATTTGTCGAATCAGGCGAATCTTCGAAAACAAATTGCTCTGTTAATGATAGCCACAATAAACGCTTTGTTTATACCGTTGGTGGTAAGAGCAATAAAATACAACAACAATAATAAATTGTCGTTTAGTCTGTGGGTGTTATGTGAGCACAACACCTTGCTTTAGCTTCAGCTTTGGATGAACATTGGCGATGAGCAATGCATTGCAGACGCCGCTACGTGCTTGGCCAGCTGAACACGCTCATTGTGGCGTTAGAATCGGATTTGCGCTAGCGTCATTTCATTGCATGTTTTGTTTTGCTAAGCTTTCTAACCGAATAATTCATATTTTTACGGCGCTTATCTACAAGGGCAAACAAGAGAAATCTCTTTATCTTTGGAATTGGAAAAAGATTTGGAGAAGCTATTGCTGCACACACATTATTTTATCTCATGCAAACGCTTTGCTACTTGCTTACGCGCAGAAATCGGAGCCCAAGCAGCTTTGTGCAATTTCCAGTAAAATTTCTTCGAACAAACGTTACGTTACGTATGTATGTATGTAAGTGCATATTAGAGCAATATTTACAATCACCAGGGAGCATGTGTGAAAAATATTTTCCCCAAAATGGATTCCAATGCTTTAGAAACGATGAATTACAAAATATAAATTTTCATATTATATATCTACTGAACGGCATTTGGAAACGTTCAAAGCGAGGAAATTCCATTCGAATTTATCAATTGAGCAAAATATACATATGTACATTGAACTTACAAAAATTTTAGCTCGTGATGTCAGAGTGCGCCAATTATATGCATTTTGTATGCAAATTGCAATGCATTTGGATATGTACGTGTGTGTAAGAGTGTGTGGAAAGCTATTTCACGTGCTTCAATCAATCTATTTACGCATCAAAAAAACAAACTGAAACGAAGAAGAATTTTTATCTCAAATCATTGAACAACTGCTTAGCTGCTCAACGCCGCTCCATGTACCGTAAACATCAAATTTCAAATGCGTCAATGAACTTGGCGGTCAATCAAGCGAATTACAGTGTGCTGAGCGCATGTAAAAATGATATATTGTTTGCTTTTGTGTAAATGGCGTAAAGCCGGTTTATTTGAAATCGGCTAATTGATAATCGGCTCGAATTAAATTTTTTGCCTAATAAATGATAAAAAGTATAAATTTTTATATTTCATTAAATGCTGGATAAAGATCGTTTAATATATATATTAAAATAATTATTTCCGCTCAGTATCACAGCGCTCCCAAATAAGCCAAATAAGTTTGAGCAACTGGTATAGGTTGTTGAGTGCAACCAAAAATTACAATGCTAAACTTTTATTAGGCAAAACAAACTGTCTTCGATTCGACAAGTATTGGAGAGCAGCGAAAATTCATCACTCAGGTTACCTCTGTTATGTGTTAACCAATAAACCAAACCAGAAATATTAATCTTATACAGTTCGGTTGAAAGTATTTCGAAGAGATACTATATATCACTTAACTGTGATTCGAAATCACGTTGTAATCATGTCTCCTAAGTATCAAAAAAGTTGTTCTAAAAAGCAAATAAATTAATTTTATTTGATTACAAATCCAATGAATCCATTTCACTGTGCAACGGATTTACTGCATTAGCCATTTCAGTGCACTAAGGCATATTAATTATCAGCAGCCAAACACCTACCATATATACTTATATACAAAGGCCTGCGCCTCCAATATGCGTCTGATTTTCTAGAGTTCATTAATCAATTTAAAATATATATGTACACAAGTCTGCATACACATACGTATAAATATATTTTGTTATTAGCAACGCGCTAGCCATGTTGTAAATTGCAGTTATTGTTATTGTTGCCTATTTGTGGCTACAAGCAATTTATTGCAACACTGTGTTGTGTACTGCAGAATCTCATTGCTTCTCGCTGGGTACCTAATGTTCGCAGCGCATCAAAGCTTTGCATCCAACTTGTCATGGCTGTCATTCACAATCTATCGGCATCGACTTGCGTTGCTAATATGCATAAAATGCATCATTATTGTTGTTGCTGTTGTTATTCACAGCTCATTGAGCTCTCATAATGAATACGATATTTATTATTTATTGCACACAAATATTTACATCGTCCAATGATCGAAGTGGCATAAGGGTGTTCGAACTGCAAACATGGAGAGATATGTATATAAAGACATTAATTTTTGCATTCGTCTATTAATTCTAGGAAGGCGATTAAATGCTTCAGTAGATTTAATATATATGTACATAAAGTGCCTTCCAAAATATTTACTAAGTAATCGAATTTGTATAAACAAATTTAAGCTCATGAAATTTTCATGATTCTGGTTTAACGACTTAAACTGTTTATTGTTATAAACATGAAATTAAAATGCCGGGACTGAGATGATTTTCTAATTTTAAGAAGATTTACATTACACAAGTATAACAAATATTAATCTATTTAGCTTCGAATTAAATTTGGCGATCAATCTAATCATCAATGCAATATATCTATGTACATATGTACATAAGTGCATATGTACCAATAAAACTTCTGGAAATTTAATTTCATTCTATTAAACTTTATGAACGAGTTTTGAAAAAAACATCATTATTTTTGAACATCACATATTTTATTGTAAACAATCTCATCATCACCATAATATAGGGTCGCTGCAAAACCATAGGATTTAATTACCCTTCTGTTATAAAGGGTGATTTTTTAAGAGCTTGATAACTTTTTAAAAAAAAAAAAAACGCATAAAATTTGCAAAATCTCATCGGTTCTTTATTTGAAACGTTAGATTGGTTCATGACATTTACTTTTTGAAGATAATTTCATTTAAATGTTGACCGCGGCTGCGTCTTAGGTGGTCCATTCGGAAAGTCCAATTTTGGGCAACTTTTTCGAGCATTTCGGCCGGAATAGCCCGAATTTCTTCGGAAATGTTGTCTTCCAAAGCTGGAATAGTTGCTGGCTTATTTCTGTAGACTTTAGACTTGACGTAGCCCCACAAAAAATAGTCTAAAGGCGTTAAATCGCATGATCTTGGTGGCCAACTTACGGGTCCATTTCTTGAGATGAATTGTTCTCCGAAGTTTTCCCTCAAAATGGCCATAGAATCGCGAGCTGTGTGGCATGTAGCGCCACACAGTGGTGCCAAAGCGGAAAAAAATGATTTTTTTTATCATTCCAAATTTGTACCATCTTTTCAATTTAAGCTAAGAACTAATCAAATAACATTATCCGAATACTTGGGCTTGATATATTCAATGGTTTTTTGTTGGGAGAGCTTCAAAGTCCAACAATGTATCAACGCAAAGTTACTCAGAAAAATGTGATGAATATTGCAAAGGTTAAAACTCAAAAGTTAACCATAAAATATCAATTGTAAAGTTTTTATTTATTAAAACCAATGTTATAGATGTGATTTACATCATCAAATGTATACTTTCTTTTTCAAGATTTTTTTTAATATGATGTTTTTTCATGGTCCAAAAAAATCATATATTTCACAACTTCAACAGAATATAACTATTGTGCGCAGGAGCGCGCAGGTTAGCCACTTACACAAAATAAACTTTAAAATCTCCTTAATCGATTGAAAAAAAAATCAGCTGCAATTAGCTGCCAATGCATGAGTAATTAGCATTTTAATCTACTGCAACTGCAACTGCGTTGTTTGTTTGCTTGATTCGTTGCTTTGTTTTTTTTTGCCTGCTTCGTTGTTTTGTTTTTTTGATTGTTCGGTTTGTTGCTTTGTTGTTATTTTTTGGAGTTGTCTCTCGTAATACAACAACAACAAAATACTAGTTTAGATGCATTATATTATTTGAACTATCTCCTTGGGAATAAATGTTGATGTAGTGAAGCAGAGACTGGGTACGACAAATGATGGCAATACCTCACGAAGATTTTTTGAGAATTCTGCTAAAACTGCCGATATTGTTGGCGTTGACGAAAACCTGATACATAGATTTAAAATAATATTAAATACAATCAATAGTCAAGCAGCAATAGATCCTCAAAAATTTGAAATTTATTGCATGAAAACTGCGAGCTTATATGTCAGCCTTTATGAATTTTACTATATGTCAATGACGGTACATAAAAGTTTTAATGCATGGAAGTAAAATTGTTTCATCCTCTATTTTAACATTGGGCATGCTATCAGAGGAGGCTCAAGAAGCTGGCAATAAAGATTAAGAAATATAGGCTTAATCATTCTAGGAAATGCGTCAGAATTTCTACAAATCAAGATGTAATGCACTTGCTTTTAGCTTCATCGGATCCTTTTATTAATGGTTTCAGAACAAATCTCAAAAATAAAACTTTAGAATTGGACGATGATGTTAAAAAATTACTTGTTGAATAAATAATTAATAATATATGATCATTTTTGAATATTTATTGGTTATGTTATATTGTAGGTGGGCGTAGTTGTGGGCGGATTTTAACAAAATTTTTTTTTCATCTAATTTGGCAATATGAGAGATGTGTGCCAAATTTCAAAGCCCTACCTCGATTCCTTCTATTTTTGCCGCGGCTTGTATGAAGCGGCACCACTGTGCGCCATCTTGTTGAAACCACATGTCAACCAAGTTCAGTTCTTCCATTTTTGGCAACAAAAAGTTTGTTAGCATCGAACGATAGCGATCGCCATTCACCGTAACGTTGCGTCCAACAGCATCTTTGAAAAAATACGGTCCAATGATTCCACCAGCGTACAAACCACACCAAACAGTGCATTTTTCGGGATGCATGGGCAGTTCTTGAACGGCTTCTGGTTGCTCTTCACCCCAAATGCGGCAATTTTGCTTATTTACGTAGCCATTCAACCAGAAATGAGCCTCATCGCTGAACAAAATTTGTCGATAAAAAATTTTCGAACCGAACACTGATTTTGGTAATAAAATTCAATGATTTGCAAGCGTTGCTCGTTAGTAAGTCTATTCATGATGAAATGTCAAAGCATACTGAGCATCTTTCTCTTTGACACCATGTCTGAAATCCCACGTGATCTGTCAAATACTAATGCATGAAAATCCTAACCTCAAAAAAATCACCCGTTATTTTAATAATATGAAATCGAGGTAAATATGTGTAAGCTTTAAAGTCGAATGAAGGCATGGGATTCTATTAAATACACATATTATCCTTGAGGTTTGAAAGTAAAGTTACTAAAAATAAGCAAAATTCAAAATTTAAAGTTGTCTTGGAGGCAACTACAATAAACGTTCCTACAGTACCGTCTCTGACAATGCCACCCGAACAGAGCCAACAATGAGCTACCGTGGACATCAAATAGTGTAGTATTTGTCATAAAACTTAACACGGCAAATGATTTAAATTGCTGTTTATAAATTAATGGCGCAGCAAGCAGCGATGAACGAGACGCAACAAGTTCACTTAACCCGATTCCTCCTTTCACGTGAACGAAACGCCTGGGGACTCTGGCAACAAAGCTCATAAAAGAGTTGGTTAAGCGGGAAATGTATTATTGTAGCGGTTTATTAATTATAATTTAAAGCGTCATAATCTGCTCATTAAACTTAAAACAAACAGCGCCAATAACGCAAAGCCTCGAGTTGCTAGTGGCGAGCGACAAGTGGCAAGCGACGACCAGTTATCGGTTAATGGCTGACGGTGAAATAAGTGTACAACTAATTAGACACCATTAGTGTCAACTAAAAAGAAGTTGCTAACCGCGTGGAGTGTACAAACTTCAATTGCTACTGTGGCGGTTTAAGGTTTTAGCTTTAGTGGCAAGTAATGGCGTCGCATTATGCGACAAAAGTGGCAAGAGTAATAAATTACCGGTTTACTGGGTGCGTACTTACCGCACAACAATAACCACTTTGATGCCATAATTGTATTTATATGTTTTTCTTGTTGTTGGTGGCACAATGTAAATATTGCCATTGCTCACTAAACAAACTATCTGGAAAGACTGTGCCACTGGCATATGGGGCATTCTCTGGAAAAAAAGCCACTTGAAAAAAAAAGTTCTTTATTTTCTTTGGCAATTATATATCTTATAGTACATGTAAAACCTAAAATAAAACATATGTTTTTAGGTCTGTGTAACGCGGGGTTGCCATATTATAAGGGGTCAAAGTTTTTTGTAAAAAAATTTTTGAACCGCCATAACTTTAAAACTAATGAACAGATTTTAAAACACCATGTGACTTTTTTGTACAGAATTTCTCAAACTTTGAAACTGTATATCGTAAAAATTTATAAAACTAATATTTCATAGCAAAAAATGAAAAAAAATTTTTTTTTGGAATTTTTAACAACTTATGCCCCCTTCGATTTTTTTCGAAAATATCTTAAAATGTTCCTTATTTCATCACCTTTTTACCCCCCAAAGGGAATTTTGGGACAGCAATATTTGTATGAGCTACAAATAAAAAACCAACTCAGAACATGATAAAAAATCATTGATTTCTGCACTATTATTATCAGAATTTAGCGTAACCCAGGATTAACGACGTGGACGTAGCAGACATTTAATCCCTTTTTGTTTTTTTTTATTTTTTAATATTTTTTTTAATTTTTTTGTATTTTTAAAATTTTTAATTGATATTTTGATTGTTATTTTGGTTTTTGCTTTTTTTTTTAAATGATTACCTAGATTACATTCAAGTACGTCATAATTTTAAATAAAAAAACAAAAACAAAAAAAAAATTAAAAATTTGAAATATACAAAAAAATTTAAAAAAAATATTAAAAAATAAAATAAAAACAAAAAGGGATTACATGTCTGCTACGTCCACGTCGTTAATCCTGGGTTACGCTAAATTCTGATAATAATAGTGCATAAATCAATGATTTTTTATCATGTTCTGATTTGGTTTTTTATTTGTAGCTCATACAAATATTGCTGTCCCAAAATTCCCTTTAAAAAGGTGATGAAATAAGGAACATTTTAAGATATTTTCGAAAAAATCGAAGGGGGCATAAGTTGTTAAAAATTCCAAAAAAATTTTTTCATTTTGCTATGAAATCTTAATTTAAAAAATTTTTACGATATACAGTTTCAAAGTTTAATAAATTCTGTACAAAAAAGTCACATGGTGTTTTAAAATCTGTTCATTAGTTTTAAAGTTATGGCGGTTCAAAAATTTTTTTACAAAAAACTTTGGCCCCTTATAATATGGCAACCCCGCGTTACACAGACCTAAAACCATATGTTTTATTTTAGTTTTTACATGTACTATAAGATATATAATTGCCAAAGAAAATAAAGAACTTTTTTTTTCAAGTGGCTTTTTTTCCAGAGAATGCCCCATATAACAAGTCGAGTTAGTGAAGGCTGGGAGCAGCAAATACCGCAAATACAATTTTGTTAAATTTGTCGCATTAATGAGCATTTTGTTGTCATTCGGTTGAGAAGTTAAAACTAATATGGTGCACACCGCTAATGGATTTTAGAGGAAATTGTTTTTAAAATAATATAGTAGCAAACTGTTTTATTATAAACAATATAATATGATGTCTTTCGAGGAGTTTAGATTCTTCAATACATATTATTTACATACATATAATCTATACAATATATACACCTACAGACTATGAGATTATTCATAAGTGAACAATTTTCCTGTTTAATGCAATTTAACAAGTATTCGCAGATGACCAAAGGCCCGAAAAATGTTATTGAATGCTGAATAATTTGTTGGTTCTAGTTTCAATTATTTGGCTTTAAACCGTTTAGGTCTAACAATTTGCACGCGAACAAAACAAAGTAAAAATCTAAATTATTGCAGAATAAAAACTAGTTTGGCATACACTTGTGAAGGCAGTCTGCCAGGTCGCGGACTTCACATTTACCTCTGCAGTTTACTTAGCAATTCTGAAATTAAAATTGTACAAATTTGAGTAGACAAACATTCGCTCTTGTTTGTGGTCATAAAAAAGTGTTTGTTTATATGTAGACCGATATTGTATTGTACCACTTGGTTTGTTGCTAATTAATAATAGATAACGTAATGAATTTTTCAGCAAAATGTTACAAATGTTGAATGCTTATGCCAATAGAAACAAAAACGGTGCACATACATACATACGTACCGTCTTTAACAAACTTACAGATTTATGTATATGGGCATGAATAAAATATGCCTTGTGATAATGATTTAATAAACGGATTGGCGTAAATCTGAAAAACAAAACTGCATTAAAAAATTGTAACGAGTGCAATATGTTTGAATAAACTGAAGTCTGAAATAGCAGCAATAAAACAAAACAGAAGACTGTGAATTAAAAAAAGTCAAGCAATTAATATGCTATTAATTCCAATTACAAATAAAACAAAAATGTGTATAATGCACATTTTTTATTACTTGCAAACTCCATTTATTTTTTTGCTCAACAGTTTTTATATCTCATGCGCCTAAAAGTATTCACCACAATAATACAAAGTTCTTTTAAATATCTGATAATTCAATTAATTGTTGCTGACATGAAATAATCGCTGGTTTAGTACAAACTATTAACATGTATTTTGTAAAGCACTCTATAAAAAGAAAAACATAGTAATGTTAGAAGTGCATTTTCTTTTAATTGAATAAATTGAGTTAATTTTCTAAAATCTGACTTATTTGCTGGAGGAAGATGACGGCTTATAACAAGGTCTTTTATTTTAACGAAATATATATTTCAAATATAAAATTGCTTAGAACATGTGCGTGGTGGCTTTGGCTTTTCTTTTATCTTTTTGCTGTTGTTAAAATAAATTAAAAATTCCATAATAATATAAATATTTCATGAGGATCTTAACGAAACAATCGATATACATTTTTGTACAACTTTTCAACACATTATTTTGGTATTTTGAATACTAATTGCATTCCTTTAACTCGCGTGTGCGGCATAATCATTTATGTTAATTCACTTGTCAGTTATATTTTCCACAATGCATAGTATGTCATCGCAGTTCAACGAGCTTGGACTCCTATCCATTTTAATGGTTCTCTTTAGGCATTCACTTTGCCGTAATCAATCACTCTAACCTATTTTACACTCAATAAAATTACCGTTTTGAGGCGTCTACACTCTCGTATGAGTGATTGCAATACGAATTTTACTAAAAAGAAGAAGAAGATCTGAGTAGTAGATAATGGAAACATGAGAAAGGTGTGTTAATTAAGTGTTAATTATTTCGGTGTTTTTAACCTCAGAATGTAACGGAGAGTGTATTGTTTACTTTATTAGCAGATCTCAAAAAAAGTTAAATTCATGAAATATCTACAACATGCTTTGGAGTATTCCAATGGCGAAAACGACCCTTTGAGAACGCAAATTAAAAAAAAAATAATATTTTTTAATAGTTCATCCCAATTATGATAAATTAATTACTTCATCTATTTATGATTCGAAGGAATTAGTAATTCTGAAAAAATCAACACCAGTAGACATTACTATTATTGAGTTCAAATTTAAGTTTAATAGGAACTACTGACTACTGATATTTGTATGCTGTAATTCGACAAATAAGTCCCAAGGCTCAGACCAATACGAGAACAATTCCTATAAATTAAACAAAAGACAATAGCCGCAATAAGGAACCAGACAACAAGAACACAGAAACAGACTGAAACCAAATTTCTTGCTCCTAAGTATAGTACGTGTAGGGACGAGTATATGTAAAATCCACTGCTTCAATATGTGTTGTTTACACGATCACAGTATTTTGGTTAATATTTCTTTAAATTAATTTTTTTTACATATAAACCACCCTAAAACGATGTAACTTCCGTTAATGATATCAATTAGCATGAACTATGTTAATTATTTAAATTATTATTTGTATGAATAATTGAAAATTGCTTTTCTTTTTTCTGCTGACGTCATTGTAGTCATGAATGACTTGCTGGCAATTGTTTCGTGATTATAAGCTCAAACAACAAAAAATAGAGTTTGAAAGACTGTCACAAGTACGATCTACTTATCTGCAAAATATGATAAAATTTAATGAAATACCAAGTATGTATAAAATCACGTAAATATTTTATATATAAACATACAAATGAGCGCACTCATAAATGTTCACAATTGCGGCTATTCCCACATAACTGCCCCTAGTAGTTTATTGCCAGGTCAGCTGGAAAAATTCAACCGACCCGGCGCCTACAGAAACAACAACAACCAAACAACAAATTTACCTACTTACAGGTCCAACTGGACATGCAAATTTCTACTTTGTCGAATATGAGTGTACATATTACAAATACATACTCACATACAAGTATACATAATACGAGTATGTGGTACGAGCGCCAGCTAATGGCACAATGCAACAAGTCGCAAGTAAATCATTGTCAACTTGGAACTTCCTTGTTTGCACAGTTTCTTATTTTATTGCAGTGCATTTTTCTTCTTCTTTCTATTTTTATTTGCCCATTTACCACGTCATTTTCTGCTTTCTTCCGCTGGTGAACACGCAGTATTGAGTTTCCCGCAAAAAGTTACTTATACGCAACGTAGCACCACTAAATAGCACTCCAACTACAGGTATTGCCATTAAAGTTGTTTTTCTTTGAAATCAGCGCCTTGAGATGTCACTTAAATTCTGATAACACGATGAAAATATTACTCATTAAAGCCCCCGCAAGTGAGTTGCCCTGCGTGGGTATAAAGTGGCGACGGAAACCGTCCTCAAGGCACAGCTGTTTCCTTACTTTGTCTGTCCTCTTTATATGATGGCTGGTAGCTGGTCGCAGTGTTCATTCGTTTATTTGTTTATTTACTTATTTTTCTTTCCCATATCTGTTTGATATTTCACTTGAGTGCTCCGAGCACAGACTAAATATTTGCTGTAAATATTAAATGTGCTCGAAAGTTGCAAACAAGTTGTCATAAGTTCATAAATTTACAGGTGAACGCAGCGAAAAATCATATGCACGAAAATTACATAAACTAGTATAGATTATCACAAAAATTATCAATATTTTCATGTAAAAAATAACGGATGAATAATAAGTTTATAGTATATATGGGGCATTCTCTGGAAAAAAAGCCACTTGAAAAAAAGTTCTTTATTTTCTTTGGCAATTATATATCTTATAGTACATGTAAAACCTAAAATAAAACATATGGTTTTAGGTCTGTGTAACGCGGGGTTGCCATATTATAAGTGGCCAAAGTTTTTTGTAAAAAAATTTTCGAACCGCCATAACTTTAAAACTAATGAACAGATTTTAAAACACCATGTGACTTTTTTGTACAGAATTTCTCAAACTTTGAAACTGTATATCGTAAAAATTTTTAAAATTAATATTTCATAGCAAAAAATTAAAATTTTTTTTTTGAATTTTTAACAACTTATGCCCCCTTCGATTTTTTTCGAAAATATCTTAAAATGTTCCTTATTTCATCACCTTTTTACCCCCCAAAGGGAATTTTGGGACAGCAATATTTGTATGAGCTACAAATAAAAAACCAACTCAGAACATGATGAAAAATCGTTGATTTATGCACTATTATTATCAGAATTTAGCGTAACCCAGGATTAACGACGTGGACGTAGCAGACATTTAATCCCTTTTTGTTTTTTTTATTTTTTAATATTTTTTTTAATTTTTTTGTATTTTTTAAATTTTTTTTCTTTTTGTTTTTTATTTAAAATTATCACGTACTTGAATCTAATCTACGTAATAATTAAAAAAAAAAAGCAAAAACCAAAAAAACAAACAAAAAAAATTAAAAATTTGAAAAATACAAAAAAATTAAAAAAAATATTAAAAAATAAAAAAAAAAACAAAAAGGGATTAAATGTCTGCTACGTCCACGTCGTTAATCCTGGGTTACGCTAAATTCTGATAATAATAGTGCATAAATCAATGATTTTTCATCATGTTCTGAGTTGGTTTTTTATTTGTAGCTCATACAAATATTGCTGTCCCAAAATTCCCTTTGGGGGGTAAAAAGGTGATGAAATAAGGAACATTTTAAGATATTTTCGAAAAAAATCGAAGGGGGCATAAATTGTTAAAAATAAAAAAAAAATTTCTTTTTTTGCTATGAAATATTAAAATATAAAATTTTAAAAATTTTTACGATACATATATTTAAAGTTTGAGAAATTCTGTACAAAAAAGTCACATGGTGTTTTAAAATCTGTTCATTAGTTTTAAAGTTATGGCGGTTCGAACATTTTTTTACAAAAAACTTTGGCCCCTTATAATATGGCAACCCCGCGTTACACAGACCTAAAACCATATGTTTTATTTTAGGTTTTACATGTACTATAAGATATATAATTGCCAAAGAAAATAAAGAACTTTTTTTTCAAGTGGCTTTTTTTCCAGAGAATGCCCCATATAGCACCATGGTATAAAATCTGATAAAAAAAAAACATTAAAGAAAGCGATTATAGCACTACAATGATATATTGAATGAATTCAACTCGTTTACTTCAATAGCGATCAGAGAAATGCCGAATCGCAGTCGGTTAATGACAAACTCTGACAAATGTATCTGACCAATATATGTATAATGCATATAATCTTCCCATTTATATACTTGTAGTGTTTAAGTTAAATATTTCATAAATTTACATTAAAATCTGTTTCAAGCTCTCCTTAGCAATAGTTTTCAATTGCATAAGCAATGAACTCAAATATTATCTGATTAAATGAACATGTTTATATTTTCACCCATTTATAAAAAAAAATCGCTTTATTTGCAGGTCAGCACGTGGAAGTTAAAATGATTATATCGATATTAGTGCAATGCATTGCTGAAAGCTCAAATTGCATTAATTCTGAATCAACAGTTATCAACGAGTAACAATTGCCCTTAACTGTCGAAATAAATTGCCATTCAATTAAACATGAATACCGATGATGAAGAACGTGTCTGTCTGCGGTGAGTAGAGTATTGCAAAATTATTATATTTATATATATACACACGTATTTGTAATAATTTACAACTTCCAAATCAGAATTTTAATTAATATATTACAAAGATTTCCACTACTGACTCACATGTAAAGATCTCTTAAAATGAGAGAAGCACAAACTTCAAAAATGAACGAACAAAAACTTTACCTGACTATTGCGTTCATTATTTGCACAAAAAATAAATTAAATAACTCGTGTTTGTACTACCGTGTACACATTTCAACAACATAACAACAAATACAAAGGTATGAATAATTATTTTTGTGTCCTGATTGGCCATTCCGCACAGACATTTAGTGAGGGAAATTAAGTGAAAGTCCGCTTCTCCGCTGTCTGCTTTTCGTCTAAACCACAATGCTCGGTTTGCTTCAAATGCAGCAACAACAGTGAAAATGTGACATGCTAATTGTCCTCGAATATATTTATTATTTGATGCATACATTTACTTTCAAATAAACTCTATTGCATATCTCTAGGTATTACGCTTGATCATAAGAATGAAGTAGTTACAAAACCACCCACATAAAATAATTATGAAAAATTTCGGAATTGACGTTTCAATGAAAAATAGGAACTAGAAAAAAGAGACCCGCTTGTTTCAAGTCGTAATAGAATTATTAATGAGTTTTTATAAGAAAAATTAAATTGTATTTTATAATATACTTTTTCCACTGCCATAAGCTTTTAAAAGACACGTTTCGAGACAATTATTATTTCTTTATGGATCAACGATTTCACCACTGGGATGGTTCAAATCCCCAATGTACATATCTACTATAAAATATATATAAACATATGTGCATTTATTTGCATGAACATAAATATTATTTTAGTATTCAAGACTAGTCTATGCAGTTCAAGTGCTGTAATTTTAGAAATATACAGTTAACCTATGAACGAACATACAAGCGGTGGCATATCACAGGTAAATAACAAATGTGTGCTTTTCGTAATTGGCGTGGTGTGCCTTTTCTTAATTACAATGATATGACTTGCGGAATAATTGGTTTTCCTATGCATGCATATTTTCGGATATAAACCAACATGTTTACAAACAATTATGGAAATAAAAGTAAACAGACACTTCACCTAATATCAGTTGTTTATAAGTTAGTTGTTTATGAGTATTTATTTAGTAATAGATTTATGTATGTAGTTGTATATATTATTGTCTAGTAGCAAGCACATTTATTCAGGCTCTCGAATGCCTAGTAGTCCCTTAATAGTCCCTTAAGCAACAAATCGACCTGTCCTTGAGACGTTTCTACCGCAATGCAGTCAATGAAGGTCAATCAACTAACGGCGGATCTAAGCTTAAAACTTTTCGCTCAAAATATTTGTTCAACCACTTTCATAAATACTTATACTAAAAGTTTAGAGTTATGCTACCGAATGATAATCTCTAGTTAAACAAGTAAGCATATGGTGTTACGGTAAAAGTGGTGAGTAACTCCTATTTTATTTCCTTTGGAGGAAAACAAAAATAATTAAATTATTGCACAGCAAAGGCACAACTCAGCATAAACCACAAAATGTATTCGAATGACAAGTGCATAACGGTATGATGGCAAATTTGGAGAGAAACAAGTAAGGAAGATCTGAATACGGATGGATACTAGTATTTGGTTGACCAAATATTGTTAAGGACCAGACACCCATAAGCAAATAGCCATTAGATACGGTTTTGAGTTTTATATACGTAGTAGAACTTATGGAATATCTGATATCAAGCAAATCTTTCTAAAATATTTGGATATACGCAAATGCATTTAGACATATGTCTAGAGACCCAGAGCAAGAGTTGCTCCACTCGAATACCAACCGCGTTGCTAACAGAAGATCCCCAAGCTTTCAAGCTAACAATGACGAACAGAAGTAGGCTGTATGACCGCGGAAGGGACTTCCGTTCAAATAGTTTTACATCACTAAATCGCGTTTGCTTCCCTTGTCTGGCTTTCAAATATAGTTTCTCTTACCCTGCGCTAAATCGAATCGAATACGTCGCAGGCAAATAGCCAAACGCTTGTGCTGGTAGCGGTGGCTTGTAGCATGGGTGCGGCGACTAACGGACAGCAACGGTTATGCTGTCATTTTCCATATTTTATTTTTTCATAGTTTCTGTGCCCGGGTACTTTTGCGCTGTCATTGCATTTTATGTAAATTTCTATGCAAATGTACCGCAAATGTGTGTTTGTATGTTTGAATTGTAGTAAATATATTTACATATGTATGAGTAAATGAATGGCTACTGCTTGTCATCGAGTGAGTATCCTTGTACCACCAGTCAAATAACTATATTCAACAACAAAACCCTATATCACAACAACATTCAAAGTGGAAGGATTTAACGCATAGACACTCACAAAACTACTCACCTAAATGTGGATATTATGCGTTTAATAAGGCACATTGGCTACCAAGACAAAACGTACATCTGCAAACCGCCATTGGAAAACAAGTTTGGTATTTCACTCGACATACCGGCGAAAGGACATTGCTTTATAGTTGACAAATAGCACCATTGCGACAATGCGGAGAGTTTGGCTGCAACTATTTTCACACATATGTACATTCTTACAACTACATTCACACGTGTGAACAGTTTATTTCAATACTTATGCCCTCGCAACATGTTGCACCATAATAATAGTTTTGTTCAAATAAAGTATGGTTGTGAAACCTAAAACAAACGGAAATTGATATAGAGTTATATTGTATATATATCAGAATGATCAAGATCACGATATACTTTTAAATTCGATTCTTCAACTCATCGTAGCCACTCCCTCTAAAAGGTTTAGTCTGCATATTTCGAAAACCACCTGAGCTATGTAAAACGAATTGATTGAAAACATATTGCGTTCTATGTTGCGTTCCTCTGTGTGCTGCAGATGCGTTTTATTGCCATTTTAATAAAAAGATAGAAAAACAATTAAGAAAGGGCTAAGTTCGGGTGTAACCGAACATTTTATACTCTCGCAATTTATTTATTTAACTTTATTTATATTATATAATACACAATTTGACCCACATATTCGTCATATATATTGTATAAAGTCCATTGAAAGTTGGAAACCATATTATTAGTGTTTGATATATGGGGTCATAAAAACCTATGGTCCGATTTCAGCGATTTTTAGAATGGGGCTGCCACACTATTAACATAGTATTTATGCAAAGTTCTGCACCGATATCTTCACTAGTGCTTACTTTATATATTGTAAAGTAAACGATCAAGATCGTCTTCAAAGTTCTGGTATATAGGAAGTAGGCGTGGTTGTGAAGCGATTTGGCCAATTTTTACAACATGTTATTGGGATGTAAGGAAACTATTACAAACCAAGTTTCATTAAAATCGGTCGAGTAGTTCCTGAGATATGGTTTTTGACCCATAAGTGGGCGACGCCACGCCCATTTTCCATTTTGTAAAAAAATCTGAGTGCAGCTTTCATCTGCCATTTCTTATGTGAAATTTAGTGTTTCCGACGTTTTTCGTTAGTGAGTTAACCCACTTTTAGTAATTTTCAACCTAACTTTTGTATGGGAGGTGGGCGTGGTTATTATCCGATTTCTTTCAGTTTTGGACTGTATTAGGAAGTGGCTAAAAAAAAACGACTGCAGAAAGTTTGGTTTATATAGCTCTATTGGTTTGCGAGATATGTACAAAAAGTTAGTAGAGGGCGGGGCCACGCCCACTTCCCCAAAAAAATTACATCCAAATATGCCCCTTCATAGTACGATCCTTCATACCAAATTTTATTTCCATAGCTTTATTTATGGCTTAGTTATGGCACTTTATGTGTTTTCGGTTTTCGCCATTTTGTGGGCGTGGCAGTGGTCCGATTTTGCTCATTTTCGAAAACAACCTTCCTATGGTGCCAAGAAATAAGTGTTCCAAGTTTCATCAAGATATCTTAATTTTTACTCAAGTTACAGCTTGCACAGACGGACGGACGGACGGACGGACAGACAGACATTCGGATTTGAACTCCACTCTTCACCTTGATCACTTTGGTATATATAACCCTATATCTAAATCGTTTAGTTTTGGGTGTTACAAACAACCGTTATGTGAACAAAACTATAATACTCTCTTTAGCAACATTTGTTGCGAGAGTAAATGATAGAATGTCCGCACGATTTATGAAGCATCTCCATTGGAATCAATATAGCGTTAGAACTAGAAAAGGGATAGCAAACAGACATACTTATGAGCATAGAAAAGCAGTCATCGGTGTACACAGAATATATGTTACTGCTTACCTCATGTGGCTACTCAACTAATATATTGCCATTTATTGCTTATACGCATCGGACATTTTTTCTTTATTCTAACGATAGATAAATGTGTAATATAAGAAACACCAAACCTAATTTTTAGATTAATATTATTGATTGAACTAAAAATTGCTCTGAATGGTCTTGTGTTCTCAAAGTTTATTTTTTTTAATTTTATTATTAAAAATTTTCAGAGATTGGCTGATGTTCACCTCATTAATATTTTACTTTGCAATAATATTTTCCGTAGCATGGAAAATTTGAATTTTGAAACTTCGCTAACCTCGGTAATATTAGTTGTTTAGTTAGGTTTGGAAGGTGAAATCATCGGTGAGTGAGTAGTATGGTCAATATCACATTTTTGTTTAGAGCTAAAATTCATTTTGTTTATTTGGATTATTCATAAGTTCTTTTTACTTTGGAATTCATCACTAGTCATGTACTCGTTATTGATAACAGCACAGGAACCCACGTTGCTGCATAATTACTGCACTAAAGGGTTTGGACTGTCATGCACAATAGCCAGGATGACATAGAGGAAATGATGCAGTAATATTTTTTTACCGTTAACAGAATGTAAATGGAAGCTGAACAAATAAAACGATTAAGAAAAATTCCCAGAAAAATGGTTTACTTACTTTGAGTTTGTGTTTGAAGTGGGTTTTTCAGTGATTTCAGTGCAGTGAAAATAGCAACAGTTTTTATTTTCATTGCTTTGGTTTTGTTGGCTTGGTTGCATGAACGCAATAGTAATAACACACAAAAACTTAAAGGTGAAATAAAAGTAAAGAGTTAATTTAGTATAGCGCTACCTATATAGTGAAGATTAAAACTAGTTTCGTGCCCATATTTATAAGCTAGAGTTTAATCATTCTGAAGCGCAATATTGAATTTTTGGGGCAATCCTTTTTTGAATAACTTCTGCTGATTTAAAGTCCTTAAATTATTTTAAATGGAATTACTAAAAATTATCTTTAATTGCCTCTTTCGGTATCGATGTACATATATAGACAAAACTCATTGGACTAAATCGAGATGCATGGATACATGGATGCATTAGGAGAATAATTTTTTTTGCAAAAGAAAGATCGCATATTCTATATTAAGAAACAATTCAATTTTATTTTTCAACTTTTATGTACAATCAGATGTATGTACTTATCTGAAAACAATACTGACTTCCATTGCTCTAAATCTAATTTGCAGAACTCAGATGGAATGACACGTGTAGAAAGACCAACAGGAAAGAGTTTAGACCTTCGATACTTGCAGGGTACCGTAAGGCATGGTGGGGGTAACATAATGGTGTGGGGATGCTTCTCTGCCAGGGAGTAGGACCTATTTTCAAAATAGAAGGGAACATGGATAGGTTCCAATACAAAAATATACTACAAACCCAAATGTTACCCCACGCTATCCAAAAAAATGCCGCCTGATTGGCAGTTACAACATAATAATGACCCCAAACACACGTCAAAAGTTGTGAAGGATTGGCTTTTGGAAGAACAAGTTTGTGTTATGAGATGGCCCGCCCATTCTCCTGATATAAACCCGATTGAAAACTTATGGGAAATTGTCAACAGGCAGATTAATAGGGAACAGGTCCACGGTTATAAAAGTAAGCTATTTGATGCCCTGAAACAAGCCTGGAATAGAATAAATGATGCATATATTACTAATTTAATTTCATCTATGCCTAAAATATGTGCTGCAATCATTAAAAATAATGGCTACCCAATAAAATATTAATTTAAAACGAATTTATTTTCATATTCAGCTAAAGTACAATGAGTTATGTCGCGAGAATTTTTTACTTTTTTCCCTTCTGTTATAAGTTATAAATTGTACATGAAAGTTGAAAAATAAAATTGAATTGTTTCTTAATATAGAATATGCGATCTTTCTTTTGCAAAAAAAAATTATTCTTCTAATGCATCCATGTAAAAAGTTATAACAGAATATGTCTGAGACTCGATTTAGTCCAATGAGTTTTGTCCGACACTGTATATGTAATCGGCGCTTCCACTTTTGCTAAATGCTTAGTACAGCTTCGACTACCACTTGCGATGTGTGGCTCCTTAGGGTCCGATAAACGGAGCAATTTTTAATTCGAGCGTGTATTTTATATTAAGATAAGTCTTTCATGGCACAAATTCGCGCTGTGGTTTGCAACTGACTACTGAGCAATGACATTTATTACGAAAAATGGCTATCGTCATCTATTATAATTAAATTACTTTTTTACTTAACTTTCTTGAGTGATTTTTTCACATATTGCTGGCAGTAATTTTTCTTGCATAAACCTTAAATGAAATATGTGCACCACTACGTATACGCAATATTTTTAGCATGTTGCTTCATACATTACAGATGCAAGTGCATAAAAGCAAAGCTACTTCAACTACCTGGCAGTAACTATAACAGAGCAAATAGAAATACTAACGCCCGGAAAGTGGCATTTAACGCGTCTTTATAGCGCATAAAATTTCACAACTGTTTTGTACCTCTCATAAGCTGTCACATGGAACGAAAACATCCCCTGTTGGAAAATTTACAGTGTTAAAATGAAGTGATATGAGTTCATTTTATTTCTAGCATTACTTGACATTTTAAAGGGTATTTTGTTCGGAATTTTTAAGGTTTGTAAAATAATTATTTTATTTTCTAATAATATTGTAGTAATCACTTTATTGTAGTCCCTACAGGGTATTGAAATATAAATTGTACTCGTGCATGTGTTTTAATAATAAAAATTCAATAAAGATAGTGCAATGAAATCAATTCGCATATACTTATATATTGCTTTACAAAGTGCCGTTAGAATTATTACAACAACAAAAATGTTTTGTTGGTAGCATGTTGCTGTGGTTTTTATGTAGTATGCATAGTTCTATATGCCATATTCAACAAATAAATTTGTATACGTATGTTGAAATATTGCAAATGCTGTTAAATACTCTCAACTCACAAGACATTTATTCAACATAATCGCAGTCAAAGAATCAGAGATAATGAATAAGTTTAAAAAAATAAAAATGGTATATTTAGTACTCATCGATTCATATCCGTACTCATTGAATTAAAGTATTAAGTTCTGCTGGAAGATACTGTAGAGAGCATTTGTTCAACAAATTATGGAATGGAAAAGATCAATTCATTATAAAATAATAGATGTTTTAAAACCAGCATGCACTTATCCCGATACGAATAAACGTAAATTATTTGTAAATTTATTTAAATGTTTCATTTATTTATTCTATTAATATACATATATATATAATTCCTCATTAGAGGGCTTATCTCTTATGTTCTAATCCCATATTTTGTTTATTTTCAAATGTTTGAAGAACTATGTACGAAAAAGTGTTTGTCAACGAAATAATATTATATTATTGATATTAAAAATAATATTTATTTTTCTTTTATTGAAATTAGTTCAACAGTTCAAAGTGGATTAACCCTAACTGACTCCTTATATGATAACAGACATATAATATATAATTCTCTAAATGTTTTCAGTTAGTCAAGCACTTACATATTCCCACTTTCCTAACTGAGCAATAACATTGTGTAATGTTACTGTCAGACGCAATTTCACACATGAGTACAATTAAATACCGCATTCAATTAAGTAAATTCTATAAGTATGCTTATTTATTAGTCAACAGAAATATATATTGTGAGCATAGAGGACCTTAATCCAAAATTTTCACGAATCAGGAGAATCGCATAACAGATGTGCTATAATTTTAAATATATTCAAACAGACATATGCCAATAGGTATGCAAGAGGATATACATATGTACATATGAAATCTATGCTTTCATTAAAATCGCCCAAACTCTTTGTAGAGTGTGTGCAGCTTTTCTAGACCGTACCCAAATCAAATCTAAAATCTAGCTGCTGCAATTTTAATTCAACTTCAAAGCGCCTTTCTCTTTCATTAAAAACACAGAACCGTAGCCGTTTGTAAGCCTACCAATGCTACGCCTCATAACCACTTTCACGACTTCACAAATACTATACTTATGTATATATTTGCAATATTTGAATATTCATCACACATATGTAGGTACTAAAATATACAGATATGTATGTATTTGAAAGCGGGTAACTAGAAAAGGTCATCGTTATGCTCAAAGCCGTCAAAGTGGTTGCCTCAAATAATGTTAGGTCGCCGAACTAGTGATGTGTGTGTGCTGTGATAATCACATATGTAAACAAAGCTAATCTCTGTTAACTTGCGAAAAATTATAGCACAGGCCAGGTTATATACAGATATATAAAGAGGTAGAAACATGCATGAGAAATCAGTTAAACAAACATCAAAAATGTGTAAATTAAAGTGACTTTGTTTGTACGGCTCACCTAAAATTTAATTAGATGTGATGAAATTTAATTTCGAATAAATACAATCTGTTACGCCACATTTAAACTTAATATTTACGTAATTCAAATTTTATAATCGTACTCTGCGCTAGTAGTATATGGAATATTTGTTAATTTTAGTTTGTTAAATTCTTTATTCGTTGCATTGATTCGAATTTTTATGATTTTGAAAATAAATTGAAAATAACACGGAAATTATGCAGAAAATGAGAAACAACAACACCAACAATGTCAGCCTTGAAATCCTGCGCAGAATCACTCTTGCCAATAGGTGCTTCTTTGGACTAAGTAGGCAATTGAACAGTAAAGTCCTCTCTCGACGAACCAAAATCAAACTCTACAAGTCGCTTATCATTCCCGTCCTGCTTTATGGTGCAGAAGCGTGGACGATGTCAACATCCGATGAGACTGCTATAGGAGTTTTCGAGAGGAAAATTTTATGGAAGATTTATGGTCCTCTGAAAATTTGCAACGGCGAATACCGCAGAAGATGGAATGATGAGCTGTACGATTTATACGACGACATTGACATAGTTCAGCGGATAAAAAGGCAGCGGCTAGGCTGGCTAAATCATGTTGTACGAATGAAGGAAAAGACTCCAGCCTGGTTACACTTGGGATTTCCAACTATACGTTTCCTGCTATTTCATTTAAATTATTGGTTTATTTTGTAATTGGCAAGGGAAATTTATTTTTATGTAGTGGTTTCCAATCGATTCAAATCTTCATAAGCAGCCAAAAAGGATTTAACATTTTTGCATCTATCCTATGAACTTTAAAATGAATCTGGAAGGGTCCTGACGTAATGATAATAGTCCAACATCCATCTTTTAAAATATTTTGAATATGAAAAATATGTACATACATACATATATATGTAGTTCCGCTACTGGAACATTTTCTCTTTGTTTGCCTCAAACTTGCATAAAGTGCAATAAAAGCCTAGATAACTCCAAGTGATCCTTGATTTCACTGTGTGATTTCAGATCCAAAAACAAATGGAGTCACCAATCGATAATTCAAACGGTTAAGCCAAAACTAAGGGTCCAGTTGACTATAGTAAAAGCACAGATCTTATTGGACCGATCTCATAAAGAAACCCGACTGTGCATGTGCAGTGTAACACCATACTTATCATCAGAAGTTTTAATGCTTTTTAATAAATAAAATAATTTCTTCTGTTAATGAGTTAAATAATATTTCATGTAAAAATATATAATAATTTCTCCACCACCATATCTAGTGGCGTATACGATTGTAATTGAATATTATCCTTGCATTTTAATGGACGTTAACTTGCGCTGCTTAATTGAGTGGACAACTTGTTGAGCGGTCATGAGTGAGAAATTATGAACAATAAATCTATCGTCATGGTCACAGGCAACTCTATCCTACGCACTGACCTCAACTGATGCATAAAATATTGCATACCCTGAGGCGTACACGCTTGCACTTGTTAACTAAGCGCATTGTACGTAAAAAAGCTGGTTAATCTGCATTACTCCATATGTATATTGGCGACGGAGGAGGAATAACAGCGAAGAGTAGAAATAAACACATACGACATAAGTATTCTATTGTCCCACGCTTACTAAGTGCTTCTAGTAAAAAACATGTTCACACATAATTGGTTTTGTCCTTTCACTTCTCACCTTGCATTAGATGTGAGCGTTCAAATATAGCGATTGCATTGTACTCTTGATTCTACGAGTTCTTCATAGTGCAGCTACTAAATCATCGTCCTTATCAAATGTGTTGCATTCTTTTTTATGTGTACATATGTACGTACATTCGCCAACGATCCGACTTTATACAATGTACATATAAAAAACGAGACAAAGCACGAGACAAGAATCGCTGACATACATGTATATATGTCCCTGTGGTTTTAAGAGTGAAAATTCACAACAAGACTTTTGACGTTAAGTAGCTCTGAATTATTGCCATTGTTCCATAACCGTACTCTACACTAAGACCGACTCGTACATAAATATCGCTAAGGAGTTGAACACAACTAAAAATCTGATGATATCTGTCTCTCAAGCGACTACGAAGTTTAGCAAATATACAATAACTCTAACAAAGTGTAAGAGAACAAAGCTATGGACACACATATATCCGAGTTATACCTTGAAGATTATGTCATCATACATTATGCCAGAGAAAGCAATGATAATCTGCTGAAATCGCGAGCTGGTTAACATTATAAATCTTGTGTTGCAGTACTATAACAATTGCCAGATCACCAGAGACCTTAGTTTTTGAAGAGTTCTTTAGTAGGGGATCCTATTAAGCTAGTGAAAAATTTAACCGTCCATGTAATCGATCTAGTGATGAACTAAAAATTGTCCCACTACTGTCCCGATTCTCTGCATGGCATATATTGCCGCATCCACACTCATATGCCTCTGTAGTCATCATCGCCATCACTATTAATAGTACAAGCATCGCTTTTCACATGCCAGCGACAATTTTATTGAACTTTTTTTTACTGATAACGTATCAATTTCAACCACATGCACATACATCTACACACAGCACGAGGTTTTGAGTCTGAGCACGCGGCGGTCTTTAAAACTTATCAGCCCCACTATCAGCAACACCGAAATCAACCCTTCTCTAACTAACGTTTAGGAATAATATATTAATACCGTTATACTGTCATCATAATAAATACAATGTAACTATCGATGAGCGTCCGCTTTTGTCACTTGGTGTTCTAATAAGAAGCTTTCGTTAGTTTATTTGTTCAACTATTCGCTCATTGCATTCACATTTAGAACCTACACCTAGAAATACTCAAATGCTCATAACGACAGGCAAACACGTATGTTTGTAAGTAAATAATGTAGTAGACGTTGGTGTGTCACATTGCTGGTGCTGGTCGTCGCCTTTCAGCTCGATACTCTCTCCATTACCCCAATACAAGTGTGTGCGTGTAGTGCCTCCTTGCGGTTGTAATAAATACACAGTAGTTGCAAATTGCTACACTGTGCGAAATAAAGAGTTTATTGAAATTCACTTACATCCTGGTAACGCTATGAACTCAAGTAAAGTTCTTTTAGAAATATATACAATATCTACTAGACTTCCAGTTAAACCAATTATTATGAGTTTTATGGAAATTTAATCAACTGATTTTCACTTTAAGCATTCCCGATATTCCCACTTAAAGAAAAAACCAAAAAGTTCAATTCTTATCCCTCTTCATATTTAAATAAAAATTTGGAAACTATAAAATGCTATCTCTCAAGGAATTTAGAGATCATATTGGTTTGCCTCATGATGTTGAGCATTCTCATAAGAACTATAAGAACTATGCAAATAATTGTTTTCTCTGTTACTTAATATTCTCATAATGACTGGACTAGCGATAGGAGAATTAAATATTTTATTTATTGTTGCTCGAGCAATTTTCAAATCAGCTTACTCAGTTTTGAAAAGAAAGGGAAAACTTTGACATAAACTAATTGGAACTATCAACATATAATCTCAGGATCCAACAAGAACAAACTGTATGAATTATGATGAACTGACTCTCAGAGCACGAAAAGCCCCACCATAATAATATTAGTTGAGGGAGGAACAACGAGAAAGAAGAAGTGAAAGTAAATAACAGATTATATATAACAATAATACAAAGAAGGCTAAATGTTTACCAGACAAAACTTCTTTCAGATCTCATATTTTAAATTTTAAACTGAGGTAAGGAAACGTGTTCATTCCTAGTTAGGTGAAGCGTGATTAAGCTTCATCCAGCCCTAATAAAAACAATTCATACGACAGAAAAAGAATGAAAGCGCTGGACGGAACATATACCAGTGCGCAATTTGAACTGGAGAGTTCTACGAAATAACCTTTCAAAACAGATAATGATCGACTTTCGTTGGGATATGAAGCACCTAAAAGCTTATCTAAGAATTTAATAGATATCAAGGCTAGATAATAAATAATATACATATAGCTTTATTGGAATATAATGTATTATCGGTTTAGAAAGGAAGGACTTGTAGAAAGGAAGGACTTGTAAAAGTTATTAATTTGTAAAACTTGACTCAGAGTAACACCGTTACCGCTTTCAGATACTGGAGAGTACTCTCATAACCTATACGGACTTTCAGACGAACTGTGAAACGATTACAACTTGTAAATCACACAGCACTAATTGCTTCCAGCTCGTGCTTTTCTCAAAGTGTACGCATACTCCACACTGTCATAGTTGCTAATCAGACGCAAACATCGAAGGCATGTACGCGACGTCGAGGAAGTGTGGAACAAGCAAACATACACGCGCTAAAACCCCGAACGACACACCAACGCCACGGCGACGGAGAGTTATTGCCCGCGTTACGGGCGGGCGTTCGAGTGTGCGGGCATACACACTGCTATCGACTAGCCACGTATTAGCGGATTCAATTGAGCACTCAGTTGTAATTGGTGTGTTAAAGCCGTTGGACGAAAAACTTGGCAAAAACGTTTGAAATGTGAAATATAGTACAATACAGTGCGCATATGGAACTATAGTGATATATAGTGGTGAAAAATATAGAAAAAAATAAAAGCAAAAATCATAGGAAGAATTAAATGATCAGTAAGTGAGCGTTACAGCATTATTGCTAAAAAATATATTAATTATGAATCAAGCGAGGTGCTAGATCTAACAGATGTGTTTCAAAAAATAACGTTTATGCTTGAAATCGCTCGTTCAGTTGAAGAAAATATTAAAAATAAATATGTGAAGCTAACGAGTGAAGGCGCTAATGTGAAAAGCAACAGTTTGTTGCCAGACAAATCAACAGTTGGTTGTTTTCCCTCACAAGCGCTGGTATACTTTTGTTTGTGCTTGTGGTTTATCAGCAACTAAGCGCTTTCTTAAACCCCAAATCGTGTTGCTAAAAGCAAACTTCTTTAAAAAATATTATAAAAACAACAAACATATTTGTAGAATTATGCAAATTTCTTCACCAAAAATATGTTAATGAATCAAAAGTTGTATGATAATTTGAAAGTGCTCGTTTTTTCGCTCTTTGTTTGACATATTTAATTTTCGCATGACTCAGTGACAAAATGCCAAATCGCTAAATGGAAAAGTGTGGAAATTCTGGGAGAGAGCAAAATGTGTTTGAAAATGGTCGATAGTCAATGAGCCATCATATCATTATTGTGCAGTTTATACGCCGCGCGCTTAGTAAACACAGTCGCGCACACTCACACGCACACACATGAATATGTGTAAAAGCGCTTAGTAAAAATATCGATTGATTTTTTGAAGATACGCGGAGCACTCATACGCCCTGTATGCCAATATGTGTGTATGTGCTTTTAGTGAATACTGCAGAGTGCTTTTTGCTGTGTTTAATTCAGTTTTTTTTCGGTGTTTTGTTTATTTTCGCTTAACACCGCAATCATAAAAGTGATAATTACATTAAATCAGCACTGAGGGGTTGGCGCTAGCGCTGAAATGGCGCATTTCGGTGATTTGACGCCTCGTAACGTGCGTTAAAATGGCAACGAGTGACTAACAAATTCAATAGACTCTTTGTTCAAATTGCCTTATTGGCGCTATTCGGTTGCGCAGATTTGCTTAAGCACTTAGTGAGCGCACAGTTGTTGCGCCGTTATTTACAATTGTTATTTGAGCAGCGAGAACAGGTGAAAAAATAAAAAAGTGCTAGTGACACCTGAGTATAAGTTAACGGTGCATTGTGAGTGATAATAGTGAATTAAAAAAAATTAAAAATAATATAATTTATATATAGATATCTATATATTTATATACAATAAAACATATTAGTGCGTTCAGGCATTTTTCGTGTGCTAAAATGCATTCACCATTTCGCGGCCACATAACCGTTATTTAACCACAGTTGGAAGCTAACATATGTAAGGGTATAAAAATTATATATTTAACGTCTTCATATCCTTAGGGATTTTCAAATCAACTTAACAGTTAGAGCTTAAATACGTACACTTAAGTGTTGCCAAGTA
Source organism: Zeugodacus tau (assembly GCA_031772095.1). Taxonomy (NCBI): domain Eukaryota; kingdom Metazoa; phylum Arthropoda; class Insecta; order Diptera; family Tephritidae; genus Zeugodacus; species Zeugodacus tau. The sequence continues at coordinate 42,529,713 of CM062653.1, forward strand.
TTGGCTATAAAACGCTGAATTTCATGGAATAGCACTTAAGTTACATATACACAGTAGTGGACAAAGAAATCAGGACAGATAGAAAAACACACGCATTTGAAAAAGTGATTTTTTTTTGCGTTAGGAACTCTTCAACTAAACTAATCATAAGTCTAATATTTTCGACAATCTCCACGCTTACCACTCCACAAACTATGCCAGATTGCCAACACTATAATAACAAAGTCATCACCAGAACATGCGGAATCCTCATTGCCTAACAGTCTGCTAACAGCATTTACAATTAATTAGGAATTATGGCCCCTCATAATTTAATTTCTAAGATTCGTTTTTTAACACATTGCAACTTAAGGTCGGCTTTTTCTGACCGACGTTTATTAAGTCAAAACTCCCTATATCGTCTTCGTAGTCCGATTGATCGCTTTTAATTTAATCTGTTTTAAACCATGCATCATCTAGTGCACCACATCTATTTTTTGACCGCTACTGTACCGCGCCAACAGCCGAATATTGTCACATTTACACCCATACAGACATGTTCATAAGCCTCTTGCAGCATTGACTTTCATTTGAGCGTAAAAAGGAAGCATTTTAACATCCTTGCATGAGCTCAGCTGCTCAATCGGATTACTAAGATATTAACGCTCCATTGATGAGTGTAACTTAAAAAGTTGTTAACATTTCAATGTGGTTTAAATATATGTCTTACATGATATCTTGAAGAAATAAAATACAAGGTTTGCTGATGGTTAGAGTTTACAACAACAGATTATAACCTAAAAAACTCTAATATTTTTGGACTCAAAAATGCCAAACAACCTAATCGTTACCAAAATGCTATAAAATTATCCATTTATCTAGAGCAGTGGTCGGCACTCCATACCACAATTGTGCCGACTCAAGTCACACGTACGCTTACGCTCTATTCAGTCGTTGTCGAACCAGCAACGAGTAAACATCGCGCATGGCTAGGCACTTTGCATAAGTGCCCTGCGCGAAATGCCTACATTTATGAATGTCGTTTTATGTTATGTATTATATTTATGGTTTTAAGCTATTTAAAGACAGAAAAGTTAATACTTTTGTGTTCTAATATATTTGTTTAAATAATAAAATAACTAAAATAAATAAATGAGCACAAAAAATCATGTTTTATGAAAAAATTAAAAACATTCTTAAAATGTTAGGCTACAGAGTTCTCACTGGGTATTCATTATTTCGTGCTCACCTATACAGTCACAATTCCTCTCGTGCCGACCACTGATCTAGAGAGTAGGCCTTAATCGAAAATATTTTTACAATGTGGTATAATGTTTAATTCATTACTCTTTAAAGAATATTTGCTTTCAAAGAAGCTATAATTCTATTGTTTACTAAACGACAAGAGAGATTAATAATTAATCGAATCATGTCTGTTTGAATTAAATACTAACAATGTTGTGAAAGGTTAAATTTTTCTACCAAATAAATCCAGTATATGTTTATATAAGTACTTGTACATATATATATATATCTTAGCATATTCCTCCATATAAAATTCCAAGCTAGCCACTTGATCAATAAATTTTACTACAGCAAATTGTGATTTTAGCAGTAATGTGTTATTTTTAGCAATGGCTCGTGCTATTTTCGATAGAAGTCAGCATTTCGCCTCATCCCTTGCACATATACATATCTCGGTATTCGCTTGATACTTATAAACTTGCATATGGTAAATGAAACAGAACACCTACGTATTGGTTGAGCACTGATAGCGCTATTTTTTGTTAGCTAACCTTATGATATGAGCGAATGGTACACAAAGGTTGTCAATGAAAGTTAGGGTGAAATGCAAAGTTGGCGTCCCCATATTTTTCTGTGTTAAATAAACAGAGCCGAAACTAAGTTGTTTATGTGCATATAATATAGGCGAAATTGATAAGGTTCAGTTCAATTGATAAGGCTCAGTTCAGCTCGAATTATATACAATACAGTCAAAACGGAAGACGATAAACATGCATACAAAGGAAAATTAGGATACCGATATATTGGCAAATTTTTTATTTCATTTGGACATAACAAATACCGTTATATTTTAATGAATACCAATAATATTAATGTCCGAGTATATAAAACTAAAAAAGAACCAATAACGAAGTCATCAAATGTACAAGTTCACTAAGAGATTCTCCCTAGAAATGAAACTGAGTGCAAGACTACCATATTTTGAAAATTTTAAATTGGGGGTTCTCTCCAGTTTAACATATTGAAGAACATAAACATTTTTGTAATGGGAAGGTTAATGTTGAAAAAGAAAGTGACTATTACTTATTCTTTTCTCAACATCTTTTCTGATCCGTTTGTTCTTTTCTCAAATGTTGCATTCTAAGCAGAAACAAAAATGGCAGGGTTAAGTTCAATTTGCAAATCTCAAAAGTGTGAGCACATAGTGACACTTTATTGTATTTAGTAGGGCAACTAGACCAAGGTTTAGATCGAGTTTATCACCATAGCTTGAGCAACTTGTTTCTACGAAATTTAATTATGATATCTCCCTTCCGCCTTTCTATCTTTTGAATTTCCCGGCTATTTATAAAGCGTTACAGAGCTCGTATCTGGCAATACTATACATCTTTGAAAGGTCTTTACATAACCTACAAAACGACGCTATGTATGATTAGTTTGGATATTGCGTTCAATAAATAGTTATAGACGTGTAAATATGGAGTTCAGTAACGTCGACCTTCGCGCTATTTTAAAGTTCGAGTTAGACCGGCATGTGGCATCTCGTGACATCGCCCAGGAGATGGGAGTTAGTCACCAAACCATTTTAAACTATCTACAGAAGGCTGGATACACAAAAAAGCTTGATATTTGGTTTCCCACATGATTTGACGCAAAAAAATCTTCTGAACCGAATCAACGCCTGCGTTATACTGCTGAAATGGAACGAACTCGACCCATTTTTGAAGCGGATGGTGACTTCTTCTTCTTCTTCTTCTTGACTGGCGTAGACACCGCTTATGCGGTTATAGCCGAGTCCAAAACAGCGCGCCACGCATCCCTCCTTCTGGCAGTTTGGCGCCAATTGGTTATTCCAAGCGAAGCCAGGTCCCTCTCCACCTGGTCCTTCCATCGGAGTGGAGGTCTCCCTCTTCCTCTGCTTCCGCCAGCGGGTACTGCATCGAATACTTTCAGAGCTGGAGCACTTTCATCCATTCGGACAACATGACCTAGCCAGCGTAGCCGCTGTTTTTTTATTCGCTGGACTATGTCTATGTCGTCGAATAACACATACAGCTCATCGTTCCATCGTCTGCGGTATTCGCCGTTGCCAATCCTTAAGGGACCATAAATCTTCCGCAAAACCTTTCTCTCGAAAACTCCTAGTGCCGTCTCATCGGATGTTGACATCGTCCACGCTTCTGCACCGTAAAGTAGGACGGGAAATGATGAGAGACTTGTAGAGTTTGGTTTTTGTTCGTCGAGAGAGGACTTTACTTTTCAATTGCCTACTTAGTCCATAGTAGCACCTGTTGGCAAGAGTGATTCTGCGTTGGATTTCCAGGCTGACATTGTTATTGGTGTTAATGCTGGTTCCCAGGTAGACGAAATTATCTACAACTTCAAAGTTATGACTGTCAACAGTGACGTGGGAGCCAAGACGCGAATGCGCTGACTGTTTGTTTGACGACAGGAGATATTTCGTCTTGTCCTCGTTCACCACCAGACCCATACGCTTCGCTTCCTTATCCAGTCTGGAGAAAGCAGAACTAACGGCGCGGGTGTTGTTTCCGATGATATCGATATCATCGGCGTACGCCAGGAGCTGTACACTCTTATAAAAGATTGTACCTTCTCGATTTAGCTCTGCAGCTCGTATTATTTTCTCCAGCATCAGGTTAAAGAAATCACACGAGAGTGAGTCACCTTGTCTGAAACCTCGTCTGGTATCGAACGGCTCGGAGAGGTCCTTCCCGGGATCCTGACGGAGCTTTGGGTGTTGCTCAACGTCAGCTTACACAGCCGTATTAGTTTTGCGGGGATACCAAATTCAGACATCGCGGCATAAAGGCAGCTCCTTTTCGTGCTGTCGAAAGCAGCTTTAAAGTCGACAAAGAGATGGTGTGTGTCGATCCTATTTTCACGGGTCTTCTCCAAAATTTGTCGCATGGTGAATATCTGGTCTGTTGTTGATTTTCCAGGTCCTAAAGCCACACTGATAAGGTCCAATCAGTTTGTTGACGGTGGGCTTTAGTCTTTCACACAATACGCTCGACAGAACCTTATACGCGATGTTGAGGAGGCTTATCCCACGGTAATTGGCGCAAATTGTGGGTCTCCCTTTTTGTGTATTGGGCAGAGTACACTGGAGATTCCAATCGTCAGGCATGCTTTCTTCCGACCATATTCTGCAAAGAAGCTGATGCAAGCACCTTATCAGCTCTTCGCCGCCGTATTTGAATAGCTCGGCCGGTAATCCATCGGCACCCGCCGCCTTATTGTTCTTCAAGCGGGTAATTGCTATTCGAATTTCTTCACGGTCGGGCAATGGAACATCTACTCCATCGTCGTCGATTGGGGAATCGGGTTCGCCATCTCCTGGTGTTGTACTTTCACTGCCATTCAGCAGGCTGGAGAAGTGTTCCCTCCACAAACTCAGTATACTCTGGTCATCAATAACTAGATCACCTCTGGGGGTCCTACAGGAGTGCGCTTTCAGTTAGTCGCCGGATCTTTTCGTAAAATTTTCGAGCATTACCCCTGTCGGCCAGCTTGTCAAGCTCTTCATACTCACGCATTTCGGCCTCTTTCTTTTTTGTCTGCAAATGCGTCTCGCTTCCCTCTTCAGCTCTCGGTATCTTTCCCATCCCGCTCGTGTTGCGGTCGATCGCAACATTGCGAGGTAGGCAGTCTGTTTTCTCTCCACTGCGAGACGACAATCCTCGTCATACCAGCTGTTTTTTGGCTTTTCCGAAAACCAATGGTTTCGGTTGCAGCTGTACGTAAGGAGTTTGATATGCCGTCCCACAGCTCCCTTATACCGAGATGCTGATGAGTGCTCTCAGAGAGCAGGAGTGCAAGTCGAGTAGAAAATCGTTCGGCTGTCGGTTGTGATTGCAGCTTCTCGATGTCGAACCTTCCTTGTGTTTGTTGACGTGTGCGCTTTTCTACACAGAGGCGGGTGCGTATCTTAGCTGCTACAAGATAGTGGTCCGAGTCGATGTTGGGACCACGAAGCGTACGCACATCAGTAACACTGGATACAAGTCGTCCATATATCACAACATGAGCGATCTGGTTGCGAGTGATTCGATCCGGGGACAGCCAAGTAGCTTGATGGATTTTTCTTATGCTGGAATCTAGTACTACAGACGACCATATTTTCGGGCCCCGGCGAAGTCAGATCAGCCTCAGACCGTTTGGTGATGTTTCGTCATGGAGGCTGAATTTTCCGACTGTTGTACCAAAGACACCTTCTTTACCCACCCTAGCGTTGAAATCGCCAAGCTAACGATTTTTTACATCGTGGCGGGGGCAGCGCTCATAGGTACGTTCTAGGCGCTCATAGAAGGTATCTTTGATCACTTCGTCCTTCTCTTCCGTCGGGGCGTTGGCGCAAATCAGCGATATGTTGAAGAACCTCGCTTTGATGCGGATTGTGGCTAGACGTTCATCCACCGGAGTGAATGCCAGGACTCGACGACAGAGTCTCTCTCCCACCACGAATCCCACACCGAATTTGCGCTCCTTTATATGGCCGCTGTAGTAGATGTCACAAGGACCCACCTTCTTCCGTCCTTGTCCTGTCCATCGCATTTCTTGGATTGCGGTGATGTCAGCCTTTACTCTTACGAGGACATCAACCAGCTGGGCAGAGGCACCTTCCCAATTAAGGGTCCGGACATTCCAGGTGCATGCCCTTAAATCGTAGTCCTTTAAACGTTTGCAGTGGTCGTCATCAAAATCGGGGTCTCTCATCCGAGGCTGTTTCGTCGTTTTCATTGGGGGGTGTTTTTATGTGGTGGGTCCCAAACCCTACACACAACCGCATAAGCGGGTTTCGCCTTCTCACTTTAGCTCGCCTCCAGACGGATGTCTGTTGGCTACCCAGAGGATACTTGGTCTAAGACCGGAAGTCGTGAGCTGCTTGAGCCACATGTAACGAATCGTTCCTGGCCACTCCCAAGTGAATGACAATCAGAAACTTTCCTCACTTGCGTGAACTTCTACATATGACTCCATCCTCCAAGCGGATGGTGACTGGTGACGAAAAATGGATCACATACGACAATATCAAGCAAAAACAGTCGTGGTCGTAGGCCACGAAGGTTTTGCTGTGTGTTTGGTGGGATTGGAAGGGAATCATCCACTATGAGCTCCTCCCATATGTCCATACGCTTAATTCTTCCATCTAAGGCGAACAACTGGACCGCTTGAAGCTGGCGATCGAACAGAAGCGTCCAGAAATGGCAACAGGAACGGTGTAAGGATGGGAGGTTTTATTGCAAACACCATATAGCCCGCATATAGCGCCAAGTGATTACCACTTGGTCCAGGTGGTGTAAAATTGAACTCAAAAGAGGCTTGCGAAAAGTGGCTGTTCGAGTTCTTCGCATATAAGAAGGGGGCTTCTACGAGAGGGGTGTCATGAAGTTACCGTCTAGATGGAAACAGATTATCGAACGAAACGGCGAATATTTGAACTAAATCCGATCACTGTAACACGTTTTATAAAGCATTAAAAAAAAAGTAAAAAAGCGGAAGGGAGATATTTGACAACCTAATATATAGATATGCATATATCCGGCTATAAAATCCACTAGAATAAGAAATTATTTATGCAGTCTTTCTACGATTAAAAGAAAAAAATATAATATATCTAACATTTTTCTAACATGAAGTATTTACCAAACACCATCTAGCTTTTAGGTGCTATTAAGTTATTATGTAAGCAGTAAAAATTAATAAACTTTTGTCCTGTAGGAAAATATACTAAAATACAAAAACTATGTAAATAATTTAAACTCGATTTGACATCGTAAAACACTTCGAAAACTCTAAATGTTCATAAACCGCTTAAATAGTTCTCCCTGCATGATTCCCCACAGATATGTTGTTGCCTATTAGAGGACACTATTATTAATAAGACTCGTTACAATTGCTGCCATCACCTGGCGTTTGAAGTAAAATGCAAATAACTTTATTTATATGGAGCAAATACACTTGTGGGAGGGCCACTTAATTTCCATTATATTGCAATAGCGGATATGTATTTATTATGTATGTGTTTTCCTTTCGGTATACTCATATAGGAGAGAATGTTAATTGGCATATAATTTATTATAATAGCCTTACATCATTTATTTAGTTACAAGTAGCATACTCCGAGCAATGAAAGCGTTTAGTTTTGCAGAAATGTGTGTTTGTGGCCTTTTGTCTTCGCGTGTGTTGTGAATCATTGAATACTTTGTTGCCCTTTTATTAGTTTATTTGAGAAGAAAAGTTATACTCAATAACTAATAACTACACTCCTAATTGTTTTTCAGTGTATGTGCCTAATTATGTTAAATACTACCTAATTAGCATCTCACTACTCAGAAGCACACATACACAATTATTACAAACTATGGGACCCCAAATGCTTGAAACGTTGCCTTGCCAATACAGAACACGTGCAGAAGAGATATTCCATTTTCTTCAGTCTTCTTGATCTGTCAGTTCCATTTTTCAAGCGTGCGCCACCACCAAACCAGTACGCCAACCAATTTCATGTCCTTCGTAAATCCTTCCAACGCCCTTTGATCTTTCTTGCCACGATCCTGTTCAGATCAGTGTATAGATAGTGCAATTTATCCGTCCACTCCCCGACACTCTTCCGAATTAGAGCCGAAGCTTTTAGATAATACAATGTAGTAATGTAATGTAGCTTCCTGAGTATCTCCACCTCGTTGGTCTTTTCAAAACTACTTGAAAATCTTTTCCAGGACCGACGTTTGGGTCTGCGCCCCAACTTTGTGTATTACATTAGAAGAACCTTATACTCGCAAGTTTAGACCTGTTGACAATTTTCTGCATCCTGCGTCTACAAGATCCGAGCTCCTTGTTCGACCCATGGTCTTCGAATTGTGCTTTAGTCACAGCGAGGGACAGACGGACAGACAATCTTTATTAAGAGCTTTCATGAATAAATTCATCCTCCTTCTAATAGTGTTTTCTTTTCTCGATGAAAATGATGCCTCTTTACATTTCAACATTATACAAATGCTGTTTTACCACTTTGAATGTGATCCATTTACATGGTAAAAGAACAATAAAATATCTTATTATGATCAACTCTCACCCACAATTTGAAAACCCGAGTACAGGACATAATAAATGTGACACTTTTTTGAGAAAAGAAAACGCTATAACTCTTCACGTAAGGTCTATGTTTGTCGCATAATAGTATCTGCCAGTTCTTCTGACCTCATGTCTAATTTCTGCATTACATCTAATGGAGAAGTAGATGTACCTATGGCCAAATGCTGATCTGGAGGATGTCGCTTTGGTCTCCATATTCTTCCATATGTTTCGAGTTTATCAAATAAGGTATGAAAAGTAAAGTTTTACTAACAATATCTGTGCCATGTCAAAAACGAATACGTATCAAAACAAGTAAGGAAGGGCTAAGTTCGGGTGTAACCGAACATTTTATACCCTCGCAATTTATTGATGTAATTTTATAAAGATAACACAATTTGACCCATATATTCGGTATAAAGTTCAATAGAATAACGAAGATCATCATAAATAGTAAATGGGGACCGAGGTAATTCCTAAACCGATTTCACTCGTTTTCACCATATTACTTATAATTAGGTATATGGGATCTGGGGGAAGTTATGACCCGATTTTTACCATTTCAGGTACAGAGAGAAACTGTTATAAGAAAAAAATTCAGAGGGAATGAATTACATAAAAATATCTGAGGGATTTACCTAAATTTTCGGTGAAAAATTACCCTTAGGCACTGAGTTCTTCATGTTCGATATCAGGGGCCTTGAAAAGTCATGGTTCGATTTTGACAATTTTTCCACAAGCGATGTCACATCTCAAATACAGTATTTGTGTAATGTTTTATTCCGCTATCTTCATTTGTTCCTAATGTATATACATATGTATTATAAAGTGAACGAATGAAAAGAATTCAAAATTGAGTTATATGGGAAGTAGACGTAGTTGTGAACCGATTCCACCCGTGTCATCAGGGTGTCAAGAAAGTGTTATATACCGAATTTCATTGAAATCTGTCTAGTAATTCCTGAGATATGGGTTTTGACCCATAAATGGGCGACGCCACGCCCATTTTCCATTTTGTAAAAAAAATCTCAGTGCAGTTTCCTTCTGCCATTTCTTATGAAAAATTTGGTGTTTCTGACGTTTTTCGTTATTGAGTTAACCCACTTCTGATAGTTTTCAACCTAACCTTTGTATGGGAGGTGGGCGTGGTTATTATCCGATTTCTTTCATTTTTGGACTGTATAAGGACTGGCTAAAATAAACGACTGCAGCAATTTTGGTTTATACAGTTTTTTTGGTTTGCAAGATATATAGAAAAAACCTATTTGGAGGCGGGGTCACGCCCACTTTTCCAAAAAAATTACATCCAAATGTGCCCCTCCCTAATGAGATCCTATGTTCCAAATTTCATTTTCATAACTTTATTTATGGCTTAGTTATGACACTGTATAGGTTTTCGAAAGCAACCTCCTCAGGGTGCCAAGAAACATATGTTCCAAGTTTCATTAAGATATCTTAATTTTTACTCAAGTTATCGCTTGCACGGACAGACGGACAGACATCCGGATTTTAAATCCACTCGTCATCCTGATCATGTATATATATATAACCCCATATCTAACTCTTATATTTCTTGGTGACACAAACAACCGTTATGTGAACAAAACTATTATACTCTGTGCAACAGGTTGCGAGAGTATAAAAATTACAAAGATTTTTTAATGCCAATGTATAATCATATAGGACATGGTGTTATAGTCCGAATTGAACAATTTTTAGAAGAGCGATGAACAAAGAATAATTCCTATACCTTCATAGTTTCTTGTTTTATATATAATATACCATTCAAAAACCACCAAATTAATCCAGTGTCAATATTATATATGCGATACACTCAAAAATCCGCTTGGAAGAACGAACCGATTTAAGTAGGTCAAGTATATATGTATTGAAGTTATCGCAGTTAACCCTGATGACCATACAGAACTCTGGGTAGAAAAAATGTATCTGAGATTGGATGAAGTGTTAGCGTTAGTACTACAGTAGTTTTACAAAATAACGAATATTCGATTTAACGAAAACCGCTTATAACGAATAAGAAAATTTTTAATATAGAGTACCTTAAATAACGAACACCGGGGATTTGTAAGCACTCGGTTTAAACAACAACATGAAGAAGATATATATAGAAAGAGTTGAAAATATAATTTCAAAAAATTCAAAAGAAATGTGCAGATTGAAAACATGAGTACCTTTGATTGAAAATCTTAAAATTATTGATCAGCACCAAATAGAAGTATAAGTATCGGAATTTTGTAAAAACAATAATTTAACCGTTTCAACTATAAAAAGATATGGTGAACCTTTCGAAGAATAATACAATTTATTAAACTGAAATTTGCGGATATTTAACTAATTTTTATTGAAAAATATAATCTAAGTGAGTACTCGAATTAATGAAAAATTCGATGTAACGCACAGGCCTGACAATTAATGAACTCAAATGAATAAGGTTTACGGACAAAAATATAAAAATGCACATATAAATATTTACAATATGCATAAGCTTAAATTTTGTTTTTTTTTTCTTATAAATATTATAATTACAATAAACCTGCATACCCAGACATATTTTGCGATTTTGTAATCTTTTATTTTTTTGCAAAAAGTCCATGCACCTATAACGGTTTGGGATATCAATGAAATTCATTATTCCTGTTAACGTACATTCGATGCCATTATGTATGGAACTCGATTTCTTTTGCATGGCCACCACGGGCACGCTTGCAGAATTTCAATTTTCTTGAGATAAGACGTTCACCAATCTTGTTTTTGCTGTTGGAACCACATATTGTCCAAGTTCATAACATCCAACTCGGGCCAAAAATATTTGATTATCATTGAGCGGTCAGACAGAGCGGTTATGACGACCATAAATTGGACGTATCGCCTTTAAAGTTGAGGCCATTGACTCTAAATGTCGGTAGTAAATTTTAATAATTTCGACTCGTTGTTGGATCGTATACCTTTCAATGATGAAATGGCAAACCTTACTGAAGAGAATTGTCAAATTGGTGGGAAATAATATGGCGCCGTTTGCTGTCCCTATCGTCTACTTTTGTAGCGTCCCTGTTGAAAAACCCTTTATATCAAAATGTTCGTTGGAGTAATCTGTAACTTGAGTAAAAATCGGGACATATTGACACATGTTCTTTGGCACCAAAAGAAGGTTGCTTTCATAGATGGTGCATTTCTCGTTAACTACTAAAGCTATAGCAACCAATTTCTCTAGGATTATTTCCTTATAAAATCTGAAAATGAAGGAAATCGGATTATAACCACGCCAACTTCCCTTAAAAAAGGTTATGTTGAAAACTACTAAAGGTGCATTAATTCAGTAAGGAAGAACAGAAGCGTTACACTCAAATTTCTATATAAATTTTGAAATGGGCATGGCTCCGCCCACTTATGTGTTCAAAACCATTACTCAGAAACTACTAGACCAATTTCGAAATTTACGTAATCGATTCCCAATCACGCCTACTTCCCATATACCACAATTTTGAAATCCACCTAATTCGGCACATTACAATATACATATGTATAAGTTAAGCACAAGTGAAGATATCATATAAAAATAACCGAAACATAATGTAACTTGGTGGCTCAACCCTCGAGGACTTTATACCGAATCAAATAAATTGTGAGAGTATAAATGTTCGGTTTGCAAACGAACTTAGCCCTTTGTTACTGGTTTATGACAATGCAAGAATTGAAGAACAATATATTATAACCGCACTGGTAGTGACATGGCAAGTGTAACAGCCACTTCACAGATTTGCTGAATCTTAATTACAGCGCATTGAAAACTTTCTGAGGGTTCTTTATGAATTCTGTACATATTTTGTTGATATCATTTGTGGTATCACTTGTCATCTTAACAAAAATCATTAAAGCAATACGCCCTTCAAAGCGCACGAACACAAAGTTTATGTTCTATGGAGAGATGCTTCAAAGTTCTTCATATGAATAGGCGTATTGAGTAGTTCAGCAAATCAATAATCTTCAAATGGAATCTCTAAAGTAAACAAATACGACTATTCGCACAAGACGGTTTATCAGACATGTGTGTCTGTATGCATTTATATGTTGTCGAGCTACTCACATAAATTCGGTTAAGCCTTAGTGGCGGCGCATCCCATTAGAAGTCTATAAATGAAATCTAAGCACTCATTCGATTACTGTGCTCAATATTAAATTACCATAACGACAGCGATTTCCTTCCGGTGTTGTCTGCGGCCAATACTTTTCGTACTTTATTCGATATTCAATGTTCTAACATACTTTTTACTTTATTCGAAGGGAGCCCTCATGCATGTGTGTATGCTTAGGCGCTTTCGCGAGGACCTGAGACATAATTATGCTGGTTTATGCGAAGCATAGTAATTCGAACGTACATAAACCATCACAGTGGGCCATATACAGAAAATTGTGTATAAAATTAGAATAGCTTAACTTTTACTTTATATATATTTCAATAAATGTTTAAATTAGATACCATTCGGAAACAACAACAACATTTGTAATTCATATTTCCAATTAGAAAAGTACCAAATTAAAGTATTCAAGATTAGTTTCTATTGTAACCTACAACGTTTAGTTTTATTTCTCTGGTAACCTCCCTAAGATCTAATCAGACTCCAAAAACCAATTCTGAGTCTAAAATTTATTTTAAACTTTTATTTAAAATTTAATATAGCATATATAAAGTTTATTTCTTGAAAGGAAATATTTTGTCCCCATTTCATAATATGGCAAGTAGTATTAGCAATATTTTATGATTTTACCAAAGAAAATAAATTTTTCACATCTTTAGGAGTTTAAGCCAGATATTTTTTGTTTAAAACTCCAAGTTTTTTTGCAAAAGTAAACTGAGCAGATTACTGATCCACTGTGCTGACGAATGAGAGTGTCAACACGCTTGCATATCGAGACAATACGAGTGTCATCTTTTTTTGTTTGTCCGATGTCACAAACAGTGGCAGCTAATTTAAATAATGGTACTACAAATCTGATACATTCCACTCAGACAATGGTAATGTATACTTATCTTGAGTATAAATGTTTGCGCCTAAAGTTTGAGTGGTTGTAGTTGAAAGTGAGGCACACATTTCACATGATAATCTCTGAAGTAATATACTCATACGAAGGAATTGCTATATAACTTGGAATATAAAAAAATGTATATTTAGAAAGTATGCGTCTTTAGTATAATACGTGGTCTGTTAAAAAAATAAAGGGATTTAAAAAAAAAAAACAAATATCAGTCAACATTAAAAGAGTCCTCATTATCAACTTACATATACCATCGCTTTTTCAGATCGTCGAAACACTTCTCAAACGCTTCGATTTTTGGGATAGCTCTTTTAGCGATTTCTTGTTTGCTTGAAAAAAGACGGAAAATAACCTTAACATCTTTATTTTTCGAAATTAGAAAAAAGTCACACGGAATAATGTCTGGCGAATATGGAGGCTAGGCAATCGTTACAGTATTATTTTGAATTCTGAATATTTAGTTGAGCCAATGTACAAGCATTACTTAACAAAAGCAATTATTGTAAAATTTATACTTTCACCCATTTCCACTATCGCTACTCCTCTTAAATTTTATTTTTAAAATTTTCTCATTTGTATATTTTTAGTTCAGAGGAAGAACGCAGCATGCACGACAAATTGGTGTGTGACGAAGACCATTTACGTACATTAAGCCAATCACCGTTGGCGCTGCAACGCCTACAACAACGTAGACAGAGTAATCAGAGCACACAGAGTACCACAAAAACCATAACACCAATTCAAAGACGACGCTGTTCAGGCGGGAATGCCATAACTATCAGCAACGAATTTGAGCTTCCACGACCCCCGCTGGCTCAGCACGAGCTACTCGACGATGATGGCGACGATGATCCTAAATGCCAGCGAGTCAGTGTGAAGAATCCCACAACCATTTCGCTAACACTTGATATAACCGATAACGGTGATAGCGGCGTCGGTGGCGACGATGAAACCGACTGTGGTCTCAGTAATCCCGCAGCCGAAACCGAGAACAATGAAGGAGTTATAATAGCTGAAACACATAATGAAGATTTAATTGACTCGAGCATACTGCGTGTGAAGGTAGGTTATCAGTGTCCGAAAACCCAGTTCAGCAGGGATGGTTAGTATGTAATTAAATGTGGGACAAAACAAAATATTACTTAACTTTTAACAACACTTAAAATAATGCAAGATATCTTATGTTATATCGCTTTTAATTCAGCACTTGCCCGACATGTCGAAGATACCACGGCTCCCTGGCGATGGCGCACATTCAGTGGATGATCAACGCACAGCCAAATCATACCCCTCCGCTACACCGACAAAGTCAGGCGCTGTCAGTTCGAAGCGACCCACAATGGACATTGACCGCATGCGGGTAAAGAACACCCCGCTGCGTGTGCAATCCGTACGCATTGTAGAGCAGAGAATGAACCTCGGACCAAAAATACGCACAGAAAGCTGCAGCATATTTGGCAAGACGAGCAATTATGGTAAGCTAATAAATTCTGTTTTATCAACCACAAAGTTGCTCATTCCCTTAAGTGCAATGCCGTGTAATGCGACTACTTAACCGATGCTTATCGGCCTACATGCATATGTAGCTTGATTGAAATGTGTAATTTGCCGTACGAGAACCTAATTGAAATTCTTTAATTTCCGGTCAACTTCGGTCAATGTTGTGACATCCTACTTACGTCAATAGATTGTGAAGCAGAGGAGTGAAAGACAAAATCGGAGCCACGGCCACTTAACAATCAAACCTATGCAGCTTTCAAGAGTGCCAACGTTGTCAGTGTCCATCCCTCACGAATTCGTTCAAGCAACATTCGCTGGAACGTTCATATCTAACTTTGGTTCCTTAAAAAGAGCAAGCTTGAAGAAATAGTGGTGAGTAAGATATAAGGTGCATTTGCCTTCCGCAAAATAAATATGGTAAAAAAGTAACCACTAATGTGTGGTTACGAATCGGTTCATCATACACTACATAAATACATACATCGAAAATGCAACAAAGTAAACAGAAAAATATGCACTTATTTATAAATAATTGTAGAACTTTAATCTGGAGGGGTCTAAATAAACAATTGTAAGAAACTGAAACCACAGTATTTATGTAATCCCTGATAAGGCTTTCTGCCAAATAAGCAACCTATTGAGATCCTCTGTGAACCGTTCAAGTTTCATACACCTATTTTAAAAGTTTTTGCATATTAACAATGCTCATACATGCCTTATGTCTTCAACATTTTCTTACAGAGGCGGGAAGTAATCAGGATCCTTAATTAGTTAAATATGCAGATCAAGATATATAGAAACTGTATAACTTCGCTTGTTTGTATACGTTAAAGATATCGCATGGATTGTAAAGCCTTATTCATGAGCTTTCGTACAAATTTAACACAAATTTCTCAACCCTACCGGTGTGTCACCCAATCACGTGACGCATACTGTCATTTGCCTTTCCATTATCACAATTACGAGTAGGTGCATATGTTGATACCAACTAAGTGATTGTCAAAATACTGTCAATCAACAGAAAGAATGTTCAGACAACCAAGAGGGAAACAGGAAGTAAACTGCCTGCAGATTGACAGACTTAGAATACTGTTACATATTTCTCAAATAACGTCAAGCTCTTATACACCCAGTCACACTTATCTATTTATGCAAGCACACAAATATACATACGAATAGGCATTTGTTATTGTTTGACAGGAGCAACATGTCAAAAATGTCTACAAATTACGTGTTTGTCTATTTTCATTTAACACAACTACAGTAACAGCACGATAACATATTACGGCGATGGAGAGGTGAAATTGGCCACAGCAATCACCGGGACTGTTTGTTGTATTGTCGCCAATGTGGGCATTTGCTGTTTGGGATTTTGGAGATGCTTCGTCAACAACTATTTACACTGGGCAGCTGTGTGTACTTGGGTACTGATGAATATACAAGGTAAATCACTATGTTGATGATGTATCACACTTACGTTCACATATTCAAGCGAGTTTATCTAATTTTTGTTGCGGCAAAACTTATGTCCATTAAATACAACTTAAATATTACGAAATGTTGTAATTTTTCATGACAAAAACAATATTTTTAAAGTTGAGTTGCTTTGATTTCCATTTCAAAACTGAGTTGAGTTGTAAAGAATGTATAAAATTTCTCATAATTTATTTCTAATAAAACCAGAATAAATATATTGTTGTATATATGTTGTAGATATAATTAATTCCCGTCTAACCCTCTTCACTTAACGCCTTTAATTATTAAACCTTTCCATACTAGACTTTCATTATGTTTCATTAGCCACAATCCAAATTTTTTTTCACCACACAACTGTCATTTCGCCCAACAAAAGTATTATGCACCATTTGGATCAAATTGAATTCATATTTATAGAAGTAGATACTCTCGCATAATTTCCTTTGACATAGGTTAATATTATTATTACTTTGTCGTTTTTCTCGTTTCTTTTTTTCAATTGCGCCCCTCCACATAGGTTTCGTTGGCGAAGGTATTGGCTTCACGTATCGGGATTCTTTGGTCTGGTACATCCTGTTCGTGATATTTGTGCCGTATGCGATGCTGCCGTTGCCACTGAAGTGGTGCGTCATCGGTGACACCATCACCGCTAGTTGTCATCTGGCCGTAATTACGATAATTAAAGTTAGACGAAAAGAAGTACGTAAGCCGCAAAAGCGGCAACGTTAATGGCACAGTCCACTTTATTATTCTATTGTGGCTGTCGACAGGCTTCTGAAAATATATTTTTATTTTCGAAAGATCCGGCATATTGTTCGGTATTCATATTTATTATTCTACTTTTAGCATGGAAATGTCAAAGGCTCTGAATTTCATATGTTTTTATTATTTACCATTTGTATTTTATTTCCTTTCCATTTGTTCTTCGTTAAGGAGAAGGAGTTGTAGCGTACGCAAAAGTTGCTGGACTAAAGTGAGTAATAAATTAATTTGCGACTTTATATCTATAAATATGAGAATTCACGCTAGAAGAACTAAATTTTATAAGACTAACGTATGACACCAAGCTTACGCAAAATGTTATAAATAGAAACAGAGAAAATTAAAAGTTTAGAATTTTATACATCCACAGTCCACAGTTAACCTCAATGTTTTCAAGAAAGTAGTTTGTATTTATTTACAAAAATGTATCGACCAACAAACCTTTATAAAACCAATATTACTATTTACTTGTTGAAAGTTTAATCTCCTCTCTCTGAATAACTCCACCATTATCTTCGTTATTTGTTGTTTGAACAATATGATATATACATCTAAACTGTATTTCCTCCCAGGTAAAAGTTCCTTGCTCCCTCAAATATCATATTAACTTTTGCATCTTCGAAAATCTAAATTATATTCACATACATATATCTTATTTTAATTACAATAAAAATTTCAACTGAAAATATTTTAATAAAATAATCTTTATTTTAATTTACCTGCAGAACTTCCTTTTAAATCAAGATCTTGTAGTAACAGATCATTGGCAGTCCGGGTTGATGATTTCTCTAGCAAGAACAACGATTACGCCAATGGGAAGAACCCACTTTAATGTCATCACAACCCAACGAACTACAGTTCAAGGGCGAAGTTCAACCATCTTTAAAAATCGGAACATACATAAACCTACAATTTCTAGTATGACACTTCACCTGTCAAGCAGCAATGCCGAAACGATTACACCGACTACAAATTCGACATTTCGATTATTAATGATGATTAAGAACTGTAGGGATAAAGTAGAACATAAATTGTATAGCGTTCTTTACAGAAAATTTTAAATTAGTTGTAAAATAACAATTATTAATAAGATTAAACTGTTGAGTTTTATATGTTATGAGTGCATAGCTAAAGAATGAAAATGTATACGTCGTCTTCAAGTTAATTATATAAGTTTTATTAGTGGTGAATTGTTGTATTTTTTTTTCTTAATTTAAGTCAATCCTTGCTTAATTGTATTACTGAGGGTATACATTTTTGTTAGTTGCAAAATAAAAAATGAACTAATTTTAAATAAAATACAGATTCAAAAATAATCGTTGAAATTTATTTAAAAGATTTTTAGACCTGGTTATGGTAACAAAACGGTTAAACGGGGTAGCAACTGCTTACGTCAGAAATAACAAATGGATAAGAAATAAAAGAACAATTCTTGGCCAATTGTATATGCCTGGTAAAGCTAGTAAATAGGCAAGATCTGCGCTAAAATCCCTAACTAGGGAAACAAGTATAGGAGCTGAAATACCGATGTATTTTTCAAAAGTACAAATAAAAGAAATACAATAGTTAGTATGCTTTAAGTAGAGACAGTTTGTCAGCCGTCTGTAACAACTTTTTCTCAATGAATAATAGATATAAAAGGATTTTGCATACAAAAATGTATTTAAAACGGAATTTAAAAACAACAACTAGTTTAATAAGTGTAAATGTTTAGAAGCCAACTCCTGAAACACTGAAAGGGGCCATTTTACATTTGCACTTCAACTTCCGTTGCTGTAATTGTAGATAACGAATTATCCGTTTTTACAAAAAAAAAAAACACATGACAGTGTTAAAAAGCGTTTCGAAGTATAGTTTTATACTCTCGTAATTTATTTCTTTAATTGTATTGAGTTAACACATTTATTCTACATAAAGTCAACTATAATAACGAAAGACATTATATGCCATAGTAAATGAAAGCTAAGGTAAGCCCTGGACCGATTGCTCTCACCACCAAACTATATTATATCCAAGAATATACTCTCACTTAATTTCACATAGTTATTAACCAATATGTGTGGTATAGTGCCCATGAGATGTTTGAACCCCTAATATTATGTGTAGGAGCAAGAGGAAGTTTTAACCCGATTTTAGCTATGTATTTTTGTACAGAGACACATTTTTAGAAGAAACACATTTCCTCTGAATTGTTATAAAATATACGAGAAATTTGAAAAAAAATTCTGGACCAAATATCCATATGCACTGAGGTCTTCATGTTCGATATATAGGGTCTTGAATTCAAATTGTGTTAGTAGGAAGTAGCTGTAAATCGATTTCGCAAATCTATAACATCAAAAATTATTGGAATTGGTCGAGTAATTTCTGAGATATAGTTTTTCAACAAAAATGGACAACATAAATGTTATGTTGAGAAAATTACTTTAAATTACTAAAATGAATTTCCGAGCCGATATATTGTCTTACCTGCTTTGCACAGACCTTTCGGGAGCCGAATATTCTTACAGACATACACCATTCATATCATTACAATGTCAGATATATTCAATTCACAGTCATTCCAAATTATTTTATTTTTTCTGATTTTATCCATCTCGTTGCGACTTCTCACGGAAACGATATGAATATCCAGCCCACCGAAGTCATGATGTTACACTTTAACCATTTAAATTTAAATATGAAATGATTAAACACTAAACAAACTAGTTACAATAATACAAACAAACTATATTTAACCTTTTTGTGAATGTGTACGACTTGTGTTCTGAATAGACATTCCATGTATCTGTGCAAATGAGTGCACCGAAGTCATGATGTTACACTTTAACCATTTAAATTTAAATATGAAATGATTAAACACTAAACAAACTAGTTACAATAATACAAACAAACTATATTTAACCTTTTTGCGAATGTGTACGACTTGTGTTCTGAATAGACATTCCATGTATCTGTGCACGAGTGTGCGCAGCAGTAATAATTGCACTACTTTAAGTAATAAAATACGGTGATATGAGTTATTTTTTTTATAATCATCATGGATTACTGATGCAATGCAAATATAGAAGATTGTGCATGAATGCGGCAGCAAGTGCTTGTTTTTGCTTTTACACAAGGTAAGCACAACTTTATGTTTGAAAATTTTTAATCCAATGCACAAACAAAAGCATATGGCTTAATTGTTAAACTTTTACACATAACCCATAACCCAGTCAGCATTTGGAAGAATGTTTTGTGAGTCATACGTTCGAGCTATCTTCTTTAAAGAGCATTTGATTATAATTCTTGAACTTATTTAATTTCGTGTATGACTCTTTCAACGCACGATATTACATATGATTATTATTAGTATAATATTATAAATCCAAGCATTACAAAAAGTTTTTATACTCTCGCAACAAATGTTGCTAAAGAGAGTATTATAGTTTTGTTCACATAACGGTTGTTTGTAACACCCAAAACTAAACGAGTTAGATATAGGGTTATATATACAAAGTGATCAGGGTGAAGAGTGGAGTTCAAATCCGAATGTCTGTCTGTCCGTCCGTCCGTCCGTTTGTGCAAGCTGTAACTTGAGTAAAAATTGAGATATCTTGATGAAACTTGGCACACTTATTTCTGGGCACCATAGGAAGGTTGCTTTCGAAAATGAGCAAAATCGGACCACTGCCACGCCCACAAAATGGCGAAAACCGAAAACACATAAAGTGCCATAACTAAGCCATAAATGAAGCTATGGAAATATAATTTGGTATGAAGGATCGCACTATGAAGGGGCATATGTGGATGTAATTTTTTTGAGGAAGTGGTCGTGGCCCCGCCCCCAAATAGGTTTTTTGTACATATCTCGGAAACCAATAGAGCTATATAAACCAAACTTTCTGCAGTCGTTTTTTTTAGCCATTTCTTAATACAGTCCAAAAATGAAAGAAATCGGATAATAACCACGCCCACCTCCCATACAAAGGTTAGGTTGAAAATTACTAAGAGTGGGTTAACTCACTAACGAAAAACGGCAGAAACACTAAATTTCATATAAGAAATGGCAGATGGAAGCTCCACTCAGATTTTTTTACAAAATGGAAAATGGGCGTGGCGTCGCCCACTTACGGGTCAAAAACCATATCTCAGGAACTACTCGACCGATTTCAATGAAACTTGGTTTGTAATAGTTTCCTTACATCCCAATGATATGTTGTGAAAATAGGCCAAATCGCTTTACAACCACGCCTACTTCCTATATACCAGAACTTTGAAGATGATCTGAATCGTTTACTTTACAATATATAAAGTAAGTACTAGTGAAGATATCGGTGCAGAACTTTGCACAAATACTATGTTTATAGTGTGGCAGCCCCATTCTAAAAATCGCCGAAATCGGACCATAGGTTTTTAAGGCCCCATATATCGAACACGAGGACCTCGGTGCTTTTAACCTAATATTATGGTTTCCAACTTTCAATGGACTTTATACAATATATATGACGAATATGTGGGTCAAATTGTGTATTATATAATATAAATAAAGTTAAATAAATAAATTGCGAGAGTATAAAATGTTCGGTTACACCCGAACTTAGCCCTTCCTTACTTGTTTTAGTTAATTTTAAAAGTAACTAATTTTCTTGCTTTACAATATTAAGTGAACTTTTAGTAAAGGTCCGTTACTTTGGACGACAGGCAACTGCCAGTCTTTTGCAGTTATTAGTTAACCAAAAACCATTTACTGATTAACATTTACATGATTTTGTTTTAGGTGTTCTGCAATTCGTTCGATTTCATTTGATTTATAATTTAAATTCTAAACAGCTGCTGTTATAGTTGGACAATACAAATAAAAAAGAATTCGTTGTCTCAAAATATGAAATTATTAAAGAAAATATTTTATTAAAGAATATCATTCAATATTATCAAGGAATCGAAAGGCGACATTTGAGAGACCATTCTAATTCCCTGTCTGCATCAGATTCCGAGTGAGTTTTACTAAAACCTTTTTACTTGTCGACTTGAGATGGTTTCTTTTTGCTTCAGGTTTATTTCCATAAGTAAGATCTATAAGTAAGATCCACGCCACCCCAAAACCTATAAACGGTCATAACTAACCCATAAATAAATCCATAAAAGTAAAGTTTGATATGAAGGATTACACTAGGAAGAAGCATATCTGGATGTATTTTTTTGAAAAGTTGGCGTGGCCCCGCCCCAACCAAGCTTTTTGTGAATATCTCGAAAACCAAGAAAGATATATAAACGAAAACTTCTGCAGTAGGTTCCCTAACGTACCCCATTACACAACTTAAAAATTGATATAATCGCCATTTCCCATACAAACGTTATGTTGAAAACTACTGAAAGTGCTACTCACTAACGGAAACGTCAGATACCCTAAATTTTACAAAAAAAATGGCAGAGGAGAGGTGCACTCAGATTTAAATGAGAAATGGGCGTAGCGTCGCCAACTTATGGTTCAAAAACTACTTGACCGATTTCAATGAAATTCGGTACATAATACTTTTTTGACACCCTGATAATACGGATGGAAAATGGTTCACAACCACGACTTCTTCCCATATAACTCAATTATGAATTCCATCTGATTCCTTCTGGTCTGTTTATCATCTGGGACTTCACTTGTGGAAAAATTGTCCAAATCGGACTATAACCTTTCAAGGCTCCGGATATCGAACATGAAGAACTCAGTGTCTAAGGTGTAACGATTCAGATTTCTAGAACAGGGAAAAACAAAAACGGAACAATTTACAGAACACATCAAAAAATTCTAAAACTGACATTGTGGAAATATTGCCCGAAAATGATTTGCAGAACATACCTGATAGTCTTTGAACTTACAAACAAATCACATTTAAGTAGGGTGTTACTCATAGGTCAGAAATTAGTATTATTAGGTTGAAAATAACAAAACAAATAAATGGATAAAAATATGTATAAAAAAATATATATATATATACATACAAATATATTGCAATAACAACATGATTATCATCCTAAATATAAACACAACATCAAACACTATCGGCTTAACGACACAACAACAGCTAAATGTCAAACAAGTTGCGATGTTAAATGAAATGAAAATGAGAGGCAATGTTAACTAACATTACAGCGTAAAACTCTTAACAATGAAAGAGAGAATATGTTATTGGGTGTTAGATGGCAGACTAATGTAAATATAAGGCATTTCTGAAATTTAATTTAACCGGTTATTTATCAAAAAAAAAAATTCAGAAAATATATTGAACAGTTAAAAAATAATTATTTTAAATATTTAAAGCATTTATTTCTACATATTAATGCTTTCTCAATATTTTGAAGTTAACTGCGTTTCTTCTCGGTGAGCTTTTATTAACAGTAAGCTCAGCATCGGCAAATGCTGGTTGCAAATACCTTCTGAATGCCAAAGCAAGACATTTAGATTTCAGTTGCCGCTTCGTTTTACTCTTGAACGTTACAAAATCCGCACGAAAGCATCGGTTAAGTATACGCACCGTCGGACAGTTATTCAAATGGATGTTCAAGTGACAGTGGAAGATGGAGTTCATGTGAACAATATTGCTTTGTTAGTATAGAAAATTGTAAAAAATTGTGAATTTGTATATGGATCTCATGAAACAAAATGCAAGCTAAATTCGGGTGCTCATTAAACAAAAAAATAATTTTAACAGTAAAAAATGAAAAATAAATAATTATCTTTAGAAACATCTTTCGGTGTACCAAATTATTAAAGTGACACTTACTTTTAAATGCATAAATCATGCCAGTGTCCCAAATGATGAAAATTATAAATAAAAACGTAAATAGAATATAAATGACAGAAAAAGGACGCCTTTGAAAGGATTCCGCCTTAATTGAAATTCAATTGAATTAAAATTTTCAAAAAAGCAACCTTAAAATCAACATTTTCGGTCGCAAATTCTTTCTGAATAAAACGCAAAACAACAAACCCATCGCCGGCGATGAAAGAATAATGTCGAGATGTGAAAATTTAAAAATTATTGTGCAAATATTATGCGAATATAAGTGGCTCCAACTACTACTTAACGTCTAGAAAAGGCGGTATGCGATCTACGTTTGCTTAACAAACAGGAATAGGTGAGGGAGAAGATGAATACTCACTTGTTTTTATTTACAGGTTGTCAGTAGTAGGAGTACCTTATTCAGCTGTGGGTACTTGTTTTGACCTTTTTTGAAGTGTATAATGCAATTGAATGTCCAAATGTGTAAACGAAAATGGTTATAAGTGAAAATTTAGAAAAATATGGAACATGGATTTCAAACCCTCAGGCTGATCTGGGAAATTCACTTTTTTCTTTTGTGGCACAAAAGATAAATAAGAGTTTACGCAGAAGTGCTGCATATTCCAGTCAAACATTACAAATTCTTTAGAAACACCAATGAAGATTTGGGAATTGGTATTCGAAAACCATGTAAGAAATACATATGTACATATATTTATGTGGAGTAGTTGTAGATTTTTAATGAAAATATTAAAACATAATAGCGGTATGAATGTGAGTAGTTGCTAGTGCGGGAGTTACAACTTCTTTTGCCTTTATTTGAACAAATGTGAGGAATTTAACTGTACGTAATAAACACAACGGTTTCACAAACTAACGGTTTTTTGTCCATTTAAAAAATGTATTGGTCGGCTTGTATGAACAGTTACGTTATACAGTACTGTTCGGACCGAAGCTACAGCTGAACTTAATTTGGTACCAAAAATTATGGCTTATGCATTTTTTAATTTTATAATAATGTCTCAAAATATCAATCAGCTAACAGTCTTTTTAAAATAAGCAAGCAACTCTTCATGTTTATGCACTAACTAAAATCTATTCGTTGAACAGTTAACATAACCCTATATTTAGTACGAGTATTGCTTATTGCAGTTGAAGATTTGCTATCAAGTTGACAGCACACGAAAAAAAAAACAAAAACAAATGCATATATCAATTTGAATAGTTCTAATTTTTTGTTCATATGCATAATAAAAAGCATTAAATTTTCCGTAAAATATTTAAATTTAATTTCATATTTATTTCCAAGTTTAATATGAACGTTTCAATACTCGCTTTGATTGTGTAATCGTTCGTTGCATTGCAGTCACAACTGACGCAAACTTGAATATCTTGTTGTATATGGTAATTTTACAGAAAGCCAACATTTAGACTGCATGTATAAATTGGTGACAGATGGATAGACGACTATGTGTACCAACATAACTAATTGGTTCAGATAAAGAAGGGGAGGGTCAGAAGTTAATCGCATAGTAAATATAAAATAAAAAGCAGTGGTGTTTTAATTTTATATAAAGAAATAGGGTTTTAAATGAGATAATGGCTGTTTTCATCAAATTTATAAATAATATAAACTATGTCAAGTGACAATATTGTGACATTTAAAAACTTACGTCTACTAAGGATTTCTTCTTGACATAGACATGGTGATTTGAGTTGTTTAGTAAGGTTTTTCAGTAGCTCTTAGGATTATATAATAGTAAGTATAATAGTATTTTGAAATTTTAAATATTTTCTAAAATTTATTAGTTATAATTGTTTAATCTTCCGCAACCAAAAAGCGATATTAAAATATCTAAAGTTTTAAATCTTTAAAGTGACCGTGACTCTGATTTTTATCAAAATTACCAATTTTGATTCCAACAGCTTACCGTTAATGACAACATCATAACAAGTCTCAGACTTATTGGAAATTCTATCGAAATCCTTATATACGGCAAATTAAATTATCCGTGCCTGTGTTTCACTCAAAACTGATTAAATTCTAACAAAATTATGTGTATAATTTTTTGAACAACGAAATGTGCTTAAAATATATAAAAACCTAAGGTTCATACACCTCATATGATATTTTGATTTTATTTTTTGTGATGTTTCCTAATGAAATTAAGTAGATATGTTTTCTTAAGTCTATCAGTTCAAGTGATACATATCTCAATAAAAATCAAATTAATTTCGCATAATGTGATTTGATAATAAAAATCAGTGATATCAATTCATATCTTCCTCTAGCAACAATATGGTGAATATACACATTTATATCGGTCGGATTGACTTCAAAGTAGATATTTAGGAAGATATCTTAATGAAATAAATGAATAATTGTGCACCTAGTTCATATCATTAGTAACAATGATACCAAAAATGAGCGCAAGTGCCTACCTACTAATGAAAGTTGAATTAATACGCTTCAAAATGTATAATAATTTTTGCAAACACTTTGAAATATTTCACGCGCATTTAATAGTTTCAATTCGCAAGAAAATTCTACTTTGCTGGAACCGCTTTTTTATTTATTAAATACATATTTCTTTATATATAATAATTAAACAAAATTAAATTGGTTATTAATACATTTATAGTTCACGGCATTTAAAACCTTTCTATTGAAAAGTAACGCACATTCATAGCAACAATGCTTGTTTGAGGTTTTTTCCTATTTTTTATTTGTTATAAAAAATTGTAATTAAACGCAAATCTAATACAAATATTCCATGGTGTTTAAGTACAATATATGCACAATAAAAATCAATTAAATAAATTTTTATAGCTTTTAAATAATTAGCAAGTCACACAATTCCAAATGATTTAAATAAATAAATCACACACACAAACAAACTAATTTAATTTTATAGGCGATAAATATTGGAGCGTCAAGTGAACAAGCGATATTTGCACAGCTCTAACCGATATAAGAAACACATCCACAAAGTAATACTATAAAAAAGAATAGCACTTCATAAGTAAATAACGAATAACAAAGCAAAAACTAGTAAAAACTTTTATAATTATTTATATATTTAACTACGGTAAAAAGTTGGTAAAGCAAGAGCAAAATAAAATGGTAATTCCAACTGCTATTGTGCGGTAAAATCACACACATAAGTGTATGCACCTATATGCGAATGGACATTTACCCACAAATCAAACACACGTGGCAGGACAACTGTAATTAAACTTCATTTAACGTGCAAAATTCAGATCAAACAAAAGAGAATAAAGCACTTTTATTGGCAGACATATGCACATGCGCGTGTGCACCTTGTGGTCATACGGTCTTTTTTATAGGAAAATACCATTAGGCTGAAGAGAATTCTAGGTCATTGCTATGCTTATATGTACATATGTAGTGAAGCGTGTGTCTCGAAATGTCCTCACAGATATGCTTAACATATTATGTATTTAAATACATAAATATATATCAGTTTTAAAATATGTATGTCCGCACGACCAATTTGAAGAACGACATAAAATCAATGCAAATTATTGCAGCATCAGCGAGCAACAGTTTAAAAATTAATTCCAGCCGAATAAAGTTCAATGAAACGTCGAGCCATTCAAGCAACCACCCTCTGGACAAGAGTACGATGTATGTGAATTCTAGTTCAGAAAAACAAAAACAACGCAATTATAGCATTTAAACAGTGTTGAGGTTTTCCTGGACTTACAGATTTATTTTTAAAATAGTTAATTTCGTCGGTTACTGCTATTTAAAGCGCCACCAAGTCCATTTAAGGGTGAAATGTGGTGAGGTGGTTTGGAAAATTTCGACAACAAGAGTAAATTTGGCGCGAAGTATAGAATATAGTATAGCTGATGTCAGTAGACTTCGTTGGTTAAATATTCATTGCCATATATGTGAAATTTGTGGAAACTTTTTATTAACTAAACTACAAAAATATGACAAGCTCATTTTGGGGCGCCTTGTGTGAAGGACTAGCATACCATCCTATGTCTGTATATAATCGCACTTTCAATTGCGTCTGCCATCACTAATGCGGGCATACCAGCGGCAAGTAATTTCTGAAAATATATTTGTCCATGGCTTCCTTGTTATCTACTACTTGTAAATAAGTATGTACATATGTATGTAAATACTGGAGAGTCTATGTGGAACATTTACGCTAAGGACTTTTGTTTGGAGTTTGCACACAATTTGTGCTTCAGCGTAAATTCATCAATGTCAGCGTTTGGCTGATTAAATGGATACAAATGAAATTAGTGGCGAAATTAATAAAATTGATTTGCATTTCGCCTTTTGGCACGGCTTTTGAAACAAGCCGACAAACATTATGACCAACGACTTCATAACAAACATTCAGGGACAAAGGGAGTTTATCAACAAGCAATTATGGATCGAATGCAAACTGGAGGATGTTTAAATTAAAAGCAGTTATAGATAGTGACTCTGTTGGACCTACTGTGCGAAACTTATATGATGCCCTTCCTTGATAATATTTTACATGTTTTTAATAATTTAAATTTAAATTTGAACTGACAATACTATATGTAAAATATTCTGATATTCTAAAACAGAATGTTGCTAAAAAATATATTTGGTACCAAAGTCTCTCGATATATGCGTGGTATCGATGTTTGGATCCTATATGTAAACTGAACTCATTAAAATTATTAAATGCTTGTCTTTTTGTCCGAAAAGTGGTCATCATATTAAATATATATATTAGTGATGTGATCGCCCACTCTATGTACTTATGAATGATTTGTTGCTGAAATTTTCAGTAATGGGAGGAATTTATTTTTTCCTTAATTTGTTAACAGATTTGAGCTAAAGATTCAACACCTATTACTTCCT
This sequence comes from Zeugodacus tau, assembly GCA_031772095.1. NCBI lineage: Eukaryota > Metazoa > Arthropoda > Insecta > Diptera > Tephritidae > Zeugodacus > Zeugodacus tau. The sequence continues at coordinate 42,558,462 of CM062653.1, forward strand.
AATTGGTACGTGTATATTTCTAATATTATGTATCACATTAATAGTGATCATAATAAGTATAATTCAAATCGCCATTGAAATTTGCATTAAATTTCTAACAAGTGAGTACTCTTAATCGCTTATAGAGTTATTTCAATAAGTCATTTAAAAATAATTTGTATTCAAATCAGTTTCCCCATCAGTATATGCTGCACTTGTATATCTTTTGACCGCTTCTGGACAGCCACTTGTCCCACGTGCCCTTTGTGGGAATCATATTTTCGTATACGAGTATTCTTTACGCTGCTTGTTTCCCACCTTCTGAGCAAATTATGGTTCATTGCGTCCTTTGGAAGTTATGTTGCAAGAGAAATTTAACTTCAATTTTCTTTACTGCATATTTTGTTTTTATTCTTCAAAACTTGTTGCTGAATACACTCATTAAACAATTCCATGCATTTTTTAAGATTAATCACTTCATAATTTGTTTACTTTGCCCTTTAGTAATTTTATTTAATTTAAGTAAACGTGTTGTAGGTGCTGTAGAGTCCTTTACTGTTCAGGTAAATCAGAGATAATTATCTGTGCTATAAAAGTGGAATGAGTGAATTTGAAAGAAAACACTTAATGAAGGTGTAACCGCGCAATGCAGGCACTGTTTGCGAAGATATTACTATTAAAGGATTCTGCCCTAACAAACTTTCTTATATCTTCTAGTTTTTTGTAATTTTGTTAAACTGTATTGCTTCGGAAATATATCTGATTACATTAAAAACCAAACGAATATAGATTAAACTAAAATAAATGTTAGAGAAGACCATTTATATTACAATCTCTTGATCATTTCAAAAGAACAGTGATGGTCTATTGTTAGTCTTCACTCGGTGCAAATATCTGACGTCAAGCAACGTTTTGTATGATACAAAAACGATTTATACTCTCTTTAAATCCCAAATGCCAGGCAAAATCTCTGATGCAATTTACGAATATACATGGTATAATCAGTTTGATTTATTATCTTGACATCAGAAAGCTTCCTCGTCGTATATAACTCCCTTCGTGCATATAGAGTTTTGTATACTACTCTATTTACATGCATGCTTTGGGTAATTGAGTAATTTCTTTACATTTAACACCATTTTGATCACATTATAAAACAGTAACTGGGCACGTTCCACTCAAATTTCTGTAAACATGAGTTAGTATTTATATATAGTGATATACAAGTGGTTTTGTATATTAACAAATGTTATCAAGTAGCAAACGTGATTATAAATGTCATGTGTTATCTTTATTACTTGGACATTGCTTTTTAATGAGTAGTTATGACGTCTCCTAGTGTTGTAAGTGTTTAAATAAATAAATAATTATAAATATATCGCTTATGAGCTTTTGATATATTATATTTACATATGTGTATATACATAAATATTAAAATGTTTTGGGTGTAGTAAGGGTATTGTACAAAGAATTAGTAATAATGTACGAAAGAAGAATTACCGGATTCCAAGTGTTATTACAAATGAGGATTATTGCTGGGGTTAAACTGATCTTTTATTAACCAATCTGTTTAATCTGTTCAGATTTTATATAAGCGAACAATTGGTCCTGAAGCGAATAATGAAGTTCAACGGAAGTTATTAAGAGTCGAAATTTCGATATAGTATGTAGTTTCTTCTTCTTAGGAAATAGCATTTTGTCCCATTCCCATAAAGGCACTTTCTACCAAGTCTTCGGAGAGTTCGAAAAGAAGGTTCTGCGCACTGGAGGAAGAATTCTACTTGGATTCCAAGATCTTATGGAGTATGCAGTTGTGAAAGACACGTTATGTCTGATTAATGTTTGTTTAAATCAGATTAAATTAATTTAATTAAGGAATAATACAATTAATAGTATGATGAGTAATGAGAAGGCATTCCACCTTACCTAAAATATCTCCAGGAAAAAGGTTGTCTCACTACAAAAATTATTTTTATCAATATATGTATGTTTGAACAGTTTATTTACTACTATTAATGCCTTCATTGTTGTTGTAATTGTTGTTTGTTTAAAGCAATTTAATATTTGTCAAACATATTCGGTCAACAGTCGAATCTTCGAATACGAATTGATCTGGTGATAATGGCCACAATAAACGCTTTGTGTATACAGCTGGTGGTGTTGTGAGCAATAAAATACAACAACAATAATAAATTGTCATTAAGTCCGTGGGTGGTGTGTGAGCACGACACCCTGTTTTCGCTTCGACTTCTGCTTGTGAGCATTGGCGGTGAGCAATGCATTGCAGACGCCGCTACGTGCTTGGTTGGCTGAACACGCTCATTGCGGCCTTTGAATCGGATTTTTTTGTTTTGTTTTGCTAAGCTTTCTAATCGAATAATTCATTTTTTTCGCTTATTTTGTGGCTATATTTTAACGGTGCTTATCTACAAGGGCAAATAAGAAAAATCGCTTTATCTTTGGAATTGGAAGAAAGGTTTGGTGAAGCAATTACTGCACACGCATTCTTTTATCTCATACAAACGCTTTGCTACTTGCTTACGCGCAGAAATCGAAGCCCAGCAGCTTTGTGCAATTTCCCGTAATATTTATTCGAACAAAAGTTATGTCTGTATTTATGTATTAGTATTAAACGTGTGGTATTATAAAATATTTACAATCACCAGGGAGCATATGTGAAACATAAGTTCCCCAAAATGGATTCCAATGCTTTAGAAGTGAAGAATTACAAAATATATATTTTCTTATTATATATCTACTGAACGGAATTGGAAACGTTCAAAGCGAGGAAATTCCATTCGAATATATCAATTGAGCTACATATACATTGAACTTACAAAAATTTAAGATCGTGATGTCAGAGTGTGCAATTATATGCATTTTGTATGCAAATTGCAATGCATTTGGATATGTACGTGTGTGTAAGAGTGTGTGGAAAGCCATTTCACGTGCTTCAATCAATCTATTTACGCATTAAAAAAACAAAACGAAACGTGGAAGAAATTTTGTCTCAACTCATTGAACAACTGCTTAGCCGCTCAACGCCGCTTCATGTACCGTAAACATCAAATTTCAAATGCGTCAATGAACTTGGCGGTCAATCAAGCGAATTACAGTGTGCTGAGCGCATGTAAAAATGATATATTTTTTGCTTTTGTGTAAATGGCGTAAAACCGGTAATTGGTAATCGGCTAATCGATAATCGGCTCGAATTAAATTTTTTGCCTAATAAATGTTAAAAAGTATAAATTTTTATATTTCATTAAATGCTGGATAAAGATTGCCTAGTAGGTATTAAAATAATTATTTCCGCTCAGTATCACAGAACAGCGCTCCCAAATAAGTATAATAAGTTTGAGCAACTGGTATAGGTTGTTGAGTGCAACCAAAAATGACAATTCTAAACTTTTATTATACAAAATAGAAAGTTTTAGTCTTATACAGTTCGGTTGAAAGTATTCCGAAGAGATATTATATATCACTTATCTGTGATTCGAATTAACGTTGTCATCATGTCTCCTAAGTATCAAAGAAGTTTTTATAAGAAGCAGAATAAATAAATTTTATTTCATTACAAATCCAATGAATCCATTTCACTGTGCAACGCATTTACTGCATTGGCCATTTCAGTGCACCAAGGCGTCTTAATAATCAGCAGCCAAACACACACTATACATACTCATACACAAAAACCTGCACCTCCAATGCATTAATCAGTTTAAAATATATACACAAGTCTGCATGCACATATGTATAAATATATTTTTATTAGCATCGGGCTAACCATTTTGTAAATTGCAGTTATTGTTATTGTTGTCTAATTGTGGCTACAAGCAATTTATTGCAACACTGTGTTGTGTACTGCAGAATCTCATTGCTTCTCGCTCGGTGCCTAATGTTCGCAGCGCATCAAAATATCTTGTCATGGCTGTCACTCACAATCTATCGGCATCGACTTGCGTTGCGAATATGCATAAAATGCATCATTATTGTTGTTGCTGCTGTTATTCACAGCTCATTGAGCACATATAATGAATACGATATTTATTATTTATTGCACTCAAATAGTTACATCGTCCAATAATGGAAGTTGCATAGGCTTGAACTTAGATACAGACGTGTGTAAATACATTAATTTTTGCATTTATCTATTAATTCTAGATAGGTGTTTAAATGCTTTAAAGTAATAGATTTAATATATAAAGTGCCTTCCAAAATATTTACTAAATAATCGAATTTGCATAAACAAATTTAATCTCATGAAATTTTAATGATTTTAGTTTAACGACTTAAAGTGTTTATTGTTATAGACATGAAATTAAAATGAGGGACTGTGATGATTTTCTAATTTAACTAAAAGCATAACAAATATTAATCTATTTAGCTTCGAATTAAATTTGGCGATTAATCTAATAACCAATGCAATTTATCTGAATATGTATGTGCATATGTACCACTAAAGTTTCTTGAAATTGTATTTCATTCTATTAAACTTTATGAACGATTTTTAAAAATACATCATATCGCTCATTTACTTGAATAGTGTCACAACTCAAAATAGTCGATTTTTCAGGAGAGCGTTTTAAAGTTTTCAATTGTCTCTTATTTAGCAAATATAGAAAACTGCCATCAGTTTATTGACAAATCTAGTAGCCTGTAATATATTAAATACAATGTTGAGCAGAAATGGACCAAATAGAGTGTACTAATGCTTTTTCTTTGGCATAATGTGACCCACTTTGAATAATGTCGTTATTTATGAAAAATATAAATCAATTTCGCCGTCATAAGTCAAATATGTCGTTTTTGCTGAAAAAAGGAATATGAAAAATTTAATTAATGTTCACCAATATCGTTCCAACACAAAAGATGTCGTTCTTTCTGAAAAGAAAACCAACTTCACCCTATGACAATATGTGTTGTAACACAAAAAATGTCGTTGTTTCGTAAAAAAAGTATAACTCATTCTGGCACAATTGAGAAGTGTCGTTATTGTGGTTAAAAAATATTCCAACATAACAAGTTTAATAACGGCACATTCTTATTTCACCGCTTATTTTTCTGCGCATCGGAATGAAATTTTTATACAGTATGGATGATGAAATTGCGCACATTTCTGCATACTCAACTCAAGAATCGTGTTTTTTGAGTTGTGACACTATTCAAATAAATGAGCGATATATTCTATTGTAAACAATCTCAGATCACCATAATATATGTTCGATACCAAAATACAGGATACTCATGGCATTTTTAATAATATGAAATCAAGAAATGTACATACGTTTTAAAGTCAAGTAGGTGAAGATTAAATCAGGACCGTTGGGTCAAAGTTGGAAATATACGAGGTTCCGGATTAATTTATGAAGATCAATCTAAATAACTGTGAATGTGTATTTTAATCAGAGTTCGAAAAATTACAAAATACACTAAATGGATTTCCTCTTTATCGGTTAATTATCTTAGTTTGATATATTAGTTTATGATAACATTTCACATACTTGGATCAGTAATCTGGAGTGAAAAACTATCACTAAATTAGGGTTACTAAGGTAAAAACTATTACCAAGTAAATTTTGATTAAATACCCAGGCAAAAGTTTTCCAAGATCAATGATCCTGGAATTTTCGAAAGTTTTACTAAAAAGGAGCAAAATTAAAACTTTATTTAAAGCTGCCTTGGAGGGAATTACAATAAATGTCCCTGCAGTACCGAATCTGATAATGCCACCAAAGTAAAGAGCCGACAATGCGCAACACTACCGTGGGCATCAAGTTGTATGGTATTTGTCATAAAACTTAACAAGGCAAATAATTTAAATTGTTGTTAATAAATTAGTGCGCAGCATGCAGCGATGACAAGTTATACCATTTAACCCGATTTCTCCTTTCGAAATAATCGCCTGGGAGCTCTTTTAGTAAAGCTCAATAAGCGGGAAATGTTTTATCGTAGCGGTTTATTAATTATACTTTAAAGCATCATAATCTGCTCAAGTTGCAAGTGGCGAGCGACAAGTGGCAAACGACGACCAGTTAGCGGTTTGTGGCAGACAGTGAAATAAGTGTACAACTAAAGGGTGATTTTTTAAGAGCTTGATAACTTTTTTTAAAAAAAAAACGCATAAAATTTGCAAAAATTTCATCGGTTCTTTATTTGAAACGTTAGATTGGTTCATGACATTTACTTTTTGAAGATAATTTCATTTAAATGTTGACCGCGGCTGCGTCTTAGGTGGTCCATTCGGAAAGTTCAATTTTGGGCAACTTTTTCGAGCATTTCGGCCGGAATAGCCCGAATTTCTTCGGAAATGTTGTCTTCCAAAGCTGGAATAGTTGCTGGCTTATTTCTGTAGACTTTAGACTTGACGTAGCCCCACAAAAAATAGTCTAAAGGCGTTAAATCGCATGATCTTGGTGGCCAACTTACGGGTCCATTTCTTGAGATGAATTGTTCTCCGAAGTTTTCCCTCAAAATGGCCATAGAATCGCGAGCTGTGTGGCATGTAGCGCCATCTTGTTGAAACCACATGTCAACCAAGTTCAGTTCTTCCATTTTTGGCAACAAAAGTTTGTTAGCATCGAACGATAGCGATCGCCATTCACCGTAACGTTGCGTCCAACAGCATCTTTGAAAAAATACGGTCCAATGATTCCACCAGCGTACAAACCACACCAAACAGTGCATTTTTCGGGATGCATGGGCAGTTCTTGAACGGCTTCTGGTTGCTCTTCACCCCAAATGCGGCAATTTTGCTTATTTACGTAGCCATTCAACCAGAAATGAGCCTCATCGCTGAACAAAATTTGTCGATAAAAAAATTTCGAACCGAACACTGATTTTGGTAATAAAATTCAATGATTTGCAAGCGTTGCTCGTTAGTAAGTCTATTCATGATGAAATGTCAAAGCATACTGAGCATCTTTCTCTTTGACACCATGTCTGAAATCCCACGTGATCTGTCAAATACTAATGCATGAAAATCCTAACCTCAAAAAAATCACCCGTTAATTAGACACCATTAGTGTCAACTAAAACAACTAAAACGCGGTTGCTAACCGCGTGGAGTGTACCAATTTCAATTGCCACTGTGGCGGTTTAAGGTTTTAGCTTTTGTGGCAAGTAATGCCGTCGCATTATGCGACAAAAGTGGCGAATGTTGGCCAAGAGTAATAAATTACCGGTTTACTGGGTGCGTACTTACCGACAAAACAACAATCACCACTTTGATGCCATAATTGTATTTATATTTTTTTCTTGTTGTAGATGCCAATTGTTGTTGGTTGCTGAATATAAATATTGCCATTGCAACCTAAACAAACTATCTGGTAAGACTCTGCCATAGTGGTATACGACAAGTCGAGTTAGAGAAGGCTGGGAGCAAATGCAATTTATTTAAATTAGTCGCATTAATGAGCATTTTGTTATCATTCTATTGTGAAGTTAAAAATAATATGGTAGACAGCGCTAATGGACAATATAATATGATTTCTTTCGAGGAGTTTAGCTTCCTCAATACATATTATTTACTTAATATACTTTTCTATACACCCATAGACTATGACATTATTCATAAGTGAACAATTTTCCTGTTTAATGCAATTTAAAAAGTATTCGCAGAAACCTGAAATATGTTATTGAATGGTGAGTAATTTTTTGACTTATTTCGATGTAGTGGTTCTAGTTTCAATTATTTGGCTTTAAACCGTTTAGGTCTAACAATTTGCACGCGAACAAAACAAAGTAAAAATCTAAATTATTGCAGAATAAAAACTAGTTTGGCATACGCTTGCGAATGCAGTCTGCCAGTTCGCGGACTCCACAGTCAACTATACAGTTTACTTAGCAATTCTGAAATTAAAATTGTACAAATTTGAGTAGACAAACACTTGCTCTTGTTTGTGGTCATAAAAAGGTGTTTGTTTATATGTAGATCCATATTGCATTGTACCACTTGCTTTGTTGCTAATTAATAATAGATAACGTAATTAATTTTTCAGCAAAATGTTACAAATGTTGAATGCTTATGCCAATAGAAACAAAAGCGGAGCACAGACATACATACCTACTGTCTTTAACAAACATGCAGGTGTATGTATATTAGCATGAATAAAATATGCTTTGTGATTATAATTTAATAAAAGTATTGGGGTAATTCTGAACAACTAAACTGCATTAAAAATTTTGTACAACGAGTACAATATGTTCAAATAAAATTAAGTCTGAAAAAAAAACAATAAAACAAAACAGAAGACTGTGAATTAAATAAATTCAAGCAATTAATATGCTATTAATTCCAATTTGAAATAAAACAAAAAATATATGATGCATATTTTTTATTACTTGCAAAATTCCAATTATTTTTTTGCTCAAAAGTTTTTATATCTCATGCGCCTAAAAGTATTCACCACAATAATACAAAGTTCTTTTTAATATCTGATAATTCAATTAATTGTTGCTGACATGAAATAATCGCTGGTTTAGTACAAACTATTAACATTTATTTTGTAAAGCACTCTATAAAAAGAAAAACATAGTAATGTTAGAAGTGCATTTTCTTTTAATTGAATAAATTGAGTTAATTTACTAAAAGCTGATTATTTGCCTGAGGATGAGGACGGTTTATAACAAGGTCTTTAATTATAACGATATATATATTTCAAATATAAAATTGCTTAGAACACGTGCGTGGTGGCTTTGGCTTTTCTTTTATCTTTCTTCTTTCGATATAAATTTTTGTACAATATTTTAGCACTCCATATTGGTATTTTGAATACTAATTGCATTCCTTTAACTCGCGTGCGCAACATAATAATTTATGTTAATTCACTTGTCAGTTAGACTTTTCACTATGCATAGTCTGTCATCGCAGTTCAACGAGCTTAGACCCCCACCCATTATAATTGCGCACTTTTGGCATTCATTTCAAAAATTTGCCGACACATGGTAATCAATCACTCCAACATATTTTACACGCAATCAAGTATCCGTTTTAAAGCGTCTACACTCTCTTATGAATTATTGCACGATTTCAAATTAATTTTAAAAGGACAGCAACTAGCGCGTATATGAACAGAAAAGAACTCACATGCATACTCTCGTTGCTATCCGTAATAGTATAAAGGAAGTATTAATAGACGCGTAAAGCATTGGATTATCTATATTTAACCAATTCATGATATAATTTGGGAGAGTCGTTGCTCATGTTCCAGTAACTCGTTTCTCTCTGTTTTCCTTTCATTTTCATTTACTTCTCATAATTACTAATAATGGCATTTAAAGAAAATATTTTCGCCTAAAAGTGTTTTGATTTCATCTGAGTTTTTATATATTCACACAAAAATACCACTAGCAGAATATCGTCAGGTCACTTGGCAGGCGCCCACAACAACTTACAAATGGTAAATTACTCTACATACAAGCTCAACTGGACATGCACGTTTCTAGTTTGTCTGATCTGAGTGTACGTATTACAAATACACACTCACATACAAGTATACATAATATGTGGTACGAGCGCCAGCTAACGGCACAATGCAACAAGTCGCATGTAAATCATTGTCAACTTGGAATTTCCTTGCTCGCACAGTTTCTTATTTTATTGCAGTGCATTTTTTCTTCTTCTTTCCTTTTTTATTTGCCCATTTACCACGCCATTTTCTGCCTTCTTCCGCTCTTGAACACGCAACTCGTTGCACGCCTGATTGAGTTTCGCGCAAAATGTTACTTATACGCAACGTACCACCACTGTCTAGCACTCCAACTAAATGTATTGCCATTAAAGTTGTTTTTCATAGAAATCAGCGCCTTGAGATGTCACTTAAATTCCGATAACACCATGAAAATATTGCTCATTAAAACTCCAGCAAGTGAGATGCCCTGTATGGGTGTAAAGTGGCGACGGAAACCGTCCTCAAGGCACAGCTGTCTTCTTTCGTTGTCTGTCCTCTTTATACGGTAGCCGGTAGCTGGTCTGTAGTACTCATTCGTTTATTTGTTTATTTACTTATTTCTCTTTCCCATATCTGTTTGAGATTTCAGTTGAGCGCTCCGAGCACAGACTAAATATTTGCTGTAAATATAAAATGTGCTCGAATGTTGCAAACAAGTTGTCATAAGTTCATAAATTTACAGGTGAACACAGCGAAAAATCAAATGCACGAAAATTAGATAAATTAGATAAACTAGTATAGATTATATTAAGAAAATTATCAGTATTTTCATGTAAAAAATAACGCATGAATAATACGTTTATACTATATTATAGCACCATTGTATAAAATGTGATAAACAAAACTTTAAAGAAAGCGATTATATCACAACAAGAAATGCCGAATCGCAGTGGGTTAATGACTAGAGTCTGACTAATATATGTATAATGCATATAATCTTCCCATTTATATACTTGTAGTGTTTAAGTGAAATATTTCATAAATTTACATTAAAATCTGTTTCAAGCTCTCCTTAGCAATAGTTTTCAATTGCATAAGCAATGAACTCACCCATTATCTAATTAAATGAACATATTTATATTGTCACCTATTTATAAAAAAATCGCTTTATTTACAGGTCAGCACGTGGAAGTTAAAATGATTATATCGATATTATTGCATTGCATTGCTGAAAGCTCAAATTGCATTAATTCTGAATCAACAGTTATCAACGAGTAACAAGTGTGCTTAACTGTCGAAATAAATTGCTTCTCTATTAAACATGAATACCGATGATGAAGAACGTGTCTGTTTGCGGTGAGTAGAGTATTGCAAAATTATTTGTTTATATACCTATTTATTTAGAAATATTGAGAACTTCCAAATCAGAATTTTAATATTTTAATAATTTAGTACAGTTTAAATAAATTTTGTTACTTAGTAGGACAAACGTAGTTGATTATATAAGTCAGCAAGTGAAAAGAGCACATATAATTTCATCAAATGATATGAAACCAAAGAGTATGGCTACAGTTAAAAAGTTAATAGTTTTGATAGTAACGCTTAGTAATTTTCATTTTACTCCGCCGATGTTAAATACAAAACTATTCTATATCCACAAGTATAGAGAAAATTTATATTAAAAATATACCACTATATATTCCACTGAAAAATGCACAGAATTCAAAAATGAACGAACAAAAACTTTACCTGACTATTGCGTTCATTATTTGCACAAAAAATAAATTAAATAACTCGTATTTGTACCAGTTTGTATACTTTCAACAAGGTATGAATAATTATTTGTGTGTCCTGATTGACCATTGCACAGACATTTAGTGAGGGAAATTAAGTGAATGTCCGCTTCTCCGCTGTCTGCTTTTCGTCTAAACCACAATGCTCGGTTTGCAGAGCTTCAAATGCAGCAACAACAGTGAAAATGTGACATGCTCGACATGACAGTTGTACTCGAATATATTTATTATTTGATGCATAAATTTACTTTCAAATAAACTCTATTGTATATCTCTAGGCATACCGCTTGATCATAAGAATGAAGTAGTTGCAAAACCACCCACATAAAATAGTTATGAAAAATATCGGGATTGACGTTTCAATGAAAAATAGGAACTAGAAAAATGAGTTCTTTTTGTTTCAAGTCTCAATAGAATTTTTGATGAGTTTTTATAATAAAAATTAAATTGTATTTGATAATATAATTTTTTCCACTGCCATAAGGCACGGTTCGAGACAATTATTATTTCTTTATGGATCAACAATTTCACCGCTGGGATGGTTCAAATCCACAATGTACATATATACTATAAAGCATATACACATAAACATATGTGCATTTATTTGCATGAACATAAATATTATTTTAATACTCCTGTCTAGTCTATGCAGTTCAAGTGCTGTAATTTTAGAAATATACAGTTATGTGTACACGGTCTCAAACAATATGTTTGCGAATTGCCTACACAAACCTATGAACGAACATACAAGTGGTGGCATATCACAGGTGAATAACAAATGTGTGCTTTTCGTAATTGGCGTGGTGTGCCTATTCTTAATTACAGTGATATGACTTGCGGAATAATTGGTTTTCCTATGCATGCATATTTTGGGATATAAACGTTGACAGTGATCGCGGTTAGAATAATAACCGTTAATTAAACCAACATGTTTACACGAAATTATGAAAATAAAAATAAACAGATACTTGACCTAAGTTCAGTTGTATATAAATATAGTATTTAGTAATAGTTATGTAATGCTAAATGACCAAATATATAAACTATAATGATGTTAGAGTATAATAACAATCATTAAGGATAGAATGGTTATAATTAGTTATTGACATTGAAACAAATACTTACAATGAATTTTTATGGTGAATAAGCTTCAGACTGCTATATTGGCAAACACTTATATTCAGGGTCTCGTATGCCCTCGTAGTCCCTTAAGCAGCTAAACGGTTCGTCGTTCAGACATTTCTACCACAATGCAGTCAATGAAGGCCAATCAACCAACGGCGGCTCTAAGCTTAAAACTTATCTCTCAAAATATTCGTTCAACCACTTTCAATATTACTTATACCAAAAGTTTAGAGTTTTGCTATCCAAGGATAATCTCTAGTTAAACAAGTAAGCATATGGTGTTGCAGTAAAAGTGGTGAGTAACTCTTATTTTAAGCTCCACACTCTCCGCTTTATCTTCACGCAATAAGAACTTTGGAGGAAAACAAAAATAAATAAATTATTGCACAGCAAAGGCACAACTCAGCATAAACCACAAAATGTATTCGAATGACTAGTGCATAACGGTATGATGGCAAATTTGGAGAGAAACAAGTAAGGAAGAGCAGAATACGGATGGATACTAGTATTTGGTTGACCAAATATTGTTAAGGACCAGACACCCAGACTACGTAGTAGAACTTATGGAATATCTGATATCAAGCAAGTCTTTCTAAAAACTTTGGATATACGCAAATGCATTTAGACATATGTCTAGAGACCCAGAGCAAGAGTTGCTCAACTCGAATACCAACTGCGTTGCTAACAGAAGATCACCAAGCTTTCACGCTAACAATGACGAACAGAAGTATGCTGAATGACCGTGGAAGGGACTTCCGTTCAAATAGTTTTACTTCACTAAATCGCGTTTGCTTCTCTTGTCTGCCTTTCAAATATCGTTCCTCCTACTTTGCGCTAAATCGAATTGAAAGCGTCACAGGCAAGCAGCCAAACGCTTGTGCGGGTAACGGTGGCTAGTAGCATAGGTGCGGCGACTAACGGACAGCAACGGTTATGTTGTCATTTTCCATATTTTATTTTTTCATTGTTTCTGCGCACTGGTACTTTTGCGCTGTCATTGCATTTTATGTAAATTTCTATGCAAATGTACCCCAAATGTGTGTTTGTACGTTTGTATAGTAGTAAATATATTTACATACTATGTGTATGAGTAAATGAATGGCTACTGCTTGTCATCGAGTGAGTATCATTGTACCACCAGTCGAATAACTATGTTTAGCAACAAAACCCTATATTACAACAACATTTAAAGTGGAAGCATTTAAAGCACAGACAAACACATACATATATACGCACCTATGTAACTACGTATATTTTTGCGTTAAGTATGGCCCATCAACTACAAAGACAAGGCGTACAACTGCAACCATTGGCGAATAAGTAATTGTAGAAAACAAGTTTGGTATTTCACTCGACATACCGGCGAAACGACATTGCTTTATAGTTGACAAATAGCACCATTGCGACAATGCGGAGAGTTTGGCTGCAACTATTTTCACACATATGTACATTCTTACAACTACATTCACACGTGTGAACAGTTTATTTCAATACTTATGCCCTCGCAACATGTTGCACCTAGTATAATAGTTTTGTTCAAATAAAGTATGCTTGTGAAACCTAAAACAAACGGAAATTGATATAGAGTTATATTGTATATATATCAGAATGATCAAGATCACGATATACTTTTAAATTCGATTCTTCAACTCATCGTAGCCACTCCCTCTAAAAGGTTTAGTCTGCATATTTCGAAAACCACCTGACTTTGTGACTAAATATCGGAATCAATATAGCGTTAGAACTAGAAAAGGGATAGCAAACAGACATACTTATGAGCATAGAAAAGCAGTCATCTGTGTACACAGGACATATGTTACTGCTTACCTCATGTGGCTACTCAACTAATATATTCCCACTTATTGTTCCTTCGCAATGATTGATATTTTGAAACCACGCTAACCTCGGCAATTCTAGTAGTTTAGGTAGTTATTAACTGGTTACGACGAACTTCTGCACTAATCTTCAGTCATATTCTTCCTTTAGAATTACATTTGCAGTCCTATAATACTAATATTATCAAAGTACTTCTTCGCTCATTTTAAAATTTAGCGAAGGTTGAGGACTAATTATTGATCAAATCCTTAGCAGGCGTGCACTTACAAATTATGGTCAATATGACATTTTTGTTTAGAACTATAATTATTTTTGTTTAATTGGATTATTTGTTATAAGTTCTTTTTACTTTGGATTTCATCACTAGTCCTGTACTCGTGGCTGAAAATAGCACAGGAAGCCATGCTTCTGCATAACTACTCCACTAAAGAGTTTGGACTGTAATGGACAATAGCCGGATAGCAGGATGAAATAAAGGAGATAGTGCAGTATTATTTTTTTTTCCGTTAACAGAAAGTATATGGAATCTGAACAAATAAAACAATTAAGAAAAATTCCCTGAAAAATGGTATACTTACTTTGAGTTTGAGTTTGAAGTGGGTTTTAGTGTCCACGTGTAGTTCAGTGAATTCAAAATGGCACCAGATTTTATTTTCATTGCTTTGTTTTTGTTGGCTTGTGTATTACTATAGCAATAACAAACACAAACTTTAAGGTGACATAAAAGAAAAGTGTTAAATTAGTACAGCGCTACCTATGTATATAGTGAAGATGTTGTAGGATTAAAACTAGTTTCGTGCCCATATTTATAAGCTAAAGTTTAATCATTCAGAAGCGCATTATTAAAATTTTGGGGCAATCCTTTTCCTTAATAACTTCGGCTAATTTGAAGTCCTTAAATTATTTGAAATGCAATGACTTAGTATAGCTTCGACTACCACTTGCGGTGTGTGGCTCCTTAGGGTCCGATAAACGGAGTAATTTTTAATTCGAGCGTGTATTTTATATTAAGATAGGTTAGGTTAGGTTGGTCTGGTAGGCCTGCAGGCAACGCATAGACCAGTTATGGTCCTTTGCGATACCAGAATGGAGTGCCTTTACGTATTCCCTGAGTAGTAGTCATCGTTCAGGATGCCTGCGCCTGTCGTGAATTTTAATAGTTTATGAGGCTTCACTGACGATATCTCCTCTAGCTTATCGTACTGTGGGGCCCCTAAGTGCCTAAAACGCTGTCTCGCTAACGCAGGACATACGCACAAGAGATGCTCCACTGTTTCCTTGGTGCCCCGCTCTTGACATTTTCTGCATTCCTCCCGTTCTGACAGCCCCATTTTATAGGCATGTGCCGCTACAAGGCTGTGACGGGTAAGAATGCCAACCATGGTCCTACAGCCCTTTCTATCGAGCTCCAGTAGGAACCTTGTATATTTTTGATCTACCGCTTTGCACATGACCTTTGCAGTTTTACACCCCGGTAGATCCTTCCAGCGAGATATGATTCTTCTTGCCATGTACCTGTCTATGTCATCGTATAGAATGTGCATGGGTTTAGCGATGTTGATCATGTTTCCGGGTGACAGCTGTACACCACTCTTGGCAATCCCGTCTACGATTTCGTTGCCCTCGATGCCTTTATGGCCTGGCACCCAGTAGAAGTGTAGCCTCGCATATCTGGCGACCCTCACCACTGCTGCCCTGCTGCTCAGGACACTTTTGGCCGATATTCGACACGAGGTTACTGCCTTGATTGCTGCTTGGCTGTCTACGTAGATATTAATTTTAGAGTATTGGCCTTGTGCGCTGGAGGCTAGCTCTGCTGCCTTCCCAATAGCAAAGACCTCTGCTTGAAATATACTGCAGTGGTTCGGCAGTTTGAACGGTTGTCTTATGCCTAATTCTGGACAGTATATTCCTGCACCTACTCCCTCATCCATTTTAGAGCCATCCGTATAGATGTTTAAGGTGTTGCGTGTAGTTACGGTGCCCTTGCGCCAACCATCCTTTTCCATGTTTACCGTGAAACCTCTTTCCCAGTTGTAGAATGGGACCAGATAGTCAATACCTGTCAGACTGCTCTTAGCAACCGAGCTGTGTCCGAAGGTTCTGTATGTGAATTCACCTATTGCCATCAGTCGACCCGCCGATTTCGCCGCGCAGCTTTCGGCAAAGAGATCTATAGGTGGCAGGTTTAATATTCGTTCTAGAGCAGCCGTTGGGGTGGTTCTTAGGGCTCCCGTTATACATAGCGCTGCAAGCCGCTGAACCTTTTCCATCGGCTTCCGATATATAGATTTTCTGGTACCCGTCCACCATACCAAAACCCCATAGAGCAGAATTGGTCTCACTATTGCTGTGTAGCACCAATGCATGAGAGTGGGAGAAAGCCCCCAGGTAGTGCCAAGCATCTTCCTGCATGCATACAGAGCATTACTGGCTTTCCTCACTCTCTCCTCCACATTGTACTTCCACAGAAGTTTGGTGTCCAAGACTACCCCTAGGTATTTGGTGCGGTCCTTGCGCGGGAGCTCGGTCCCATTTAGCGAAGGGGGCCTCCATGCAGGTATTTTGTACCTTCTAGTAAACACCAGAAGGTCTGTCTTTTCCGCATTAAGCCCCAGTCCCGCTTGCGTTGCCCAATTATTGACAGTGCTGAGAGTGCTGGTCATTATACTGCTGACAGTGTGCAGACACTTTCCCGTTATTAAGATGGCGATGTCATCCGCATACGCTGTTATCTTGGGAGCTTTGTTTTCAAACTGTTTTAGTAAGTTGTTTACCACTAGTGTCCATAAGAGTGGAGATAGCACTCCGCCTTGCGGAGTACCTCTACAGACTTCCTTGGTCACACTGCCATCATTCCATTCTGCTTTTATCTTTCTAGACATCAAGAGGTTTTTCACCCACCTTTGTATGACAGGCTCAACCCCCATTGACTCAATACTTCGCAGTATGGATTCCGTAGACACATTATTGAATGCTCCCGAAATGTCCAGGAATGCTCCCAGAGCATATTCCTTGTATTCTAGAGCTTTTTCAATGTTATATACCAGTGAATGGAGTGCAGTCTCCACGGATCTGCCTTTTGTATACGCATGTTGCGATTTGGACAAGCTGCCAGGAGGCGCTGTGTCCCTTATATGTGCATCTAGTATTTTCTCCAGCGCCTTCAGAAAGAAAGAGGTAAGACTTATGGGCCTGAACTCTTTCGAGTAGGTTGGATTGTTTTTACCTGCCTTCGGTATGAAAACCACCCTAGCCTCTCTCCATGAGTGCGGTACATAACCAAACCTTAGACATCCTCTGAATATCACTCGCAACCACGGCACGACCAGCTGCATTGCGTTCTTTAGCATGGCTGGAAAGATGCCATCTGTACCGGGAGATTTGTAAGAGTCGAAGGAGCGGATTGCCCATTCTATTTTATCCTCCGTAATTATACACTCGGACAGGATAACGGCATTATTTCCTTCGTGTGGAGTGTTAACCGGGTTCTTGCATCCTGGAAAGTGTACGCTGACTAGAACCTCTAAGGAGTCCCTGCAATTCTCCGTCCACTCTCCGTTGTTTCTGCGAATCAGGCCTGGTGAGGGTGGGCTTTTAGATAACAGCTTTCTAAGTCTTGCCACCTCATTTGTTCTTTCAAAGCTACTACAAAAGTTTTTCCAGGACTGTCGTTTGCTCCTGCGCATTAACTTTTTGTAGTCTCTTAACACATCCTTGTATTCATTCCAACATTCCTCGCTCTCTGCTAGCTTGGCCAAGTTGAAGATTTTCCTTACACTGCGTCTACACGATTCGAGCTCCTTGTTCCACCAAGGGGGTCTCGTTTTGCGTTTGGGCCGCAGCATAGGACAAGCGGAATGATAAGCCTTAGTAAGAGTGCTACAGAAGAGATTCACACCCTCCTCTAACTCTTGTGGAGAGTTGAACACGCACGGTCTAAGTCTTTTACCAAACAGTATTTGTCGGTAACGTGCCCAGTTTGTAATTCTGGGATTTCTTCTAGCCTCAAGTCTAGCTTTAACCCCCTTTTTAATAGAGAAATGTATATATCTGTGGTCAGAGAACGACGGTGTACTTAGCACCCTCCAGTTCTCAGCCGTTGTACCACCACTGGTGTAGAGTGTAAAGTCTAGGACGTTTTTCGAGGTTGGTCCTATATACGTAGGTTCCTCCCCCCGGTTTGCTATCACTAGACTACTTATTAATATAAAGTTTAATAGGGACTCACCTCTTGCATTAATGTCTCGGCTTCCCCAAATCGTGTGGTGCGCGTTAGCGTCAGCCCCAACCACTAGCGACTGTTTCCTTCTGCTGGTTGTAGCCACCAGCCTCTGGAGTTCTGCAGTCGGTGCCTCGCCGTCATGTGGCAGGTAACAGGATGCAAGGAGTATGAGCTCATCCCTGCAATCCTTTACCGCCACCACCGTCAGGTCATCTGTGGAGAGATTTAGGTTAACATGGGAATACAGCTTTTTGCTTACCAGTACCGCCGTTCTTACCTTGTTAGTGACGCTCGGGGTATATGTTGTGTAGTTAGGTGACTTTAGTCCGGCGACCACGTTACCCGATGCTATCCATGGTTCCTGGACTAAAGCCACGTCGTAGCCGCCCTTCTCTAGATTGAGAAGGAGTTCGGCTGATGCGATCTTACTTTTGTGGAGGTTCACCTGAAGTACCGTCAGCTCCTGGTTCATTAACCTTAGAGTACTGATCAAGTGACCCCTCCACCTCCTGCAAGACTAATGAAGTCGCCATTATCTCTTCAATTCCGAGATCTTTTTCGACTTCACCCGTCTCCAGTGTGTTTACATTGCCATCTGCAGGGTGGCGCTTTTTGAGGCGAAGGAATACGCTTCCAACTCCCCACGCCATCTTCCCGAATCTGGCATATAAGATGTCTTCAGCCGCCTTATTGATTTGGAGTATGTAGCTTTGACCTCCATCTGCGTTTGCAGTTTTAGCCACGCTCAGTACTCTCCAATCACTGGTCGGCACGTCCGTGTTTTGTCGTTGTAGCAGTCGAAGTGCATGTTCCGGGTCTACCACGCGAGGTATCACCACCTTCGCTTTGGGGACCGACGGAATGCTGCTCCGATCCACAACCTCGAGTTTCACGTCCTTCCACAGATTTGGAAGCGTTCTCACTGCTTCCTTCACCCATGTCAGCGACGGGTCGTCCTTACATTTAAGGATTTTGACGCCACCAAGCCACCCCGCTCCATCAAACGTTGGCATTGGTGCGCTGGGATCGGCGTCCATCCTCGAGAAGAGCGCTTCTAGTAGCTTCATTTCGACTACTTTCCACCGCTCCTGCGACATCTGTCCCAACGGGTTACTGCGGTCAATGAGAGCCACGATCAAATGTCGCTTTGCCACCTCATTAGCTGCCGCCGCTGCTCTGGGCGTTGTCGGCTTGTCGTCCGTTCGTTTGACTTTAGGCTTCTCAGCCTCGTCTTTTGTTTTCCTTTTCTTTGTTGGCGCTTTCGGTTCGATCTCTGTCGACCGTTGCCTCTTTTCAGCGATATGCTCCTCGATACGATTAGCAAATGCTGAGTTCGAGGCACTGCACCAACTGCGTGAGGCAAAGTGCGCTCGGCCGCTTTTCACCTCCTCTCTGGCCCAAGCCAACCGTTTCATCTCCTCTTCACTCAGGTTGGACTTG
Organism: Zeugodacus tau; assembly: GCA_031772095.1. Taxonomy (NCBI): domain Eukaryota; kingdom Metazoa; phylum Arthropoda; class Insecta; order Diptera; family Tephritidae; genus Zeugodacus; species Zeugodacus tau. The sequence continues at coordinate 42,578,249 of CM062653.1, forward strand.
CCTTCGAGTCGGTTACAAATGCCGACCGCCGCCTTGTACCTCGATTTGGCTTTCAACCCCTCCTTGCTGGGCTTCTTCCGGGGCCCTCTCTTGTTGCCAGAGTTGGAACCCTCGGTCGAATCCTGCGGAGAGCGAAGAAGCTCTTCTTCTTTGTCCGTGTTTATGCTCACAGCGCTTTCTGGGTCCGAATCTTAATGGATTACGGAACCCGCGCGCTGCAGAGCTGGTCTGGCAGTAGCATTACAACCACCGCAACCTGCTCCCGTTGCAGTGGAGGTGTGGCCGCTGGCGACACAGCTTGAAAACTCGCTGTGCCCGCCGGTGGTAGCAGCCACGTCTCCCACCGACGTTTGGGCGGATATCCCAGCCCGCTGTTCATTCTTTTTGGCGTCCATATTTAGTTTTTGTTTTCGGGGGTCTCTACCCCTAGCGTTTTATACCTACCGCCAGGTACCTCACTGGCAATGGCTGATGTACTCATGCCTCCACCGCCCTATGAGGATGCATATAGAGCATTCCAACATATGATGATGGATGTGAAGTATATCAGCCTTAGCTAGATGGCGCCTGCCTGCACTGCCGTGACTTAGCTTGTCATAGACAGCTTGAGACCCCAGCAGTGCAGGCAGCGCCACCCATTGCCAAGTCGACACCCGCGCGGAGGATATAGCCAAGAGGAATTTTTGTCGACCTTATATTAAGATAAGTCTTTCATGACACAAATTCCCGCAGTGGTTTGCAACTGACCTTTATTACGAAAAATGGCGATCATCATCTATTATAATTAAATATGATTTTACTTTAACTTTCTTCAGTGATTTTTTCACACATTGCTGACAGGAATTTTTCTTGCATAAACCTTAAATGAAAAATGTGCTCCACTACGTATACGTAATATTTTTAACATGTTGCTTCATACATTACAGACGCTAGTGCATAAAAGCAAAGATACTTCAATTAAAGCAGCAGCAAATAAAAATACTAACACTCGGAAAGTGACATTTAACGCGACTTCATAGCGCATAAAATGTCACAATGTTGAGCTTTTGCCATAAGCTCATGCAAAAAAAACATTCCCTGTTGGAAAATTTATTATTGCTAAAATGAAACGATGTAAATGTATTTTGTTACTAACATTACTAGACACTTTGAAGGATATTTTGTCCAAGGTTAAGGTTTATAAAAGAACTATTTTATTTTTTAATAATTATAATAATATTAATTATAGTAATCACTTTATTGTAGAACGAAACTAGATTTGATTAGTCCTACAGTGTATTGAAATATAAATCGTACTCGTGCATGTGTTTTAATAACAAAAATGCAATAAAAATATTGCAATTAAATCAGTTTGCATATACTTGTATATTACTTTACAAAGTGGCTTTTGGAATATTACAACAACAAAAACGATTTGATAGTAGCGAGTTGCTGTGGCTCTTATGTAGTTATGGCATATAGTACTATATGGCATATTCAACAAATAAATTTGTATAAGTTTGTTGAAATATTGCAAACGTTATAAAGTATTCTCAGCTCATGCTACTCAGATAAAACCTCGTGACAACGTTTCTAAATGTTTGTCCAAAGTGGCCAGTAATATGTATATAAAATTTACTACTCACAAGACATTTATTCAACATAATCGCAGTCAAAGAATCAAAGATAATGAATAAGTTTAAAGAATACAATTTATATATTTTGTTAATAATAACACAACTTTACTTTGGTGGGGACTTAATACTATTTTTTAATATATCACCCATTGCACGAAGTTTAATGCACGTATAATAAGTACTAATCGATTTATATCCTTACTCATTGAATTAAAGTATAAAATTCTGCTGGAAGATATTTTAAGATTCATGATTAAGCTGAGTTATAAGGAAAGGAGATAACTATGAGTGAAGCTTTTACTTTAGACAATTGTGCGGACGCTAACCTTGACCTTGGAATGCAGCTGGAGCATTTGTTCAACAAATTATGGAATGAAAAAGACCAATGCATTATAAATTAATTGATGATTTATAACCATCATGCACATATCCCGATATGAATAACCGTAAACTTTTTTTATGTTCTGTATTCTTTATTTAAATGTTTCATTTATTTATTATATTAAAATATATATAATTCCTCATTGGAGGGCTTATTCCTTTTGTTCTAATCCCATATTTTGTTTAATTGCAAATGCTTGAAGAACTATGTACGAAAAAGTCTTTGTTAACGAAATAATATTATATTATTGATACTAAAAATTATATGAATTTTTCTTTTATTGAAATTAGTTCAAATGGTCGAAGTGGATTAACCCTAACTGACTCCTTATATGATTACAGACATATAATATGTAATTCTCTAAATGTTTTCATTTAGTCAAGCACCTACACCCACTTTCCTAACTGAGCAATGACATTGTCTAATGTTGCAGTCAGACGCAATTTCACACATGAATACATTTAAATACCGCATTCGTTTAAGTAAATTCTACAAGTATGCTTATTTATTAGCCAACAGAAATATATATTGCGAGCATAGAGGACCTTAATCCAAAATGTCCATGACTTCAAGCGAAAGGCAAAACAAATTTGCTATAATTTTAAAAACATACATACAGACATATGCCAATAGGTGTACATAAATGTGAGGATATACAAATGTACATATGAAATCTATGAATGTACTTTTTATTTGCTTTCGTCAAAATCACAAAAATACACTTTGTAGAGTGTGTGCAACTTTACTAGACCGTACCCGAATCAAACCTAAAATCCAGCTGCTGGAATTTGGATTCAACTTCAAAGCGCCTTTCTCTTTCATTAAAAACACAGCACCGTGGTCGTTTGTAAGCCTACCAATTCTACGCCTCATAAACACTTTCACGACTTCACAAATACTATACTTATGTATATATTTTCAATATTTGAATATTCATCCCACATAGGTGCTTTCAAACTCAGAGTATGTAATTTGAAAGCGGGTGACTAGAAAAGGTCATCGTTATGCTCGAAACCGCCAAAGTGGTTGCCTCAAATAATTTTAGGTCGCCGAACTAGTGATGTGTGTGTGCTTTGATAATCACATATGTAAACAAAGCTAAACCTGTTAACTTTCGAACAATTATAGCACAGGCCAGGTTATATACAGATATATACAGAGGTAGAAACATGCATGAGAAATCAGTTAAACAAACATCAAAAATGTGTAAATTGAAGTGACTCTGTTTGTTGTCAATTAAAAATAACACGGAAGAAATTATGCAGAAAATGAGAAACAACAACACTAACAATGTCAGCCTGGAAATCCAGCGCAGAATCACTCTTGCCAACAGGTGCTACTTTCGACTGAGCGGGCAATTGAAAAGTAAAGTCTCTCTCGACGAACCAAAATCTAACTCTACAAGTCGCTTATCCTTCCCGCCCTGCTTTATGGTGCAGAAGGGCGGACGATGTCAACATCCGATGAGACGACACTAGGAGTTTTCGAGAGAAAGGTTTTGCGGAAGATTTATGGTGCCTTAAACATTGGCAACAGCGAATACCGCAGAAGATGGAATGATGAGCTGTATGAGTTATACGACGACATAGACATAGTTCAGCAGATCAAATGACAGCGGTTACGCTGGTAAGGTCATGTTGCACGAATGAAGGAAAAGACTCCAGCCTGGTTACACTTGGGATTTCCAACTACTCGCTTCCTGCTATTTCATTTTACTTATTGGTTTATTTTGTAATTGGTAAGTGAAATTTATTTTTATATAGTGGTTTCCAATCGATTCAAATCTCCATAAGCAGCCAAAAAAGGATTTAACATTTTTGCATCTATCCTGTGAACTTTAAAATGAATCTGGAAGGCGGGTCCTTACGTAATGATAATAGTTAATTGTCTTGTAAATCATCTCTTAAAATATTATGAATATGAAAAATCTGTATATACATGCATACTATACATAGGTGGTTTCGCCACTGGAACATTTTCTCTTTGTTTGCCTCAAATTTGCATAAAGTGCAATAAAAGCCTAGATAACTCCAAGTGATCCTTGATTTCACTGTGTGATTTCAGATCCAAAAACATGAATGGAGTCACCAATCGATAATACAAGCGGTTAAGCCAAAACTAAGGGTCCAGTTGACTATAGTAAAAGCAAAGGTCTTATCGGAACGATCTCATAAAGAAAACCGAATATTTATTCTGTTAATGAGTTAAATAATATTTGATGTAAAAATATATAATAATTTCTCCACCACCATATCTAGTGGCGTATACGATTGTAATTGAATATTATCCTTGCATTTTAATGGATGTTAACTTGCGCTGCTTAATTGAGTAGACAACTTGTTGAGCGGTCATGAGTGAGAAATTATAAACAATAAATCTATCGTCATGGTCACAGGCAACTCTATCCTACGCACTGACCTCAACTGATGCGCATTGTACGTAAAAAAGCTGGTTAATATGCATTACTCCGTGTGTATATTGGCGACGGAGGAGGAATAACAGCAAAGAGTAAAAATAAACACATACGAGTATTCTATTGTCTCACGCTTACTAAGTGCTTCTAGTAAAAAACATGTTCACACATAATTGGTTTTGTCCTTTCACTTTTCACCTTGCATTAGATATGAGCGTACAAATATAGCGATTGCATTGTACTCTTCATTCTACGAGTTCTTCATACTGCAGCTACTAAATCGTCCTTATCAAATGTGTTGCATTCTTTTTTCTGCGTACATATGTACATACATTCGCCACCGACAATTCTTTCTACGATGTACATATAAAAAACGAGACAAAGCACGAGACAAGAATCGCTGACATATATGCATATATGTACCTGTGGTTGTAAGAGTGTATGTATGTATGTGAAAAATTCACAACAAGACCATTGACGTTAAGTAGCTCTCAATTATTGCCACCGTACTCTACACTAAGACCGACTCGTACATAAATATCGCTAAGGAGTTGAACACAACTAAAAATCTGATGATATCAATCTCTCAAACGACTACAAAGGTTAGCAAATATACAATAACACTAACAATGTGTAAGAGAATAAAGCTATGGACACACATACATATATCCGAGTAATACCTTGAAGATTATGTAATTATAAATTTTGTCAGAGAAAACTATGATAATCTGCTGGAATTACCAGCTGGTTAACATTTTTTTGTGGTACTATAGCAATTGCCAGATCACCAGAGATCTTAATTTTTTAAGAGTTCTTTAGTAGGAGCTAAGCTAGTGCAAAAGTTTAACCGTCCATGTAATCGATCTAGTGATGAACTAAAAATTGTCCCACTACTGTCACGATTCTCTGTATGGCATATATTGCCGCATCCACACTCATATGCCTCTGTAGTCATCATCGCCATCACTATTAATAGAACAAGCATCGCTTTTCACATACCAGCGACAATTTTATTGAACTTTTTTTTACTGATAACGTATCAATTTAACCACAAGCACATATACATCTATTTACTTACATACATACACATGAGTTTTGAGTATGAGCACGCGGCGGTCCTTAAAACTTATCAGCAACACCGAAATCAACCCTTCGCTAACTAACTTAAACTGAACCTATCTTTCGTTTAGAAATAATATATTAATACCGTTATACTGTCATCATAATAAATACAATGTAACTATCGATGAGCGTCCGCTTTTGTCACTTGGTGTTCTAATAATAATAAGTAACTTTCGTTAGTTTATTTGATCAACTATTCGCTCATTGCCTTCACATTTAGTACCTACACCTAGAAATACTCAAATGCTCGTAACGACAGGCAAACACGTATGTTTGTAAGTAAATAATGCAGTAGACATTGGTGTGTCACATTGCTGGTGCGAGTCGTCGCCTTTCAGCTGGATACTCTCTCCATTACCCCAATACATGTGTGTGTGTAGTGCTCCTTGCGGTTGTAATAAATACACAGTAGTTGCAAATTGCTACACCGTGCGAAATAAAGTATTTATGGAAATTCACTTACATCCTGGTAACGCTATGAACTCAAGTAAAGTTCTTTTAGAAATATACACAAATATTTACTAGACTTCTCGATAGAGCAATTATTATGAGTTTTATGGAAATTTAATCAACTGATTTTCACTTTAAGCTTTCCCGATATTCCCACTTAATTTTTAAAGACAGAATCAAAAAGTGCAACTCTGATCGCTCTTGATATTTAAATAAAAATTTTGGAAACTATAAAATGCTATCTCTCAGGGAATCTAGAGATCATATTGGTATGCCTCATGATGTTGAGCATTCCCATAAGAACTTCCCGAGAGTATGCAAACAATTATTTTCTCGGTCACTTAATATTCTCATTACGACTGGACTAGCGATAGGATAATTAAGTATTTTATTGATTCTTGCTCGCGGGATTTCCAGAGCAGCTTACTCAGTTTTGAAAAGAAAGGGAAAACTTTGTCATAAAATAATTGGAACTATCAACCCAAAAGCTCAGGATCCAACAAGAATAAACTATATGAATTATGATGAACTGACTCTCAGAGTACGAAAAGTCCCACCATAATAATATTAGACGAGTAATAATAAGTTAAAGTATACGAAGTTTGTCTCGAAATTTAGTATTCCAATCATAAGAAATTATATACAACAACAATACAAAGAAGACCAAATGTTTACCAGACAAAAAATCTTCCAGATCTCATATTTCAAATTTTAAACTGAGGTAAGGAAACGCGTTCATTCGTAGTTAGGTGAAGCGTGATTAAGCTTCATCCAGCCCTAATAAAAACAATTCATACGACAGAAAAAGAATGAAAGCGCTGGACGGAACATATACCAGTGCGCAATTTGAACTGGAGAGTTCTACGAAATAACCTTTCAAAACAGATAATAATCGACTTTCGTTGGGATGTGAAGCACTTGAAAGCTTATCTAAGAATTTAATAGATATCAAGGCTAGATAATAGATAATATACATATTGCATTATTGGAATATAATGTATTATCGGTTTAGAAAGGAAGGACTTGTAGAAAGGAAGGACTTGTAAAAGTTATTAATTTGTAAAACTTGACTCAGAGTAACACCGTTACCGCTTTCAGATACTGGAGAGTACTCTCATAACCTATAACTTCAAACGAACTTTTGTGCTACATATAATGCAGTATATAGAGACTAGAATAGTTTAATGAAGCTCCTGCATATAAATTAGCTTCGCAAAGGAAACTGAGAAGCAAAACTTCGGAAGTACCGTTTTTTTTTAAATAAATACTCAAGGGTAATTAACAAAGGCACTGAAAATTGTATGAAAACAGAAAGCGGTTTATTCTGAAGATTAGCGCGCATTATTCTTAAATATCTGACTTGACAACAATCTGATTCCGATTTCCGAAAATCAGATATCTGAACAATTTACAATCCACAAAAAAGTTACCCCTATCAGCTAATCACCAAAAACATTTAATGTGAATTCGATGTGAAACGATTACAACTTGTAAATCACACAGCACTAATTGCTTCCAGCTCGTGATTTTCTCAAAGTGTACGCATACTCCACACTGTCATAGTTGCTAATCAGACGCAAACATCGAAGGCATGTACGCGACGTCGAGGAAGTGTGGACAAGCAAACATACACGCGCTAAAACCCCGAACGACACACCAACGCCACGGCGACGGAGAGTTATTGCCCGCGTTACGGGCGTTCGAGTGTGCGGGCATACACACTGGTATTGACTAGCCACGTATTAGCGGATTCAATTGAGCACTCAGTTGTAATTGGTGTGTTAAAGCCGCTGGACGAAAAACTTGGCAAAAACGCTTGAAATGTGAAATATAGTACAATACAGTGCGCATATGGAACTAAAGTGATATATAGTGGTGAAAACATATAGAAAAAAGTAAAAGCAAAAATCATATAAAGAATTTAATGATCAGTAAGTGAGCGTTAAAGCGTTATTGCTAAAAAAAGTATATTAATTATGAATCAAGCGAGGTGCTAGATCTAACAGATGTGTTTCAAAAAATAACGTTTAAGCTTGAAATCGCTCGTTAAGTTGAAGAAAATATTAAAAATAAATAGTATGTGAAGCTAACGAGTGAAGGTGCTAATGTGAAAAGCAACAGTTAGTTGCCAGACAAATCAACAGTTGGTTGTTTTTCCTCACAAGCACTGGTCTGATTGTGTTTGTGCTTGTGGTTTAGCAGCGGCTAAGCGCTTTCTTAAAACCAAATCGTGTTGCTAAAAGCAAAATTCCTGAAAAAATATTATAAAAACAACAAAAATATTTGTAGAATTATGCAAATATCTTCACCAAAAATATGTTAATGAAACAAAAGTTGTATGATAATTTGAAAGTGCTCGTTTTTTCGCTCTTTGCTTGGCATTTTTATTTTCGCATGACTCAGTGACAAAATGCCAAATCGCTAAATGGAAAAGTGTGAAAATTCTGTGAGAGAGCAAAATGTGTTTGAAAATGGTCGATAGTCAATGAGCCATCATATCATTATTGTGCAGTTTATACGCCGCGCGCTTAGTAAACACAGTCGCGCACACTCACACGCACACACATACACATGAATATGTGTAAAAGCGCTTAGTAAAAATATCGATTGATTTTTTGAAGATACGCGGAGCACTCATACGCCCTGTATGCCAATATATGTGTATGTGCTTCTAGTGAATGCTGCAGAGTGCTTTTTGGTGTGTTTAATTTAGTTTTTTGTCTTTCGGTGTTTTGTTTATTTTCGCTTAACACCGCAATCATAAAAGTGATAATTACATTAAATCAGCACTGAGGGGTTGGCGCTAGCGCTGAAATGGCGCATTTCGGTGATTTGACGCCTCGTAACATGCGTTAAAATGGCAATGAGTGACTACCAAACTCAATAGAATCTTTGTTCAAATTGCCTTATTGGCGCTATTCGGTTGCGCAGATTTGCTTATGCACTAAGTGAGCGCACAGTTATAGATATTTTTATACAATTTGTATATTTGTATTAAATATACAACTACAAATTAAACATATTAGTGCGCTTAGAAATTTTTCGTGTACTAAAAACATTCAATATGTTTCGGAATTATTGCATTAAATTTGATTAAAAATAAAACACTTCGTGGTCGCATAAACGTTATTTAACCACCGTTGGAAGCTAACATATGTAAGCGTATTAAAATTTTATATTTAACGTCTTCATATCCTTAGGGATGTTGCATGCCGCATTTTTTGCAAATCAACTTAACAGTTAGAGCTTAATACAAGCACTTAAGTGTTGCCAAGTGTTGGCTATAAAAGACCAAATTTCATGAATATTGATATATACAGTACTGGTCAAAAAATGTGGAAATCAGAACAGACGGAAAAATACACGTTTTGTTAATTTGAAAATTATTATTTATTTGTTCGTTATGAATCCTTCTTCTAATCAAATAATTATATTGATTAAACCAAATATTCTTATCTTTCAATCGAGGTGTGTTTTTCCTTTCTTCATAAATGTTGAGCAATATTTTATTTAGTACTTAAGTACTAATTCGTTAATAATTTTTATTTTATTCATATCGGAAGTGTTTGACATGAGGAATCTAATCTAATGACACATTATCATTATCCCCATATTCGAATATCTGAAAACAAAAAAAAAAAATGTTTGAAATGTAAAAGTTTAAATTTTCTGTATAAAAAGAAAGGAAAGTAACTAAAAATGTAACTTAACGTGTTGAACAAGGAGCAAAATTAATAAGAACAAGTAAGGAAGGGCTAAGTTCGGGTGTAACCGAACATTTTATACTCTCGCAATTTATTTATTTAACTTTATTTATATTATATAATACACAATTTGACCCAAATATTCGTCATATATATTGTATAAAGTCCATTGAAAGTTGGAAACCATAATATTAGGTTAGAAGCACCGAGGTCCTCATGTTCGGTATATGGGGCATTGAAAACCTATGGTCCGATTTCGGCGATTTTTAGAATGGGACTGCCACACTATTAACATAGTATTTGTGCAAAGTTCTGCACCGATATCTTCACTAGTACTTATTTTATATATTGTAAAGCAAACGATTCAGATTGTCTTCAAAGTTCTGGTATATAGGAAATAGGTGTGGTTGTAAAGCGATTTGGCCTATTTTCACAACATATCATTGGGATGTAAGGAAACTATTACAAACCAAGTTTCATTGAAATCGGTCGAGTAGTTCCTGAGATATAGTTTTTGACCCATAAGTGGGCGACGCCACGCCCATTTTCCATTTTGTGAAAAAATCTGAGTGCAGCTTCCATCTGCCATTTCTTATGTGAAATTTAGTGTTTCTGACGTTTTTTGTTAGTGAGTTAACCCACTTTTAGTAATTTTCAACCTAACTTTTGTATGGGAGGTGGGCGTGGTTATTATCCGATTTCTTTCATTTTTGGACTGTATTAGGAAGTGGCTGAAAAAAACGACTGCAGAAAGTTTGGTTTATGCAGCTCTATTGGTTTGCGAGATATGTACAAAAAACTTAGTAGGGGGCGGGGCCACGCCCATTTCCCCAAAAAAATTACATCCAAATATGCCCCTTCATAGTGCGATCCTTCATACCAAATTTTATTTCCATAGCTTTGTTTATGGCTTAGTTATGGCACTTTATGTGTTTTCGGTTTTCGCCATTTTGTGGGCGTGGCAGTGGTCCGATTTTGCTCATTTTCGAAAGCAACCTTCCTTTGGTGCCAAGGAACACGTGTTCCAAATTTCATCAAGATATCTCAATTTTTACTCAAGTTACAGCTTGCACAGACGGACGGACGGACGGACGGACGGACGGACGGACGGACAGACAGACATTCGGATTTGAACTCCACTCTTCACCCTGATCACTTTGGTATATATAACCCTATATCTAACTCGTTTAGTTTTGGGTGTTACAAACAACCGTTATGTGAACAAAACTATAATACTCTCTTTAGCAACATTTGTTGCGAGAGTATAAAAAGCCCTCAACAGAACATTCGGGTTCCTCGTTGCCCAATAGTCCGTTTTAAGTACTCCTTTATTATGATTTAATTTTAATTTATCAGTTAATTTTCAAGATTCGTGCATAGTAATCCATTGAGGTTTTGCTGGTCGACGGTAGGAATTTTATGTCTGCTACTGTACCGCGCCAACAGCCGAATATTGTCACATTTACACCCACGCAAAGGCATGTTCATAAGCTTCTTGGAGCATCGATTTTCATTTGAGCATAAAAAATAAGGTTTTCACATCTTTGCATGAGCTCAGCGGCTCAATCGGATTACTAAGATATTAACTTTTGCCATTGAGGAGGTAAACTTAAAAAGTTGTTAACATTTTGAAGGTGGTTCAAATGCACGTGTCTTACATGATGCTTAAAAAAAATTGCTGATGTTTAGTGTATGTAACAGCTGGCTTATAACCTAACTTTAATTTTTTTTCTTTTTTTGATAGAGTCCACCCTGGTGCACCTGTAGTTCTGTCAATAGTAGTCACGAATTCAAGTCATTAAATTTGTTTTATTCGTTTTCTATTTCAAAAGCTGCAAAAACCGAAAACACAAAACCTATACATGTGGAATAACCCAGTCAGCTATCTTAACTATCCTTTTAAAAAGCTTTCCACAGTATTTTATAAAAAAATATGAGATGTTCACAAATTATTCGATAAAATGTTCCATTTTTTAACTTGAAAATCAGAGAATAAATTCATCGATAACAAAAGTACCGAACATTATTAATTTCATTCATCTTAGGAGTGGGCTTCAATACAAACTAATATTATAAAGTGGTTTCAAGTTTGATTAATTATTCATCCAAGATAATTTGTCATTTCACTATTAGATTAAGATTCCTAATTAATTAAGTGGACGAATTTGGAAACATCAAAACATGTCTGTATAGATTAACTCTAACAATGTTGTAAACAATTAAATTTTCCGCCCAAATAAATAAATGTGTGGTTTACATCCTACATTAATAAATTTCACAAATTCATAGTTAATGCTTAATACCCACATAGGATACATATGTAAATAAATAAATATAAAATATAAAATTATAAGTTAGCCACTTGATCAATAAATTTTACTACATCAAATTGTGATTTTAGCAGCAGTCTGTTATGTTTAGCAATCCCTCGTGCAATTTTCGATAGCAGCTAGCATTTCACATTAACCCTTCCACATATTTATGTATTATACATATACCTCAGTATTCAGTCGATACTTATATACTTGCATATGGTAAATGATACAGAACACCTACGTATTGGTTGAGCACTGATAGCGTTATTATTTTGTTAGCTCACCTTATGATATTAGTGACACACAAAGGTTGTCAATGAAAGCTTGGGTAAAATGCAAAGTTGGCGTCCCCATATTATTCTGTGTTAGATAAACAGAGCAGAAACTAAGTTGTTTACCAGTATATAAGGTGAAATTGATAAGGGTCATCAGCTTAGCTCGAACTGATGCATTCACACTTAAAAGCGGAAAGTGATAAACATACAAAGGAGAATTAGGAAACCGACATATTGGTAAAATGTTCCATTTAGTTTGCTCATAACCAGTACCGTTAGATATTAAAGGCAATAATATACATGTAGCAGTACAGTATAGAAAACTGAAAAGATAACCGATAAATGAAATCAAAATATATATCTTAACGTATATATCTTTAACGCTGTCTTTTTATTCGCTGAACTATGTCAATGTCGTCGTATAACTCGTACAGCTCATCGTTCCATCGTCTGCGGTATTCGCCGTTGCCAATGTTTAGAGGACCATAAATCTTGCGCAAAACCTTTCTCTCGAAAACCCCAAGAGTCGTCTCATCGGATGTTGTCATCGTCCAAGCTTCTGCACCGTAAAGCAGGACGGGAATGATAAGCGACTTGTAGAGCTTGATTTTGGTTCGTCGAGAGAGGACTTTACTATTCAATTGCCTACTCAGTCCAAAGTAGCACCTGTTGGCAAGAGTTATTCTGCGCTGGATTTCGAGGCTGACATTGTTCGTGTTGTTGATACTGGTCCCCAGGTATACGAAATTATCTACGACCTCGAAGTTATGACTGTCAACAGTGACGTGGGAGCCAAGTCGCGAATGCGCCGACTGTTTGCTTGATGACAGGAGATATTTCGTCTTGTCCTCATACACCTCCAGACCCATTCGCTTCGCCTCCTTATCCATGCGGGAAAAAGCAGAACAAACGGCGCGGTTGTTGCTTCCGATGATATCAATATCATCGGCGTACGCCAGGAGCTGTACACTCTTGTAGAAGATTGTACCTTCTCGGTTTAGCTCTGCAGCTCTTATAATTTTTTCCAGCATCAGGTTAAAGAAGTCGCACGATAATGAGTCACCTTGTCTTAAACCTCGTTTGGTATCGAACGGTTCGGAGAGGTCCTTCCCAATCATGACGGAGCTTTTGGTGTTGCTCAACGTCAACTTACACAGCCGTATTAGTTTTGCGGGGATACCAAATTCAGACATCGCGGAGTAAAGGCAGCTCCTTTTCGTGCTGTCGAAAGCAGCTTTAAAGTCGACAAAAAGGTGGTGTGTGTCGATCCTCTTTTCACGGGTCTTCTCCAAAATTTGGCGCATAGTGAATATCTGGTCAGTTGTCGATTTTCCAGGTCTAAAGCCACACTGATAAGGTCCAATCAGTTTGTTGACGGTGGGCTTTAGTCTTTCACACAGTACGCTCGATAGAACCTTGTATGCGATATTTAGGAGGCTGATCCCACGGTAATTGGCGCAGATTGTGGGATCTCCCTTTTTATAGATTGGGCAGAGCACACTGAGATTCCAATCATCAGGCATGCTTTCTTCCAACCATATTCTGCAAAGAAGCTGATGCATGCACCTTATCAGTTCTTCGCCGCCGTATTTGAATAGTTCTGCCGGTAATCTATCGGCCCACGCTGCTTTGTTGTTCTTCAAGCGGGTAATTGCTATTCGAATTTCTTCATGGTCGGGTAATGGAACATCTGTTCCATCGTCATCGATTGGGGGATCGGGTTCGCCATCTCCTGGTGTTGTACTCTCACTGCCATTCAGCAGGTCGGAGAAGTGTTCCCTCCATAATCCCAGTATACCCTGGACATCGGTTACCAGATTACCACCTTGGTCTCTACATGAGGATGCTCCGGTCTTGAAACCTTCGTTAAGTCGCTTCATTTTTTCATAAAATTTTCGAGCATTCCCTCTGTCTGCCAGCTTCTCAAGCTCTTCGTACTCACGCATTTCGGCCTCTTTCTTTTTTTGTCTGCAGATGCGTCTCGCTTCCCTCTTCAGCTATCGGTATCTATCCCATCCCGCACGTGTTGTGGTTGTTTGCAACGTTGCGAGGTAGGTAGTCTGTTTTCTCTCCGCTGCGAGACGGCACTCCTCATCGTACCAGCTTGTTTTTTGTCGTTGCCGAAAACCAATTGTTTCGGCTGCAGCGGTACGCAGTGAGTTTGAGATGCCGTTCCACAGTTCCCTTATACCGAGATGCTGATGAGTGCTCTCAGAGAGCAGGAGTGCAAGTCGAGTAGAGTATTTCGTGGCTGTCTGTTGCGATTGCAGCTTTTCGACGTCGAACCTTCCTTGTGTTTGTTGACGGGCATTCTTTGCTGCACAGAGGCGGGTGCGTATCTTCGCTGCGACCAGATAATGGTCCGAGTCTATATTAGGTCCTCGGAGCGTACGCACGTCTAAAACACAGGATACATGTCTTCCGTCTATCACAACGTGATCGATTTGGTTCCGCGTGTTTCGATCAGGAGACAGCCAAGTAGCTTGATGTATTTTCTTATGCTGGAATCTGGTACTACAGACGACCATATTTCGGGCCCCAGCGAAGTCGATCAGCCTCAGGCCGTTTGGCGATGTTTCGTCATGGAGGCTGAATTTTCCGACTGTTGTGCCAAAGATACCTTCTTTACCCACCCTGGCGTTAAAATCGTCAAGCACGACTTTTACATCGTGGCGGGGGCAGCGCTCATAGGTGCATTCTAGGCGCTCATAGAAAGCATCTTTGGTCACATCGTCCTTCTCTTCCGTTGGGGCGTGGGCGCAAATCAGCGATATGTTGAAGAACCTCGCTTTGATGCGGATTGTGGCTAGACGTTCATCCACCGGGGTGAATGCCAGTACTATGCGACGGAGTCTCTTTCCCACCACAAATCCAACACCAAATTTGCGCTCCTTTATATGGCCGCTGTAGTAGATGTCACAAGGACCCACCTTCTTCCGTCCTTGTCCCGTCCATCGCACTTCTTGGATGGCGGTGATGTCAGCCTTGAGTCGTATGAGGACATCAACCAGCTGGGCAGAGGCACCTTCCCAATTAAGGGTCCGGACATTCCAGGTGCATGCCCTTATATCATTATCCTTAAAACGTTTGCAGGGGTCGTCATCAAAAGGGGGGTGTCTCATCCGAGGCTTTCGTAGATTTTTCATTGGTACTTCGTTTTTATGTGGTGGGTCCCAAGCCCTACGCACAACCGCATAAGCGGGGTGCGCCTTCTCACTTTAGCTCGCCTTCAAACGGATATCTGTTGGCTACCCAGAGGATACTTGGTCTAAAACCGGAAGTCGTGAGCTGCTTGAACCATGTGGAGAAGAATCGTTTCTGGCCACTCCCAAGTGAATGACAATCAAAAACTGTCCTCACTTGCGTGAACTTCTACACATGATCCCATCCTCTAGTTAGTTAGCTCTGTAGAAACATATGTTTTCTCCTATTATAAATGCTTGTTGATGTCTAATAATCAACAAGTCGACGATGTACATGGCTCTTGCCACTCTCTATTTCTTAGTCATTCATAAACCGAGCATGCCAATATAATTATATATAATATATTAAACGCCTGCTGAGTTGAAGCTAGCCAAACAATCTATCGCCTGGGGCATAGAACACATGCACACTCATACATATATGGACAGTTATTTGCTTCTTTCTACCCTCAGGTATGACAGAAAGCTTTACACGTGCAGAAGCTAATACGAGCGTACGACAATACCAACGAGTATCCAAGCAATATGCGAGTTTATCGGCATTCGGTTTGTTATTGTTTGTTGTCAAAGTCGTATCTAATTTGGTGGCTTCGTCATCATCATCATTGACTTGTTGATTTAGCAGACACTCATACCCATATAGACGTTTTTCATTGGGATTTTTTAAGACAAAATACACACTCTCGAGTTTAATGTATTGAAGAACATAAACATTTTTTTAATGGAAAGGTTGACATTGAAAAAGAAAAACACGTGATTGTTAAGTGTTCTCAACATTTTCAGGTTACTTTGTTCTTTTGTCAAATGTAGTATTCTAATCAGAAACAAGTAAGGAATGTCTAAGTTCGGGCGTAAGCAAACAGTTTATACTCTCGCTATGTCAAGGTTCAAAGGTGTGTAGCGTTTTGGGAACTAGACCAAGGCTAACACCGATCCCATCATCATATTAGATATATTGGGACTAGAGGAATGTCTACCTTGAGTTATCTGTTTCCACAATTTATTAAGATAAATAGATAGACATATGTATATCCGGCATAGAATCCACTAAAATGAATGAATGAATCTCATTATATATTTATACCGTATAAAGCTCATCGGAAGTTTTCAAATGCTAATATTAGATATATTGGAACAAGCACTGAAGTCCTCATATTCGGTATCTGGAGCTTTGAAGAGGTATAGCCAGATTTCGACTAATTTTGGATGAACGATTTCACATCTCCAATTCAGTATTTGTACAAAATTATATTCCTTCTATTATCTTCATCTTCATCGGTTCTTGATTTATATATTGTAAACCGAACAAGAAAAGATAGTAGTACAAAATTATGTTACATGGGAAATAGACGTGGTAGCTAAGCAATTTCGTACACTTTCAATCCGTAATATCAGAATATAAAGCAATCCATCTTAAGATTGAAAGAGAAGCAGAAAAATATGGAAACATGTAAATATTTCCTACATTATATGAAGCCGTTTACGTAAGACCCTCGAGCTTTTGAGTGCTTTTAAGCTTTTATGTAAACAGTAAATAGAAAATTAATACATCGTCCACCTACATATATATTTCGAAAACATTGATTGTTCATAAGCTGCTTAAATAGTTCTCCCTGCATAATTCCCACAGATCGGTTGTTGCTTATTAGGGGTCATAATTCTTAATAAGACTCTATAATTGCTGCCATCACCTGGCATTTAAAGTAAAATAAAAAAATCACTTTATTTATTTGGAGCAAATACACTTATAAGAGGGCCACTTAATTTTCACTATACATATTATGTTCATATGAATATATTACATATTTAAATATATATGTATTTATTATGTGAGTGTTTTCCCTTTTCTCTACGAGTATACGAGCAGGGAATGTTAATTGGCATACAATTTATTTTAATATCTTTACATAATTTAGTTAGTTACAAGTAGCATGCGGCGAGCAATGAAAGCGTTCTTTTATTATTTTATTTGAGAAGAAAAGTTACTGAGTACTGCACTACTAATTGTTTTTAGTATACGTGACTAATTATGTTAAATACTACCTATTTAGCATTTCACTACTCAGAAGCACACATACAAAATTATATAAATATTGTAGGCCGCTCTCTCAGTTACGACATTTGTAATGGTTAGGTTAGTCTGGTAGGGCAATTGATGTTAGATGGAATGACGTCACAGAGTATATGAGTGGTAGTCATCCTTTAGGATACCAGCGCTTGACGTAAATTTTAAAAGGTTATGTGGCCTTTTCTAATTCCCTCAAACAATGGGGCTCCATATCCTTGAAGCGTTGCCAATGTCATGTCATGTCGTAGATCTTGCGAACGCCTTTTGATCTTTCTTGCCACCCTCCTGTCCAGATAATTATATAGACAGTGCAGATTATACGTCCATTCTCCAACACTCTTGCGAATTAGACCTGCGGAGCTTTTTTATAATAGCTTCCTGAGTCTCGCCACTTCGTTGACGTTTGGTCCCATGCACCAGTTTTTTTTTTTTTTAAAGATTCTTATACTCGTTCCAACTCTCCTGGCTGGCTTTCTGCTAGATTGAAGCTAACGGACTTTATATATTTTTTCGCAAAGTGTAAAATTCTTTCGAAGTTTTTCAAATATTTCTCTCAATAGTCGATTAGCTTTATACCGTAAATGAAAGTCGTAGAAACTCATAGAAGTAGCAAATTATTAGAAAATGTGTATTCCCTATTAATTTCTATCAAATATTGAATTTTATCGATTTTATCGGTAAAAGATTATCTAAAGCCACTGAGACCCTCATATTCAGAATATGGGTCCTTGAAAAGTTGTAGTTCGATGCCGCACCTCTAAGGTAACATTAATAAGTGATACAAAATAGTTCACTGAATCACTTAGCAAACTTAAGTGAATATTTAATCTTAAATATAATGTTACTAACTCTCAAATACTATGTACACATATTCGTGGACTTTATGCCGAATTAAATACATGGTGAGAGTATATAATGTGCGGTTACTTCGAAACTTACCGCTTTAGTACTGAATTGAATATTATAACGGCACTGGTAATGACACAGCATGGACAACAGCCACTCAAAAGATATGCGGAATCTTAACTACAACGAGCTGCAAACTTTCTGAAGGTCCTTCACGAAATCTATGCATATCTACTGTAGATACGTTTATTGTTTATATCATCTGTGCTATCACTTGTCATCTTAACAAAAATCATTGAAGCAATACGAAGTGCCCTCTTCAAAGCGCACAAACAGAAAGTTATTGGATGTGTAGAAATATGTTTCAAAGTACAAGGTACATATATTTCATTAATCTAACATTTATGTATGTACGTATGAATACATAAGACATTGCTATGAAGAGGAATAATGACTAGTTCAGCAAATCAATAATCTACAGATGGAATCTCTTAAGTAAACAAATACGACTTCGCCACATAGCCGGCTCATTTAATTATTCGCGGTTGTATGTCTGTAAGTATTTATACATTTATCTATACAAATACATATGTTGTCGAGCTACTCACACATTTTCTCAAACAAATTCGGTTAAGCCTTAGTGGCGTCGGATCCCATTAGTAGTCTATAAATAAAATCTATACACTCATTCGATTACTGTGCTCAATATTAAATTACCATGGCGGCAGCGATTTCCTTCCGGTGTTGTCTGCGGCCAATACTTTTACTTATTTGATATTCAATGTTCTGACATATAAATATTATTTACATTATTAGAGAGGAGCCCTCGTGCATGTGTGTATGCTTAGGCGCTTTCGCAAGTTCCAGGAGCATAATTATGCTGGTTTATGCGAAGCATAGTAATTCGGTCGTACACAATTCATCACAGGGAGCCCTCTACAGAAAATTATAATTAAAAATCATTTCTGATTTTACTTTATATGCCATTTTGATAAATCTTCATTTCGGAATTCTAAGTATGTATTAATTTTACGACAACCTTCCTTATTTTTAAAGCCAGTTTTTCTATTACTATCTTTGTCGAATAAAATTCGAAACAGCTTAAGAGGTTTTGACTGAAAACCTTTCCAATATTTTTTCAATGAGATGTTATAAAAATGTTACTAAAATGTTAGTGAAAAAATTATATCAGATCACTGAACCACTGTGCTGACGAGTAAGGAATATGTATTTGTATTTGAGAATTCTTGTGAGTGCTTGCCAGTGTCAACACCCTTACATATCGAGACAATGGGAGTGCCATATGTTTTTGTTTATTCGAAGTCACAAATAGTTGCAGCTAATTTAAATAATGGTACTACAAATCTGATACATTCCACACAGCCAAGTGCAATGAGCACATATCTTGAGTAAAATATGTTTGCACCTAAATTTTAGTGTGCTTTTAGTTGAAAGTGGAGTACACATTTGAAGTGCTAATTTCTAAAATAATATACTCATAAGATACTCATGTTATAAAAATAATAACTTTAAAACTTTCAATATTAAAACTGGTCTAAATAATATTTCAATATTTACAAAAACACAAAAAAAAATATTATAAGATATATGTACATCTTCAGCAATATCCTCTGATTACACATGTTCTTCTAAATTTGTATATCCGAATTTTCGCATTTGTACATTTTCAGTTCAGAGGAAGAACGCAGCATGGACGACAAATTGGTGTGCGACGAGGTACATTTACGTACATTAAGCCAATCACCGCTGGCGCTGCAACGCCAACAACAACGTAGACATAGTAATCAGAACACACAGAGTACCAAAAAAACCATAACACCAATTCAAAGACGGCGCTGTTCAGGCGGGAATGCCATAACTCTCAGCAACGAATTTGAGCTTCCACGACTTCCGCTGGCTCAACACGAAATATTCGACGATGACGGTGACGATGATCCTAAATGCCAGCGAACCAGTGTGAAGAATCCATTTCGCTAACACTTGATATAACCGATAACGGTGGTAGTGGCGTCGGTGGTGACGATGAAACCGACTGTGGTCTCAGTAATCCCGCAGCCCAAACCGAGGACAATGACGGAGTTGTAATAGCTGAAACACATAATGAAGATTTAATTGACTCGAGCATACTGCGTGTGAAGGTAGGTTATCATTGTCCGGATGATTAGTATGTAATTAAATGTGGGACAAAACAAACTATTACTAAACATTTAACAATACTTAAAATAATCTAAAATATCTTATATTATATCACTTTTGATTATTTAAGATACCACGGGTCCCTGGCGATGGCGCACATTCAATGGATGATCAACGCACAGCCAAATGCAAATGCGCTGTCAGTTCGAAGCGACCAGCAATGGACATTGACCGCATGCGCGTAGAGAATGAAGCTAGGTCTGAAAAGACGGACGGAAAGCTGCAGCATATACGGCAATACGAGCAATTATGGTGAGCTAATAAATTCATTTGTATCATCCACGAAGTTGCTCATTCCCATAAGTGCAATGCCGTGTAATGCAACTACTTAACCGATTTTTATCGGCCTACATACATATGACAGTTTGATTGAAATGTGTAATTTGCCGTACGAGAACCTAATTGAAATTCTTTAATTTCCGGTCAACTTCAGTCAATGTTATGGCATCCTACTTACGTCAATAGATTGTGAAGCAGAGGAGAGAAAGACGAAATCGGAGCCACGGCCACTTAACAATCAAGCCCATGCGGCTTTCAAGAGTGCCAACATTGTCAGTGTTCATCTCTCACGAATTCGTTCAAGCAACATTCTTAGGAACGTTCACATTTTGCTTTCATTTGGTTCATTAAAAAGAGCAAGCTTGAAGAAATAGTGATGACTACTAATGTGTGATTACGAATTCATCATACACTACATAAATTACATACATCGAAAATGCATGGAGTTTGTTAACAAAGTAAACAGAAAAAAATATGCACTTATTTATAAATAATTGTAGAACTTTAATCTGGAGGGGTCTAAATGAATAATTGTAAGAAACTGAAACTACAGTAAGTAGTTTCCTGATAAGGCTTTCTGCCAAATAAGCAACCTATTGAGATAATCTGTGAACCGTTCAAGTTCCATACACCTATTTTAAAAGTTTCTGCATATTAACAATGCTCATACATGCCTTATGTCTTCAACATTTTCTTAGAGAGGCGGGAAGTAATCAGGATCCTTAATTAGTTAAATATGCAGATCAAGATATACAGAAACTGTATAACTTCGCTTGTTTGTATACGTTAAAGATATCGCATGGATTGTAAAGCCTTATTCATGAGCTTTCGTACAAATTTAACACAAATTTCTCATCCTACCGGTGTGTCACCCAATCACGTGACGCATACTGTCATTTGCCTTTCCATTATCACAATTACGAGTAGGTACATACATAAGGTGATACCAACTAAGTGATTGTCAAAATACTGTCAATCAACAGCAAAAATGTTCAGACAACCAAGAGGGAAACAGGAAGCAAACTGTCTACAGATTGACAGAATACTGTTACATATTTCTCAAATAAGATCAAGCTCTTCTACACCCAGTCACACTTATCTATATATGCAAGCACACAAATATACATACGAATAGGCATTTGTTATTGTTTGACAGGAGCAACATGTCAAAAATGTCTACAAATTACGTGTTTGTATATTTTTCTATTTTCATTTAGCACAACTACAGCAACAGCACGATAACATATTACGGCGATGGAGAGGTGAAATTGGCCACAGCAATCACCTGGTATGTTTGTTGTATTGTCGCCAATGTGGGCATTTGCTGTTTGGGATTTTGGAGATGCTTCGCCAACAACTATTTACATTGGGCAGCTGTGTGTACTTGGGTACTGATGAATATACAAGGTAAATCACTATGTTGATGATGTATCACACTTACGTTCACATATTCAAGCGAGTTTATCTAATTTTTGTAGCGGCAAAACATATGTCCATTAAATAAAGGGTGATTTTTTAAGAGCTTGATAACTTTTTTTAAAAAAATTTACATTTACTTTTTGAAGATAATTTCATTTAAATGTTGACCGTGGCTGCGTCTTAGGTGGTCCATTCGGAAAGTCCAATTTTGGGCAACTTTTTCGAGCATTTCGGCCGGAATAGCCCGAATTTCTTCGGAAATGTTGTCTTCCAAAGCTGGAATAGTTGCTGGCTTATTTCTGTAGACTTTAGACTTGACGTAGCCCCACAAAAAATAGTCTAAAGGCGTTAAATCGCATGATCTTGGTGGCCAACTTACGGGTCCATTTCTTGAGATGAATTGTTCTCCGAAGTTTTCCCTCAAAATGGCCATAGAATCGCGAGCTGTGTGGCATGTAGCGCCATCTTGTTGAAACCACATGTCAACCAAGTTCAGTTCTTCCATTTTTGGCAACAAAAAGTTTGTTAGCATCGAACGATAGCGATCGCCATTCACCGTAACGTTGCGTCCAACAGCATCTTTGAAAAAATACGGTCCAATGATTCCACCAGCGTACAAACCACACCAAACAGTGCATTTTTCGGGATGCATGGGCAGTTCTTGAACGGCTTCTGGTTGCTCTTCACCCCAAATGCGGCAATTTTGCTTATTTACGTAGCCATTCAACCAGAAATGAGCCTCATCGCTGAACAAAATTTGTCGATAAAAAACATTTCGAACCGAACACTGATTTTGGTAATAAAATTCAATGATTTGCAAGCGTTGCTCGTTAGTAAGTCTATTCATGATGAAATGTCAAAGCATACTGAGCATCTTTCTCTTTGACATCATGTCTGAAATCCCACGTGATCTGTCAAATACTAATGCATGAAAATCCTAACCTCAAAAAAATCACCCGTTACAACTTAAATATTACGAAATGTTGTAATTTTTCATGACAAAAACAATATTTTTTAAAGTTAAGTTGCTTTGATTTCCATTTCAAAACTGAGTTGAGTTGTAAAGAATGTATAAAATTTCTCATAATTTATTTCTAATAAAACCAGAATAAATATATTGTTGTATATATGTTTTAGATATAATTAATTCGCGTCTAACCCTCTTCACTTAACGCCTTTAATTATTAAACCTTTCCATACTAGACTTTTATTATGTTTCATTAGCCACAATCCAAATTTTTTTGAATGATATAAATGTTTAGACATATTTTTTTACAATTTCATTTCAACACTATAAACACAAAAGCTTTAGCTACCATTTGGATCAAATTGAATTCATATTTATAGAAGTAGATACTCTCGCATAATTTCCTTTGACATAGATTAATATTATTATTACTTTGTCGTTTTTCTCGTTTTTTTTTTTCAATTGCGCCCCTCTACATAGGTTTCGTGGGCGAAGGTATGTATTGGCTTCACGTATCGGGATTCTTTGGTCTGGTACATCCTGTTCGTGATATTTGTGCCGTATGCAATGCTGCCGTTGCCACTGAAGTGGTGCGTCGTCGGCGACACCATCACCGCTAGTTGTCATCTGGCCGTAATTACGATAATTAAAGTTAGATAAAGAAGTACGTAAGCTGTTAAAAATCTAAATTATATTCACATTTATCTTATTTCAATTACAATAAAAATTTCAACTATATCAATATTTGAATAAATCAATCTGTATTTTAATTTACCTGCAGAACTTAAACCTTATAAATCAAGAGTTTGTGGTAACAGATCAATGACGGTTCAAATTGATGGTTTCTCTAGCAAGTACAACGATTACGCCAATGGGAAGTACAACCAACCCCCTTTAATGTCATCACAACCCAACGAACTACAGTTCAAGGGCGAAGTCCAACCATCGTTAAAAATCGCGGCATACATAGACCTACAATATCTAGGGTGATACTTGACTTATCAAGAAGCAATGCTGAAACGATTACACCGACGAGAAATTTGCTATACCATCTACTCTGGATTATTAATGATGATTAAGAATTGTAGTGTTAAATTAGAACATAAATTTTATAGCGTTCTTTACTGAAAATTAAATTAGTTGTAAATTTAACAATTTACTAATAAGTTTAAACTGTTGACTTTTATATGATTATATTATATATTTGCATAGCTAATGAATGAAAATGTTTACGTCGTCTTTAAGTTTAATATAAAAGTTTCATTAGTGATGAAATGTTATAATTTGTTTTAAATTTTAGTCAATTAATGTATTACTAAGAGTTTAAATTATTGTTAGTTGCAAAATAAAAAAATGAACTAATACTAAATAAAATACAGATTAAAAATAATCGTTGTAATTTATTTAAAAAAAATTTTAGACCTGGTTATGGTAACAAAACGGTTAAACGGGGTAGCAACTGCTTACGTTAGAAATAACAAATGGATAACACATAAATAACAAATGCCTGGTATAGCTAACAAATCGGCAAGATCTGCGCTAAAATCCCTAAGTAAGGAGGCAAATATCGGAGCTGAAATGACGATGTACTTTTCAAAAGCCGTCTGTTACAACTATTTCAGTGAATAATAGATATAAAATGTTTTTGAATACAAAAATTAATGTACAACGGAATTTAAAAACAACAACTCGTTTGGTGAGTGTAAATGCTTAGAAGCTTGTTTATACAACTCCTGAAACACTCTTTATATGTCAACCCCCATGGCTCCATGTTGATGGGAGCAACAGCTGATCCATTTTAAAATTACATTTCACATCCGTTGCTGTAATTGTAGATAACGTATTATCCGTTTTTACAAAAAAAAAAAACACATGGCAGTTTTAAAAAGCGTTTTTAAATAGCGTTTTATACTCTCGTAACTTTTTTGAGTATTTATCTTAAACATAACGTCCACTAGAAAAACGTAAGCTATTATATACCATAGTAAAAACAAAAAGGTTTTTCAAAAAGGACGCTACAAAAGTATACCGATAGGGACAGCAAACGACGCCATATTTTTTCCGCTCTTTTGACATTTCTCTTCAGTAAGGTTTGCCCTTTCATCATTAAAAGATAAACGATCCAACAACGAGTCGAAATTATTAAAATTTACTACCGAAATTCGGAGTCAATGACACCAACTTTAAGAGCGCTACGTCCAATGTACGGTGTCATAATCGCTCTGTCTGACCGCTCAATGATAACCGAATATTTTTTGCTCGAATTGGATGATATGGACTTGGACAATATGTGGTTCCAACAGGACGACGCCACAAGCCACGAAAATTGGGTTCAGCGTCTAGACTTCTGCAAGCGTGCCCGTGGTGACCATGAAAAAGTAATGGAGTTCATACATAATGGCATCGAATGTACTTTCACAGAAACAATTTCATAGATAACCCAAACAGTTTTTATTTTATAAAAAAAAACTCTTATTGAAAAACCCTATATATGAGGGCTCAGGTAATTCCTGGACCGATTGCACTTACCATCAAACTATATTATACCCAATATTGTACGCTCACTTAATTTCACAGAGTTATTAATCAATATAATTTATATATGCAGTCATGAAAAGTTATAGTCCGAATTCGAAAATGATGCCACTCCGTAACTGTAGTATTTGAACATTGTGTCTATACTCTCGCAACAAAGTTGCTAAAGAGAGTATTATGGTTTTATTCACATAACGGTTGTTTGTGTCACCAAAAAATAAAAGAGTTAGATATAAGGTTATATATACCAAAGTGATCCGTCTGTCCGTGCAAGCGATAACTTGAGTAAAAATTGAGATAACTTAATGACTTGGAACACATATTCCTTGGCACCCTGAGGAGGTTGGTATTGAAAATGGACGAAATCGGACCATTGCCACGCCCACAAAATGGCAAAAACCGAAAACCTATACAGTGTCATAACTAAGCCATAAATAAAGTTATGAAAATAAAAGTTGGTACATAGAATCGCATTAGATAAGGGCACATTTGGATAAGTGGGCGTGATCCCGCCCCAAATAGGTTTTTTCTATATATCATGCAAACCAAAAAAACTGTATAAACCAAAACTGCTGCAGTCGTTTCTTTTAGCCATTTCCTTATACAGTCAAAAAATGAAAGAAAACGGATAATAACCACGCCCACCTCCTATACAAATGTTATGTTGAAAATAAATAAAAGTGCGGTAACTTACTAACGAAAAACGTCAGAAACGCTTAATTTCACAGAAGAAATAGCAGAAAGAAGCTGCACTCAGATCTTTTTACAAAATGGAAAATGATCATGGTATCGCCCACTTATGGGTCAAAAACCATATCTCAGGAACTACTCGACCGATTCGAATGAAATTCGGTATATAACATTTTCTTGACACCCTGATGACAAGGGTGGAATGGAATGGGCGAAATCGGTCCATAACCACTCCTACTTCCCATATAACTCAATTTTGAACTCCATGATCTGATTCCTTCACTATATAGGATATAGATAAGGAACCAATGAAGATAGCGGAATAAAACTTTACACAAATACTGTATATGATCTGTGACATCACTTGGGGAAAAATTGTCAAAATCGGACCATGACTAAGTTCGGGTGCAACCGAATATTTTACAATTTCGCAATTTATTGATGTAATTTTATAAAGATAACACAATTCGAACCATATATTCGGCATAAAGTTCAATATAAAACGAAAATCATCATAAATATTATAAGGGGACTGAGATTACATTAAATTACCTGAGGGATATACCGATATTTTCGGTGAAAAATTACCCTTAGGCACTGAGTTCTTCATGTTCGATATCAGGGGTATCCTTCGATATCCTTACTTGTTTCTACTACCTTCTTGGGTTCTTAATTTATGTAATGAAAAGTAAACGAAGTTTATATAATTTCAAATTTCCAATGATTGAAATTGGTCAAGTGGGTAGCCTCGGATCCATTTTCAATTTATAATTATTTTGCAAAAGTGTATAAATTTTGTGTTGAGAAAAGTACTTTAAATTACTAAAATGAATTTCAGAGGCGATATATTGTCTCACCCGCTTTGCATACATTTACAGTCAAACACCATTCATTTCATTACAATGTCAGATATATTCAATCCACAGTCAATTAAAATCATTTTATTTTTTTCTGATCCATCTCATTGCCATACTTGAAGCATTTACATTTAAATATGAAATGATTAAACACTAAACTAGTTGCATTTATCTTAAACAATATTTTACCTTTTGGTACATTTGTACAACTTGTGTTCTGATTAGACATTCAATATATCTGTGCACGAGATATGCGCAGCTGTGATAATTGCAGTACTTTTAAGTAATAACTTACGGTAACGGGAGATATTTTTCTTATTATCATCATTAATTACTGATGCAGTGCAAATATCCATATAAAAGTATGTATGTATGTATAAATGCATTTGCATCAATGGAGCACCAACATATTTGAATTCATAGTGCTTGTTTTTACTTTTACACAAGATAAGCCCAAACTTATGTTTGGAAATTTTTAAACCAATACACAAACAAAAGCATATGGCTTACTTGTTAAACTTTTACACATAACCCAGTCAGCACTTGGAAGAATGTTTTGTGGGTCATAGTTGGAGCTTTCTTATAATTCTTGAAATTATTTAATTTATTGACACTTTCAACGCACGATATTAAATACATATTATTATTATTAGTATTATATTATAAATTCAAGTATTAAATAATGTTTTTTAGTTAATATTAAAAGTAACTAATGCGACCTTTTTCAAACATTCATGCGATAAATTTTCTTGCTTTACAAGATTAAAGAAGACTATAAGTGAACTCTTAATAAATTGCAATTATTAGTTCACCAAAAACCCTTAATTTCGAGTGTATTATCTTGAAAAGGCTGACTGGGAAGCCAATAAATCTGTGAGCACATATGTCTATATGTAAGTACAAAAGGCGAAACGCACATATTCGCTTATGTTTTCAGAAAGATAAACTAGAATAATTAACTAGCCCTATTAGGACTACGGATGCATTGGGTTACTATTAATCTGCAACACACTTTTACTGATTAACATTCGCACGATTTTATTTTAGGTGTTCTGCAATTCGTTCGATTTCATTTGATTTATGATTGAAATTCGAAACAGCTGATTTCTTTGTAACAATTTGACAAAACAAATAAAAAAGAATTCGTTGGCTCAAAATATGAAATTTCGTAGTTTTTATTAAATAAACAATGTTTTTGAACGATATTATCATGGTAGAATCGAAAGGCGACATTTGAGAGACCATTCTAGTCCCCTGTCTGCATCGGATTCCACGTCAGTTTTGCTAAAACCTTTTTTACTTGTCGACTTGAGATGGTTTCTTTTTTTATACTCTCGCAACAGTGTTATATCCGAAGAATTTAAAATTGAGTTATATTGGAAGTAGGCGTGGTTGTGAACCGATTCAGCCCATATTCCACCCGTGTCATCAGGGTGTCAAGAAAGTGTTATATACCGAATTTCATTCGAATCGGTCGAGTAGTTCCTGAGATATGGTTTTTGACCCATAAGTGGGCGACGCCACACCCATTTTCCATTTTGTAGAAAAATCTGAGTGCAGCTTCCTCTGCCATTTTTTATGTGAAATTTAGTGTTTCTGACGTTTTTCGTTAGTGAGTTAACCCACTTCTAGTAGTTTTCAACCTAACCTTTGTATGGGAGGTGGGCGTGGTTATTATCCGATTTCTTTAATTTTTGGACTGTATAAGGAAATGGCTAAAAGAAACGACTGCAGAAAGTTTGGTTTATATAGTTGTTTTGGTTTGCAAGATATATACATAAAACCTATTTGGGGACTGGGTCACGCCCACTTAAAAAAAAAAACAATTCTTAACTCTGGTTCTAAGTTCTCTGATAAATGTAAACACAACATCAAACCCAACAGGCTAACTGTCAAACAAGTTGCGATGTTGAATGAAATGAAAATGAGAGACAATGTTAACTAACATTACAGCGTAAGACTGTTAACATTAAAAGAGAGAATTTGTTATTGGATGTTGGATAGCAGACTAAAAAAATTAAACGAATTTCTGAAATCTTTACATTTTTTATCAAAAACTTGTCAGAAATTATCTTGAATAGTTAAAAAATAATTAGTTTAAATATTTAAGACATGAATAAAATTTTTAAATAATAAATATTTATGATTTCTCAATATTTTCAAGTTAACTACTTTTCTTCTCGGTGAGCTTTTATTAACAGAAAGCTCAGCATCGGCAAATGCTGGTTGCAAATACCTTCTGAATGCCAAAGCAAGACATTTAGATTTCAGTTGCCGCTTCGTTTTACTCTTGTACGCTACAAAAACCGCACGAAAGCATCGGTTAAGTATACGCACCGTCGGACAGTTATTCAAAGTGATATTCAAGTGACTAGTGGAAGATGGAGTTCATATGAACAATATTGCTTTGTTAGTATAGAAAATTTAAAAAAATTATGAATTTGTATATGGATAATTTGTGATGGTCTCATGAAACAAAATGCAAGCTAAATTCGGGTGGTCATTAAACAAAACAATAATTTTAACAATAAAATATGAAAATTAAATAATTGTCTTTAGAAACATCTTTCGGTGTACCAAATTATTAAAGTGGTTATTAGTTTTAAATGCGTAAATCATACCAGTGTCCCAAATGATGAAAATAATAAATTAAAACGTAAATAGAATATAAATGACAGAAAAAGGGCGCCTTTGAAAGGATTCCGCCCGAATTCAAATTCAATTGAATTAAAATTTTCATAAAAGCAACCGTAAAATTAACATTGTCGGTCGCGAATTCTTTCTGAATAAAAAACAGAAAAACAAAACCATCTCCGGCGATGAGAGAATATTGTCGTGTTGTGAAAATTTAAAAATTATTGTGCAAATATTATGCGAATATAAGTGGCTCCAACTACTACTTGAGATCTAGAAAAGGCGGTATGCGATCTACGCTTGCTTAAAAAACAAGAATAGGTGAGGGAGAAGATGAATACTCTCTTGTTTTTATTTACAGGTTGTCAGTAGTAGGACTACCTTATTCAGCTGTGGGTATTTGTTTTGACCTTTTTTGAAGTGTATAATGCAATTAAATGGACAAATGTGTAAACGAAAATGGTTATAAGTGAAAATTTAGAAAATATGGAACATTGATTTCAATCCCTCAGATTGATCTGGGAAATTCACTATTTTCATTTGTGGCACACAAGATAAATAAGAGTTTACGTTGAAGTGATGCTTGTACAAATCAGACATTACAATTTATTTAGAGACATCAATGAAAATTTGAGTTTGGGGGATTGCATGCATATATTTGTGTGTAGAAGTTAAGGATTTTTAATGTAAATATTAAAACATTATAGAAGTACAAATGTGAGTAAAAAACTAGTGTGAGTAATCGATAGTATGGGAACTACATCTTCTTATAGTCAGATCATTTGTTTTTAATAGAACAATCGTTTGATAAAAAGCTATTTTTTTTTGTAATACTATCGTGAGGAATTTTACTGTACGTAATAAGCTCAACGGGTTTACAATCTAACGGTTTTTTGTCCATTTAAAAAATGGATTGTTCGGCATGTATGAACAGTTATACAGTTCTGTTCGGACCGATGCTACGGCTTAACTTAATTTGGTACCAAAATTATGGTATATTTATGGTGTATATTATGGTGTTTTTAATTATATAATACAGTTTTGTAGACATCTCAAAATATCAATCAGTTAACAATCTTTCTAAAATAAGCAAGCAACTTTTCGTGTTTATGCACTAACTAAAATTTATTCGTTGAACAGTAAACATAACCATATCTTTAATATTGCTTATTGCAGTTAAAAAGATTTGCTATCAAGTTGACAGCGCACGAAGACAAAAAAACAAAAACAAATTCATATGTCAATTTGAATTGCGCTAATTTGTTATGCATATGCATAATGAAATGCATTAAAATCTGCATAAATACGTTTAAATTTAATTGCATATACATAAATATCACTTTATTTCAAATTATAAATGTATATAATTATCAATGCTCGCATTGGTTGTGTAATCGTTCGTTGC
This sequence comes from Zeugodacus tau, assembly GCA_031772095.1. Lineage (NCBI taxonomy): Eukaryota > Metazoa > Arthropoda > Insecta > Diptera > Tephritidae > Zeugodacus > Zeugodacus tau. The sequence continues at coordinate 42,609,646 of CM062653.1, forward strand.
ACCGCAGTCACAAATGCCGCAAACTTGAATATCTTGTTGAATATGGTAATTTTACAGAAAACCAACATTTAGACTGCATGTAGAAATTGGTGACAGATGGATAGACAAACAAAAAAACAACAAAAGAAATTTTATATAATCTAAAATATGTTAAGACAAAATATTAGCATAAAATCATGGTTTAAAACATCTCGTCTACTGAGGATAGGTTTTTAGCTTTGTCATGGTTATTTCATTAGTTAGTAAACGTTTTCAGTAGCTTTTAAGATTTCCCAAAGTAGTAATTTGGAATTTTAAATACATTCTACAATTTATTTAGCTAACATTTTTTTAATCTTCCGCAACCAAAAAGTAATAAAATATTTTAAATCTTTAAAGTGACTGTGACTCCGATTTTTATCAAAATTATGAATTTTGATTCCAACAGATTATTTAACTTACAAACAACCGTTAAAGGCAACATCGTAACAAGCTCAGACTTGTTGGAAATGCTATCGAAATCCTCGTATACGGCAAATTAAATTCTCCGTGCCTGTGTTTGATTTAAAACTGATTCTAATTCTAATAAAATTATGTGTACAATTTTTTTGAACAACAATGTGATTTGGTGCTCAATATATATAAAAACCTGAGGTTCATACACCTCATAGAATAATATTCATTTTATTTTTTGTGATGTTTCCTAATGAAATTAAGTAGATATGTTTTCTTAAATCTATCGGTTCAAGTGATACATATCTCAACAAAAATAAAATTAATTTCGCAAAATGTGATTTGGTAACAAAAATAGTGATATCAATTCATACCTTCCTCATGGTATTATATTTACAAAAATAAAATCGTTCGGGTTGACTTCAAAGTCTTACATACTTAAGAATGTATCCTAATGAAATAATTGAATACTTGTGCACCTAATTCATATCATTAATAACAATGATGCCAAAAATGAGCGCAAGTGCCTACCTACTAATGAAAGTTTAATTAATACGCTTCAAAATTTATAGTAATTTTTGAAAACACTTTGAAATATTTCACGCGCATTTAATGCGGCATTTAAAAGGTCAACCTTTTTATTGAAAAGTACCGCACATTCATAGCAACAATACTAGCTTGAGGTTTTTTCCTATTTTTTATTTGTTATAAAAAACTGTAATTAAACACGAGTCTATTACAAAGATTCCATGGTGTTTAAGTACAATATATGCACAATAAAAATTAACTAGCTATTTTTTATAGCTTTTAAATAATTAGCAAGTCACACAATTTCAAATGTTTTAAATAAATAAATAACACACACAAAGCAATTTAATTTTATAAGCGATAAATATTGGAGCGCCAAGTGAACATGCGATATTTGCACAGGTCTAACCGATATAAGAAACACATCCACAAAGGAATACTATAAAAAAGAATAGCACTTTATAAGTAAATAATGAATAACAAAACAAAAACTAGTAAAAACTTTTATAATTATGTAGGAGAATTGCGGACAACACGATCCGGACAGACCTATTAAATGCAACTCTGAATAAAATGCAACTTTGAATAAGGAGAACGCTTACTGACGCCGAACGAGAACGGACAGTTGAAAATTGTACCTAATAAAGGAAAGACGTGTCGTTGCACCAATTAACCAAGTGTTTCATTTTATAAGGAAAGAATTCCTACAAATTTGGGGGCTCGTCCGGGATGAGATTTTAAAATTGAAGAGTTGTGAGCATAAAAGACAGTTTAAGGGGAGCGACTACAAATATTATTAATTAAACTTTGATGTGAAAAACTTGTGTTTGGGTGTGTGTGAGTACATTCACAGAATTGACTCACTTCAGAGAAAACTTTTAAACTTTAAAAATTAAAATTGTAATGTGTATTGAAAAGGTTATGTACAAAGAGGCCGTGAAAAGATGCAAATTTTGAAAATTACAAAGATTATTAATGAAAAGTAATATATAAATGTATTCAAGTATGTATGAACTTATTGCATCGGGAACATACGATTTTTCTAGAACTTTCAAATTTGGTGAAGTGACGGTTACGTACGAAATTTTGAAACGGTGAAGGCAATAAACACATATGTTAGAGGGGATCAGCAATCGTTAACTGAAAAGAAAAGAGACAGCAGAAATCGACAAGTGAATTTGAAGTTGGAGTATATTGGAGCCGCATAGCAATATACTTAACTGAAAAGAAAAGAGACAGCAGAAATCAACAAGTGAATTTGAAGTTGAAGTATAATTCGCCGCATAGCAATATACTTAACTGAAAAGAAAAGAGACAGCAGAAATCAACAAGTGAATTTGAAGTTGAAGTATAATTCGCCGCATAGCAATATACTGATCTGAAAAGGAATATGACAGCAGAAATCAACGAGACAGCACAGCGACACACTGTGCAGAGAGGAAAAGAAACAGCAGAGATCAAGAGTTAACTAGAAATTTGAATTTAAAGTATATTTCGCCGCACAGGAATATACCGAGTAGTGTTGAAAAGAGACAGCAGAAATCAACAAGTTAAAGTGAAATTTGAAATCGGAGCAGTTTTGCAGCACAGCAACATACGGAGAAGAAAACAAAATAAATAGCAGCATTCAACTAGTACCAGAAAAATTGAAAATTTTAGCAGAATTTGCCGCGCAACAAATTACTGAAGAAAACGCATACATCACAGCAAAGCTCAGTGAATAAGTCCGAATAAAGAAATCGTTTTAGGATTCGCTGCACAGCGACTTATTGAAAAACAGCAAAGGGAGCAGGTATTCGTATTAGATTTAAGCGATATAGCACAAGGTAAAACTGAGAAACAAATCAAAATCCAATTAGAAAAATAAAAGGAAGAAAGAAGTCTTTACTATTGTTTGTGAATTAGTAAAGCTGGTCATTTTTGTAAAACAAAAAGTAAATACGTTTTGGAGCATATTTTGAAAGAATAATTGCTATTATATTTCTATTACTTAATATTACTACTTTAATCAAACAATAATAATTTTTAATGTATTCATTTTCCCCATAGATTCACAGAATATTAGAATATCATCGTACTTATTCGTACAAATAAGCATGTTTGCAATGTTTTAAATTCCAATTGGAGTAAATGTATGTAATATTTGTATTTCAGTACTGCTTTAATTTTTTCTATCGTGAATACATAACAAACGTTTATAACTCACTTTAAAAAACACGAATGCGAAAGAACAATATTTAATGTATATTAATAGTTATGTTTAAGTACACATATTTTATCACTTAAATAACTTGAAAACATTATATTTACTATATCTATTATTTGTAACATATTGTAAAACATGGACAGTCAGACGATTTTAGCAATGACGGTAACGGCTTTGAGAGAAGAATTAAGAAGAGTTGGACTAAACCAGACAGGACGAAAGAGTGAACTGAGAGATAGACTTTTGCGACATTACGAACTCATACAAAGTGATGACGAGGGGAGTGAAAATGAAAGTACTTACGAAGATATAGTTAATCCCTCAGTGGATACCGTCTTGGTCAGATCCAACTTTACCTTAAAGGATATCGAAGGCAGTTTACCCTCATTTAATGGAACTGATTCCCTGGAAGCGAGTGAATGGTTACAAGAGTTCGAGGATAATGCTGTTACTTTGGGTTGGAATGAGCTTCAAAAGTACGTGTATGCAAAGCAACTGCTTAAAGGAGCTGCTAAGTTGTTCTTGCGCAGTCAGGTGGGCATAAAAAATTGGTCTTCGTTAAAAAATGCTATCGTTGATGAGTTTGGCACCAAATTATCTGCATTAGAGATTCATAGAATGTTACAAAATCGCCGTAAAAAGAGTAGCGAATCGTTTAGGGAATACTTGTACGCTTTGATGGATATAGCTAAGCCAATTAATTTAGACGAAATTAGTTTGATAGGGTATTTTGTAGAAGGTATTCCCGACTCTAAGCCTAATAAAATTATACTGTACCAGGCACAGACGATTAAAGATTTAAAGGAAAATTTGAAAGTTTACGAACGAGTTTATGGTGCGCGACAGTATTCGAACAGAACTCAATATGAACAAAATCCGCGAAAAGCCTCTGATGGGCAAGGAAATAGTGGCACAGTAAGGAAATGTTACAAGTGTGGAAGTATCTCCCATCTAGCGAAAGATTGTGGCGTAGATAACAAACAATATAAATGTTTTAAGTGCGGTCAAATGGGTCATCGCAGTTTCGAGTGTGGCAGCAACGTAGGTAGACAGATAAAAACCGAGAGGGGTACAGTTAATGTGATGCTTGATTGTCCATATAGTAAATGTAGTGGACTAATTTTCAAAAAGATCAAAATGAGAGGTGTACATGTTGATGCTATGGTTGACACCGGGTCTGACCTCAGCTTACTTAGATACGATATTTTCAAAAAACTTAATTGTCCTATAACAAATTTCGAAAAACGACGATTAGTCGGCATTAAAGAAAGCGAGTTGAACACTATAGGCAGTATTACAGAAAATATTAAATTAGATAGGGTTACAACACCGGTAACTTTCCATGTTACCACAAGCAATGACTTGAGATATGAAGCGGTCCTCGGGAATGATATTTTAAAGTTTGCGGACGTAATATTTTCAGAGGGTACTGTAGAGTTTAAAGAAAAAACTCTAAACAAAACCAGGGCAGTTGAGATAGAAGGAGAAAAACCCCAACGAAGTGGAGAAAAAGAGGATACCGGTAGTAAGAAAGCACTCGATGCGGAATGCATCACTTTCTTAACAGAATTTACGTCTCTTTGCTTAGAGAAAAATTTAGAAAAAGTTGAGGACAATCCGCTTTTCAACTTAACTCATTTGGCCGTAGGCTATCGCTCACCTATAATTGATATGGTTACTCAGTACTCACCGGTAAAACAATCCCAATCACCAGTTGAAATGAAAATCATCTTGAGTGATGATTTGCCTATTTACCAAACTCCACGAAGAATGTCATATGCTGATCAACGTGTGATAGATACCCAGGTGACTGAGTGGTTGAAGGATGGCATAATTCAATCAAGCAACTCAGAGTACGCGTCTCCAGTGGTGCTGGTATCGAAGAAAGATGGCACAAAACGATTGTGTTGTGACTTTAGAAAATTAAATGAAAAGATAGTGAGGGACAATTTTCCAATGGCACTCATCGATGATGCTTTGGAAAGATTACAGGGAACCAAGATATTCTCTACTCTCGATCTGGCCAACGGATTTTTCCATGTGCCGGTCGAACCGAACTCAAAACGTTACACCTCATTCGTAACTCATAGCGGGCAGTATGAATTTAATTTCGTACCTTTCGGAATTTGTAATTCTCCTGCCGTATTTTGCCGTTATATATCAGCCATTTTCCGAGATCTGGTGCAGCAAGGAGTCATCGTCATTTATATGGACGATATAATTATTCCAGCATCAAGCAATGATGAAGGGCTACATAAACTAAAAGTCGTTTTAAAGAGAGCCGAAAGTTATGGGTTGAAAATTAAGTGGCAAAAATGCCAATTTTTGATGAAGAGAATTCAATTTTTAGGATACATTATTGAAGAAGGGGGTATAAAACCATCGGACGATAAGATAAAGGCGGTACAAAATTTTCCAGTCCCGCGGGATAAGAAATCTCTTCAAAGATTCCTAGGACTTACTTCCTATTTTAGAAGGTTTGTGGAGGGGTATGCGTTAATTGCTAGGCCTTTAAGCGATTTGCTTAGGAAAGACACCCAATTTAGATTCAATGAAAAACAATGTATAGCTTTTCAACAACTTAAAGGGGCGCTTGCTGAAGCTCCCGTCTTAAAACTATATAACCCTAGTGCCGAAACGGAGATACACACGGACGCTAGCATGCACGGTTACGGTGGAGTATTGCTTCAAAAAGACAAAGAAGATCAACAATTTCACCCGGTTAGTTATATGAGTCTCAAAACTCGACCTGGAGAAGAAAAGTATCATTCTTACGAATTGGAGGTACTTGCCATTATACAGGCTTTAAAAAAGTGGAGAATTTATGTTATGGGGAAAAAGATTAAAATTGTAAGCGATTGTAATGCGTTTGCACTAACCATGAAGAAAACAGATGTACCACTTAGAGTTGCTCGTTGGGCTATGTTTCTTCAAGACTTCGATTATGTTATTGAGCACAGACCGGCTACAAGAATGAGACATGTCGATGCACTTAGTCGAATGACATCAATGTTACTTGAAGATTCGTTAAATTTTCGTTTGAGAGAAGCACAACAAAGTGATGATTGGGTAAAAGCTGTATGCGCAGCTTTAGAGAAAAATATTTACGAAGACTTTTATTTGAAAAACGGTATACTGTATAAAGACCCTGTGAAAGAGTTGGTGGTAGTACCACAAAAAATGGAAGAGGAAATAATTCGGATAGGACACCGTGTAGGACACTGGTCGGAAAAAAAGACCCGAGATTACTTGGAAAAATCGTTTTATATTTCAAAAATAGGACCAAAGGTGGCAAACGTTATTAGAAATTGTGTGGAATGCATTATCGGGGAAGCGAAAGCAGGGAAAAAGGAGGGCTTACTATGTCCTATAGATAAGGAGGATAGACCACTGTTGACATATCATCTTGATCACTTAGGGCCTATGGAGTTGACCCATAAAAAATATAACTATTTGTTTGCAGTGATAGATTCTTTTAGTAAATTCGTGTGGTTATACCCAACAAAGAGTACGGATTCGGCTTCGGTAATAGACAGATTAGAAAAACAAGCTTCTGTGTTCGGAAATCCAAAAAGAATAATCACCGATAGGGGAACAGCATTTACAGCTAGGAGTTTTGAAGATTATTGTGCCAAGGAGGGCATTCAGCATCTTCTTATTGCAACCGGAGTACCACGCGGAAACGGACAAGTCGAGCGTATCAATCGTGTTATACTACCATTGCTGACGAAATTATGTCACAATAACCCAGCTAATTGGTATAGACACGTTGAGAGGATACAACAACTTTTGAACAACACTCCTCCAAGAAGTACCAAGTTCACACCTTTTCAAATTCTAACTGGGTTAGATATGCGTACATCTGATAACATCGAACTTCGGAATATGTTAGAAGATTCTTTAGGGAACTAGATGAGGAGCGGGAAAGTGTTAGAAAGAGGGCTGCAGAAAATATATCCAAGATTCAGGAAGAGAATAGGCGAAGTTTTAACTCAAAACGGAAGCCAGAAAAAGAATACAACGTTAATGATTTAGTGGCGATAAAAAGGACGCAGTATGGTTCAGGGCTTAAAATTAAAGCAAAATTTTTGGGGCCGTATTCAGTAAAGGAACGACTTCCACATGGAAGATACACTGTGGAAAAATTGGGTGACGTTGAGGGACCGATTAATACTATGACGGTGGCCGAATATATGAAACCGTGGAACCCAGCGTTCGGGGCGAACGACAGGTCAGGACGGCCGAGTGTAGGAGAATTGCGGACAACACGATCCGGACAGACCTATTAAATGCAACTCTGAATAAAATGCAACTTTGAATAAGGAGAACGCTTACTGACGCCGAACGAGAACGGACAGTTGAAAATTGTACCTAATAAAGGAAAGACGTGTCGTTGCACCAATTAACCAAGTGTTTCATTTTATAAGGAAAGAATTCCTACAATTATTTATATGTTTTACTACGGTAAAAAGTTGGTAAAGCAAAAGCAAAATAAAATGGTAATTTCAGCTGCTATTGTGCGGTAAAATCACACACATAAGTGTATGCACCTATATGCGAATGGACATTTACCCACAAATCAAACACACGCGGCAGGACAACTGTAATTAAACTTCATTTAACGTGCAAAATTCAGATCAAACAAAAGAGAATAAAGCACTTTTATTGGCAGGCATATGCACATGCGCGTGTGCACGTGGTTGTCATACAGTCACTTTTTATAGGTATGCGGACAAAAATGCCATTAGGCTGGAGAGAATTCTAGGTCATTGCTATGACTAAATGATTTCCACCACACGACGAAAATTTTAATAATTATTTATTTGTATGTATGTATTTAAATACATGAATGTATATCAGTATTGACATATATATGAATGTGTGTACGACCAATTTGAAGAACAACATAAAATCAATGCAAATTATTGCAGCATCAGTGAGCAACAGTTTAAAACTAAATTCGAGCCGAATAAAGTTCAATGAAACGTCGAGCCATTCAAGCAACCACCCCTCAGAATAAGAGTACGATGTATGTGGATCCTAGTTCTGAAAAACAAAAACAGCGTAATTATAGCATTTAAACATTGTTGAGGTTTTCCAGAACTTACATACATATTTATTTTTATAATTGCTAAATCCATCGGTTACTATTTAAAGCGCCACCAAGTCCATTTAAGGGTGAAATGTGATGAGGTGGTTTGGAAATTTTGACAAAAAGAGTTAATGTGTACATATTTAGATGAAGTAAGTAGACTTCGTTGGTTATATATTCATTGTCATATATGTGAAATTTGTGAAAAATGTTTACTAAGTGGACCACGCAAAGGGACAATCTCATTTTTGGGCGCCTTGTGTGAAATGCTATGTCTGTATATAATCATACACTCAATTGTGTCTGTCATCACTTATGCGGGCATATTAGCGGCGAGTGATTTCCGAAAATAGATTTGTCCATGGCTTCCGCATTTTCTACATGTAAATAATAATATGTAAGAAAGACTTTCCAGTATGTCTATATGAAACACACACGCTTCGCCTTTCCTACTTAGTTGCTACAGCAAGGACTCTTGAATGGAGTTTGCACACAATTTGCGCTTCAGCGTAAATTCATCAATGTCAGCGTTTGACTGACTAAATGGATTCAAATGAAATTAGTGGCGAAATTTATAAAACTGATTAGCATTTCACGTTTCGGTACCCGGTTGTTGAAGTTGGAGGTTGACCATGAACCCCACAGGGAATATTCAGGCACAAGAGAAGTTTATCAACAATCAATTATGGAGCGAAAGCAAACTGTGGAATGTTCAAATAAACAAGTAAGGAAGGCTTAAGTTCGGGTGTAACCGAACAGTTTAAACTCTCGCAATTTATTTATTTATTTTTATTATCTTAATATATAAAAATCACGTGTCACATTGTTTGTTTTCGATAGACTCCTAAACTACTGAACCGATTTTAATGAAATTTTTAACACTGTGTGCAGTTTGGTCCAACTTGAAAGATAGGATAGTTTATAACTCTCCTTATAGTCGCATTATTTATTTATTGCAAATTATTTGTTTATTATTAGCAAAGAGCTATCCACCAGTTGGTGGCGCTAAGTACGCTATGTAACAGTAGATGGCGCTATATTTCTTTTTAAATGTTCATGGATTTAGGCTGTCATAACAAAAGCTGCCACTTGCTAAAAACATTAAATGAAAATGCGTTGTTTGAAGTTTATATTATTTGTGGTAAAGTTATACGAATCTATGACTTCCAATATTCTAAATTTAAGAAAAAATCACATACAATCCGTGAAATAAATAAAGTTATGTACATATGTATGGTCAGACAAATAAGCAATGAACAGAGTTCAAAAAGCGTTTTAACTATTTCAAATAAAAATTGGGCGGGGCGAAGTTCGCCGGGTCAGCTAGTATATTTATATATGGTCCATTGAAAACATATCGCCATATTTCGACAATTTTTAGAAGGGTGATGCCACAATATGAATGCAGTCTTTGTGCGAAGTTAGTAAGCATGGGGAATATAAGTAGTTGTGAACCGATTTTGACTATGTTGATAACATATCATTGGGAAGTCAAGAAGGAAACTTGAAGTTTTTGATGGTTTTCCTTACTAAGTTAAAATATTTTAGTAGTTTTCAACATAACCTTTGTATGGGAGGTGGGCGGTGTTATAATCCTATTTCCTCCATTTTTAGACTGTATAAGACAGTTCTTGAATAAAACGACTAATATTAGTTTTGTTCGCCCAATTTCAAAAAAACATTACTTCCAAATATGCCCCATCCTAGAACGAACATTTGTACCAAAATTCACTTTCATAACTAATTTATGGCTTAGTTATAGCTCTTTATAGGGTTTCGGTTATCGGCGTGGCAGTGGTCTGATTTCGTCCATCTTCGAACTTAACCTTCTTATGGTGCCAAGAAACATGGATACCAAGTTTCATTAAGATATCTCGATTTTTACTCAAGTTACAGCTTGCACGGATGGACGGACAGATTTCAACTCTACGCCTCACCCTGATCACTTTGGTATATATAATTTTGAGGTTAGGATTTTCATGCATTAGTATTTGACAGATCACGTGGGATTTCAGACATGGTGTCAAAGAGAAAGATGCTCAGTATGCTTTGACATTTCATCATGAATAGACTTACTAACGAGCAACGCTTGCAAATCATTGAATTTTATTACCAAAATCAGTGTTCGGTTCGAAATTTTTTTATCGACAAATTTTGTTCAGCGATGAGGCTCATTTCTGGTTGAATGGCTACGTAAATAAGCAAAATTGCCGCATTTGGGGTGAAGAGCAACCAGAAGCCGTTCAAGAACTGCCCATGCATCCCGAAAAATGCACTGTTTGGTGTGGTTTGTACGCTGGTGGAATCATTGGGCCGTATTTTTTCAAAGATGATGTTGGACGCAACGTTACGGTGAATGGCGATCGCTATCGTTCGATGCTAACAAACTTTTTGTTGCCAAAAATGGAAGAACTGAACTTGGTTGACATGTGGTTTCAACAAGATGGCGCTACATGCCACACAGCTCGCGATTCTATGGCCATTTTGAGGGAAAACTTCGGAGAACAATTCATCTCAAGAAATGGACCCGTAAGTTGGCCACCAAGATCATGCGATTTAACGCCTTTAGACTATTTTTTGTGGGGCTACGTCAAGTCTAAAGTCTACAGAAATAAGCCAGCAACTATTCCAGCTTTGGAAGACAACATTTCCGAAGAAATTCGGGCTATTCCGGCCGAAATGCTCGAAAAAGTTGCCCAAAATTGGACTTTCCGAATGGACCACCTAAGACGCAGCCGCGGTCAACATTTAAATGAAATTATCTTCAAAAAGTAAATGTCATGAACCAATCTAACGTTTCAAATAAAGAACCGATGAGATTTTGCAAATTTTATGCGTTTTTTTTTAAAAAAAGTTATCAAGCTCTTAAAAAATCACCCTTTATATATAACTTCACATCTAATCGGAGGATTTTTCTTTAATTTGTTAAAGGAGTTGAGATAAATATTCAATATTCTAATATATATATCCCTCTAATTGGTATACGAGTAAAGTATCATATCATATGTCACAATTTTAATTTTCTCTGATTCATTTATTATAATAAGTATCATTCAAATCGCCATTGACAAGTTCTTCCAATAAGCAATTTAAACATAATTTGTATTCAAATCAGTTTCCCCTTCAGTTTGTGCTGCACTTGTTTATCTTTTGACAACTTCTGGACAGCCACTTGTCCCACGTGCCCTTTGTGGGAATTTTCATATTTTTTGTTCTTCAAAACTTTCTGTTGAATACACCTATTAAGCAATTTCATACATTTTTTTAGATTAATCACTTCATAATTCGTTTACTTTGCCGTTTAGTAATTTAATTTTTACAGTTAACTCGCTGTTGTTGGTGCTGTAGAGTTCTTTACTGTCCAGGTAAATCAGAGATAATTATCTGTGCTATAAAAGTGGAATGAGTAAATTTAAACAAAAACACTTAATGAAGGTGTAACCGCGCAATGCGAGCACTGTTTGCGAAGATATTACTATTTAAGGATTCTGTCCTAACAAACTTTTGAAAATACTTTCTTATATCTTCTAGTTTTTTGTAATTTTGTTAAACTATATGTTTCTTTTGGCATTTTCGCTATCAATAAAGTCTTGCTACTAAAGTATGTCTTACTGCAATAAAAATAAAATTCATATTAAATAAACTAAAATAAATGTTAGATAAGACCATTTATATTACAATCTCTTGATCATTTCAAAAGAACAGTGATGGTCTATTGTTAGTCTTCACTCGGTCAAATATCTGACGTCAATTGTTTATTGTATCAAACGACGACTCATACTCTCTTTAAATGCCAAATGTCAGACAAAATCTCTGATGCAATTTATGAATATACATGGTATAATCAGTTTGATTTATTATCTTAAAATCAGAAAGCTGCCACGTCGTATATAACTCCTTTCGTGTATATAGAGTTTTGTGTACTCCTCTATTTACATGCATGCATGTTTGGCTAATTAAGTAATTTCTTTACATTTAACACCATTTTGATCACATTATAAAACAGTAACTGGGCACGTTTCACCCACATTTTTGTAAACATGATTTTATATATAGTGACACACAAGTGGTTTTGTATATATTCAAATGTTATCAAGTAACAAACGTGATTATAAATGTCATGTGTTATCTTTATTATTAGAACATTGCTTTTTAATGAGTAGTTATGACGTCGCCTGGTGTTGTAAGTATGTAAATAAAAAATAAATAAGTAATTTTAAATATATCATATTTGAGCTTTTGATATATTTACATATCGCTCATTTACTTGGATAGTGTCACAACTCAAAAAAGTCGATTTTTCAGGAGAGTGGTTTAAAGTTTTCAATTGTCTCTTATTTAGCAAATATAGAAAACTGCCATCAGTTTATTGACAAATCTAGTGGCCTGTAATATATTAAATGCAATGTTGAGCAGAAATGGACCTAATAGAGTGTACTAATGCTTTTAATTGGGCATAAATGTGACCCGTTTTGAATTATGTCGTTATTTTTGAAAAATATAATTCAATTTCGCCGCCATAAGTCAAATGTGTCGTTTTTGCTGAAAAAAAGCAATATGAAAATTTTAATTAATTTTCACCAATATCGTTCCAACACAAAAGATGTCGTTCTTTCTGAAAAGAAAACCAACTTCACCCTATGACAATATGTGTTGTAACACAAAATATGTCGTTGTTTCGTAAAAAAAGTATAACTAATTCTGGCACAACTGAGAAGTGTCGTTATTGTGGTTAAAAAATATTGCAACATAACAAGTTTAATAACGGCACATTCTTATTTCACCGCTTATTTTTCTGCGCATCGGAATGAAATTTTTATACAATATGGACGCTGAAATTGCGCACATTTCTGCATACTCAACTCAAAAATCGTGTTTTTTGAGTTGTGACACTATTCAAGTAAATGAGCGATATGTGTATATACATAAATATTAAAATGTTTTGGGTGTAGTAAAGGTATTGTACAAAGAATTAGTAATAATATACGAAATGAGAATTACCGGATTCCGGGTGTTATTACAAATGAGGTTGGGGATGAATTATTGTTGGGTTTAAACTGATTTTTTATTAACCAACCGGTTTAATCCGTTCAGATTTTATATGAGCGAACAATTGGTCCTGAAGCGAATAATGAAGTTCAACGGAAGTTATTAAGAGTCGAAATTTCGATATAGTATGTAGTTTCTTTGTCTTAGGAACTATAATTTTGTCCCATAGAGGCACCTTCTACCAAGTTTTCGGAGAGTTCGAAAAGAAGGTTCTGTGCACAGGAGGAAGAGTTCTGCTTGGGTTCCAAGATCTTTTGAAGTATGCAGTTGCGGAAGGCCTTCCTTCTCTGCATTGCAAAACGATGTGAAGATCTTGATATCGCTGAGGCCCGTTATGTCTGATTAATGTTTGTTCAATTCAGTTTAAATTTATTTAATTAAAGAATAATACAATTGTATAATAAACAGACATTCCACCTTACCTAAAATATCTCCAGGAAAAAGTTTGTCTCACTACAAAAATTATTTTTATGAATATATGTATGTTTGAACAGTTTGTATACTACTATTAATGTCTTCGTTGTTGTTTGTTTAAAGCAATTTAATATTTGTCAACCATATTCGGTCAACAGGCGAATCTTCGAAAACGAATTGCCCTGTTGATAATAGCCACAATAAACGCTTTGTTTATACCGCTGGTGGTAAGCTTGTTGTGAACAATAAAATACAACAATAATAATAAATTGTCATTTAGCCTGTGGGTGGTGTGTGAGCTCAACGCTTTGCTTTCGCTTCAGCTTCAGCTTATGAGCATTGGTGGTGAGCAATGCATTTCAGACGCCGCTACGTGCTTAACCAGCTAAACACGCTTATTGCGGCATTTGAATCGGATTTGCGCTAGCGTCATTTCATTGCATGTTTTGTTTTGCTAAGCTTTCTAATCGAATAATTCATATTTTTACGGCGCTTATCTACAAGGCAAACAAGAGAAATCGCTTTATCTTTGGAATTGGAAAGAGATTTGAAGAAGCTATTGCTGCACACACATTATTTTATCTCCTACAAACGCTTTGCTACTTGCTTACGCGCAGAAATCGGAGCCCAAGCAGCTTTGTGCAATTTCCCGTAATATTTATTCGAACAAACGTTATGCCTGTGTGTATGTATGTACGTGCATATTTGAGCATTAATCGTGTGTTATTATAAAATATTTACAATCACCAGGGAGTATGTGTGAAAAATAAGTACAACAAAATGGATTCTAAAGCTTTAGAAGTGAAGAATTGCAAAATATATATTTTCCTATTATATATCTGCTGAACGGAATTTGAAACGTTCAAAGCGAGGAAATTCCAATCGAATATATCAATTGAGCCACATATCCATTGAACATACAACAATTTTAGCTCATGATGTCAGAGTGTGCCAATTATATGCATTTTGTATGCAAATTGCAATGCATGAGAGTATATGTGTGTGTGCAAAGCTATTTCACGTGCTTCAATCAATATATTTACGCATCAAAATAACAAAACGAAACGGAGAAGAAATTTTGTCTCAACTCAGTGAACAACTGCTTAGCCGCTCAACGCCGCTTCATGTACCGTAAACATCAAATTTCAAATGCGTCAATGAACTTGGCGGTCAATCAAGCGAATTACAGTGTGCTGAGCGCATGCAAAAGTGATATATTTTTTGCATTTGTGCAAATAGCGTAAAACCGGTTAATTGCTAATCGGCTAATTGATAATCGGCTCGAATTAAATCTTTTGCCTAATAAATGTTAAAAAGTATAAATTTTTATATTTTATTAAATGCTGGATAAAGATCGTTTAATATATATTAAAATAATTATTTCCGCTCAGTATCACAGAACAGCGCTCCCAAATAAGCCAAATAAGTTTGAGCAACTGGTATAGGTTGTTGAGTGCAACCAAAAATGACAATGCTAAACTTTTTATTATACAAAATAGAATGTTTTAGTCTTATACAGTTCGGTTGAAAGTACTCCGAAGAGATACTTTATATCACTTATCTGTGATTCGAATTAACGTTGTAATCATGTCTCCTAAGTATCAAAGAAGTTGTTCTAAGAGGCAGAATAAATTAATTATATTTGATTATAAATCCAATGAATCCATTTCACTGTGCAACGCATTTACTGCATTAGCCATTCCAGTGCACTACGGCATCTTAATTATCATCAGTCAAACACATACCATATATACTTATATACAAAGGCCTGCGCTTCCAATATGCATCTGATTTTCTAGAGTTCATTAATCAATTCAAAATATATACACAAGTCTGCATACACATAAGTATAAATATATTTTTATTAGCAACGCGCGAGCCTTTTTGTGACTACAAGCAATTTATTGCAACACTCTGTTGTGTACTGCAGAATCTCGTTGCTTCTCGGTCGGTGCCTAATGTCCGCAGTGCATCAAAGCTTTGCATCCAACTTGTCATGGCTGTCACTCACAATCTATCGGAATCGACTTGCGTTGTGATTATGCATAAAATGCATCATTATTGTTGTTGCTGTTGTTATTCACAGCTCATTGAGCTCTCATAAGGAATACGATATTTATTGTTTATCGCACACAAATATTTACATCGTCCAATGATCGAGGGAGCATAGGCGTGAACTTAGATACAGACGTGTGTAAATACATTAATTTTTGCATTTATCTATTAATTCTAGGTAGGCGATTAAATGCTTTAGATGTATAGATTTAATGGATTAAGCGCATTTCCAAATATTTACAAGATACTCGAATTTGCCTAAACAAATTTAATCTCATGAAATTTTAATGATTTTGGTTTAACGACTTAAACTGTTTATTGTTATAAACCTAAAATTAAAATGCCGGGACTGAGATGATTTTCTAATTTTAAGAAGATTTACATTACAGAAGCATAACAAATATTAATCTATTTAGCTTCGAATTAAAATTGGCGATCAATCTAATAACCAATGCAATATATCTATGTACATATGTATATATGTGCATATGTACCTGTAAAGCTTCTGGAAATTGTTTTTTATTGAACTTTATGAACGATTTTTGAAAATACATCATTATTTTTGAACATCACATATTTTATTGTAAACAATCTCATCATCACGATAATATAGGGTCGCTACAAAACCATAGGATATAATTACTCTTATGTTATATTTTAATAATATGAAATCGAGGTAAATATAAGTTTCAAAGTCGAATGAAGGTATGGGGATTCTATTAAATACAAATGTTATCCTTGAGGTTTGAAAGTTTTACTAAAAAGGAGCAAAATTCAAACTTTATTTAAAGTTGTCTTGGAGGCAACTACAATAAACGTTCCTGCAGTACCGTCTCTGACAATGCCAACCGTACAGAGCCAACAATGGGCTACCGTGGACATCAAGTTGTTTGGTATTTACCATAACATTTAACTAAGCAAATGATTTAAATTGCTGTTTATAAATGAGTGGCGCAGCAAAAAGCGATGAACGAGACGCAACAAGTTATGTCACTTAACCCGATTCCTCCTTTCACGTGAACTAATCGCCTGGGGACTCTGGCAACAATGCCCATAAAAGAATTGGTTAACCGGGAAATGTATTTGTATTATTGTAGCGCTTTATTAATTATAATTTAAAGCGCCATAATCTGCTCATTAAACTTAAAATAAACAGCGCCAATAAAGCAAAGCTTCGAGTTGCAAGTGGCGAGCGACAAGTGGCAAGCGACGACTAGTTAGCGGTTAGTGGTAGATGGTAAAATAAGTGTGCAACTAATTTGACACCATTAGTGTCAACTAAAAAGCAGTTGCTAACCGCATGGAGTCTAGAAATTTCAGTTGCCACTGTGGCGGTTTAAGGTTTTAACTCTTGTGGCAAGTAATGGCGACAAAAGTGGCAAATGGTGACCAATAAATTACCGGTTTACTGGGTGCGTACTTACCGGCGAAACAACAACCACTTTGATGCCATAATTGTATTTATATTTTTATTGTTGTTGGTGGCACAATGTAAATATTGCCATTGCTCACTAAACAAATTATCTGGTAAGACTGTGCCACTGGCATATAACAAGTCGAGTTAGTGAAGGCTGGGAGCAGCAAATACCGCAAATGAAATTTTGTTAAATTTGTCGCATTAATGAACGTTTTGTTGTCATTCGGTTGAGAAGTTAAAAACAATGTGCTGGAAAACGCTAATGGGCTTTGGAGGAAATTATATTTAAAATAATATTATTGCGAAATGTTTTAAAATACTATGTTTTTAAGGACTCTTTCAGGGACTATTTCAACCATAAAAATACATTTTATTTACATAATAGTATTTTCTATATGGTTTCGCGAATAAAGAAGGCAAAAGACAGGAAAATGTTCACTGAAAACGGAAATTTCTTGACCGTCATTTATATATCTATATATTTGGCGTAGGAACCGCTTTAAGCGAATATAGCCGAATCCACCAGAGCGCGCCACTCATTCATCCTTTTTGCTTTTTGGCGTCAACTGGAAACACCAAGTGACGGCTTACATCGAACACTTTCAGAGCTGCAGTGTTTTCATCCACCCGTACAACATGACCTAGCCAGCGTTTCCGCTCTCTTTTTATTCGCTGGACTATGTCAATGTCGTCGTATAAATCGTACAACTAATCGTTCCATCGTCTGCGGTATTCGTCGTTGCCAGTGTTAAGTGGTCCATAAATCTTGCACAGAACCTTTGTCTCGAAAACCCCAAGAGTCGTTTCATCGGATGTTGTTATCGTCCACGCTTCTGCACCGTAGAGCAGGACGGGAATGATAAGCGACTTGTAGAGCTTGATTTTGGTTCGTCGAGAGAGGACTTTACTGTTCAATTGCCTGCTCAGTCCAAAGTAGCACCTGTTGGCAAGAGTTATTCTGCGGTGAATTTCGAGGCTGACATTGTTCGTGTTGTTGATGCTGGTTCCCAGGTATACGAAATTATCTACAGCTTCAAAGTTATGACTGTCAACAATGACTTGGGAACCAAGACGCGAGTGCGCTGACTGTTTGTTTCATGACAGGAGATATTTCGTCTTGTCCTCGTTCACCACCAGACCCATTCGCTTCGCTTCCTTATCCAGGCGGGAAAAAGCAGAACTAACTAACGACGCGGGTGTTGTTTCCAATGATATCGATATCATCGGCGTACGCCAGCAGCTGTACACTCTTATAGAAGATTGTACCTTTTCTAGCTTCTCAGCTCGTATTATTTTATCCAGCGATAGATTGAAGAAGTCAGACCGGCAATAATAAAAAAAATTTCAAAATAAACAGTTGACTAGAGAGTAGGAAATCAATACTCTTTATTAATGTAAGTTTAGATCGATCGAGTCAGTTTTTAGTATAAACGTGCTCTATGATACACGGGCTAAAACGTGGTAAAAGAATCATTTCAAAGAAAAACATTTTCAACAAGTTCAATTGAAATTCGTGAATACTAAACGATTACTAACATCGATTCCATTACCATTCAAAATAGAACTCCACATGGGCGATTACTTCTTAAATAAATTTCATGCCAACGAGGATTATTTTGAGATCTGACCGCAAGAAAAAACCGCTGTGGATCTATACTTTCATTGAGATACTGTTTATGGAAATCCATTATATCATTTTATCATTGAATAGTAATTCCGAAAATTACTGACAATGAAAAGTATATGATCAAAGATCACTTCCAAAGATGTTCCACGTGTTGGAAAATGCCCGCTTAATGATTTAACCTCACTACCAATCGCATACTTGTCGAAGCAAACCCTCCTAGTCTAATTAGTTCACTGCGTGTCTATTAAAGACAACCACAGTCAAAATTATAACTCAGTAATCGAGTTGCGACCAAAACTAAGTAAAAAACTCAATTATTGCACAATAAAAACTAGTTTGGCATAGGCTTGCGAATGCAGTCTGCCAGTTCGCGGACTCCACAGTCAACTCTACAGTTTACTTAGCAATTCTGAAATTAAAATTGTACAAATTTGAGTAGACAAACATTCGCTCTTGTTTGTGGTCATAAAAAAGTGTTTGTTTATATGTAGACACATATCGTATTGTACCACTTGGTGTGTTGCTAATTAATAATAGATAACGTAATTAATTTTTCAGCAAAATGTTACAAATGCTGAATGCTTATGTCAATAGAAACAAAAGCGGAGCACAGACATACATACCTACTGCCTTTTGTATACATACAGATATATGTATAAGCGCATGAATAAAATATGCCTTGCGATAGTGATTTAGTAAAAGTATTGGCGTAAATCTGAACAACAAAACTGCATTAAAAATTTGTACAACGAGTACAATATGTTCAAATAAACTGAAGTATGAAAAAACAAAACAGAAGACTGTTAAATTAATAAAGTCAAGCAATTAATATGCTATTAATTTCAATTACAAATAAAACAAAAAAAATTAGAATGCACGTTAATTACACTGGTTTACAGCAAAAATGTTCCATGAACGCCACTATCCAATTTGTATGTGAAATGGCTCGCTGATTTCGAAAATCGAATTATTTTTTTTTTTATGGATACGTTTTTGAGATATTTGCAATTTACCGTTATTCGACCAAAAAAGGTGTCTTCATTTAATCACGTATATCTCACTGACCAGTTGAGCAATCTTACTGCAAGTTATAGAAAATTAAAGTGAATGAAATTTCCCAAAAATATTGCCTACTCCATTTTTCCATATCGATTCCCAATTAATTGCATTTGTTGGTGAAACCTTTTGCCATGCTCGTCACTTTCGTCTCCGAGATTTGCCGGAAAAAAACTTAAATGGGAATGCAGAAAATGAATTTTTAAAGACATTTTTACGCCTGGAGAAATTTTAAAATATCTTTTGTTTTCAAATTTTTTTCTTGCCAAAGTTTATTTTTTTTTCAATTTTTTCATAAAAAAATTTAAAAACTCGAAGTTATTAATCAATTTCTCAGAAATTATAAGGCCTATGGAAAAATGGAGTAGGCAATATTTTTAGGAAATTTCATTCACTTTTATTTTCTATAATTTGCAGTAAGATTGCTCAACTGGTCAGTGAGATATACATTATTAAATAAAGACATCTTTTTTTTTGGTCGAATAACGGTAAATTGCAAATATCTCAAAAACGTATCCATAAAAAAAAAAAATAATTCGATTTTCGAAATCAGCGAGCCATTTCACATACAAATTGGATAGTGGCATCCGTGGAACAAAAACAAATTCAAATTTGTGATCCAGTGTTATTACCTGCAAAGATCCATTTATGTTTTTGCTCAACAGTTTTTATATCTTATGCGCCTAAAAGTATTCACCACAATAATACAAAGTTCGTTTTAATATCTGATAATTCAATTAATTGTTGCGTATACGCCGCTAACATGAAATTATCATTAGTTTAGTAGAAACTATTAAAACTAATATTTTAAAGCACTCTATAATTAGAAAGTATTTTTATTCATCTCAGCTATGCACTCCTTTGTAATAATAGCGACGATTGCGACTACTTTTAATTGATTAAATTGAGTTAATTTACTAAAAGCTGAGTTATTTGCTTAATAGGAGGTTTCAAATAAAAATAATAATACAATACAAATGAATAGAGGATGACCATTTATAATGAACTGTTTAATTTTAACGAAGTTATAATTGTTTAGAACACATCTGTGGTGATTATGGCTTTTTTGGAGATTCTTTAACTATACAAAATATATATAAATCAATCATAAATGTAAGGGAACTAAGCACAAATGGTTATTAAAGGTTTGAGAACCCTGTTAATGACCATATTCCGATTAAATAGAACCATAATGTATAGGTATTATGCATATTTTTGTGCCTTTGTACGTCATTTTGAAATGTTGAATACTAATTGTATTCCTATAACTGACGTAAGTCCAACATAATCATTTATGTTAATTCACTTGTCAGTTATACTCTCCACAATGCATAGTCAGTCATCGCAGTTCAACGAGTTTGGACATCATTCATTTGCCGACACATGGTAATCAATCACTCCAACCTATTTTACACACAATCTGGTAACCATTTTGAGGCGTCTACACTCTTTTATGAATTATTGCATGATTTTAAGTTAAATTTAAAAGGACAGTAAGAGGCAAGGTAAAAGGATATGGATAGAATAGAACTCACAAGCATACTCCCATTGCTATCCGTAATAGTATAAAGGAAGTAATAATAGATGTGTAAGACATTGGATCATCCATATCAAACCAATTCATGCTATAATTTGAGGGAGTCATTGCTCATGTCTCTCTGTTTTCCTTTAATTTTCATTTACTTCTCATAATTACTAATAATGGCATTTAAAGCAAATATTTTCGCCTTTAAGTGTTTTGATTTCTCCTGAGTATTTATATATTCACACAAAAATAACACTAGCATATTATCGCCAGGTCACTTGACAGGCGCCCTCAACAAAAACAACGACAAAACAACAAAAATAAACAACATACCTGGACATGCACATTTCTACATTGTCGATTATGAATGTGTTATAAATGCATACGCACTTACATACAAGTATATAAGTGGTAAGTGAACCAACTATTGGCACAATGCAACAAGTCGCCTGTAAATCATTGTCAACTTGGAATTTCCTTGCTCGCACAGTTTCTTATTTTACTGCATTGCATTTCTTTTTTCTTCTTCCTATTTTTATTTGCCCATTTACCACGCCATTTTCTGCCTTCTTCCGCTCTTGAACACGCAACTCGTTGCACGCCTGATTGAGTTTCGCGCAAAAAGTTACTTATACACAACGTACCATCACTGACTAGCACTCCAACCACACGTATTGCCATTCAAGTCGTTTTTCTTTGAAATCAGCGACTTGAGATGTCATTTAAATTCCGATAACACGACGAAAAATATTGCTCATTAAAGACCTGCAAGTGAAGTGCCCTGCGTGGATGTAAAATGGCGACGGAAAGCCTCCACGAGGCACAGCTGTCCCCTTATTATATCTGTCCTCTTTACATGATGGCTGGTAGCTGGTTCCAGTGTTCATTTGTTTATATATTTATTTTTCTTTCTCATGTCTGTTTGAGATTTCACTTGTGTGCTCCGAGCAAAGACTAAATATTTGCTGTCAATATTAAATGTGCTCAAATGTTGCAAACAAGTTGTCATAAGTTCATAAATTTACAGGTGAACACAGCGAAAAATTAAAAGCACGAAAATTAAATAACTTAGTATAGATTATATCAAGAAAAAAAGTGTATAGTATATTATAGCATCATGGTATAAAATCTGTTTATCAGCATTAAAAAAGCGATTATAGCACTACAATGAAATATTGAATGAATTCAACTCGTTTACTTCAATAGCGATCAGAGGAATACCGAATCGCAGTGGGTTAACGACAAACTCTGTCAAATATATCTGGCCAATATATGTATAATGCATAGAATCTTCCCATTTATATACTTGTAGTATGTGTTTGAGTTAAATATTTCATAAATTTACATTAAAATCTGTTTCAAGCTCTCCTTAGCAATAGCTTTCAATTGCATAAGCAATGAACTCAAACATTATCTAATTAAATGAACATGTTTATATTGTCACCTATTTATAAAAAAATCTCTTTATTTACAGGTCAGCACGTGGAAGTTAAAATGATTATATCGATATTAGTGCAATGCATTGCTGAAAGCTCAAATTGCATTAATTCTGAATCAACAGTTATCAACGAGTAACAATTGCCCTTAACTGTCGAAATAAATTGCCTCTCAATTAAACATGAATACGGATGATGAAGAACGTGTCTGTCTGCGGTGAGTAGAGTATATAATTGGATCATACAAAATAATTTTATTAATGTATATACAAATGCATTTAGAAATATTGAGAACTTCGAAATCAGCATTTTAATATTTTAATACTTGAGTGCAGTTTAAACAAATTTTGTTACTTAGTAGGACAAAAGTAGTTAATTAAATAAGTTAGTTAGTGAAAAGAGCATATAACTTTTCATCAAATGATATAAAACCTCGGAATATGCTTACAGTTATAAAGTTAATACATTTGATAGAAATGCTTAGTAATTTTAATTTTACTCCGCCGATGTATACCCAAAAGTATGGAGAAAATGCAAAGACTTCCAATATTGACTCTATTTCAAAGATCTTTTAAAATTGAAAACGCACAAACTTCAAAAATGAACGAACAAAAACTTTACCTGACTATTTCGTTCATTATTTGCACAGAAAATAGATTAAATAACTCGTATTTGTACCAGGTTGTATATTTTCAACAATGTATGAATAATTATTTGTGTGTCCTGATTGGCCATTCCGCACAGTCATTTAGTGATGGAAATTAAGTGAAGGCCCGCTTCTCTGCTAACTGCTTCTAAAACACAATGCTCGGTTTGCAGAGCATCAAAACCAGTGAAAATGTGACATGCCAGTTGTACTCGAATATATTTATTGTTTGATGCATAAATTTACTTTCAAATAAACTCTATTGTATATCTCTAGGTATACCGCTTGATCATAAGAATGAAGTAGTTACAAAACCACCCACATAAAATAATTATGAAAAATTTCGGGATTGACGTTTCAATGAAAAATAGGAACTAAAAAAAACAGACCCGCTTGTTTCAAGTCGCAATAGAATTAATGATGAGTTTTTATAAGAAAAATTAAATTGTATTTTATAATATACTTCTTTCCACTGCCATAAGCTTTTAAAAGACACGTTTCGAGACAATTATTATTTCTTTATGGATCAACGATTTCACCGCTGGGATGGTTCAAATCAACAATGTACATATCTACTATAAAGCATATACATATAAACATATGTACATTTATTTGCATGAACATAAATATTATTTTAGTATTCAAGACTAGTCTATGCAGTTCAAGTGCTGTAATTTTAGAAATATACAGTTAACCTATGAACGAACATACAAGCGGTGGCATATCAGTGATATGACTTGCGGAATAATTGGTTTTCCTATGCATGCATATTTTGGGATATAAACGTTGACAGTTGTTCAGAGACTCACCTTGATGTTCACTTTCGATTTGTATCATTTTCGTTTAAAGAAAAAAAAACGCAATTGTTTTCGAACAACTCGTTATAAAACTTATTTTATTTAAGTATAATGATTTTACACAATGGGTAAAGTATTACGTATTATGAACGTTAAAAAATGATATAATGTTTAGATTTGTCTATATGAAATATATCGGATATTACAATATATATAACTATATAACAATATGCGGAAAACCGGGATGCTGCGAATACGGGGGTGCGATGCCATCGACGTTATCGAAAAAAAAAAGGTGAAGTGCTATCCTTTCTATTCCTTTTTGTGTGGTGTACGGTGTGGTTATGCGTGTGGGTGTGTTGATGTGAGAGTTTTCTTCTGTTCTGTGGTGAGTTTGGTGAATGTTATGTATCAGTGGTGAGGATTTGGATAAATGTTGTGTGCCAGTGTGGTATGTTGATGTTTAGTGAGTGTGGATGTATGTTACAGTGGGGGATGAGTGAGACTCATTTAAACAACAGTGATGGTGGTTAGAATGAAAACCGTTAATTAAACCAACATGTTTACAAAAAATTATGGAAATAAAAGTAAACAGATACTTTACATAATTTTAATTGTTTATGAGTATTTATTTAGTAATAGATTTATGTATGTAGTTGTATATATTATTGTCTAGTAGCAAGCACATTTATTCAGGCTCTCGAATGCCTAGTAGTCCCTTAATAGTCCCTTAAGCAACAAATCGACCTGTCCTTGAGACATTTCTACCGCAATGCAGTCAATGAAGGCCAATCAACTAACGGCGGATCTAAGCTTAAAACTTTTCACTCAAAATGTTCGTTCAACCACTTTCATAAATACTTTTACCAAAAGTTTTGAGTTATGCTACCGAATGATAATCCCTAGTTAAACAAATAAGCATGTGATGTTACGGTAAAAGTGGTGAGTAACTCTGCTTTTAGCAGTAAACACTTTAGAGGAAAACAAAAATAAATAAATTATTGCACAGCAAAGGCACAACTCAGCATAAACCACAAAATATATTCGAATGACAAGTGCATAACGGTATGATGGCAAATTTGGAGAGAAACAAGTAAGGAAGAGCTGAATACGGATGGATACTAGTATTTGGTTGGCAAAATATTGTTAGAAACCAGACACCCAGAAGCAAATAGCCATCATATACGGTTTTGAGCAAAACTTTCTAAAATATTTGGATATTCTCGTATATGTATGTATTTATATGTCTAAAGACCCAGAGCATATGCGAGAGTTGCTCCACTCGAATACCAACTGCGTTGCTAACAGAAGATCTCCAAGCTTTCAAGCTAACAATGACGAACAGAAGTATGCTGAATGACCGCGGAAGGAACTTCCGTTGTAATAGTTTTACATCACTAAATCGCGTTTGCTTCTCTTGTCTGGCTTTCAAATATAGTTTCTCATACCCTGCGCTAAATCGAATCGAATACGTCGCAGGTAAATAGCCAAACGCTTGTGCTGGTAGCGGTGGCTTGTAGCATGGGTGCGGCGACTGTCATTTTCCATATTTTATTTTTTCATTGTTTCTGCGCACTGGTACTTTTGCGCTGTCATTGCATTTTATGTAAATTTCTTTGCAAAAGTGCGGCAAATGTGTGTTTGTACGTTTGTATAGTAGTAAATATATTTACATATGTATGAGTAAATGAATGGCTACTGCTTGTCATCGAGTGAGTATCCTTGTACCACCAGTCAAATAACTGTATTTACCAACAAAACCTTACATTACAACAACATTTAAAGTGGAAGCATTTAAAGCACAGACAAACACATACATATATACGCACCTATGTAACTACGTATATTTTTGTATTAAGTATGGCCCATCACTCGACATACCGGCGAAACGACATTGCTTTATAGTTGACAAATAGCACCATTGCGACAATGCGGAGAGTTTGGCTGCAACTATTTTCACACATATGTACATTCTTACAACTACATTCACACGTGCGCACAGTTTATTTCAATACTTATGCCCTCGCAACATATTACACGAAGTATACTAGTTTTGTTCAAATAACGTATGTTTGTGAAACCTAAAACAAACGGAAATAGATATGGAGTAATATGATATATTGTTTATATATCAGAATGATCAAGATCACGATATACTTTTAAATTCGATTCTTCAACTCATCGTAGCCACTCCCTCTAAATGGTTTAGTCTGCATATTTCGAAAACCACCTGAGCTATGTAAAACGAATTGATTGAAAACATATTGCGTTCTATGTTATTACCGATCAATATGTAAGGTATTTCACGCATACTTTGTGACTAAATATCGGTTATTTGTTTAGATCAAATACAAATACTATATTGAACTTCGAAAGTGCGATGTACTTGCCCATATTACTTACTAACGAAAATATAATGTATATGAAATGTTATTAAGCAAGAATTTACAAACAAATTGCAAGGGTATACAACGTTTAGCTGCGACGGAAATTAGCATTTCCTTACTTCTTTTATTTTGTATCTGCCACTAACAGCATTTGTATTCGCTTTGTGCAAGTACTTCCTGTGTGTCCTGCATATGCGTTTTATTGCCATTTTAGTAAAAAAATAGAAAAATAGTAGAATGTCCGCACGATTTATGAAGCATCTCCATTGGAATCAATATAGCGTTAGAACTAGAAAAGGGATAGCAAACAGACATACTTATGAGCATAGAAAAGCATTCATCGGTGTACAAAGGATATACGTTCTATCTTATGTGGCTACTCAATTAATATATTGCCATTTATTGCTTATACCCATCGGACATTTTTCTTTATTCTTACGACGGATAAATGGGTAATATAAGAAATACCAAACCTAATTTTTAGATTAATATTATTGATTGAACTAAAAATTGCTCTGAATGATCTTGCGTTCTCAAAGTTTATTTTTTTATACTCTCGCAACAAAGTTGCTACGAGAGTATTATAGTTTTGTCCACATAACGGTTGGTTGTAAGTCCTAAAACTAAACGAGTTAGATATAGGGTTATATATATCAAAATGATCAGGGTAACGAGAAAAGTTCAAATCCGGATGTCTGTCTGTCCGTCCGTCTGTCCGTCTGTCCGTCCGTCTGTCCGTCCGTCCGTGCAAGCTGTAACTTGAGTAAAAATTGAGATATCTTAATGAAACTTGGAACACGTGTTCCTTGGCACCATAAGAAGGTTAAGTTCGAAAATCAGCAAAATCGGACCACTGCCACGCCCACAAAATGGCGAAAACCGAAAACACTTAAAGTGCCATAACTAAGCTATAAATAAAGCTACGGAAGTAAAATTTGGTATGAAGGATCGCACTGGGAAGGGGCATATGTGGATGTAATTTTTTTGGGGAAGTGGGCGTGGCCCCCCCCCCTACTAAGTTTTTTGTACATATCTCGCAAACCAATAGAGCTATATAAACCAAACTTACTGCAGTCGTTAGCCACTTCCTACTACAGTCCAAAAATGAAAGAAATCGGATCATAACCACGCCCACCTCCCATACAAAAGTTAGGTTGAAAATTACTAAAAGTGGGTTAACTCACTAACGAAAAACGTCAGAAACACTAAATTTCACATAAGAAATGGCAGTTGGAAGCTGCACTTAGATTTTTTTACAAAATGGAAAATGGGTGTGGTACCGCCCACTTATGGGTCAAAAACCATATCTCAGGAACTACTCCACCGATTTCAATGAAACTTGGTTTGTAATAGTTTCTTAACATCCCAATGATATGTTGTGAAAATAGGCCAAATCGCTTCACAACTTCGCCAACTTCTATATACCAGAACTTTGAAGACGATCTGAATCGTTTACTTTGCAATATATAATATTATAAAGTAAGCACTAGTAAAGATATCGATGCAGAACTTTGCACAAATACTACGTTTATAGTGTGGCAGCCCCATTCTAAAAATCACCGAAATCGGACCATAGGTTGTCAAGGCCCCATATATCGAACATAAGGACCTCGGTACTTCTAACCTAATATTAGGGTTTCCAACTTTCAATGGACTTTATACAATATATATGACGAATATGTGGGTCAAATTGTGTATTATATAATATAAATAAAGTTAAATAAATAAATTACGAGAGTATAAAATGTTCGGTTACACCCGAACTTAGCCCTTCCTTACTTGTTTTATTATTAAAATTTTTCAGAGATTGGCTGATGTTCACCTCATTAATATTTTACTTTGCAATAATATTTTCCGTAGCATGGAAAATTTGAATTTTGAAACTTCGCTAACCTCGGTAATATTAGTTGTTTAGTTAGGTTTGGAAGGTGAAATCATCGGTGAGTGAGTAGTATGGTCAATATCACATTTTTGTTTAGAGCTAAAATTAATTTTGTTTAGTTGGATTATTCATAAGTTCTTTTTACTTTGGAATTCATCACTAGTCCTGTACTCGTGGCTGAAAATAGCACAGGAAGCTTCTGCATAACTACTCCGCTAAAGAGCTGGGAGTGTCATGCACAATAGCTAGGGTGACATAAAGGAAATGGTGCAGTAATATTTTTTTACCGTTAACAGAATGTATATGGAAGCTGAACAAATAAAACGATTAAGAAAAATTCCCAGAAAAATGGTTTACTTACTTTGAGTTTGTGTTTGAAGTGGGTTTTAGTATCCACGTGTAGTTCAGTGATTTCAGTTCAGTGAAAATAGCAACAGTTTTTATTTTCATTTCTTTGTTTTTGTTGGCTTGGTTGCATCAACGCAATAGTAATAACACACAAAAACTTAAAGGTGAAATAAAAGAAAAGTGTTAAATTAGTACAGCGCTACCTATATAGTGAAGATCATGTAGGACTAAAACTACTTTCGTGCCCATATTTATAAGTTTAATCATTCAGAAGCCCATTATTGAATTTTGGGGGCAATCCTTTTCCTTAATAAGTTCGTCTAATTTGAAGTCCTTAAACTATTTTAAATGCAATGACTAAAAATTATCTTTAGTTACCTCTTTCGGTATCGATACATATATAGACAAAACTCATTGGACTAAATCGAGATGCATGGATACATGGATGCATTAGAAGAATAATTTTTTTTGCAAAAGAAAGATCGCATATTCTATATTAAGAAACAATTCAATTTTATTTTTCAACTTTTATGTACAATCAGATGTATGTCTTCTTCTTGACTGGCGTAGACACCGCTTACGCGGTTATAGCCGAGTCCAAAACAGCGCGCCACGCATCCCTCCTTCTGGCAGTTTGGCGCCAATTGGTTATTCCAAGCGAAGCCAGGTCCCTCTCCACCTGGTCCTTCCAACGGAGTGGAGGTCTCCCTCTTCCTCTGCTTCCACCAGCGGGTACTGCATCGAATACTTTCAAAGCTGGAGCACTTTCATCCATTCGGACAACATGACCTAGCCAGCGTAGCCGCTGTTTTTTTATTCGCTGGACTATGTCTATGTCGTCGAATAACACATACAGCTCATCGTTCCATCGTCTGCGGTATTCGCCGTTGCCAATTCTTAAGGGACCTTAAATCTTCCGCAAAACCTTTCTCTCGAAAACTCCTAGTGCCGTCTCATCGGATGTTGACATCGTCCACGCTTCTGCACCGTAAAGTAGGACGGGAATGATGAGAGACTTGTAGAGTTTGGTTTTTGTTCGTCGAGAGAGGACTTTACTTTTCAATTGCCTACTTAGTCCATAGTAGCACCTGTTGGCAAGAGTGATTCTGCGTTGGATTTCCAGGCTGACATTGTTATTGGTGTTAATGCTGGTTCCCAGGTAGACGAAATTATCTACAACTTCAAAGTTATGACTGTCAACAGTGACGTGGGAGCCAAGACGCGAATGCGCTGACTGTTTGTTTGACGACAGGATATTCGCTTCCTTATCCAGTCTGGAGAAAGCAGAACTAACGGCGCGGGTGTTGTTTCCGATGATATCGATATCATCGGCGTACGCCAGTAGCTGTACACTCTTATAGAAGATTGTACCTTCTCGATTTAGCTCTGCAGCTCGTATTATTTTCTCCAGCATCAGGTTAAAGAAATCACACGAGAGTGAGTCACCTTGTCTGAAACCTCGTCTGGTATCGAACGGCTCGGAGAGGTCCTTCCCGATCCTGACGGAGCTTTTGGTGTTGCTTAACGTCAGCTTACACAGCCGTATTAGTTTTGCGGGGATACCAAATTCAGACATCGCGGCTTAAGGCAGCTCCTTTTCGTGCTGTCGAAAGCAGCTTTAAAGTCGACAAAGAGATGGTGTGTGTCGATCCTATTTTCACGGGTCTTCTCCAAAATTTGGCGCATGGTGAATATCTGGTCTGTTGTTGATTTTCCAGGTCTAAAGCCACACTGATAAGGTCCAATCAGTTTGTTGACGGTGGGCTTTAGTCTTTCACACAATACGCTCGACAGAACCTTATACGCGATGTTGAGGAGGCTTATCCCATGGTAATTGGCGCAAATTGTGGGGTCTCCCTTTTTGTGTATTGGGCAGAGTACACTGAGATTCCAATCGTCAGGCATGCTTTCTTCCGACCATATTCTGCAAAGAAGCTGATGCAAGCACCTTATCAGCTCTTCGCCGCCGTATTTGAATAGCTCGGCCGGTAATCCATCGGCACCCGCCGCCTTATTGTTCTTCAAGCGGGTGATTGCTATTCGAATTTCTTCACGGTCGGGCAATGGAACATCTTCTCCATCGTCGTCGATTGGGGAATCGGGTTCGCCATCTCCTGGTGTTGTACTTTCACTGCCATTCAGCAGGCTGGAGAAGTGTTCCCTCCACAAACTCAGTATACTCTGGTCATCAATAACTAGATCACCTCTGGGGGTCCTACAGGAGTGCGCTCCGGTCTTGAAACCTTCAGTTAGTCGCCGGATCTTTTCGTAGAATTTTCGAGCATTACCCCTGTCGGCCAGCTTGTCAAGCTCTTCATACTCACGCATTTCGGCCTCTTTCTTTTTTTGTCTGCAAATGCGTCTCGCTTCCCTCTTCAGCTCTCGGTATCTTTCCCATCCCGCTCGTGTTGCGGTCGATCGCAACATTGCGAGGTAGGCAGTCTGTTTTCTCTCCACTGCGAGACGACAATCCTCGTCATACCAGCTGTTTTTTTGGCTTTTCCGAAAACCAATGGTTTCGGTTGCAGCTGTACGTAAGGAGTTTGATATGCCGTCCCACAGCTCCCTTATAATCAGATGTATGTACTCATCTGAAAATAATACTGACTTCCATTGCTCCAAATCTAATTTGCAGAACTCAGATGGAATGACACGTGTAGAAAGACCAACAGGAAAGAGTTTAGACCTTCGATACTTGCAGGGTACCGTAAGGCATGGTGGGGGTAACATAATGGTGTGGGGATGCTTCTCTGCCAGGGAGTAGGACCTATTTTCAAAATAGAAGAGAACATGGATAGGTTCCAATACAAAAATATACTACAAACCCAAATGTTACCCCACGCTATCCAAAAAAATGCCGCCTGATTGGTAGTTACAACATAATAATGACCCCAAACACACGTCAAAAGTTGTGAAGGATTGGCTTTTGGAAGAACAAGTTTGTGTTATGAGATGGCCCGCCCATTCTCCTGATATAAACCCGATTGAAAACTTATGGGAAATTGTCAACAGGCAGATTAATAGGGAACAGGTCCACGGTTATAAAAGTAAGCTATTTGATGCCCTGAAACAAGCCTGGAATAGAATAAATGATGCATATATTACTAATTTAATTTCATCTATGCCTAAAATATGTGCTGCAATCATTAAAAATAATGGCTACCCAATAAAATATTAATTTAAAACGAATTTATTTTCATATTCAGCTAAAGTCCAATGAGTTATGTCGCGAGAATTTTTTACTTTTTTCCCTTCTGTTATAAGTTGTAAATTGTACATGAAAGTTGAAAAATAAAATTGAATTGTTTCTTAATATAGAATATGCGATCTTTCTTTTGCAAAAAAAATTATTCTTCTAATGCATCCATGTAAAAAGTTATGACAGAATATGTCTGAGGCTCGATTTAGTCCAATGAGTTTTGTCCGACACTGTATATGTAATCGGCGCTTCCACCTTTGGTAAATGCTTAGTATAACTTCGACTACCACTTGCGGTGTGTGTCTCCTTAGGGTCCGATAAAATGAGTAATTTTTAATTCGAGGGTGTATTTCATATTAAGATAAGTCTTTCATGGCACAAATTCGCGCTTTGGTTTGCAATTGACTACTGAGCAATGACCTTTATTACGAAAAATGGCGATCGTCATCTATTATAATTAAATATGATTTTACTTTGACTTTGTTGAGTATATTTTTCACACATTGCTGACAGTAATTTTTCTTGTAAAAACCTTAAATGAAATATGTGCTCCACTACGTATACGCAATATTGTTTAACATGTTGCTTCATACTTAAAGACGCAAGTGCATAGAAGCAGTGCTACTTCAACAGCAACTATAACACTAGAAAATAGAAATACTAACGCTCGGAAAGTGGCATTTAACGCGACTTTATAGCGCATAAAATTTTACAATTGTGCTGTACCTGTCATAAGCTGTCACATGAAACGAAAACATTCCCTGCTGGAAAATTTACAGTGTTAGCATGAAGTGATATGAGTTCATTTTATTACTAACATTACTTGACATTTTAAGGGTATTTTGTTCGGAATTTTTAAGGTTTGTAAAATAACTATTTTATTTTCTAATAATATTGTAGTAATCAATTTATTGTAGTCCCTACAGGGTATTTAAATATATAAATTGTACTCGTGCATGTGTTTTAATAATAAAAATTCAATAAAAATAGTGAAATGAAATCAATTCGCATATACTTATATATTGCTTTACAAAGTGCCGTTAGAATTATTACAACAACAAAAACGTTTTGTTGGTAGCATGTTGCTGTGGTTTTTATGTAGTATGGCATATTCAACAAATAAATTTGTATACGTATGTTGAAATATTGCAAATACTGTTAGATACTCTCAACTCACAAGACATTTATTCAACATAATCGCAGTCAAAGAATCAGAGATAATGAATAAGTTTAAAAAATACAATTTATATATTCTGATAATAACAACTCAACTTTACTTAGGTGCTGACTTAATACGTTTTTTTTATAACTCACCCATTGCACTTAGCACTCATCGATTCATATACTTACTCCTTGAATTAAAGTATTAAGTTCTGCTGGAAGATACTGTAGAGAGCATTTGTTCAACAAATTATGGAATGGAAAATATCAATTCATTATAAAATAATAGATGTTTTAAAACCAGCATGCACTTATCCCGATACGAATAAACGTAAATTATTTGTAAATTTATTTAAATGTTTCATTTATTTATTCTATTAATATACATATATATATAATTCCTCATTAGAGGGCTTATCTCTTATGTTCTAATCCCATATTTTGTATATTTTCAAATGCTTGAAGAACTATGTATGAAAAAGTTTTTGTCAACGAAATAATATTATATTATTGATACTAAAAATAATATTTATTTTTCTTTTATTGAAATTAGTTCAACAGTTCAAAGTGGATTAACCCTAACTGACTTCTTATATGATTACAGACATATAATATGTAGTTCTCTAAATGTTTTCAGTTAGTCAAGCACTTATACCCATTTTCCTAACTGAGCAATGACATTGTCTAATGCTGCAGTGAGACGCAATTTCACACATGAGTACATTTAAATACCGCATTCGATTAAGTAAATTCTACAAGTGTGCTTATTTATTAGTCAACAGAAATATATATTGTGAGCATAGAGGACCTTAATCCAAAATGTCCATTAATTCAGGAGAATCGCAAAACAGATGTGCTATAATTTTAAAAATATACATACAAACATTTGTATATATGAGTGCATAAATGTAAGGATATTCCTATGTACATATGATATCTGTGAGTGTACTTTTTATTTGCTTTCGTCAAAATCACAAAAATACACTTTGTAGAGTGTGTGCAGCTTTTCTAAACCGTACCCGAATCAAATCTAAAATCAAGCTGCTGCAATTTTAATTCAACTTCAAAGCGCCTTTCTCTTTCATTAAAAACACAGAACCGTAGCCGTTTGTAAGCCTACCAATGCTACGCTCATAAACACTTTCACGACTACATAAATATTATGTTATAATTTGCTATATTTGAATATTCGTCACACATATGTAGGAACTTTCAAATTCAGCGTATGTATTTCAAAGCGGTTGACTAGAAAAGGTCATCGTTATGCTCAAAGCCGTCAAAGTGGTTGCCTCAAATAATGTTTGGTCGCCGAACTAGTGATGTGTGTGTGCTGTGATAATCACATATGTAAACAAAGCTAAACGCTCTTAACTTGCGAACAATTATAGCACAGGCCAGGTCATATACAGATATATACAGAGGTAGAAACATGCATGAGAAATCAGTTAAACAAACATCAAAAATGTGTAAATTGAAGAGACTTTGTTTGTTCGACTCACCTAAAATTTAATTAGATGTGATGAAATTGGATTTCGAATAAATACAATCTGTTACGCCACATTTAAGCTTAATATTTACGTAATTCAAATTTTAATATCGTACTGTGCGCTAATAGTATGTGGAATATTTAATTATATTGGTTTATTAAATACTTGATTCGTTGCATTGATTCGAATTTTTATGATTTTTAAAATAAATGAAAAATAACATGAAAGCAATTATCCAGAAACGACAACACCAACAATGTCAGCCTGGAAATCCAGCGCAGAATCACTCTTGCCAACAGGTGTTACTTTGGATTGAGTAGGCAATTGAAAAGTAAAGTTCTCTCTCGATGAACCAAAATCAAACTCTACAAGTCGCTCACTATTCCCGTCCTAATATATGGTGCAGAAGCGTGGACGATGTCAACATCCGATGAGACTGCACTAGGAGTTTTCGAGAGAAAGGTTTTGCGGAAGACTTATGGTCCCCTGAAAATTTGATGAGCTGTACGATTTATATGACGACATTGACATAGTCCAGTGAATTAAAAGACAGCGGCTACGCTGGCTAGGTCATGTTGTACGAATGAAGGAAAAGACTCCAGCGTGGTTACACTTAGGATTTCCAACTATTCGTTTCCTGCTATTTCATTTAAATTATTGGTTTATTTTGTAATTGGCAAGGGAAATTTATTTTTATATAGTGGTTTCCAATCGATTCAAATCTTCATAAGCAGCCAAAAAGGATTTAACATTTTCCTGTGAAATTTAAAATGAATCTGGAAGGGTCCTGACGTAATGATAATAGTCCAAGATCCATCTTTTAAAATATTTTGAATATGAAAAATATGTACATACATACATCGTACATAGGTGGTTCCGCTACTGGAACATTTTCTCTTTGTTTGCCTCAAATTTGCATAAAGTGCAATAAAAGCCTAGATAACTCCAAGTGATCCTTGATTTCACTGTGTGATTTCAGATCCAAAAACAAATGGAGTCACCAATCGATAATACAAGCGGTTAAGCTAAAACTAAGGGTCCAGTTGACTATAGTAAAAGCAAAGATCTTATTGGACCGATCTCATAAAGAAACCCGAATATGCATGTGCAGTCTAACACCATACTTATCATGAGAAGTTTAAATGCTTTTTAATAAATAAAATAATTTATTCTGTTAATGAATTAAATAATATTTGCTCCCTTCGCATAAAACTCACCGGCCCTCAATGATGTAAAAATATATAATAATTTCTCCACCACCATATCTAGTGGCGTATACGATTGTAATTGAATATTATCCTTGCATTTTAATGGACGTTAACTTGCGCTGCTTAATTGAGTGGACAACTTGTTGAGCGGTCATGAGTGAGAAATTATAAACAATAAATCTATCGTCATGGTCACAGGCAACTCTATCCTACGCACTGACCTCAACTGATGCATAAAATATTGCATACCCTAAGGCGTACACGCTTGCACTTGTTAACTAAGCGCATTGTACGTAAACAAGCGGGTTAATCTGCGTTACTCCATATGTATATTGGCGACGGAGGAGGAATAACAGCGAAGAGTAGAAATAAACACATACGACATAAGTATTCTATTGTCCCACGCTTACTAAGTGCTTCTAGTAAAAAAACATGTTCACATCACACATAATTGGTTTTGTCCTTTCACTTTTCACCTTGCATTAGATATGAGCGTACAAATATAGCGATTGCATTGTACTCTTGATTCAACGAGTTCTTCATATTGCAGCTACTAAATCGTCCTTATCAAATTCGTTGCATTCTTATTTATGCGTACATATGTACATTAGGGTGGCCCTTATTTTCCAAAGTATTCCGATTCTTGATCGCACCCCTTAGAAATATGTGAATAGCCCCAAAAACTAGTATATACAAAGTTTTGGGTCAATCAAAAAAGGTTTAGAGGTTGCGCAAGGAGCTTGAAATCCTGAAAAATTAAGAATTTTTGCCATTTTTATGTCTCCATATTTCAAAGCCACACTATCTGGTTTCCATACCGTAATAAGATCTGCATTTTATTACCTTTCCAAAATTACCACAATCTTTAAAATCGGTCGATTGATGATAGAGTTACAGAAATACAAATATGAAAGTAAATTTAATGTGGTGCATTCTCAAGCGTCGCATGCTCGTGATATACCGTTATAACGGTTCTAATGTTATTCTTAATATCTTATTACGGTATGGAAAACCAGTAAGGGATAGTGTGACTTTGAAATATGGAAGTCTGAGACATAAAAATGGCAAAAATTCTTAATTTTTCAGGATTTCAAGCTCCTTGCGCAACCTCTAAACCTTTTTTGATTGACCCAAAACTTTGTTTATACTAGTTTTGGGCTATTCGCATATTTCTAGGGGGTGCGATCGAGAATCCACAAACTTTTTTTAACCTCCATACAACTAAGGGCCATCCTAATGTACATACATTCGCCACCGACAATTCTACGATGTACAGATAAAAAACGAGACAAAGCACGGGACAAGAATCTCTGACATATATGCATATATGTACTTGTATGTGTAAGAATGTATGGGTGTATGTATGTATGTGAAAAATTCACAACAAGACTATTGACGTTAAGTAGCTTTCAATTATTGCCATTGATCCGTCCTCTACACTAAGAGCGACTCGTACATAAATATCGCTAGGGAGTTGAATACAACACAAAATTTGATGATATCAGTCTCTCAAGCGACTACAAAGGTTAGCAAATACACAATAACACTAACAAAGTGTACGAGAATAAAGCTATGGACACACATATATCCGAGGAATACGTTGAAGATTATGTCATTATACATTATGGCAGAGATGAGAAACTGCTGGAATAGCGAACTGGTTAATATTATAAATGTGGGATATATGGGAAGGAAGAATTCAATGGAGGAGAAGTGCATTCAGCTTTTTCACGGATGGATCGAAGCTAAGGGGAAATGTGGAAGGCGGAGTTTTCTGCAGAAAGCTCTCTATCAATACCAACTTTAGGTTACCTAACCACTGTAGTGTCTTCCAAGCAGAGGTCGCTGTCATCAAAGTAACTGTGGACGCACTGCTCCGTAACCTCTTTTAGAGAGGTATGTATTCACTCCGACAGCAGAGCGAAAATACTGGCATTGGAATCGATGACAGTACGCTCTGGGCTAGTTAAGGAGTGTCTTAGATCCTTATCAATAGCTTCCAGCTATTTTGCGATCCGACTAGTGTTGGTACCCGGTCACCGCGGGATCGTTGGTAACTGTATAGCGGACAAGCTTGCAAGGGAGGGTACCCTAGCCACATTGACGTCAGAATGGGAGCGCGTTGGTAGTCCACGGTCCACCAGCGCAAGAGCGCTGGACATGTAGACTACGCATGAGCTAGTCAAACGCTGGTCAACTACCAATACTTGTACAGTGGAATCGTCCTTTTGGCCCTCTGTGAAGCGTAAGCGGTCCTTTCAACTGCTTTCTCTGGGCAAGGTCCTTCTCAGTGCGATAATTGGTGTACTTACTGGACATTGTCCAATGGGTACCCATGCGGTGAGACTTGGGATCGTGGCAGATGCAAGTTGCCAAAGCTGTATGGAGGAAGGCGATGTGGAATCATCTAAGCATTTCCTACTTCATTGTCCTGCTTTTGCCAGACTGAGGTTGAAACTAAGAAATTTGAAACTGATTCCAAACGTTTTGCTGAATCTTAAAGGACTTTAATCCACAGGGAGCTTTATTGGTACCACAATGGACAGCTCCAGGCAGTCTAAGTGAGATCTTCTGTTTTGCAGAGATCTGCCTAAAAACCTAACCTACCCTAACCTAACATTATACATTTTGTGTTTACAGTACTATAGCAATTGGCAGATCAGAGATCTTAGTTTTTTAAAAGTTCATTAGTAGGGGATCTACTAGTTTTGAATAGTCTCCTGTGATTAGAAGTGATTATCTTTAGTCTCTGCATTAGAATTAATGAGGTCGCCATAAATTTGAAATTCCGGACAAGGAATCCTTCCGACTTGGAGTTCATTTTGTTGTGAAACCCCAGCATTATTCCAATGCGTGTATTCGATTGCCTTCGGAGAGTTAGTTAGACCATCCATAATCGATCTAGTGATGAACTAAAAATTGTCCCACTACTGTCCCGATTCTCTGCATGGCATATATTCCCCCATCCACACGCATATGCCTCTGTAGTCATCATCGCCATCACTATTAATAGAACAAGCATCGCTTTTCACATGCCAGCGACAATTTTATTGGACTTTTTTTACTGATAACGTATCAATTTCAACCACATGCACATACATCTAAACACAATACGAGTTTTGAGTGTGAGCACGCGGCGGTCCTTAAAACTTATCAGCACCACTATCAGCAACACCGAAATCAACCCTTCGCTTACTAACGTAAACTGAGCCTATCTGTCGTTTAGGTATGAGATATTAATACCGTTATACTGTCATCATAATAAATACAATGTAACTATCGATGAGCGCCCGCTTTTGTCACTTGGTGTTCTAATAAGTAACTTTCGTTAGTTTACTTGTTCAACTATTCGCTCATTGCATTCACATTTAGAACCTACACCTAGAAATACTCAAATACTCGTAACGACAGGCAAACACGTATGTTTGTTAGTAAATAATGCAGTAGACATTGGTGTGTCACATTGCTGGTGCGAGTCGTCGCCTTTCAGCTCGATACTCTCTCCATTACCCCAATACATGTGTGTGCGTGTAGTGCCTCCTTGCGGTTGTAATAAATACACAGTAGTTGCAAATTGCTACACTGTGCGAAATAAAGTGTTTATTGAAATGCGCTTATATCCTGGTAACATAATGAATTCAAGTAAAGTTCTTTTAGAAATATACACAAATATCTACTAGACTTCTCGATAGAGCAATTATTTTAATTTTTAAAGAAAA
This sequence comes from Zeugodacus tau, assembly GCA_031772095.1. Classification (NCBI taxonomy): domain Eukaryota; kingdom Metazoa; phylum Arthropoda; class Insecta; order Diptera; family Tephritidae; genus Zeugodacus; species Zeugodacus tau. The sequence goes on from CM062653.1 coordinate 42,649,317, forward strand.
CACCATGTAGTGCAATTCTTATCCCTCTTGATATTTAAATAAAAATTTGGAAACTATAAAATGCTATTTCTCAAGGAATGTAGAGATCATATTGGTTTGCCTCATGATGTTGAGCATTCTCATAAGAACTTTTCCGAGAGTATGCAAATAATTGTTTTCTCTGTTACTTAATATTCTCATAATGACTGGACTAGCGACAGGAGAATTAAATATTTTATTGATTGTTACTCGCGCAATTTCGAAAGCAGCTTACTTAGTTTTGAAAAGAGAGAGAAAACTTTGACATAAAATAATTGGATCTATCAACGTATAATCTCAGGATCCAACAAGAACAAACCGTATGAATTATGATGAACTGACTCTCAGAGTACGAAAAGCCCGACCATAATAATATTAGTTGAGGGAAGGAATAACGAGTAAGAAGAAGTTAACGTATACGAAGTTTGTCTCGAAATTTTGTATTCCAATCATAACAAATTATATACAACAACAAAACAAAGAAGACCATATGTTTACCAGACAAAAATTCTTTCAGATCTCATATTTCAAATTTTAAACTGAGGTAAGGAAACGCGTTCATTCCTAGTTAGGTGAAGCGTGATTAAGCTTCATTCAGCTCTAAAAAAACATTTATACGACAGGAAAATAATGAAAGCGCTGAACAGAACATATAAAAATGCGCAATTTGAACTGGAGAGTTCTACGAAATAACCTTTCAAAGCAGATAATGATCTACTTTCGTTAGGATGTGAAGCACCTAAAAGCTTATCTAAGAATTTAATAGATATAAAGGCTAGATAATAAATAATATACATATAGCTTTGTAGGAAGGAAGGACTTGTAGCTGACTTTTAAAAGTTATTAATTTGTAAAACTTGACTCTGAGTATCACCATTACCGTCTTCAGATACTGAAGAGTACTCTCATAACCTATACGGGCTTTCAAACGAACTTTAGTGCTACATATAATGAAATAGTTTAATGAGGCCCCTGCATGTAAATTAGCTTCACAAAGGAAACTGAGAATCAAAACTTTGGAAGCACCGTTTTTTTTTTTAATAAATACTCATGGGTAATTAACAAAGGCACTGAGGATTGTTTGAAACCAGAATACGGTTGATTCAGGAGATTGGTGCGAAATGTTCTCAATTATTCCACCAGACAACAATCTGATTCCGATTTCCGAAAATCAGATATCTGAACAATTCACAATCCTCCAAATAGTTACCCCTATCAGCTAATCAGCAAAAACATTTAACGCGAATTCGATGTGAAACGATTACAACTTGTAAATCACACAGCACTAATTGCTTCCAGCTCGTGCTTTTCTCAAAGTGTACGCATACTCCACACTGTCATAGTTGCTAATCAGACGCAAACATCGAAGGCATGTACGCGACGTCGAGGAAGTGTGGAACAAGCAAACATACACGCGCTAAAACCACGACCGACACACCAAAGCCACGGCGACGGAGAGTTATTGCCCGCGTTACGGGCGTTCGAGTGTGCGGGCATACACACTGCTATTGACTAGCCACGTATTAGCGGATTCAATTGAGCACTCAGTTGTAATTGGTGTGTTAAAGCCGCTGGACGAAAGACTTGGCAAAAACGCTTGAAATGTGAAATATAGTACAATACAGTGCGCATATGGAACTATAGTGATATATAGTGGGGAAAAATAGAGAAATAAGTAAATAGCAAAAATCAGATAAAGAATTAAATGATCAGTAAGTGAGCGTTACAGCATTATTGCTAAAAAATATATTAATTATGAATCAAGCGAGGTGCTAGATCTAACAGATGTGTTTCAAAAAATAACGTTTATGCTTGAAATTGCCCGCTGAGTAGATGAAAATATGAAGAATAAATAAGTGAAGCTAACGAGTGAAGGCGCTAATGTGAAAAGAAACAGTTTGTTGCCAGACAAATCAACAGTTGGTTGTTTTCACTCACAAGCGCTGGTCTACTTGTGTTTGTGCTTGTGGTTTAGCAGCAGCTAAGCGCTTTCTAAAAACCAAATCATGCTGCAACAAGCAAAATTCCTGAAAAAATATTATAAAAACAACAAAAATATTTGTAGAATTATGCAAATTTCTTTGCTAAAAATATGTTAATGAACCAAAAGTTGTATGACAATTTGAAAGTGCTCGCTTTTTTGCTCTTTGCTTGACATTTTTATTTTCTCGTGACTCAGTGACAAAACGCCAAATCGCTACATGGAAAAGTATGGAAATTCTGTGAGAGAGCAAATGTGTTTGAAAATGGTCGATAGTCAATGAGCCATCATATCATTATTGTGCAGTTTATACGCCGCGCGCTTAGTAAACACAGTCGCGCACACTCACACGCACACACATGAATATGTGTAAAAGCGCTTAGTAAAAATATCGATTGATTTTTTGAAGATACGCGGAGCACTCATACGCCCTGTATGCCAGTAGGTGTGTGTGCTCCTGGTGTATGCTGCAGCGTGCTTTTTGTTGTGTTTAATTTAGTTTTTTGTTTTTCGGTGTTTTGTTTATTTTCGCTTAACACCGCAATCATAAAAGTGATAATTACATTAAATCAGCACTGAGGGGTTGGCGCTAGCGCTGAAATGGCGCATTTCGGTGATTTGACGCCTCGTAACATGCGTTAAAATGGCAACGAGTGACTACCAAACTCAATAGACTCTTTGTTCAAATTGCCTTATTGGCGCTATTCGGTTGCGCAGATTTGCTTAAGCACTTAGTGAACGCACAGTTGTTGCGCCGTTATTTACAATTGTCATTTGAGCAGCGAGAACAGGTGAAAAAACAAAATAACGGTAAATTGTGAGTAATAATGTGTGAATTAAAAAAATAAAATAATATTAGTTATATATAGATATCTGTATAGAATTTAAATATATATACTGCACTAAATATATATAAGGCTACAAATAAAACATATTAGTGCGCTCTTTCGTGTGCTAAAATTCAATTCAATATGTTTCGAATAAAATGCGCACTAACCTGCGTCATATTTAAATATTAATAATTATAATAATAAGAAATACTAGCCAACAAAATTTCATTAAATATGATTAAAAATAAAGCATTTCGTGCCCACATAACCGTTATTTAACTACCGTTGGAAGCTAACATATGTAAGAGTATTAAAATTTTATATTTAACCTCTTCATATCCTTAGGGATTTTGCTCGCCGCAATTTTTGCAAATAAACTTAACCCTTACAGCTTAAATACGTATACTTAAGGGTTTCCAAGTGTTGGCTATAAAAGGCCGAATTTCATGGAATAGCACTTAAGTAACATATAAACAGTAGTGGACAAAGAAATGAGGACAGACAGAAAAAACACACGCATTTGAAAAAGTGATTTTTTTTTTGCGTTAGGAACTCTTCAACTAAACTAATCATAAGTCTAATATTTTCGACAATCTCCACGCTTACAGCTCCACAAACTATGCCTGATTGCCAACACTATAATAACAAAGTCATCACCAGAACATTCGAAATCCTCATTGCTTAACAATCTGCTTTCAGTATTTACAAATAATTAGGAATTATGGCCGCCTATCATTTAATTTCTAAGATTCGTTTTTTAACACATTGCAACTTAAGATCGGCTTTTTCAGACCGACGTTTATTAAGTCAAAACTCCATAAATTGCCTTTGAACAGTCCGAGTGCTTCTTCGCTTTTAATTTAATCTGTTTTAAACCATATATTAAACCATATCTAGTGCACCACATCAAAGTTCTGATATAAGGCTCCAACGTTGTTGTGCCTATTTTTTAACCGCTACTGTACCGCGCCAACAGCCGAATATTGTCACATTTACACCCACACAAAGGCATGTTCATAAGCCTGTTGAAGCATCGAATTTCATTTGAGCGTAAAATAGAAGCTTTTCAACATCCTTGCATGACTTCAGCGGCTCAATCGGATTACTAAGATATTAACTTTTACCATTGAGGAGTGTAACTTAAAAAGTTGTTAACATTTTCAATGCGGTTTAAATATACGTCTTGAAGAAATAAAATACAGTATACTCTCGAAAAGTAAATAATCTCGGAAAAGTTAATCACCTTTAAGATTACACATGCACCTCGAAAAAGTAAATTTTTTAATTTACTTTTCAGAGAGTGTGATAAAAAATTCGAAACGAAGCAAGCAGCGTTTTTTACGATGTTGCAAAAACACTTACTCTCTTGTTTATCGCGTCTTTTTAGTAAATAAACTCTCCTACTTGATCCATTGGTTTAAAAATGAAAACAATGCAAATCAGGTGTCAGCCTTTTTGAATTGTCGTACAAAAATGGTCAGAAAATATATTGCAAAAGAAAAAAACAAAAGAATATTCAAGATTTTTTCTCTTCATAGTAAATACATATGTATGTATGTAAATGTAAATATGTTTTTCATGTAAATCCATATGTTTTATTGAAGCAAATAAATGAATGAATTTTTTAAGTTTAAAAATGCATTTAATATTATAAAAACAGATAATTTATGTATATATTTGGAAAAGTAAATTATTCGAAAAAGTAAATTACCCAAAATACCAATCGGTTTACTTTTCGAGAGTATACTGTACAAGGTTTGCTGATGGTTAAAGTATACAACAGCAGCTTATAACCTGAAAAACTCTAATATTTTTGGACTCAAAAATGCCAAACAACCTAATCGTTACCAAAAGGCTATAAAATTATCCATTTATCTAGAGAGTAGGCCTCAATCGAAAATATTTTTACAATGTGGTATAATGTTTAATTCATTATTCTTTAAAGAATATTTGCTTTCGAAGAAGCTATAATTCGATTGTTTATTAAACGACAAGAGAGATTAATAATTAATTTAGTAGTTGAATTCGGAAACAGCGAATCATGTCTGTTTGAATTAAATACTAACAATGTTGTGTAAGGTTTAATTTTTCTACCAAATAAATTCAGTATATGTTTATATATATATATACATATTTGGCGTAGGAACCGCTTTAAGCGATTATAGCCGAATCCACCAGAGCGCGCCACTCATTCCTCCTTTTTGCTTTTTGGCGCCAACTGGAAACACCAAGTGAAGCCAGGTCACTTTGCACTTGGTCTTTCCACCGGAGTGGAGGTCGTCCTCTTCCGCGGCTTCCTCCAGCGGGTACTGCATCGAATACTTTCAGAGCTGGAGTGTTTTCTTCCATCCGTACAACATGACCTAGCCAGCGTAGCCGCTGTCTTTTTATTCGCTGAACTATGTCAATGTCGTCGTATAAATCGTACAGCTCATCGTTCTATCGTCTGCGGTATTCGCCGTTGCCAATGTTCAGAGGACCATAAATCTTGCGCAAAACCTTTCTCTCGAAAACCCCAAGAGTCGTCTCATCGGATGTTGTCATTGTCCACGCTTCAGCGCCATACATCAGGACGGGAATAATGAGCGACTTATAGAGTTTGATTTTGGTTCGTCGAGAGAGGATTTTGGTTCGTCGAGAGAGGAATGTTTATATAAGTACTTGTATAAATACATTTCTTAGCATATTCCACCATATAAAATTACAAGCTAGCCACTTGATCAATAAATTTTACTACATCAAATTGTGATTTTAGCAGTAATGTGTTATTTTTAGCAATGGCTCGTGCTATTTTCGATAGCAGCCAACATTTCGCCTCATCCCTTCCACATATGCATATCTCGGTATTCGCTTGATACTTATAAACCTGCATATGGTAAATGAAACAGAACACCTACATACGTATTGGTTGGGCACTGATAGCGCTATTATTTTGTTAGCTCACCGAATCGAATGGAATCGGTTGTCAATGAAAGTTAGGGTAAAATGCAAAGTTGGCGTCCCCATATTTTTCTGTGTTAGATAAACAGAGCCGAAACTAAGCTGTTTATGTGTATATAATATAGGCGAAATTGAAAAGGGTCAGTTCAGTTGATAAGGGCCATCAGCTCAGCTCGAATTATATACAATACAGTCAAAACGGAAGATGATAAACATGCATACAAAGGAAAATTAGGATACCGATATATTGGCAAATTTTTTATTTCATTTGGACATAACAAATACCGTTATATTTTAATGAATACCAATAATATTAATGTCCGAGTATAGAAAACTGAAAGAGAACCAATAACGATGTCATCAAATGTACAAGTTCACTAAGAGATTCTCCCTAGAAATGAGACTGAGTGTAAGACTACCATATTTTGAAAATTTTAAATTCGGGGTCCTCGAGGGCAACGAATTTGTTTCGATTATAATTATATCAATTAGTCTATCCATAATCATTTTTACTGCCTATTACTCACTAGAAAGTTAAAAGCACACAAGAGCTATCTCATAAATGACTGTTGAATCTAATAATCAACTAGTCGACGATGTCTCAACGCAGGAACAGAATGCATAATTCTCTTGCCACTCTCTATTTCTTTGTCATTCATAAACCGAGCATGCCAATATAATTTGCCTATAAATAGGCGTTCTCCCCATATTAGACGCCTGCTGAGTTGAAGCCAGGCAAACAATTTATCGTCTGCGGCATAGACCAGACGGCATAGTCCACATACATGGACATTTCTTTGCTTCTGGACTGCAGTAGCTACTACGAACGTTCGGCAATAAACTTCAACGTGTCTACCAAGCAACATGCGAGTCTATCGGCATTCGGTTTGTTATTGTTTGTTGGCAAAGTCGTATCTAATTCGGTGGCTTCGTCATCGCCATCATTGACTTGTTGATTTAGCGGACACTCATACCCGTATAGACTTTTTCATTAGAATTGTTGAAGACAAAATACACACTCTCCAGTTTAACATATTGAAGAACATACACATTTTTGTAATGGGAAGGTTAATGTTGAAAAAGAAAGTGACTATTACTTATTCTTTTCTCAACATCTTTTCAGATTCGTTTGTTTGTGTGAGCACATAGTGATATGTTATTGTATTTAGTAGGGCAACTAGACCAAGCTTTAGATAGAGTTTATCACCATAGCTTGAGCAACTTGTTTCTACGAAATTTAATCATGATATTATATGTCAAATATCTCCCTTCCGCCTTTCTATCTTTTGAATTTCGCGGCTATTTATAAAACGTTACAGAGCTCGTATCTGGCAATACTATACATCTTTGAAAGGTTTTGACACACGCTTAATTCTTCCATCTAAGGCGAACAACTGGACCGCTTGAAGCTGGCGATCGACCAAAAGCGTCCAGAATTGGCAAACAGGAAGAGTGAAAGGATGGGAGGTTTTATTGCATCCACCATATAGCCCGGATATAGCGCCAAGTGATTACCACCTGGTCCAGGTGGTGTAAAGTTAAACTCAAAAGAAGCTTGTGAAAAGTAGCAGCGCTCGTATTAAGCTGTTATGTAAGCAGTAAAAATTAATAAACTTTTATCCAGTAGGAAAATACTAAAATACAAAAACTATGTGAATAAATTTAACTTAATAAACTCGATTTGACATAGTAAAAGACTTCAAAAACTCTAAATGTTCATAAGCCGTTTAAATAGTTCTCCTTGCATAATTCCCCACAGAACGATTGTTGCCTATTAGAGGTCATAATTCTTAATAAGACTTTTTACAATTGCTGCCATCACCTGGCGTTTGAAGTAAAATGCAAATAACTTTATTTATATGGAGCAAATACACTTATGGGAGGGCCACTTAATTTCTATTATATTATGTGCATACGAGTATATTACATATTTAAATATACATGCAGTTTCTTTGTGTGTGTTTTTCCTATTGGTATACTCGTAGAGAAGGGAATTTTAATTGGCATATAATTTATTATAATAGCCTTACATCATTTATTTAGTTACAAGTAGCATACTCCGAGCAGTGAAAGCGTTTGCAGTTTTGCGTTTGTGGGCTTTTGTATTTGCGTGTGTTGTGAATCATTGAATACTTTGTTGCCCTTTTATTAGTTTATTTGAGAATAAAAGTTATTGAGTATTGCACTTCTGATTTAGTATATGTGCCTAATTATGTTAAATACCACTTCATACACAATTATTACATATTAGTTCTGTGGCCTTTTCACAAACTATGGGACCACAAATGCTTGAAACGTTGCCTTGCCAACTCGCGCAGAACACGCGCAGAAGAGATATTCCATTTTCCTCAGTCTTCTTGATCTGTCAGTTCCATTTTCCAAGCCTGCGTCACCACCAGAACAGTATGCCAACCATTTTCATGTCCTTCGTAAGTCCTTCCAACGCCATTTGATCTTTCTTGCCACAATTCACTCCCCGACACTCTTGCGAATTGGAGCCGAAGCTTTTAGATAATACAATATAGTAATGTAATGTAGCTTCCTGAGCCCCTCCACCTCGTTGGTCTTTTCAAAACTACTTGAAAATCTTTTCCAGAACCGACGTTTGGGTCTGCGCCCCAACTTTGTGTATTACATTAGAAGATCCTTGTACTTGTTCCAACAGTCGCTAGTTTAGACCTGTTGACAATTTTCTGCATCCTGCGTCTACAAGACCCGAGCTCCTTGTTCGACCCATGGTCTTCGAATTGTGCTTTAGTCACTGCGAAGGACAGACGGACAGACAATCTTTATTAAGAGCTTTCATGAACAAATTCATCCTCCTTCTAATAGTGTTTTATTTTATCGATGAAAATGATGCCTCTTTACATTTCAACATTATACAAATGCTGTATTACCACATTGAATGTGATCCATTTACATGGTATTTGATTTACATGGTAAAAGAACAATAAAATGTCTTATTATGGTCAACTCTCACCCACAATTTGAAAACCCGAGTACAGGACATAATAAATGTGACACTTTTTTGAGAAAAGAAAACGCTGTAACTCTTCACGTAAGGTCTATGTTTATCGCATAATACGAGGGCTGCTATATATATTTCTGGCCTGATAATGAAAATAGGAATATTTATCAATGAAAATGGTTTTTTTGTTTTTCAAAATATTCTCCATCAAGATTTATACACTTTTGCATGCGCTCAAACCAATTTTCGAAGCACTTTTTTTGAGCGATTGTCAAATTGTGCGGAATCCAACGAGAACAAACCTTTTTTACGGCCAGGTGTTCATGCAATATCGAATGTATGCTGGTGGGAGAAATGCATAGGCATGCCTCTATCTGAAGGTATGTTACGTGACGGTCTTGCATTATCAGTTCACGTACGGCACAACGGCTGTTTTTGGACGATCTTCACGGAATTCGTCTTTGAGCGAGCGTCGGCCACGATTGAATTCGTTGGACTAGTTTTTCACAATGCTATAGGATGGTGTTTCATAGCCATACAAAGATTTTAGTTCATCGATACACTCTTGTCGCGATAATCCACGTCGAAAGTTGTGAAAAATGATCGCACGAAAATGTTCACGAGTTAATTCCATTTTTTGGCCGAGATGAATTTTTTTATTCCCTGTAAAAAAAACAATTCACGATTAAATGACAAAACGTTCTGAGTGATGTTATGCTAAAAAATGTCAAACTTTCCAATGGAAATGTCAGATTGCACCTGGCAACACTTAGTGCTGCCTAGGCCAGAAATATATAGCAGTCCTCGTATATGCATGAGCTTAGATTTTGTTTTATTGTTTAAAAAATTTAAATTTGTTATTTTTTTGTTTGCGAAAGTACATTCGAAGCCATTACGTATGGAACTCGATTTCTTTTGCATGACCACCACGGTTACGCTTGCAGAAGTCCAGACGCTTAACCCAGTTTTCATGGGATAAAACGTTTACCAAACTTGGTTCCCTGTCGTCCTGTTGGAACCACATATTGTCCAAGTCCATACATCGAATTCGGGCCAAAAATATTCGATTATCATTGAGCGGTAGAGATTTTCATCCACAGCGACGTACCGGTCTTGATCACTTACTGAAGAGAAATGTCAAAACAGTGTTAAAAACCATAACTTAGAAACTACTAGACCAATTACAACAAAATCAAGTTCGAACCATTTCCATCCCAATGCTTTAGTTTGAAAATGGCCGAAATCGATTCCCAATCATGCCTACTTCCCATATACCACAATTTTGAAGTCCACCTGATTCGTTCACTTTACAATATACATATGTATAAGTTAAGCACAAGTGAAGATATCGAATAGAAATAACCGAAATATAATGTAACTTGGTGGCTCAAGCCCTGGTTTATGACAATGCAAGGATTGAAGAACAATATATTATATTATAACCGCACTGGTAGTGACATGGCAAGTGTAACAGCCACTCAAGAGATTTGCTGAATCTTAATTACAGCGCATTGAAAACTTTCTGAGGGTTCTTTATGAATTCTGTACATATTTTGTTTATATCATTTGTGGTATCTCTTGTCATCTTAACAAAAATCATTAAAGCAATACGAAGTGCCCTTCAAAGCGCACGAACACAAAGTTTATGTTCTATGGAGAGATGCTTCAAAGTTCTTCATTAAATATACCTTGTTTTAACATTAATTATATATGTATGTATGTATATGTAAGCTACTGCTATGAAGAGGCATATTGAGTAGTTCAGCAAATCAATAATCTACAGATGGAATCTCTAAAGTAAACAAATAGGACTATTCGCACAAGACGGTTCATCAGACATGTGTGTCTGTATGTATTTATACATTTATCTATACAAATACATATGTTGTCGAGCTACTAACATAAATTCGGTATAGCCTTAGAGGCGCCGCATCCCATTAGAAGTCTATAAATAAAATCTAAACACTCATTCGATTACTGTGCTCAATATTAAATTATCATGGCAGCAGTGATTTCCTTCCGTTCTTGTCTGCGGCCAATACTTTTCGTACTTTATTCGATATTCAATGTTCTAACATATTTTTACTTTATTAGAGAAGAGCCCTCATGCATTGGTGTATGCTTAGGCGCTTTCGCGAGTACCAGGGACATAATTATACTGGTTTATGCGAAACATAGTAATTCGATTGTACACAAATCATCACAGTGGCCCGTATGCAGAAAATTGTGAATAAAATCAGAATAGATTAACTTTTATTTTATATGTATTTCAACATATATTTTTAAACAACAACATTTCTAATTCATATTTCCAATTAGAAAAGTACCAAATGAAAGTATTCAAGAATAGTTCCTATTGTAACCAACTACGTCTAGTTTTTTTCTCTGGTAACCTTCCTAAGATGTAATCAGACTCCAAAAACCAATTTTGATTCTAAAATTTATATTAAATTTTTATTTAAAATTTAATATAGCATATATAAAGTTTATTTGTTGAAAGGAAATATTTTGTCTCCATTTCATAATATGGATGATGGCAAGTAGTGTTAGCAATATAATATATATGATTTTACCAAAGAAAGTTAGTATCTCCATCTTCAGGAGTTTAAGCCAGATATTTTTTGCTTTAAAACTACAATTTTTTTTTAAGTAATATCAGATCACTGAACCACTGTGCTGACGAATGCGATATATGTATTTGTATTTGAGAATTCTTGTGCGTGCTTGCCAGTGTCAACACGCTTGCATATCGAGACAATACGAGTGTCATCTGTTTTTGTTTGTCCGATGTCACAAACAGTGGCAGCTAATTTAAATAATGGTACTACAAATCTGATACATTCCACTCAGACAATGGAAAACTGATAAATGGAGACAAACTGATAAATGGAGACAAATAATGGAAAAAATTACAACAACAACAATAGTAGTTACAAATCTAGCGGTGTCAACAATCAAGCTGAAAGTGGAAGCCAGGAATCGGAGAAAAGCTCGCTTAGAAAACCTAGCGATAACACTATGTACAAATTTGTATCTACAAGTTCCGAAGCAGATCCCTTTAGAAAAGCTTCGCGTTTGGCTAGATCGCCAGTGAAGGTGCTCTCCGCACAGAGACCTGTGAGAGCGAAATCGTCACCACCAGCGCTAGAGGAGAACACACCAATAGCGAAAGAAGCGCAATCTCAACGTGATTGTATGTATAAATTAGGAGAAATGATCCAAAAGCTAACGGATATGATGCGTCCGCCTCAGCGTACAATCAACAACCCCATGAGGGAACTACTAAGCACAATATCGACGCTTTACACCCGTGCACAAGAGGACCTCACTAGACAAAGAGAACCCAATATAGGTAGAACCGTGGCTATCGAACAAACAACGGTAGAAATCACACCAAAAAGACCACGTGATGACAAGCAGAAACGAAGGACCCCACCAAAAAGGACCAAAACATTCCATGAAGGTCCAATGGTGAAAACAGGGGAAAACATAAACCGTAAGGGTGGAGAAAAAGACTCGACAAGGGAAGAAACATGGATCACGATATCAAGTAAAGCTCGAAAAATAAGAACAAGAAGAAGGAAAACATCGTACCACGCCCACGACCTGAAGCAATTGTCATCGCAAAAACCGGAGACATGTCTTACGCAGACATACTTCGGGCAGTTAAGCAAAATGAAAATTTGCAAGTGCTTGGTGAAAATGTATCAAGAGTTAAAAGGACAGCTAAAGGAGAAATACTGCTTGAACTAAAGAAAGCACAGACAGGAAGCACGGAAGAATATAGAGAGGATATAGTGAAGGTACTAGGTGACCAGGCGCAAATAAGATCACTAATACAAGAAACTATAGTTGAGGTCCGTGACTTGGATGATATAACGACAAAAGAAGACATAGTACAAGCGATTCGTACAGAAATCGGAGAGCTTCGTCTTTTCAGCGAAGAGTCCGTTAAAAGCATTAGGCCAGCATATGCAGGCACCCAAACGGCAACCATAAGCCTTCACGCACAGGAAGCAAAGCACCTACTGACAGCACAAAAGATTAAGATCGGCTGGACAATTTGTAGAATCCGGGAAAAAACGCAATTGAAGAAATGTTTTAGATGTCTAGAATATGGACATGTGGCGAAAACATGCAGCAATGTGGAAGATGTGTGCTGTATTAAATGCGGTGAGGAGGGTCATTTTGCGAAAAATTGTGTTAACAAACCCTCTTGTAAGGCATGTAAAAATAGTGGAAGAGCGAACACAAACCATCAAATAGGAAGCCGGAAATGTCCCATATATACAGCAGCACTCAAAAAACCTAGAAGGTGAATATCATACAAATAAACCTGAACCACTGTGAAGCGGCCCAGGATCTCTTGACGCAAAGCATATATGAAAATTGACGCTGCATTAATTTGTGAACAATACAAAAACAAAGACTCTGACAAGTGGATTTCTGACACCACAAAAAAAGCTGCAATATGGGCTTGTGGAGATAAGCCGATGCAAAACACTCCATTAATCGACAAGGCTTACTATACGAGAACCAAAATATGGGGGATTTATTTTTACAGTTGCTATATACCGCCAAGTATACCACAAGCTGAATATGAAAAAATACTTGACGACTTGGTAAGAGAAGCTATGACAACTACACCTAATATAATTGCAGGTGACTTCAATGCCTGGGCTCTAGAATGGGGCAGCAAAAATACAAATCCGAGAGGCAGTGCATTACTTAAAGCCTTTGCTGTACTAGACGTGGTACTGCTTAATACAGGAAGACAAAACACATTTGAGAGAAATGGGCGTGGCTCCATTATTGATATATCTTTTGCCAGCAGAGTGCTATACCGACACATAGATTGGAGGATGAGCGATATATATACCCAGAGTGACCACTCGGCTATTATGATAAGTATTAGCAAGAGTATGCAGCATCGAAATATCTGCCACCAAAAGGTGCAGTGGAGGACTGAAACCCTTGATGAGGATCTTTTTAAGATAATGCTCGATGAAAACCTAAAAAGAAGTGTCGATATTGACCTACAGGCCAAATTATTGGTGCAACACATTCACAAAGCCTGCGATACCGCTATGAATAAAAAGAGGTCAACCGCACAGAGAAGGCCAGCTTACTGGTGGAATCGTGAAATCGAATCACTGAGAAGTGATAGTCACAAAGCGAGGCGCCGTTTTCAACGAAGCATAGGCAACCTGGATCGTGACATACTACGAGAAGTTTTCAAGAAAAAACGCAACGACCTAAAAAAGGCGATTAAAAATAGCAAAAAATCAGGATTTAGAGAATTGTGCGAAAAATTGGACGAAAATCCGTGGGGCGCAGCGTATAGAATTGTAATGTCAAAAATTAAAGGTGGCAAACGACAAGCGCCAACATGTCCCTCTCTGCTCCAAAATGTTGTCGAAACCCTATTCCCGCAACAAAGCCAAGGAAACGTTTACCTTGAAGAAGTCGTAGATGTGCCAGAAACCACTGAGCTGGAGGTCGTACAAGCTGCTGAGCGTTTTGAAAACTGCAAAGCGCCAGGATTAGATGGTATCCCGAATAGGGCCCTTAAAATTGCAATCAAATACGATTCAAAGCCATTCTCGGATCTGTACACACGTTGTCTACGTGAAGGAGTATTTCCAAAAATCTGGAAAGTACAACGGCTAGTACTTTTACAGAAGCCTAATAAACCGGCAGGAGAACCGAGCTCCTATCGTCCGCTTTGTATGATCGATACGATGGGCAAAATCCTGGAGCGGATAATATGCACCCGCCTAGAAAAACATCTGGAAGAAGAAAGTAGTGGTCTCTCCGAAAACCAATACGGCTTTCGTAGAAAGCGTTCAACTATTGATGCAATCAAGAAGGTTACAGATATAGCTGAAAAATGCTATTGAAGGAGATAGGTGGTTATACGGAAAAAAGAATATTGTGCGGTCGTCACCTTTGATGTGAAAATGCTTTTAACTCGGCACATTGGCCCCATATAATGCGTGCATTGGTGCTCAAGAAAACGCCGAATTACTTGCTGCATATCATAAATAGCTATTTGTCCGAGAGAATCCTGCTCTACGACACTGACGAAGGCCCAAAAAAGTATACGGTAACAGGTGGGGTGCCACAAGGCTCCGTTCTAGGCCCACTATTATGGAATACATTATATGATGAAATATTGCGCCTTCCTCTACCGAAAGAAGTGCAAATAATTGGATACGCAGATGATATTGCGGTGACAATAGTAGCTAAGGAACTCCACCAAATACAAAATATATGTAGTGATACTGTACTCAAAATAAAGCAGTGGCTAACGAGTTCAAAACTCGAACTTGCAGGGCACAAAACGGAAGCAGTGCTTATCACTAGCAGAAAGAAACTTGAAAAGATTTCGCTTAACATAGACGGACACAATATTACAACACAACCTGCTGTGAAATACCTGGGAGTAACAATTGATACGAGACTCAATTACAAAATTCACGTTGAAAAGGCGTGTGAAAAAGCGGCGCGTATAAACATGGCCTTATCAAGAGTAATGGCTAACATAGGAGGACCGAAACAGAGCAGAAGAGCTCTTCTGGCTAAGGTCAGTGAGTCAATTTTAATGTATGCGGCGCCTGTATGGGGTCCAGCATTAATGCATAAAACATATGCTGGAATGGCAAAATCGGTCTTCCGATTGAGTGCTATCAGAATAGCCAGTGCTTTTCGGACGGTTTCTAATGAAGCTGTTGGTGTTCTAGCAGGAATTATGCCTCCAGACATAATGGCTCTCGAACTTAAGCGAATATATGATAAAAGTAAAAGCGCAGGTCGTAAACTAACAGTGTCAGAGCGTAGAGAAGAAAGGCAAGTCAGCTTAAACGAATGGCAAACACGCTGGGATTCGGCAGCCAAAGGTAGATGGACGTATCGTTTAATCCGAAACATACAAGCATGGGTGGAACGGAAACACGGCGAAATAGATTATTACATGACTCAGTTCCTAACCGGACATGGATGTTTCAGGGAGTACTTGCATAAGTATGGTCATGATGAAGGAGTAGTTTGCTCTTTTCTGTGGAGACAGTAATGAGAACGCAGAGCACATATTTTTCCACTGCCGGAAATATATAAATGAGCGCCTTTTTTGGAAAGGGAAGTATCTGATCGAATAACACCAGACAATATAGTGCCATACATGCTGCATTCGAGAAATGTGTGGAATATAGTGGAGAAGATGACTACCATGGTCCTTCATGATCTGAGAAGAGCAGAACAGCAACGAAAGAGCGAACTTAGAGCAGCCAATAGTGAATTAACGACGTGAGCCCATAGGCTAAGCTTGCCCTGCGATGAAATGCCTAACGGCGGTCCCACAGGGCCTAGGTTAAGCTACAGGAGACGGAGTTAGGGTTTAGTACGTAGGCGTACCGTTTCGCAAGTCCAGAACAGTATGCAATACTGGCTGGGCGTGGTCCCGAATGAGGTGCACCTATAGCGGGCGGTGCGAATCGTGCATATTGCTACTGCAAAGTAGCAATATCTATGTAAGATTCCCCCTTCGACAAAAAAAAAAAACAAAAAAAAAACAAAACAACACTCAGAAAATGGTAATGTATACTTATCTTGAGTATAAATGTTTGCGCCTAAAGTTTGAGTGGTTGTAGTTGAAACTGGTGCACACATTTCACATGAAAATCTCTGAAGTAATTTACAGCTACGAAGGAATTGCTATACAACTTGGAATATAAAAAAATTTTATATTTAGAAAGTATGCGTCTTTAGTATAATACGTGGTTTGTTCAAAAAATAAAGCGATTAAAAAAAAAACAAATATCAGTCAACATTATTGTTGTCGCCTTTAAAATAGTTCTAATTATCAACTTACATATACCAGCGCTTTTTCAGATCGTCGAAACACTTCTCAAACGCTTCGATTTTTGGGATAGCTCTTTTAGCGATTTCTTGTTTGCTTGAAAAAAAGACGAAAAATAACCTTAACCTCTTTATTTTTGGAAATAGAAAAAGTCACACGGAATAATGTCTGGCGAATATGGAGGCTAGGCAATCGTTACAGTATTATTTTGAATTCACGAAAAAACAACGAACTACTAAATATAATACTTACCGATCTAAACAGGGTCGAAATAATAGCATTTGGTCGGAAAAAATCCGGATCAATTCCGGCAACGTAGAACCGGCTGTTGTGGGATTTGAATACATTCTGATAATATCGGTCGTTTAAATTTGATTCATACTGAATATTTAGCTGAGCCAATGTACAAGCATTACTTAACAAAAGCAATTATTATAAGATTTATACTTTCACCCATTTGCTCTATCGCCACTCCTTCTAAATTTTATTTTTCAAATTTTCGCATTTGTACATTTTCAGTTCAGAGGAAGAACGCAGCATGGACGACAAATTGGTGTGTGACGAAGCACATTTACGTACATTAAGCCAATCACCGTTGGCGCTGCAACGCCAACAACAACGTAGACATAGTAATCAGAACACACAGAGTACCACAAAAACCATAACACCAATTCAAAGACGACGCTGTTCGGGCGGAAATGCCATAACTATCAGCAACGAATTTGAACTTCCACGACCCCCGCTGGCTCAGCACGAGCTACTCGACGATGACGGCGACGATGATCCCAAAAGCCAGCGAACCAGTGTGTAGAATCCCACAATAATTTCGCTAACACTTGATATAACCGATAACGGTGATAGCGGCGTCGGTGGCGACGATGAAACCGACTGTGGTCTCAGTAATCCCGCAGTACAAAGCGAGGACAATGACGGAGTTGTAATAGCAGAGACACATAATGAGGATTTAATTGACTCTGCGTGTGAAGCTAGGTTATCAGTATCCGAAAGCCCAGTTCATCAGGGATGATTAGTATGTAATTAAATATGGGACTAAACAAAATATTACTTAACTTTTAACAATACTTAAAATAAGGCAAGGTATCATATGTTATATCGCTTTTAATTCAGCACTTGCCCGACATGTCGAAGATACCACGGCTCCCTGGCGATGGCGCACATTCAGTGGATGATCATACCCCTCCGCACAGCCAAATCATACCCCTCCGCTACACCGACAAAGTCATGCGCTGTCAGTTCGAAGCGACCCACAACGGACAATGACCGCATGCGGGTTAAGAACACCCCGCTGCGTGTGCAATCCGTTCGCATTGTAGAGCAGAGAATGAAGCTCGGTCCGAAAAGACGCACCGAAAGCTGCAGCATATTTGGAAATACGAGCAATTATGGTAAGCTAATAAATTCTGTTTTATCAACCACAAAGTTGCCCATTCCCATAAGTGCAATGCCGTGTAATGCAACTACTAAAGCGATGCTTATCGGCCTATCTGTAACTTGTTTATACATACATATGTAGTTTGATTGAATTGTGTAATTTGCCGTGCGAGCACCTAATTGAAATTCTTTAATTTCCGGTCAACTTCGGTCAATGCTGTCACATCCTACTTACTTCAATAGATTGTGAAACAGAGGAGGGAAAGACGATATCGGAGCTAAGGCCACTTAACAATCAAACCTATGCAGCTTTCAAGAGTGCCAACGTTGTAAAGGGCATTTTGTGTCCATCTCTCACGAATTCGTTCAAGCAACATTCGCTGGAACGTTCATATCTAACATACACTCATCGTCAACGTCAAAAGTCACTGATCATTGTCAATCTGGTTGATTTTATGCTTAAAGTGACGCTCGCCGTCATTTGGTTCATTAAAGAGAGCAAGCGTGAAGGCAAAGTGGTGAGTATGAAGATGTATTACATAACTATTCTATGTGGATCCTTTGGCAGCCACTTTAGTCAAGCAGGCAGTGTCAAGGTTAAAGTTGTAGATTAAGATAAAGACTGTAACTAACTAAATGTTATCTCTCAAAACTAATATAGTTACCAACTTCGCGCTCTGACTCTTATGATTAATACAATATTGCTAATTGGAGAATTCGTGGATCCGTCATTAATATGACCCGAACATTGCAATTAAAATATCCAAACTGAAATTTCGAAGATCTCTTGATACACCTTTGATCCAAAAACAGCATATATTTATATATTCAATGAAATTAATATAAGTAAATGGGATTTAAAGGAAATATATTCATAAATATGATGAATCATTGTTCTTTAGGTTCCAAACAAATATTATTTAATACAGATTTGCTTCACACCGTCGTGTCACCAAATCACATGATCCATTCAATTATTTACTTTTATGCTATTTCTGTTTAGAGTACGTGAGCTGATATCAACTAAAAGATTGTCAAAATACTGTCAATCAACACAAAATTTTCAGGAGCTAAGAAGGAAACAGGAAACAAAAAGCCAACAAATTGACTGACTTAGAATGAGAACTGTTTCACTAGTTAGTTAAGAGCGAGGGAGATAGGCGTGTTGTTATTTTTTGACAGGAGCAACATATCAAAAATGTCTAAAAAATTATGTGTTTGTCTATTTTCATTTCGCCAACAACTATTTACACTGGGCTGGTGTGTACTTGGGTACTGATGACAATGTAAATCACTATGTTGATGATCACGCTTGTATTCACGTTCACGTGTTACCATAAATGCTAAATTTGGATATAAGTCAGTTTACTCTTCCCTGACGACAGCAATTTTGTATTTCCTACAAAGTATTAACTTTTGCATACCTAATTACACTTCGATATTTCTGTATGAATGACAATGTTAAAAATCTAAATTATATTCACATATATCTTATTTTAATTACAATAAAAGTTTCAACTATTTCAATATTTTAATAAAATATTCTTTATTTTAATTTACCTGCAGAACCTGCTTTTAAAGCAAGAGTTTGTGATTTCAATGACACTATGGTAACCAATTATTGGCAGTCCTGGTTGTTGGTTTTTCTAGCAAGTACGAAGATTACGCCAATGCAACACAACAGTTCAAGGGCGAAGTCCAACCATCGTTAAAAATCGGGATATACATAAACCTACCATTTCTAGTGTGACACTTCACCTATCAAGTAGCTATGCCGAAACGATTACAACGACGACAAATTCGCCATACTTACCTGACTTATTAATGATGATTAAGAATTGTAATGTTAAATTAGAACATAAATTGTATAGCGTTCTTTACAGAAAATTTTAAATTAGTTGTAAAATAACAATTTATTAATAAGTTTAAACTGTTGAGTTTTATATGATTATATTATATATTTGCATAGCTAATGAATGAAAATGTTTACGTCGTCTTTAAGTTTATTATATAAGTTTCATTAGTGATGATATTAAATAAAATGCAGAATAAAAAATAATCCTTGGAATTGGAATTTATTTAAAAAGTATTTTAGACCTGATTATGGTAACAAAACGGTAAAACGGGGTAGCAACTGCATACGTTAGAAAGAACAAATGGATAATAAATAAAATAACAAATCGTTGCAAATTGTGCCTGGTGAAGCTAACAAATAGGCTACATCCACGATAAAATCCCTAACTAAGGAGGCAAATATCGGAGCGGAAATATCGATGTTCTTTTCAAAAGCATCAAATAAATGAAATACAATAGTTAGTATGCCTTAAGTTGAGACACTTTGTTAGCCATCTGTTACAACTATTTCTCAATCTACTAACACCCCCTCGGGTGTTTTGTTACTAACCTTTAATCTCTACAAGTTACCAAATAAAATCGACGTTGCCTGGTGTAAACTTTTGGTACGTCAATATATTCCCTCGCCAATGCGCTGCAAAAATTGCCAGCTTCTCGGTCATACAGCAAAGCGCTGTAATCGTTCCCCCCTTTGTGTTAATTGTTCCCTCCCTCCCCATGCCCCATCTGATTGCGAACGCATTTTTTGCATCAACTGCTTCCAACAACACGCATCATCCTCCAAAGACTGTACCAAATTCTTACAAGCAAAAGAGATAATAAAAATTAAAACAATAAACAAATGCTCAATGCGTGAAGCAATAAAAATGCATAAGGAACAAAAAACACCAGCATTTCTATCTAATAACACATATGCTTCAATAGCTTCCAATTCCAACGAAAATATCAAAACAACAAATACTAACGTTGACTCTCCTACCACCATAAACACTAACAACATTAGTTCTCCCAGCAACACTCAAAGATTAAATTCACCAAAAATCCCCAAAAATAGCACTCAATTTAAAAACATCTCTCCTTTACAGCAAACTAATATTCCCAAATCGTCCACAGTGGATTCCACTCAAGCACTGGAAACGAACATTTCAACGACTCTACGGACAAACGGAACTAACCTCTCTCGCCGCTCCATAAACTATGATAGTCCTCCAAGACTCTCTGCCTGTAATGATTTCACCACTAACCTTCCCACTAATAATAGCACACCTCTTTCACAATACAAGCCATCCACTCAAATGACTTCACCATACCAAACAAACTCACTATTCTCTCCGTCTTCGCATTTCCAATCCCTACCTTTTGAACCTCTTCCTTCCCTTCCCCAAGTACTTGCCAACTCCCAAGAAGTAATTACATCCGAAGATGAAATTTAATACAAACAACACCTGAACATACTATATACAGATAAACAGATAAAATATTTTTTTTTTCGCTCTGTCTTATTAATGACGTTTAAAATCATCCAATGGAACATAAACGGGTACAACAACAATTATGATGAACTCTTATTACTCATAAAAGAGCAAAACCCAGACGTTATTTGTATTCAAGAAACACATATCTCAGTTACTCCCAGAAACAACATTTCCTGTCCTAGGCAATACAGCGGTTATTTCTCAAATTTGCATAACATCCAAAGCAATAAGCAAGGCGTTTGCACTTTAATAAAAAAAATCATACCGCATGAAATTATCGATTTAAATTCCTCAATATCATCAATAGTTCTTAAAATCAACTTAAATTTTAGCTTTACTGTCATTAATACGTATATACCACCCCAGCAAGTTTTTAACGAAACTGATTTGAAAGATTTACTTTCCCAACTACCCCCACCGGTTTTATGGACTGGGGACTTCAACGCGTGGAATACACTTTGGGGTTCCCGAAAATCAAACACAAGGGGTGCAATCATAGAGAATTTCTTATTGAACAGCAACCTAATTCTTCTTAACAATGGCGCCCCCACACATTTTTCTACCCACTCTTCCCTAACGAGCGTCGACCTTTCCCTATCCTCCCCCCAGCTCTCCCCCAGAATCAGTTGGGAAGCTTCCTCTATTCTCAGAGGTAGTGACCACTTTCCTATATCGATCTCACTTCAAACAAACTTCCACTTTGAAAAATATAAACATCTCCCAAAATTTATTATTTCACGGGCAAACTGGAATATATTTCAAAATGAAATTTTAAAAATGTTACCCACCACTCCAATCGACAACATCAACCAAGCCACATCGGCATTTACAAAACTGATTCGTTCTGCGGCAAATAAATCAATCCCTCAAACCAAACGTAAGTCTTCAAAGATTTTTCCGATTTGGTGGAACAAAGATCTTGGCCATATGCGTGACAAGAAAAATGAACACTGGAATACTTTCAAGAGATCAATGTCTGAATATAATCTTAACAATTATAAAAAAGCAAACGCCCTCTTTAAAAGAGCTGTAAAGACGGCTAAAAGGAAAAGTTTTGAAGTATTCACTGCCAAAATCTCTCCTGCGTCAACTACCAAAAAGGTATGGTCAGATATTAAACTTTTGACTGGTATCCCTAACAACCGCATTAATTTCATTAATACAAATCAAAGTATTCTGACGAATTCCGCAGATATTGCGGCAACCTTCGCCAATATTTGGTCCACATATTCCCTCGATAGTAATTTTTCTACAGAATATATCGCAGATAAACAACATTGGATATCTGCCACCTATACACCAACGAATATCTCTGCATCAGCAAGAAGCCTAGAATGCGATATTACTTTCCGCGAACTAGAGTCTGCATTACAAAACGCTAAAGGCAAAACACCAGGCATTGATAGGGTATCCTACCCGATGCTCTCAAACCTACCTACAGCTGCCAAAGAAAGACTACTCTGCCTGTACAACAGAATTTTCCACAAAGGTTCATACCCTCAAAACTGGCGGATAGCAACCATTATCCCAATTATTAAACCAAATAAACCATCTAACCTAACTACTTCTTACAGACCAATTTCCTTGCTATCCTGCTTAAGTAAAATTTTCGAAAAAATTATTGCTAGGCGACTTTCATGGTTTGCCACAAAAAATAATTTTATAAATCACAATCAAACGGCTTTCAAACATCAGCACAGTACAATGGATTCACTTATTCAACTCCAACACTATGTATCTGACACTCTCTCCTCCAAAAACCATGCCACTATCCTGGTCACTGATTTTGAGAGAGCTTTTGATCGTATAGGAATTCATGCAGTGCTAAGCCAACTAGCAGCTTGGAAGACAGGTCCAAAAGTTTTTAGAATAGTAAAAGCTTTTATGATCCTAAGGAAATTTCAGGTTCGCATAAACAATGTTCTATCTTGTTTGCATCCTCTCAATAATGGTATACCGCAAGGCTCCCCTCTATCGGTGATGCTTTTTATTATAGCCTTTGATAAATTAACTGAGGTATGTCTTAAAACTAAAGGCATTAAACTCACTATGTACGCGGACGACGCTATTATTTATTGTAATATAAAAGATCCCCAAATTGCTAACAATATTTTTAAGAAAATACTAACAGAGTTTAAGAAATGGGGCATGAAATCTGGTGCAACAATTTCGATTCCAAAATGTAAATTACTACATATTTGTAAAAAGACAAAATGTATATATCCACAGTTAGTTTTTGAAAATATTGTAATAGAATCCGTAAGCAATTTAAATATTTTAGGAGTATATTTTGATAAAAGATTTAATTTTCGGTATCAATGTCTTAACCTAAGAAATAACTTAACAAAAAGGCTACACATAATTAAATATTTAAGTAGTAAACGATCTTTTATTCATCCCAACTCTCTAATAAACGCTACAAGAGCCTTAATACTCGCTAAAATCGACTACGGTTTACCCATCTTTGGATGGTGCGCCAACTCTAATTTGAAACTTTTGGAACCTCCTTATCATGCAGCGAGCCGTCGGAGTATAAACGCTTTCCCTACATCACCTATTAAGTGTATCTTGGCGGAATGTGGCCTACCAACAATAAAGGAAAGGGTATACGAAAGAACGATGCTACTGATTCCAAAACTGATATACTCTCCAAATGCCAGCTTACATAAAACCGTAATTTACGCGTCACGACATAAACGGAACTTCAGGCTAAAATCCACTTTACGCCGTTGTATCAAATACGGAAAAGACTTAAACATATATCCGCCCTCTAAGTACAAGAGAGTCAACAAACAGCCGGAGTGGCTGTTAAAAAAAGAAACTATTAACATGTCCCTGCACACCTTCAAAAAGAGCAACACCAGTAATTTAGTATTTCAGAAACTCTTCTTAGAGTTAATGAAAAATTATGAAGAAAACAATTGGACTGCAATTTACACAGACGGGTCCAAAGCGATAAACACAGCTTTTGCTCTCACCAAACCAAATGGAGAAGTTATTACAGGCGGGATTCTTCCTTGTTACTCATCGATATTTACAGCTGAGGCCTTTGCTGTTTTCAAAGCCCTAGAATATGCGATACATATCAAAGGCAAATTTGTTATTTGCTCGGACAGCTTTTCTTGTCTATCTGCTGTTTGTAACATTCGCAACACTGCCTCACTTATATCGAACATTCGTGACCTGTGCGTTAAATACAGTCACAAAGTTGCACTACTCTGGGTACCAGGACATGTTGGTATTACGGGTAATGAACATGCCGACCACGCAGCTCGGTTTTTTGAATCAGCGCCAACCCTACTATATGAGCCACATGACAGAAACAACCTCTTTAATATGCTGGACCGTCACGTTTTCGAAATTAAACACGCGGAATGGAAACGTTTCGACCATTGGTACTCTACCTTCAATCCCACAAGGACAAAAGTGGTATATCCAAGAAATATATCTCGCCTACAAGCTACCATCTTCACACGTCTAAGGATTGGTCACACACAACTCACACATCAGCACCTCCTTACTGGCAAAGTAAAACCATCTTGCCCTCTCTGCACAAGCACGCTATCACTTCACCACATCTTTAACGAATGTTCGGCTTTAGCGAGTATTAGGCAAAAGCACAATTTTTTTCCAAACTATCAAGATTTGTTGAAAGTTCCTTCGTTTGTAAATATTATAAGCATTTATAATTTTATTACTGATTGTTACTTACAAAATAAAATATAACTTTATATTTAGCTAGTAACCTAAGATATTTGTTCATTCAGAGTCGATGGCTTTAATAGCTCGTACTCTTTTTAATATTAGGTTTAATATTACTTTGTATATTTCTCCTAATAAATAAGTAATAATAATAATAAAATGTTACATGTATGTATGTATGTGATTGGCGTTGCAACCGTTTAGCCGGTTATAGCCGATCGACGATAGTGCGCCACCTCTCTCTCTCCTTCGCAGTTCGGCGCCAGTTGGAGATCCCAAGTGTAACCAGGTCGCTCTCCACCTGGTCCCTCCAACGGAGTGGAGGCCTTCCCCTTCCTCGGCTTCCTCCGGCGGGTACTGCATCGAACACTTTCAGGGCTGGATTGTTTTCGTCCATTCGGACAACATGACCTAGCCAGCGAGCCGCTGTCTTTTTATTCGCTGAACTATGTCAATGTCGTCGTTTAACTCGTACAGCTCATCGTTCCATCGTCTGCGGTATTCGTCGTTGCCAATGTTCTGAGGACCATAAATCTTGCGCAAAATTTTCCTCTCGAAAACTCCTAGTGTCGTCTCATCTGATGTTGACATCGTCCAAGCTTCTGCACCGTAAAGCAGGACGGGAATGATAAGCGACTTGTAGAGCTTGATTTTGGTTCGTCGAGAGAGGACTTTACTGTTCAATTGCTGGATTTCGAGGCTGACATTTTTCGTGTTGTTGATGCTGGTTCCCAGGTATACGAAATTATCTACGACCTCGAAGTTATGACTGTCAACAGTGACGTGGGAGCCAAGACGTGAATGCGCCGACTTTTTGCTTGATGACAGGAGATATTTCGTCTTGTCATCATTCACTTCCAGACCCATTCGCTTCGCCTCCTTATCCATGCGGGAAAAAGCAGAACAAACGGCGCGGTTGTTGCTTCCGATGATATCAATATCATCGACGTACGCCAGGAGCTGTACACTCTTGTAGAAGATTGTACCTCCTCTATTTAGCTCTGCAGCTCTTATAATTTTTTCCAGCATCAGGTTAAAGAAGTCGCACGATAGTGAGTCACCTTGCCTGAAACCTCGTTTGGTATCGAACGGCTCGGATAGGTCCTTCACAATCATGACGGAGCTTTTGGTGTTGGTCAACGTCAGCTTACACAGCCATATTAGTTTTGCGGGGATACCAAATTCAGACATCGCGGCATAAAGGCAGCTCCTTTTCGTGCTGTCGAAAGCAGCTTTAAAATCGACAAAAAGGTGGTGTGTGTCGATCCTCTTTTCACGGGTCTTCTCCAAGATTTGGCGCATGGTGAATATCTGGTCAGTTGTTGATTTTCCAGGTCTAAAGCCACACTGATAAGGTCCAATCAGTTTGTTGACGGTGGGCTTTAGTCTTTCACACAGTACGCTCGATAGAACCTTGTATGCGATATTTAGGAGGCTGATCCCACGGTAATTGGCGCAGATTGTGGGATCTCCCTTTTTATGGATTGGGCAGAGCACACTGAGATTCCAATCGTCAGGCATGCTTTCTTCCGACCATATTCTGCAAAGAAGCTGATGCATGCACCTTATCAGTTCTTCGCCGCCGTATTTGAATAGCTCGGCCGGTAATCCATCGGCCCCCGCCGCTTTGTTGTTCTTCAAGCGTGTAATTGCTATTCGAATTTCTTCATGGTCGGGTAATGGAACATCTATTCCATCGTCATCGATTGGGGAATCGGGTTCGCCATCTCCTGGTGTTGTACTCTCACTGCCATTCAGCAGGTCGGAGAAGTGTTCCCTCCATAATCCCAGTATGCCCTGGACATCGATTACCAGATTACCACCTTGGTCTCTACATGAGGATGCTCCGGTCTTGAAACCTTCGTTAAGTCGCTTCATTTTTTCATAAAATTTTCGAGCATTACCTCTGTCTGCCAGCTTCTCAAGCTCTTCGTACTCTCGCTTCCCTCTTCAGCTCTCGGTATCTATCCCATCCCGCACGTGTTGTGGTCGTTTGCAACGTTGCGAGGTAGGCAGTCTGTTTTCTCTCCGCTGCGAGACGGCAATCCTCATCGTACCAGCTTTTTTTTTGTCATTGCCGAAATTAAACTGTTTCGGCTGCAGCGGTACGCAGTGAGTTTGAGATGCCATTCCACAGTTCCCTTATACCGAGATGCTGATGAGTGCTCTCAGAGAGCAGGAGTGCAAGTCGAGTAGAGTATTTCGTGGCTGTCTCTTGCGATTGCAGCTTTTCGACGTCGAACCTTCCTTGTGTTTGTTGACGGGCGTTCTTGGCTGCACAGAGGCGGATGCGTATCTTCGCTGCGACCAGATAGTGGTCCGAGTCTATATTTGGTCCTCGGAGCGTACGCACGTCTAAAACACAGGAGACATGTCTTCCGTCTATCACAACGTGATCGATTTGGTTCCGCGTGTTTCGATCAGGAGACAGCCAAGTAGCTTGATGTATTTTCTTATGCTGGAATCTGGTACTACAGACGACCATATTTCGGGCCCCAGCGAAGTCGATCAGCCTCAGGCCTTTGGCGACATCGTGGCGGGGGCAGCGCGCTCATAGAAAGCATCTTTGGTCACATCGTCCTTCTCTTCCGTTGGGGCGTGGGCGCAAATCAGCGATATGTTGAAGAACCTCGCTTTGATGCGGATTGTGGCAAGACGTTCATCCACCGGGGTGAATGCCAGGACTCTGCGACGGAGTCTCTCTCCCACCACAAACCCAACACCAAATTTGCGCTCCTTTATATGGCCGCTGTAGTAGATGTCACAAGGACCCACCTTCTTCCGTCCTTGTCCCGTCCATCGCACTTCTTGGATGGCGGTGATGTCAGCCTTGAGTCGTATGAGGACATCAACCAGCTGGGCAGAGGCACCTTCCCAATTAAGGGTCCGGACATTCCAGGTGCATGCCCTTATATCATTATCCTTAAAACGTTTGTAGGGGTCGTCATCAAAAGGGGGTGTCTCATCCGAGGCTTTCGTAGATTTTTCATTGGGGGGTGTTTTTATGTGGTGGGTCCCAAACCCTACGCACAACCGCATAAGCGGGCTTCGCCTTCTCACTTTAGCTCGCCTTCAAACGGATGTCTGTTGGCTACCCACAGGATACTTGGTCTAAAACCGGAAGTCGTGAGCTGCTTAAACCATGTGGAGAAGAATCGTTTCTGGCCACACCCAAGTGAATGACAATCAAAACTTTCCTCACTTGCGTGAACTTCTACACATGATCCCATCCTCCAACTTCTACACATGATACATATACAAAAATTAATTTAAAACGGAATTTTAAAACACAATTCGTTTGGTAAGTGTAAATGTTTAGAAACTTGTTTATACAACTCCACGATTCCACCACTCCAAACGACGCCATATTTTTTCCCGCTCTTTTAACATTTCTCTTCAGTAAGGTTTAAGGTTTGTCTCTTCAGGTAAGGTAATCATTAAAAGATATACGATCCAACAAGGAGTCGAAATTATTAAAATATACTCCGAAATTCGGAGTCAGTGGCCTCAACTTTAAGAGCGCTACATACAATTTATGGTCGTCATAATCGCTCTGCCTGACCACTCAATGATAACCGAATATTTTTGGACCGAATTGGATGATATGGACTTGGACAATATGTGGTTCCAACAGGACGACGCCACAAGCTATATAGCGAATGTCACACTCGATTTATTGAAAAGCAAGTTTGGTGAACGTGTTATCTCACGAATGTTGGGTTCAGCGTCTAGACTTGTGCTAGCGTACCCGTGGTGGCCATGAAAAAGAAATTGAGTTTCATACATAATGGCATTGAATGTACTTTCACAGAAACAATTTCATTGATATTTGTTTTATTATTATTATAAAAAACTCTGATTGAAAAACCCTTTATATGAGGGCTCAGGTAATTCCTGGACCGATTGCACTTACCATCAAACTATATCACATCCAAGATTATACGCTCACTTAATTTCACAGAGTTATTAACCAATATGTGTGGTGTAATCCTATGGTATGTTTGAGAACTTAATATTATATGTAGGAGCTAAAGAAAGTTTAGACCCCATTTTACCTATGAATTTTAGGTTCAGAGACACATTATTAGAAGATATATATTTCCTCTGAATTGTTATAAAATATATGAGAAATTTGAAAATATCTTCGGGAAAAATATCTATTTGCCCTGAGGTCTTCATGTACGATATTTAAGGTCGTTAAAAATCATAGTACGAATTCGAAAAATTTGTATTTGTACAAATTGGTTTTAACCCTCTCATGCCCGTATTAAAATGGGCGGAGCTAACATTTTTTTTAGTACAGATATATATTAGTCTTAACTCTAGTGATAAAAATTTCAAAGTCTTATGTATCCTGGTTCATTAGTTACAGGATGTTGCTTATAGGCACAAATTAATTTATTATAAATAAATTAAACACCTTTCTCATGAAATTATTTAATTTCCTTCCATAAATCGAACTTTCCGAGCAGGGCATAATACAAAATTTCAAATTTTACTATCTAGAATTTTAAAAGAGTCTCTCTATATCGTATGGGGACGAACAAAAAATATGATATTACACTTATAGATTTCACAAATCATGTCACAAAGGCATGGGATACAGACGTCAAGAGCCAAACAATAGCAAACGTCAAAACAAAATTACAGAATACATGTTTTAACGTATGTACATAAAACATTATGCGAATTCAATAAATAAAACAGTGTATAAATAAATATTTTACAGCTTTTTGAAAAATTGTTTGCTTTGATGAAAATTCTATAACTGGAAGTTTTTTTGTGGATTATGGTGATTCGAATTAGAGAAGTTCCTTTGTATTTCTCAATGAATAATAGATGTAAAAGGTTTCAACTTCCGTTGTTGTAATTGTAGATAACGAACTCTACGTTTTTTTACGAAAAAAAAAAACACATGACAGGGTGATAAAGCGTTTCGAAATAGAGTTTTGTACTCTCGTAATTTATTTCTTTAATTTTATTGAAATAGCACATATACGAGTATTCGACATAAAGTCCACTATAATAACGAATGCCATCATAAATGTGTGATATAGTGCCCATGGGATGTTTGAACCCCTAATACTATGTGTAGAAGCTAGAGGAAGATTTTATTTTGTAGCACTGAGGCATATTATTAGAAGAAACATATTTCTTCTGAATTGTTATAAAATATATGAGAAATTTGAAAATAATTACGGAAAAAATACCCATTTTCAAGGAAGTCTGTTCCATATATGGGATCTATAATTCAATATTGTTTTAGTAGGAAGTAGCTGCAAACCGATTTCGCAAATCTATAACATCAAAAATTATTGAATTTGGTCGAGTAGTTTCTGAGATATAGTTTTTCAACAAAAATGGACAACCCCACACCCATTTTCCATTTAATATTTTTTGCAAATGTGTAGAAATGTTGTGTTGAGAAAAGTTCTCTAAATTACTAATATTAATTTCATATTATTTTAGTTTTTCTGATTTTGTCCGTCTCGTTGCGACTTCTTACTGAACCGAACAAACTAGTTGCATTTATTTTAAACAATACTGTACGTTTGTGTACTTTGGTCCATCTTGTGCTCTGATTAGGTATTTAATATATCTGTGGACGAGTATGGACTGCTGTGATTGCTCTACTTTTAAGTAATAAGTTACGATAATGGAGATATTTTTCTTATAATCATCATTGATTACTGATGTGGTGCAAATATATATGTATCAATGCAGCAGCAACATATTTGAGTTCATAGTGCTTGTTTTTGCTTTTACACAAGATAAGCCCAACCTTATGTTTGAAAATTTTTAAACAACTACACAACCAAAAGCATATGGCTTAATTGTTAAACTTTTACACATAACCCATAACCCAGTCAGCATTTGGAATAATGTTTTGTGTGTCATACGTTCGAACAATTTTCTTTAAAAAGCATTTGATTAGAATTATTGAAAATATTTAACATTTACATATTATTATTATTAATATTATACCCAAGCGTTAAACAATGTTTTTTAGGTAATATTAAAAGTAACTAATGTGACCTTTTTCAAACATTCATGCGATACATTTTCTTGCTTTACAAGATAAAAGAAGACTATAAGTAACCTCTTAATAAAACTACGTTACTTTGGACGACAGGCAACTGCCAGTCTTTTGTGATTATTAGTTCACCAAAAACCCTAAATTTCTAGTGTATTAGCTTGAAAAGGCTGACTGGGAAGCCAATAAATCTGTGATCATATATGTATATATGTAAGTAAAAAAGGCGAAAGCCACATATTGGCTTATGTTTTCAGAAAGTTAAATTAGAATAATAAACTAGCCCTATTAGGAATGCAGAAACATTGGGTTACTATTAATCTGCAAAACACTTTTACTGCTTAACATTCGCACGATTTTATTTTAGGTGTTCTGTAATTCGTTCGATTTCATTTGATTTATAATTTAAATTCGAAACAGCTGATTTCTTTGTTACAATCTGACAAACAAATAAAAAGATTTCGTTGGCTCAAAATATGAAATTTAGTAGTTTTTACTAACCCTTTCATGCCCAATGTTGCCTATAGGCAGCGGTTTTTTGAATTATGTAGACTTATATTATCCGCAGAGAGAAATTGACAAAACTCGTTTCGAGAAAAAAGTTATACAAAAGTGGTTATACAAAAAGTTTTTAAACAAAGTGAACTATATAAATAAGTAAAGATAAGAGAGTTATTTAAAAAAATGTTCATGAGAAAGGTATCTAGTTTATTTATAATAAATTAATTTGTGCCTATAAGCAACATCCTGCAATTAATGAACCAGGATACATAGGACTTTGAAATTTTGATCACTTCATATTTGAGTTATGACCAATATATGTCTGTCCTAAAAATGTTAGCTCCGCCCATTTTAATTCGGGCATGAAAGAGTTAAAGAAACAATGTTTTTGAGCGATATTAGCAAGATAGAATCGAAAGGCGACATTTGATAGACCATTCTAATCCCCTGTCTACATCGGATTCCACCTGAGTTTTGCTAAAACCTTTTTTTACTTGTCGACTTGAGATGGTTTCTTTTTGCTTTAGATTTATTTCCACATTTTTAAAAATACTCAACTTTACTTTAGTCAGATCCATTCGTCCATAGGTAATTTAATAAAAATGGCAACAAATCCTCGGTTTTATGCTGAAGTTTGGTTCCAATGGTCAGTTGAGAAGGATACCAATATTTCTCTGGGTAGAAGTGCGGTATCAACATTTGTATCCCCAATGATTAATATTTTGTGCCATAAGTGGATTAAATTTTAAATATCAGAAGTTTATCCCAGAAAAGCAAAACTTCACTTAAGTCATAAAAATAAACGAGTTAGATATATGGTTATATATATCCAAATGATCAGGCCGACGACAAGAGTTGAAATTCGTCTGTCCGTCTGGCCATGCAATGGATACCTTGAGTAACTGGGCGAAATAGGACCATTGCCACGACCACAAAATGGTGAAACCCGAAAACCTATAAACGGTCATAACTAACCCATAAATAAAGCCATAAAAGTAAATTTTGGTATAAAGGATCACACTAGGAATATCTCGAAAACCAAGAAAGATATATAAAAAACTTCTGTAGTCGGTTCCCTTACGTACCCCATTACACAACTTAAAAATTGATTTAATCGGATAAAACCCTAACACTTCCCATACAAAGGTTATGTTGAAAACTACTAAAACTACTACTCACTAACGGAAACGTCAGAAACCTTAAATTTTACAAAAAAAAGGCAGAGGAGAGGTGCACTCAGATTTAAATGGAAAATGGGCGTAGCGTCGCCCACTTATGGTTCAAAAACTACTCGACCGATTTTAATGAAATTCGGTACATAATACTTTTTTGACACCCTGATGATACGGATGGAAAATGGTTCACAACCACGACTACTTCAAATATAACTCAATTATGAATTCCATCTGATTCCTTCTGGTCTGATTATCATCTGGGGATTCACTTGTGGAAAAATTGTCGAAATCGGACTATAACCTTTCAAGGCTCCGGATATCAAACATGAAGAACTCAGTGCCTAAGGTGTAACGTTTCAGATTTCTAGAACAGGGAAAAATAAAAACGGAACTATTTACAGAACACATCAAGGACTCTAATAATATGGAAATGTTGCCCGAAAATGATTTGCAGAACATACCTGATAGTCTTTGAACTTACAAACAAATCACATTTAAGTAGGGTGTTACTCATAGGTCAGAAATTAGTATTATTAGGTTGAAAATAACAAAACAAATAAATGGATAAAAATATGTATAAATATATATATATATATATACATACAAATATATTGCAATAACAACATGATTATCATCCTAAATATAAACACAACATCAAACACTATCGGCTTAACGACACAACAACAGCTAAATGTCAAACAAGTTGCGATGTTAAATGAAATGAAAATGAGAGGCAATGTTAACTAACATTACAGCGAATACTGTTAACAATAAAAGAGAGAATTTGTTATTGGATGTTAGATAGCAGACTAATGTAAATACAAGGCATTTCTGAAATTTAATTTAACCGGTTATTTATCAAAAACATTTCAGAAAATATATAGAACAGTTAAAAAATAATTATATTAAATATGTAAGACATACATACATAAATAAAATTTATAAATAATAAATATTAACGCTTCTCAATATTTTGAAGTTAACTACGTTTCTTCTCGGTGAGCTTTTATTAACAGAAAGCTCAGCATCAGTAAATGCTTGTTGCAAATACCTTCTGAATGCCAAAGCAAGACATTTTGATTTCAGTTGCCGCTTCGTTTTACTCTTGAACGCTACAAAAACCGCACGAAAGAATCGGTTAAGTATACGCTCCGTCGGACAGTTATTCAAAGTGATATTCAAGTGACAAGTGGAAGATGGAGTTCATGTGAACAATATTGCTTTGTTAGTACAGAAAATTTAAAAAAATTGTGACTTTGTAAATGGATCATTTGTGATGGTCTCATGAAACAAAATGCAAGCTAAATTCGGCTGCTCATTAAACAAAAAAATAATTTTAACAGTAAAAAATTAAAAATAAATAATTGTCTTTAGAAACATCTTTCGGTGTACTAAATTATTAAAGTGGCAATTATTTTTAAATGCATAAATCAGACCAGTGTCCCAAATGATGAAAGTAATAAATAACAAGTAAGGAAGGGCTAAGTTCGGGTGTAACCGAACATTTTATACTCTCGCAATTTATTTATTTAACTTTATTAATATTATAAAATACACAATTTGACCCGCACATTCGTCATATATATTGTATAAAGTCCATTGAAAGTTGGAAACCATAATATTAGGTTAGAAGCACCGAGGTCCTCGTGTTCGATATATGGGGCCTTAAAAACCTATGGTCCGATTTCGGCGATTTTTAGAATGGGGCTGCCACACTATTAACATAGTATTTGTGCAAAGTTCTGCACCGATATCTTCACTTGTACTTACTTTATATATTGTAAAGTAAACGATTCAGATCGTCTTCGAAGTTCTGGTATATAGGAAGTAGGCGTAGTTGTGAAGCGATTTGGCCTATTTTCACAACATATCATTGGGATGTAAGGAAACTATTACACACCAAGTTTCATTGAAATCGGTCGAGTAGTTCCTGAGATATGGTTTTTGACCCATAAGTGGGCGACGCCACGCCCATTTTCCATTTTGTAAAAAAATCTGAGTGCAGCTTCCATCTGCCATTTCTTATGTGAAATTTAGTGTTTCTGACGTTTTTCGTTAGTGAGTTAACCCACTTTTAGTAATTTTCAACCTAACTTTTGTATGGGAGGTGGGCGTGGTTATGATCCGATTTCTTTCATTTTTGGACTGTATTAGGAAGTGGCTAAAAAAAACGACTGCAGAAAGTTTGGTTTATATAGCTCTATTGGTTTGCGATATATGTACAAAAACTTAGTAGGGGGCGGGGCCACGCCCACTTCCCCAAAAAAATTACATCCAAATATGCCCCTTAATAGTACGATCCTTCATACCAAATTTTATTTCCATAGCTTTATTTATGGCTTAGTTATGGCACTTTATGTGTTTTCGGTTTTCGCCATTTTGTGGGCGTGGCAGTGGTCCGATTTTGCTCATTTTCGAAAGCAACCTTCCTATGGTGCCAAGAAATAAGTGTGCCAAGTTTCATCAAGATATCTTAATTTTTACTCAAGTTACAGCTTGCACAGACGGACGGACGGACGGACGGACAGACAGACATTCGGATTTGAACTCCACTCTTCACCCTGATCACTTTGGTATATATAACCCTATATCTAACTCGTTTAGTTTTGGGTGTTACAAACAACCGTTATGTGAACAAAACTATAATACTCTCTTTAGCAACATTTGTTGCGAGAGTATAAAAACGTAAATAGAATATAAATGACAGAAAAAGGGCGCCTTTGAAAGGATTCCGCCTGAATTCAAATTCAATTGAATTAAAATTTTCGTAAAAGCAACCGTAAAATCAACATTGTCGGTCGCAAATTCTTTCTGAATAAAACACAAAACAACAAACCCATCGCCGGCGATGAAAGAATAATGTCGTGTTGTGAAAATTTAGAAATTATTGTGCAAATATTATGCGAATATAAGTGGCTCCAACTACTACTTAACGTCTAGAAAAGGCGGTATGCGATCTACGTTTGCTTAACAAACAGGAATAGGTGAGGGAGAAGATGAATCTCACATGTTTTTATTTACAGGTTGTCAGTAGTAGGACTACCTTATTCAGCTAGGGATACTTGTTTTGACCTTTTTTGAAGTGTATAATGCAATTGAATGTCCAAAACAATTATTTGTGTAAACGAAAATGGTTATAAGTGAGAGTTTAGAAAATATGGAACATGGATTTCAAACCCTCAGACTGATCTGGGAAATTCACTTTTTCATTTGTGGCACAAAAGATAAATAAGAGTTTACGCAGAAGTGATGCTTGTACAAATCAGACATCACAATTTATTTAGAGACATCAATGAAGATTTGGGAATTGGTATTCGAAAACCATGTAAGAAATACATATAAACATATATTTATGTGGAATAGTTGTAGATTTTTAATGAAAATATTAAAACATAATAGCGGTATGAATGGGAGTAGTTGCTAGTGTTGAAGATACACATACATACATATGCATAATAAAAAGCATTAAAATTTGAATAAATACATTTAAATTTAATTTCACATTTATTTCAAAGTATAATATAAACGTATCAATACTCACATTGGTTGTGTAATCGTTCGTTGCATTGCAGTCGCAAATGCCGCAAACTTGAATATCTTGTTGAATATGGTAATTTTACAGAAAGCCAACATTTAGACTGCATGTATAAATTGGTGACAGATGGACAAAAAAACAGAACAAAAAAACAACAAAGGAAATTCTATATAATCTAAAATATGTTAAGACACAATATTAGCATGAAATCAGTGGTTTGAAACATCACGTCTACTGAGGATAGGTTTTTAGCTTTGTCATGGTTATTTCAGTGGTTAGTAAAAGTTTTCAGTAGCTTTTAAGATTTCCCAAAGTAGTAATTTGGAATTTTAAATACATTCTAAAATTTACTTAATCTTCCGCAACCAAAAAGTGATAAAATATTTTAAATCTTTAAAGTGACTGTGACTCCGATTTTTATCAAAATTTCCAATTTTGATTCCAACAGATTATTTTACTTACAAACAACCGTTAAAGGCAACATCGTAACAAGTCTCAGACTTGTTGGAAATGCTATCGAAATCCTCCTATACAAATTACATTCTCCGTGCCTGTGTCTGACTTAAAACTGATTAAATTTTAACAAAATTATGGGTACAATTTTTTTGAACAACAATGTGATTCGGTGCTCAGAATATATAAAAACCTAAGGTTCATAAACCTCCTATGATAGTTTTCATTCTATTTTTTGTGATGTTTCCTAATGAAATTAAGTAGATATGTTTTCTTAAGTCTATCGGTTCAAGTGATACATATCTCAATGAAAATATAATTAATTTCGCATAATGTGTTTTGGTGACAAAAAAAAAGTGATGACAAGAAAAAAGTGAAAAGTGATATCAATTCATATCTTCCTCTAGCAACAATATGGTGAATATACAAATCTATATCGGTCGGATTGACTTCAAAGTAGATATTTCGTAAGATATCTTAATGAAATAAATTAAAACTTGTGGTTCTAGTTCATATGATAAATAAAAATTATACTAAAAATTTGCAATTATAAACATACTAATGAAAGTGGACTTTTTGCAATCACTTAGAAATATATCACGCACATTTAATAGTTTCAATTCGCGATAAAATTCCACTTGGCTGGAACCGCTTATTTATTTATTTTAATTAAACAAATAAACAAAATTAAATTGATTATTCTTATATGTGGTTCATTTTAAAAGTTCACCTTTCTATTGCAAGTTACGAACATTCATATCCACAATTTCTGATTCAGCATTTTTCTACTTTTTTATGGTAAAACAAGCAATTATACAAATATTCCATGGTGTTTAGGTACTGGACAATAAAAGCAAATAAATTAATTTTTATAGCTTTTAAATAATTAGCAAGTCACACAATTTCAAATGTTTTTATAGGCGATAAATATTGGAGCGCCAAGTGAACAAGCGATATTTGCACAGGTCTAACCGATATAAGAAACACATACAAATACAATTAATACAGAGGAAAAACGTAATAGCACTTCATAAGTAAATAACGAATAACAAAGCAAAAACTAGTAAAAACTTTTATAATTATTTATATATTTTACTACGGTAAAAAGTTGGTAAAGTAAGAGCAAAATAAAATGGTAATTTCAACTGCTATTGTGCGGTAAAATCACACACATAAGTGTATGCACCTATATGCGAATGGACATTTACCCACAAATCAAACACACGCGCAGGACAACTGTAATTAAACTTCATTTAACGTGCAAAATTCAGATCAAACAAAAGAGAATAAAGCACTTTTATTGGCAGACATATGCACATGCGCCTGTGGTCTTTTTTATAGGTATGCGGATAAATATGCCATTAGGCCGGAGAGAATTCTAGGTCATTGCTATGCTTGTATACTGTGGTGTTTATGTATTTATGACACGCCGTTAAAAGGTTTCTAACACACGACAAAAATTTTAATAATTATTTATTTGTGTGTATGTATTTAAATACATGTATGTATATCAGTATTGACATATGTATTTATGTCCGCACAACCAATTTGAAGAAAGACATAAAATCAATGCAAATTATTGCAGCATCAGCGAGCAACAGTTTAAAAATAAATTCCAGCCGAAGAAAGTTCAATGAAACGTCGAGCCATTCAAGCAACCACCCCTCTGGATAAGAGTACGATGTATGTGAATCCTAGTGCAGAAAAACAAAAACTTACTATTTATTTTTAATGTAGTTAATTTCGTCGGTTACTGCTATTTAAAGTGCCACCAATTCCATTTAAGGGTGAAATGTGGTGAGGTTGTTTGGAAAATTTCGACAACAAGAGTAAATTTGGCGCGAAGTATAGAATATAGTATAGCTGAAGTAAGTAGACTTCGTTGGTTAAATATCCTTTGTCATATATATGAAATTTGTGGAAATTGTTAATAAACTAAACTACAAAAATATGTCTGCCATCACTAATGCGGGCATACCAGCGGCAAGTAATTTCTGAAAATATATTTGTCCATGGCTTCCTTGTTATCTACTACATGTAAATAAGTATGTACATATGTATGTAAATACTGTAGAGTCTATGTGGAACATTTACGCTACGCCTTTGCTTCTAAGTTGCTACAGCAAGGACTTTCGTTTGGAGTTTGCATACAATTTGCGCTTCAGCGTAAATTCATCAAAGTCAGAGTTTGGCTGACTAAATGGATACAAATGAAATTAGTGGCAACGATAATAAAATTGATTAGCATTTCGCTTTTTCCATCCATTTGTAGTTGTTATAGTTGAAGGATGACCATCACCATCAAAGGGAATATTCAGGGAAAAAGGGAGTTTCTTCACAAATAAGTATAGAGCAAAGCAAATAAATCAAAGGATGTTTAAATTATAAACGGTTATAGCGACTCTGTTGTACCTTCTTCGATGGAGTTATTATATCTATGAAGGCCTTAATCGGTAATTTTTGACTCATATTTGTCATATAGTTCAAGCCTTTCAATTAAACCAAAATTATTCATTTTAGGCGTATGGTTTTAAGGTAATAATGTGTGTTATTTTAATATCAACAAAAAATTACTTACATAAAATTATTCATCCATGTCTCTCGACTTTCGCAGTAGAGTATTCCAAATAGTATTGAAAATATATCTCTTTACTATTGTTCACTAAGATACTTAGACAATATGCTGTAGTTCTGATAATAAGATGATAAAAGTTCCATGAAGAAAATGTTAAATAATTCATTTTCTAATAAAGATAAAAGTTTATAGATTTTGACACAGACCGAATGAAATCTTCAAACAAAAATCACAGTGTTGATAAATCAGGTCTTTCGATATATCCGAGTTATCGATTGTTGGATCCTATATGAACAGGCAATGTGCGTTTAGACTTTTGATAATTAAATGGTTATCACACGCCTTTAATTATTACGAACTGTGAGAATACCGAATTTTCTTTTGGTATATGAGTATTTATTAAGTTCAGGCTGCATACGTATCTGATTGGGCTCACCCATCTATAAACCATAAGTAAAACTTTACATATCTTACATAAGTATATCCTAGCTTTGACATCAAAGCACTATGGTCATTAAAATTTATTTTACAAATAAACTGAGTCTAGGAATTTAGTTGATCGAAAGATATTACTTTTCGAAAAACCATTTCACACCAATAAATAAAATATATTTTGGTGATACAACTTTTATAAATAACTCAATTTCAGTACCATTCAACCAGTTCTTATACCCGGTAATTGGATTAATTTGCATTTTATTTATGCAATAAATTTGGAGTTCACTCCAAACAACAAAAACGGTTTTCATATTAAATATATATATTAGTGTTGTGATCGATCACTCTAAGTACTTTTGAATTATTTATGAAGATTCAACGCCTATTACTTCCGAATTTGTAGACGATTATAGTTCTAATATTATAATAATTCTTATATTATATGTAACATTTTTAATTTGTTCTGGCTCATTGATTATAATAATTATCATTCAAATCCCCATTAATATTTGCATTAAATTTCTAACAAGCAAGTACTGCATATGATTTCATCGCTTAATAAGTTCTTCCAATTGGTAATTTAAAGACAATTAGTATTCAAATCAGTTTCCCCTTCAGTTTGTGCTGCACTTGTTTATCTTTTGACCGCTTCTGGAAAGCCGTTAGTCCCATCTGCCCTTTTTACGAATTATATTTTCTTATACGAGTATTCTTTACGCCACCTATTTACCACCTTCTGAGCAGATTATGGCTCATTGCGTCCTTTGGAAATTATGTTGCAGGATAAATTTAACTTAAATTTTCTTTACCGTATAATTTGTTTTGTTCTTCAAAACTTGTTTGCTGAATACACTCATTCAACAATTTCATCAATTTTTTGAGATTATTCACTTCATAATTCGTTTACTTTGCAAAGGGCAATTTTATTTTTTTGTAATTTAAGTAAATGTGCTGTTGGTGCTGTAGAGTCATTTACTGTTCAGGTAAATCCGAGATAATTATCTGTGCTATAAAAGTAGTATGAGTAAATTTGAAAGAAAACACTGAAGATGAAGGATGTTCGCGCATTGCGGCCACTGTTTACGAAGATATTACTATTGAAGGATTCTGACCTAACAAACTTTTGAAAATACTTTCTTATATCTTTTATGTATTTTTTTGTAATTTTGTTAAACTATATTGGTACTAAAATATATCTGATTACATTAAAAACCAAACGAATATAGATTAAACTAAAATAAACGTTAGATAAGACCATTTATATTACAATCTCTTGATTTTCATTTCAAAAGAATAGTGATGGTCTATTGTTAGTCTTCACTCGGTGCAAATATCTGACGTCAAGCACCGTTTTGTTTGATACAAATCGACTCAAACTCTCTTTAAATGCCAAATGCCAGGAAAAATCTCTGATGCAATTTATGAATATACATGGTATCATCAGTTTGATTTATTATCTTGACATCCGAAAGCTCAAACGTCGTATATAACTCCCTGCGTATATATAGAGATTTGTGTACTCTAATATTTACATTGAGTATCTAAAATAGAATTTAGTTACATTTAACACCATTTTGATCACATTATAAAACAGTAACTGGGCACGTTCTACTGAAATTTTTGTAAACATGAGTTAGTATTCATATAACGGGTGATTTTTTTGAGGTTAGGATTTTCATGCATTAGTATTTGACAGATCACGTGGGATTTCAGACATGGTGTCAAAGAGAAAGATGCTCAGTATGCTTTGACATTTCATCATGAATAGACTTACTAACGAGCAACGCTTGCAAATCATTGAATTTTATTACCAAAATCAGTGTTCGGTTCGAAAATTTTTTATCGACAAATTTTGTTCAGCGATGAGGCTCATTTCTGGTTGAATGGCTACGTAAATAAGCAAAATTGCCGCATTTGGGGTGAAGAGCAACCAGAAGCCGTTCAAGAACTGCCCATGCATCCCGAAAAATGCACTGTTTGGTGTGGTTTGTACGCTGGTGTAATCATTGGACCGTATTTTTTCAAAGATGCTGTTGGACGCAACGTTACGGTGAATGGCGATCGCTATCGTTCGATGCTAACAAACTTTTTGTTGCCAAAAATGGAAGAACTGAACTTGGTTGACATGTGGTTTCAACAAGATGGCGCTACATGCCACACAGCTCGCGATTCTATGGCCATTTTGAGGAAAACTTCGGAGAACAATTCATCTCAAGAAATGGACCCGTAAGTTGGCCACCAAGATCATGCGATTTAACGCCTTTAGACTATTTTTTGTGGGGCTACGTCAAGTCTAAAGTCTACAGAAATAAGCCAGCAACTATTCCAGCTTTGGAAGACAACATTTCCGAAGAAATTCGGGCTATTCCGGCCGAAATGCTCGAAAAAGTTGCCCAAAATTGGACTTTCCGAATGGACCACCTAAGACGCAGCCGCGGTCAACATTTAAATGAAATTATCTTCAAAAAGTAAATGTCATGAACCAATCTAACGTTTCAAATAAAGAACCGATGAGATTTTGCAAATTTTATGCGTTTTTTTTTTTAAAAAAAGTTATCAAGCTCTTAAAAAATCACCCTTTATATAGTGACATACAAGTGGTTTTGTATATTTACAAATGTTATCAGGTAACAAACGTGATTATAAATGTCATGTGTTATCTTTTATTTTATTATTTGGACATTGCATTTTAATGAGTAGTTATGACGTCTCCTAGTGTTGTAAGTGTTTAAATAAATAAGTAATTATAAATATATCGCTTATGAGCTTTTGATATATTTACATATGTGTATATAGTCACATATTGACATACACTCCATAGAAAAAATAATAAACAAACAATATTCATTTCAAGAAAGACTTCATATACGAACTCTATCTTGAAACGAATCAAGTTTGCTTACACATTTCTGCTGACAAAACAAATTCTTATGGAATGCATACAAATATATGTATGTATGTAAGTAGATATAAACAAATGTATAAGTGCCTGCGCGCACATCAAATTAGAATGTAAGCTATACAAGATGAAATAAAATATGAATTCAGTTGAAGTATAGAACTAAGCGAAGAAGCTTGTTTTTCATTTTAACTCTAAAGTGAACAAAGAGCCAAGCTAAGAAGCTTCAGTT
Source organism: Zeugodacus tau (assembly GCA_031772095.1). Classification (NCBI taxonomy): domain Eukaryota; kingdom Metazoa; phylum Arthropoda; class Insecta; order Diptera; family Tephritidae; genus Zeugodacus; species Zeugodacus tau. The sequence goes on from CM062653.1 coordinate 42,692,177, forward strand.
CTTTGAAACACACAAAACTGGCGACGAGGATTTAAATATCGAGCAACATCAATAATAATAATAAATAAGTACACCCAAAACAAGAAGAGAAGAATTCAGAAATTGAATTTTTAATCAGCTGGAATAACGAACACTTAAATTAATAAGCTAATGCGAGCGCCGGCATTAATTGTGTAAAGTGCTAAAGTGAAAATATTAATAGCATTGTGGAAAACATTAATATATTTTTAGAAAAACATTAATAGAATTATATAAAAACATAAAAACATTTAAATCGTATAAAAGCGCAGCAAGCATTAAATAATATAAATAAATAAAGTGTGATTTTTACTGAAAAACATTCGTACAACGGTAGCGGTTATTCAAGTTTGGATGCAACCTATAAAGCCAACAACATTAGCAACAAAAGCAACAGTAGCAACAAAAGCAACAGCAGCAACAAAAGCAACAGTAGCAACAAAAGCAACAGCAGCAACAAAAGCAACAGCAGCAACTAAAGCAACAGCAACAATAAAAGCAACAGCAGCAGCAGTACCGAACAGCAGAACAAATTAGAGTAAGAAAAATATATATAAATATATTAAAATTTTTTATAGTAATTAAGAAAATACAAAACAATGTGTAAAAATTATCGCACAATAGTGTAAAATAAAAATTCAATCGTGCTTATACAGAGTGTTGTAAAATCAAAAACAAATAATAATGTTTCACTAAAACAGTGACACCAAAACTGTAATGATAAAATTGCTAAAGTGACTCGACTAGATATTTTTGTCTCAAACTGTTAGATAGGTGTCTTCACTAGACTAGACAGCACCTCTCAAACTGTATCACTCAAACAAGATCAATTAAAATACACAGTAGGAACTTCTTACTTCTTCTTAGTTGAATCAAAATAAATACGAAATTTTTTTTTATTATTTTCACTTAAAATAAAAATCATTCAAAATGGAAGCATCCACCATACCATTTTTTCAACTCACTTTAAATTGTATTAATGGAATTGCAGAATTTGATGGACGAGACCCGAACCAATTAACAGATTTTATTAAGCAAATTGAAGACATATTACCCACAATATTAACTTTTGATCTAAGTAATCAAAAAATTTTATTTAATTTTCTGAAAGGAAGATGCGTAGGAAAAACTAGGGAAATAATTCATAGATACGGACAAGTTAGTGATTGGGAAACATTAAAACAAATACTTTTGAACAATTTTGGGGAAAAGAGAAGTTCAGCGGAACTTATGGATGAGTTGAAAACCATCAGTCTCGACTCAACAATAGAAAATTATTATTTTAAAATAAATAAAATTAGGAATAAACTACATAATAGAATATTAGCGCATAATGATTTAAATTTCTCAACGAATGAAGTTAATAGGATAGCACTGAAATCATTTAAAGAACATCTCCCAGAACCCACTAAAACTATGATTATAGCAAGAGACCCGGATAGTCTAGAAAAGGCATACAAAATAATATTAGAAGCTAGACATCAAGGATTCACAGCGCTAGGGCAACAAAGGAAAGATCCTAACCCAAATAGCTATCGTAGGACTAATTTTAGCGATAACGTTAACAATAAAACGTTTCCCAGATCCAATCAAAATATAAATAATACCCCTACTTATAACGGTAGTTATAACAGATACAACAATTATATGCCACAAAACAGGTATAATGGTGGCTATATCCCTAGAAATGAAAATAACAATAATAACAATTATATGCCACAAAACAGGTATAATGGTGGCTATATCCCAAGAAACGGAAATAACAATAACAACAATTATATGCCACAAAACAGCTATAACAGTGGCAACAGATCAAATCAAAGTAGAACAACAAACCACACAAATTATAACCAACAGGGAAATTTTAACCCACAGAGAAACTTGAATCAACAAAGAGACGGGAATGAATCGCGGAATTACAACCAATTAAGAAACTATAATAGGTCCACAACAACTAATTGCAATAAACCAGAACCAATGGATATTGGTAATGCGAATGCAAATTTTCAAATGGGATTCGCAAAACAACTACCCTATATAACAATTGATACACCCATTAGAAAGTTACATTTCATCATTGACACTGGAGCAGAGTTCAGTTTGATCAATGAAAATGTTTGTAACCCAAAATGGAAATGCGAAATAGATGTGCAAGTCACAGCTATGGGAAGAAACACGCAAGTTAAGAAACTATGCAGATTCCCTATATTTAAGGAATTTAACGAAAAAGAAATCATATGTGAATTCCTGGAATGTAATTTTAATAAGAACTTTGACGGACTCATTGGTAACAATATCTTAACGAAGATAAATGCGGTAATAGATTACCCAAATAGAGTTATAAAAACAAATAAAACAATACTGACTTTTTATCTAACAAAAGAAGAAGAAATATATAACGAAATGAGCTATAAGGACAATGAGGTGGAAATCTTCTGTAATGATATAAAAGATAAATGTGTCACAGAATTCGTTGACACCAATCACCTTAACGGTATAGACAAAAATAGACTTATAAATATACTAAAACGATATAAAAGCGTATTTTATAACGAAGATGATAATTTAACATTTACAAGTTCAACAAAACATAAAATAATAACCAAAAATGATATTCCGGTTTACTCTAAAATCTACAGATACCCAGAAATACACAAACCGGAAATAGAAAAACAAATAGACCAAATGTTAACCCAAGGTATAATTAGAGCATCCTCTAGTCCTTACAACAGCCCTATTTGGCTGGTACCAAAGAAGCTGGACGCAACCAACGAACAAAAATGGCGTCTTGTAATAGTCTACAGGAAGTTGAATAGCGTTACTACGGAAGACAGATTTCCAATTCCAAATATAGACGATATATTTGACAAATTGGGAAGATGCCAATATTTTTCAACTCTCGACTTAGCCAAAGGTTTCCATCAAATCGAAATGGACGAACGCGACATTCATAAAACAGCGTTCTCCACGGCAAATGGGCATTATGAATTTCTAAGAATGCCCTTCGGATTGCGAAATGCACCGGCAACGTTCCAAAGACTAATGAATGATATATTAAAAGAATATATCGGCAAAATTTGCATTGTGTACATGGACGATATTCTAGTATTTTCTACAAGCGTAGAAGAGCACCTAGAATCATTGACCAAGATTTTAACGAGAATAAAAGAAAAAAATTTAAAGATCCAATTAAATAAATGCGATTTCCTAAGACAAGAAACAAAATTCCTAGGTCACCTGATTACAAAAGATGGTATTAAACCAAACCCTCAAAAAGTGGAAGCAATAGAAAAGATTCTACTTCCAAGAAGCGTTAAAGAAATAAAAGCATTTTTAGGTATTACGGGATACTATAGGAGGTTTATTAGAGATTATTCCAAAATAGCATACCCTCTAATAAAATATCTAAAAAAGGGCTTAAAAATTAACATAGATGACCAAGATTACAAAGATTCTTTCTTTAAATTAAAAATGTTGATAAAAAATTACCCCATTTTAATCCACCCAGATTTCACAAAAACGTTTACTCTTGTCACAGATGCTAGTAATTTTGCTCTAGGAGCAGCCCTTATGCAAGATAACAAAACAATTTCATTTGCTAGTCGTACCTTGAATGGGCATGAAAAAAATTATAGTACGATAGAAAAAGAGTTACTCGCAATAGTTTGGGCAACGAAATATTTCCGTCCGTACTTATTTGGCCGACACTTTGTTATTAAAACTGATCATAGACCATTAGTTTGGCTGAACAACTTAAAAGAACCAAATGCTAAACTCCAAAGGTGGAAAATTAAACTCAATGAATTTGATTTCGATATTTTATACATTAGAGGTAAAGAAAATGTAATTGCAGATGGTCTAAGCAGACTAAATTATGAAAATATTAATATGGTAGAATTAAATTTAAATGAAATATTCAACGATGACGACATAGATACAGTACATAGTGCAGAAACGGATAGTACATATTTCATAAAAATAACAGAAAATGCACTCAATATATATAAAAATCAACTTATAATTCAAAGAGCGCAAAGGCAATCAATAACAAAGAAAATAATACATCAAAGTAAAATAAGAAATATAATAAACGTAACACTTGAAAGCGACATTCTAAAAATATTGCAGGAGAATCTACCGGAAAAAGGATTAATCGTAATTTACTGCCCAGATGACAAATTATTTTTACAAATCCAAGAGTTATATATAAAATTTTTTGCAAATAATGCAAACCTAAAAATAATGAAATCAAACATAATTTTAAAAGATATAACAGACAAAGGAGAACTTTTAACATTGATAGAGGAGAAACATCTTGAAAATAATCATAGGGGAATAAACGAAATATTTGAGGAAATAAAAAAAACTCACTTCTACCCCAAATTACAAAAAGAGATACAAAAATACATCAATAATTGCGAAATATGCAATAAGGCGAAGTTCGATAGAAACCCTATCAAACATAGTCTAAATATTACGGAAACTCCTAAAAAACATAACGAAATTGTTCATTTTGATATTTGGTACCCACAAAGAGGCATAATGTACCTCACAAGCATCGATAAATTAACAAAATACGCAACAGCCAAATCATTAAAAGACAGAACTTGGATATCAATTATAAATGCTATAAAAGAAAGAATTCAATATTTAGGCAAACCGGAAACTTTAGTAACAGACAATGAATTAGATACAGTACCAATAAAACAATTTTTAAAAGATAATAAAATAAACCTACACCTAACGACCACTTATAATAAAACAGGAAATGCAGATGTTGAAAGATTACACTTAACTTTGAATGAACACTTAAGACTTTTTAATGCTGATGGAAATAACAACGACAATTTGAAAGAGAAAGTATTCAAAGCAATAACGGCTTATAATAATACCATACATTCTACGACGAAAAAGAGACCAATTGACTTCATAAATAACTTACTTTCCGAACAAGAACTAAACAAACTCGCGGAAAAATTAAAAAAGCAAAAAGAAAATATAATAAATAATATCAATAAAAAAGAAAACAGAGTAAATATACAAGATTTTCAGAATAAATATATAAAGAATCATAGAGTTAACAAAGCACAACCAAGATACAAGGGAGTAGACAACTTTAAAGAAGAGGGAAATCACTTAATATCTAAAGATTTAAAGTTTAAAAAAGCATACAAGACTCAAGTTAAACGAAAATTTAAATTTCAGGATTAATATGGCGAAAATTACAATACTTTTAACGATAATAACGGCAATCAATGGACTTCTACAAATAAATAAGCTTGAAAACCAATCGGGATACGTTAAAATAAGAATCAGAGAGATAGAGATAGTGAATCAAACCACAACGGTAATCCATATAATACACCCCAAGGAATTTAAGCAGATTATAAATAAAATTGAAAATAACTTAGAAAATAATTTCAACCAATATAACAGGAATGACAGGGAAATATTATACGAAGAAATAAAGTCTATTAAAGCAAAAATAAACACATTAATGCCTATAGGAAATAACAGAAAACGCAGAGGACTATTTAATATTGTAGGGACTACATACAAATGGCTCTTCGGAACAATGGACAATGAAGATAGAGAAAACATACTACAACATTTAGAAATAATAGAGAAAAACAATCATAAGATAATAGGAGCGGTAAATCAACAAATATATATAAATGACAACTTCAATAAATCTATAAATACATTAAAAAGAACCATAGAAGACGATAGGACAGAAATACAAAAAAACTTTGAACAAATAAATAAATCAAACGAAAAAATTATAAAACACATGCTTTATTCCGATCAGATGCTTAAACTTAAACACTTAGAAAGTAAAATTGAACAAATTCAAGAAAACATAGCTTCAGCAAAGCATAATATATTACACCCTAGTATATTATCAACAGAAGAAATTGAAAGATTCAATATTGACATTTTTAAATTAAAACACGTAGAGACAGGACTACTTTCATATAAAGATGACGCATTACTCTTAGCTATAAAAATACCAACTACACACATTAAAGCAGATCTAATACTAATAACGCCATTACCTAATAGGCAACATTTTGAAATGATAGGAGAACAGAAATATGCAATTACAATAGAAAACAAAATATATAAATATACAGAAGGAGCACATTTCAAAAATTTAAAAGAAATTAACATCTGTCCGTTTAACCAATGTAAATACGAATATAACAATGTCACAATAATCGAAGATATCGAAGACGATATTATCCTGATTAAAAATGCATATAAAATAAAAATGAAACAAAACTGTGACAATAGAGAAATTGTACTCGAAGGAAATGCATTAATAAATTTTTATAATTGTAAAGTTGAGATTAAAAATAAATCATTCCAAAACCAAAAAGTTATTGTAGAAGAAAGATATATCTTCCCTGAAAAAGAAACTGATGCATTACAGTTTGAAAAAGTAATACATTTCTCAGAGATTATAATAAATCAAGAAAAAAATATAAATAAGTTGGAAGAATTAAAAATACACAAAAATATAAATTATGGCATAAGCATACTAATAATATTATTAATAGCAATAGGAATATTGGTAAAATGTATAATATATAAGAGAAATAAAAATACAAATCTAAATGTAGAGCTACAAATCCAACCTCTTTCAAATGAGGAAAACACAAAAAAAACAAATACCATAATTGGTCCAATGTCAAGTTCAAAATACGAACAAAATAAAATAGAAACAACAATGTAACTATACTTTTATAATCATTACTAGTAAATAATAATAAGAAAAGTTTGCAGCATTCAATGTTAGATATTCAATGGAGACCATTGAATCTAGGGGTGGAGGAGTCACATATTGACATACACTCCATAGAAAAAATAATAAACAAACAATATTCATTTCAAGAAAGACTTCATATACGAACTCTATCTTGAAACGAATCAAGTTTGCTTACACATTTCTGCTGACAAAACAAATTCTTATGGAATGCATACAAATATATGTATGTATGTAAGTAGATATAAACAAATGTATAAGTGCCTGCGCGCACATCAAATTAGAATGTAAGCTATACAAGATGAAATAAAATATGAATTCAGTTGAAGTATAGAACTAAGCGAAGAAGCTTGTTTTTCATTTTAACTCTAAAGTGAACAAAGAGCCAAGCTAAGAAGCTTCAGTTCTTTGAAACACACAAAACTATATACATAAATATTAAAATGTTTCGGGTGTAGTAAGGGTATTGTACAAAGAATTAGTAATAATGTACGAAATGAGAATTACCGGATTCCGAGTGTTATTACAAATGAGGTTGGGGATGAAATATTGTTGGGGTTAAACTGATCTTTTATTAACCAATCGGTTTAATCTGTTCAGATTTTATAAAAGCGAACAATTGGTCTTGAAGCGAATAATGAAGTTCAACGGAAGTTATTAAGAGTCGAAATTTCGATATTGTATGTAGTTTCTTCTTCTTAGGAACTAGCATTTGGCCCCATAGAGGCACTGTCTACCAAGTCTTCGGAGAGTTCGGAAAGAAGGTTCTGAGCACAGGAGGAAGAGTTCTGCTTGTATTCTAAGATCTTATGGAGTATGCAGTTGTGAAAGACCTTCCTTCTCTGCATTGCAAAACGATGTGGAGATCTTGATATCGCTTAGGACGCTACTGTGACGTAGAATAAGAACGAAACTTCACGTTTTGTCTGATTAATGTTTGTTCAAATCAGATAAAATTTATTTAATTAAGGAATAATACAATTGTATAATAAACAAACATTCCACCTTACCTAAAATATCTCCAGGAAAATGTTTATCTCACTACAAACATTATTTGTATGAATATATATACATATGTTGCTACATACTACTATTAATGCCTTCGTTGTTGTTTGTTTAAAGCAATTTAATATTTGTCAACCATATTCAGTCAACAGTCGAATCTTCGAATACGAATTGCTCTGTTGATAATGGCCACAATAAACGTTTTGTTTATACCGGTGGTGGTAAGCGTGTTAAGAGCAATAAAATACAACAACAATAATAAATTGTCATTTAGTCTGTGGGTGGTGTGTGAGCACGACACCTTGCTTTCGCTTCAGCTTCAGCTTATGAGCATTGGCGGTGAGCAATGCATAGCAGACGCCGCTACGTGCTTGACCCACTGAACACGCTCATTTCGGCCTTTGAATCGGATTTGCGCTAGCGTCATTTCATTGCATGTTTTGTTTTGCTAAGCTTTCTAATCGAATAATTCATTTTTTTTGCTTATTTTGCGGCTATATTTGAACGGCGCTTATCTACAAGGGTAAACAAGAGAAACCGCGCTATCTTTGGAATTGGAAAAAGATTTGGAGAAGCAATTGCGGCACACACATTCTTTTATCTCTTACAAACGCTTTGCTACTTGCAAAGAAATCGCAGAAATCGGAGTCCAATCAGCTTCGTGCAATTTCCCATAATATTTATTCGAACAAACGTTACGTTACGTATGTATGTATGTACGTGTATTAGGCTGTTCTTACTTTGTATGGGAAAATTATTTTATTCGAAATTTTTGTCACGAAAGCTGAAAATAGTTGAGACTTGATAAGAAAATGAATCTACGAAAATTTCACGCCTCTCGGACCACGCCTTATAGTGCCGATAGAAAATTGTATTATTAATTGCACGTCACTCATACGCCAATGGTACATTCGCTGAATTATGTATGATACATTACACAAAATTATAATTATTTACAACTTTTAAAAGTTTGTTTTGAACAATTCGGATACATTTTCCTATGTTCTTGTATGCATTGCAAAATATAACCCCAATTACTTTCATTTTTGGTTAGCAATCCATGGTAATCTGGCATTAGTTTTACGGCTCTTTAATCAAGATGTCCATGATAAGAGTGCTGAGCGGTTACCAATAGTTGTTTCAGGAGTGGACCAGGACCAACTTCTTGCCGTTTAAAAAATTGCCAAATTCAACGGGCAAAGAACAAGCAATAGCAGTATATAATGCGTTGGAGGAGTGGAATGTATCGGAGAAAGTACAGGCATTATGCTGTGACACTACAGCTTCAAACACTGGCCGATTGAGTGGTGCCTGTGTGCTCTTAGAGCAAATGCTTGATAGTGAGCTGCTTTATCTCCCTTGTCGACACCATATATTTGAGATAGTACTGAGAGGAGTGTTTGAAGCTAAACTTCCACACTTCACATCAAGCCCCGATATTCCGTTATTTAAAGAATTTAAGAAATCTTGGTCAAAGCTTGACAGAGAAAAATATCAAAGTGGTATGGAGGATGAACATTGCCGTGAAAGCATTAACGATGTAATCGATGACATTGCAGATTTTGCTGCACAACAATTAAAAAAAAGTCTAGTTAGAGAAGACTATCGAGAGCTTTTAGAATTGACATTAATCTTCTTGGATATAAAAAGCGATACACGAATCCGACTTCGTCCTCCAGGAGCAATGCATCAAGCCAGATGGATGGCACGCGCTATTTACTGTTTAAAAATATTCCTGTTCCGAGCTCAATATCCTATGCAGGAAGAACAAAAAGCAGCACTAGCTGATGTCTGCATTTTCATAGTGCGATTTTATATTAAGATTTGGTTCAAATGCTCCGACGCTACTGCTGCTCCCGTTGACGATTTAAATATAATAAAAAGTTTAAAATATTATGAAAGCATTGATTTTACAACCAGCGATGCTGCACTGCGAAAATTGTCTAACCATTTATGGTATTTGACAGAGGAAGCAGCCGCTTTAGCCTTTTTTGATGACAGACTATCAGTAGAGACAAAAGTCAAAATGGTCAGTGCTCTTAAAAAACCCGGCAGATGCGATGGATGCAAAAAACTTATTCTAAGTTCACAAGACATGGGACAATTGTTAGGTATAATATGAGAATAATACTCTTAAATTTTTATTTTATTCTTAAATTATTGTCTTACAGACGAGGCCATGGAGCATTTCATATCTTCCAACAGTCTCAAATTGTTTTCAAGGCTGCAGATAGATACCAGCTTCTTGGATTTCAACACAGAAACATGGCAGTCGAAGGCTTCATATATGGATGGCAAAAAAATAATAAACTCTCTAAAAGTAGTTAACGACACTGCAGAAAGAACCGTAAAACTAATGCCAGATTACCATGGATTGCTAACCAAAAATGAAAGTAATTGGGGTTATATTTTGCAATGCATACAAGAACATAGGAAAATGTATCCGAGTTGTTCAAAACAAACTTTTAAAAGTTGTAAATAATTATAATTTTGTGTAATGTATCATACATAATTCAGCGAATGTACCATTGGCGTATGAGTGACGTGCAATTAATAATACAATTTTCTATCGGCACTATAAGGCGTGGTCCGAGAGGCGTGAAATTTTCGTAGATTCATTTTCTTATCAATTCTCAACTATTTTCAGCTTTCGTGATAAAAATTTCGAAAAAAAAATTTTAACGAACAGGCTAACGTGTATATTTGAGTATTAATTGTGTGGTATTATAAAATATTTACAATCCCCAGGGAGCATGTGTGAAAAATAAGTTCGCCAAAGTGGATTCTAATGCTTCAGTAGTGAGAAATTGCAAAAAAGATATTTTCATATTATATATCTACTGAACGGCATTTGGAACGTTCAAAGCGAGGAAATTCCATTCGAATATATCAATTGAGCAACATATACATTGAACATTCAACAATTTTAGCTCGTGATGTCAGAGTGCGCCAATTATATGCATTTTGTATGCACATTGTAATCCATTTGAGTATATGTGTGTGTGCAAAGCTATTTAACGTGCTTCAATCAATATATTTACGCATTAAAATAACAAAACGTAACGGAGAAGAAATTTTATCTGAAATCTTTGAACAACTGCTTAGCCGCTCAACGCCGCTACATACACCGTAAACATCAAATTTCAAATGCGTCAGTGAACTTGGCGGTCCATCAAGCGAAGTACAGTGTGCTGCTGAGTGCATGCAAAAGTGATATATTTTTGGCATTTGTGCAATTAGCGTAAAACCGGTTAATTGGTAATCGATAATTGCCTCAAATTAAATTTTTTGCTTAATATGTGTTAAAAAGTATACATATTTTTTTTTTCATTAAATGTTGGATAATAGGTATTGAAATAATTATTTCTGCACAGTATCACAGAACAGCGCTCCCAAATAAGTAAAATAAGTTTGAGCAACTGGTATAGGTTGTTGAGTGCAACCAAAAATGACAATGCTAAACTTTTTATTAAGCAAAAAGAAACTGTCTTCGATTCGCCAAGTACTGGAGAGCAGCGAAAATTCATCACTCAGGTTACCTCTATTAAGTGTTAACCAATATTTGCATTAAAAACCCGAAAATTCTTATACAGTTCGGTTGAAAGTATTCCGAAGAGATATTATATATCACTTATCTGTGATTCGAATTAACGTTGTAATCATGTCTCCTAAGTATCAGAAGCAGAATAAATTAATTTTATTTGATTACAAATCCAATGAATCCATTTCACTGTGCAACGCATTTACTGCATTAGCTATTTCAGAGCACCAAGGCATCTTAATTATCATCAGTCAAACACATACCATACATACTTATATGTAAAGGCCTGCACCTCTGTTTGTATAGAGTTCATTAATCAATTCAAAATATATAGTGTAGATATATAAATATTTTTGTTATTAGCAACGCTCCAGCCAGTTATTGTTATTGTTGCCTATTTGAGGCTGCAAGCAATTTATTGCAACACTGTCTTGTGTACTGCAGAATCTAGGAGTTTCTTGCTCGTTGCCTAATATTCGTAGCGCATCAAAGCTTTGCATCCAACTTGTCATGGCTGTCACTCACAATCTATCGGCATCGACTTGCGTTGCGAATAAAATGCATCATTATTGTTGTTGCTGTTGTTATTCACAGCTCATTGAGCTCTCATAATGAATACGATATTTATTATTTATCGCACACAAATATTTACATCGTCCAATGATCGAAGTGGCATAGGCGTGTTCGAACTGCAAACACTGAGAGATATGTGTGTAAATACATTAATTTTTGCATTTATCTATTAATTCTAGATAGGTGTTTAAATGCTTTAAAGTAATAGATTTGATATAAAAAGTGCATTTCCAAATATTTACTAAGTAATCGAATTTGCATAAACAAATTTAATCTCATGAAATTTTAATGATTCTGGTTTAACGACTTTAATTGTTTTTTGTTATAAACCTGAAATTAAAATGCCGGGACTGAGATGATTTTCTAATTTTAAGAAGATTTCCATTACACAAGTATAACAAATATTAATCTATTTAGCTTCAAATTAAATTTGGCGATCAATCTTATACGAGGGCTGCTATATATATTTCTGGCCTAATAATGAAAATAGGAATATTCATCAACGAAAATGGTTTTATTGTTTTTCAAAATATTCTCCATCAAGATTTATACACTTTTGCATGCGCTCAAACCAATTTTCGAAGCACTTTTTTGAGCCTTTTTTTGAGTCTTGTTTTGAGCGATTGTCAAATTGTGCGGGATCCAACGAGAACAAACCTTTTTTACGGCCAGGTGTTCGTGCCATATCGAATGATAATGCAAGACCGTCATGTAACAGGTCTTGCATTATCAGTTCACGTACGGCATCGATGTTTTCTGGCACAACGGCTGTTTTTGGACGGCCTTTACTGAATTCGTCTTTGAGCGAGCGTCGGCCACGATTGAATTCGTTGTACCAGTTTTTTACAGTGCTATAGGATGGTGCTTCATAGCCATACAAAGATTTTAGTTCATCGATGCACTCTTGTCGCGATAATCCACGTCGAAAGTTGCGAAAAATGATCGCACGAAAATGTTCACGAATTACAGTGGAGTCTGGATATAGTGAACTAATTTCTGCAAGGCCTGTTCGCAGTATCGAGGTTGTTCACTATATTAAGGTTAACATTTTTTTTTTTAACTTGGTTTATTAGCTTTAAATTCATGTTTGTTTATGTAAACAAAACAGGTTATATGTATATAGTAATTTTTTGAAAAATACATACATATTATTGAAAGAATTCACGAATAGATGTTTGCTTTTTGATTTCGGAAATTGACTTTTGGACCGCTTTTTCGCGTAGACTTTTCAGTACTAGTATGCCAGCATAGTCAGTGGTGTTAGCTTCAGCCCATGCGTAAGCTATATCGAAGCTTTCAATATCTTGTTCAGTGTAGATTTCCTAAAACAAATAATGTTCACATAAAAACTTAATTAACAGGTGCTTGTCAAGAGGGTGAATAAAATTACCTCGGGTAATACAACTTGCAGCAGACCCTGTATATCATGAACTTCTTTCCATTTTTCCTGCAATATTTTTTGACGAAGTAAGCTCAAAGGAATATCATCGTATTCATCCTCGCTTTCATTTGCTTCTGTAGTATTAAGCATTCTAATAAAGGCTTCCAACATTTTACTATTACATTTGCCTGCAGCTGATTCCAAGCAAGCATTAAAAATGATACAGCATCCTTTAAAGTTAAATGTTTTACAAATTGTGTGATGTCATCCTTTCCTACAGCTAAAAGCAGGAGATGCTTTTTGTAATCCAGCTTAGTTAAGCGAATCACATTTTGATCCATAGGCTGAATTAAAGGCGTTACATTTGGAGGCATATAAATCACGAATATGGATCCATCAGCAGTTTTAAGTTTATCTTCTGGAGGATGGCAAGGGGGGTAACTGGACAATTTTTGTTTCGTTGAGCTATAAACCACTTGTATAACATCTTCTCCATGCGGTGATACTCGACTTTTCTAAGAGTCTTCCGCTTAGATGCTCCGACTGCCTGGTGGGATATAATACTACGAGCATTTTTTTTATTCCCGAAACTGTTGATTTGGCCACACCATAAATCTTTGCTAAGGATGAAAAACTAGCACCTTTCTCGAGTTTTTGAGCAATTTCTGTTTTTGCTTTAATGGAAGGAATTTCCTCACAGGCATGATAACACTTAATTTATTAGCACATAAACACTTTTAAAAATACATACAACAGTACACATTCACTCAGAAGCGCTTTGCACCCGACAAGAGACAAATAAAGACTGGCACCAAATACATAGCAGCAGCTTTTCCAATAAAAAACATAAAATGAGCAATTTCGGGGAATACCCGACTTAATTTCTGTTTAAGTTTTTTTTAACAGTTTATGCTTGCCGTTGCGTTTAAAACTCTGTTCACTATTTCGAGTTTTCGATAGTTCACTATTTAGAGTACTCAATGTAAATTTTTAGGCGTTCACTATATCGAGGTGTTCATTATACCGGGGGTTCACTATACACAGACTCCACTGTAATTCCATTTTTTTGCCGAGATGAATTTTTTAGTTCCCTGTAAATAAACCAATTCACGATTAAATGACAAAACGTTCTGAGCACCTGGCAATACTTAGTGTTGCCTAGGCCAGAAATATATATAGAAGCCCTCGTAACCAATGCAATATATCTGAATATATATGTGCATATCAGCCACAATAGCTTCTGGAAATTTTATTATAATCTATTAAACTTTATAAACGATTATTGAAAAAACATCATATCTTCTATTGTAAACAATCTCATATGACGATAATACGATGTTCGATACAAAAACACAGGAAATAATTTATCTAATGATATAATTTAATAATATGAAATCGAGGTATACATAAGTTTTATAGTCAATTGAAGGGATGGGGATCCTCATTTAATGGTATTAAAAATTTCATTTTTTCTTCTTAAACTCTGGTGAGGAGAATTCGAACTTACAACTCTTTCAAGTAGTGTGGTATTTGTCATAAAATTTAACTAAGCAAACGATTTAAATTGCTTTTAATAAATGAGTGATGCAGCAAGCAGCGATTAACAAGACGCAACAAGTTATGTCATTTAAGCCGAATTCTCCTTTCACGTGAACTAATCGTCTGGGAACTCTGACAACAAAGCTCATAAAAGAATTGGTTAACCGGGAAATGTATTATTGTAGAGGTTTATTAATTATAATTTAATCTGCTCATTAAACTTGAAACAAACAGCGCCAATAAAGCAAAGCCTCAAGTTGCAACTTGCGAACGACGACCAGTTAGCGGTTAGCGGCAAACGGTGAAATAAGTGTACAACTAATTAGACACCATTAGTGTCAACTAAAAAGCGGTTGCTAACCGTGTGGAGTGTAAAAATTTCAATTGTCACTGTGGCGGTTTAAGGTTTTAACTTTTGTGGCAAGTAATGGCGTCGCATTATGCGGCAAAAGAGGCAAGTGGCGGCCAAGAGTTATAAATTACCGGTTTACTGGGTGCGTACTTACCGGCAAAACAACACTTTGATGCCATAATTGTATTTTTTTCTTGTTGTTGCCAATTGTTGTTGGTGGCACAATGGAAATATTGGCATTGCTCACTAAACAAACTATCTGGTAAGACTGTGCCACTGGCGTATAACAAGTCGTGTTAGCGAAGGCTGGTAGCGGCAGTTACCGCAAATGCAATTTTGTTAAATTAGTCGCATTAATGAGAGTTTTGTTGTCATTCGGTTGAGAAGTTAAAAATAATATGATGGATACCGCTAATGGATTTTAGAGGAAATTGTATTTAAAATGATATAGTAGCAAACTGTTTAATAATAAACAATATAATATGATGTATTTCGAGGCTTTAGCTTCTTCAATACAAATTATTTACATAATATACTTTTCTATACACCTACAGACAATGAGATTATTCATAAGTGAACAATTTTCTTGATTAATGCAATTTAAAAAGTATTCGCAGATGATCAGAGGTCCGAAAAATGTTATTGAATGCTGAATAATTTGTTGGCTTATTTCGATGTAGTGGTTCTAGTTTCAATTAAACCGTTAAGGTCTAACAATTTGTACGCGGCCAAAACAAAGTAAAAACTCAATTATTGCAGAATAAAAACTAGTTTGGCATACGCTTGCGAATGGAGTCTGCCAAGTCGCGGACTCCACAGTCAACTTTACAGTTTACTTAGCAATTCTGAAATTAAAATTGTACAAATTTGAGTAGACAAACACTTGCTCATGTTTATGGTCATAAAAAAGTGTTTGTATATATGTGGACCGATATTGTATTGTACCACTTGCTGTGTTGCTAATTAATAATAGATAACGTAATTAATTTTTCAGCAAAATGTTACAAATGTTGAATGCTTATGTCAATAGAAACAAAAGCGGAGCACAGACATACATACCTACTGTCTTTAACAAACATGCAGGTGTATGTATATTAGCATGAATAAAATATGCCGCGATAATAATTTAATAAAAGTATTGGCGTAATTCTGAAAAACTAAACTTCATTAAAAATTTGTACAACAAGTGAAATATGTTCAAATAAACCGAATTATGAAAAAACAACAATAAAACAAAACAAAAGACAGTGGTTTAAATAAAGTCAAGCAATTAATTTGATATTAATTTCAATTACAAATAAAACAAAAAAAATGTATGCACATTTTTTATTACTTACAAAATTCCATTTATTTTTTTTGCTCAACAGTTTTTATATCTTATGCGCCTAAAAGTATTCACCACAATAATACAAATTTCTTTTTTATATCCGTTAATCCAATTAATTGTTGCTAACATGAAATAATAGCTAGTTCAGTATAAACTATTAACATTAATTTTTTAAAGCATATAAATATTTAGTAATCTCAGCCGTGCACTCTCATAGAATAATGACGACAAAGGCTGATTTTAATTGAATAAATCGAGTTAATTTACTAAAAGGTGAGTTATTAGCTGGAGGAGGAGGATGAGGTTTATAACAAGGTCTTTAATTTTAATGAAATAAATATTTAAAATATGAAATTGCTTAGAACATGTGCGTGGTGGCTTTGCCTTTTGTTTTCTCTTTTTTCTGTTGTTAAAAATTGAAAATTCCATAATAATATAAATATTTCATGAAAATCTTCACTAAACTATCGAAATAAATTTTTGTATAATTTTTTAACACATTATTTTGGTATTTTGAATACTAATTGCATTCCTTTAACTCGCGTGCGCAACATAATCATGAATGTTAATTCACTTGTCAGTTATATTTTCCACAATGCAGTCATCGCAGTTCAACGAGCTTAGACCTCTACCCATTTTAATTGCGCACTTTAGGTATTCACTTCAAAAATTTGCCAACACGTGGTAATCAATCACTCCAACCTATTTTACACGCAATCAACTAGCTGTTTTGAGGCGTCTACACTCTCTTATGAATTATTGCATGATTTCAAATTAATTTTAAAAGGACAGCAAAGGCCCAGAAATGAACAGAAAAGAACTCATATGCATACTCTCGTTGCTATCATTAATAGTATAAAGGAAGTAATAATAGATGTGTAAGACATTGGATCATCCATATCTAACCAATTCATGCTATAATTTGAGGGAGTCATTGCTCATGTCTCTCTGTTTTCCTTTAATTTTCATTTACTTCTCATAATTACTAATAATGGCATTTAAAGCAAATATTTTCGCCTAAAAGTGTTTTGATTTCGTCAGAGTATTTATATATTCACACAAAAATAGCAGAATAATAATTCTACATTGTCGAATATTAGTGTATTATAAATACATACGCACATACACACATCCAAGTATATATGTAGTATATAAGTGGTAAGTGCGCCAGCAAGTGGCACAATGCAACAAGTCGCATGTAAATCATTGTCAACTTGGAATTTCATTGGTCACACATTGGTTTCTTATTTTACTGCATTGCATTTTTTCTTCTTCTTTCTATTTTTATTTGCTCATTTACCACGTCATTTTCTGCCTTCTTCCGCTCGTGAGCACGTATATCGTTGCACGCCTGATTGAGTTTCCCGCAAAAAGTTACTTATACGCAACGTACCACCACTGACTAGCACTCCAACTACACGTATTGCCATTCAAGTTCTTTTTCTTTGAAATCAGCGCCTTGAGATGTCACTTAAATCTTGATAACGCCGTGGAAATATTGCGCATTAAAGACCTACAAGTGAAGTGCCCTGCGTGGATATAAATTGGCGACGGAAACCGTCCACAAGGCACAGCAGTCTCCTTATTCTGTCTGTCCTCTTTATGTGATAGCTGGTAACCGACCTGTAGTGCTCATTCTTTTATTTGTTTATTTACTTATTTTTCTTTCCCATATCTGTTTGAAATTTCACTTGAGTGCTCCGAGTACAGACTAAATATTTGCTGTAAATATTAAATGCGCTCGCATGTTGCAAACAAGTTGTCACAAGTTCATAAATTTACAGGTGAACGCAGCGAAAAATCAAATACACGAAAATTACATAAATTAGTATAAATTATATCAAGAAAATTATCAGTATTTTCATGTAAAAAATAACGTATGAATAATAAGTTTATAGTATATTATAGCACCATGGTATAAAATCTGATAAACAAAACTTTAAAGAAAGCGATTATATCACAACAAATGCCGAATCGCAGTGAGTTAATGACAAACTCTTCAAATATATCTGACCAATATATGTATAATGCATAGCATCTTCCCATTTATATACTTGTAGTGTTTAAGTGCAATATTACATAAATTTACATAAAAATCTGTTTCAAGTTCTCCTTAGCCATAGCTTTCAATTGCATAAGCAATGAACTCAAACATTATCTAATTAAATGAACATGTTTATATTGTCACTAGGGATGCAAACGATGTATCGATGTTTTTGAAACATCGATGTTTCCGTCAAAAAGCATCGAATTGTCTGTCTCGAATGCATCGATGCATCGATGTCACTTTCAACGATGTTTTATGTCGATGTTTTATATAAAAATTTGACTTCACACCTTCACACTTTTTCGGGTATTAACTCGAAACCCTCTATTTGGATACGCTTTATTACACTGGAATTCGATGTTTGTAAAATACGGATAATTCATTAAAGGAATGTGCGCTTGGACTGCGGTTACCTTTATGATTTATTTATACAATTTAATTCTGGCGTAGGCTACTGTGTTAGATCAGATATTCAAATTACTGCATTTTAAAGTTGCTATGGCTAAAAGAAATACTTTTTTCAAATCAAAGAATCGCGCTGATACAACGGAATCTTCGGATGAGTGTGAAACATAATACTCGTTTGATATTTGGAACCAGAATAAACATTTGGTCCACCAAAAAGTGAAATGTAAGCTGTCAAATTTATCTATAATTACAGGGACGGAAGGTTGAAGAGAAAGTGTATCTCGGCTGTTACCCCTACCAATCAGAAGCCAATAGGGTTTGGGTTGACATGAATACTGTGTTTCCGGAGTTGTATAAATAGGCTTATTAATATTTACACATTGTGGTCACTTCAGTGCCGAGTAAACAACCGTTTTCTAAACCCAGGGCAACTATCACTCAGAAGTAAAATCGAAAAGAAATGACAGTGAAAACACTTTCCATGTCGTTGTTTTGAAATTCTGTTATTTATTGAGAAAAAAACTTTAACAGACATATAATGCTAAGTGAAATAAAAGGTATCAACTTAAGACGTACTACATTTCATTTATTTATGCTTCTGCTTCTGTATCCTTTAGCTTTCCACACTAAATTTAAAATAAGTTAAAAAAGTTCAAAAATACATCGATGTTTCGATGTATCGATGTTTTAATGGCCGATGTTTTTGATTTCGATGGGTTTTGAAGAAACATCGATGCATCGAACCATCGATGTTTCATTTCACGATGTTTGCATCCCTAATTGTCACCTTTTAATAAAAAAAATGCTTTATTTACAGGTCAGCACGTGGAACTTAAAATGATTATATCGAGATTATTGCAATACAGTGCTGAAAGCTCAAATTGCATTAATTCTGAATCAACAGTTATCAACGAGTAACAATTGCCCTTAACTGTCGAAATATATTGCCACTCAATTAAACATGAATACCGACGATGAAGAACGTGTCTGTCTGCGGTGAGTAGAGTATATAATAGGATCATACAAAATAATTTTATTAATATGTATACAAATGTATTTAGAATAATTGAGAATATCCTAATCAGAATTTTAATATGTTAATAATTTAGTGCAGTTTAAACAAGTTTTATTACTTAGTAGAGGGCTGGGCAAGAGTAGTTGATTAAATAAGTCAGTTAGTGAAAAGAGCAATTAACTTTTCATCAAATGATATGAATGATGTTAACTGCAAAACTAGTATATACCCAAAAGAATAGAGAAAATAAGTATTAGAAAGATTTCCTCTCTTGGCTCTCTTCCAAAGATCTTTTAAAATGGAAAATGCACAGACCTCAAAAATGGATGAACAAAAATGTTATATTATTTGCACAAAAAATAAATCAAATAACTCGTATTTGTACTACCTTGTACACATTTCAACAACATAACAACAAAAACAAAGGTATGAACAATTATTTGTGTGTCCTAATTGGCCATTCCGCACAGACATTTAGTGATGGAAATTAAGTGAAAGTCCGCTTCTCCGCTGTCTGCTTTTCGTCTAAACCACAATGCTCGGTTTGCAGAGCTTCAAATGCAGCAACAACAGTGAAAATGTGACATGCCAGTTGTACTCGAATATATTTATTATTTGATGCATAAATAAACTCTATTGTATAGATAGAGATTAAGATGTATGTATATCGCGCGCTATGCGGTCATAAGAATGAAGTAGTTGCAAAAATAACGAAAAATAGGAACTAGAAAAGAGAAACCAGTTTATTTCAAGTCGCAATAGAATGTTTGATGCATTTTTATAAGAAAACTATTGACTGTCCACTGCCATAGGGTTTTATTACACACTTCGAGACAATTACCAATACACTACTAACTAGTTGCTTCTTCATGAATCAATGATTTTACCACTTGGATGGTTCAAACTCACTATGTACATATCTACAATGAAATATACATAAACATATGTGCATTTATTTGCATGAACATAAATATTATTTTAGTATTCAAGACTAGTCTATGAAGTCCAAGTGCTGTAATTTTAGAAATATACAGTCAAGTGTACACTGTCTAATACAATATGTTTGCGGATTGCCTGCACATATATCGCACATATCAACAATATACACCCGAATTAGCAAGAAATGTGTGTGTTACTCGTAACTGGCGTGTAGTGCCTATTCTTAATTACTGTGATATGACTTGCGGAATAATTGGTTTTCCTATGCAAGCATATTTTGGGGTCATAGCAGCAAAAACGTTGACAGTGATGGCGATGACAATGATAACCGTTAATTGAACCAACATGTTTACACAAACAGATACTTCACCTAATTTCAGTTGTTTATAAATATAGTATTTATTTATAATTATGTAATACTAAATGAATAAATATATGTATAAACTATATAGGAAGAAGCAAATATGGACCACCAATCTTCGTTTGGTATATGGTTCACCAAAAAAATGCAATAATACAATCAAATTTATTTAATTAACTTACAAAAACATAAAAATACCCAGAAAAATGGAAAAAAGATATTGGAGGGGAATATAGACCAGGGAGTTGTTGAGCTCCCAATTTGCCTTTTACCCTTCCTTGACAACACTTGGGATAATTTTGATGGAAAACATTGTTGGCTGAATAATTGAAATGGTTTTCAAGGATATTAAAAGAGATATTCACATAACATTTTGTGAAACCTCGTGCTCTTGCCAATGAAGTTAGCGTTGTAGAGCGGAACGCGAAATTTGGGTTCCTCTTTAAAAACAAGACCATCCAATGGATGTATTATATTATTTTTTCAATCAGTTGATAGGCATAGATATTAAGTATGTACATCTATAGTCCATATTAGCTTCTAAACTCAACATGTGCTGGGGATATAACTGAATTTAATTCCAATCTGAACTATATTTAATAAACTCTAATAATTAAAAAATAGCAAAGACTATTTATTAAACACACGCTATTAGTCTATTTATTAATTGCATAATAAATTTTAAATAAAAAACGCAGAATTCACTTACGCACAAATAATTATCAGCAACCGTGATTTTACAAAAATCACTATTGCTCGAGTACTCGTACTTGCTGAACAATAAATTCAAACCGAGGAAGTTTGTGCCAAAAGTGGAAAAAATCAAATGGCAATAGCGGAGGATTTAACAACTGGAATACAAGATAACTGGGTGGCTTACGAGGTCCATATTTGCCTAATTTACCCTAATGATGTTAGTGACTAACTACATTGACATTGAAGCAGTTACTTATAATTAATTATTGCGCTGAACCTATATAGGCTTAAGGCTGCAATATTAGCCAATACTTATATTCAGGTTTTCGAATGCCTAGTAGTAGTCCCTTAAGCAACAAATCGACCTGTCATTCAGACCTTGCCACCACAAAACAGCCAATGCAGGTCAATCAACTATCCACGCATCTAAGCTTAAAACTTTTCGCTCAAAATATCTCCAGTTAAACTAGTAAGCATATGGTGTTACGGTAAAAGTGGTGAGTAACTCTGCTTTTAGCAGTAAACACTTTGGAGGAAACCCAAAATAAATAAATTATTGCACAGCAAAGGCACAACTCAGCATAAACCACAAAATGTATTCGAATGACAAGTGCATAACGGTAAGATAGCAGAGTTAGAGAGAAACAAGTAAGGCTGAACAAGGATGGATACTAGTATTTGGTTGACTAAATATTGTTAAGGACTAGAAACCCAGAAGCAAATAGCCATTAGATACGGTTTTGAGTTTTGTATATATAGTATAATCGAATTTAAGGAATATCTGATATCAAGCAAATCTTTCTAAAATATTTGGATATAATCGTACATATATTTTTTTATGTCTAGAGACCCAGAGCATATGCGAGAGTTGCTCCATTCGAACACCAACCGCGATGCTAATAGGAGATCCCCAAGCTTTCAAGCTAACAATGACGAACAGAAGTATGCTGAATGACCGTGGAAGAGACTTCCGTTGTAATAGTTTTACATCACTAAATCGCGTTTGCTTCCCTTGTCTGGCTTTCAAATATAGTTTCTCTTACCCTGCGCTAAATCGAATCGAATACGTCGCAGGCAAGCAGCCAAACGCTTGTGCTGGTACCGGTGGCTTCTAACATGGGTGCGGCGACTAACGGACAGCAACGGTTATGCTGTCATTTTCCATATTTTATTTTTTCATAGTTTC
Organism: Zeugodacus tau; assembly: GCA_031772095.1. Classification (NCBI taxonomy): domain Eukaryota; kingdom Metazoa; phylum Arthropoda; class Insecta; order Diptera; family Tephritidae; genus Zeugodacus; species Zeugodacus tau. Next base: position 42,715,331 of record CM062653.1, read on the forward strand.
TGCGCCGGGATTGTCATTGCATTTTATGTAAATTTCTATGCTAATGTACCGCAAATGTGTGTTTGTACGTTTGTATAGTAGTAAATATATTTATATATGTATGAGTAAATGAATGGCTACTGCTTGTCATCGAGTGAGTATCCTTGTACCACCAGTCAAATAACTATATTCAACAAAAAAACACTATATCACAACAACATTCAAAGTGGAAGGATTTCAAGCATAGACACTCACTTACATATCTATTCACCTAAATGTGTACATATATGCTTTGAATAAGGCACATTGGCTACAGCTACAAACCACATTTGGTATTTCACTCGACATGACGGCGAAAGGACATTGCTTTATAGTTGACAAATAGCACCATTGCGACAATGCGGAGAGTTTGGCTGAAACTGTTTTCACACATATGTACATTCTTACAACAACATTCACACGGGTGCACAGTTTATTTCAATACTTATGCCCTCGCAACATGTTGCACAGAATTAATAGTTTTGTTCATATAAAGTATGTAAACAAACGGAAATCGATATGGAGTTATATGATATATATCAGAATGATCAAGATCATAAGATAATTTTAATTCCGATTCTTCACCTTATCGTAGCCACTCCCTCTAAAAGGTTTAGTCTGCATATTCTGAAAACTACCAGTACTAAACCGTAAAAACCGAATTGATTGAAAACATATCTACCATTGAGTGATAATAAGTGAAATCAGATAATAATCACGCCCATCTTTAACATGGCGGATATGTTTCAAATCAAAAACAAACGGTTTTCATATTTACCAAGTCAAAAAATTGGACATTGGGTGTGACACCACTCAATCTGGATAAAATTGTCCATTTCACAAACTTCTTGATCTTATTCCAACTTATCTTATGATACAGTGTTAAACTGAATGAAATCGAAATATAACCACAACACTCACTTTATAATTCCTTTCTAAAGGTCATTAGCTGAATTGTCCTACAATACACAGCTTAGATACTTAGCTATTATTACAGATATTGAGAATTATTGGTCTATAACTACCACTGCCCCCTCTTATTGAATATAATAATCTAAGCTTTTACGGTTTACTATGTACAGTAAACAAGTATATGATGACGTTCTATGTTATTACCGATCAATATGTAGGTATTTCACGTATACTTTGTGACTAAATACACTGGTTTACAGCAAAAATGTTCCATGAACGCCACTATCCAATTTGTATGTGAAATGGCTCGCTGATTTCGAAAATCAAGTTATTTTTTTTTATGGATACGTTTTTGAGATATTTGCAATTTACCGTTATTCGACCACAAAAAAAGGTGTCTCTATTTAATCATGTATATCTCACTGACCAGTTGAGCAATCATACTGCAAATTATAGAAAATAAAAGTGAATGAAATTTCCAAAAAATATTGCCTACTCCATTTTTCCATAGGCCTTATAATTTCTGAGAAATTCATTAATAACTTCGAGTTTATTAAATTTTTTTATGAAAAAATTGAAAAAAATAAACTTTGGCAAGAAAAAAATTTTAAAACAAAAGATATTTTTAAAATTTTTTTTTATTTTATATGAAGTTCTGTTTATTAATAAAAAATTAAGCTACCAACGAACAAAATCCATGGATAAATAGGAAAGTTATACATGATCAAATAATATGTATATCCAAGTCGCGCAAAGTCAATGTATACGTATATGCGTATGTAGTGTGTAAAATAGGGGTGGGATATCTGGCTATGCGCTGTTTCTGTTAAGTAAAAAGTCAATTTTCATGTCGTTTTTAGTTTTTATAAACTCATTTATTTATATATCCCTACTAATATTATAAATGCGAATGTAAGTTTGTTTGTTACGCTTTCACGCAAAAACTACTGAACCGATCATCATGAAACTTTGTACATATACTCTTGAAGGTACTAGAAGCAACATAGGGTACTTTATATTAAAAAAAAAAAAAATTACGATAGATAAAACAATTGTTTGTAAGAAAATCGTCATATTTAGCTACTTCAGTAATGAAGTTTTACAGTCATGAAGTTTCAACCCTGAATACTGTAATACCGTCCCATTGTATTACCGGCGGTAACGAAAATATCTAATTCAATTGAATATAGTTTCAACTGTTTATAATTTTTCTATATTTATTGTGACTTTCTTCTGTCGTTACATGCAGTATAAAACTATTCCAATTTTTGAGGTTATCCGTAATTTTTGTGGTTAGCTGTTACTTTGTTATTTTAGATCTTACTCGCTGATGTTAATTTTTACTCTGCTTTTTTTTTAAATGCCTCGAAAGCGGAAATCTGGTCTATCCACTTAGAAAATGGACAGCGTGTCTTTTTTGATGAAAATACCTTTCAAGACAGGATTTTATCTCCTCCTAAGACCACGCTAACTGCCTTTTTTCACCTTTGTCAGAATGATACTTTTGCAAAGACATTATTGTACTCTGAGGTTTCCCGTTATTATACATGGAACAGTTCAAAAAAAGAATGGCGTCGTCATATTCATGGTACACCTGTTCAAAACCGACCTGGGGTTAAAGCATCGGATGCTCTTGGCCGTGTCTGTACCGTACATGTTACGAATTTTGAATCCTTTTACAGAACTTAAAATTGTCAATGGTCAGGAATGTCAAACATACCGAGAAGCATGTGAAGCTCGGCGACTGTTAGAAAATGACCATCATTGGGACGAAACTATGGAGGAAGCTGTACAATGCCGATCACCAGATAAAATCAGGGAACTTTACGTTACGCTTTTATCTTCTTGCGGTCTTTCTAACCCTCAAACTCTTTGGAATAAGTATAAAGAATACATGGCTGAAGATATTTTACATCAACTGCAGCAAGTACACACAGATATTACATTCAATGAACATGTCTACAATAAAACGCTAATTATAATCGAAAACAAGGTTTTTACGATGGTTGGAAAAAAATTAGATGATTTTGGAATATCGAGCCCTCGACGAGACAATATGAATGATTTTGATAATGAAATTGCACGAGAGCTAGATTATGATTTCATAGCACTGCAACATCAAGTGACAGAATTAGTTCCTCAATAACTTCCAGAGCAAAATCATGTTTTCTATCAAGTTTTACGTAAAATAGACTCCGGTAGTGGTGGACTCTTCTTTCTCGATGCACCAGGAGGAACTGGAAAAACGTTTTTACTTAACTTATTATTAAAATAAAAAAAACTTCTGTCTGTAGTAATTTTTAAAAATTGTTGATCTCAGCCAAACAATCAAATCAAAAAAACCTTACCCTTTATCTCTCATACTTATTTAATGACTCCACTGCGGGCGAAGCCGCGGGTAAAAAGCTAAAATTTTAAAATTACCATTGAATTTGGCACAGGAAGATTCGCCCATCTGTAATTTTAGTAAAAATAGTTCACGAGGTAGAATGCTGCGAGAATGCAATCTTTTAGTGTGGGATGAAAGTACAATGTCTCACAAGAAGGCTATAGAAGCTTTAAACCGGACCCTCCAGGACTTGCGAGATAGTACAGATATAATGGGAGGCATGGTAGTTTTATTGGCTGGTGATTTCCGTCAAACCCTCCCAGTGATTCAGAGGGGGGCACCAGCAGATGAATTTCAAGCGTGCATTAAATCGTCAAGCTTATGGTCGACAGTTGAAAAACTCCGCCTGAAAATGAATATGAGGGTGCATCTTCATAATGACGTGGATTCAGGACTTTACGCAGAAATGTTGTTGAAAATTGATGATGGTTGTTTAGACGTTGACGCTGAAGGCTACATATCACTGTCAAGAGAATTTTGTAATTTAGTAGAAAGTGATGTGGATCTCATTGCTAATGTTTTTCCGGAATTACAACAAAATTTGTGTAGTGATCAGTGGTTGTGTGCAAGAGCAATATTAGCACCAAACGGTTCAGGGAGAAATGAAGGAATATTTGTCAATGGATACAATTATGGATACGGAACTAAGTACTCCATATCATGTGGAGTTTTTAAATTCACTTGAACTATCGGGTGTACCGTCACATAAACTTCAATTGAAACTAAATGTACCAGTAATGCTTATGCAAAATCTAGATGCTCCTCGGCTATGTAATGGAACAAAGCTTCGGATAACAAAATTGGGACAAAACATACTTGGTGCTACTATTTTAACAGGTGTCGGTAAGGGAAATAGTGTTATAATACCTCGGATACCAATTATTCCCACTGACCATACATTCCAATTTAAAAGGATTCAGTTTCCCGTCCAGCTTACAAACATTACAGTTAGCAGGAGTGCATTTAAAAAACCCATGCTTCTCTCATGGTCGGCTTTATGTAGCACGTGTATCTAATGCCAGGAATTTACACATATTTGCACGCGACAGGAAAACTTATAACATTGTCTACAAAAATATCTTAAATTAATACTTTGTATTTTATTTTTTTAAATTGTTAGAATTCAGAATTATTTATTTGTGTTACGGTGAAATATATTTTAACATTTGTTGTTGCATTTCAATAAACATCAATAAGCATATATTAAAGTGTTGAAACTTCTGTCTGTAGTAATTTTTAAAAATTGTTGATCTCAGCCAAACAATCAAATCTAAAAAACTTTACCATTTATCTCTCATACTTATTTAATGACTCCACTGCGGGCAAAGCCGCGGGTAAAAAGCTAGTTAGTAATATATATTAAAACAATGTGTTATTTTTGTCTTAAGTTGATGTTCTTACATTATAGTCGAAATGATTATGTGTTTTGTTTTGTCGTTTATTTAGTTTAGGATCGCTTTCTCTTATGAGAAACCAACAGTAGTCATCCCAGAAACCTTGGTATCGGTTCTTCTGCGCGATCCTCGATCCCGATGTTGCCATTATGCAGTTATACGCCCTTCAAGCTCAGTTTATTGCTGTCTATGAACAATCGCCACTCCTCGGAATCCTATGGTTGACCAAACTCTTTGAATAATCCTGGAATGTCTTTGCAATAGCATACATAGTCTTCTTTCGTACAGTGTTTGGCAAATGGTTCGTGACGATTTCTATAATATGTCACCTTAACATGGGGTGACACGAATTGAAATTGTTGCATACGAGAGGCATGTAGCTCAGCTTTTTCCTTGGATAATTCCAAATCTCTAATCCAATCGTTTAGTTGCGCTTGTGATAGAACGTTTCTCTCGTTTTCCATTAAAAATTCATTACAACTTGATTTCCCATATTCAGATGATCCTTCAGATACTACTGAAGGATCCTTCAGATGATTCAGATTGCTAACGTACCTACCGTTTCATTGCCAGTTCCACATTCAGCTGAAGTTGCGTATCCAGTTTCGTTGTCAACAGCATAAAATATATAAAATAAAAAAAAATTTTAAAAATATCTTTTGTTTTAAAATTTTTTTCTTGCCAAAGTTTATTTTTTTTTTCAATTTTTTCATAAAAAAATTTAAAAACTCGAAGTTATTAATCAATTTCTCAGAAATTATAAGGCCTATGGAAAAATGGAGTAGGCAATATTTTTAGGAAATTTCATTCACTTTTATTTTCTATAATTTGCAGTAAGATTGCTCAACTGGTCAGTGAGATATACATGATTAAATGAAGACACCTTTTTTTTGGTCGAATAACGGTAAATTGCAAATATCTCAAAAACGTATCAATAAAAAAAAATTAACTCGATTTTCGAAATCAGCGAGCCATTTCACATACAAATTGGATAGTGGCATCCGTGGAACAAAAAACAAATTCAAATTTGTGATCCAGTGATATCGGTTCTTTGCTTTGACCGAACTTAGCATTTCCTTACTTCTTTTATTTTATATCTGTCACTAACAGCATTTGTATTCGCTTTGCGCAAGTGCTTCCTGTGTGTCCTGCATATGTGTTTTATTGCCAATTAAGTAAAAATATATAAAAATAGTAGAATGTCCTCACGATTTATGAAGCATCACCAATTTGAAATCAATATAGCGTTAGAACTAGAAAAGGGATAGCAAACAGACATACCTATGAGCATAGAAAAACATTCATCTGTGTACACATGATATACGTTCTACCTTATGTGGCTACTCGCTTAAGATATTGCCATTTATTTTTTATACGCATCAGACTTTTTTCTTATTCTTATAAGGGATAAATGTGTAATATAAGAAACACTAAATCTAATTTTTAAATTAATATAATTGATTAATAGCGCTATGGTTTGCAACTGATTACTGAGCAATGACCTTTATTACGAAAAATGACGATCGTCATCTGTTATGATTAAATATGACTTTACTTTAACTTTCTTCAGTGGTTTTTTCACACATTGCTGACAGTAATTTTTCTTGCAAAAACCTTAAATGAAATATGTGCTCCACTACGTATACGCAATATTTTTAACATGTTGCTTCATACATTACAGACGCAAATGCATAGAAGCAGCGTTACTTCAACTGTAACTATAACAGTAGCAAATGAAATAATAACACTCGGAAAGCGGAATTTAACGCGACTTTATAGCGCATAAAATTATACAATTGTTCTGTACCTGTCATAAACTGTCACCTGAAACGAAAACATTCCCTGTTGGAAAATTTACAGTGCTAAGATAAAGTGATATGAGTTTATTTCGTTACTAGCATTACTTGACATTTTAAAGGGTATTTTGTTCAGGCTTTTTAAGGTTTATAAAATAACTATTTTGTTTTTTAATAATCTATAAGGAAGTTATAGTAATCACTTTATTGTAGTGCAAAACTAGAAGATTTGATTAGTCCTACAGGGTATTGAAAAATAAATCGTCAGTCAAAGAATCAAAGACTATGAATATGTTTAAAGAACACAATTTATATATTCTGATAATAATAACTCAACGTTACTTAGGTGAGGACTTAATATTATTTTTTAATATCTCACCCATTGCACGAAGTTTAATGCACCTATAATAAGTTCTAATCGATTCATATCCTTATTCATTGAATTAAAGTATTAAGTTCTGCTGGTAGATATTGTATGATTCATGATTGAGCTGAGTTATGATGAAAAGGAAGCAGCATAGAATGGAATGGAAAAGATCAATTTAAAACCAACATGCACATATCACAATACGAATAATCGTAAATTACATATTTGTTATGTTCTGTATTCTTTATTTAAATGTTTCATTTGTTTATTCTATTAATATATATATATATATATATATATATAATTCCTCATTGGAGGGCTTATTCCCATTGTTCTAATCTCATATTTTGTTTAATTGTAAATGCTTGAAGAACTATGTACGAAAAAGTGTTTGTCAACGAAATAATATTATATTATTGATACAAAAAATAATATTTATTTTTCTTTCATTGAAATTAGTTCAATATACTTAACAGTTCAAAGTGGATTAACCCTAACTGACTTCTTATATGATTACAGACATATAATATGTAATTCTCTAAATGTTTTCATTTAGTAAAGCACTTACACCCACTTCCCTAACTGAACAATGACATTGTCTAATGTTGCTGTCAGACGCAATTTCACACATGAGTACATTTAAATACCGCATTCGATTAAGTAAATTCTACAAGTATGCTTATTTATTAGTCAACAAAAATAAATTGTGAGCATAGAGGACCTTAATCCAAAATGTCCATTAATTCAGGAGAATCGCGAAACAAATGTGCTATAATTTTAAAAATATACATACAAACATATGTATATATGAGTGCATAAATGTAAGGATATTCCTATGTACATATGAAATCTGTGAGTGTACTTTCATCAAAATCAATAAAGTACACTTTGTAGATTGTGTGAAGCTTTTTTAGACAGACCTGAATCAAATCTAAAATCCAGCTGCTCCAATTTGAATTCAACTTCAAAGCGCCTTTCTCTTTCATTACAAACACAGCACCGTAGCCGTTTGTAAGCCTACCAATGCTACGCTCATAAACACTTTCACGACTACATAAATACTATACTAATGTATATATTTGCAATATTTGAATATTCATCACACATAAGTAGGTACTAAAATGTACAGATATGTAAGTATTTGAAAGCGGGTAACTAGAAAAGGTCATCTATATGCTCAAAGCCGTCAATGTGGTTGCCTCAAATAATGTTAGGTCGCCGAACTAGTGATGTGTGTGTGCTGTGATAATCACATATGTAAACAAAGCTAAACGCTCTTAACTTGCGAACAATTATAGCACAGGCCAGGTTATATACAGATATATACAGAGGTAGAAACATGCATGAGAAATCAGTTGAACAAACATCAAAAATGTGTAAATTGAAGTGAGTTTGTTTGTTCGGCTCACCTAAAATTTAATTAGATGTGATGAATTTTGATTTAGAATAAATACAATCTGTTACGCCACATTTAAGCTTAATATTTACGTAATAATCGTACTATGCGCTAGTAGTATGTGGAATATTTGTTAATTTTAATTTGTTAAATACTTTATTCGTTCCATTGATTCGAATTTTTATGATTTAAAAAATAAATTAAAAATAACACGGAAGAAACTATCCAGAAACAATGTCAACCCACAATGTCAGCCTTGAAATCCTGCGCAGAATCACTTTTGCCACAGGTGCTGCTTTGGACTGAGTAGGCAATTGAACAGTAAAGTCCTCTCTCGACGAACCAAAATCAAGTTCTACTAGTCGCTTATCATTCCCGTCCTGCTTTACGGTGCAGAAGCTTGGACGATGTCAACATCCGATGAGACGACTCCTGGGGTTTTCGAGAGAAAAATTTTGTGGAAGATTTATGGTCCTCCTCGGAAAATTTGCAACGCCGAATACCGCAGACGATGGAACGATGAGCTGTACGATTTATACGACGACATTGACATAGTTCAGCGGATAAAACGACAGCGGCTACGCTGGCTAGGTCATGTTGTACGAATGTAAAAGACTCCAGTCTAATTACACTCGGGATTTCCAACTACTCGTTTCCTGCTATTTCATTTTACTTATCTCTTTGTTTACCCCAAATTTGCATAAAGTGCAATAAAACCTTAGATAACTCCAAGTGATCCTTTATTTCACTGTGTGATTTCAGATCCAAAAACATGAAAGCAATCACCAATCGATAATACAAACGGTTAAGCCAAAACTAAGAGTCCGGTTGACAATAGTAAAAGCAAAGGTCTTATCGGAACGACGTTTTCATAAGAAAAGTAGCAGCACTTTCAGCTATAAGAATAAAAGAACTTGGTGTTTGGAACCAGAAAAGTCATGGACATAGCGGTATCCTAAACCATTTTAGTAACAAATTATACAAATCGGACTATATCCCCCCAAAATTAGACTTCAATATTGACTTCCAGGTGAGGATACCCTCTAGACGTGAATGGAGAAGAGGTCTAGAAATAGGGGAGAATACAATCTCAATCTACACCGACGGGTCCAAAATGGACTGCGGAGTGGGTACGGGGGTATTCTCCAAGGATCTGGACATATCTCTCTCTTTCCGTCTACCAAATGGAGCCAGCATCTTCCAAGCGGAAGTGCTTGGCATACAAAAGGCCGGTGAAGCTTTATTGAACAACAATGGGGGGATAAAGAAAGCGAATATATACACAGACAGTCAAGCAGCATTGCTGGCCTTGTCGTCTCCGGAGATTAATTCTCAAATAGTCAGCAATTGCAGGAAGGTTTTGTGCTCATCAGCAGAAAAACTCAACCTGTCCATTATATGGGTTCCCGGCCACAGGAATATTTCCGGAAATGAAAAAGCAGATGAACTGGCAAAAACAGGAGCTTCTCTAGATGAATCCGAGGCGGAACATATACCATACCCATTAGGAACCATCAGGAGAGAGATAAATACACATTACGAACAAATAGCCATAAACAGATGGAAAGCAAATAAAAAATGTAAAATAACAAAACAGGTATGGCCCAATTATAATAAGATAAAAACGAAGGATTTATTAGATAAATCCAGGAAAAATATATACAGACTCACAGCCACAATAACAGGACACTGGCCATTTGGAGAACATGCGCTGAAAATGGGTTTGCCTCATAATCACATATGTCGCTCCTGCAGACTAGAAGACAAAAAGGAAACAGTTTTCCACTATCTCTGCGAATGCCCAGCCCTAGCTCAAATCAGATATAGGACTCTTGGAAGTTATCAGGCACCCAATCTTGAATGGCTGGCCTCAAAAAGAATAACAGAAATAAGCAGTTTCATAGATAACACTAAATGGTTCGAACGCTGAGATGAAACGCAATAGCAGTAATTATTAAGGTCTTACAATAGTGTAACAAAATGGCGCATCTAGCGCTAATTGAGCCCAGTAGGGCTGCACTCTTACCTACCTACCTACCTATCGGAACGATCTCATAAATAAAACCGAAAATGCATGTGCAGTGTAACACCATACTTATTATCTGAAGTATAAATACTTTTTAATAAATAAAATAATTTATTCTGTTGATGAGTTAAATAATATTCGCTCACTTCGCATAAAATTCACCGGGCATCAATGATGTAAAAATATATAATATATATATATCTAGTGGCGTATACGATTGTAATTGAATATTATCCTTGCATTTTAATGGATGTTAACTTGCGCTGCTTAATTGAGTAGACAACTTGTTGAGCGGTCATGAGTGAGAAATTATAAACAATAAATATATCGTCATGGTCACAGGCAACTCCATCCTACGCACTGACCTCAACTGAAGCATAAAACATTGCATACCCTAAGGCGTACACGCTTGCACTTGTTAACTAAGCGCATTGAACATAAACAAGCTGGTTAATATGCATTACTCCGTGTGTATATTGGCGACGGAGGAGGGATAACAGCGAGCAGAAGATGAGCAGAGAAGAGTAAAAATAAACACATACGACATAAGTATTCTATTGTCCCACGCTTACTAAGTGCTTCTAGTAAAAAACATGTTCACATCACACATAATTGGTTTTGTCCTTTCACTTTTCACCTTGCATTAGATACGAGCGTTCAAATATAGCGATTGCATTGTACTCTTCATTATACGGGTTCTTCATATTGCAGCTACTAAATCGTCCTTATCAAATGTGTTGCATTCTTTTTTCTGCGTACATATGTACATTTGTCACCGACAATACTTTCTACGATGTACAAATAAAAAACGAGACAAGAATCGCTGACATACATGTATATATGTCCCTGTGGTTTTAAGAGTGAAAATTCACAACAAGACTATTGACGTTAAGTAGCTCTGAATTATTGCCATTGTTCCATAACCGTACTCTACACTAAGACCGACTCGTACATAAATATCGCTAAGGAGTTGAACACAACTAAAAATCTGATGATATCAGTCTCTCAAGCTACTACAAAGGTTAGCAAATATACAATAACACTAACAATGTGTAAGAGAATAAAGCTATGGACACACATATATCCGAGTAATACCTTGAAGATTATGCAATCATACATTATACCAGAGAAAACTATGATAATCTGCCAGATCACCAGAGACCTTAGTTTTTGAAGAATTCTTTAGTAGGAGATCCTACTAAGCTAGTGACAAAGTTAAACCGTCCATGTAATCGATCTAGTGATGAACTAAAAATTGTCCCACTACTGTCCCGATTCTCTGCATGGCATATATTGCCGCATCCACACTCATATGCCTCTGTAGTCATCATCGCCATCACTATTAATAGTACAAGCATCGCTTTTCACATACCAGCGACAATTTTATTGAACTTTTTTTTTTTACTGATAACGTATCAATTTCAAACACATGCGCAGACATCTACACACAATACGAGTTTTTGAGTGTGAGCACGCAGCGGTCCTTAAAACTTATCAGGCCCACTATCAGCAATACCAAAATCAACCCTTTGCTAACTAACTAAAACTGAAGCTATCTAGCGTTTAGACATAATATATTAATACCGTTATACTGTCATCATAATAAATACAATGTAACTATCGATGAGCGTCCGCTTTTGTCACTTGGTGTTCTAATAAGTAACTTTCGTTAGTTTATTTGTTCAACTATTCGCTCATTGCATTCACATTTAGAACCTACACCTAGAAATACTCAAATGCTCGCAACGACAGGCAAACACGTATGTTTGTAAGTAAATAATGCAGTAGACATTGGTGTGTCACATTGCTGGTGCGAGTCGTCGCCTTTCAGCTCGATACTTTCTCCATTACCCCAATACATGTGTGTGCGTGTAGTGCTCCTTGCGGTTGTAATAAATACACAGTAGTTGCAAATTGCTACACTGTGCGAAATAAAGTGAACGAAATGCGTTCATTCCTTGTTAGAACCCCAGCTGAAATTGATTAAGCTTCATCCAGCCCTAATAAAAAAAATTTATGCGACAGTTAAAGAATGAAAGCTCTGAACACAACATATACCAGTGCGCAATTTGAACTGGAGAGTTCTACGAAATAACTTTTCAAAACAGATAATGATCGGCTTTTGTTAGGATATGAAGCAGCTAGAAGCTTATCTAGAATTTAATATATATCAAGGCTAGATAATAAATAATATACATATAGCTTTATTGGAATATAATCAATAATCGGTTTAGAATGGAAGGACTTGTAACTGACTTTTAATAGTTATTTATTAATTTGTAAAACTTGACTTTGAGTAACACCATTACCGTCTTCAGAAACTGGAGAGTACTCTCATAGCCTATACGGACTTTCAAACGAACTTTTGTGCTACATAATGAAGCTCCTGCATATAAATTAGCTTCAGAAAGGAAACTGAGAAGCAAAACTTTGGAAGTACTGTTTTTTAAGAAATAAATACTCAAGGGTAATTAACAAAGGCACTGAAAATTTTATGAAAACGGAATAAGGTTGATTCTGGAGATTAGCGCGCATTATTCTTCAATATCTGACTTGACAACAATCTGATTCCGATTTCCGAAAATCAGATATCTGAACAATTTACAATCCACAAAAAAGTTACCCCTATCAGCTAATCAGCAAAACATTTAACGCGAATTCGATTTGAAACGTTTACAACTTGTAAATCACACAGCACAAATTGCTTCCAGCTCGTGCTTTTCTCAAAGTGTACGCATACTCCACACTGTCATAGTTGCTAATCAGACGCAAACATCGAAGGCATGTACGCGACGTCGAGGAAGTGTGGACCAAGCAAACATACACGCGCTAAAACCCCAAACGACACACCAACGCCACGGCGACGGAGAGTTATTGCCCGCGTTACGGGCGGGCGTTCGAGTGTGCGGGCATACACACTGCTATTGACTAGCCACGTATTCGCGGATTCAATTGAGCACTCAGTTGTAATTGGTGTGTTAAAGCCGCTGGACGAAAAACTTAGCAGAAACGCTTGAAATGTGAAATATAGTACAATACAGTGCGCATATGGAACTAAAGTGATATATAGTGGTGAAAAACATATAGAAATAAGTAAATAGAAAAAATAATATAAAAAATTAAATGATCAGTAAGTTAGCGTTACAGCAGTATTGCTAAAAAGATATATTAATTATGAATCAAGCGAGCTGCTAGATCTAACAGATGTGTTTCAAAAAATAACGTTTATGCTTGAAATTGCCCGCTGAGTAGATGAAAATATGAAGAATAAATATGTGAAGCTGACGAGTGAAGGCGCTATTGTGAAAAGCAACAGTTTGTTGCCAGACAAATCAACAGTTGGTTGGTTTCCCTCACAAGCGCTGGTCTACTTGTGTTTGTGCTTGTGGTTTAGCAGCAACTAAGCGCTTTCTTAAACCGCAAATCGTGTTGCTGAAAGTAAACTTCTTGAAAAAATATTATAAAAACAACAAAAATATGTGTGTAATTATGCAAATTTCTTTGCCAAAAATATGTTAATGAAGCAAAAGTTCTATGATAATTTGAAAGTGCTCGTTTTTTCGCTCTTTGCTTGGCATTTTTTTATTCGCATGACTCAGTGACAAAATGCCAAATCGCTAAATGGAAAAGTGTGGAAATTCTGTGAGAGAGCAAAATGTGTTCGAAAATGGTCAATGAGCCATCATATCATTATTGTGCAGTCGCGCACACTCACACGCACACACATACACATGAATATGTGTAAAAGCGCTTAGTAAAAATATCGATTGATTTTTTTAAGATACGCGGAGCACTCATACGCCCTGTATGCCAGTACGTGTGTGTGCTTCAGTGAATGCTGCAGAGTGCTTTTTGGTGTGTTTAATTTATATTTTTGTTTTTCGGTGTTTTGTTTATTTTCGCTTAACACCGCAATCATAAAAGTGATAATTACATTAAATCAGCACTGAGGGGTTGGCGCTAGCGCTGAAATGGCGCATTTCGGTGATTTGACGCCTCGTAACGTGCGTTAAAATGGCAACGAGTGACTAACAAATTCAATAGACTCTTTGTTCAAATTGCCTTATTGGCGCTATTCGGTTGCGCAGATTTGCTTAAGCACTTAGTGAGCGCACAGTTGTTGCGCCGTTATTTACAATTGTCATTTGAGCAGCGAGAACTGGTGAAAAAACAAAATAAAGAGATAGTGACACATGAGTATAAGTTAACGTTAAATTTGAGTGTTAGATTATGTGATTAAAAAAAATAAAAATAAAGTAATTTATATATACATAGATATTTATATACAATTTATATATTTTCATTAAATATACAGTCATAAATAAAACATATTAGTGCGTTCAGACATTTTTCGTGTGCTAAAATGCATTCACCATTTCGCGGCCACATAACCGTTATTTAACCACAGTTGGAAGCTAACATATGTAAGGGTATTAAAATTTTATATTTAACGTCTTCATATCCTTAGGGAGTTTGCTCGCCGCAATTTTTGCAAATCAACTTAACATTTAGAGCTTAAATACATACACTTAAGTGTTGCCAAGTATTGGCTATAAAAGCTGAATTCCATGCTTAAGAAACATATAAACAGTAGTGGACAAAGAAATGAGGACAGACAGAAAAAATACACGCATTTGAAAAAGTGATTTTTTTTTTGCGTTAGGAACTCTTCAACTAAACTAATCATAAGTCTAATATTTTCGACAATCTCCACGCTTACAGCTCCACAAACTATGCCAGGTTGCCAACACTATAATAATATAATAAGAAAGTCATCACCAGAACATGCGGAATCCTCATTGCCTAACAGTCTGCTAACAGTATTTACAATTAATTAGGAATTATGGCCCCCTATAATTTAATTTCTAAGATTCGGTTTTAACACATTGCAACTGAAGATCGGCTTTTTATGACCGACGTTTATTAAGACAAAACTCCCTAATTTCGACTATATTTTGCTTCTTATATCGCTTTAAGATACGTCCCTCTTGATCGCTTTTAATTTAATCTGTTTTAAACCATATATTATTTAGTGCACCACATCAAAGTTCTGATATAAGGCTCCAACTTTGTCGTGCCTATTTTTTGACCGCTACTGTACCGCGCCAACAGCCGAATATTGTCACATTTACACCCATACAGACATGTTCATAAGCCTCTTGGAGCATCGACTTTCATTTGAGCGTAAAAAGGAAGCTTTTTAACATCCTCGCATGAGCTTAGCGTCTCGATCGGATTACTAAGATATTAACGCTCCATTGAGGAGTGTAACTTAAAAAAGTTGTTAAAATTTTGAAGGTGGTTTAAATACACGTGACTTACATGATAGCTTGAAGAAATAAAACATAAAATTTGCTGATGTTTAGAGCAAACAACAGCTGGCCTATAACATAAATTTAAAAATTGTATCGTTCTTGTGACAGAGCCCGTCCTGGTGCACAAGTCGAGTAGAATTTTCTATTATTTCTTTCACTGGATTGCTAACAAAAGGCTTGAAAATTAATCCAAATCCTCAATCCAAAATATTTTTACAAAAATGATTTAATTTTTGATCAATTATTCTTCCAAGATAATTTGCATTCGAAGAAGCTATAATTTGATTGTTTATTAAATGGATGCATTCAGAAACATCGAAGCATGCCTGTAAGGATTAACTTCTAACAAAGTAGTGAAAGGTTCCATTTTTCGACAAAATAAAAAAAATTCTGATGACTTGGTCCTCTGGCATAAATATCAAAAATAATGCGTAATACCCACTTAAGATACATATGTAAATACTTGTATATATATATATATTAGCACTTATATACACATATTCCCCCTTATAAAATTACAAGTTGGCCACTTGATCAATAAATTTTACTGCAGCAAATTGTGATTTTAGCAGTAATGTGTTATTTTTAGCAATGGCTCGTGCTATTTTCGATAGCAGCCAACATTTCGCCTCATCCCTTACACATATGCATATCTCGGTATTCGCTTGATACTTATAAACTTGCATATGGTAAATGAAACAGAACACCTACGTATTGGTTGAGCATTGATAGCGTTATTATTTTGTTAGCTCACGTTATGATATGAGCGAATGGTTAATGTTGTCAATGAATGCAAAGTTGGCGTCCCCATATTTTTCTGTGTTAAATAAACAGATCAGAAACTAAGTTGTTTATATGTATTTAATAAATTCGAAATTGATAAGGGTCATCAGCTCAGTTCAGCTCAAATTATAAAAAAGAGATAAACATGCATACAAAGGAAAATTAGGATACCAACATATTGGCAAATTTTTTATTTCCTTTGTACATAACTAATACCGTTATATTTTAATTAATACCAATAATATTGATGCCCGAGTATAGAAAACTGAAAGAGAACCAATAACGATGTCATCAAATGTACAAGTTCACTAAGAGATTCTCCCTAGAAATAAATCTGAGTGCAGACTACCATATTTTGAAAATTTTAAATTGAGGGTCCTCTAGAGAAACGAAACCTGTTCGATTATAATTATATCAATTAATCTATCCATAATCATTTTTACTAGGTATTACTATATTAGGGAAGGTTATTGTTGAAAAAGAAAGTGACTATTACGTATTCTTTTCTCAACATCTTTTCAGATTTGTTCTTTTCTCAAATGTTTCATTCTAAGTAGAAACAAGAAAGGCAAGGTTAAGTTCAATTTGCAAATCTCCAATGTGTGAGCACATAGTGACACTTTATTGTATTTAGTAGGGCAACTAGACCAAGCTTTAGATCGAGTTTATCACCATAGTTTGAGCAATTTGTTTCCACGAAATTTAATTAATATATATAGATATGCACATATCCGGCTATAAAGTCCACTAGAATAAGGAATATGATTATACTGAACATGTGAAGCTAAGACAATTCTGGACATATTTCACCCATTTTCAACACAAAGCGGCAATACATCCTAGATTATACATTCACTTAATTTTGCTAAGATATCTCATATCTTAGAGAATTACAGATAATTCTGGTAAAAATTAGTCACAAAGGTTCTTATTGAGAATTTATATAATGTTGCCATATAATGAGAACCATTTACAATGAGAAAATAAAAGGTTATTAAATACTTACGAGGTATACAAAATTTCACTTAATTATTTAAAAAGGTAAAACTCCTCCATTGCGACGTCATTTCCAGTGACCCCTCAGAAAAAAGGTGCTTCCTCGTTGTCAGCATAACTCCTGACAGGATCATCCAAAATGATAAAACAACAAGAAAAAACGTTAACTTCGGCTGTACCGAAGCTAATATACCCTTCACAGGTGCATTTCTTTTAGTAACTATGTGTTTAAGCACATAGCATTCTATAAACAATAACTCACACCAAATTTCGTGAAGATATGTAGTAAAATGCGGAAGTTTTCCAAACAAGCCATTGATTCCGATCGTTCAGTTTGTATGGCAGCTATATGATTTAGTGGTCCGATATCGGCAGTTCCGACAAATGAGCACCTTCTTGAAGAGAAGATAACATTTGCAAAATTTCAAAACGATATCTTAAAAACTGAAGGACTAGTTCGTATATATACAGACAGACAGACAGACGGACATGGCTAAATCGACTCAGTTCAACATACTGATCATTTATATATCGTTGGCTTAATATAGAAAAGGCGTATCTACATTTTTTTCGAAATCGCGTTTTTAATGTATTCTGGTAGACCACTGTCAAATACTCCTCCCCTTAAAAAATTAGTGGGCTATGATCGTAAATAACGGATTTATAGTCATATAAAAAAAAGCCCTAACTCATTCGAAGTTACAATAACAACATAAAGCAATATCTCAAATAATTTCAAAGAAATTAAAAATAATAACAAAATTATACCACAATTGAATTTGTTACCTGTTTTGAATAAAAATTGCAATAGAAATGTTTTTTGCATCTTAAGTTTTTAAGGTTTTATTCAGTTTTTTCCTTCTCCTGAAAAGTAACGAAAAGTGTAGATACGCCTTTTCTATATTAAGCCATCGATATATACTTTATAGGGCCTCCGACGCTTCTTTCTGGGTGTTACAAACTTCGTGACAAACTTAATATACCCTGTTCAGGGTATAAAAATTAATAAACTTTTTTCCTATACGAAAATAATAAAATACCCAAATTAAGTGAATAAATTTAACTTCATAAACTCAAAGTACATCGTAAAACACTTCGAAAACACTAAATGTTCATAAGCCGCTTACATAGTTCTCCCTGCATGATTCCCCACAGATCGGTTGTTCCTTATTAGAGGTCATAATTCTTAATAAGACTAAGAATAAGACATCCTGCGTCTACAAGACCCGAGCTCCTTGTTCGACCCATGGTCTTCGAATTGTGCTTTAGTCACAGCGAAGGACAGACGGACAGACAATCTTTATTAAGAGCTTTCATGAATAAATTCATCCTCCTTCTAATAGTGTTTTCTTTTCTCTATGAAAATGATGCCTCTTTATATGTCACCATTATACAAATGTTGTATTACCTCTCTTGGTAAAAGAACAATAAAATGTCTTCCTATTATGCTGGTCAACTCTCACTCACAATTTGAAAACCCGAGTACAGGGCAGAATAAATGATACACTTTTTTGAGAAAAGAAAACGTTATAACTCTTCACTAAGGTCTAAGTTTGTCGCATAATAGTATCTGTCAGTTTCTATAATATTTCTTCTGACCTCATGTTTAATTTTTGCATTACATCTAATGGAGAAGTAGATGTACCTATGGCCAAATGCTGACCTGGAGGATGTCGCTTTGGTCTCCATATTCTTCCATATGTTCCGAGTTTATCACGCAAGGTATAATAACTTCACCTTGCATAGTATCTGTCTGTTCAATTCTGATTATATTTGCAGAAAAGTAAAGTTTTTCTAACAACATCTGTGTCTTGCAACTACTAGTTTGTCAGCCAAGGGAGAAGGAATAATCATAGAAATGCATAAAAGCAGTTCTACAATCATTAGTTAATTCTATACCTAAGCGACTTAATTTAGTTTTAAAATATAAGCACAATACTATCGACTATTAAAATAAAGATGTCTTTCAGTTGAACTCAAATGAATAAGGTTTGCGGACAAATATATAAAAATGCACATATAAATATTTACTATATGCATGAGCTTAAATTTTGTTTTTTTTTTCTTATAAATATTATAATTACAATAAACCTGCATATCCAGACACATTTTGCGATTGTAACAGCCACTCAACAGATTTGCTGAATCTTAATTACAGCGCATTGAAAACTTTCTGAGGGTTCTTTATGAATTCTGTCACTATCTTATCACAAGTCACTATAGTAATACGAAGTGCCCTTCAAAGCGCACGAACACAAAGTTTATGTTTGTATGAAAAGATGCTTCAAAGTTCTTCATTAAATATATCTTCTTTTAACATTAATTATATACATTTACATATGTATCTATGCATATGTAAGCTACTGCTATGAAGAGGCATATTGAGTAGTTCAGCAAATCAATAATCTACAGAAGGAATCTCTAAAGTAAACAAATAGGACTATTCGCACAAGACGGTTCATCAGACATGTGTGTCTGTATGCATTTATATGTTGTCGAGCTACTCACATTAATTCGGTTAAGCCTTAGTGGCGGCGCATCCCATTAGAATTCTATAAATAAAATCTATACACTCATTCGATTACTGTTTCCAATATTAAATTACCATGGCGGAAGCGATTTCCTTCCGGTTTTTTTATTTTATTCAATATTCAATGAACTAACACACTTTTTACGCTATAAGAGAGGACCACTCATGCATGTGTGTATGCTTAGGAGCTTTCGCGAGTACCAGGGACATAATTATGCTGGTTTATGCGAAGCATAGTAATTCGATTGTACACAAATCATCACAGTGGCCCGTATACAGAAAATTGTGAATAAAAATCAGAATAGGTTAACTATTACTTGATATGTATTTCAATATATGTTTAAATTAGACACCATTCGGAAACAACAACAACATTTCTTCATATTTCCAATTAGAAAAGTACCAAATTAAAGTATTCAAGAATAGTTTCTATTGTAACCTACTACGTCTAGTTTTTTTTTCTCTGGTAACCTCCCTAAGATCTAATCAGACTCCAAGAACCAATTCTGAGTCTAAAATTTATTTGTTTATTTAAAATTTAGTATAGCATATATAAAGTTTATTTGTTGAAAGGAAATATTTTGTCTCCATTTCATAATATGGATGATGGCAAGTAGTGTTAGCAATATAATATATATGATTTTACCAAAGAAAGTTAGTATTTCCATCTTCAGGAGTTTAAGCCAGATATTTTTTGTTTTAAAACTAAAATTTTTTTTTTTAAGTAATATCAGATCACTGAACCACTGTATTGACAAATGAAATATATGTAGGTTTAAGAATTCTTATGAGTGCTTGCCAGTGTCAACATGCTTGCATATCGGGACAATACGAGTGTCATCTGTTTTTGTTTGTCCGCTGTCACAAACAGTGGCAGCTAATTTAAAAGATGGTACTACAAATCTGATACATTCCACTCAGACAATGGTAATGTGTACTTACGTTGAGTATAAATGTTTACGCCTAAAGTTTGAGTGGTTGTAGTTGAAAGTGGAGCACACATTTCACATGATAATCTCTGTAGTAATTTACTCATACGAAGGAATTGCTATACAACTTGGAATATAAAAAAATTTTATATTTAGAAAGTATGAGTCTTTAACATAATACGTGGTATGTTCAAAAAATAAAGGGAATTAAGAAAAAGATCAGCCCGCTTTATTATTGTCGCCTTTAAAATAGTCCTCCTTATCAACTTACATATACTACCAGCACTTTTTCCGATCGTTGAAACACTTCTCAAACGATTCGATTTTTGGGATAGCTCTTTTAGCGATTTCTTGTTTGCTTGAAAAAAAGACGGAATGTAACATAAACCTCTTTATTTTTGGAAATATTAAACAGACACACGGAATAGGAAACAGACAGACAATAATGTCTGGCGAATATGGAGGCTAGGGAATCGTTACAGTATTATTTTGAATTCACGAAAAAACAACGAACTACTAAATCTAATAAATACTTACCGATCTAAACAGGATCGAAATAATAGCATTTGGCCGGAAAAAATCCGGATCAATTCCGGCAACGTAGAACCGGCTGTTGTGGGATTTGAATACATTTTGATAATATCGGTCTTTTAAATTTGATTCATTGATATTTAGCTGAGCCAATGTACAAGCATTAGTTAACAAAAGCAATTATTGTAAGATTTATAATTTCACCCATTTCCACTATCGCTACTCCTCTTAAATTTTATTTTTCAAATTTTCTCATTTGTATATTTTTAGTTCAGAGGAAGAACGCAGCATGGACGACAAATTGGTGTGTGACGAAGTACATTTACGTACATTAAGCCAATCACCGTTGACGCTGCAACGCCAACAACAACGTAGACAGAGTAATCAGAGCACACAGAGTACAACAAAAACCAACTATCAGCAACGAATTTGAGCTTCCACGACCCCCGCTGGCTCAGCACGAGCTACTCGACGATGAAGGCGACGATGATCCTTAATGCCAGCGAGTCAGTGTGAAGAATCCCACAACCATTTCGCTTACACTCGATATAACCGATAACGGTGATAGCGGCGTCGGTGGCGACGAATGAACCGATTGTGGCCTCAATAATCCCGCAGTACAAACTGAGGACAATGACGGAGTTATAATAGCTGAAACACATAATGAGGATTTAATTGACTCGAGCATACTGCGTGTGAAGGTAGGTTATCGGTATCCGAAAGCCCCGTTCATCAGGGATGATTAGTATGTAATTAAATATGGAACAAAACAAAATATTACTTAACTTTTAGCAATACTTAAAATATTGCAAGGTATCATATGTTATATCGCTTTTAATTCAGCACTTGCCCGGCATGTCGAAGATACCACGGCTCCCTGGCGATGGCGCACATTCAGTGGATGATCAACGCACAGCCAAATCATACCCTTCCGCCACACCGACCAAGTCATGCGCTGTCAGTTCGAAGCGACCCGCAATGGACATTGACCGCATGCGGGTAAAGAACACCCCGCTGCGTGTGCAATCCGTACGCATTGTAGAGCAGAGAATGAACCTCGGACCAAAAAGACGCACAGAAAGCTGCAGCATATTTGGCAAGACGAGCAATTATGGTAAGCTAATAAATTCTGTTTTATCAATCACAAAGTTGCACATTCCCTTAAGTGCAATGCCGTGTAATGCGACTACTTAACCGATGCTTATCGGCCTACATGCATATGTAGCTTGATTGAAATGTGTAATTTGCCGTACGAGAACCTAATTGAAATTCTTTAATTTCCGGTCAACTTCGGTCAATGCTGTCACATCCTACTTACGTCAATAGATTGTGAAGCAGAGGATGGAAAGACAATATCGAAGCCAAGGCCACTGAACAATCAAACCCATGTGTCTTTCAAGAGTGCCAACGTTGTTAGTGTCCATCTCTCACGAATTCGCTCAAGCAATATTCTTTGGAACGTTCATATCTAACTTTGGTTCATTAAAAAGAGCAAGCTTGAAGAAATAGTGGTGAGTAAGATATAAGGTGCATTTGCCTTCCACAAAATGAATATGGTAAAAAAGTAACCACTAATGTGTGGTTACGAATCGGTTCATCATACACTACATAAATACATACATCGAAAATGCATGGAGTTTGTTAACAAAGTAAACATAAAAATATGCACTTATTTATAAATATTTGTAGAACTTTAATCTGGAGGGGTCTAAATTAATAATTGTAAGAAACTGAAACTACAGTATTTAATCCCTGATAAGGCTTTCTGCCAAATAAGCAACCTATTGAGATCCTCTGTGAACCGTTCAAGTTCCATACACCTATTTTAAAAGTTTTTGCATATTAACAATGCTCATACATGCCTTATGTCTTCAACATTTTCTTAGAGAGGCGGGAAGTAATCAGGATCCTTAATTAGTTAAATATGCAGATCAAGATATACAGAAAATGTATAACTTCGCTTTTTTGTTTACGTTAAAGATATCGCATGGATTGTAAAGCCTTGTTCATGAGTTTTCGTACAAATTTAACACAAATTTCTCATCCTACCGGTGTGTCACCCAATCACGTGACGCATACTGTCATTTGCCTTTCAATTATCACAATTACGAGTAGGTAAGTTGATACCAACTAAGTGATTGTCAAAATACTGTCAATCAACAGCAAACATGTTCAGACAACGAAGAGGGAAACAGGAAGCAAACTGCCTGCAGATTGACAGACTTAGAATACTGTTACATATTTCTCAAATAAGATTAAGCTCTTCTACACCCAGTCACACTTATCTATATATGCAAGCACACAAATATTCATACGAGTAGGCATTTGTTATTGTTTGACAGGAGCAACATGTCAAAAATGTCTAAAAATTACGTGTTTGTATATTTTTCTATTTTCATTTAGCACAACTACAGCAACAGCACGATAACATATTACGGCGATGGAGAAATGAAGCAATGAATAAGTGATTGGCTACAGGAATCACCTGGTATGTTTGTTGTATTGTCGTCAATACGGGCATTTGCTGTTTGGGAGTTTGGAGATGCTTCGCCAACAACTATTTACATTGGGCAGCTGTGTGTACTTCGGTACTGACGAATATACAAGGTAAATCACTATGTTGATGTATCACACTTACGTTCACATTTCAAGCGAGTTTATCTAATTTTTGTTGCGGCAAAACTTAAGGTCCAGACCCAATGCTGGCTGGCTTTACTTGCTTTCGTTGACTTTGCGTACTTGACCAAATGAAACGAATGCTTGTATGACCAAATGAGCGCTTTGAACGCTTTCAAAATAATGTCACAATCACTGTTGCCACACACTTTATTTTTTGTAAATCAGAAATTCATTCAAAACTTGCTAATAGTTTCATGTTAAATGTTATATTATTATAAACTCTTTGTAAATGTCTACATACAAATATCAAATATTTTAAATATTCATTTTAATTATTTGTACTGGCAAACGCATATGTGATAAATATTTATGTGCCAATGTAGCATCAATGGTACTTTTTTCCCAAACTGGTCACCCTAGTTACATTATCAAATGTCAAAAGCGCCAAAAGCGCTGGCAAATAGAGCATAGATCTATTCGTAACTTCAAGCGCTTGAAACAAAGCTCAATTTGGTCTCTTTTCATATGCTCTAGTATAATTCTATTCAGTTTTGACAGTTCTCACAGCAAAGCAAAGCAAGTAAGCAGCCAGCATTGGGTCTGGACCTTTATGTCCATTAAATACAACTTAAATATTACGAAATGTTGTAATTTTTCATGACAAAAACAATTTTTTTTAAGGTTGAGTTGTTTTGATTTCAATTTCAAAACTGAGTTGAGTTGTAAAGAATGTATAAAATGTCTAACAATTTATTTCTTGTAAAACTAGAATCAATAAATTGTTTTATAATGTATGTTGTAGATATAATTAATTCGCGTCTAACCCTCTTCACTTAACGCCTTTAATTATTAAACCTTTCCATACTAGACTTTTATTATGTTTCATTAGCCACAATCCAAATTTTTTTGAATGATATAAATGTTGTTTAGACATATTTTACAATTTAATTTCAACACTATAAACACAAAAGCTTTAGCTCTGCACCACACAACTGTCCTTTCGCCCAACAAAAGTATTATGCACCATTTGGATTAAATTGAATTCATATTTATAGAAGTAGATACTCCCGCATAATTTCCTTTGACATAGATTAATATTATTATTACTTTGTCGTTTTTCTCGTTTCTTTTTTTCAATTGCGCCCCTCCACATAGGTTTCGTTGGCGAAGGTATTGGCTTCACGTATCGGGATTCTTTGGTCTGGTACATCCTGTTCGTGATATTTGTGCCGTATGCAATGCTGCCATTGCCACTGAAGTGGTGCGTCGTCGGCGACACCATCACCGCTAGTTGTCATCTGGCCGTAATTACGATAATTAAAGTTAGATAAAGAAGTACGTAAGCTGTTAAAAATCTAAATTATATTCACATTTATCTTATTTCAATTACAATAAAAATTTCAACTATATCAATATTTGAATAAAATAATCTGTATTTCAATTTACCTGCAGAACTTAAACCTTATAAATCAAGAGTTTGTGGTAACAGATCAATGACGGTCCAAATTGATGGTTTCTCTAACAAGTATAACGATTACGCCAATGGGAAGTACAACCAACCCCCTTTAATGTCATCACAACCCAACGAACTACAGTTCAAGGGCGAAGTCCAACCATGGTTAAAAATCGCGGCATACATAAACCTACAATATCTAGGGTGATACTTGACTTATCAAGAAGCAATGCAGAAACGATTACACCGACGATAAATTCGCTATACCATCTACTCTGGATTATTAATGATGATTAAGAATTGTAGTGTTAAATTAGAATATAAATTTTATAGCGTTCTTTACTGAAAATTTTAAATTAGTTGTAAAATAACAATTTATTAATAAGTTTAAACTGTTGAGTTTAATATGAGTATATTATATATTTGCATAGCTAATGAAAGAAAATGTTAACGTCGTCTTTAAGTTTATTATATAAGTTTCATTAGTGATGAAATGTTATAATTTGTTTTAAATTTTAGTCAATTAATGTAAAACTCTTAGTTTAAATTATTGTTAGTTGCAAAATAAAAAAATGAACTAATACTAAATAAAATACAGATTAAAAATAATCGTTGTAATTTATTTAAAAAAAAATTTTAGACCTGGTTATGGTAACAAAACGGTTAAACGGGGTAGCAACTGCTTACGTTAGAAATAACCAATGGATAACACATAAATAACAAATGCCTGGTATAGCTAACAAATCGGCAAGATCTGCGCTAAAATCCCTAACTAAGGAGGCAAATATCGGAGCTGAAATGACGATGTACTTTTCAAAAGCCGTCTGTTACAATTATTTCAGTGAATAATAGATATAAAATGTTTTTGAATACAAAAATTAATGTTTGGTGAGTGTAAATGCTTAGAAGCTTGTTTATACAACTCCTGAAACACTCTTTATATGTCAACCCCCATGGCCCCATGTTGATGGGAGCAACAGCTGATCCATTTTAAAATTACATTTCAACTTCCGTTGCTGTAATTGTAGATAACGAATTATCCGTTTAAAAAAAAAAACACTTGGCAGTGTTAAAAAGCGTTTCGAAATATAGTTTTATACTCTCGCAATTTTTTTGATTATTTATATTCAACATAACGTCCACTAGAAAAACGAAAGCTATTATATACCATAGTAAAAACAAAAGGGTTTTTCAAAAGGGACGCTACAAAAGTATACCGATAGGGACAGCAAACGACGCCATATTTTTTCCGCTCTTTTGACATTTCTCTTCAGTAAGGTTTGCCCTTTCATCATTAAAAGATAAACGATCCAACAACGAGTCGGAATTATTAAAATTTACTACCGAAATTCGGAGTCAATGACACCAACTTTAAGAGCGCTACGTCCAATGTACGGCTGTCATAATCGCTCTGTCTGACCGCTCAATGAATATTTTTTGCTCGAATTGGATGATATGGACTTGGACAATATGTGGTTCCAACAGGACGACGCCACAAGCCACGAAGATTGGGTTCAGCGTCTAGACTTCTGCAAGCGTGCCCGTGGTGACCATGAAAAAGTAATCGAGTTCATACATAATGGCATCGAATGTACTTTCACAGAACCAATTTCATAGATAACCCAAACCGTTTTTATTTTATAAAAAAAAAACTCTTATTGAAAAACCCTTTATATGAGGGCTCAGGTAATTCCTGGGCCGATTGCACAAACTGAATTATACCCAATATTGTACGCTCACTTAATTTCACAGAGTTATTAATCAATATAATTTATGTATGTAGTCATGAAAAGTTATAGTCCGAATTCGAAAATTTTAAAGCGAGTGATGCCACCCCATAACTGTAGTATTTGAACATAGTGTCTATACTCTCGCAACAAAGTTGCTAAAGAGAGTATTATAGTTTTATTCACATAACGGTTGTTTGTGTCACCAAAAAATAAAAGAGTTAGATATAAGGTTATATATACCAAAGTCCGTCTGTCCGTGCAAGCGATAACTTGAGTAAAAATTTAGATATCTTAATGACTTGGAACACATATTCCTTGGCACCCTGAGGAGGTTGCTTTCGAAAATGGAAGAAATCGGACCATTGCCACGCCCACAAAATGGCAAAAACCTGTATAAACCAAAATTGCTGCAGTCGTTTCTTTTAGCCATTTCCTTATACAGTCAAAAAATGAAAGGAATTGAAAATGACTAAAAGTGCGGTAACTTACTAACGAAAAACGTCAGAAACGCTTAATTTCACAGAAGAAATAGCAGAAAGAAGCTGCACTCAGATCTTTTTACAAAATGGAAAATGGGCATGGTATCGCCCACTTATGGGTCAAAAACCATATCTCAGGAACTACTCGACCGATTCGAATGAAATTCGGTATATAACATTTTCTTGACACCCTGATGACAAGGGTGGAATATGGGCGAAATCGGTCCACAACCACTCCTACTTCCCATATAACTCAATTTTGAACTCCATGATCTGATTCGTTCACTTTATAATATATATATAAGGAACCAATGAAGATAGCGGAATAAAACTTTACACAAATACTATATATGATCTGTGACCATGACTTTTCAAGGCCACTGATATCGAACATGAAGAACTCAGTGCCTAAGGGTAATTTTTCACCGAAAATATCGGTATATCCCTAATTTAATGTAACCTCAGTCCCCATATACTATTTATGATGATTTTCGTTTTCTATTGAACTTTATGCCGAATATATGGGTCGAATTGTATTATCTTTATAAAATTACATCAATAAATTGCGAGATTGTAAAATATTCTGCTGCACCCGAACTTAGCCTTTCCTTACTTGTTTCTACTACCTTCTTAGCTTCTTAATTTATGTAATGAAAAGTAAACGAAGTTTATATAATTTCAAGTTTCCAATGATTGAAATTGGTCGAGTAGGTAGCCTCGGATCCATTTTCCATTTATAATTATTTTGCAAAAGTGTATAAATTTTGTGTTGAGAAAAGTACTTTAAATTACTAAAATGAATATCAGAGGCGATATACATATTGTCTCACCCGCTTTGCATACATTTACAGTCAAACACCATTCATTTCATTACAATGTCAGATATATTCAATCCACAGTCAATTAAAATTATTTAATTTTTTTCTGATTTTATCCATCTCATTGCCATACTTGAAGCATTTTCATTTAAATATGGAATGGTTAAACACTAAACTAGTTGCATTTATCTTAAACAATATTTTACCTTTTGCATATCACGAGATATGCGCAGCTGTGATAATTGCAGTACTTTTAAGTAATAACTTACGGTAACGGGAGATATTTTTCTTATTATCATCATTAATTACTGATGCAGTGCAAATATCCATATAAAAGTATGTATGTATGTATAAATGCATTTGCATCAATGCAGCACCAACATATTTGAATTCATAGTGCTTGTTTTTGCTTTTACACAAGATAAGCCCAACCTTATGTTTGAAAATTTTTAATCCAATACACAAACAAAAGCATACGGCTTAATTGTTAAACTTTTACACATAACCCATAACCCAGTCAGCACTTGGAATAATGTTTTGTGGGTCATAGTTGAAGCTTTCTTATAATTCTTGAAATTATTTAATTTATTGACACTTTCAACGCAGGATATTAGATACATATTATTATTATTAGTATTATATTATAAATTCAAGTACTAAATAAAGTTTTTTAGTTAATATTAAAAGTACCTAATGTGACCTTTATTAGCATGAAAAGGCTGACTGGGAATCCAATAAATCTGTGAGCACATATGTCTATATGTAAGTACAAAAGGCGAATGTTTTCAGAAAGATAAACTAGAATAATTAACTAGGCCTATTAGGACTACGGATGCATTGGGTTACCACTAATCTGCACCACACTTTTACTGATTGACATTCGTACGATTTTATTTTAGGTGTTCTGCAATTCGTTCGATTTCATTTGATTTATGATTGAAATTCGAAACAGCTGATTTCTTTGTAACAATTTGACAATACAAATAAAAAAGAATTCGTTGACTCAAAATATGAAATTTCGTAGGTTTTATTAACTAAACAATGTTTTTGAACGATATTATCAGGGTGGAATCGAAAGGCGACATTTGAGAGACCATTCTAATTCCCTGTCTGCATCGGATTCCACGTTTTGCTAAAACCTTTCTTTACTTGTCGACTTGAGATGGTTTCTTTTTGCTTCAGGTTTATTTCCATAAGTAAGATCCAGACGTCCATATGTAATTTAATAAAATTGGCAACAAGTCCTCGGTTTTATGCTAAACGTTGGTTCCAATGGTCAGTTGGAAAGGATACCGATATTGCTCTTGGTAGAAGTGCAGTATCGATATTTTTATCCCCAATGATTAACATTTTCTGCTATAAGTGGATTAAATTTCAAATGTCAGAAGTTGATTCTTTAACAAAACTTCACTTTTTGGAAGTTATAAAAATAACAGACTTAGATATATGGTTATATATATCAAAATGATCAGGCCGACGAAAAGGGTTGAAATTCCTCTGTCCGTCTGGCCGTGCAACGGATAACTTAAGTAACTTGGACGAAATTGGACTCTTGCCTCGCCCACAAAATGGTGAAACCCGAAAACCTATAAACGGTCATAACTAACCCATAAATAAAGCCATAAAAATAAAGTTTGGTATAAAGGATCACACTAGGAAGAAGCATATCTGGATGTAATTTTTTTTTAAGTGGGCGTGGCCCCGCCCCAACCAAGTTTTTTGTGAATATCTCGAAAACCAAGAAAGATATATAAACCAAAACTTCTGTAGTCGGTTCCCTTACTTACCCCATTACAAAACTTAACAAGTAAGGAAGGGCTAAGTTCGGGTGTAACCGAACATTTTATACTCTCGCAATTTATTTATTTGACTTTATTTATATTATATAATACACAATTTGACCCACATATTCGTCATATATATTGTATGAAGTCCATTGAAAGTTGGAAACAATAATATTAGACTAGAAGCACCGAGGTCCTCGTGTTCGATATATGGGGCCTTAAAAACCTATGGTCCGATTTCGGCGATTTTTAGAATGGGGCTGCCACACTATAAACATAGCATTTGTGCAAAGTTCTGCACCGATATCTTCACTAGTGCTTACTTTATGTATTGTAATGTAAACGATTCAGATTGTCTTCAAAGTTCTGGTATATAGGAAGTAGACGTGGTTGTGAACCGATTTGGCCTATTTTCACAACATATCATTGGGATGTAAAGAAACTATTACAAACCAAGTTTCATTGAAATTGGTCGAGTAGTTCCTGAGATATGGTTTTTGACCCATAAGTGGGCGACGCCACGCCCATTTTCCATTTTCTAAAAAAATCTGAGTGCAGCTTCCATCTGCCATTTCGTATGTGAAATTTAATGTTTCTGTCGTTTTTCGTTAGTGAGTTAACCCACTTTTAGTAATTTTCAACCTAACCTTTGTATGGGAGGTGGGCGTGGTTATTATCCGATTTCTTTCATTTTTGGAATGTATTAAGAAGTGGCTAAAAAAAACGACTGTAGAAAGTTTGGTTTATATGGCCTAATTGGTTTGCGAAATATATATAAATAACCGATTTGGGGGCGGGACCACGCCCACTTCCCAAAAAAAATTACATCCAAATGTGCCCCTCCTTAATGGGATCCTATGTTCCAAATTTCATTCTCATAACTTTATATATGGCTTAGTTATGACACTGTATAGGTTTTCGGTTTCCGCCATTTTGTGGGCGTGGCAGTGGACCGATTTTGCCCATTTTCGAAAGCAACCTCCTCAGGGTGCCAAGGAACATGTGTTCCAAGTTTCATTAAGATATCTTAATTTTTACTCAAGTTATCGCTTGCACGGACAGACGGACAGACGGACAGACGGACGGACGGACAGACATCCGGATTTCAAATCCACTCGTCATCCTGATCATTTATGTATATATAACCCCATATCTAACTCCTATATTTCTTGGTGACACAAACAACCGTTAGGTGAACAAAACTATTATACTCTGTGCAACAGGTTGCGAGAGTATAAAAATTGATATAATCGGATAAAAACCACGCCACTTCCCATACAAAGGTTATGTTGAAAACTACTAAAAGTGCTACTCACTAACGGAAAACGTCAGAAACCCTAAATTTTACAAAAAAAATGGCAGAGGAGAGGTGCACTCAGATTTAAATGGAAAATGGGCGTAGCGCCGCCCACTTATGGTTCAAAAACTACTCGACCGATTTTAATGAATTTCGGTACATAATACTTTTTTGACACCCTGATGATACGGATGGAAAATGGTTCACAACCACGACTACTTCAAATATAACTCAATTATGAATTCCATCTGATTCCTTCTGATCTGTTTATCATCTGGGGATTCACTTGTGGAAAAATTGTCCAAATCGGACTATAACCTTTCAAGGCTCCGGATATCGAACATGAAGAACTCAGTGCCTAAGGTGTAATGATTCAGATTTCTAGAACAGGGAAAAACAAAAACGGAACAATTTACAGAACACATCAAAGAATTCTAAAACTGACATTGTGGAAATATTGCCCGAAAATGATTTGCAGAACATACCTGATAGTCTTTGAACTTACAAACAAATCACATTTAAGTAGGGTGTTACTCATAGGTCAGAAATTAGTATTATTAGGTTGAAAATAACAAAACAAATAAATGGATAAAAATATGTATAAATATATATATATATATACATACAAATATATTGCAATAACAACATGATTATCATCTTAAATATAAACACAACATCAAACACTATCGGCTTAACGACACAACAACAGCTAAATGTCAAACAAGTTGCGATGTTAAATGAAATGAAAATAAGAGACAATGTTAACTAACATTACAGCGTAAGACTGTTAACATTGAAAGAGAGAATATGTTATTGGGTGTTAGATAGCAGACTAATGTAAATATAAGGCATTTCTGAAATTTAATTTAACCGGTTATTTATCAAAAACATTTCGGAAAATATATTGAACAGTTAAAAAATAATTGTATTAAATATTTTAAGTATTTATTTCTACATATTAATGCTTTCTCAATATTTTGAAGTTAACTGCGTTTCTTCTCGGTGAGCTTTTATTAACAGAAAGCTCAGCATCGGCAAATGCTGGTTGCAAATACCTTCTGAATGCCAAAGCAAGACATTTAGATTTCAGTTGCCGCTTCGTTTTACTCTTGTACGCTACAAAAACCGCACGAAAGCATCGGTTAAGTATACGCACCGTCGGGCAGTTATTCAAAGTGATATTCAAGTGACTAGTGGAAGAATATAAATGACAGAAAAAGGGCGCCTTTGAAAGGATTCCGCCTGAATTCAAATTCAATTGAATTAAAATTTTCATAAAAGCAACCGTAAAATCAACATTGTCGGTCGCAAATTCTTTCTGAATAAAACACAAAATAACAAACCCATCACTCGGGAATGGGAATGAAAGAATAATGTCGTGTTGTGAAAATTTAAAAATTATTGTGCAAATATTATGCGAATATAAGTGGCTCCAACTACTACTTAACGTCTAGAAAAGGAGGTATGCGATCTACGTTTGCTTAACAAACAGGAATAGGTGAGGGGGAAGATGAATCTCACATGTTTTTATTTACAGGTTGTCAGTAGTAGGACTACCTTATTCAGCTGTGGGTACATATTTTGGCCTTTTTTGAAGTGTATAATGCAATTGAATGGCCAAATGTGTAAACGAAAGTGCTTATAAGTGAAAATTTAGAAAAATATGGAAAATGGATTTCAATCCCTCAGACTGATCTGGGAAATTCATTACTTTCATTTGTGGCACACAAGATAAATAAGAGTTTACGTTGAAGTGATGCTTGTACAAATCAGACATTACAATTTATTTAGAGACATTAATGAAAATTTGAGTTTGGGGGATTGCATGCATATATTTGTGTGTAGAAGTTAAGGATTTTTAATGTAAATATTAAAACATTATAGGAGTACAAATGTGAGTAATCGCTAGTGTGGGAGCATCTTCTTATAGTCCGACCTTTTCCCTTTTGTTTGAACAATCGTTTGATAAAAAGCTATATGTTTTTGTAATACTATCATGAGGAATTTAACTGTACGTAATAAGCACAACAGGTTTACAATCTAACGGTTTTTTGTCCATTTAACCCTAGAATGGTAAACATATTTTTTTGCTCTTTAATGGCAATCTTCGCGACGACTTTTATAAAAAACCCACATTTTACCCTTAACAAAACAAAAATTTATTAAAACAAAAACAAAAACGTATATATTACATGCTTGGTAATAAAAATAAACAAAAAACAATTCTTTTTTTAAATATCTTAAATATATTATTGGCAACATTTATAGATCACATATTTTATCAGTAGTATGAATAGATCTTTTACAAAAAATATATAAAAAATTAAAAAACAGTTTGAGATCAAAAAATAAACTTCAGTGTCTTGTAGACCTTATATCTAATTAACATATTAAAAAATATTATAAATCTTAAAACTTAAAATAAATTCTGCAGAACAAAATAAAGTTTGTGGGTTTTCCACCTACTTTTTCACATCACATTGCCAACAATTTGGTGATCTGTGCTCTAAGCAATAAGTTTTCTTGCATTTTGCGCAGAAATATACGCTCATACGCTTCAATTTGTCATCGTCATCGTCGAAATCATCGACGTAAGTGGGATCAGCCACACTATCATCTGAATCGATATCTACACCCAAATCGTCATCAAGTTCACTTCCATCAAGCGATATCTCCTCCAGCCATTTGAGTAACTGCACATCAGGAGGAGCCATCTCTAAAAACTATAAAAATTATGCAAAAACTCAAAATTTTAGCAAAAAAACAAAACGAATATGTACAAAAAAAGTACCTTTATTGGTAAACTTCGCCTCAGAGGCGACACACGTATCTATATACGCAACGCAGCAAAACAAAATACGTCTGTGCCCAAGCTCGTACAACACTCGACTGAGTTGGCACGAGCGCACGTCTTAATACGAGTGAACGATCAGGAAATATTGCAAAAAAAAAAAAATTCTTCGCCTCACAGGCGGTGTTTACCATTCTAGGGTTAAAAATGTATTGGTCGGCTTGTATGAACAGTTATACAGTTCTGTTCGGACCGATGCTACGGCTTAACTTAATTTGTTACCAAAATTATAATATATGCATTTTTTAATTTATAATAAAGTTTTGCAGACATCTCAAAATATAAATTTCAATCAGCTAGCAATCTTTTTAAAATAAGCAAGCAACTTTTCAGGTTTATGCACCAACTAAAATCTATTCGTTGAACAGAAAATATAACCATATCTTTAATATTATTTATTGCATTTGAAAAGATTTGCTATCAAGCTGACAGCACGCGAAGAAAAAAAAATATATAGATACATATATTTATTTAAATTGCGCTAATAATTTGTTATGCATATGCATAATAAAAAGCATTAAAATTTGCTTAAATACATTTTAATTTTATTTCATATACATAAATATAACTTTATTTCCAAATATAATATATACTTATCAATACTCGCATTGGTTGGGTAACCGTTTGTTGCATTGCAGTCACAAATGCCGCAAACTTGAGTATCTTGTTGAATATGGTAATTTCACAGAAAACCAACATTTAGACTGCATATATAAATTGGTGACAGATGGATAAACGAATATGTGTACCAACATAACTAATTGGTTCAGATAAAGAAGGGGATGGTCAGAAGTTAATCGCATAGTAAATATAAAACAAAGTGGTGCTATAATTTTTTAATAAATAGTGTTTTAAATGGCTGCTCACATCAAAATTCTAAATAATATAAAATAAGATCAGTGGCAATATTAGTATGAAATGAGTGCTTTAAAAATTATGTCTACTAAAGATTTCTTCTTGACATAGACATGGTGATTTGAGTAGTTTAGTAAGGTTTTTCAGTAGCTCTTAAGATTTCCCAAAGTAGTAATTTGAAATTTTAAATATTTTCTAAAATTTATTAGTTATAATTTTTTACTCTTCCGCAACCAAAAAGTGATATTAAAATATCTAAAGTTTTAAATCTTTAAAGTGACCGTGACTCCGATTTTTATCAAAATTACCAATTTGATTCCAACAGCTTACCGTTCATGGCAACATCGTAACAAGTCTCAGACTTGTTGGAAATGCTATCGAATTCTTCGTGCCTGTGTTTGACTTAAAACTGATTCTAATTCTAATAAAATTATGTGTAAAATTTTTTTGACAACAATGTGATTTGGTGCTCAAAACATATAAAAACCTAAGGTTCTTACACTTCATATGATAATTTTGAATTTTTGAATTTTTTGTGATGTTTCCTAAAGAAATTAAGTAGATATGTTTTCTTAAGCCTTATCGGTTCAAGTGATATATATCTCAATAAAAATTAAATTAATTTCGCAAAATGTGTTTTGGTGACGAAAAAAAGTGATATCTACTCATATCTTCCTCTAGTAACTATATGGTACATATATATATACAAATAAAAGCAAGAAAATTATACTTTGCTGGAACCGCTTATTTATTTAGTAAATACGTATTTCTTTATATAATAAATTAAAATTAAATTGGCTATTAATAAATTTATAGTTCACGGTATTTAAAACATTTCTATTGAAAAGTAACACACATTCATAGCAACAATGCTTGCTTGAGGTTTTTTCCTATTTTTTATTTGTTATAAAAAATTTTAATTAAACTAGATACAAATATTCCTTGGTGCTTAAGTACAATATATGCACAATAAAAATCAATTAAATTAATTTTTATAGCTTTTAAATAATTAGCAAGTCACACAATTTCAAATGATTTAAATAAATAAATCACACACACACAAACTAATTTAATTTAATAGACGATAAATATTGGAGCGCCAAGTGAACATGCGATATTTGCACAGCTCTAAACGATATAAGAAACGCATCCACAATAAAGAATAGCACTTTATAAGTAAATAATGAATAACAAAACAAAAACTAGTAAAAACTTTTATAATTATTATTATATTTTACAAC
The DNA here is from genome assembly GCA_031772095.1 of Zeugodacus tau. Taxonomy (NCBI): domain Eukaryota; kingdom Metazoa; phylum Arthropoda; class Insecta; order Diptera; family Tephritidae; genus Zeugodacus; species Zeugodacus tau. The sequence goes on from CM062653.1 coordinate 42,751,840, forward strand.
GGTAAAAAGTTAGTGAAGTAATAGCAAAATAAAATGGTAATTTCAGCTGCTATTGTGCGGTAAAATCACACACATAAGTGTATGCACGAATATGCGAGTGGACATTTACCCACAAATCAAACACACGCGGCAGGACAACTGTAATTAAACTTCATTTAACGTGCAAAATTCAGATCAAACAAAAGAGAATAAAGCATTTTTATTGGCATACATATGCACATGCGCGTGTGCACGTTGTGATACGGTCACTTTTTATAGGTATGCGGATAAAAACACTGTTAGGCAGAAAATTCTAGGTCAGTGCTATGTTTAAATTTACATATGTAGTGAAGCGTGTGTCTCGAAATGTCCTCACAGATATGCTTAACATATTATGTATTTAAATACATAAATATATATCAGTTTTAAAATATGTATGTCCGCACGACCAATTTGAAGAACGACATAAAATCAATGCAAATTATTGCAGCATCAGCGAGCAACAGTTTAAAAATAAATTCTAGCCGAATAAAGTTCAATGAAACGTCGAGCCATTCAAGCAACCACCCCTCTGAATAAGAGTACGATGTATGTGAATCCTAGTGCAGAAAAACAAAAACTTATATATTTATTTTTAAAATAGTTAATTTCGTCGGTTACTGCTATTTAAAGCGCCACCAAGTCCATTTAAGGGTGATATGTGATGAGGTGGTTTGGAAAATTTCGACTACAAGAGTAAATTTGGTGCGAAGTATAGAATATAGTATAGCTGAAGTAAGTAGCACTCGTTGGTTAAATATTCATTGCCATATATGTGAAATTTGTGGAAATTGTTTATTAACTAAACTACACAAATATGACAAGCTCATTTTGGGGAGCCTTGTGTGAAGGACTAGCATACCATCCTATGTCTGTATATAATCGCACACTCTATTGCCTTTTCCCATTGCGGGCACACCAGCGGCAAGTAATTTCTGAAAATAGGTTTGTCCATAGCTTCCGCATTTTCTTCATGTAAATAAGTATGTAAATACTGAAGAGTCTATATGGAACATGTATGGTACTCCTTTGCTTATTAATTGCTACAGCGAGGACTTTTGTTTGGAGTTTGCACACAATTTGCGCTTCAGCTTAAATTCATCAATGTCAGAGTTTGGCTGACTAAATGGATACAAATGAAATTAGTGGCGAAATTAATAAAATTGATTAGCGTTTCACGTTTCGATACCCATTTGTAGTTGTTGTAGTTGAAGGATGACCATCACCACCAAAGGGAATATTCAGGGAAAAAGGGAGTTTATTCACAAATAAGTATGGAGCAAAGCAAATATATCAAAGGGAGTTTAAATTATAAACGGTTATAGCGACTCTGTTGTACTTTCTTTGATGGAGTTATTATATCTATGAAGGCCTTAATCGGTAATATTTGACTCATACTTGTCATATAGTACAAGCCTTTCAATTAAACCAAAAGTATTCCTTTTAGGCGTATGGTTTTAAGGTAATATGTGTGTTATTTTAATATCAACAAAAAATTACTTACATAAAATTATTCGTCCATGTCTCTCGACTTTCACAGTAGAGTATTCCAAATAGTAATGAAAACATATCTCTTTACTATTGTTCACTTAGATACTTAGACAACATGCTGTAATTCTGATAATAAGATGATAAAAGTTTCATGAAGTAAATGTTAAATAATTCATTTTCTAATAAATATAAAATTTGATAGATTTTGACACAGACCAAATGAAATCTTCAAACAAAAATCACAGTGTTGCTAAACCAGGCCTTTCGATATATCCGAACTATTGATTGTTGGATCCTATATGAATAGGCAATGTTCGTATAGACTTTTGATAATTAAATGGTTATCACACGCCTTTAATTATTACCAATTGAGAGAATACCCAATTTTCTTTTGGTATATGAGTATTTATTAAGTTCAGGCTGGATACGTATCTGATTGGCCTCACCCAACTATAAACCATAAGAAAAACTTTACATATCTTACATAAGTATATCCTAGCTTTGACATCAAAGAACTAGGGTCATTAAAATTTATTTTATAAATAAACTGAGTCTAGGAATTCAGTTGATCTAATGATATTACTTTTCGAAAAACTATTTCTTACCAATAAACAAAATATATTTTGGTGATACAACTTTTATAAATAACTCAATTTCAGCACCATTCAACAAGTTCTTATACCCGGTAATTGGATTAATTAGTCTTTTATTTATGCAATAAATTTGGAGTTCACTCCAAACAACAAAAACGGTTTTCATATTAAATATATATATTAGTGTTGTGATCGCCCACTCTAAGTACTTTTGAATTATTTATGAAGATTCAACGCCTATTACTTCCGAATTTGTAGACGATTATAGTTCTAATATTATATATCACATTTTCAAGTTGTTCTGACTCATTGATTATAATAAGTATCATTCAAATTGCCATTGAAATTTGCATTACATTTCTAACAAATGAGTACTGTGTATGAGTTAATCGCTTATTAAGTTCTTCCAATAAGTAATTTAAAGATGATTTGTATTCAAATCAGTTTCCCCTTCAGTTTGTGCTGCACTTGTTTATCTTTTGACCGCTTCTGGAAAGCCGTTAGTCTCATGTGCCCTTTTTACGAAATATATTTTCTTATACGAGTTTTCATTACGCCGCTTGTTTTCCAGTTTCTGAGCAGATTATGGTTCATTGCGTCCTTTGGATATTATTCTATTGTAGAAATTTAACTCAAATTTGCTATACTGTTTAATTTATTTTGTTCTTCAAAACTTGTTGTTGGATACACTCATTAAACAATTTCAGTTTTTAAAATTAATCACTTAATAATTGCTTTACTTTGGCCTTTAGTAATTTAATTTTTAAAGTAAACGTGTTGTTGATACTGTAGAGTTCTTTACTATCCAGGTAAATCAGAGATAATTATCTGTGCTATAAAGGTGGAATGAGTAAATACGAAAGAAGACACTTAATGAAGAACTAAGTGCGGTGGAATACTTTTAGGTGTTGGCAAAATTTATGTTAAAAATTTGTACAAACATATTTTGTATATTTAACTCATAATGTTTTATTTTCGATGAAGTCGATTAAGATGTAATGAAATTCAAAGGTTGGAACTTTAATGCATGGCACATGCGAATTTTTATACTCTCGCAACCTGTTGCACAGAGTATAATAGTTTTGTTCACATAACGGTTGTTTGTGTCACCAAGAAATATAAGAGTTAGATATGGGGTTATATATACATAAATGATCAGGATGACGAGTGGATTTGAAATCCGGATGCCTGTCCGTCCGGCTGTCCGTCTGTCCATGCAAGCAATAACTTGAGTAAAAATTAAGTTATCTTAATGAAACTTGGAACACATATTCCTTGGCACCCTGAGGAGGTTGCTTTAGAAAAAGGGCAAAATCGGTCCACTGCCACAGTGGAATTTGGAACATAGGATCCCATTAGGGAGAGGCTCATTTGGATGTAATTTTTTTGGAAAAGTGGGCGTGACCCCGCCCCCAAATAGGTTTTTTGTATATAACTCACAAACCAATAAAGCTATATAAACCAAACTTTCTGCAGTCGTTTATTTTAGCCATTTCCTTATACAGTCCAAAAATTAAAGAAATCGGATAATAACCACGCTCACCTCCCATACAACGGTTAGGTTGAAAATTACTAAAAGTGTGTTAACTCACTAACGAAAAACGTCAGAAACACCAAATTTTACGTAAGAAATGGCAGAAGGAAGCTGCACTGAGATTTTTTTACAAAATGGAAAATGGGCGTGGCGTCGCCCACTTATGGGCCAAAAACCATATCTCAAGAACTATTCGATCGATTTCAATGAAATTCGGTATATAACACTTTCTTGACACCCTGATGACACGGGTGGAATATGGGCGGTTCTTAACTACGTCTACTTCCCATATAACTCAATTTTGAATTCTTTTGATTCGTTCACTTTATAATACATATATACATTAGGAACAAATGAAGATATCGGAATAAAACATTACACAAATACTGTATTTGAGCTGTGACATCACTTGTGGAAAAATTGTCAAAATCGAACCATGACTTTTCAAGGCCCCTGATATCGAACATGAAGAACTCAGTGCCTAAGGAAAATTTTTCACCGAAAATCATTCCCTCTAAAGTTTTTTCTTATAATAGTTTCTCTCTGTACCTGAAATGGTAAAAATCGGGTCATAACTTCTCCCAGATCCCATTTACCTAATTATAAGTAATATTAAATTAAGGGAGCGTATAGTCTTCGATACATTGTATCTTGGTGGTGAAAACGAGTGAAATCGGTCTAGGAATTACCTCAGTCCCCATATACTATTTATGATGATTTTCGTTATTCTATTGAACTTGTTATCTTTATAAAATTACATCAATAAATTGCGAGAGTATAAAATGTTCGGTTACACCCGAACTTAGCCCTTCCTTACTTGTTATTTGTATATTTTTACCAGCCATGGTTATTATTTTGACTGCAGCAACTTTGAATTATTTTGTTAAAGCCTGTTAATTCCTTTTTTGTCTGGTGTTGTCATTCGAAAAGTGCGGTACTGCTACAACTGTTTAAAAAAAATATACAGGTTCAATAGATTAATTTTCGTTTTTCGTCGTTTGACCGTTTTTAGTATGAATATTTGACAAGAAATATAAAACTTCTAGAATTTTAGTAAAGAGTTATAAAATTTCTTTTTAATAAATGTTGTAGTTGAACGAAAATATGACATACATATGTATATTTACATATTTGCGTCACATTGAGACATTGGTTTCTCTCAGCCAATTTCATTATTCTTCCCTCGGTGACTAAATAACACTCACTTCCGGACGAAATTAGTACAGCCTTACTTGATTTAATTGCTTTCACTTCATTTCCGCTTTTAGTTTACTCCATTGCAATTTGTTTTTGCATAGGAGTCGCATGCAGTTTGAAAGTTAATGTTCGGAGATTTATTATCTACAGGTGAATTATTTGTAAAGTGTAAGGTTGTATGATAGATTATATTCAACTTAAACATGACATGGGTGAATGGAAAGAATTTTCAGTGTAAATCATTCAACACTTCACTCATTATAAAGAGATTACTGTGGAAGGATTCTGTCAAACCGAGTGCTTAAAAATAGTTTCTGATAATTTCTAGTTCTCTGCAATTTAGTTAGTGTTAGTATTAGTTAGTTTTTTCCAATATATTTATATTATATATTAATAGAAAGTAATTCCTATTTTCGTCCCACAATGGCTTTTGCTATATCTGTATATATATAAACTGTAAAGCACGATAGCGTCCGCTAGAGACTTTGCGATGTGTAAAGTCTGCTACTGAAATACATTTTATTTTATATAATAAAAAAATAAAATGAATATAAATTAAATTATAATAAATGGTGGATAAGACCATATATATTCTAATCTCTTGAGCATTTAAAAATAAAAGTGATGGTCTCTTGTTAGTCTTCACTTGGTGCAAATATCTGACGTAAATTGTTTGATACAGAAACGACTCACATCCAAATGCCAAATACCAGCCAAAATCTCTGATGCAATTTATGAATATGGGGCATTCTCTGGAAAAAAAGCCACTTGAAAAAAAAAGTTCTTTATTTTTTTTGGCAATTATATATCTTATAGTACATGTAAAACCTAAACTAAAACATATAGTTTTAGGTCTGTGTAACGCGGGGTTGCCATATTATAAGGGGCCAAAGTTTTTTGTAAAAAAATTTTCGAACCGCCATAACTTTAAAACTAATGAACAGATTTTAAAACACCATGTGACTTTTTTGTACAGAATTTCTCAAACTTTGAAACTGTATATCGTAAAATTTTTTAAAATTTATATTTCATAGCAAAAAATTAAAAAAAAATTTTTTTTGGAATTTTTAACAACTTATGCCCCCTTCGATTTTTTTCGAAAATATCTTAAAATGTTCCTTATTTCATCACCTTTTTACCCCCCAAAGGGAATTTTGGGACAGCAATATTTGTATGAGCTACAAATAAAAAACCAACTCAGAACAAGATGAAAAATCATTGATTTATGCACTATTATTATCAGAATTTAGCGTAACCCAGGATTAACGACGTGGACGTAGCAGACATTTAATCCCTTTTTGTTTTTTTTTTATTTTTTAATATTTTTTTAAATTTTTTTGTATTTTTCAAATTTTTAATTTTTTGTTTGTTTTTTTTTGGTTTTTGCTTTTTTTTTAATCATTACGTCGATTAGATTCAAGTACGTGATAATTTTAAATAAAAACCAAAAAAAAAAAACAAAAAAAAAACAAAAAAAAATTAAAAAATTTGAAAAATACAAAAAAATTAAAAAAAATATTAAAAAATAAAAAAAAAAACAAAAAGGGATTAAATGTCTGCTACGTCCACGTCGTTAATCCTGGGTTACGCTAAATTCTGATAATAATAGTGCATAAATCAATGATTTTTCATCTTGTTCTGAGTTGGTTTTTTATTTGTAGCTCATACAAATATTGCTGTCCCAAAATTCCCTTTGGGGGGTAAAAAGGTGATGAAATAAGGAACATTTTAAGATATTTTCGAAAAAAATCGAAGGGGGCATAAGTTGTTAAAAATTCCAAAAAAATTTTTTTTTTAATTTTTTGCTATGAAATATAAATTTTAAAAAATTTTACGATATACAGTTTCAAAGTTTGAGAAATTCTGTACAAAAAAGTCACATGGTGTTTTAAAATCTGTTCATTAGTTTTAAAGTTATGGCGGTTCGAAAATTTTTTTACAAAAAACTTTGGCCCCTTATAATATGGCAACCCCGCGTTACACAGACCTAAAACTATATGTTTTAGTTTAGGTTTTACATGTACTATAAGATATATAATTGCCAAAAAAAATAAAGAACTTTTTTTTTCAAGTGGCTTTTTTTCCAGAGAATGCCCCATATACATGGTATTTATCTGGTGTCAGTTTAATTTTTTACCAGAAGCTCACGTGTCGTATATAACTCCCTCCGTATATATAGAGATTTGTGTACTCTTATATTTACATTAAAATATAATTTAGTTACATTTAACACCATTTTGATCACATTATAAAACAGTAACTTGGCACGTTCCACTCACATTTTTGTAAACATGGTTTAGTTTTGTATATAGTGATATACAAGTGGTTTTGTATATTTACAAATGTTATCAGGTAACAAACGTGATTATAAATGTCATGTGTTATCTTTATTATTTGGACATTGCTTTTTAATGAGTAGTTATGACGTCGCCTGGTATTGTAAGTGTATAAATAAATAAGTAATTATAAATATATTAGGGCTCTTAAAATTATTCGATTAACCTGAAAACCGATTATTCGAATATCCGGTTTGTAACCGTTCGTACGAATATTAACCGGTTAGCACTATTCGGTTAGTCGCAATGTTCCGACTATTCGAATAGTCGTTCTACTGCGGTTATTCGAATAGTTATACTGTCACTATTCGAATAAATGAAAATTCAGTCTAAAACCAGATATATGTCCGTATTTTCCAGATATATACAATGTGCGGTATAAATCGGTTGAGAAGTGTTCGGGCAGAAGGGCACAAGCAAAACCGACCACTGACCGACCCAAAAAAACCGGTTCTTCACAGAAAACCGACTACCCACTCGTCGAAGTTTTGCCCCGAAACGCCCCAAAGCCCCACCCACCGACCGCCCACACTGCCACGAGTGTGTCCCAAAAAAACCGGTTCCAAAAAGTAACCGGTTACTGCAGTACTAGGCATATGCCGCAAAAAACCGAAAAAAGTGGGTAGGGGTATAGAATAGCGAACTCAAGAAACTTACCACTCAGTGTTGTATCAGTCATATTTTAATTTTGCATGCGAAACAACAATAGTGTTGGTATGACAATCATAAAAAATAGTGAGTTTTTTGTTAGTTTTAATGTTTCACTTTTTTCAATAAAAATAAGAAAATTAATGAACTTGCACTATTCGAATAGTCGACAACGAACGGTTAACCGAATAGTCGAAAATGAGCGGTTAATCGAATAGTCGATGACTGACGACTATCCGAATAGTGCAAACCGAATATTATTATTCGAATAATGCCATATTCGGTTAATTCGGTTAGTCGATTAGTCGAATACCAAGAGCTCTAAAATATATCATATTTGAGGTTTTGATATATTTATGTGTATATGTAAGTAGGCGAATGGTGTGGGTATAGTTGGGTATTGTACAATGAATTAGTAATAATGTACGAAATGAGGATTACCGGATTCCGAGTGTTATTCCAAATGAGGTTACGAATGATTTCTTTTTTGGATCTTTGGATCTTGCATCTGTTCAGTTTTCATAAGAACAAACAATTGGTGCTGAAGTGAATAATGAAGTTCAATGTAAGTTAGTAGCAGTCATAATTTCGAAATTGTAGATAGTTTCTTCTTCTACTAGAACTAGCATTTTGTCCCATAGAGGCACTTTCTACCAAGCCTTCGCAGTGTTCGAAAAGAAGGTTCTTTCACAGGAGGAAATTCCAAGATCTTTTGGAATGCTCAATGTGAAACCGGCTTAAGACATCCATTGCTAAAAGGATGTGATGTTAGCATCACTTTGGACGGTACTGTGACGTAGAACAAGAACGCAAATTCACGTTATGTCTGATTACTGTTTGTTCAAATCAGATTAAATTTATTTAATTAAGGAATAATACAATTAATTGTATAATAAACAGACATTCCACCTTACCTCAAATATCTCCAGGAAAACGTTTGTCTCTCTACAAAAATTATTTTTTTGAATAGATGTATATTTAAACAATTTCTTACGACTATTCATTCCTTTTTTGTTGCTGTAGTTGTTGTTTGTTTAAAGCAATTTAATATTTTTCAACCATATTCGGTCAACAGGCGAATCTTCGAAAACGAATTGCTCTGTTGATAATTGCCACAATAAACGCTTTGTTTATACGCGCTGGTAAGCGTGTTAAGAGTAATAAAATACAACAACAATAATAAATTGTCATACAGTCTGTGGGTGGTATGTGAGCACGGCACCTTGTTTTCGCTTCGACTTCTGCTTGTGAGCATTGGCGGTGAGCAATGCATTGCAGACGCCGCTACGTGCTTAGCCAGCTGAACACGCTCATTGCGGCCTTTGAATCGGATTTGCGCCAGCGTCATTTCATTGCATGTTTTGTTTTGCTAAGCTTTCTAACCGAATAATTCATATTTTTTTCTTTTCGTTTGCGGCTATATTTAAACGGTGCTTATCTACAAGGGTAAACAAGAAAAATCGCATTATCTTTGGAATTGGAAGAAGATTTGGGGAAGCAATTGTTGCACACGCATTCTTTTATCTCATGCAAACGCTTTGCTACTTGCTTACGCGCAGAAATCGGAGTCCAAGCAGCTTTCCCGTAATATTTATTCGAAGATATGTATGTAATGTATATACGTGCATATTTGAGTATTAATCGTGTGGTATTATAAAATATTTACAATCCCCAGGGAGCATGTGTGAAAAATAAGTTCCCCAAAGTGGATTCTAATGCTTTAGAAGTGAAGAATTACAAAATACATATATGTATATTTTCATATTATATATCTACTGAACGGAATTGGAAACGTTCAAAGCGAGGAAATTCCATTCGAATATATCAATTGAGCCACATATCAATGGAACATACAACAATTTTAGCTCGTGATGTCAGAGTGCGCCAATTATATGCATTTTGTATGCAAATTGCAATGCATTTGGATATGTACGTGTGTGTAAGAGGTTGTGGAAAGCAATTTCACGTGCTTCAATCAATCTATTTACGCATCAAAATAACAAAACGAAGCGGAGAAGAATTTTTGTCTCAAATCATTGGAAACAGTTGTAGCCGCTCAACGCCGCTTCATGTACCGTAAACATCAAATTTCAAATGCGTCAATGAACTTGGCGGTCAATCAAGCGAATTACAGTGTGCTGAGCGCATGCAAAAGTGACATATTTATTGCATTTGTGTAAATGCCGTAAAACCGGTTAATTTTTAATCGGCTAATTGATAATTGCCTCGAACTAAATGTTTTGCCTAATATATGTTAAAAAGTATACATTTTCGTATTTTATTAAATGCCAAAAAAGATGGAGGATGGAGTCATATGTAGATGGAGGATGGAGTCATATGTAGAAGTTCACGTAAGTGAGGAAAGTTTCTGATTGTCATTCACTTGGGAGTGGCCAGGAACGATTCTTTTACATGTGGCTCAAGCAGCTCACGACTTCCGGTCTTAGACCAAGTATCCTCTGGGTAGCCAACAGACATCCGTTTGGAGGCGAGCTAAAGTGAGAAGGCGAAACCCGCCTATGCGGTTGTGCGTAGGGCCTGGGACCCACCACATAAAAACACCCCCCAATGAAAAGAACAAAACAGCCTCGGATGAGAGACCCCAATTTTGATGACGACCACTGCAAACGTTTAAAGGGCTACGATTTAAGGGCATACACCTGGAATGTCCGGACCCTTAATTGGGAAGGTGCCTCTGCCCAGCTGGTTGATGTCCTCGTAAGAGTAAAGGCTGACATCACCGCAATCCAAGAAATGCGATGGACGGGACAAGGACGGAAGAAGGTGGGTCCTTGTGACATCTACTACAGCGGCCATATAAAGGAGCGCAAATTCGGTGTGGGATTCGTGGTGGGAGAGAGACTCCGTCGTCGAGTCCTGGCATTCACTCCGGTGGATGAACGTCTAGCCACAATCCGCATCAAAGCGAGGTTCTTCAACATATCGCTGATTTGCGCCCACGCCCCGACGGAAGAGAAGGACGAAGTGATCAAAGATACCTTCTATGAGCGCCTAGAACGTACCTATGAGCGCTGCCCCCGCCACGATGTAAAAATCGTGCTTGGCGATTTCAACGCTAGGGTGGGTAAAGAAGGTGTCTTTGGCACAACAGTCGGAAAATTCAGCCTCCATGACGAAACATCACCAAACGGTCTGAGGCTGATCGACTTCGCCGGGGCCCGAAATATGGTCGTCTGTAGTACTAGATTCCAGCATAAGAAAATCCATCAAGCTACTTGGCTGTCCCCGGATCGAATCACTCGCAACCAGATCGATCATGTTGTGATAGATGGACGACATGTCTCCAGTGTTACTGATGTGCGTACGCTTCGTGGTCCCAACATCGACTCGGACCACTATCTTGTAGCAGCTAAGATACGCACCCGCCTCTGTGTAGAAAAGCGCACACGTCAACAAACACAAGGAAGGTTCGACATCGAGAAGCTGCAATCACAACCGACAGCCGAACGATTTTCTACTCGACTTGCACTCCTGCTCTCTGAGAGCACTCATCAGCATCTCGGTATAAGGGAGCTGTGGGACGGCATATCAAACTCCTTACGTACAGCTGCAACCGAAACCATTGGATTTCGGAAAAGCCAAAAAAACAGCTGGTATGACGAGGATTGTCGTCTCGCAGTGGAGAGAAAACAGACTGCCTACCTCGCAATGTTGCGATCGACCGCAACACGAGCGGGATGGGAAAGATACCGAGAGCTGAAGAGGGAAGCGAGACGCATTTGCAGACAAAAAAGAAAGAGGCCGAAATGCGTGAGTATGAAGAGCTTGACAAGCTGGCCGACAGGGGTAATGCTCGAAAATTTTACGAAAAGATCCGGCGACTAACTGAAGGTTTCAAGACTGGAGCGCACTCCTGTAGGACCCCCAGAGGTGATCTAGTTATTGATGACCAGAGTATACTGAGTTTGTGGAGGGAACACTTCTCCAGCCTGCTGAATGGCAGTGAAAGTACAACACCAGGAGATGGCGAACCCGATTCCCCAATCGACGACGATGGAGCAGATGTTCCATTGCCCGACCGTGAAGAAATTAGAATAGCAATTACCCGCTTGAAGAACAATAAGGCGGCGGGTGCCGATGGATTACCGGCCGAGCTATTCAAATACGGCGGCGAAGGGCTGATAAGGTGCATGCATCAGCTTCTTTGCGAAATATGGTCGGAAGAAAGCATGCCCGACGATTGGAATCTCAGTGTACTCTGCCCAATCCACAAAAAGGGAGACCCCACAATCTGCGCCAACTATCGTGGGATAAGCCTCCTTAACATCGCTTATAAGGTTCTATCGAGCGTACTGTGTGAAAGACTAAAGCCCACCGTCAACAAACTGATTGGACCTTATCAGTGTGGTTTTAGACCTGGAAAATCAACAACTGACCAGATATTCACCATGCGCCAAATCTTGGAGAAGACCCGTGAAAAAAGGATCGACACACACCATCTATTTGTCGACTTTAAAGCTGCTTTCGACAGCACGAAAAGGAGCTGCCTTTATGCCACGATGTCTGAATTTGGTATCCCCGCAAAACTAATACGGCTGTGTAAGTTGACGTTGAGCAACACCAAAAGCTCTGTCAGGATCGGGAAGGACCTCTCCGAGCCGTTCGATACCAAACGAGGTTTCAGACAAGGTGACTCGCTATCGTGCGACTTCTTTAACCTGATGCTGGAAAAAATAGTTCGAGCCGCAGAGCTAAACAGAGAGGGTACCATCTTTTACAAGAGTGTACAGCTCCTGGCGTACGCCGATGATATTGATATCATCGGAAGCAACAACCGCGCCGTTTGTTCTGCTTTTTCCCGCCTGGATAAGGAGGCGAAGCGAATGGGTCTGGAGGTGAATGAGGACAAGACGAAATATCTCCTGTCATCAAACAAACAGTCAGCGCATTCGCGTCTTGGCTCCCACGTCACTGTTGACAGTCATAACTTTGAAGTTGTAGATAATTTCGTATACCTAGGAACCAACATTAACACCGATAATAATGTCAGCCTTGAAATCCAACGCAGAATCACTCTTGCCAACAGGTGCTACTATGGACTGAGTAGGCAATTGAAAAGTAAAGTCCTCTCTCGACGAACAAAAACTAAACTCTACAAGTCCCTCATCATTCCCGTCCTACTTTATGGTGCAGAAGCGTGGACGATGTCAACATCCGATGAGACGGCACTAGGAGTTTTCGAGAGAAAGGTTTTGCGGAAGATTTACGGTCCCTTAAACATTGGCAACGGCGAATACCGCAGAAGATGGAATGATGAGCTGTATGTGTTGTTCGACGACATAGACATAGTCCAGCGAATAAAAAGACAGCGGCTACGCTGGCTGGGTCATGTTGTTCGAATGGATGAAAGTGCCCCAGCTCTGAAAGTTTTCGATGCAGTACCCGCTGGTGGAAGCCGAGGAAGAGGGAGACCTCCACTCCGGTGGAAGGACCAGGTGGAGAAGGACCTGTCTTCACTTGGTATTACCAATTGGCGCCAAAACGCCAAAAGGAGAGATGCGTGGCGCACTGTTGTGGACTCGGCTATAACCGCGTAAGCGGTTTCTACGCCAGTTAAGAAGAAGAAGAAGATTTAGGTACAATAAAAGCAAATAAATTAATTTTTATAGCTTTTAAATAATTAGCAAGTCACACAATTTTAAATGATTTAAATAAATAAATCACACAAACAAACTAGTTTAATTTTATAGGCGATAAATATCGGAGCGCCAAGTGAACACGCAATATTTGCACAGCTCTAACCGATATAAGAAACACATCCACAATAAAGAATAGCACTTTATAAGTAAATAATAAACAACAAAACAAAAACTAGTAAAAACTTTTATAATTATTATTATATTTTACTACGGTAAAAAGTAAAATAAAATGCTATTGTGCGGTAAAATCACACCCATACATCTATGCATGTGTATTAGAGGTGTTCTACGTTATATGGAGATTTTTGAAATAGTGTTTTATGTTAACAGAATGGGCTAATTTCTTTCCTTTTTATGTAAAAATGTTTAAAAAAAAATTTGGGGACAATCGGATGATGGGAAGACGGCGCGGAAACGTTTTTAAATTAAAAATTGCCTTCCTATAGGAAAAAACAAGTTTTATGTATTCAAGAATCAATTTTTCTTTTAGTGTATTATTTTTCTCCAATTTTTTTCATTATATTAACTTAAAACTACTACTTCAAGGAAATATTTTTGTTCATATCAATTTATTTAATACATCTAGAAATATTAAAACTTAAATTAATTCTGATTTTTTATAGGACTTATATTTTTTTTTTGTATTCTTCAACAACTTGAAGGAGGAACTGTTTTTCTTCTTCTTTATTTGTAAGAATAGTATTGAAATCCTTTATAAATTTAATACCTCTTTCCGCTGTATCATTAGTAACAAGCAATTTGTGGCATATTGTGCGACCATTTTGGAATTCCTCGTTTGTTTCCCAAGACTCTGGATCCAAATACAAAAAGTTGGTTGACAACTTGTACTTCGTAAAAAATGTAAAAGTTCTTTTGGATACAAATTCGCTTAAATCCGAATTGCCTAAGTCACTTAATTTTTTTATTTTGCGATTGTTTTGTAGTTTATAAGTTGGCTCTTCTGATTTTAAATTTTTTACCATTTTTTTCTTAACATCTACTGAAACATTGAAATCAAAGAAAGCCATTGCGACGTTTTCCTCTGACAAATACCACATGTGTTGTTGCATTTTTCTCAGCAATTCCGAAGAAATACTTGGGTTCACTTTTTCATAATTAATACATTCTTTTACAAAGCTTAAATCCTGCAGGGGAGAGGTAATTGCATTGGAGCATTTGTACCAAGCTTTTATATATAAACGCACTAAAAAACGCAAATGTGACTTAAACCTTTTAATTCAGCTTTACTCAAGTGAAATTGATCACGAAACAGAAATATTTTCAAGGAATATATTCCCTTTGACATCCAACGTGCATGACTTGTAACTCCGGGAGTTTTAAATTTACCACCATTGTCACCAAGAAATGTAAGTACTAGACGTAAAAATTCTTCGTGGTCAGCACGAACAAACGTTTTTTGTAATTGTGAATGACAAAATTGTTTGATGTCATTGCAGATGCCATCACTTATATGAGATTTTATATCTTCACAGTCGAGCCCACTCTTAAATGATGAAGTGTCAATATTTGGCCAGGCTTTGGCAAATCTCTCGAAAATTGAGACTTCTGGTGCTTGAGTCACTTTGAAATGCAGGTCGAATACACTACGCAAGTATATTTCTAGAATGTGGTGACGGCATGGTAACGTCAACAAATTTCTTCCTAACATGCGTTGCAATTGAGCGCATGCTCCATTTATTGGACCAGTATTAGTGGACGTGGTGTCAAAAGACATGCCTTCTACGCAATCTAAAATATTCCATTTACTAAGTGTATCAAAAACGGCTGTAGCTATATCTTCACCAGTGGCAGATATAAGTTTTGGAGCGCCTAGAAATTTGGATTCGCCATTATAACTCAATAAGCACCTGCAATTCGCTCAACTTTTATTTTTCCAATTAGATCTGGCAATACTTTACCATCCCAGTGGACGACCATTGCTTGTGTATCACTTAGCTAGAATAGGATATTATTAGTATTTAAATAACCTATACGTATATTTTCAATCATGGTATACTTTGTCAATAAAACTCTCTTGAATCCTCTGTGATTCTTTTCTGCGATGCTCTTCCCTCAGTCTATGGAGAGTAGAACGATTGACTACCAAGTCGCTAGTGCAATGGCCCAATGCTTCTGCAGTCGCCATCAGAATGTGCATCGCCTTTCCATCGCTTACTTTGGCGCTATCAAGTGCTGAAAGCAATCGCGGTGTGATAAAATGTTTTCTTCCCCTGTTAGTACAAGTTGAAGCAGTGTGTTTTGTATTTGTTGTATTATGGTTATTGTTATTGTATGGTGCGATAAAAAAATATTATTTACCGTTTTTTCACTCGAAATAAGAACAAAATATTATTAAAATTATTCTTTATATCGTGCTAGTTGAGACATATTAAAGCATACATATTCATTTAATAAATACACTAAAAGAAAAATTGATTCTTGAATACATAAAACTTGTTTTTTCCTATAGGAAGGCAATTTTTAATTTAAAAACGTTTCCGCGCCGTCTTCCCATCATCCGATTGTCCCCAAATTTTTTTTTTAACATTTTTACATAAAAAGGAAAAAAAATAACCCATTCTGTAAACATAGAATACATTTTGAATTTTAAGGACAGGTCTAATGTGTATGCAAGTGGACATTTACCCACAAATCAAACACACGCGGCAGGACAACTGTAATTAAACTTCATTTAACGTGCAAAATTCAGATCAAACAAAAGAGAATAAAGCACATTTATTGGCAGACATATGCACATGCGCCTGTGGTCTTTTTTATAGGTATGCGGATAAATATGCCATTAGGCTGCAGAAAATTCTAGGTCATTGCTATGCTTATATGTGGAGTTTGTGTGTTTGTAATGCACCGTTAAATGGTTTCCACCACACGTCAAAAATTTTAACAATTATTTATTTGTGTGTATGTATTTAAATATATGTATATACATAAGTATATACACATGTATGTCCGCACGACCAATTTGAAGAACGACATAAAATCAATGCAAATTATTGCAGCATCAGCGAGCAACAGTTTAAAAATAAATTCCAGCCGAATAAAGTTCAATGAAACGTCGAGCCATTCAAGCAACCACCCCTCTGAATAAGAGTACTATGTATGTGAATCCTAGTGCAGAAAAACAAAAACAGCGCAATTATAGCATTTAAACACTGCTGAGGTTTTCCAGGACTTACATATTTATTTTTAAAATGATTAATTCCGTCGGTTACTATTTAAAATGTCACCAAGTCCATTTACGGGTGAAATGTGGTGAGGTGGTTTGGAAAATTTCGACAACAAGAGTAAATTTGGCGCGAAGTATAGAATATAGTATAGCTGAAGTAAGTAGACTTCGTTGGTTAAATATCCTTTGTCATATATATGAAATTTGTGGAAATTGTTAATAAACTAAACTACAAAAATATGTCTGCCATCACTAATGCGGGCATACCAGCGGCAAGTAATTTCTGAAAATATATTTGTCCATGGCTTCCTTGTTATCTACTACATGTAAATAAGTATGTACATATGTATGTAAATACTGGAGAGTCTATGTGGAACATTTACGCTACGCCTTTGCTGCTTAGTTGCTACAGCAAGGACTTTTGTTTGGAGTTTGCACACAATTTGCGCTTCAGTGTAAATTCATCAATGTCAGCGTTTGGCTGATTAAATGGATACAAATGAAATTAGTAATAATTAATTAATTAATTAATAAAATTGATTAACATTTCGTCTTTTGAAAACAAGCCCACAAACAGGATGACCGACGACTCCATAACGAACATTCAGGGATTAAGGGAGTTTATCAACAAGCAATTATGGAGCGAAACCAATCTGGAGGATGTTTAAATGAAAAGCAGTTTAGTGTAGTAGTTTGTTATAGCCAACAGAGTTGGACCTACTTTGCGGGAGTAATTATACGAAATTTTGAAATTAAACCAAAAGTATACTTATTAAGCACAGCATTTTAATATAATGTGTGTAATTAAAATTTGAACTGACAATACTATATATAAAATATTCTGTACATCCCAACATTGTACATATATATTAGCGCAGATCAGAATCAGTTCTCTACAGTCGACAGATTTTTGTTCACATCATCTTTCTTAGAAAAGACCGGCTAAGTCTCTCAACTATGAAATAATAGTTATCCAAATGTTATTGCAGAGATATTTTTTTTAATTTTTTCACGGTGTATCCCGGTAGTTACTTGGATACTTAAACTAAAGGTTGTATCTATGAAGATAAGGTATAAAATAGTGATAAAAGTTCCACGAATAAAATACTCGTACTCTAATAAAGATTGTCGAACTAAGTCTGAATGAATTTACTTTATATATAATTTTGGATCCTTTGAATGTTATATGTGGCACAACTTGAGCTTTACTCAAATTCTTTAGATTTCAAACTAAAACACAATGTTGTTAAAAAATATATTTGGTACCACAGAGTCTCGATATATGCGTGGTATCGATGTTTGGATCCTATATGTGTCCTATGACTGTCTTTTTGTCTGCAAAAAGTTGTCATCATATTAAATATGTATATTAGTGATGTGACCGCCCACTCTATGTACTTATGAATGATTTGTTGCTGAATTTTTCAATAATGGGAGGAATTTATTTTTTCCTTAATTTGTTAACGGATTTGAGCTAAAGATTCAACACCTATTACTTCCTAATTGGTATACGAGTATATTTCTAATATTATATATCACATTAATAATGATCATAACAAGTATTATTCAAATCGCCATTGAAATTTGCATTAAATTTCTAACAAGCGAGTACTCTGCATGAGTTAATCGCTTATAGAGTTATTTCAATAAATAATTTAAAAATAATTTGTATTCAAATCAGTTTCCCCTTCAGTGCAGCACAAGCACTTGTTTATCTTTTGACCGCTTTTGGAAAGCCGCTAGTCTCACGAATTATATTTTCGTATACGAGTATTCTTTACGCTGCTTGTTTCCCACCTTCTGAGCAGATTATGGTTCATTGCGTCTTTTGGAAATTATGTTGCTGGAGAAATAAACTTCTATTTCCTTTACTGTATAATTTTTTTTGTTCTTCAAAACATGTTGTTGGATACACTCATTAAACAATTTCATCCATTTTTTTTGATTATTCACTTCATAATTCGTTTACTTTGCCCTTTCGTAATTTAATTTTTAAAATAACCTCGCTGTTGTTGGTGCTGTAGAGTTCTTTTTCCAGGTAAATCAGAGAATTTGAAAGAAAACACTTAATAAAGGTGTAACCGCGCAATGCAGGCACTGTTTGCGAATATATTACTATTTAAGGATTCTGTCCTAACAAACTTTTGCAAATACTTTCTTATATCTTCTAGTTTTTTGTAATTTTGTTAAACAATATTGCTACTAAAATATATCTGATTACCTTAAAAATCAAATTGATATAAATTAAACTAAAATAAATGTTAGATAAGACCATTTATATTACAATCTCTTGATTTTCATTTCAAAAGAATAGTGATGGTCTATTGTTAGTCTTCACTCGGTGCAAATATCTGACGTCAAGCGCCGTTTTGTTTGATACAAAAACGACTCATACTCTCTTTAAATGCCAAATGCCAGCAAAATCTCTGATGCAATTTATGAATATACATGGTATCATCAGTTTGATTTATTATCTTGACATCAGAAAGCTGCCACGTCGTATATAACTCCCTCCGTATATATAGAGATTTGTGTACTCTTATATTTACATTGAGTATCTAAAATAGAATTTCGTTACATTTAACACCATTTTGATCACATTATAAAACAGTAACTTGGCACGTTCCACTCACATTTTTGTAAACATGGTTTAGTATTTATATATAGTGAGTGACATACAAGTGGTTTTGTAAAGGGTAATTTTTTAAGAGCTTGATAACTTTAAAAAAAAAAAAAACGCATAAAATTTGCAAAATCTCATCGGTTCTTTATTTGAAACGTTAGATTGGTTCATGACATTTACTTTTTGAAGATAATTTCATTTAAATGTTGACCGCGGCTGCGTCTTAGGTGGTCCATTCGGAAAGTCCAATTTTGGGCAACTTTTTCGAGCATTTCGGCCGGAATAGCCCGAATTTCTTCGGAAATGTTGTCTTCCAAAGCTGGAATAGTTGCTGGCTTATTTCTGTAGACTTTAGACTTGACGTAGCCCCACAAAAAATAGTCTAAAGGCGTTAAATCGCATGATCTTGGTGGCCAACTTACGGGTCCATTTCTTTGAGATGAATTGTTCTCCGAAGTTTTCCCTCAAAATGGCCATAGAATCGCGAGCTGTGTGGCATGTAGCGCCATCTTGTTGAAACCACATGTCAACCAAGTTCAGTTCTTCCATTTTTGGCAACAAAAAAGTTTGTTAGCATCGAACGATAGCGATCGCCATTCACCGTAACGTTGCGTCCAACAGCATCTTTGAAAAAATACGGTCCAATGATTCCACCAGCGTACAAACCACACCAAACAGTGCATTTTTCGGGATGCATGGGCAGTTCTTGAACGGCTTCTGGTTGCTCTTCACCCCAAATGCGGCAATTTTGCTTATTTACGTAGCCATTCAACCAGAAATGAGCCTCATCGCTGAACAAAATTTGTCGATAAAAAAGCGGATTTCCGAACACTGATTTTGGTAATAAAATTCAATGATTTGCAAGCGTTGCTCGTTAGTAAGTCTATTCATGATGAAATGTCAAAGCATACTGAGCATCTTTCTCTTTGACACCATGTCTGAAATCCCACGTGATCTGTCAAATACTAGTGCATGAAAATCCTAACCTCAAAAAAATCACCCGTTATATATTCAAATGTTATCAGGTAGCAAACGTGATTATAAATGTCATGTGTTATCTTTATTATTTGGACATTGCATTTTAATGAGTAGTTATGACGTCTCCTAGTGTTGTAAGTGTTTAAATAAATAAGTAATTATAAATATATCGCTTATGAGCTTTTGATATATTTACATATGTGTATATACATAAATATTAAAATGTTTTGGTTGTAGTAAAGGTATTGTACAAAGAATTACTAATAATGTACGAAAGAAGAATTACCGGATTCCGAGTGTTATTACAAATGAGGTTGGGGATGAATTATTGTTGGGGTTAAACTGATCTTTTATTAACCAATCGGTTTAATCCGTTCAGATTTTATATGAGCGAACAATTGGTGCTGAAGTGAATAATGAAGTTGAACGGAAGTTAGTAATAGTCATAATTTCGAAATTGTAGGTAGTTTCTTCTTCTTAGGAACTAGCATTTTGTCCCATAGAGGCACTTTCTACCAAGTTTTCGGAGAGTTCGAAAAGAAGGTTCTGTGCACAGGAGGAAGAATTCTGCTTGAATTCCAAGATCTTATGGAGTATGCAGTTTTGAAAGACCTTCCTTCTCAGCATTACAAAACGATGTGAAGATCTTGATATCGCTGAGGCCGCTACTGTGATGTAGAACAAGAACGCAAATTCACGTAATGTGTGATTAATGTTTGTTTAAATCAGATTAAATTCATTTAATAAATGATTAATACAATTCTCACTACAAAAATTATTTGTATGAATATATGTATGTTTGAACAGTTTACTTACTACTATTAATGTATTCGTTGTTGTTGTAGTTGTTGTTTGTTTAAAGCAAATTAATATTTGTCAACCTTATTTGGTCAACAGGCGAATCTTCGAAAACGAATTGCTCTGTTGATGATAGCCACAATAAACGCTTTGTTTATACCGCTGGTGGTAAGCGTGTTAAGAGCAATAAAATACAACAACAATAATATATTGTCATTAAGTCTGTGGGTGGTGGGTGAGCACTATGCTTTGACTTTGCTTTAGCTTATGAGCACTGGCGGTGAGCAATGCATTGCAAACGCCGCTACGTGCTTAGCCAGCTGAACACGCTCATTGCGGCCTTTGAGTCGGATTTGCGCCAGCGTCATTTCATTGCATGTTTTGTTTCGCTAAGCTTTCTTACCGAATAATTCATATTTTTACGGTGCTTATCTACAAGGGCAAACAAGAGAAATTGCTCTATCTTTGAAATTGGAAAAAGATTTGGAGAAGCTATTGCTGCCCACACATTTTTTATATCTTACAAACGCTTTGCTACTTGCTTACGCGCAGAAATCGAAGCCCAGCAGCTTTGCACAATTTCCCGTAATATATATTCGATCAAAAGTTATGCCTGTGTGTATGTATGTACGTGCATATTAGAGCATTAATCGTGTGGTATTATAAAATATTTACAATCACCAGGGAGCATGTGTGAAAAATAAGTTACCCAAAGTGGATTGTAAATCTTAAGTAGTGAAGAATTACAAAATATACATTTTCATATTATTTATCTACTGAACGGAATTAGAAACGTTCAAAGCGAGGGAATTCCATTCGAATATATCAATTGAGCAACATATCCATTAAACATACAACAATTTTAGCTCGTGATGTCAGCGTGTGCCAATTATATGCATTTTGTATGCAAATTGCAATGCATGTGAGTATATGTGTGTGTGCAAAGCTATTTCACGTGCTTCAATCAATCTATTTACGCATCAAAATAACAATACGAAACAGAGAAGAAATTTTGACTCAACTCATTGGAAACAGTTGTAGTCGCTCAACGCCGCTTTATGTACCGTAAACATCAAATTTCAAATGCGTCAATAAACTTGGCGGTCAATCAAGCGTAAAAGTGATTTATTTTTTTGAACTTGTGCAATTAACGTAAAACCGGTTAATTTGTAATCGGCTAATTGATAATTGCCTCGAACTAAATGCTTTGCCTAATATATGTTAAAAAGTATACATTTGCGTATTTCGCAAAAAAATCGTCTAGTAGGTATTAAAATAATTATTTCTGCTCAGTATCTGAGAACAGCGCTCTCCTAATAAGTCAAATAAGTTTGAGCAACTGGTATAAACTTTTATTATGCAAAACAAACTGTCTTCGATTCGCCAAGTATTGGAGAGCAGCGAAAATTCATCACTCAGGTTACCTCTGTTAAGTGTTACCCAATATTTGCATTAAAAACCAGAAAGTTTTAGTCGTATACAGTTCGGATAAGAAGCAGAATAAATAAATTTTATTTGATTACAAATCCAATGAATTCATTTCACTGTGCAACGCATTTACTGCATTGCCCATTTCAGTGCACCAAGGCATCTTAATTATCATCAGTCAAACACATACCCCATATATAGTTATATACAAAGGCCTGCGCTTCCAATATGCATCTGATTTTCTAGAGTTCATTAATCAATTCAAAATATATACACAAGTCTGCATACACATAAGTATAAATATATTTTTATTAGCAACGCGCTAGCCATGTTGTAAATTGCAGTTATTGTTATTGTTGCCTGTTTGCAGCTACAAGCAATTTATTGCAACACTGTGTTGTGTACTGCAGAATCTCGTAGCTTCTCACTCGGTGCCTAATGTTCGCAGCGCATCATCTAGTCATGGCTGTCACTCACAATCTATCGGCATCGACTTGCGTTGCGAATATGCATAAAATGCATAATTATTGTTGTTGCTGTTGTTATTCACAGCTCATTGAGCTCTCATAATGAATACAATATTTATTATTTATTGCACACAAATATTTACACCGTCCAATGATCGAAGTGGCATAGGCGTGTTCGAACTGCAAACTGTATATAAAGACGTTAATTTTTGCATTCGTCTATTAATTCTAGGGAGGCGATTAAATGCTTCAATAGATTTAATATATATGTACATAAAGTGCCTTCCAAAATATTTACTAAATAATCGAATTAGCATAAACAAATTTAAGCTCATGAAATTTTAATGATTCTGGTTTAACGACTTAAACTGTTTATTGTTATAGACATGAAATTAAAATGCCGGGACTGAGATGATTTTATAATTTTAAATTTGGCGATTTATCTAATAACCAATGCAATATATCTATGTAGAAATGTACGTATGTGTATATGTACCAATAAAACTTCTGGAAATTTAATTTCATTATATTAAACTTTATGAACGATTTTTGAAAATACATCATTATTTTTGAACATCACATATTTTATTGTAAACAATCTCATCATCACGATAATATAGGGGCGCTACAAAACCATAGGATATAATTACTCTTATATTATATTTTAATAATATGAAATCGAGGTAAAGGTTTTAAAGCCGAATGAAGGCATAGGGATTCTATTAAATCCACATATTATCCTTGAGCTTTGAAAGTTTTACTAAAAAGAAGCAAAATTCAAACTTTATTTAAAGTTCTCTTGGAGGCAACTACAATAAACGTTCCTCCAGTACCGTCTCTGACAATGCCACCCATATACAGAGCCAACAATGAGCTACCGTGGACATCAAATAGTGTAGTATTTGTCATAAAACTTAACTAGGCAAATGATTTAAATTGCTGTTAATAAATGAGTGGCGCAGCGATGAACGAGACGCAACAAGTTCACTTAACCCGATTCCTCCTTTCACGTGAACTAAACGCCTGGGGACTCTGGCAACAAAGCTCATAAAGAATTTGTTATACGGGAAATGTATTATTTTAGCGGTTTATTAATTATAATTTAAAGCGCCATAATCTGCTCATTAAACTTGAAACAAACAGCGCCAATAACGCAAAGCTTCGAGTTGCAAGTGGCGACCAGTTATCGGTTAGTGGCAGACAGTGAAATAAGTGTACAACTAATTAGACACCATTAGTGTCAACTAAAAAGCGGTTGCTAACCACGTGGAGTCTACAAATTTCAATTGCCACTGTTTAAGGTTTTAGCTTTTGTGGCAAGTAATGGCGTAGCGGTATGCGACAAAAGTGGCAAATGGTGGCCAAGAGTAATAAATTACCGGTTTACTGGGTGCGTACTTACCGCACAACAACAACCACTTTGATGCCATAATTGTATTTATATTTTTATTGTTGTTGGTGGCACAATGTAAATATTGCCATTGCTCACTAAACAAACTATCTGGTAAGACGGTGCCACTGGCATATAACAAGTCGTGTTAGCAGCAGTTACCACAAATGCAATTTTGTTAAATTAGTCGCATTAATGAGAGTTTTGTTGTCATTCGGTTGAGAAGTTAAAAATAATATGATGGACACCGCTAATGGATTTTAGAAGAAATTTATAATAAACAATATAATAAGATGTCTTTCGAGGAGTTTAGCTTCTTCAATACATATTATTTACATACATATAATCTATACAATATATACACCTACAGACTATAAGATTATTCATAAGTGAACAATTTTCCTGATTAATGGAATTTAAAAAGTATTCGCAGATGACCAGAGGCCCGAAAAATGTTATTGAATGCTGAATAATTTGTTGGCTTATTTCGATGTAGTGGTTCTAGTTTCAATTATTTGGCTTTAAACCGTTTAGGTCTAACAATTTGTACGCGACCAAAATAAAGTAAAAACTCAATTATTTCAGAATAAAAACTAGTTTGGCATACGCTTGTGAAGGCAGTCTGCCAGGTCGCGGACTTCACAGTTACTGCACTGCACATGAATAAAATATGCCTTGCGATAATGATTTAATAAACGGATTGGCGTAAATCTGAAAAACTAAACTGCATTAAAAATTTGTACAACGAGTGCAATATGTTGAAATAAACTAAAGTATGAAAAAACAACAATAAAACGGAACAAAAGGCTTAAATAAAGTCAAGCAATTAATTTGCTATTAATTTCAATTTGAAATAAAACAAAAAATGTATAATGCACATTTTTTATTACTTGCAAAATTCAATTTATTTTTTTGCTCCACAGTTTTTATATCTCATGCGCCTAAAAGTATTCACCACAATAATACAAAGTTCTTTTTAATATCTGATAATTCAATTAATTGTTGCTGACATGAAATAATCGCTGGTTTAGTACAAACTATTAACATGTATTTTGTAAAGCACTCTATAAAAAGAAAAACATAGTAATGTTAGAAGTGCATTTTTTTTTAATTGAATAAATTGAGTTAATTTTCTAAAATCTGACTTATTTTCTGGAGGAAGATGACGGCTTATAACAAGGTCTTTAATTTTAACGAAATATATATTTAAAATATAAAATTGCTTAGAACACGTGCGTGGTGGCTTTGCCTTTTCTTTTCTCCTTTTGCTGTTTTTAAAAATTAAAAATTTCATAATAACATAAATATTTCATGAGGATCTTGACTAAACTATCGATATAAATATGTGTACAATATTTTAACATAATTATTTTGGTATTTTCAAAACTAATTGCATTCCTTTAACTCGCGTGCGCAACATAATCATTTATGTTAATTCACTTGTCAGTCATACTTTCCACAATGCATAGTCAGTCATCGCAGTTCAACGAGCTTGGACTCCTACCCATTGTAATTATGCTCTATAGGCATTCACTTCTAAAATTTGCCGACACATGGTAATCAATCACTCTAACCTATTTTACACGCAATCAACTAGCTCTTGTGAGGCGTCTACACTCTCATATGAATTATGGCATGATTTTAAATTAAGTTTAAAAGGACAGTAAGAGGCAAGGTAAAAGGATATGGATAGAATAGAACTCACATGCATACTCTCGTTGCTATCATTAATTGTATAAAGAAAGTAACAATAGATGTGTAAGACATTGGATCATCTATATCTAACCAATTCATGACATAATTTGGAGGAGTCATTGCTCATTTTTCAGTAACTCGTTTCTCTCTGTTTTCATATCATTTTCATTTACTACTAATAATGGCATTTAAAGCAAATATTTTCGCCTAACGTGCTTTGATTTCGTCTGAGCATTTAAATATTCACACAAAAATATTCAGGCGCCCACAACAACAGCAACAACCAAACAACAAAATACCAAGAAATAGTAAATTACTCTACTTACAAACCAACTCGGACATGCACAATACAATATTGTCGAATATGAATGTGTTATAAATAACGGGTGATTTTTTTGAGGTTAGGATTTTCATGCATTAGTATTTGACAGATCACGTGGGATTTCAGACATGGTGTCAAAGAGAAAGATGCTCAGTATGCTTTGACATTTCATCATGAATAGACTTACTAACGAGCAACGCTTGCAAATCATTGAATTTTATTACCAAAATCAGTGTTCGGTTCGAAAATTTTTTATCGACAAATTTTGTTCAGCGATGAGGCTCATTTCTGGTTGAATGGCTACGTAAATAAGCAAAATTGCCGCATTTGGGGTGAAGAGCAACCAGAAGCCGTTCAAGAACTGCCCATGCATCCCGAAAAATGCACTGTTTGGTGTGGTTTGTACGCTGGTGGAATCATTGGACCGTATTTTTTCAAAGATGCTGTTGGACGCAACGTTACGGTGAATGGTGATCGCTATCGTTCGATGCTAACAAACTTTTTGTTGCCAAAAATGGAAGAACTGAACTTGGTTGACATGTGGTTTCAACAAGATGGCGCTACATGCCACACAGCTCGCGATTCTATGGCCATTTTGAGGGAAAACTTCGGAGAACAATTCATTTCAAGAAATGGACCCGTAAGTTGGCCACCAAGATCATGCGATTTAACGCCTTTAGACTATTTTTTGTGGGGCTACGTCAAGTCTAAAGTCTACAGAAATAAGCCAGCAACTATTCCAGCTTTGGAAGACAACATTTCCGAAGAAATTCGGGCTATTCCGGCCGAAATGCTCGAAAAAGTTGCCCAAAATTGGACTTTCCGAATGGACCACCTAAGACGCAGCCGCGGTCAACATTTAAATGAAATTATCTTCAAAAAGTAAATGTCATGAACCAATCTAACGTTTCAAATAAAGAACCGATGAGATTTTGCAAATTTTATGCGTTTTTTTTTTTTAAAAAGTTATCAGGCTCTTAAAAAATCACCCTTTACATACGGACATACATACA
This sequence comes from Zeugodacus tau, assembly GCA_031772095.1. NCBI lineage: Eukaryota > Metazoa > Arthropoda > Insecta > Diptera > Tephritidae > Zeugodacus > Zeugodacus tau. Next base: position 42,779,215 of record CM062653.1, read on the forward strand.
TAGTATATAAGTGGTTCGTGCGCCAACTATTGACACGTTGCAACAAGGCGCATATAAATCATTGTCAGCTTGGAATTTCGTTGCTTGAACAGTTTCTTATTTTATTGCAGTGCATTTTATCTTCTTCTTTCTATTTTTATTTGCCCATTTACCACGTCATTTTCTGCCTTCTTCCGCTCTTGAACACGCAACTCGTTGCACGCCTGATTGAGTTTCGCGCAAAAAGTTACTTATACGCAACGTACCACCACTGACTAGCACTCCAACTACACGTATTGCCATTAAAGTTGTTTTTCTTTGAAATCAGCGCCTTGAGATGTCACTTAAATCCTGATAACACGATGAAAATATTACTCATTAAAGCTCTCACAAGTGAGAGTAAAGTGGCGACGGAAACCGTCCTCTTGCCACAGCTGTCTCCTTATTTTGTCTGTTCTCTTAATATGGTAGCTGGTAGCTGGTCTGTAGTGCTCATTCGTTTATTTGTTTATTTACTTATTTTTCTTTCCCATATCTGTTTGAGATTTCACTTGAGTGCTCCGAGCACAGACTAAGTATTTGCTGTAAATATTAAATGTGCTCGAATGTTACAAACAAGTTGTCATAAGTTCATAAATATACAGGTGATCGAACCGAAAGATCAAATACACGAAAATTAGATAAATTAGTATAAATTTTATGAAGAAAACTATCAATATTTTCATGTAAAAAATAACGTATGAATAATAAGTTTATAGTATATTATAGCAACATGGTATAAAATCTGATAAACAAAACTTTAAAGGAAGCGATTATATCACAACAAGAAATGCCGAACCGCAGTGGGTTAATGACAAACTCTATCAAATACAATATCTGTCTAATATATGTATAATGCATACAATCTTCCCATTTATATACTTGTAGTATGTGTTTAAGTGAAATATTTCATAAATTTACATTAAAATCTGTTTCAAGCTCTGCATAAGCAATGAACTTAAATATTATCTAATTAAATGAACATGTTTACATTGTCACACATTTATAAAAAATCGCTTTATTTGCAGGTCAGCACGTGGAAGTTAAAATGATTGTATCGAGATTATTGCAATGCATTGCTGAAAGCTGAAATTGCATTAATTCTGAATCAACAGTTATCAACGAGTAACAATTGCCCTTAACTGTCGAAATAAATTGTCACCCAATTAAACATGAATACTGATGATGAAGAACGTGTCTGTCTCCGGTGAGTACAGTATTCAAATGTATTTAGAATAATTGAGAATATCCTAATCAGAATTTTAATATTTTAATAATTTAGTGCAGTTTAAACAAATTGTATTACTTAGTAGGACTAAAGTTGATAATTAAATACATCAGTTAATGAAAAGAACACATATCATTACATCAAATGATATGAAACCTCGGAATATGGTTGTACTACCTTGTACACATTTCAACAACATAGCAACAAAAACAAAGGTATGAACAATTATTTGTGAGTCCTGATTGGCCATTCCGCACAGACATTTAGTAATGGAAATTAAATGAAAGTCCGCTTCTTCGCTGTTTGCTTTTCGTCTAAACCACAATGCTCGGTTTGCAGAGCTTCAAATGCAGCAACAACAGTGAAAATTTGACATGCAAGTTGTACTCGAAAATATTTATTATTTGACGTATAAATTTACTTTCAAATAAACTCTATTGCACATCTCTAGGTATACCCCTTGATCATAAGAATGAAGTAGTTGCAAAAACAACGAAAAATAAGAACTAGAAAGGAGAAACCAGTTTGTTTCAAGTCGCAATAGAATGCTTTATGCATTTTTATAAGAAAACTATTGACTGTCCACTGCCATAGGGTTTTATTACACACTTCGAGACAATTACCAATACACTACTAACTAGTTGCTTCTTCATGAATCAATGATTTTACCACTTGGATGGTTCAAACTCACTATGTACATATCTACAATGAAATATACATAAACATATGTGCATTTATTTGCATGAACATAAATATTATTTTAGTATTCAAGACTAGTCTATGGAGTCCAAGTGCTGTAATTTTAGAAATATACAGTCAAATGTACACTGTCTAATACAATATGTTTGCGGATTGCCTGCACATATATCAACGATTTACTCCTGAATTAGCTACAAATGTGTGTGTTACTCGTAGCTCACGTGTAGTGCCTATTCTTAATTACAGTGATATGACTTGCGGAATAATTGGTTTTCCTATGCATGCATATTTTGGGATATAAACGTTGACAGTGATCGCGGTTAGAATGATGACCGTTAATTAAACCAACATGTTTCCATCGAATTATGGAAACAAAAGTAAACAGACACTTCACCTAATTTCAGTTGTTGTTTATAAATATAGTATTTAGTTATAATTATGTAATGCTAAATGAACAAATATATAAACTAGAAGATGTTAGAGTATAATAACAATCATTAAGGATAGAATGGTTATAATTCGTTATTGACATTGAAACAAACACTTACAATGAATTTTTATGGTGAATAAGCTTAAGACTGCTATATTGGCAAACACTTATATTCAGGGTCTCGTATGCCTCGTAGCCCCTTAAGCAGCTAAACGGTTCGTCCACAATGCAGTCAATCACAACGCAGGTCAATCAACTAACGGCGAGTCTAAGCTTAAAACTTTTCACTCAAAATATTCGTTCAACCACTTTCAATATTACTTATACCAAATGTTTAGAGTTTTGCTACCCAAGGATAATCTCTAGTTAAACAAGTAAACATATGGCGTTACGGTAAAAGTGGTGAGTAACTCCGCGTTTAAGCTCCACACTCTTCGCTTTATCTTCACACAGTAAGCACTTTGAAGGAAAACAAAAATAAATAAATTATCGCACAGCAAAGGCACAACTCAGCATAAACCACAAAATGTATTCGAATGACAAGTGCATAACGGTATGATAACAAATTTGGAGAGAAACAAATGAGAAAGAGCTGAATACGGATGGATACTAGTATTTGGTTGGCAAAATATTGTTAAGGACCAGACACCCAGAAGAAAATAGCCATTAGCTACGGTTTTGAGCAAATCTTTCTAAAATATTTGGATATACTCGTATATGTATGTATTTACATGTCTAGAGACCCAGAGAAGAGTTGCTCAACTCGAACACCAACCGCGTTGCTAACAGAAGATCTCCAACCTAATTCAAGCTAACAATGACGAACAGAAGTATGCTGAATGACCGCGGAAGGAACTTCCGTTGAAAGAGTTTTACTTCACTAAATCGCGTTAGCTTCTCTTGTCTGGCTTTCAAATATAGTTTATCTTACCCTGCGCTAAATCGAATCGAATACGTCGCAGGCAAATAGCCAAACGCTTGTGCTGGTAGCAGTGGCTTGTAGCATGGGTGCGGCGACTACCGGACAGCAACGGTTATGTTGTCATTTTCCATATTTTATTTTTTCATTGTTTCTGCGCCCTGGTACTTTTGCGCTGTCATTGCATTTTATGTAAATTTCTATGCAAATGTACCGCAAATGTGTGTTTGAATTGTAGTAAATATATTTATATATATGTGAGAAAATGAATGGCTACTGCTTGTCATCGAGTGATTACCATTGTACCACCAGTCGAATAACTATGTTTAGCAACAAAACACTATATTACAACAACATTTAAAGTGGAAGCATTTAAAGCATAGACACTCACTTAGATATCTACTCACCTAAATGAGTACATATACGAGGGCTGCTATATAAACTTCTGGCCTAGGCAACACTAAGTGTTGCCAGGTGCAATCTGACATTTCCATTCGAAAGTTTGAAATTTTTTAGCATAACTCAGAACGTTTTGTCATTTAATCGTGAATTGTTTTATTTACAGGGAATTAAAAAATTCATCTCAAAACATCGATGCCGTACGTGAACTGATAATGCAAGACCGTCATGTAACATACCTTCAGATAGAGGCATGCCTATGCATTTCTCCCACCAGCATACATTCGATATTGCATGAACACCTGGCCGTAAAAAAGGTTTGTTCTCGTTGGATCCCGCACAATTTGACAATCGCTCAAAAAAAGGCTCAAAAAAAGTGCTTCGAAAATTCGAAAGAGCGCATGCAAATTGTATAAATCTTGATGGAGAATATTTTGAAAAACAATAAAACCATTTTCGTTGATAAATATTCCTATTTTCATTATTAGGCCCGAAATATATATAGCAGCCCTCGTATGCGTTGAATAAGGCACATTGGCTACAGCTACAAACCACATTTGGTATTTCACTCGACATGCCGGCGAAAGGACATTGCTTTATAGTTGACAAATAGCACCATTGCGACAATGCGGAGAGTTTGGCTCAAACTATTTTCGCACATATTTACATTCTTACAACTACATTCACACGTGTGAACAGTTGACTTCAACATTTTTGCCCTCGCAACATATTACACGAAGTATAATAGTTTTGTTCATATAAAGTATGTTTGTTAAATCTAAAACAAACGGCAATAAATATATATTATATATATATCAGAATGATCAAGATCACGAGATAATTTTAATTCCGATTCTTCACCTTAACGTAGCCTCTAATAGGTTTAGTCGAAAACTACCAGAAGTATGTAAACCGAATTGATTGAAAACATATCCACCATTGTGTGATAATAAATTAAATCAGATAATAATCACGCCCATCTTTAACATGAAGGATATATTTCAAATTTGGATAAAATTACCCATTTCACAAACTTCTTGATCAATTTGATCTTATTCCATCTTATCGTTCGATTCAGTGTTAAACTGGATGAAATCGAAATATAACCACTACACTCACTTTATGATTCCTTTCTAAAGGTCATTAGCATAATTGTTCTACAATAGACAGCTTATACACTTTAGAATTAAAAATATTGAGAAATATTGGTCTATAACTTCTACTTCGCTTATGGAGTAGAGGGATCTCTGCTTTAACTGTTTACATTTAACAGTAAACAATCCTTAGCGTTCTATGTTATTACCGATTAATATGTTAGGTATTTCACGTATACTTTGTGACTAAATATCGATTCTTATCTTAGATCGGTGATCTTTCCTTAGATCAAATACAAATAGTATATTGAACTTCAACAGTGTGTAATTTACTTGGCGATATAACTTTGAAACGAGAATAGAGTTTATATGAAATGTTATTAAATAAAACTTTTCATACAAACTGCAAGGGTATACAACGTTTAGCTGCGACGGAAATTAGCATTTCCTTACTTCTTTTATTTTGTATCTGCCACTAACAGCATTTGTATTCGCTTTGTGCAAGTACTTCCTGTGTGTCCTGCATATGCGTTTTATTGCCATTTTAATAAAAAGATAGGAAAATGGTAGAATGTCCACACGATTTATGAAGCATCTCCAATTGGGAATCAATATAGCGTTGAACTAGAAAAGGGATAGCAAACAGACATACTTATGAGCATAGAAAATCATTCATCTGTGTACACAGGACATATGTTACTGCTTACCTCATGTGGCTACTCAACTGATATATTCCCACTTATTGATTATACGGATCGGACATTTTTCTTTATTTTTACGACGGATAAATGTGTAATATAAGAAACACCAAACATAATTTTTAAATTATTACACTGTGATAGTTTTTTTCAAAAAAAAAAAAAGACAAGACCAAATTCGACGGTTTCCCCCTATTTCGGGTCCTACGAATCGAACTGCATCATTACTTTTTTGAGTTACAATCATGGTTTCATACAAAAATTTTTGTGGAAGTTTTTCATCAAAGTGGCCCATTGTAAGAGAAAGGCAAATTATTCTTCGGTCTCTAACTTTTTTAATGTTGACTTTTTTGGTAAACTTTCTTTGGCAAAGCTTCTCAGAATAAGTCCGTCTTTAAGTTCTTAGAAGACTGTAAACCCCAAAATCAATGTTTTTTGTGTCCTTATAGCCAATATGTCGAAAAAAATGAAATTTAATCCATTTTTTTAAATGTTTTTTCCCTCTAACTCTATTCTCTGTAATCTATGCTACACCTACTTCCCATAACTGGTTACGCCGAACTTCTGATCTATTCTTCAGTCATATTAAACAAGCCTTAATTAAATAACATTTACAGTCTATAATACTAATATTATCAAAGTTCTGAAAAGCAAAGGTCAGTTCTTACTAGGACTAATTATTGATCAGTTTGGAAGGTTAAATCATTGGTGTGTGAGTAGTATGGTCAATATAACATTTCTATTTAGAGCTAAACTAATTTTTGTTTATTTGGATTATTTTTCATAAGTGTTTTTTACTTTGGAATTCATCACTAGTCCTGTACTCGTGGCTGAAAATAGCACAGGAAGCCAGGCTTCTGTATAACTACTCCACTAAAGAGTTTGGACTGCCATGCACAATAGCCAGGATGATATAAAGGAAATGGTGCAGTAATATTTTTTACCGTTACCAGAATGTATATGGAAGCTGAACAAATAAAACGTTGAAGAAAAATGTCCAGAAAAATGGTTTAATTACTTTGAATTTGAGTTTGAAGTTGGTTTTAGTGTCCACGTGTAGTTCAGTAAATTCAATATGGCAACAGACTTTGTTTTCATTGCTTTGTTTGTGTTGGTTTGTGTGAACGCAATGAACGTGAAAGAAAAGAGTTAAATTAGTTTAGTGCTACTTATATAGTGAAGATTTTGTAGTGTAGTTTCGTGCCCATATTTATAGGTTAAAATTTAATCATTCAGAAGCGCATTAGTAAATTTTTGGGACAATCCTTTTCCTTAGTAACTTCAGCTAATTTGAAGTCATTAAATTATTTTAAATGCAATGACTTAGTATAGCTTCGACTACCACTTGCGGTGTGTGACTCCTAAGGATCCGATAAACTGAGTAGTTTTTAATTCGAGGGTGTATTTGATATTATAATAAGTCTTTCATGGCACAAATTCGCGCTGTGGTTTGCAACTGACTACTGAGCAATGACTTTCGTAATAAATTTCGAAAAATGGCGATCGTCATCTATTATAATTAAATATGATTTTACTTTGAATTTGTTGAGTATATTTTTCACACATTGCTGACAGTAATTTTTCTTGCAAAAACTTTAAATGAAATATGTGCTCCACTACGTATACGCAATACTTTTAGTATGTTGCTTTATACATTCAGACGCAAGTGCATAGAAGCAGTGCTACTTCAATTATATATTAGTAACTGCAACAGTAGCAAATAGAAATACTTACGCCCGGAAAGTGGCATTTAACGCGACTTTATAGCGCATTAAATTTTGCAATTGTTGTGCTTCTGCCATAAACTGTCTCATGCAACGAAAACATTCCTTGTTGGAAAATTTATTTTTGCTAAAATGAAACGACGTAAATGTATTTTGTTATTAACTTTAATAGACTTTGAAGGATATTTTGTTCAGGTCTTAAGGTTTATAAAATAAATATTTTATTTTTTAATAATGTAGGAGGTAGTTATGGTAATCACTTTATGTTGATTTATTTATATTTAGAAGATTTGATTGGTCCTACAGGGCATTGAAATATAAATCGTACTCGTGCATGTGTTTTAATAATAAAAATGCAATAAAAATAGTGCAATTAAATCAGTTCGCATATACTTGAATATTGCTTTACAAAGTGGCTTTAGGAATATTACAACAACAAAAACTATTTGATAGAAGCGCGTTGCTGTGTTTTTGCAGTTATGGCATATAGTACTATATGGCATATTCAACAAATAAATTTGTATACGTATGTTGAAATATTGCAAATGCTGTAAAGTATTCTCAGCTTATGCTACTTAAACAAAACTAAAGTGGCCACTCTTACATGACACTTCTTCGACATAATCACAGTTAAAGAGTCGATGATAATAAATAAACTTAAAGAATATAATTTGTTTATTTTAATAATGATATATCAAAAGGTGAGTAACTTAGGTGATGACCTAAAATGATGACCTCACCCATTGAAGATTAATATAGTTAGTTAGTTAGTGTTGTACTTATCGATTCCTTACCTTACTCATTAAATAGTATCATGTTTTACTGGAATAAAAAGATTCTTGATTGAGCTCAATTGTATGCAAAAGGAAATACCATAGAAGTGAAATTTTATCTGGATCGAATCTTTGAACATTTGTAGAGACTCAGAGTTGGACTCAGGGAATGCACCTAAAGCATTTGTTCAAAAAATTGTAAACCCGAGAATAGCAGTTCATTATAATTCTAATTTATTCTAATGTACAAATCTTTCTTTAAGTTTTTCTATATTTCATTAATATTATTGCCTTCATGAATGACTGAAGATAAAATTTACATTATTTATAAAACACGTACTAAATTAAATTCAGAACCTTTATTAAGACCATATGATTATTATATAAGACTTGCTAGAAGCAAAGGTAAACTTCTAAGTTTTAGAGAACTAGGATGCAGTGAATGAGTTTATCCAGAATACAATTAACGAACTCTAAATTATCGGAATTGTTCTAGTAATAAGAGTTCCATATGACTGAACAATGAAATTCTATAATATAACTGACATCTACAAATATTTTTTTTTTCTTTTATTTCAATTAGTTCAACATACTTAACAGTTCAAAGTGGTGTAACCCTAACTGACTCCTTATATGATTACAAATGTTTTCATTTAGTCAAGCACTTACGCCCACTTTCCTTACTGAACAATGACATTGTCTAATGTTGCAGTCAGACGCAATTTCACACATGAGTACATTTAAATATCGCATTCGATTAAGTAAATTCTACAAGTATGCTTATTTATTAGTCAACAGAAATATATATTGTGAGCATAGAGGACCTTAATCCAAAATGTCCATTAATTCAGGAGAATCGCAAAACAGATGTGCTATAATTTTAAAAATATACATACAAACATATGTATATATGAGTGCATAAATGTAAGGATATTCCTATGTACATATGAAATCTGTGAATGTACTTTTTATTTACTTTCATCAAAATCACCAAAATACACTTTGTAGAGTGAGTGAAGCTTTTCTAGACCGTACCCGAATCAAACCTAAAATCCAGCTGCTGCAATTTGGGTTCAACTTCAAAGCGCCTTTCCTTTTCATTAAAAACACAGCACCGTGGTCGTATGTATCAATGCTACGCTCATAAACACTTTCACGACTACACAAATGCTATACTCATATATTTGCAATATTTGAATATTCACCACACATATGTAGGTACTCAAACAAACTCAACGTATGTATTTGTAAGCGGGTAACTAGAAAAGGTCATCGCTATGCTCGAAACCGCCAAAGTGCTTCCCCCAAATAATGTTAGGTCGCCGAACTAGTGATGTGCGTGTGCTTTGATAATCACATGTGTAAACAAAGCTAAACGCTGTTAACTTGCGAACAATTATAGCATAGCCCAGCTTATATACAGAGATATGCAGAGGTAGAAACATGCATGAGAAATCAGTTAAACAAACATCAAAAATGTGTAAATTGAAGTGAGTTTGTTTGTTCGGCTCACCTAAAATTTAATTAGATGTGATGAAATTTGATTTCGAGTAAAAACAATTTGTTACGCCACATTTAACTTTAATATCTACGCCGTTCAAGCGTTTTAAGTGTCAGCGTTGTAGTTTGTTAAAGGCTGAATTGCATTGATTTGAATTGGTATGATGTATAGAAGTACGTATGATTATTATATAAAATAACATGGAAGATATTATGTAGAAAATGAGAAACAAGAAGGAATAAAAAAAATAATTTTTAACTAAATTATAATAAGGTTCTACTAAAGGGTGATTTTTTAAGAGCCTGATAACTTTTTTAAAAAAAAAAACGCATAAAATTTGCAAAATCTCATCGGTTCTTTATTTGAAACGTTAGATTGGTTCATGACATTTACTTTTTGAAGATAATTTCATTTAAATGTTGACCGCGGCTGCGTCTTAGGTGGTCCATTCGGAAAGTCCAATTTTGGGCAACTTTTTCGAGCATTTCGGCCGGAATAGCCCGAATTTCTTCGGAAATGTTGTCTTCCAAAGCTGGAATAGTTGCTGGCTTATTTCTGTAGACTTTAGACTTGACGTAGCCCCACAAAAAATAGTCTAAAGGCGTTAAATCGCATGATCTTGGTGGCCAACTTACGGGTCCATTTCTTGAAATGAATTGTTCTCCGAAGTTTTCCCTCAAAATGGCCATAGAATCGCGAGCTGTGTGGCATGTAGCGCCATCTTGTTGAAACCACATGTCAACCAAGTTCAGTTCTTCCATTTTTGGCAACAAAAAGTTTGTTAGCATCGAACGATAGCGATCACCATTCACCGTAACGTTGCGTCCAACAGCATCTTTGAAAAAATACGGTCCAATGATTCCACCAGCGTACAAACCACACCAAACAGTGCATTTTTCGGGATGCATGGGCAGTTCTTGAACGGCTTCTGGTTGCTCTTCACCCCAAATGCGGCAATTTTGCTTATTTACGTAGCCATTCAACCAGAAATGAGCCTCATCGCTGAACAAAATTTGTCGATAAAAAATTTTCGAACCGAACACTGATTTTGGTAATAAAATTCAATGATTTGCAAGCGTTGCTCGTTAGTAAGTCTATTCATGATGAAATGTCAAAGCATACTGAGCATCTTTCTCTTTGACACCATGTCTGAAATCCCACGTGATCTGTCAAATACTAATGCATGAAAATCCTAACCTCAAAAAAATCACCCGTTATATACACAAAGAAAATAAAGTAATTATTTGTAAAGAACTCAAAATATCATAAAAAATACCAAAAAGTGAATTTCGGTTAAGCTAAAGCAATAAGTCCGGTTGACAACAGTAATGCCATGGAGCGAAGGAACAAAGTTCTTTTAGGACGGACCTAGTAAAAGAACCCTTATATTTATGTAAAGTGTAATCCAATACTTATTATAAGCCAATTCGCTACATATAAAATACACAGGTCCTAGCAATGATGAAATATATATGTATGTATGAAGGGACATAATTCTCCGACCCTTTGGTGTTAGCGGCGTAAACGAATGCAATTGAATATTATCCTTGCATTCTGATGGACGTTACCTTGCGCTGCTTAATTGAGTGGACAACTTGTTGAGCGGTCATGAGTGAGAAATTATGAACAATTAATCTATCGTCATGGTCACAGGCAACTCTATCCTACGCACTGACCTCAACTGAAGCATAAAACATTGCATATCCTAAGGCGTACACGCTTGCACTTGTTAACTAAGCGCATTGTACGTAAACAAGCGGGTTAATCTGCACTACTCCGTATGTATATTGGCGAAGGAGGAGGAATAACAGCAAAGAGTAGAAATAAACACATACGACATAAGTATTCTATTGTCCCACGCATACTAAGTGCTTCTAGTAAAAAACATGTTCACACATAATTGGTTTTGTCTTTTACTTTTCACCTTGCATTAGATATGTGCGTACAAATATAGCGATTGCATTGTACTCTTCATTCTTGCAGCTACTAAATTGTCCTTATCAAATGCGTTGCATTCTTTTTTATGCGTACATATATACATACACCGACTATACTTTCTACAATGTAATATAAAAACCGAGACAAAACACGAGACAATAATCGCTGAGATATATGCATATATGTACTTGTGTGTGTAAGAATATATGGGTGCATGTGAAAAATTCACAACAAGACTATTGACGTTAAGTAGCTCTCAATTATTGCCATTGATCCATAAACGTCCTCTACACTAAGAGCGACTCGTACATAAATATCGCTAAGGAGTTGAATACAACAAAAAATTTGATGATATCAGTCTCTCAAGCGACTACAAAGGTTAGCAAATATACAATAATACTAACAACGTGTACGAAATTAAAGCTATGGACACATATATATCCGAGGAATACGTTGAAGATTATGTCATCAAACATTATGCCAGAGAAAACTATGATAATCTGCTGGAATTGCTGGTTAACATTATAAATGTGGGATATATGGGAAGGAAGAAGTCAATGGAGGAGAAGTGCAGTCAGCTTTTTCACGGTTGGATCGAAGCTAAGGGGAAATGTGGGAGGGGGAGTTTTCTGCATAAAGCTTTCTATAAATATCAGCTTTAGGCTACCTAACCACTGTAGTGTCTTCCAAGCAGAGGTCGCTGTCATTAAAGTAACTGTGGACGCACTGCTCCGTATAGTAACCTCTTTTAGAGAGGTATGTATTCACTCCGACAGCATAGCGGCAATACTGGCATTGGAATTGATGACAGTACGCTCTGGGCTAGTTAAGGAGTGTCTTAGATCCTTATCAATAGCTTCCAGCTAGTTTTGCGATCCGACTAGTGTTGGTACCCGGTCACCGCGGGATTGTTGGTAACTGGGAGCGCGTTGGTAGTCCACGGTCCGCCAGCGCAAGAGCGCTGGACATGCAGACTACGCATAAGCTCGTCAAACGCTGGTCAACTACCAATACTTATGCAGTGGCGAGGTCCTTTTGGCCCTCTGTGAAGCGTAAGCGGTCCTTTCAACTGCATTCTATGGGCAAGGTCCTTCTCAGTGCGATCATTAGTGTACTTACTGGACATTGTCCAATGGGTACCCATGCGGTGAGACTTGGGATCGTGGCAGATGCAAGTTGCCAAAGCTGTATGGAGGAAGGCGATGTGGAATCATCTAAGCATTTCCTACTTCATTGTCCAGCGTTTGCCAGACTGAGGTTGAAACTAAGAAATTTGAAACTGATTCCAAGCGTTTTGCTGAATCTTAAAGGACTTTGATCCACAGGGAGCTTTATTGGTACCACAATGGACAGCTCCAGGCTGTCTAAGTGAGATCTTCTGTTTTGCAGCCTAAAAACCTAACCTAACATTATAAATTTTGTGTTTACAGTACTATAGCAATTGGCAGATCAGAGATCGTAGTTTTTTAGAAGTTCATTAGTAGGGGATCTACTAGTTTTGAATAGTCTCCTGTGATTAGAAGTGATTATCTTTAGTCTCTGCATTAGAATTAATGAGGTCGCCATAAATTTTAAATTCCGGACAAGGAATCCTTCCGACTTGGATAAACCCCATAATTATTCCAATGCGTGTATTCGATTGCCTTCGGAGAGTTGGTTCGATCGCAACAAGCTAATGCAAAAGTTAAACCATCCATGTAATCGATCTAGTGATGAACTAAAAATTGTCCCACTACTGTCCCGATTCTGTGCATGGCATATATTGCCCCATCCACACACATATGCCTCTGTAGTCATCATCGCCATCACTATTAATAGAACAAGCATCGCTTTTCACCTACCACCGACAATTTTATTGAACTTTTTTGTACTGATAACGTATCAATTTCAACCACACGAACATACATCTATACACAATTTTGAGTGTGAGCACGCGGCGGTCCTTATAACTTATCAGCACCACTATCAGCAACACCGAAATCAACCCTTCGCTAACTAACTAAAACTGAAGCTATCTAACGTTTAGACGTAATATATTAATACCGTTATACTGTCATCATAATAAATACAATGTAACTATCGATGAGCGTCCGCTTGGTCACTTGGGTTCTAATAAGTAACTTTCGTTAGTTTATTTGTTCAACTATTCGCTCATTGCATTCACATTTAGAACCTACACCTAGAAATACTCAAATGCTCATAGCGACAGGCAAACACGTATGTTTGTAAGTAAATAATGTCGACATTGGTGTGTCACATTGCTGGTGCGAGTCGTCGCCTTTCAGCTGGATACTCTCTCCATTACTCCTATACAAGTGTGTGCGTGTAGTGCCTCCTTGCGGTTGTAATAAATACACAGTAGTTGCAAATTACTACACCGTGCGAAATAAAGTGTTTATTAAAATTCACTTACATCCTGGTAACGCTATGAACTCAAGTAAAGTTCTTTTAGAAATACATATGTACAAATATCTACTAGACTTCTCGATAGAACAATTATTATGAGTTTTACGGAACTTTAATCAACTGATTTTCACTTTAAGCTTTCCCGATATCTCCACTTAATTTTTAAAGACAAAATCAAAAAGTGCAATTCTTACCGCTCTTGATATTTAAATAAAAATTTTGGAAACTATAAAATGCTATCTCTCAGGGAATCTAGAGATCATATTGGTATGCCTAATGATGTTGAGCATTCCCATAAGAACTTCCCGAGAGTAGTCAAACAATTATTTTTTCGGTTACTTAATATTCTCATACCGTCTGGACTAGCGATAGGAAAATTAAATATTTTATTGATTGTTGCTAGCACAATTTCGGAAGCAGCTTACTCAGTTTTGAAAAGAAAGGGAAAACTTTGACATAAAATGTTTAGAACTGTCAAAATATAATCTCAGGATCCAACAAGAACCAACTGTACGAATTACGATGAACTGACTCTCAGAGTACGAAAAGCCCCACCATAATAATATTAGACGAGTAATAATAAGTTAAAGTATACGAAGTTTGTCTCGAAATTTAGTATTCCAATCATAAGAAATTATATACAACAACAATACAAAGAAGACCAAATGTTTACCAGACAAAAAATCTTTCAGATCTCATATTTCAAATTTTAAACTGAGGTAAGGAAACGCGTTCATTCCTAGTTAGGTGAAGCGTGATTAAGCTTCATCCAGCCCTAATAAAATCAATGTATACGACAGGAAAAGAATGAAAGCGCTGAACAGCTGGAATGTTCTACGAAATAACCTTTCAAAACAGATAATGATCGACTTTCGTTGGGATATGAAGCACTTGAAAGCTTATCTAAGAATTTAATAGATATCAAGGCTAGATAATAAATAATATACATATTGCTTTATTGGAATATAATATATAATCGGTTTAGAAAGGAAAGACTTGTAGAAAGGAAGGACTTGTAAAAGTTATTAATTTGTAAAACTTGACTCAGAGTAACGCCGTTACCGCTTTCAGATACTGGAGAGTATTCTCATAACCTATACGGACTTTCAGACGAACTTTTGTGCTACCTATAATGGAGTATATAGAAATAATATAATTAAGAAAGGCACTGATAATTGAATGAAGACAGAACACGGTTGATTCTGGAGATTGGCGCGCATTATTCTTAAATATCTGACTTGACAACAATCTGATTCCGATTTCCGAAAATCAGATATCTGAGCAATTTACATTCCACAAAAAAGTTACCACTATCAGCTAATCAGCAAAAACATTTAACGTGAATTCGATGTGAAACGATTACAACTTGTAAATCACACAGCACTAATTGCTTCCAGCTCGTGCTTTTCTCAAAGTGTACGCATACTCCACACTGTCATAGTTGCTAATCAGACGCAAACATCGAAGGCATGTACGCGACGTCGAGGAAGTGTGGAACAAGCAAACATACACGCGCTAAAACCCCGAACGACACACCAACGCCACGGCGACGGAGAATTATTGCCCGCGTTACGGGCGTTCGAGTGTGCGGGCATACACACTGCTATTGACTAGCCACGTATTAGCGGATTCAATTGAGCACTCAGTTGTAATTGGTGTGTTAAAGCCGCTGGACGAAAAACTTAGCAAAAACGCTTGAAATGTGAAATATAGTACAATACAGTGCGCATATGGAACTAGAGTGATATATACTGGTGAAAAATATAGAAAAAAGTAAAAGCAAAAATCATATAAAGAATTTAATGATCAGTAAGTGAGCGTTACAGCATTATTGCTAAAAATATATAGTAATTATGAATCAAGCGAGGTGCTAGATCTAACAGATGTGTTTCAGAAAATAACGTTTATGCTTGAAATCGCTCGTTGAGTTGAAGAAAATATGAAAAATAAATAGTATGCGAAGCTAACGAGTGAAGGCGCTAATGTGAAAAGCAACAGTTTGTTGCCAGACAAATCAACAGTTGGTTGGTTTCCCTCACAAGCACTGGTCTGCTTGTGTTTGTGGTTTAACAGCAACTAAGCGCTTTCTTAAAACCAAATCGTGTTGCTAAAAGTAAAATTCGCGAAAAAATATAATAAAAACAACAAAAATATTTGTAGAATTATGCAAATTTCTTCACTAAAAATATGTTAATGAAGCAAAAGTTGTATGATAATTTGAAAGTGCTCGGTTTTTCGCTCTTTGCTTGGCATTTTTATTTTCGCATGACTCAGTGACAAAATGCCAAATCGCTAAATGGAAAAGTGTGGAAATTCTGTGAGAGAGCAAAATGTGTTTGAAAATGGTCGATAGTCAATGAGCCATCATATCATTATTGTGCAGTTTATACGCCGCGCGCTTAGTAAACACAGTCGCGCACACTCACACGCACACACATACACATGAATATGTGTAAAAGTGCTTAGTAAAATTATCGATTGATTTTTTGAAGATACGCGGAGCACTCATACGCCCTGTATGCCAATATATGTGTATGTGCTTCTAGTGAATGCTGCAGAGTGCTTTTTGGTGTGTTTAATTTAGTTTTTTGTTTTTCGCTGTTTTGTTTATTTTCGCTTGACACCGCAATCATAAAAGTGATAATTACATTAAATCAGCACTGAGGGGTTGGCGCTAGCGCTGAAATGGCGCATTTCGGTGATTTGACGCCTCGTAACGTGCGTTAAAATGGCAACGAGTGACTACCAAACTCAATAAACTCTTTGTGGAAATTGCCTTATTGGCGCTATTCGGTTGCGCAGATTTGCTTAAGCACTTAGTGAGCGCACAGTTGTTGCGCCGTTATTTACAATTGTCATTTGAGCAGCGAGAACAGGTGAAAAAACAAAATAAAGAGATAGTGACACATGAGTATAAGTTAACGGTAAATTGTGAGTGATAGATTGTGTGATTTAAAAGAAAAAAATAAAAATAATATAATTTATATATATAGATATCTGTATACAATTTATATATATATATTGTATTAAATATATCCATACATATATGACAAAAAATTAAATATAATAGTTCGATTTTCGTGTGCTACATTCATTCAATATGTTTCGAATAAAATGCGCATTAACCGCTTAAGTCATATTGAAATATTAAACATTGCATTATATATGTGGCCACATAACCGTTATTTAACCACCGTTGGAAGCTAGCATATGTAAGCGTATTAAAATTTTATATTTAACGTCTTAATATCCTAAGGGATTTTGCAAACCGCAATTTTTGCAAATCAACTTAACAGTGAGAGCTTACATACACTTAAGTGTTGCCAAGTATTGGCTATAAAAAGCTGTATTTCATGGAATAGCACTTAAGTAACATATAAACAGTAGTGGACAAAGAAATGAGGACAGACAGAAAAAATACACGCATTTGAAAAAGTGATTTTGTTTTGCGTTAGGAACTCTTCAACTAAACTAATCATAAGTCTAATATTTTCGACAATCTCCACGCTTACCGCTCCACAAACTATGCCAGATTGCCAACACTATAATAATATAATAACAAAGTCATCACCAGAACATGCGGAATCCTCATTGCCTAACAGTCTGCTAACAGTATTTACAATTAATTAGGAATTATGGCCCTCCATAATTTAATTCGATTCGTTTTTTAATACATTGCTTAAGGTCGGCATTTTCTGACCGACGTTTATTAAGTCAAAACTCCCTAAATCGTTTTCGTACAGTTCGAGTGGCAATTTCGACTATATTTTGCTTTAAGATGCGTCCCTCTTGATCGCTTTTAATTTAATCTGTTTTAAACCATATATCATCTAGTGCACCACATCAAAATTCTCATATAAGGCCCCAACTTTGTCATGCCTATTTTTTAACCGCTACTGTACCGCGCCAATAACCGAATATAGTCACATTTACACCCACGTAAAGGCATGTTCGAAGCCTCTTGGAGCATCGACTTTCATTTGAGCGTAAAAAAGAAACATTTTAACATCTTGCATGAGCTCAGCGTCTCGATCGGATTACTAAGATATTAACGCTCCATTGAGGAGTGTAACTTAAAAGTTGTTAACATTTTCAATGTGGTTTAATACACGTGACTTACATGATAGCTTGAAGAAATAAAACATAAAATTTGCTGATGTTTAGATCAAACAACAGCTGGCCTATAACATAAATTTAAAAATTGTATCGTTCTTGTGACAGAGCCCGTCCTGGTGCACAAGTCGAGTAGAATTTTCTATTATTTCTTTCACTGGATTGCTAACAAAAGGCTAGAAAATTATCCTCAATCCAAAATATTTTTACAAAAATGATTTAATTTTTGATCAATTATTCTTCCAAGATAATTTGCATTCGAAGAAACTACGAGTATAATTCGATTGTTTATTAAATAAATGCATTCAGAAACATCGAAACATGCCTGTAAGGATTAACTTCTAACAAAGTTGTGAAAGGTTCCATTTTTCGACAAAATAAAAAAAATTTCGGATGATTTGGTTCTCTGTCATAAATATCAAAAATAATGCGTAATACCCACTTAAGATACATATGTAAATACTTGTATATATATATATATTTCTTAGCACTTATGTACACATATTCGCCCATATAAAATTACAAGTTGGCCACTTGATCAATAAATTTTACTACATCAAATTGTGATTTTAGCAGTAATGTGTTATTTTTAGCAATGGCTCGTGCTATTTTCGATAGCAGCCAACATTTCGCCTCATCCCTTCCACATATGCATATCTCGGTATTCGCTTGATACTTATAAACTTGCATATGGTAAATGAAACAGAACACCTACGTATTGGTTGAGCACTGATAGCGCTATTATTTTGTTAGCTCACCTTGTGATATGAGCGAATAGTACACAAAGGCTATCAATGATAGTTAGGGTAAAATGCAGAGTTGGCGTCCCCATATTTTTCTGTGTTAAATAAACAGAGCCGAAACTAAGTTGTTTATATGTATATATAAAGGGCGAAATTGATAAGGGTCATCAGCTCAGTTCAGCTCAAATTATATAAAATACGCTTAAAACGGAAAGAGATAAACATGCATACAAAGGAGAATTAGGATATCAACATATTGGCAAATTTTTTATTTCATTTGTAAATAACTAATACCGTTATATTTTAACTAATACCAATAATATCGATGTCCGAGTATAGAAAACTGAAAGAGAACAAATAAGGATGTCATCAAATGTATAAGTTCACTAAGAGATTCTCCCTAGAAATAAACTGAGTGCAAGACTACCATATTTTGAAAATTTTAAAGTGTTGTGTTCAGAAAGTGACCACAGGTTTCAATCAAAACTTCAGTATATGTGTATTTTGCTCTATATTAAAAGCCAGCTCTGGGGGTCCTCGACAGCAAAGAAACTTTTTCGATTATAATCATATCAATTAATCTATCCATAATCGTATCTACTACCCATTAAATATTAACACATGAAATCAAAATTTCTTTATTACATACGTCTTTACCACATACCCTTGTTGCCTGCTACACTACACTACACTTGAGTAATCTTATGCTCTGTAGAAACATATGTTTGTATCCAAGTATTGCATATACTATTTAGTTAAACACGGAACTCACTTGAAAGTTAAAAGAACACAAGAGCTATCTGTCTGCCTGTTGAATCTAATAATCAACTAGTCGACGATGTCTCAACGCAGGAACAAAATTTATAATTCTCTTGCCACTCTCTATTTCGTGGTCATTTATAAACCGGGTACGCCAATATAATTTGCCTATAAATAGGCGCTCTCCCCATATTAGACGCCTGCTGAGTTGAAGACAAGCAAACAATTTATCGTCTGCGGCATAGATAGACATACTCATACATACATGGACATTTCTTTGCTTCTGGACTGCAGTAGCTACTACGAACGTTCGGCAATAAACTTCAACGTGTCTACCAAGCAACATGCGAGTCTATCGGCATTCGGTTTGTTATTGTTTGTTAGTAGAGTCGTATCTAATTCGGTAGCTTCGTCATCGCCATCATTGACTTGTTGATTTAGCAGACACTCATAGCCATATAGACATTTTTATTAGAATTGTTGGAGACAAAATATACACTCTTGAGTTTAATGTATTGAAGAACATAAACATTTTTGTAATGGGAAGGTTAATGTTGAAAAAGAAAGTGACTATTACGTATTCTATTCTTAACACATTTTCTGATTCATTTGTTCTTTTCTCAAAAGTTGCATTCTAAGCAGAAACAAGAAACAAGAAAGGCAGCGTTAAGTTCAATTTGCAAATCTCAAACGTGTGAGCACATTTTCAGACATTAGGGACACTTTATTGGAGATGGGAGTTAGTCACCAAACCATTTTAAACTATCTACAGAAGGCTGGATACACAAAAAAGCTTGATATTTGGTTTGCCGCATGATTTGACGCAAAAACATCTTCTGGGCCGAATCAACGCCTGTGTTATACTGCTGAAATGGAACGAACTCGACCCATTTTTTGAAGCGGATGGTGACTGGAGACGAAAAATGAATCACATACGACAATATCAAGCAAAAACAGTAGTGGTCGTAGGCCGGTAAATCGTCCAAAACAGTGGCCAAGCCGGGATTGAGGGCCATGAAGGTTTTGCTGTGTGTTTGGTGGGAATCATCCACTATGAGCTGCTCCCAGGTGGTGTAAAATTGAACTCAAAAGAGGCTTGTGAAAAGTGGCTGTTCGAGTTCTTCGCATATAAGAAGGGGGCTTCTACGAGAGGGGTGTTATGAAGTTACACCTAGATGGAAACAGATTATCGAACGAAACGGCGAATATTTGAACTAAATCCGATCACTGTAACACTTTTTATAAAGCATTATAAAAAAGCAAAAAAGCGGAAGGGAGATATTTGACAACCTAATATATAGATATGCATATATCCGGCTATAAAGTCCACTAGAATAAGAAATTATTTATGCAGCCTTTCTACGATTAAAAGAACATTATATGAAGTATTTACCAAACACCATCTAGCTTTTAGGTGCTATTAAGTTATTATGTAAGCAGTAAAAATTAGTAAACTTTTATCCAGTAGAAAAATATACTAAAATACAAAAACTATGTGAATAAATTTAACTTCGTAAATACATCGTAAAACACTTCGAAAACTCTAAATGTTCATAAGCCGCTTACATACAGAGGTAGTCAAAATTATTTACACATCGGACGTTTTTTTTACATGTTTCACAGAAAAAGCTTTCGCTTGTTGTTGTTGTTGTCGCAGGGTAACAAAATGCTATGTTGTTGTAAACCTTGATCTATTCCCGAGCGAATGAAGTCGGTTTGGCAAGAATAGCTAGAAATATGGCGGAGAAATAAGCAAATGAACTGAAGACTCGGAGTAGTCAAAAGTATTTACACACGGCGATTTAGCCTTTATCCTTGGATTTGGTTTGAGCAAAAGTAGTAATTTGATTCTATTGCATTCTTAATAACCTAACTCAGCCTTAAAATATAAAAATTGGTAAATAAAATATCGAAAACAAAGGAATTATCGATTATAACTAGATTGGAGACTGTAACTAAGTTTAAGACTCGGGTTTCGGCTTCGGAGTTAGTTAAAATTTATAGAATTTGATGGAATACTGTTTATAATGTTATTAAAAAGAAGGAAACGAAGTATTGCAAGGACAATTTAAAGATAATTGGGCGGAAACCTGTGATAACTCAAAGAGAATACAGAAGATTAGTAGGAACTGTCATACAAAATCCCACAATTAGTCCTCTTAATATTGCAGCATCATCGAATCAGCATATTGCATGAACAGCCAATGATGCTACACTGCTAAGGACATTTAAAAATAGTAACATAAATACATACGTTGTGCATAAAGTTGACCACTTCCGAAACTAAAAAAGCTTTATTTCCGAAACCAAAAAAGCGATATGCCTCTCATTTGCCTTAAAATGCATCCTAAAGCCTGTCGTGGACAAATAAGGCTGATTTTTTGTTCCAGGGCTTCTTTAGTAAACGCTTTATGCATTTACCACGTGAGAAGAAGAATAATGCAGCTTAGACGCTAAATAGAGTCGGGAGTGATGATTTCTGATTTTTTTTGATTCTTTGGGGAAATTTTCCTTACTTCTGTTTTGGAGATTTGGTACTAATTTAGGGACCCTAAATCATCCGGATATATCAGAATTCACATAACCATGCCATTCTAGTGGTCCGTCGGCCTTTTCCAACTATTGACTATATTTTACAACAGGATAATGCTCCATTTCATGAAGGATCTTTACCTTCAAAAGTTTTAAATGAAGCAAATCAAGTTGACTTCCGCACAGCCCTGACCAAAACTTTAGTCAGAATGTTTGGTCTTTCGTTAAATATCAGAGGACAATTGATATAATAACCGAAAACGCCGAAATTAGCGACATTTGGTCTAAATTAACTGTTAACTTAGCGCACAATTGTGTTGAATCAATTCGGACCATAAAGCAGGCTGGTATTGATGCCAATGGTAATGTAACCAATTATGAATTTATCGCCTTAGAATAGTAACTTAGAGTAAACATTAAAATTAAAAAAATTATCATTAAAAACTAACAGGATAATCCATTTCATGTTGTGTGTAAATACTTTTGACGCAAAAAAAATTTGTGTAAATACTTTTGACTACTCCGAGTCTTCAGTTCATTTGCTTATTTCTCCGCCATATTTCTAGCTATTCTAGCCAAACCGACTTCATTCTCTCGGGAATAGATCAAGGTTTACAACAACATAGCATTTTGTTACCCTGCGTCAACAACAACAACAAGCGAAAGCGTTTTGTGTGAAACTTGGAAAAAAAGTCCGATGTGTAAATAATTTTGACTACCTCTGTAGTTCTCCTTGCTTGATTCCCCACAGATCTGTTGTTGCCTATTAGAGGACACAATTATTAATAAGACTCATTATAATTGCTGCCATCACCTGGCGTTTGAAGTAAAATGCAAATAACTTTATTTATATTGAGCAAATACACTTGTGGGAGGGCCACTTAATTTCCATTATATCAAGTACATACGAGTATATTACATATTTAAATATACATGTATTTATTATGTGTGTGTTTTTCCTATTGGTATACTCGTAGAGGAGGGAATGTTAATTGGCATATAATTTATTATAATAGCCTTACATCATTTATTTAGTTACAAGTAGCATACTCCGAGCAATGAAAGCGTTTAGTTTTGCAGAAATGTGTGTTTGTGGGCTTTTGTCTTTACGTGTGTTGTGAATCATTGAATACTTTGCTGCCCTTTTATTAGTTTATTTGAGAAGAAAAGTTATTGAGTACTACATTCCTAATTGTTTTTCAGTGTATGTGCCTAATTATGTTAAATACTACCTAATTAGCATCTCAGTACTCAGAAACACACATACACAATTACTACATATTAGTTTTGTGGCCTTTTCACAAACTATGGGACCCCAAATGCTTGAAACGTTGCCTTGCCATTTGATCTTTCTTGCCAAGGACCTGTTCAGATCAGTGTATAGATAGTGCAATTTATCCGTCCACTCCCCGACACTCTTGCGAATTAGACCTGACGAGGCGAAGCTTTTAGATGATAGCTTCCTGAGTCCCTCCATCTCATTGGTCTTTTCAAACTACTTGAAAACCTTTTCCAGGACTGACGTTTGGGTCTGCGCACCAACTTTGCGAATACCATTAGAAGATCCTTATACTCGTTCCAACAGTCGCTAGTTTAGACCTGTTGACAATTTTCTGCGTCTACACGACGAGAGCTCCTTGTTCGACCCATAGTCTTCGAATTGTGCTTTAGTCACAGCGAAGGACAGACGGACAGACAATCTTTATTAAGAGCTTTCATGAATAAATTCAAACTCCTTCGAATTGTATTTTCTTTTCTCGATTAAAATGATAATAAGTATCAACAAAATTACAAAGATGTTTTAATGCGAATGTAGAATCTCATGTTCTATATGTGTTATAGTCTGAATTGAACAATTTTTAGATGAGCGATGAGTTTAGTTTAATTCCTATATCTTCATTGTTTCTTGTTTTATATATTGTTAAGTGAACGAATCAGATTGATTATTCGATTATATTATACTAGCAGACCCGGCCACACGTTTTTGTGGCTAAGGTATACATTAAATTAAGTTGGTCCAATCTTGGCTTCGGCGACGATATTGATTACTCGAGGTTGATTTATGTTACCCAGCATGATTACAACTCACAGTGATTGCAGTTTGGGATAATTGACTACGTAATCCTGGTTTGTAGCTGTGTCAACTCTCTTGGTCCGAAATTTTAAATTGTCGTATTAAGATCATCGATATCTTTTTTTACCACCAATATAGGTCATTCAATCAGTCATTTATGGTTATCATATTGAGGTTTCATGTCAGGAAAACTTCTCTTTCGAGTCGATTAAGTGACAGAAATCTGTTGGAAATGCTATTAATCCATCGAGGTGTCAACTGCCAACTGCTTCTACAATCGCAATTTGATATTGTTGCAAAAACACTCATATGTTTATTTGTTACAAATTGTTTTGGGCTATCGACACAACCTTATACAATTGAACAATAACAAAAATATTTTAACAAAGCAACAATGATAACCTTCAAAATATTATTTTTTTGTTTTCTCTTTTTATATTTTTCTTGTCAACTCGAATAAAATTCTCTTATTATTATCTTCCTCGAAATTTTTTCATATTTACTCACTTTCTTTTTCTGGCCTTCCACGAATATTTCAAGACTAAAATTAGCCAGATCGGTTTGGCCGTTCTCGTTTTTGCGGCACAAACGAACAGCAATTAATTTTTATTATTATATCATATTATTATCAAGCGACAATTATTTTTAATTCCGCACAGGACCATTCAAAAATTTCAAAATTTTTAACTCGTGATATCTTTTGAATGGTATGTCAGAATCTAATAATTCAAAAAGTTATATAAAGGTTTTGAAGCGATCTTAAATAATAAATCATTTATTTCGATAAGGATTAATAATAAGGTACAAATAAAGAGCCTTTTCAATTAGTGGTATTTTAATTAATTTTTTTATATAAAATCGCTGATTGTGACAAAACTATAATAGTTAGAGGTATGATGTCGCGACGTTTTTTGTAGATAATGATAAGTTCTACAAAATTGTAGTACATCACTTTGTTATATCTTCAATCGTTTTCGCAGCATTCGCGATTAAAGAAAGTTTTTTTGGTATTTTTTTTACATTATCGGAGTTTTGGTACGGAACCCTATTTTTTTTTTGAAACTAAATATAGCCTATGTCACTCAGGGATAGTATAGCTTTCCAACGGTGAAAGAATTTTTCAAATCGGTTCAGTAGTTTCGGAGCCTATTCGACACAAACAAACAAAAAAACAAACATTTCCTCTTTATAATACAGTATACTCTCGAAAAGTAAACCGATTGGTATTTTGGGTAATTTACTTTTTCAAATAATTTACTTTTCCAAATATATACATAAATTATCTGTTTTAATAATATTAAATGCATTTTTAAACTTAAAAAATGCATTCATTTATTTGCTTCAATAAAACATATGGATTTACATGAAAAACATATTTACATTTACATACATACATATGTATTTACTATGAAGAGAAAAAATCTTGAATATTCTTTTGTTTTTTTTCTTTTGCAATATATTTTCTGACCATTTTTGTACGATAATTCAAAAAGTCTGACACCTGATTTGCATCGTTTTCATTTTTAAACCAGTGGATCAAGTAGGAGAGTTTATTTACTAAAAAGACGCGATAAACAAGAGAGTAAGTGTTTTTGCAACATCGTAAAAAACGCTGCTTGCTTCGTTTCGAATTTTTTATCACACTCTCTGAAAAGTAAATTAAAAAATTTACTTTTTTAAAAAATTTACTTTTTCGAGGTGCATGTGTAATCTTAAAGGTGATTAACTTTTCCGCGATTATTTACTTTCTGAGAATTTACTTTTCGAGAGTATACTGTATTAGTATAGATGACAATTATGCGTGGTTTTTAACCGATTTTGCTCGTTTCCCATCCGTAATTTCATAATAACAAGGTATCTCCCTTTATGCACTTTATTGCTTGAAGAGACGTATGTACGGACGGACAAACAGATATTCATATTTCAATGTGCAAAATCAGTTTAGCTGATCTTTCTTGCTGATAGTGTGAAAATTTGTTTGTAAAACTATTGTAGGTGTATTAATTTAATGAATTATTAAAGATTTGATCATTGCAAGAAATATTGGAGAGATTCTCATCAGGAACAACGGTTTTGCTTCAAGCGATGCTTCGAAGACAGTATCTTGATTTTATGGACTGCATTCCACTGCAGTGGAATGACATCTACATGTTTTAAATCTACTCTAATGAATGCTAATATCTATGTAGATCTTTTGGACGGTAATTTAATAAAATGTGCTGGCAATAACTGGACATATCAGCAAGATAACGTTTCAATTCATACGTTGAACTTCTTTATCGACCGCAAATTTACCGTATTACAATGGCCAGCATTGAGTTCGAGTCAAAACCCGATTGAGGATCTTTGAGCAATCCTCTCTGCTCCTGTTTTCTAAAACGGAGCGCAGTTTGAGACAGTAAGTCATCTTATATTAGCCCTAGAGTAAGGATGGGCCAATATTGACATAACTATTATACAGTCATTAGTTAATTCTATGCCTAAGCGGCTTAATTTAGTTTTAAAATATAAGAACAATACTATTGACTATTAAAGTAAAGATGTCTTTCTGTTGAACTCAAATGAATAAGGTTTACGGATAAAAAATAGAAAAATGCACATATAAATATTTACTATATGCATAAGCGTGCTATTGTAAAACCCTTTATATCAAAATGTCCGTTGGAGCAAGCTGTAGCTTTCAATCGAGCAAGCTGTACCATGGTCTTTGGCACCATAAGGTTGCTTTCCCACTTATGTGTTAAAAACCATAACTCAGAACCTACTAGACTAATTTCAACAAAATTCGGTATTAACCATTTCCATCCAAAAGCGAAATTGATTCCCAATCACGCCTACTTCCCACATACCACAATTTTGAAATCCACCTAATTCGTTCACTTTAAAATATAAATATGTATGAGTTAAGCCCAAGTGAAGATATCATATAAAAATAACCCAAATATAATGTAACTTGGTGGCTCAACCCTCGAGGACTTTATACCGAATTAAATAAATTGTGAGAGTATAAAATGTTCGGTTGCAAACGAGCTGAGGTCTTTCTTACTGGTTTATGACAATTCTAGAATTGAATACCAATATATTATAACCGCACTGGTAGTGACATGGCAAGTATAACAGCCACTCAACAGATTTGCTGAATCTTAATTACAGCGCATTGAAAACTTTCTGAGGGTTCTTTATGAATTCTGTACATATTTTGTTTATATCATTTCACTATCTTAACACAAGTTATTATAGCAATACGAAGTACCCTTCAAAGCACACGAACACAAAGTATATGTTTTATGGAGATATGCTTCAAAGTTCTTCATTAAATATACATAGTTACAACATTAAGTATATACATTTACATATGTGTGTATATGTATATGTATATATTTGTTATACATGTTGTCGAGCTACTCACATAAATTCGGTTAAGCCTTAGTGGCGGCGCATCCCATTAGAAGTCTATAAATAAAATCTATACACTCATTCGATTACTGTGCTCAATATTGAATTATTATGGAGACAGCGATTTCCTTCCGGTGTTGTCTACGGCCAACACTTTTTGTACTTTATTCGATATTCAAAGTTCTAAAATATTTTTTACTTTATTAGAAGGAATCCCTCGTGCTCCATGCATAGGCGCTTTCGCGAGTACCAGGGACATAATTATGCTGGTTTATGCGAAGCAGAGCAATTCGATTGTACACAAATCATCACAGTGGCCCGTATACAGAAAATTGTGAATAAAAATCAGAATAGGTTAACTATTGTATGTATGTGATTGGCGTTGCAACCGTTTAGCCGGTTATAGCCGAATCGACGATAGTGCGCCAGTGAGAGCTCTCTCCTTCGCAGTTCGGCGCCAGTTGGAGATCCCAAGTGTAACCAGGTCGCGCAAAATTTTCCTCTCGAAAACTCCTAGTGTCGTCTCATCTGATGTTGACAAGCTTCTGCACCGTAGAGCAGGACGGGAATGATAAGCGACTTGCAGAGCTTGATTTTGGTTCGTCGAGAGAGGACTTTACTGTTCAATTGCCTACTCAGTCCAAAGTAGCACCTGTTGGCAAGAGTTATTCTGCGCTGGATTTCGAGGCTGACATTGTTCGTGTTGTTGATGCAGGTTCCCAGGTATACGAAATTATCTACGACCTCGAAGTTATGACTGTCAACAGTGACGTGGGAGCCAATACGCGAATGCGCCGACTGTTTGCTTGATGACAGGAGATATTTCGTCTTGTCCTCATTCACCTCCAGACCCATTCGCTTCGCCTCCTTATCCAGTCTGGAGAAAGCAGAACTAACGGCGCGGTTGTTGCTTCCGATGATATCAATATCATCGGCGTACGCCAGGAGCTGTACACTCTTGTAGAAGATGGTACCCTCTCTGTTTAGCTCTGCAGCTCTTATAATTTTTTCCAGCATCAAGTTAAAGAAATCGCACGAGAGTGAGTCACCTTGTCTGAAACCTCGTTTGGTATCGAACGGCCCGGAGAGATCCTTCCCAATCATGACGAAGCTTTTGGTGTTGCTCAATGTCAACTTACACAGCCGTATTAGTATTGCGGGGATACCAAATTCAGACATCGCGGCATAAAGGCAGCTCCTTTTCGTGCTGTCGAAAGCTGCTTTAAAATCGACAAAAAGGTGGTGTGTGTCGATCCTCTTTTCACGGGTCTTCTCCAAGATTTGGCGCATGGTGAATATCTGGTCAGTTGTCGATTTTCCAGGTCTAAAGCCACACTGCTAAGGTCCAATCTTTTCACACAGTACGCTCGATATTTCGGAGGCTGATCCCACGGTAATTGGCGCAGATTGTGGGATCTCCCTTTTTATGGATTGGGCAGAGCACACTGAGATTCCAATCGTCAGGCATGCTTTCTTCCGACCATATTTTGCAAAGAAGCTGATGCATGCACCTTATCAGGTCTTCGCCGCCGTATTTGAATAGTTCTGCCGGTAATCTTTCGGCCCCCGCTGCTTTGTTGTTCTTCAAGCGGGTAATTGCTATTCGAATTTCTTCATGGTCGGGTAATGGAACATCTGTTCCATCGTCTAGGTTAACTATTACTTGATATTTATTTCAATATATGTTTAAATTAGACACCATTCGGAAACAACAACAACATTTCTAATTCATATTTCCAATTAGAAAAGTACCAAATTAAAGTATTCAAGAATAGTTTCTATTGTAACCTACTACGTCTATTTTTTTTCTGGTAACCTCCCTAAGATCTAATCAGACTCCAAGAACCAATTTCGATTCTTAAATTTAGTATGGCATATAAATCATATCATATATAGTATATAAATCAAGTTTATTTCTTGAAAGGAAATATTTTGTCCCCATTTCATAATATGGCAAGTAGTATTAGCTTAGTAGATTTTACCAAAGAAAGTTAGTATTTCACATCTTTAGGAGTTTAAGCCAGATATTTTCTTTTTTCAAACTTCAAATTTTTTTGCAAAAGTAAACTGAACAGATTACTGAACCACTGTATTGACGAATGAAATATATGTGTATTTAAGAATTCTTGTGAGTGCTTGCTAGTGTCAACATACTTGCATATCGAGACAATACGAGTGTCATCTATTTTTGTTTGTCCGATGTCACAAACAGTGGCAGCTAATTTAAATAATGGTACTTAAAATCTGATACATTCCACTCAGACAAGGGTAATGTGTACTTACTTTGAGAATAAATGTTTGCGCCTAAAGTTTGAGTGGTTGTAGTTGAAAGTGAAGCACACATTTCACATGAAAATCTCTGAAGTAATATACTCATAGGAAGGAAAGGCTATACAACTTGGAATATAAAAAAATGTTTATTTAGAAAGTATGCGTCTTTAGTATAATACGTGGTATGTTCAAAAAATAAAGGGATTTAAAAAAAAAAACAAATATCAGTCAACATTATTGTTGTCGCCTTTAAAATAGTCGTCATTATCAACTTACATATACTACCAGCGCTTATTCAGATCGTCGAAACACTTCTCAAACGCTTCGATTTTTGGGATAGCTCTTTCAGCGATTTCTTGTTTGCTTGAAAAAATATGGAATATAACCTTAACCTCTTTATTTTTGGAAATAGAAAAAGTCACACGGAATAATGTCTGGCGAATATGCAGGCTAGGCAATCGTTACAGTATTATTTTGAATTCACGAAAAAACAACGAACTACTAAATCTAATACTTACCGATCTAAACAGGGTCGAAATAATAGCATTTGGCCGGAAAAAATCCGGATCAATGCCGGCAACGTAGATCCGGCTGTTGTGGGAATTGAATACATTTGGGTAATATCGGTCGTTTAAATTTGATTCATACTGAATATTTAGCTGAGCCAATGTACGATCATTATTTAACAAGATATAAATATAATGTTCGGTATTTAACAAAAGCAATTATTGTAAGATTTATCCATTCACCCCTTTCCTCTATCGCTACTCCTCTTAAATTTTATTTTTCAAATTTTCTCATTTGTACATTTTCAGTTCAGAGGAAGAACGCAGCATGGACGACAAATTGGTGTGTGACGAAGTACATTTACGTACATTAAGCCAATCACCGTTGGCGCTGCAACGCCTACAACAACGTAGACAGAGTAATCAGAGCACACAGAGTACAACAAAAACCATAACACCAATTCAAAGACGGCGCTGTTCAGGCGGGAATGCCATAACTATCAGCAACGAATTTGAGCTTCCACGACCCCCGCTGGCTCAGCACGAGCTACTCGACGATGACGGCGACGATGATCCTAAATGCCAGCGAACCAGTGTGAAGAATCCCACAACCATTTCGCTAACACTTGATATAACCGATAACGGTGATAGCGGCGTAGGTGGCGACGATGAAACCGACTGTGGTCTCAGTAATCCCGCAGTACAAACCGAGGACAATGACGGAATTGTAATAGCAGAGACACATAATGAGGATTTAATTGACTCGAGCATACTGCGTGTGAAGGTAGGTTATCAGTGTCCGAAAGCCCAGTTCATCAGGGATGATTAGTATGTAATTAAATATAGGACAAAACAAAATATTACTTAACTTTTAGCAATACTTAAAATAATGCAAGGTATCATATGTTATATCGCTTTTAATTCAGCACTTGCCCGACATGTCGAAGATACCACGGCTCCCTGGCGATGGCGCACATTCAGTGGATGATCAACGCACAGCCAAATCATACCCCTCCGCTACACCGACAAAGTCAGGCGCTGTCAGTTCGAAGCGACCCACAACGGACATTGACCGCATGCGGGTGAAGAACACCCCGCTGCGTGTGCAATCCGTTCGCATTGTAGAGCAGAGAATGAAGCTCGGTCCGAAAAGACGCACCGAAAGCTGCAGCATATTTGGAAGTACGAGCAATTATGGTAAGCTAATAAATTCTGTTTTATCAACCACAAAGTTGCACATTCCCATAAGTGCAATGCCGAGTAATGCAACTACTAAAGCGATGCTTATCGGCCTATATGTCACTTGTTTGTATATACATATGTATGTAGCTTGATTGAATTGTGTAATTTGCCGTGCGAACACTTAATTGATATTCTTTAATTTCCGGTCAACTTCGGTCCATGCTGTCACATCCCACTTACGTCAATAGATTGTGAAGCAGAGGAGGGAAAGACGATATCGGAGCCAAGGCCACTTAACAATCAAACCTATGCAGCTTTCAAGAGTGCCAACGTTGTCAAGGGCATTTTGTGTCCATCTCTCACGAATTCGTTCAAACAACATTCGCTGGAGCGTTCATATCTAACGTACACTCATCGTCAGCGTCAAAAGTCACTGATCATTGTCAATCTGGTTGATTTTATGCTTAAAGTGACGCTCGCAGTCATTTGGTTCATTAAAGAGAGCAAGCGTGAAGGCAAAGTGGTGAGTATGAGGATATATTGCGTAACTATTCTATGTGGACCCCTTGGCTGTCTCTCTTGGCAGGCAGTGTCAAGGTTAAAGTTGTAGTTTAAGATAAAGACTGTAACTAACTAAATGTTATCTCTCAATTCTGATATAGTAAAAATTTTGCGCTCTTTAATTGAGATATATTTATATTGAACCCTGATTCTTATAATTAATATTACTAATTCGAGGATTCTTAGATCAGTCATTATTATGTTGGCCCGATTTTTCAACAAATATAATAAAGAATAGAATTTTACAATGTTAGGTCCACTGGTCTATAATATCTGTGATCATTTCCAAAAGCAATTAAAATATTGAAACTGAAATATCGAACATCTCCTGATACACCTTTGATCCAAAAAAAAGTATACGTTTAAATATTCAAAGAAACGAATAAATGTAACCGAGACTTAAAGGAAATATAATCATAAATATGATGAAGCATTATCTTTGAGCTTTCAAACAGATTTTCAGATTTTGTCACGTGACCCATGAAATTATCTGCTTGTATCCTCTTTCTATTAAGAGTACGTAAGCTGATATCAACTAAAAGATTGTCAAAATACTGTCAATCAACAGAAATTATTCAGGAACTAAGAAGGAAACAGGAAGCAAAACGCCAACAAATTGACTGACTTAGAATGAGAGTTGTGTCACTAGGTAGTTAAGAGCAAGGGAGATAGGCGTGTTGTTATTGTTTAACAGGAGCAACATGTCAAAAATGTCAAAAAATTACGTGTTTGTCTATTTTTCTATTTGCTTTTAGTACAACTACAGCAACAGCACCATATCATATTATGGCGATGGAGAAGTGAAATTGGCCACAGCAATCACCTGGTCTGTGTGTTGTATTGTCGCCAATGTGGGCATTTGTTGTTTGGGATTTTGGAGATGCTTCGCCAACAACTATTTACATTGGGCAGCTGTGTGTACTTGGGTACTGATGAATATACAAGGTAATTATTACTATTATGTTGACGATTATCGTACGTATATTCAGTTTCATATATACAAGAGAGTGTGTTTAATTGAACATATCTTATATATCTTACTCTACATAATATTTTTTTAGATTCAATCATTATTTCAAACTAGTATAGATAATTCTGTAAAAAGTGTATAAAACTTCTAACAATTTATTTTTTACTCCCGTTTAAGGGGTTACATGGGTTTCGTGGGTTCAACAAATCAATTTTTTGTTTGGCTTATTAATTATAATTTTAAATCGATCCGAATAATAGTTTGGAAGATGAGCGCTCCAAGTCAGGTATTATTGTTTTGTTACGCGTTTTTCTCGGAACCTGTCAAGAGTTATGCTGACAACGCGGACGCACCTTTTTTCCTAGGGGTCACCGGAAATGACGTCACAATGGAGGAGTTATTATTTTTTTTTTAATTTCAAAAATTATCTGCAAATTAAGGTATATAGAAAAAAGTTTGAATTAAATTAATAATTTTTTACATAGAAAAAAATTTGAAAAAGGTAATTTTTTACGCGACAAAACCCATGTAACCCTTTAACACCCCTGACAGACGGCGGCGTTAATTCGGAAAAGCTGCTTTAATCGGGGTTAATTCGAGAGTTATCTCAGTTAACTCCGTTTGCTAACTCCCATTTAATCCTCAAAATTTTAGAGAGTTAGTGGGAGTTCGCGGCATTTTCGTTGGCAACATTGTTCAACATGGCCGCTTTTAACCTATTGTGAAGAAAATATGCAATACTGACAGCTGTTTTTAAATTAAATGCAAACAAAACAAGTAAGGAAAGGCTAAGTTCGGGTGCAACCGAACATTTTATACTCTCGCAATTTATTGAAGAAATTTTATTAAGATAACACACAAATTTACCTATAAATTCGGCATAAAGTTTAATAGAATAACGAAAATCGTCCTATATAGTGTATGAGGGCTGAGGTAATTCCTGAACCGATTTCATTCATTTTCACCAGCTAGGTACACTATATCCAAAACTATACACTCACTTAATTTCGTAAAGATATCTCACATATTAACCAATACATATATGCAGATTAAAGCCCAACGAATTTTTGAAAAACCTATAATTAGGTATATGGGAGCTAGGAGATGTTATTATCCGATTTTAATAATTTTTGGAACAGAGACACACTATTAGAAGTAAACAATTTCCTCTGAATTACATTAAATTATCAGAGAGATTTATCATATTTTCGGTTAAGTTAAGCGGAGTTCAACGTGTTCGATAACAGGGGCCTTGAAAAGTTATAGTCCGTTTTCGACAATTTTTTCTCAAGTGAAGCCAGAGATGATATGCACTATTTGTGTAAAGTTTTATTCCGCTATCTTCATTGGTTCCTTATGTACATATTATAAAGTGAAGGAATAAGATGGAATTCAAAATTGAGTTATATGGGAAGTTGTCGTTGTTATGAACCGATTTCATCCATTTTTCACATGTGCCATCAGGGTGCCAAGAAGGTATTATGTACGGAATTTCATTGAAATCTGTCGAGTAGTTCCTGAGATATGGTTTTTGACCCATAAATGGGCGATGCCACGCCCATTTTTCATTTTGTAATAAAATCTGAGTGCTGTTTCCTTCTGCTATTTCTTCTGTAAAATTTAGTGTTTCTGAGGTTTCTCGTTAGTGAGTTAACCCACTTTTAGTAATTTTCAACCTAACCTTTGTATGGGAGGTGGGCGTGGTTATTATCGGATTTCTTTAATTTTTGGACTGTATAAGGAAACGGTTAACAAAACAACTGCAGAAAGTTTGGTTTATATAGCTTTATTGGTTTGCGAGTTATATACAAAAAACCTATTTGAGGGCGGGGTCACGCCCACTTTTCCAAAAAATTACATCCAAATGTGCCCCTCCCTAATACGATCCTATGTTCCAAATTTTATTTTCATAACTTTATTTATGGCTTAGTTATGACACTTTATAGGTTTTTGGTTTTCGCCATTTTGTGGGTGTGGCAATGGTCCGATTTTGCTCATTTTCGAAAGCAACCTCCTCAGGGTGCCAAGGAATACGTGTTCCAAGTTTTGTTAAGATATCTCAATTTTTACTTAAGTTATCCGTTGCACGGACAGACGGACGGACGGACAGACAGACATTCGGATTTTGACTCGTATCGTCACACTGATCATTTTGATATATCTAACTCGTTTAGTTTTATGACTTACAAACAGCCGTTATGTGAACAAAACTATAATACTCTCTTAGCAACTTTTGTTGCGAGAGTATAAACATACGCATGCTAATTTTTTCTAAAATGGAAGTTCTAATAATTACGTATTTATGTATATTTTTTAGTAATTAGTGATTTTGTACTACATATTTGTGCGGCTAACAACTGCAATATTTGCTTTCTATCCAATTTTATTTCACCAAAATGGAAATATTATTGCTAATCAGTTGTTTGGGGAGTTTATAACTCGCTTTGCTGCCGTCTGTCATCTACATATTTGGAACTGATTAAAAGCGCAGTTTATCCGAATTAACTTTGCCGTCTGTCTAGGCTGTAAGTTCAGTTTTGGCCCAACATTTTCGTCGTGGTAAAACTTATATCCATTTAATACAGCTTCAATTCAAATATTGTAATTCTTCATGCCAAAAATTAATTGTTTTATAGTTGAGTTGTTTCGATGCAAAACGGAGTCGAGTTGTAAAGAGTGTTTGAAATCACTCATAAGTTATTTCTACTAAGTTTGTTGCCTTCAGATTTTTTTACTCTCATATAGAACTATGATCAATAAATCGTTGTATATATGTATGTAGTAAATAGAGATTAATGTCTATCTAACCCGACAACCGGAATGCAACTAAGTAGGAGTTTAATTAGTAAGCCTTTCAATACTAGACTTTTATGTTTTATTAGCTACAATCAAAATATTATTGAATGATATAAATGTTTAGACATATTTTTTTACGATTTCATTTCAACACTATAAACACAAAAGCTTTAGCTCTTCACCACATAACTGTCATTTCGCCCAACAAGAGTACTGTGCGCCATTTTGTACAAATTGCATTTATATTTATAAAAGCAGGATGCTCTCGCATAATTTCCTTTGACACACATTAATATTATTATTATTTTATCTTTTTTTCTCGTTTCCTCCATTCCATTGCGCATCTCCGCACAGGTTTCGTTGGCGAAGGTATTGGCTTCACGTATCGCGAATACTTGGTCTGGTACATCCTGTTCGTGATATTTGTGCCGTATGCAATGCTGCCGCTGCCACTGAAGTGGTGCGTCGTCGGCGGCACCATCACCGCTAGTTGTCATCTGGCCGTAATTACGATAATTAAAGTTAGGCGAAAAGAAGTACGTAAGCCGCAAATGCTTTTGCAACGTCAATGACACAGTCCACTTTATTATGCTATTGTTGCTGTCAGTGGGCTTTTGAAAATAATTTTTTATGTTCGAAAGTTCCGGCAGATTGTTCGGCATTCATATTTATTGTTATACTTTTAGCATGGAAATGTCAAAGGCTTTCTGAATTTCATATTTTTTTTATTATTTACCATTTGTTTTTTTATTTCCTTTCCATTTGTTCTTCGTTATATTGTCAGCAAGCAGATTGCATTGCCTTTCAAGTGTTCGCCAACTTCATATTGTACACGGCAATTAATGTGGCTGGCATGTACACCAAGTATCTGACAGATCGTGGACAGCGCCTCGCTTTCATCGAAACACACAAAGCCATGGAGCATAAAAAGGAGTCGGAGAAGGAGTTGCAGCGTACACAAAAGTTGCTGGACTCAAGTGAGTAACGAATTCATTTACGACTTTTTATATATAAATTTTTAGAAGAAAATAGCAGGAACAACTACTTGACTGTTTAATTACAAAATCTACTGAATAATATCTCGCAGACTCTGAACCATTTATTATCTTTAGTAATTTTTGTATTAACGACACTGGTACCAAACTGAAATTATAAAAAAAAAATATTAAAACTTACATAACAACCAATAATAGTCTTTTGAACATACATACAGAGGTAGTCAAAATTGTTTACGAACGGTTTTTTACAAGTTTCACAGAAAATGCTTTTGTTTGTTGTTGTTGTCGCAGGGTAACAAAATGTTATGTTTTTGTAAACCTTGATATATTACTGAGAGAATGAAGCCGGTTTGGTAAGAATAGCTAGAAATATGGCGAAGAAATAAGCAAATAAACTGAAGATTCCCAGTAATCAAAAGTATTTACACACAACTTGAACTCTATTATCCTGTTCTTAATTAATGATATTTTTTTTTTAATTTTAATGTTTAGTCTATGTTATTAAACTAAGGCGATAAATTCATAATAGATTACATTACCATTGACATCAATAACAGCTTGCTTTATGGTCCGAATTGATTCAACCCACTT
The DNA here is from genome assembly GCA_031772095.1 of Zeugodacus tau. Taxonomy (NCBI): domain Eukaryota; kingdom Metazoa; phylum Arthropoda; class Insecta; order Diptera; family Tephritidae; genus Zeugodacus; species Zeugodacus tau. The sequence continues at coordinate 42,816,534 of CM062653.1, forward strand.
GTGCGCTAAGTTAACAGTTAATTTAGACCAAATGTCAGTAATTTCGGCGTTTTCGGTTATTATATCAATTGTCCTCCGATATTTAACGAAACCCCAAATATTTTCAATAAAATTCAAGTCGGGACTCTGCGAAGGTCAACTTGATTTGCTTCACTTAAAAGTTTTGTTGGTAACGATCCTTTATGAAATGGAGTATTGTCCTGTTACAAAATGTTGTCAATAGTTGGAAAAGGTTGACTAACCACTACAATGGCATGGCCATGTGAATTCTAATATATCCGGATGAATTATGGTCCCTAAATTAGTACCAAATCTCCAGAACTTAAGTAAGGAAAATTTCCAAAAAAATCATAATGTCACCTCCGACTCTATTTAGCGTCTAAACTGCATTATTCTTCTTCTCACGTGGTAAATGCATAAAGCGTTTACTAAAGAAGCCCTGGAACTAAAATTTAGCCTTATCTGCCCACGACAGGCTTTAGGATGCAATTTATGGCAAAGGAGAGGCATATCGATTTTTCGGAATCGGATCGGTTTCGGAAATATTGACCACTTTATGCACAACGTAGCTATTTATGTTAACTTTTTTTAATGTACTAAGCAGTGAAGCATCATTAACTGTTATGGAATTTTGTATGACAGTTCCTACTAATCTTCTACATTATCTTTGAGTTATCACAGGTTTCCGTCCAGCTCTCTTTAAAGTCTCCTTCTTTTTAAGAATATTATAAACAGTATTCCTTTAAATTCTATAAATTTTTACTAACTCCTAGTAACAGTTTCCGATCTAGTTATAATCGATAATTCCTTCGTTTTCTGCATTTTATTTACCATTTTTTATATTTTAAGGCTGAGTTTGTTTGTTATGAATGCAATAGAATCCAATTACTACTATTGCTCCAAGCAAACCCAAGGATAAAGGCTAAATCGCCGTGTGTAAATACTTTTCACTACTCCGAGTCTTCAGTTCATTTGCTTATTTCTCCGCCATATTTCTAGCTATTCTAGCCAAACCGACTTCATTCGCTTGGGAATAGATCAAGGTTTATAACAACATAGCATGTTACCCTGCGACAACAACAACAACAAGCTAAAGCTTTTTCTGCGAAACTTGTAAAAAATCGTCCGATGTGTAAATAATTTTGACTACCTCTGTATGTGAGTCAATAGCTCTTGTTCAGCTCTTACAATTTTTACAAATTCTGAATCAAAAAGTCTATAATATTGTCATAACTCTGATTACTCAATGAGCATAGTTTTATTCAAAAACTTTCTAAGTTTTACCTTCAAAGGTATTCCTGTATGTATGCTTACATATGTATATATTACATGTATGCCCTCATATCCAAAACACTGAATTCTCATCTCGAGTAAAATGTGAACAAAACCAAAAGCCAAATTGCACTTCCTATTTTATTTCATTTTTGGCTGTAGTAAAAGAAAACTTTTCCTACAACTTCTTGTGCATTTCTGTGCAAATGAGTAAAACAGCTGAAATGTCATTAAGAAATGTGGCATACTTTCGGGCACTTCAGCTTTTCGCCTAGCAGCGCTGCTTGTATTTTGTCTTATGAATATTCTTTAACAACTTCTTTCACCTTAAGGTTTTGGAGTTTTGTGTGTAGAATTGAAATGAAAAATATTTATTTTAAAGACAGATTTTGTTGAGTAAATTTAATTAAATAAAATATGTTAAACTAAATATTCATGTGTTATGTATTTTGCTTTTTATTTTATGCAGTACTCCCCAACATTGTGAACAATCAAATACGCGCCGAAATGTATAAAGGCACCGATCCCACCGTCGAGACACAATTTAATAAACTCTACGTGTATCCAATGGACAATGTCAGTATACTATTCGCGGATATCAAGGTGAGCAGAATGAATTATTTTAGTATTTAGACATATAATAAAATTCGCTTTATAAGAACTGCAATTTAACTGGTGAGCTGTGGCAATATCTAATATTGTCATAAAATTTGGCATTTAGAGCATTTTGCCAGGAGCGATTTGTTTCATTTATATTTGTTTGGAACAATATTATTATTTTTTTTATTTTATTATTATATTATTACTTTATTAGTATAAAAAATACTTTTTACATCATATTTACATATTTACGAATTTAATAATTTTTTTGTGGTGATAATTGTCCTAACCTTAAATCAAAGACATTAGATATTTAGACTAATGATTTATTTGATGTGCAATGTGATGTGCACGCGGTCGCTGCCAAATAGAGAAGGATATTACAAAGCTTAGCCGCTATGTTTTATAACAGCAGGCCGACTTGAACCTAACTGTTGCTTAAGGGGTTATATACAGTTAAACGGCCGAAAAAAGTGAATTTTCCACAATTTTTTCTGTGAAAACTTTTTAATTTATTGATCCAAATTTTATACACATGTTATGGTATCTTTTAACTGTATTTTAAGACTTAGTTTTAGTAAAAATATTTATTAGAAAAAGAGCTACAGCTGATCTCCAGGAGCTCCTCTCAAAAAAAACGTTTTGCGGTGACCACTATATCTCGGAACTGGATCATCCGAAATTAAAAAACGAAACAGATTTCGTTAAAATAATGTTAAATCTAGTAATTAATCGAAGGAATAAGCAAAATAAATTTTTTTGAAAAATGGCGGTTTCTCAAAAAAAAAAATCGATTTTTCACCGAAATTTCGGCCTTAAATTGTTTATAAAAAAAATATTTATCGGAGAGAAAAAATCTACGATTAATTACTAAAAAATATATTTAAGAAGGTCGTGTTAAAATTTGAGACTAATCGGTCTAGCCGTTTTCGAGTAATGTTGGTCACCGACTTTGAAAACACCATTTTGAGAAAAACGCGTTTAAAGTTTGGACCTTGTACTTAAAAGCACTCTGAAACACCTTTTCAAATTTTTCATTTGCTTGTAACTTTGAAAATATTCACCGGAACGATATGAAATTTTCTGTGTGTATTCTTAAATATATGTACATTAAGAAAATGAAATAAAAAAAATCGATTTTTGGAAATTCTAACTGTATATAACCCCTTAAGTATTGGCAGTTCCCTTTTGTGTTATATTCGTTTCAGCAGTCCTGAAATAAAGTAGAACTTGCTGACATGATGTTGCCATATAATATAATATTATAAATATAATATAATTAAAGATTGTGGTATGTCCCACAAATACTCCCCTTTCAAGATTATTGATACAAGAAAAATTGCGTTTCTCCGCGAAATCTGACGGGTCCTTTAGTAGACGGCGTAGAAAACTGGAATCGTAGATTAGAAGCCGTGAGCCTTTTTAATGGATCGTGCCTTGGCGTTGAGATGCGACGCAGCGTAAGGCGATCGATGAGCGCCCCTTTTGAAGCGAGGGCGCTTCTGCTGGATCGTGCCTTGACGTAGAGATGAGAAAGAGCGTGGTGGTATTGGGTAATTTCATCGGAAATGCCGGCGAGATGAAATTGTCCTTCGAGTAGAGCGAATCACAGGCTGGTCGTTCAGAGTTGAAGAGTAGACACTGTATTCAAACACGGAGCGGTGTAATACTGTCGGCCGTGCTATATGACGGAACAGGTTGACCAAGTTGATTAAAAAATGTGTGAGCTGCGATGATTTACCGTGATGATTTACATGTGCGAAAATTCCAAGTGACTCCTATTAATTGTAGGGTTACCGATGTTCGATGGTGCTCCAATACTCTGTAGGGCGAGCGACCACGTGCATTGTTATGAACAAAAATCACTACACAAAGTGTTTGATTAAAAGCACTATACTTTGCGAAATAGTTTACAAATTTTCTATTATTACACTTAAAAACGAGGTAAAACTATTAATCACGTCGGGGTCATCAATTGTGGTGATTATTGTGGTCCCCGAAAAAAAACGTTGATTAGAATTAAGTTACTAATATATTATAACCGCCGATGCGCACGCAGTCGCTGCAAGTTTAAAAGGGACATAATTAGGCTTAAGCACTGATAGCATTCTCCAACAAGGGGAGTATTTGTGGGACATACCACAATATTTAATTATATTATATTTATAACATTATATTATATGGCAACATCTAGTCAGCGAGTCCTACTTTATTCCAAGACTGCTGAAACGAATATAACACAAAAGGTAACTGCCAATACATAAGCAACAGTTAGGTTCAAGTCCGCCTGCTGTTATAAAACACAGCGCGTAAGCTTTGTAATACCCTTCTCTATTTGGCAGCGACCGCGTGCACATCAAATAAATCATTAGTCTAAATATCTAATGACTTTGATTTAAGGTTAGGACAATTATCACCACAGTTTTTGTCTTATTTCTAACGAATTCTATGCACTTTTGCTTAAATGCTACGCTTCTTGTCTCATTTTTTATTTCCAATGGTAAATTATTAAACATTTTTAAACCTGTGTAAAACATAGACTTTTGCGCTTTGGAACTTTAATTATACTTAATTTTAAAATCATGGTTTCCATTTTTTATTTTATTTAATGTTAAAGAATATTAAGTTCGAATCTTTCCTTATTACTAAGCCATTTTAAAGTTTGTAATATATGTTTTATTGATGTATTATATATTTATTACATTGTAGAATAGTTCTCATCTCTCTGTTTTGCAATATTTGGAATCTTTCCAGATGTTTTTGATTTGAACATGTATATGTAATAGTGGAGAAATATTCAAAATGTGGTTTTATGATCACATTGTATATATTTATTGCTGCTATAAGAACAACTTTTTTACGAATCTTTCTAAAATATGTTAATTTTTTGCCAATTTGTTTACAAATATACTCTATATGATCAACAAATTTTGGTTAAGTGTCTATAATAATACCTAGGTATTTAATGTTTTTAGTTTTCTCAATACTTTTATCATTTATTGTTAAATCAAAAGTCCCTCTGAAATTTATTTCCATAATTTTTGTTTTACTCTCATTTAGTTTATGTTTATTCACTTTTAACCATTTACTAACTTCATCAATATCATTTAGTATCATATTCTTGCACTGCTCCTCATTTTCCCCTTCTGCATATAGGAGAGTGTCATCCGAATATAGTGTTATCTTACATGTTTTTATTACCGATTCTATGTCAATTATATATCATACGAATAATATCGGTCCTAGAATTGATCCCTGTGGTATTCCTTTCTCGACAATACCCCTCTGTGATATTTTTCCTTATACTTTTGTTCTTTGTCATCTATTTTCCAGATATGATTTAAACCAATTTAGTTCGACTCCTTGAACCCCATATTTATACATCTTTTTTATAGGAACATTTCTATCTATGGTTTCAAATGCCCTTTTAAAATCAAGAAAAACTGCAATAATTTTGTCATTTGTTCCCTTTGTTTTCCATTCATCTATGATATAATTTATCGCTGTTTTACTTACGGAAACCCGATTGGAATTTTGAAAGAGGCATATTATCTTCAAGATATTCCATTAATTGTTCTTTCACTATGATTTCTAACAGTTTTCGATTGTTTTTAATGTATTAATTGGCCTAACTTCTTCTATTTTTTTGTGTTACATACTTTTTGAATTGGGGTTATCATAGATTCCCTTAGCGATTGTGGAAAGACCCCTTCTAATAGCGCACTTATCTAAGATCATGTCTCTATTTATTTTATTAAAATTAGGTTTATTTTTCTTATTTTACACATTTCCCCATTTGTGATTTCCCTAAATTTAAATCTACTGTTAATATTCCTAATTTGGTTTATGTATTTTACCTTTTCTATTGTTCTACTTATTTCTTCAATGCGTTTTATGAAGTATTCATTGAATTGGTTCGATATTTTTTCACTGTCCCCACATTCGACTCCCTGAAATATAACTGTATTTTTTTCGATTTTTTCTTCACATAGAACTAATTCTTTAATCATTTTAAACATTGGTTTTTGGCTTTGAATATACAGCTCTTTATATAATTATTTTTTATATTATTTATTTCTATCTTATATTTATTTCTAATTTTGGTATATATTTCCCAACTATCATTTGTATTTTAAAATTTGCTGTTTGATACGCATTAATTTATTAACGACCTACGGTCTATTGTGCCCTCTCCTGTTTATCACACCTGTAGCTCTAAGAAAACTTAGTAACGCTGAAGGGCTGGTGGTGGCGATACTTTCCCATTGAGGATATAGAGACTCCATTGCCAGACTCCTTAACCCCGCAATCGCATGACATTCCAGGAGTAGATGCTCAGGTGTTTCCGCTTCCAAATCACAGAATCTGCACAGGTCCGTTGAGCAGATCTCGAGTTTGTTCAGATGACGCCTTAGTCTGCAGTGGCCAGTGTAAAGTGCCACTTGTTGTCTCATTTTGTTTCTTGGGAGCGCTATAAGTTGCTTGAATATCTTGCGGTTGTAGCCCCTAGAACAGTTTGGAGTGGCGAAGTCCCTGCATTTGCAGCCAGTAGCGATTCCTACTTACCAATCCGCCTTCGAGTAGTCAATTTCTGAGAGCTTGCGGACCAACAGTAATGAAGAGCTCTGGCCCGACCGGCCTGGCAACCGCGGCCTTCCTAGCTAGCTGGTCTGCGAGTTCATTGCCTTGCATGCCTCTGTGTCCCGATACCCAGAACAGTGTTAATCTGTTGTTGCTGCACACTCTACCAATGTACCATTTCTGGGTGATATGATGCTTATAACTTCCTTAAGGGAGCAATCCTCCCATTCCCTTTTGTTATTCAATACTATCTTGAATTTCCTTTCAAAGTGCACTTTTTGGTAATGTCATCCCTTGGAAGGAGAGCCATTGGAAGTTTTGTCCCTATGAGCTCCAATTGTCGGGTGTTTACCATCCTGCTGCTACCAAGTCCTGGTCTCGTCAGGGACAGTAAAGTATGTTTGCCGTAGAGCCAAACATCATGTGGAGTGGGGTTAGGTTCAGGATTGCCTCCATTGCTGCGGTCGGACAAGTTCGCATAGCACCAGTGATGCATACACAGGCCAACCGCTGCAGTTTTGTCAACTGTTTCTCTGTTATTGACAGGGAGATCCTAGATACTCAAGCCACCGCTCCATAAGAGATTATGGACCTGATAATCGTTGTGTACATCCATCGCAGTATGTACGGGTTGCATCCACAGGTTTTCCCTGCTAAGCGTTTGCACACCATCAGCGCTTTGGTGGCATTAGCAACCGCGGAGTCCACATGCTTCATCCACCTAAGTTTTGAATCCAGTATTAGTCCTAGATACTTTACTTCCTTCACCCTAGCTACTGCTTGCCCACCCAGGGTAATAGTTCCCAGGGCTGGGAGTGTTCTTCTCTTTGTAAAGGATTGATCAGTCTCCGACAGTCAGGATGCTGTTTATTCATCTTTGTAGTCGATCAACAATAGTCCTGATCGGAAGAAGTTGTCCGAAAACGTCAGAGGATGTTTCCCACCTTTGAGCACCTCATCCATAATAATCTCTTGAAGGGTGGTCAGCATTCCAGCCTCCATAGCTTCCGCTGGGTATTTGCACGGAAGTACCGCCATCCTGATGCTTTTAAGGGCATCAGAATAGCGGCCACCGTCCGTTGTGCCACTAACCTGTAAATCTCCATTTCTTGCTCTGGCTGTAGGAGCTTGTGGATGCGCCTTGTGCCGCTTGTTGACCGGCTCATTCGACGTAATGTGCCCGCTTCTCCACTTTTCAGCGGGCGCGAGACATCTCTATCCCTCTCCAGAGTGAGCGCTCTAGCTTCACTTGGGGATTTTCCCTTGCTCAGATGCCTGAGGTACCGGTTAACGATGACCCCACTCACTCCAGCTCTCATGGGGTCGTCGTAGCCCCCTGAGCAACCATCCGCCGGAATTTGTATCGGTTTTGCTCTCCCTCGATTCCTAGATTTATTCCGGATTCTTGCTAGTAGAGGGAAGCTCATCATCCCTGGCGTGCTCCTCAAAGAGAGATCTCTTTTCGGACGTAAGTCGCTCGAGGAATTGACGCCTTTTGACACCAGCCGCTCCTGGTGTACGGGTGGTTTCCCCCCTTAGCTGCCTCCTTAGACGACACTACTGGGTGGGTTGGTTTTGCCTTTTGTCCTTTTTCTTTGCCGTTTTCTTATACAATTATAGACAATTTATTCTTATACAATTTATACATTTATTTATACCTTCTTCCGCACATGTTTTTGTTTGCTGTTTCCAGGGACATTTCAAGCAGGTTTCTTCGTTTCTGCATTCACCAGCTTTATGGTTGAACCCGTTACATTTATAGCATCTCCTCACATCGACTGCATCCAGCACTCTGCATCTTTCCCATCCTATTATAAACTCTCATATTAATAACGCGAAATTTAGAAATAATTTTGTTCGGAATTTTTATTTCATAGTTTTTATCCAAGTTTCTTTCTACAGCTTTCTTTATTTTATATCGTTCATTATCATTGTCGCTGTTTATAATTACAACACCGTTTCTTCCTTTTTGAATGTTCGCTATATTTATGCTATTTGGGTCAACTTTTTCGTTTAATTCTTTTTGAGTTTTACCACATGTTTGTTTTTTTTTTACGTCTCACAATCAAGGGCATTTCTTTTCTAAATTTCGGTACTTCTTTTAATTTTTCGGCAAACGTTTTGATTGAAATTGTTTCTTTATTATTTATTACGTTCTTTCTTTGCTTATCAAATTTCTCTGCCTCTTCGTATACTTTTTTCACCTCACTCATTGTTGTTCTGCACATTTCATGTACTTGGTTTATTTCATCCATCCTATTTACAAATCTAGTTTCCACTGCTTCCAGCAATTGCTTTACTTCATTTTCATTTTTTTTTCTAATGTGTTTTGAAATTCTCTTTTGCATCGATTCACCCTTAAAAATCCTATCAGATTTCTTAATGAAAATAATTTGCCTCTTATAAGTCAAAAGCTGACAAATCACTACTTAGGGGTGCCATGAAAAAAAGAAGTAGAAAACGTAAGCATAATACCTTGCGCAGTTGACTAAAGCAAACTTACAATAGCTTCGGTTATAGAAGAAACCTGAATATAATATAATAAATTAGAGATTAACGATGCAAATTAATAATTAACCCAACGATTACCCTTCTCACGACCAACCGACGCGACGCAGTAAACAAACGAGCGTAATTTGTCATAAAAAGAATGATGTTTTAAGGGTCGAGCTCTTAAACTGCTCAGCTACAAACACAAAATTCCAATAGCTAAGATTTAAATTAAAAACAAGTAAGGAAGGGCTAAGTTCGGTGTAACCGAGCATTTAATACTCTCGCAATTTATTTATTTAATATTATATAATGCACAATTTGACCCACATATTCGTCATATATATTGTATAAAGTCCATTGAAAGTTGGAAACCATAATATTAGGTTAGTAGTACCGAGGTCCTCGTGTTCGATATATGGGGCCTTAAAAACCTATGGTCCGATTTCGGCGATTTTTAGAATGGGGCTGCCACACTATTAACATAGTATTTGGTCAAAGTTCTGCACCGATATCTTCACTAGTACTTACTTTATATATTGTAAAGTAAACGATTCAGATCGTCTTCAAAGTTCTGGTAAATAGGAAGTAGGCGTGGTTGTGAAGCGATTTGGCCTATTTTCACAACATATCATTGGGATGTAAGGAAGCTATTACAAACCAAGTTTCATTGAAATCGGTCGAGTAGTTCCTGACATATGGAACTTATGTGAAATTTAGTGTTTCTGACGTTTTTCGTTAGTGAGTTAACCCACTTTTAGTAATTTTCTTTTGTATGGGAGGTGGGCGTGGTTATTATCCGATTTCTTTCATTTTTGGACTGCATTAGGAAGTGGCTAAAAAACACGACTGCAGAAAGTTTGGTTTATATAGCTCTATTGGTTTGCGAGATATGTACAAAAAACTTAGTAGGGGGCGGGGCCACGCCCACTTCCCCAAAAAAATTACATTCAAATATGCCCCTTCATAGTGCGAACCTTCATACCAAATTTTATTTCCATAGCTTTATTTATGGCTTAGTTATGGCACTTTATGTGTTTTCGGTTTTCGCCATTTTGTGGGCGTGGCAGTGGTCCGATTTTGCTCATTTTCGAAAGCAACCTTCCTATGGTGCCAAGAAATAAGTGTGCCAAGTTTCATCAAGATATCTTAATTTTTACTCAAGTTACAGCTTGCACAGACGGACGGACGGACAGACAGACATTCGGATTTGAACTCCACTCTTCACCCTGATCACTTTGGTATATATAACCCTATATCTAACTCGTTTAGTTTTGGGTGTTACAAACAACCGTTATGTGAACAATACTATAATACTCTCTTTAGCAACATTTGTTGCGAGAGTATAAAAAGCTTTAAATTTTTAGAATATTACATATTAAGAGAAGATATAATGTTTTTTTATGCTAAAGAGTGAGGGTTTCGATCTTAAGTGAGTTTGGTCAATCAGAAATGTGCTAGAGTGAGAATTAAAATCCTGACATATACGGCAGAATGATTCATTGAACTCAAAATAAGGATCTAATCTGTCTGCGAACTAATCCGTTCAGAAGTTTTACCAGGAGTATTATGCTACCAATTTCCCTACGACTAGTGAGTGTAGATAGATTTATAAGTTTTAATGATTAGAATATGGAAGAGGATTTAACTTGGAATCACAATGCAAATACTCTAAGACAAAAAGCGAAAAGGAAAAACTATTTTTGAACGAACTCTAGGTTATCGGAATGTGTATGGTAACTAGAATTTCATTCATTAGACCAACGTTTAATAAAACTAAGGGCGTCTTTTGTTTTTAAAATCATTGTATTAACATTAAGCTCAAAAATAAGTTTAGGTACTATGTGTCATTCCAACTCAGCAAAGCTAAATAGTTGCTCTCAACTAACCTTTTTTATAACACAGGTAGGATGGTATACGGATCTACCTGAAAAGTTCTTAGTTTTACATTTTTTGGGATTCAGTAGCATCTCATTACTATCACACCATGTAACTAAATTGTTTAAATCTGTTTGCAACTGACTTCTATCATTAATATAAGTAAATACACTACTATTATCTAATAGTGTTTTTACACACACTTTACTTTAATTGATCATTCAAAATTTTGATTGAGAAACCTTTTTTTGCCTTTTACACTGCCGGCTACTCGATAACCGATCAGCTGTTATACATTTTTGTTTTTGCTTTTCATACGAAGTTGGTAAGATTCATCACCTGGTTGATATTTTTAGCAGCGACATCTACCGTAGCCTTTTTATCAAAAAATTCAGCCAATCGCAGACAAGGAACGTATATATAATTACAAATACGGCCTTTGTTGCAGAGTTGAATTTCATTTTCAAGTCGATAAAAATTCAATTAAAAATCAATGTAGATTTTTATTTTGTATGGTAAATCGATCTTAATAAGCGTTTTAATCGAGCAGAAGCCGGTTAAGTGATCAATTAGCTTTTGTATAAAAAGGCTATAAGAGGGACATCTACACAGTACTTTTAGATCTGTTGAATAGAAAAAGGGGAATAAATGGCAAATATGAGGTTATATATATTTTGTGTTATGTAGTATGTTCGATATCTGTTCGAGAAAATTCGAACAATAATAGTAAATATTTAATTTAAAACCCGAAAAAAATATTTAACTGAAAACACCTAAATTTATTCTATGCGTTATCTACTTTGGACCAAACTTTGATAATCATGCAAATATTTCATGCCTTATATCTGAGTTCGGCAATTTATATAATTTAATATTTAGCTTTATAAATCGTTTTTAATTTGTGTAAATAATAACTACTATGAGAGAACAACCAAAGCCATTGGTATAAAACACATAAAGACCACAGACTAATCAATTTTTAAACACCTTCGAATGCTTTAACTTAAATATAAAATTTCGTTATTTCTTTTCTACAGGGTTTCACTGAGTTAGCAAGTAAAACTTCCGCCCAACAGCTTGTCAAAATTCTAAACGATTTATTTGCACGTTTTGATCGCATTGCCGAGGTGAGTAAAACTTGTGTAAATGTATTTACTTTTTAGAGTTATTCTTTAGCGATAATGTAGAGCTTATACGTCACATTGTCTTCTAGCTAATTCTCTAGTACTTTCAACATTTCGAATTGTAGTGCTTGCTTTACAAATTCCGAAAAGGTTATTTCGAAAATTTTCATTTGTAAATAACGGTCAGACCCTAAATCAAAACTTCCGGTATTTCATGGCTTACCATACCTTGTGAGAAAACGACAAATCAGAGAGCTTATTTGACCTTGTCGCATTCTGAAACTGACATTTTCTCAACAAATCCTTTCTTACAATTAACTATGAATATCAAAACTGCATTGAGGGGTCACTGAGAATGTGTGCTGATTTCCATAAAGGTTGACAGATCACCCACAAGCAACGGTAGCTTTTCAATATTTCATATAACCTTTTCTCATTTCTTCATGCACGACCCGCAAAATGTATGCATCTGCAAGTATATACAATTTTTATTGCGCTCTATATTCATATGTAGCGCTTGACCGTTCAAGCTGAAAGAAACCAACGTTTACACGGTGAACATGAACAGTACATACATAGTATGTACGCATGCATGTCACTTAGCTTCAACCGCTTTGACATTTATCGGAAGCAAATAGCGCACTTAAGTGACGGCATCATCTGTCACTGTTCGCACAACACCCGACACCCGGTTTACGGCGTCTCCTTATATCAGTGGTCGGCACGAGAGGAATTGTGACTGTATAGGTGAGCACGAAATCATGAATACCCAGTGAGAACTCTGTAGCCTAACATTTTAAGAATGTTTTTAATTTTTTCACAAAACATGAATTTTTGTGCTCATTTATTCATTTTAGTTATTCTATTATTTAAACAAATATATTAGAACACAAAAGCATTAACTTTTATGTCTTTAAATAGCTTAAAACCATAAATATAATACATAACATAAAACGACATTCATAAAAGTAGGCATTTCGCGCAGGGCACTTATGCAAAGTGCCATAGCCATGCGCGATGTTTACTCGTTGCTGGTTCGACAACGACTGAATGATAGAGCGTAAGCGTACGTGTGACTTGAGTCGCCACAATTGTGGTATGGAGTGCCGACCACTGCCTTATATGTACATACTATACATGACAAGACATACATAAATCTGCAGACACAAGAAAAAAGTAAACACAAAAACAAAAACAAAATAAACAATTGACCAAGTAGTCAAATGAAGCCAAATTGCTAAAGATAAGACAAGAATGTAAATATAAAATTTTTACGTTTTTCCGGTTTGGCCCTGGACGTTGATGCATCGTGCCGTATACACTATTTGTTATTATTGTTGTTGCTGTTGCTGTTATTATTGCAACGATATGCTGTCGCTGTTGCGCTCGCCTCATTTGACCGCAACCGCAGGACAATCACTGTTTGCGTGTGAAACTCTTGGGCGATTGCTATTATTGTGTGTCGCAGTTCGAGAGTGACAATTGGAAGACCCGACCGGATCATGCGGTGTGCAGTGTGGAGACTGGGCTGCACATGATAAAGGCCATCAAGGATGTGCGGCTACACACGCATGTGAGTATAATTTGTTTTTTTTTTTCTTAGCAAACAGACTAATGTGTTGTAGAATGTCAATATGTATTTTAACGGGATGTTTGTGGTAAGAAAATATGCTTGTACGGTTTTAAGCCAGAAAGCGGTAAAGGAGAAATGTGGTTTAAAGTTCAAGTACTTTTTGGTAGCATAAAAAATAAGAAAAATTAATAATATCTCATGTTTTGTTGTGGCTCTATATTCTTAAGAGAATATTATCAATTTCAGTAGAATGGAAAGGGTATTAAGCTTTCCATTCTTCAAATTCCTTCATATTTTGACTGCAATAATTTGGAGGAAGAAAAAGAAAATTAAATCTCGAAACCCCCTTTTATTTATACTTTTTGAAGAACTTGTTCATATTAAATTTCTACTATTATAATTTAAAATAGTTTCTTTACTTCGATAGTTTTACCATATAAATTTGAAACCTACCAAAATATCGGTTAATAATTACACACTCCGAGTTAATATCATCGATATCATTATATTATCATAGAGCGAACCATACTATAGATTAATAGAATTTAATTATTAATTCTCGAGCTTCATTTTTATACTCTCGCAACAAAAGTTGCTAAGAGAGTATTATAGTTTTGTTCACATAACGGTTGTTTGTAACACCTAAAACTAAAAGAGTTAGATATAGAGTCATATCGAGGGCTTAATATAGAAAAGGCGTATCTACACTTTTCGTTACTTTTCAGGAGAAGGAAAAAACTGAATAAAACCTTAAAAACTTAAATGCAAAAAACATTTCTATTGCAATTTTTATTCAAAACAGGTAACAAATTCAATTGTGGTATAATTTTGTTATTATTTTTAATTTCTTTGAAGTTATTTGAGACATGGCTTTATGTTCAAAAACAACTTCGAATGAGTTAGGGTTTTTTTTTATATGACTATAAATCCGTTATTTACGATCATAGCCCACTAATTTTTTAAGGGGAGGAGTATTTGACAGTGGTCTATCAGAATACATTAAAAACGCGATTTCGAAAAAAAATGTAGATACGCCTTTTCTATATTAAGCCAACGATATATACCAAAGTGATCAGGGTGACGAGTAGAATTGAAATCCGGATGTCTGTCACTTGATGAAACTTGGCACAAATATTCCTTGGGACCGTGAGAGGGTTGCTTTCGAAGCTTTCTTTTTTGCGAAATCGGACCATTGCCACGCCCACAAAATTGCGAAAACCAAAAACCTATAAAGTGTCATAAAATTTGGAATAAAGAATCGCACTTGGAAGGGACTTTTTTGAGTGTAACTTTTTTGGGGAAGTGGGCGCGGCCCTGCCCACCAATCGGTTATTTGTATTGTATTTGTATATAATTCGCAAACCAATAAAGCTATATAAACAAAACTTTCTGCAGACACACATCATAAAAATAGTTGAAATCGGATAATAACCACGTCCATATAAAGATTAGGTTGAAAATTACTAAAAGAGGGTTAACTCACTAACGAAAAACGTCAGAAACACTCAATTTTACAGAAGGAAGCAAAACTTAACACAAATAGTGCATATCATCTCAGGCTACATTTGTGAAAAAATTGCCGAAAACGGACTATAACTTTTCAAAGCCCCAGATATCGAACATGTTGAACTCAGCGCCTAAGGGTAAATAGGGCGAAAATATGGTAAATCTCTCAGATAATTTAATGTAATTCAGAGGAAATTGTTTTCTTCCAATAGTGCGTCTTTGTTCCAAAAATTATTAAAATCGGGTCACAACATCTCCTAGCTCCCATATACATAATTATAGATCTTTCAAAAGAACGGTGGGCTTTATTCCGCATATATGTATTGGTTAATATGTGAGATATCTTAGCAAAATTAAGTGAGCGTATAGTCTTGGATATAGTGTACCTTGCTGGTGAAAATGAATGAAATCGGTTCAGGAATTACCTCAGCCCTCATATACTATTTATAATGATTTTCGTTATTCTATTGGACTTTATGACGAATATATGGCCTGAATTGTGTGTTATCTTAATAAAACTATAACAATAAATTTCGAGAGTATAAAATGTTTGGTTGCCTCTGAACTTAGCCTTTCCAATTTCTCAATACCTAGAGACACAGGGTACATGAAGAGTCTCAAACTGGGACACTCTGAAGTCCAGCGGTTTCTTCTCTACGCACGTACTTACGAGGACTATGTATATGGGAGGAGAGAAGTTGATGGAAAAGAGGCACAGTGTGCTTTTTCACGTAAAAATCGAAGTTCAAAGGGAAGGTGGGAGGGATAGTCTTCTGTTGTAAGCTCTTAATCAACACAAGCTTTTGACTACCAGTCTCCTGCAGTGTCTTTCGAGCACGACATCATTTTGGCACGCAGTGATGCATAAAAAGTCTTTCGAACGGCTTTCCCTCAGCAAGGTCCATCTCGGCGCGATCATAGGTGTACTTATAGCCTAGACAGACGGCAGAGTTAAACCCGATTAACTGCGCTTCCAAATTTTTAGGTGACAGACGGCAGCAAAGTGAGTTATAAACAATAGGTTAAAAGCGACCATGTTTAACAATGTTGCCAACGAAAATGCCACTAACTCTCTTAAATTTTGAGGATTAAATGGGAGTTAGCAAACGGAGTTAACTGAGATAGTTCCCGAATTAATCCCCGCCTTCTGTCAGGGGTATTACTGAACAATGTCCAATAGGTACATATGCGTTGTGGCTTGGTAGATGAAAGTTAACAAAGCTGTTTTGAGGAAGGCTCGGTGGAATCATCGAAACATTAGCTCCTCAAATGTCAAGCTTTTGCTTGACAGAGCTTGAATCACATTGGCCTGCTTAAGAAGTTTGTTACCTATTTCAAGCGCTTTGCCGAATCATAAGGGTATAAGTTGATATTTTTGTGGATTTCGAGATTTCATAAAGGAAATTGTTCTATGTATAAAATTACCCCGTACTATATTTCTGTAGTGGTTAAATAGTGGTTGTTCGTGAAATTTAACGCTAAACGCGTCCTCTCCATTGTAATAAACACTGATTAGGTCTTCTGTGGATCTCGGTTTAAATCATGAGGTCACAGCACTCGGCTTTATATGCAATATTGACACCAAGCTTCGGAGAAGCGTATGGTAATTAATACCAAATAAGTGTATGTAAGAGATATGTATGTACCCATATCGATATAAAGAGGACTGGTGATTGACAATTAGCAGTAAAATCCAGAGACAGCACTGTAAAGCGCAAAAAATTCGAAAGGTCATCTATCAGCGTATTTATTCAAAACATGGCAAAAAATGTCGCCAAAATAAATAAAATATTAATAAAATCCCATCCTTGGCTTATATCCACCGAAATGCACAAAAAATTTTAACTGGAAATATAACTACGCACTTTTTTACGCCATATCCACTTGACTTATGCTTGCAATTTATATTGGTGCCACCGAACTCATCCATTAACACCTTGGTGTATTTCAGAGGAACAGCCACAACGCTGCCAATATATGTAATAGGCAGCACACAAAATCACAACAGCAGCAATGTCAGTTTTTTCTGAGGCCAGTAAAACGGTGTTTTTATTGACCAGCAGTTGACGTGATTTTGTTTTTGCATACTGTCGCCATCGAAACAAACCAAAAATTTTCAACCAACATGTGAGCATACAAGTAAGCACTCGGTGTATGCATGTGCGAATTTTCACCTCGTCTCTTGTGTACAGTTATTACATATATATGTACTCGCATGTAAAAATATAGGTGTTTGTGCTGCTGACACTGCTGACACGAAAGGTTCGAGGTAACGGCGTCAATGTTGACAATTCATTTGCATGGAAATCGCTTTGAATGCATTTCGTCCTGTCAGCAGCAACCAAAAATGCACCATGCATTCATACACACACATACACATTCGCTCTCACGCAACGACCCACTCACTGTACAACAGTGTAGACAATGGCCAGCTAAATTGTCGTGATTTTGTGCAAGTGGAAAATTATTAAATTCAACGCTTAAATTATGCCAGAGTGCAACACAATATGAAAGCGTAAACAATACCTACGAAAATCGATGAAATTCCGTAAAAGTGGCGAACACTTTGACTCTCCACTTTCCGAGCACTTTCAATGTCTGCAAGTTATGACTTTTGGTTCATTGTGTTTGTGTTGCCTTTAGAGCCCACTGACACTTCCGAATCCTTTTCAGAACATGTGTCTGTACATTTTCAACATTTGATTTATGCTTTAGCAAGTGTACGTGAGCCAAAACCTGGGGCTCCAACCGCAACTTCAACCACTTTATGACCCATTTTAAGGCATGAACTATTACAACCGCAGGTTTGTTGTACACGTAAAATATACATATCTGGTTTCAACGTTGATCAACGGCGTTGCATCCTTGCAGTCTTGTGGAATATTTACCATATATGCACACACATATATTCAAAATGTAGGCAAATATTGTATGTAAACTCGTATAAATACCACATGTAAGCAACGAAATGGGTACCTCTAAGAATATGGATCATATTTCCATAGATTTTTAATATATTTTTGAATTAGCTTTTATATATCAGCTATTAAAAGAACCTGAATTCAATCTATGAGTATATATACGGCGTTCTCTTATATTTGATCAGGAAAAGAAAAGATTTCAATTTTTCATAAAATTTCACTCTTCTTGATTACATAGAAAATGGTTTCACTTCAGCTCTTAAAACTAAGCCACTAACCATTACTTTCTATTCAAAAAATTCATCTCTCTTTCACTCTATCTTACTACTTCTTATTGAATGACAAACACCGTAAATCAACAACCAGACTTAGTGCTGGTAGGACTGTCCAATTTGGATATGCATAACCTCAAAGTAGAGGTAGAGAGTAGAGGTGGAGGGTCGATTCGGAGCAACTCGAACTGACGTATGGAACAACTTGGCGCATTTTTCGTCGAGATCTTAAGTTGAAAGTATACAAAATACAACTGTGCAAGAACTGAAGCCACTCAAACTTTCCAAGCGAGCGGGCTCTTAAAAAGTTCCAAAAAGATCCGACGTTCGAGCCAAATTCTGTTCAGCGATGAGGCCCATTTCTGGCTCAATGGGGATAAAAAAGAAAATTGCCACATTTGGGACGAAGAACAACCTGAAGAGATTCCAGAGCTGTCATTTCATCCAGTTGGTGTGGTTTGTGGGCCGGTAGAATCATCGGTCCATATTTCTTCAAAAATTATGCCGGTGAGAACGTAACCGTCAAAATCAACCGTTATGGCGCCATGATAACCGACTATTTGATGCCTGAAATTGAAGCTCGTGATCTCGGCGACATTTGGTTTCAACAAAACGGTGCCACTTCCCACACATACCATCAGTCAATGGATTTATTGAGAGAACACTTCGGTAAACAGTTAATTTCACGTTTTGGGCCGGTCGATTGGCCACCAAGATCGTGTGATATCACACAGTTAGAAAACAGTCGAATTGCTCGATTGAGTCATCGAAAATTGGACTCAACGGATGGATCATCTGAGACGTAGCCGCGGCCAACGTTTGAAAAAGATAATCTTTTAAAAATAAATGCCAAAGAATGTTCTTTCGAATGATAATAAAGTAGGGAAACTTCGAAATGAATCATCCTTTATTACTGTCTATTACACAAAAAAGAGTTCGAAATACACGATCAATGTTTTCTCTACGCCTAAAGTATCTAGGGGGTATATTTCGGTATCTTTATATAAATTTCCGAGCCAGAGATTCAGTATTGATAACCAAAAAAGCTTAACGGATTCGACCAAAGGATCTTCCATCGTATCAAACAGGATATGTCCGTCCTAAAAATATCTCCCTTAATCTAAAAATCGTTAACCAATGGTGGAAATAAGACTAAGCATTGTCTTGTAGTCATCTAATGAGAGGCCCAGGAATTAAGTTATTTCGACGGGGTGGGAGGTTAAAATATTGTTAGATCAGTAGGGTGGTTGAAAATATGTTGAAAATGTGCGCGGTACTTCCTTACAGGAATCATGCAAACATCGTTGGATATATACTTCTCAGCAGTCATTAAGAGCCATCCTATTTTAGTCCGGAGTTCGGTGTATTACCATTTTTGTAGCATCTTCATCGACAAATTGTGATCCAGTCAGTGTTAACTGTCGTAATTTAGTGATTATGGGCTTCCTAAGCTAAATGCAGGAGATCCGAATCAAAGCTAATGTTTTCTATATATATTTCTGATTATCATCAGACAATATATTAGCCTTTTAATGAAATCGTGCAGACAATTCCTATAACAATGAACTCACATAATGAAAAGACATATATTTTACTGGTTTCCAACATATAACAGCAACTTTATAAATCAAGGGTCATCTTATGAATTATCCTTCAAATATTAGTTGTCGCTCGAAAACCTAACTTAGGGAATCCGCATGTATATTTTGTTTCAATTGACTATTTTTATTATTAACTGTAAATTATGACTCTACATAAATCACTACATTTCAAAGAGTAAATCACTTGTTACATAATTTCACTTCCGTCACTTTGGACGATTTAATATTTTTCATAACGGAACTTGCTTTTTGAGACCTATTAAAAAGTCGAAAATTGCTGCAATTAAAATATGTATTTGTATTTCATATTTACTTACATCAGTACAAAGTATATGGAAATATTTTATTTTTTACACACATAACATATTGCAACAACGTATTTGACTCATGGTATTTATTTATTTTTTGTATATTCATACTCTCACACAGGTCGATTTAAATATGCGCATCGGCATTCATAGCGGCTCGGTGATGTGTGGCGTATTGGGCAATAAAAAATGGCATTTTGATGTTTGGTCGAACGATGTTATTATTGCAAATCACATGGAATCTGGCGGTATTCCCGGGTGAGTATTAAATATTCCAATATATGTATATCTGAAAACATGTTAGGAAAAAGTGTAAATACAAAGCATTCGCAGCACTCATATTAAATAACTTTTAAAAATGATTTTGCATTCCACTTTTTTTGTAAAATACTATAGGCAAACAAGCATAACCGCGCGGTTGTAGAAGCCATCCATATATTATAGTATGCACATATTTACTTACCATATTGTTTATGTTTTTATACCAAACGGGAATCAATCAAAATTTACATAGTGGTCTAAAAAAATTTTCATCAAATAAAAAAAGAAAATATTTATCAATAAACCTCAAATAAACAAGTAATAGCGGTAATTCTGGAATACATTCAACACTAAAAAAATGTATATGGTATTTATTAAAAGTCGAATAAAGTCACTTCAAGTGAAGCTAAGTCCTTATTCGCTTGTAAGAATATGTTTCAGGGAATACTACTGACGTGCCTACATCTCTGTGGTCTTGTACCGCCTTCAATAAGCAAAACACCGAAACATCAGAAAAGAGTAATGTAAGATGAACAGACATAACCATTATATTAACATAATTCAAGAATTTCGAAATTCGAAAATCCTTTAATGATAACTGATTACTTGATGAAGTAGGTAGTATGATTATACCGCCGCGTTCGTACGATCCATATGAAAGCCACTGATGCATGTACTACATAAGTCCTTGGCTTAACCCTTTGGTCTAACTTTGATCTCGATATCCAATCCTCTGATAACGTAAAAGGTTTTTCAATAGGGCACTACAAAAGTTTCCCGATATGAACGGCAAACGACGCCATATTTTCCCTCGCTCTTTTGACTTTTCTTTTCAGTAAGGTTTGCCATTTCATCATGGAAAGATATACGATTCAACAACGAGTCGAATTTTTTTAAATTTACTACCGAAATTCGTATTGAAAAGACTCAACTTTAAGATCGCTTCGTCCAATGATCCTGTCAGATTAACAATTGAGCGTCTAGTGGAAAAATTTGAATCCACAGGCATAGTCCAAATGTTCCCGTGCCAGTGAAACAAATAAGTGCCCGTAGTGTCAAGCGTATCAATTGAGGAATACCCAAATCAGTCTCTCACACGTCGTTCTGAAACGCTGAGCATCTCTGTGACGTCATTGTGGCGAATTGCTAAAAGATACATCATCCTACATCCTTTCAAGGTCAAATTTACGCAAGAACTGAAGCCGCTTGGTCACCAGAATCCTCGTATGTTCGTGAATTGGGCTGAGAAGCAACTTGAAAATTATTCAGATTTTCATCGAAAGATCATTTTTAGCGATGAATGAATGAATCGCTTCGTCAATAAGCAAAATAAACATTATTGGTCAGGCAGCAATTCACACGTACTCCATGAGTCACCATTGCATCCCGAAAAAATTATGGTTATATATATATATATATATATATATAGGGTTATATATACCAAAGTGATCAGGGTGAAGAGTGGAGTTCAAATCCGAATGTCTGTCTGTCCGTCCTTCCGTCCGTCCGTCTGTGCAAGCTGTAACTTGAGTAAAAATTAAGATATCTTGATGAAACTTGGCACACTTATTTCTTGGCACCATTGGAAGGTTGCTTTCGAAAATGAGCAAAATCGGACCACTGCCACGCCCACAAAATGGCGAAAACCGAAAACACATAAAGTGCCATAACTAAGCCATAAATAAAGCTATGGAAATAAAATTTGGTATGAAGGATCGTACTATGAAGGAGCATATTTGGATGTAATTTTTTTGGGAAAGTGGGCGTGGCCCCGCCCCCTACTAAGTTTTTTATACATATCTCGCAAACCAATAGAGCTATATAAAACAAACTTTCTGCAGTCTTTTTTTTTTAGCCAAATGAAAAATGGGCGTGGCGTCGCCCACTTATGGGTCAAAAACCATATCTCAGGAACTACTCGACCGATTTCAATGAAACTTGATTTGTAATAGTTTCCTTACCTCCCAATAATATGTTGTGAAAATTGGCCAAATCGCTTCACAACCACGCCTACTTCCTATATACCAGAACTTTGAAGAGGATCTGGATCGTTTACTTTACAATATATAAAGTAAGCACTAGTGAAGATATCGGTGCAGAACTTTGCACAAATACTATGTTTAAGTGTGGAGTCGCTACCGCTCAGTGATAACGGAACATTTTTGGCCCGAATTTGATAATATCGCCGAAATGAGGACCTCGGGACTTCTAACCTAATATTAGGGTTTTCAACTTTCAATGGACTTTATACAATATAATGACGAATATGTGGGTCAAATTGTGTATTATATAATATTAATAAAGTTAAATAAATAAATTGCGAGAGTATAAAATGTTCGGTTACACCCGAACTTAGCTCTTCCTTACTTGTTTTTTATTGTTTTACTATATTCGAGACAGTCGAAAAAAATAATTATATCTGAATTCCAAATAATTAACGGTTAAAATGTCTTGTTTTCGGGTGCTTTGCTGATGATGATGTATCTGTGTTTCATCCAGTGTTTGAAATTTGTGCGACACTCGTTGTCATTGTCTTAAATTAGCAAAGGAATTCTAAAAGTGTTCTTAGAACCTTTAGAATCTTAAGTCATCCTTTGAGTTGATGATAATTTTACGGACCTAATGTGAAGTCTGAATTTGTCGTAATCTTAAAATCTGTAATTTTTCTATTATTACCGGAATTATGATTTGTGAAAAAAATACATATGTTTTTGTTGGGAATCCAGGACAAATGGCGACACATTCCCTGATTCAATTTCAGCTCAATTATATATAATGGTTAGTAAAAATTGTGTTCATTAACGACTTTTTCTTTTCGATATACAAACCTGCGTACGTCACTCAACTCTCTGATTGAATTAATTTTTAATAGGATTCCCACGAACATATACTATTAGCCTTCGTGCTTTACTGCTTTTCCGCAATTATAAATTTATACATATGCTCGTAAATAATTAAACACCGTCATAGCACCATGAATTATGTTGAAATTATTCAAGTACACTTATTTACATTTCTAATGAGCAATAAAGTCAATCGATTACATTTATTATCCTACGGCGAATTTGCAAAACAAATTTCTGCACGTGTTAGCAATTAATTCGACTTCAATTACCTTTACAGGCGTGTACACATCTCCGAGGCCACACTGAAGTGCCTCAACGAGGCTTACGAAGTGGAGCCGGGCAACGGCGGTAGCCGTGACAATCACTTGAAAATGATGAACATCAAAACGTATCTTATCAAGCGCACCGAACCGTTACGGTAAGTGATTGAAGCAGAAGGTGAAATGCATAAATAAACAATTTAGTGAAGTGCCGCAAATCTACGCCTGTCGCACGCCAAGATGGTTTCAATTAAATTTTAAATAAATCCACACACACACATACACAAATCAATGAATGTGCCGCTATTTGCCTAAAATATTTATGCTTTAACTACAGCGAGCACTTAACTTTAGATTCACACAAACACACACACATACACACCTTTGAATTGTTTTATTTATTCCATTTGACTTTGCTTTTGTTTGTGACACTTTCAGGCCGAAGCGTCGCTTTGGCACGCGCAGCAGTCAACACTTAGCCAACACCATTGGCACGGCGACCGGCGGCAGCGACGCCAGCTCCCCAACCGCAGTCACAACACCCGCCAGCATAGGCTCCAAATCCATATCCACCACAACTGGCGTGGATACGCCACAACAACAACTGGGACATCCGCCCACTACACCACTTGCACCGTTGGCTGCGTTGCAAAAGAAGAATATTTCGGTGAACTCTCTGCCGAATGTGATGGAAGGTGTGGCATTGGGTAATGGTGGGCGCGTGGGTGATGGCATTAATGGGCCCAGCAGCAACGGTGCGAGCGGCGGTGCTGTCGCAGATTCAACGGGCTTATCGACTGTCTCTTCGCCGACCACGATGACAGCGCCCACCACAGTGGTCGATCAACAGCCGCTAAAAATGAACGGTGCAACAGCGAGTTCCCAGAATCTGGCCAGCACAATCGACCCGAAAGCATTAATTATTGAGGATGAACCGACCACGGAATGGACACCGGAAATTCCATTCAAAAATGTACGTGCGTACGCTAATAATTGCTCCTATACCATACACACTCGTATGCATATGTGTGGGTGAAATTTTACTATTCAATATGTTTCTTTGTGTGGCGGTCAACTGCAGTGGCAATATTGGCCAGGAAAGCTCAGTGAAATATATTCAGGTTACATGTTTCACATATTTGATGGTTTTTTGTGCAAAAACTGAATTTGAAACAAGCCGTGCAAACAAGAGTGACTGATGAGTATGGGCTTTGAAACGTGCTGATGAATAGCGCTCCATGGGCGCAATTTTTGTTGTAACATAAAACTCTAGCACAAAAATCTCAATTCGCAATTCCTTTTTGCCTTTTTTTAACTTTCTAAGGCAATAGTACTCAATTTTACTTTGAAAGCAGTCTTTGAAATATTTTTTTTTGTTGTAGAAAAGTGTTCATTCCTCTATATTTGATATATGATTAGAAGTACTCTTGCCATATTGGAGATTTTAGTTCTATTTTTAAGGATTATGTAGGTGAAATCAAAATGAAAACAACTTTCAATTTACTGCTTGGTGCCTTTTTGTACGATTCCAATATGTTTCACCGAACATCATAGTTTTGTTCACTTAAAGCATATTTGTAACACCTAAACTTAAAAGAGATAGATATCAAATTAAGTGGTTAAGTTAGTAAAAACATTTCCTTGAGAAAGTGGGTGGATGTAGCCCCTAAATTCCATATGATAAAATTTTAAACTCTATCAAATCCTTTCACTTTATAGTACAATAATTAAAGAACAATCAAAACATTGGAAAAACTTGACACAAATAGGTTATCTATGAATTCTTAAATGCTTCGAATTTTCTATATTTAAATAATAATGAAAACTCTCGATGAAAAAAAAATATATAATATTAGCCACAGAAATTTGAATATGGGTTCTAATAGAAGTTTATTAAACGATATTTGGGTAGGGTCTTTCACCTTTGCAGGCGGTTTTGTTTTTTGTCTTCTTTCGAATCAGTGACAACTTGCTAAAATCTTGAATATTTTCTATTGTATTTTAAAAACTGAAGATACTACATATACTTAATTTTATCAAAAATAAATCACTTTCAATAATTTTTCAAAAATTTATAATTTATTTTATCTATTCAAATCTAGCTCAATTCACCGCAGGACGGTCTCAATC
Source organism: Zeugodacus tau (assembly GCA_031772095.1). Taxonomy (NCBI): domain Eukaryota; kingdom Metazoa; phylum Arthropoda; class Insecta; order Diptera; family Tephritidae; genus Zeugodacus; species Zeugodacus tau. The sequence goes on from CM062653.1 coordinate 42,842,157, forward strand.
GTTGTGATTCGGTGTTGGCCGATGCTAAGCAGGACCACGGACATTCAACGACTGCATTGGATGAAGAGGTAAGAATTTTAAATCTTGTTATATACATATACAGTCTGCCAAAAATGAGTTTACATATTAACAAGTAAGGAATGGCTAAGTTCGAGTGTAACCGAATATTTTATACTCTCGTAATTTATTTAATTAATTTTACACACAATTTTACTCACATATTCGGTACATATATGGTATAAAGTCCATTGTGGTTGTGGTTATAAACCGATTTAGACTATTTTATAACATATCATTGGGAATCCAGGAAGATATTATGAACCGGATTTCATTGAAATTTGTGGAGAAGTTTCGGAGATATGGTTTTTGACCCATAAGTGTGCGGAACCACACCCATTTAAAATTTTGTATATCATTTTGAGTGCAGCTCTTCTGTACCATCTTTATAATGGAATTTAAGGTTTCTGGTGCTTTTCCTGACTGAATTAAAGCATTTTTAGTAGTTTTCAACATAACCTTTGTATGGGAGATAGGTGTGGTTATTGGTTATAGTCCGATTTCCTCCATTTTTTGACTGTATAAGGAAATGCCTGAACAAAATGAATCCTGAGAGTTTGGTTGATATAGCTTTAATAGTTTACGAGATATGTACAAATATGCCGCTTAATAGTGCGATCCTTCATACCAAATTTTACTTTCATAGCTTTATTTATGGCTTAGATATGACACTTTATGTGTTTTCGGTTATTGCCATTTTGTGGGATTTCGATTCCGATTTCGCCCAGCCTTCTTATGGTGCCATCAAGATATCTCATTTTTTACTCAAGTTACAGCTTGCACGGACACAGACTGACATCCGAATTTGAACTTTACTCGTCACCCTGATCACTTTGGTATATATAACCTTATATCTAATTCGTTTAGTTTTAGGACTTACACGCAACCGTTATGTGAACAAAACTATTATACTCTCTTTAGCAACTTTGTTGCGAGAGTATAAAAATAAACACACTTTTTGAGTAGGAATTGATACAAACAAAAAAACAAAAAATAAGTATCATTCAATTTTGTTAGTGTCAAGAAACTCTTTTCAAAACTCGTTTTTTTCTTTCTTAAGCATGTGTTACATAATTAGCAATACTTTACCGTTACCTATCCTTCGTAATGAAATTTAGAATGAATTTTTCATTGAGTTAGTGATTAATTTTTGCTTTTTTTTATATCTAAAATACCCAATATAATCTTTTTAAAGAATTATGAGTAATGTTACCTGAGTAAAATCAAGGGGAAGATGAAGATAGACTAGAAGAGGAAGAGGTTCTAAATCAAAAATTGCTCGATGTGCACGGCTCTTAATAACAGAAAGAGAAAGTGTGTTTATTTTCAGCGTGTAAACTCATTCTTGACAACTGTATTGTACTTTTGCAAAAACATCAGTATTTCATTTTAAAGCATAATTTTTGCATACTGGTTCATAAAAATTTATATAACTCTTCCATAGATTGACGATTTCATTGAACAGAATATACAAATAAATTCCAATAAGGAAATCAGACGAGAGTACCTGAATACATGGACCTTAAAATTTAAAGATCGCAGTCAAGAGCAGAAATTTTGTCAATTACGTGAAGATATGTTTAGGTGAGTAGTCAAATATTACAAATTTTATATCAAGGTTGAGATAATAATCATGGTTCAAAATAATATCAAGTTTAGAATATCAAACATATGTGTTACTTACTTAAATCACAATCCAGTCAAATTAAATTATATATGTATTAGAGCTCTTGGTATTCGACTAACCGGATAGGGCATTATTCGAATAATAATATTCGGTTTTGAAGTATCCGGACGTTATTATCGACTATTCATTATTTATCATTCATTATCGACTTTTGGAATAGTATGAGTTCATTCATTTCCTTATTTTTATTGAAAAAAAGTGAAACTCGCGAAAAATTGTGCGGTGCATTTTATCAAATTTAAAACAAAAAAAAGTCAAAGGCTGCTCGAATTTCAAACAATTTTCATTTTTTCAAATACTCGCAGTAAATTATACTATTCGAATAGTCGCAGTAGAACAACGATTCAAATAGTCACAATCTTACGACTACTCGAATAGTATTAATCGGTTAATATTCATACGAGCGGTTACAAACCGGATATTCGAATAATCGATTTGCAGGTTATTCGAAATTCTCAAATTTTAATACATATGTATTATTACTAGACTAGTGTTAGAATTAGAAGTGATAACTAAAATCAAATTATGTGTTATCTTCCTATTAGGCCAGGATAATTCCCTTTAGGTTGATTTGTGGGAACATGTGAGATTTTATTCAGGATCTCTACCGAATCTTAAAAATGATAAGTTCATGATTAGCAGTATGATATGAGTCCCTTATGTAGGGTATGATTTTTTAATTCCAAGTTGAGCTATATTTTCCTTGAACTATGAACACCTTAAAATCTAGTTTGTTATTGCTATCTTCGCTTATTTATTTTCGTTTTTCACCTCCTCCAGATCGAATATGCTGTGCATTTTCATCATATGGCTATTTATAGTGATGTGTCAAGTCATTATAATACCGCGCTGCACCAAATTAATAATCTGTCTGGTCGTCGGAACCATATGCTTAACATTCTCTTGTGTGCTGGTCATGGCGGAGGAGTTCTCAAGTGAGTATAAGCGAATAAACTCAAACTATCTTCTGATGAATGTGTCAATTTCGCAAATGTAAATGAAATTATTTCACTATTTTATCATGTCCTCTCGTCGCTTACGTCACCAACAGACTTGCCACTATATCTGAAACAGAATTCCGCAAAACTTGTACACCAACGGCGACGAAGAACCTTCTTCATTTGCATTGTTATAATAGTGATGTCGGTTTTAAGTGCAATTGGCTTGGCAATTTGTCCGGACTCCACATACGCTTTCGACAATACGGACGTCAATAACAACAACACCAGTCAGTTAAACAATGCCAACAACAATGCAATCACTGCTTTATTGGCAAATGGTAGTGAAAAGGAAATCAAGTTGAATGTGTACTTATCGGCAACAATACATCACAATATCACCATTAATGCTGGCAATGGCACAATCGTCGATACATTCATCACGGACAACCTCACTGCGGCACCAGCTGGCGAACTGGTGCGCCAGAGCATCGTTAATGCGCTGAATCTAACGCAAACACCAATAAATCTGCTAAATGCAACGAGCAAAACATTGGAAACATTTGAGCAATCGCCGCGCGCAATTCTATTGGCAGCAGCAGCTGCCAACGCCAACGACAATGAATCGGATTTGGTAGATGCAAATAGCGCAGAACTTTTCAATAGTTTCAATGTGTTAAGCGTCCCGGACGAGCTGGAACGACGCAAAAATGATTGTGCGCATCCTGAGTATATCATTTTCACCTGGGTGCTGTGTCTGGTATCGCTGGCCACGGCGCTGAAGCTGTATTATCTCATCAAAACATGCATGGCGTTGGCTATGGTTGGCTGCTATATGATCCTGATATTGACATATCCAACACTTTACCAATCGTCTGCAGCGAATTTCGAATACCAACGCATGGCAGTGCCCGTGGATGTGCAGATGCTGATATTGTTGTGCTCTTTTCTGGTAATGGTGGGCTATCATGCCCGCCTTGTGGAGGTAATTTCAATTAATGAACTTACGAACATATTTATAATTTTTATTTCTTTGAGATCTAAAAGTTTTATTTGAGATCTGAACGTGAAACAATCCAAGAATTGACTCTTTCAATTACCTCTTTCGTCACTATTTTTAAACCCAAGTACTCTGGCCTTAGAGTAAAACATCACTCGTGTCATTCTCTAGTTACCAGTCGAAATGCTCGAACGAGTCATTGAAAATTGAACTCAATGGATGGACCACCTGAGACGTAGTCTCGTCTAAAATTTTAAAGAGATAATTTCTAAAAAATGAATGTCAAATAAATGTTTATTTGAGATTTGAACGTGAAACAATCCAAGAATTGACTCTTTCAATTACCTCTTTCGTCACTGTTTTTATACCCAAGTATAGCTCAATTTTGAACTTAGCTATAACACCGTTCACTGTTGAAATGAATGGCATTTTACCCCGATTTTGAACAATCGTCGGCCTTACTCGGACCTATAACCTTATTTTTAAACCATTCATTTTCTACTTTTTCCCAGAACCTTTCACATTTTTTTCAAACTCTAGTCAACTATGTATAGTATAAGCTTCTGAAATACCATTAATGAAATTCTATTTATGTCTACAAGTCAAAAAGACGGTTAAATATAAGTGTCAGTTGTCAACATTTTAATTGTTATTTCAAGCAGACATCTACAAATCACGTCAAGTTCTAAATAAAACGGCCATCCACCATCAGCGATTGTGCGCATTTCTCAATGAAAAAGCACCCAACAAACCAAAATACATAAGATTTGCTGTACTTGATTCGCCGAACTTTGGAGAGTAGTTTATCGAACAAACAATACCAGTTGTTGAAGCAGATTGACTACACTTCCTATGGATACCGCTTAAATGAGTTATCTTGTATATTCTTTTTAATGACACCAGGGAAATGGCAATCGATGACGAACTTTGTAACTTAAAACAATTTCTTTAGGATTTTTAGATACTATCTGTAAGATCTGATTTAAAAGATTAATGAGACCATTTATAGCCATTTGAGAACCGAACTTGTAATTAAGTAACTTCTCCTTACTTTTACTTACTATGCCTTTTATGCTGAGTTTGAAGCCTTCTCTGCTTTGGATCAAATATTCTTCGTATCTCACATTAATCAAAACAAATATATTACACTTTGGTTTACTGGGTATACGCTTAAGTTCGAGTATATTTAACACGTGTACTATGAACCTGTAGCATCCAATGCCCACGACAAATCAACCAACCATTAAAATATGTACTCTCAGTGTTTTTGCATTTAATTAATGAAGTTTTTCTTATTTTCTAATTCTTTTTCACCTTTTTCACATTTATTCTCACTTGAAATGTGGCGCTGTCATTGTACCTCAGGTCACCTCCCGTTTGGATTTCATTTGGAAGGAGCAAGCTGAACGTGAATTGATGAATATGAAATCGAATCGCGCACTCAACGACACATTAATCAAGGTGAATACACTTTTGTGCTTTATTTTCCTTAAGCATCATTTGGCACAGCAATAATTAGACAAACTTTGTTTTATTACGTGGAAATCATGAAAATTTGATTAGATTCCCTATTTACTGGTATTTAATTTAATTGCAGAATATTTTGCCTCATCATGTAGCTGCCTATTACCTGTCCGATGAGCACACAGATGAATTATATTCGAAGAATCATTCTCTATGTGGCGTAATGTTCGCTTCCATACCCAACTTCCAGGATTTCTATTCGGAGGACATCGATAACGGCAAAGCATGCATACGAATCTTGAATGAAATAATATGTGAGTATCATTTGGGAGTATACAGTTGGTTTTAAATGTTTGTTCTAAACTTTTGCACATCGTGTGATTGCTTTTATCTTCGGAGATCATACAAAGGGTGAGCCAAGTAGAGGTTATTTTTTCAATAGCTGCGAGCTACGAGTCGTGTCAAGCTGTCATGTTATTTTTGTTGCCACGTGAAATCAGAGTACCCTTGCGCAACTTCGTTCTGGATATTATAGCAGGTTAAACTCCTACTTATCCACACTGAACCCCGACATACAAAATACATGTCCTACATGCAACGAGTCCCCGCATGACACTAATCACCGCTTTGCGAACCCTACTCATCTAACACCCCTTTCCCTTTGGTTCGACCCCGTCGAAACAGCATGTTTCCTTGGTCTCCCCTAAGATGACCTCAACGACAACTAGACTTATGCTTTCCGTTCCGGCAGGGATAGATAATCGCCACTACAACAGCAACAACAACCGTTATGCCGCCATGAGAGCCGACTGTTTGATGCCTGAGATTCAAGCTCATGATCTCGGCGAAATTTGGTTTCAACAAGATGGCGGCACTTCTCAAACATCGCAAATAGTGTGATACCGCACCGTTAGACTTTTTCCTATGGGAATTTGTAAAGTTTAAAGTCTATGCGGACAATAACGCTTCGATTCTGGCCTTAGAGTAAAACATCACAAGTGTTATTCACAAGTTACCAATCGAAATGCTCGAACCAGTCATTGAAAATTGAACTCAACAGATGGACCACCTAAAACATACTCATGTCTAAAATTTTAAAGAGGAACCTCGAAATGGATCACCCTTTAGTTCCTTCAAACTTCAAAAATCACATTCGAAAGGTGTCTTTTCTTGGTTCAGAGTAGCGATAACAATCATTAAGTATTAAAAATATTGCACATAAGGGACCTTCTAATTTTACCACATCCATAATTTGTCTCAATTAATCAAAATAACAACAGTTCTTAATGACATCAGAGTTTTATTGCTACCGATACAAATCTAAAAAATGTTATAGAAATATGTATGTAAAATTTGATTCGTCATAGAAATAAAATAAATAGAAACCCTCTAAACCTGACGATTTTGACTTGAAAGTAACATATTTAATACCGAAACTAACAAGCTTTCACAATTCTCAGGCGATTTCGACGAACTTTTGGAGGAGCCGCGCTTCGCCTCCATCGAGAAGATCAAAACGGTTGGCGCCACATACATGGCCGCTTCCGGTCTCAATTCAGCACATCTCCACGCACGCGGCGAAACAGCGGAGGATAGCGTTTGTGACCTGGTGGAATTCGCGTTTGCAATGAAGCAAAAACTGGAAGAGATCAACAAGGAGGCATTCAACAATTTCCAGCTGCGCGTAGGCATCTGCAGTGGGCCACTGGTAAGCGGTGTGATTGGTGCACGTAAGCCTGTCTACGATATCTGGGGCAATACGGTGAACGTGGCCTCACGTATGGACTCCACCGGCGAGAATTGGCGCATACAAGTGCCGACCAAAACTTCGGAACTGTTAAAGGCCAAGGGATATACTTGTGTGGTTAGTAGCTGGCAATAGCTTATGCAGTTATTATTTTTGCGCTCTACTTTCATATAACGGTCAACTTTTATTTGTTAGAAACGCGGCGAGATTAACGTGAAGGGTAAAGGCCTAATGGTCACGTACTTTGTGCATCCTAAAGGCGCCAGTGAAAGTCAATTATCATCGCCGATACGATTGCCGGCGGGTGTGCCGCTATCACAGGCGCCCAACTTACAGCGGCAGATCTCCCACCACGGCTCATTCAGCGCCGTGGTCTTCGGCATGTTGCAGGCATCGAAACGTAGCACCACCATTGCGGGCACACGTAAGTCATCATCACTTGACAGATGTGTGCATTTATGACATACATACATACATACATACATACATATATATATATAGATATATATGTATATAGATATTATGTGCATATGTGAAAATATGTAAATATATACAATTGGTTCTATTTTTATCGCTTTCAATGGATTTGCAGCGACTGGCACTCCCTCACCGCAAATACGACGTGGTCGACGTGGTAGTACCTTCAGTTCGGTGCGCCTATCGCAAAAGTCTACCACCAACAATCCGGTGAGGCGGAATACAACACGAGTGCGTGGTCGCTCCTATCGACAAAAGAAGGTTGACTTTTTTGAACGCTCTACACCAAAGCCCGTTCGGAATTTCACTAATCTGATGTTTTATTTTGTTCTCTTTCTTTCCATTTTGCAGAGCTCGTCCAACAACTCGATAGTAACGCAGACGAGTAACTCGTATATATCGTCCTTTCGACGCATCGATCAGATCGAAACGACGCTGTCCAAAAGTCATAATGATGCGTTATAGCCTATGCGTAATTGGGTCTAAGGTGCCCTGTGCATGAATAACAACAACAACAAGAATAACTTTTAATTACATAGTACTTACATAATGAACTTATTTATTGTTGTAATTAAGAAAATTCTAGTTTAGACACACTTAAGAGTATATATGTATGTGTATATTTAGCGAATATGATTATGTCGAAAGTAAAGACACAAACACCCCGGTGAGGCCCTGAATGTAAACTGATTTCAATTAAGCGAAAAGTGCATTTATTTTTGGAGCATTTTTTAAGTTAGTTAGACTATTGAATAGATAAAATGTATGTACTCTTAGACGAGGCATTTTACGTACTTAATTATCAACAATTCAATTACTTATGGCAAATGTGAATGTGAACAGATTTAGCTTTATTTTAAATATATGAACAAAAAAATATTAAGAAATTTTAAACAGTAAACAAATTTTCCTAGAAGCTAAGTAATCGAAAATACGATTCTAAGTAAGCATATATGTACACATATGTATATATGTATAATTGCGTTTAAGACTTAGTTAGATTTTTAAAATCCCCTCTGAACGGCTAATAACTTATATGTGAAGCTTTTTCCTGTCTAGAATACACTTACATTTACTAGTTCTGTTTCTAAATATTTCTTGAACATAATATCGCTCATTAAAAAAGCAGAGAACCTTATTGAAGTGGTTTCATAGTATATATTATTCTGTAGCAGGTGCTCACTCGAACTGTTTTCGAGAAATTTCGATGAGATGTTATTTATATTCTACGAATTTATTACTTAACATTTTCTAAATAAATATGCTTTTCTAAAATCTACTATCTATTCGACAGAAAACAAATTATTACAACAGTAATCAGAAGAATACTTCATAAAGATGAAGACGTAGTCACTTGAAAACATATTACATAAAAGTAGTCCAAGTTCATAACAACTAATAATGTCATGTATGGTATTGAAAAGCTCCTTGTATTACTTTGTTGTACTTATTTGTACTAAGCCTACCTTCAATAAAACCATTTGGTTTAATTAAAATCCCAATTTTTGGAGCACTTATCAAAAATTAGTATTTCGACTTTTTCGAATAGACTCTTACACTTTTACTATGTGTACAGATATGCTGAACTTAGAGAAGTATATGTAGTGGTACATATGTACAATTTAAATATATATATTTATTTATGTATGTGCATAAACATAATTTTATCAATTTTTAAACTACTATTGTTCGTCTAGTCGTTAGCTTTAAATAAAACACTTAACAATAAACCATAGCATGTGTTGTTTTCATTGTATTCATAAATGACGGTAAGTGTAAGATTTTCGACAATTTCTAGAAACCTTTTTTAAGCACATAAAGGTTACATGGATTTCACAATTCAAGTCGATCCCAATAATAGTTTGGTGATACAGTCTAAAGAATTTGCGCGCTCCAGCATAATTTTTTGTTATACAAAACTTTAAACGAGCTGTTTCTTTTGTTAGGTCTTTTCAACCGATCTTAATGAACTATTCAATTGTATGTATGTATGTGATTGGCGTTGAACCGTTTAGCCGGTTATAGTCGAATCGATGAGAGCGCGACACTCGTCTCTTTCCTTCGCAGTTCGGCGCCAGTTGGAAATCCCAAGTGTAACCAGGTCGCCCTCCACCTGGTCCCTCCAACGGAGTGGAGGCCTTCCCCTTCCTCGGCTTCCTCCGGCGGGTACTGCATAGAACACTTTCAGGGCTGGAGTGTTTTCGTCCATTCGGACAACATGACCTAGCCAGCGTAGCCGCTGTCTTTTTATTCGCTGAACTATGTCAATGTCGTCGTATAGCTCGTACAGCTCATTGTTCCATCGTCTGCGGTATTCGCCGTTGCCAATGTTCAGAGGACCATAAATCTTGCGCAAAATTTTCTCTCGAAAATTCCTAGTGTCGTCTCATCGTGCTGACATCGTCCAAGCTTCTGCACCATAAAGCAGGACGAATGATAAGCGACTTGTAGAGTTTTATTTTGGTTCGCCGAGAGAGGACTTTTCTATTCTTCTTCTTAACTGGCGTAGAAACCGCTTACGCGGTTATAGCCGAGTCCACAACAGTGCGCCACGCATCTCTCCTTTTGGCGTTTTGGCGCCAATTGGTAATACCAAGTGAAGACAGGTCCTTCTCCACCTGGTCCTTCCACCGGAGTGGAGGTCTCCCTCTTCCTCGGCTTCCACCAGCGGGTACTGCATCGAAAACTTTCAGAGCTGGGGCACTTTCATCCATTCGAACAACATGACCCAGCCAGCGTAGCCGCTGTCTTTTTATTCGCTGGACTATGTCTATGTCGTCGAACAACACATACAGCTCATCATTCCATCTTCTGCGGTATTCGCCGTTGCCAATGTTTAAGGGACCGTAAATCTTCCGCAAAACCTTTCTCTCGAAAACTCCTAGTGCCGTCTCATCGGATGTTGACATCGTCCACGCTTCTGCACCATAAAGTAGGACGGGAATGATGAGGGACTTGTAGAGTTTAGTTTTTGTTCGTCGAGAGAGGACTTTACTTTTCAATTGCCTACTCAGTCCATAGTAGCACCTGTTGGCAAGAGTGATTCTGCGTTGGATTTCAAGGCTGACATTATTATCGGTGTTAATGTTGGTTCCTAGGTATACGAAATTATCTACAACTTCAAAGTTATGACTGTCAACAGTGACGTGGGAGCCAAGACGCGAATGCGCTGACTGTTTGTTTGATGACAGGAGATATTTCGTCTTGTCCTCGTTCACCACCAGACCCATTCGCTTCGCTTCCTTATCCAGGCGGGAAAAAGCAGAACTAACGGCGCGGGTGTTGTTTCCAATGATATCGATATCATCGGCGTACGCCAGGAGCTGTACACTCTTGTAAAAGATGGTACCCTCTCTGTTTAGCTCTGCAGCTCTTATAATTTTTTCCAGCATCAGGTTAAAGAAGTCGCACGATAGTGAGTCACCTTGTCTGAAACCTCGTTTGGTATCGAACGGCTCGGAGAGGTCCTTCCCGATCCTGACAGAGCTTTTGGTGTTGCTCAACGTCAACTTACACAGCCGTATTAGTTTTGCGGGGATACCAAATTCAGACATCGCGGCATAAAGGCAGCTCCTTTTCGTGCTGTCGAAAGCAGCTTTAAAGTCGACAAATAGATGGTGTGTGTCGATCCTTTTTTCACGGGTCTTCTCCAAGATTTGGCGCATGGTGAATATCTGGTCAGTTGTTGATTTTCCAGGTCTAAAACCACACTGATAAGGTCCAATCAGTTTGTTGACGGTGGGCTTTAGTCTTTCACACAGTACGCTCGATAGAACCTTATAAGCGATGTTAAGGAGGCTTATCCCACGATAGTTGGCGCAGATTGTGGGGTCTCCCTTTTTGTGGATTGGGCAGAGTACACTGAGATTCCAATCGTCGGGCATGCTTTCTTCCGACCATATTTCGCAAAGAAGCTGATGCATGCACCTTATCAGCTCTTCACCGCCGTATTTGAATAGCTCGGCCGGCAATCCATCGGCCCCCGCCGCCTTGTTGTTCTTCAAGCGGGTAATTGCTATTCTAATTTCTTCACGGTCGGGCAATGGAACATCTGTTCCATCGTCGTCGATTGGGGAATCGGGTTCGCCATCTCCTGGTGTTGTACTTTCACTGCCATTCAGCAGGCTGGAGAAGTGTTCCTCCACAAACACAGTATACTCTGGTCATCAACCACTAGATCACCGCTGGGGGTCCTACAGGAGTGTGCTCCGGTCTTGAAACCTTCAGTTAGTCGCCGGATCTTTTCGTAAAATTTTCGAGCATTACCCCTGTCGGCCAGCTTGTCAAGCTCGTCATACTCACGCATTTCGGCCTCTTTCTTTCTTTTTCTGCAAATGCGTCTCGCTTCCCTCTTCAGCTCTCGGTATCTTTCCCATCCCGCTCGTGTTGCGGTCGATCGCAACATTGCGAGGTAGGCAGTCTGTTTTCTCTCCACTGCGAGACGACAATCCTCATCATACCAGCTGTTTTTTTGGCTTTTCCGAAAGCCAATGGTTTCGGTTGCAGCTGTACGTAAGGAGTTTGATATGCCGTCCCACAGCTCCCTTATACCAAGATGCTGATGAGTGCTCTCAGAGAGCAGGAGTGCAAGTCGAGTAGAAAATCGTTCGGCTGTCGGTTGTGATTGCAGCTTCTCGATGTCGAACCTTCCTTGTGTTTGTTGACGTGTGCGCTTTTCTACACAGAGGCGGGTGCGTATCTTAGCTGCTACAAGATAGTGGTCCGAGTCGATGTTGGGACCACGAAGCGTACGCACATCAAAAACACTGGAGACATGTCGTCCATCTATCACAACATGATCGATCTGGTTGCGAGTGATTCGATCCGGGGACAGCCATGTAGCTTGATGGATTTTCTTATGCTGGAATCTAGTACTACAGATGACCATATTTCGGGCCCCGGCGAAGTCGATCAGCCTCAGACCGTTTGGTGATGTTTCGTCATGAAGGCTGAATTTTCCGACTGTTGTGCCAAAGACACCTTCTTTACCCACCCTAGCGTTGAAATCGCCAAGCACGATTTTGACATCGTGGCGGGGGCAGCGCTCATAGGTACGTTCTAGGCGCTCATAGAAGGTATCTTTGATCACTTCGTCCTTCTCTTCCGTCGGGGCGTGGGCGCAAATCAGCGATATGTTGAAGAACCTCGCTTTGATGCGGATTGTGGCTAGACGTTCATCCACCGGAGTGAATGCCAGGACTCGACGACGGAGTCTCTCTCCCACCACGAATCCCACACCGAATTTGCGCTCCTTTATATGGCCGCTGTAGTAGATGTCACAAGGACCCACCTTCTTCCGTCCTTGTCCCGACCATCGCATTTCTTGGATTGCGGTGATGTCAGCCTTTACTCTTACGAGGACATCAACCAGCTGGGCAGAGGCACCTTCCCAATTAAGGGTCCGGACATTCCAGGTGCATGCCCTTAAATCATAGTCCTTTATACGTTTGCCGTGGTCGTCATCAAAAGGGGGGTTTCTCATCCGAGGCCTGTGTTTCTTATTCACTGGTTATTCGTTTTTATGTGGTGGGTCCCAAGCCCAACGCACAACCGCATAAGCGGGATTCGCCTTCTCACTTTAGCTCGCTTCCAGACGGATGTCTGTTGGCTACCCAGAGGATACTTGGTCTAAGACCGGAAGTTGTGAGCTGCTTGAGCCACATTTTTATTTTTTTTTTATTACAATCATTAAAAACGTGCCGAAATGTATAACTGTCTTTTCTTAGTAAAAACGCCTGCCAATTCGGTTTTTAATATTTATCCGTATATTTTTAGCAATCCCTCAATATTCTCGTCTATATGTCTTCAAATCAATAAAAAGTTTGACACAAGGATACATGTCTGTCGAATATGGATGCTGGTCCATCATTCCCGTTATTTTTTGAACACATCTCGTACCTAACTTCTCCCTTTTTCACCATAAACACAATGAATTTATTGCCTCTAATATTCTTTATTATGAAAATATCAACGGTATATTTGGTATATTTGTTATATATGAAGAGACAGTGTAAGTATTTTAGACTACTTCGACTCAGCTTTTATTTTGAAAATCTGAAGGTGAGTGATTTTACAATGTGGTTTATGAAAATAATTATGTCTAGGGATAACTTTTCATGCATAGTAATTAAACACGATGTGATTATTCTCAATTTAAAATAATGAAGCAAATAAAGTAAAAACAAAATTATCTTACCATTATACGGTTGAACCATTGATCAATTGCTTAAAAATTTCACTGCAAGTAGACTTATTTAGTTGGGGTTTATTTTTCAGAAGAGGCATTTTTTGAAGGTAATTTATTAGTTTATGAAATGATCTTATACAGCGGCTTCAATAAAAGACATGATATTAAGCTGTCTACATAAGACTTGTGATAAAATACACTTTTCGCAAAATTGAAGGCATATGAGGATAGATTAAATGTTTGCCCAAATATAATAATCTTACATAGCTTTTTGAATTTCAAGTAGATACAAGAATTTCAAGTAGAAAATCCGCCCACCTCCCATATAAAGGTTATGTTGAAAATTACTAAACTTAACTCACAAACCAAAAACGCCAGAAACACACAATTTTACAGAAGGAATAACGGAAGGACATTACACTCAATTTTTTTAAGAAATGGTAAATGGGGGCGTCGCCCACTTATGGGTTAAAAACCATAGCTCAGGAACTACTCGACAGATTTCAATGAAATTCGGTACATAATATTTCTTTGACATACTGATAATACTCATAACCACGTATACTTCATATATTATACAATTTTGATCGAACCATAACTTTTCAAGGCCTCGGATATCGAACATGAAGAACTCAGTGTCTTATTCTAATTTTTACCGAAAATATCGATAAATCCCTCACATATTTCAATATAATTCAGACGGAATCGTTTTCTACTAATAGTTAAAATATCGTTATAACTTCCCCTAGCTCCCATATACCTAAATATCAAAAATACGGCGGGTTTCATACTTTATAAATCAGTTAAAATGTCAAACAGTGATCTAGTGCGTATAATCTTGGATATAGTGCACCTTGATGGTGAAAATGAGTGAATTCAGTCCAGGAATTACCTCAGTAATCGTATACTATAATATATATAATGATTTTCGTTATTCTAGTGGACTTTATGCCGAATTTAAGAGTCAAATTGTGAGTTATTTAATAAAATTACATAAATATGTTTCGAGAGTGTAAAATGTTCCTCTATAAATATTGGTTCTGATACATTTTTTTAATTTTATATACAAAAAAAACTCGAAAAACTTATTCGGACTTTATGCCAAAAAGGTTGACATTTGAAGATGTATTTTTTAATGAAATAGTGTAATATATTTATATTTATGAATACAAAATATTAAAGCAATTATAAATATTCGTATGCTTATTTTTTCATGTAAATTTGCTTCCTACTACAACCATACAACTATTTCTCTGATTACTGTTTACAACGCTTACCACAAGTCGACATCTGTCATCGAATTCCGAACACAGCGGGTCAAAGTCATTAGTGTATGGTAGTATGAATAAAATGGTTTGAACGGGGTCGCGGCAATTGAGCAAGGTGTCTTAACTACCTTACCTGCAGTGAAAATACAGAGACTGCCTATGCAAACGAATACACATACATATATATTTTAAGAGGTGAATAGACACACACTTGTACAGATGCATCAGTGTAGCTCTGTATGTGTGCGATTTTGTCGTCCAACCCATAATGAAACTGAATACAAATTAAATAAATTATTGAGAATACACCGTCGTAAAATATAAAGACTCATTTAAATGCAACCACCACTAAAAATTTACGGCAAGCATGCGTACAAAGGCTGGAAATAGTTGAAAAATTTTCTTAAGTCACTTGATCACAAACACATGTGTTTGTTGCTATGTCTGTTTGTTTGGGTATGTGTATTGCGGCGCGGAATTGTGGCGATGCGGTAATCGCGCGATGCACCAAATTGTTGCTGGTTGTCTTGTCTGTCCCTTAGTTCACCTACCGAACAATCAATTTGGTGCTTCCCACGTTCGTTACGTTTCGTTGCGTTGATGGTTGTTGCGATGGCTGAGGCTTTGTGGCTGGTGGACTGTTGCGACTGCTGGCGTACGCATTAACAAAAACAACAGCAACAACAACAAAAACCGAAGACCAGAGACCGGAACATTTTCACGCCACATGTCGAGTTCGTGGAAACAAATAGGAAAAGTCGTACCCTCAATTCGTATAATGATTTACTTGAAGAAATTTAAACAGACAATTGTGAAAGAATAACTTAAAAATAGTCACTGCTAGTAGCAGCAGCATTGACCAGCATAAAATAACAACAAATGAAAACAGTGGGCAAACAAATTGTTTACTTTCGTTGTATTGTGAAATTCGTATATGTATATATAGATAATATTGAGCTGGTGAAAATAAATATTGGGCAAATTTTACTTGCGCCGATATGTTTTATCCATGTTAAGAGCACGACAACAACACCTGTGGTCCAACTGTTAACAATGAATTTCGACGAAGCAGATTTGAGTGAGTCAGCTTGGACTCCGTTCAGCAATGTAATGATAATGCACTGAATGCAGCATAGATGACAGCATCTTCAAAAGATAATATATCTCAAATATATCGAAATATTATCCTATAATATTTTTGGTATATACTACTTTAAGTTAGTTGAGTCAAGATGGTCCGCTTACAAATAAATTCAGATAAAGATAGAATAGACATAGCCAAGTC
The DNA here is from genome assembly GCA_031772095.1 of Zeugodacus tau. NCBI lineage: Eukaryota > Metazoa > Arthropoda > Insecta > Diptera > Tephritidae > Zeugodacus > Zeugodacus tau. The sequence continues at coordinate 42,858,267 of CM062653.1, forward strand.
TCGGTGGAAACAATCTCTGATTTGCTTAAAAAGCTGACAAACGTGGCTTGAATGGAATAAGGGCCGCTCATGTCGCTTATTGAAATTTAAAAGAAACAACTTAAGAACTCAGTCAGTCATAACTTTGAAGTTGTAGATTATTTCGAATACCTAGGCACCATCATAAACACCAATAAAAATGTCAGCCTTGAAATCCAACGCAGAATCACCTTTGCCAACAGGTGCTACTATGGACTGAATAAGCAAATGAAAAGTAAAGTACTCTCTCGACGAACAAAAACCAAACTCTACAAATCCCTCATCATTCCCGTCCTACTTTATGGTGCAGCAACGTGGACTATGTCAACATCCGATGAGACAGCACTAAGAGTTTTCGAAAGAAAGGTTTTGCGGAAGATTTACGGTCAATTAACAATTGGGAACGGCAAATACCGCAGACGATGGAACGATGAGCTGTACGAGTTATACGACGACATTGACATAGTCCAGCGAATTAAAAGACAGCGGCTACGCTGGCTAGGTCATGTTGTTCGAATGGACGAAAGCGCTCCAGCTTTGAAAGTGTTCGATGCAGTATCCGTTGGTGGAAGTCGAGGAAGAGGAAGACCCCCACTCCATTGGAAAGATCAGGTGGAAAAGGACTTGGTATTACCAACAGTCTCCAAACTGCCAAAAGGAGAAATGAAATGTGTCTACGCCAGTCAAAAAGAAGAAGACTTAAGAACTCTAGTAGGAGTGTTAACAGGTCATTGCCTAATTGGTAGGTAGACTGGGGACACCATACAATGACTATTGCAGAAGCTACCAAGAAGTAGAAGAGGAGGATATAGTAGATCATTTTCTATGTGGATGCGAGGCTTTGTACAGGAAAGAAAGACAACGATCGGTCACGATTTTCTTGAAGATGTCTCCGAAGTTGCATCTATAAAACTTATTGAATTGAACAACTTTATCAAGACCACAGGATGGTTCAGAGACGACATGGTAGTGTGAGTGGATTCTAGTCCCGGTAGAATCATAATGGACCTCCTAAAAGTGTAAATGCGTCGTACGACATCGACTTTACCTACCTAACCTTGCAGGTAAATTATTTTAACAGGTTAGTTTATAGATCGTTCGCACCGACAGAGACAGCTATCAAATTTTCTTGCCCCGAATGTAATGTATTAGAAGAAGGAAGATCCTCAACTCTCCTCAGAAAGTTGTGGCCCGAACTACCTAGTAATGAGCAATGTATTCCAGGACGCTCTTAGGTCGTAATGATTTATTCAAAAATACCCCGAACAGTATCACAACATACACATACGTACATATACGTTAAAGTTATAAGTGAGGTCGCATGCATAAGTCCAAGCCAAGTAACTTAACACAATCGAAATTTTTGTTCCGATGCGGTCTTGATTCGATAAATACCCACCAACCTCGAAGCATATTTCTGTCATGGCAAAGTTCCCATAAAATCATTAACGGTTTATATAGAAAATTGGAGATTTTGGGCCAAGTTCCCGATCCTAAAACTAAAGCCATACATATAACCTACATATATAATCTTACTTCTGGTGTGATACTAGAAATATCAACATTATAAAAACAACTGGTAACGGATTCCTTTGTGGTTCATAGTTGTTTATGTATATTTTTATTGAACACTGTAATCGCTGCACCGATCTGTCGGCTTGCGGTGCCATGTAGTGTCACACCGCACTTGCACCTAACAAAACTGTCTGCCCTACACTCATTCCCGCTCGATTGCCAACCACTTGTGCGACACCGACAACCGGCAGCTAGGCCTGTTGCCTGCCCACTATGCGTCCATTCATCTATTGAACTACCTAAACAACAACTGACTGGCTGCACAAGCACATAAGTGCCCACATAGCAACACACACACATACATACATACATACATGTATGTAGCTGCGGGTTTAGTTTAAATTCTTTCACATTTCCATTTACATTTCCACATGGTGACTTTTCACTTCCTCAACTCCCACGTCTTTGGTGCGGCTCGTCTTTACACACGGGCATTCAAATCGTATGAGGTGTGTGTATGTTTGTATGTATGTAGATATGTTTGTATACACAACACATTGGTTTTATTTATATTTAATTACTCTGGTGTTGCATGTTGCTAGCCAACCAGCTGTACAACAACAACAACAGCAAAAACAATACACGCGTCAGCAACAAGCAAGCGCAAGTTTACAATTTCATTCATAAATTGTATTGGCGTCAGTAGTCGAACGCTGACGGACGAATGGCATGGCTGGGCATGGAATGAATGAATGAATTTGTACTGTGTAATGGGCAATCAGTTCATTGGTACTGAAGTAAAAAAACATCATTAGCATGTTGCTACATCGTCATTATGAACCTCATCGTTTGTCAATCGGCATCAATACAATTTAGTTTGCCAGTTATACTCATTACTACACGCTGCCCATTGCCGACACGCGTGATACCGCAGCTACCGTTATTTTTTGTTGCCATATGGAGTGTTCTGGAAGTTGCGCCACCGTCACAAATGATGCGGCCGGCATTCGATTGATTGGCGGTGGCGCTAAAAGTATAGATATATACTTACATACATACCTACACATTTGAATCACCTCGTAACTCAGCCACTCGAGGAACTCTGCCCGCGTATACGACGTGGGCACAAAGTACTTGGACGTATTTATTTACTTACTGCATATTAATGGCAGCAGTTGACCGGAAGGCAGCAACCTTCCGTTGTCTGCGTGTGTTCCCGAATGATTCGCTCAATGTAAATATTAGGAATGGGGATCCATAAACAAGTACATACATACAAATGTACATCTGTTTATGCGAACATTTGCAGAAATAGCAACACATGCTTGATCTGTAGTCAAAGAAAGACACATACTACGTATGTGGAACAATTGACATTACAATACCCTTGGGCAGAATCAAGTACTCCAACTCCGTTTAATAATAACAACATGTAAGGAAGGGCTAATTTCGGGTGCAACCGAACATTTTATACTCTCGCAATTTATTTATTTGACATTATTTATATTATATAATACACGATTTGACCCACATATTCATCATATAACGGGTGATTTTTTTGAGGTTAGGATTTTCATGCATTAGTATTTGACAGATCACGTGGGATTTCAGACATGGTGTCAAAGAGAAAGATGCTCAGTATGCTTTGACATTTCATCATGAATAGACTTACTAACGAGCAACGCTTGCAAATCATTGAATTTTATTACCAAAATCAGTGTTCGGTTCGAAATGTGTTTCGCGCTTTACGTCCGATTTATGGTCTACATAATCGACCAAGTGAGCAAACAATTAATGCGATTGTGACCAAGTTTCGCACTCAGTTTACTTTATTGGACATTAAACCAACCACACGAATGCGTACAGTGCGTACAGAAGAGAATATTGCGTCTGTTTCTGAGAGTGTGGCTGAAGACCGTGAAATGTCGATTCGTCGCCGTTCGCAGCAATTGGGTTTGTGTTATTCGACCACATGGAAGATTTTACGCAAAGATCTTGGTGTAAAACCGTATAAAATACAGCTCGTGCAAGAACTGAAGCCGAACGATCTGCCACAACGTCGAATTTTCAGTGAATGGGCCCTAGAAAAGTTGGCAGAAAATCCGCTTTTTTATCGACAAATTTTGTTCAGCGATGAGGCTCATTTCTGGTTGAATGGCTACGTAAATAAGCAAAATTGCCGCATTTGGGGTGAAGAGCAACCAGAAGCCGTTCAAGAACTGCCCATGCATCCCGAAAAATGCACTGTTTGGTGTGGTTTGTACGCTGGTGGAATCATTGGACCGTATTTTTCAAAGATGCTGTTGGACGCAACGTTACGGTGAATGGCGATCGCTATCGTTCGATGCTAACAAACTTTTTGTTGCCAAAAATGGAAGAACTGAACTTGGTTGACATGTGGTTTCAACAAGATGGCGCTACATGCCACACAGCTCGCGATTCTATGGCCATTTTGAGGGAAAACTTCGGAGAACAATTCATCTCAAGAAATGGACCCGTAAGTTGGCCACCAAGATCATGCGATTTAACGCCTTTAGACTATTTTTTGTGGGGCTACGTCAAGTCTAAAGTCTACAGAAATAAGCCAGCAACTATTCCAGCTTTGGAAGACAACATTTCCGAAGAAATTCGGGCTATTCCGGCCGAAATGCTCGAAAAAGTTGCCCAAAATTGGACTTTCCGAATGGACCACCTAAGACGCAGCCGCGGTCAACATTTAAATGAAATTATCTTCAAAAAGTAAATGTCATGAACCAATCTAACGTTTCAAATAAAGAACCGATGAGATTTTGCAAATTTTATGCGTTTTTTTTAAAAAAAAAGTTATCAAGCTCTTAAAAAATCACCCTTTATATTGTATAAAGTCCATTGAAAGTTGGAATAATATTAGACTAGAAGCACCGAGGTCCTCGTGTTCGATATATGGGGCCTTAAAATCCTATGGTCCGATTTCGGCGATTTTTAGAATGGGGCTCCCACACTATTCACATAGTATTTGTGCAAAGTTCTGCACCGATATCTTCACTAGTGCTTACTTTATATATTGTAAAGTAAACGATTCAGATCCACGATTTGGTCTATTTTCTCAACATATCATTGAGATGTAAGGAAACTATTACAAACCAAGTTTCATTCAAATCGGTCGAGTAGTTCCTGAGATATGGTTTTTGACCCATAAGTGGGCGACGCCACGCCCATTTTCCATTTTGTAAAAAAATCTGAGTGCAGCTTCCATCTGCCATTTTTTATGTGAAATTTAGTGTTTCTGCCGTTTTTCGTTAGTGAGTTAATTTTCAACCTAACCTTTGTATGGGAGGTGAGCGTGGTTATTATCCGATTTCTTTCATTTTGTCCCAATTTTAGGGCGGGACCACGCCCACCTCCCCAAAAAAATTACATCCAAATGTGCCCCTCCCTAATGGGATCCTATGTACCAAATTTCATTTTCATAACTTTATTTATGGCTTAGTTATGACACTGTATAGGTTTTCGGTTTCCGCCATTTTGTGCCACGCCAACAAAGTGGACGATTTTGCCCATTTTCGAAAGCAACCTCCTCAGGGTGCCAAGGAACATGTGTTCCAAGTTTCATTAAGATATCTTAATTTTTACTCAAGTTATCGCTTGCACGTACAGACGGACAGACGGACGGACGGACAGACATCCGGATTTCAAATCCACTCGTCATCCTGATCATTTATGTATATATAACCCCATATCTAACTCTTATATTTCTTGGTGACACAAACAACCGTTATGTGAACAAAACTATTATACTCTGTGCAACAGGTTGCGAGAGTATAAAAATTACTCTTTTTTTAAATACTATGAAGGAAATATGATTTTCTGCTTTTCGTTAAAATTTCTGTAGTAAAGATCATATTGGTCTCAAGCATGAAAGCCTGAGAAAACGAATAGTCGCATTCTCAAATATTCATGAACCCGAAATTTAAATTAAATTATGTGTTCTTCCGTAACAACAAAAACAAGTTGTTTCAACCAGATAATACTGATCAAACCACTTTTTGCTACAATCAGTGATTTCTTCATAGAAATATAGAGTTTCTTTATGATACAAGAATTATACTTATCCATTTTCATAACCAATAATCGTCTCATTGAAAGCGTGGAAAGATATTTATGGAAAGATTAGAGAACATCTTGAAACATTTAACATATTTGAGAATGTGCTACTAGAAGAATGGGACAAAATCAGATCGGTTGACACCTGAAAATTGCTTTATTCGATGCTGAACCGCTTGAAAAAAGTCATAAAATCGAAAGGAAAACAAACTAATAATAAAAACTGATATTTTACACAATTTTTATCGAATTAATCCATAAATACTTCAAGATCTTTGATATTGCTGCTTGTATTATTGATGAAACGAACATGCCTAAAAATCTGACTATAATTCGTCATAGATAAGAACAAAAGGATTCCCGGGACATTAAAGTTGAAGCAGGTTCTTTACTCTATGACTCAATATACAGTGGCTCACAATGTCAATGGGATCAATTTTGTGTAATATAAACAGGGTTAAAAAATAATATTAATACTTTGTATAACCACCTTTAGAGTCTATAACCGCTTTGATTCTTCTTGGCATACTTCTACACAAATTTGGGCATGTTTCCGCATAGATAAATATAACCCCACACCTGCTGCACCTTAAGCCATAATTCGCTGAATGAGCCGATTTCGCCTGCGACCGATTTTTATACTCTCGCAACAAAAGTTGCTAAGAGAGTATTATAGTTTTGTTCACATAACGGTTGTTTGTAACACCTAAAACTAAAAGAGTTAGATATAGAGTCATATATACCAAACTGATCAGGGTGACGATTAGAGTTGAAATCAGGATCTGTCCATCCGTCCATCCGTCCGACTGTCCGTCTGTGCAAGCTGTAACTTGAGTAAAAATTAAGATATCTTAACGAAACTTGGCACAAATATTCCTTGGGATCGTGAGAGGGTTGCTTTCGAAAATGAGCGAAATCCGACCATTGCCACGCCCACAAAATGGCGAAAACTAAAAACACAAAATGTCATAAATAAGCCATAAATGAAGTTATAAAAGTAAAATTTGGAATAAAGGATCGAACTAGGAAGGGCCATATTTTAGTGTAATTTTTTTGGGTAAGTGGGCGTGGCCCCGCCCACCAATCGGTTATTTGTATCTAACTCGCAAACCAATAAAGCTATATAAGCCAAACTTTCTGCAGTCGGTTCTCTTACGTACCCCACCATACACCATAAAAATAATTGAAACCACGGCCACCTCCCATACAAAGGTTAGGTTGAAAATTATTAAAAGTGGGTTAACTCACTAACGAAAAACTTCAGAAACACTAAATTTTACAGAAGAAGTAGCAGAAGGAAGCTGCACTCAGATTTTTTTACAAAATGAAAAATGGGCGTGGCATCTCCGACTTATGGGTCAAAAACCATATCTCAGGAACTACTCGACCGATTTCAATGAAATTCGGTATATAATACTTTCTTGACACCATGATGACACATGTGAAAAATGGAAAATCGCTTCACAACCACGACTACATTCCTTATAGCTCAATTTTGAATTCCATCTTATTCCCTCACTTTATAATGTATACATAAGGAACCAATGAAGATAGCGGAATAAAACTTTACACAAATAGTGCATATCATTTCTGGCTTCACTTGTGAAAAAATTGTCGAAAACGGACTATAACTTTTCAAGGCCCCAGATATTGAACATGTTGAACTCATCGCCTAAGGATACATTTTAACCAAAAATATGGGTAAAACTCTCAGATAATTTAATGTAATTCAGAGGAAATTATTTTCTTCTAATAGTGTGTCTCTGTTCCAAAAATTATTAAAATCGGGTCATAACATCTCCTTGCTCCCATATACCTAATTACAGGTTTTTTAAAAACACGGTGAGCTTTATTCCGCATATATGTATTGGTTAATATGTCAGATATCTTAGCAAAATTAAGTGAGCGTATAGTCTTGGATATAGTGTACATTGCTGGTGAAAATTTGTGAAATCGGTTCAGGAATTACCTCAGCCCTCATATACTATATATGACGATTTTCGTTATTCTATTAAACTTTATACCGAATTTATGGGTAAATTTGTAACGGGTGATTTTTTTGAGGTTAGGATTTTCATGCATTAGTATTTGACAGATCACGTGGGATTTCAGACATGGTGTCAAAGAGAAAGATGCTCAGTATGCTTTGACATTTCATCATGAATAGACTTACTAACGAGCAACGCTTGCAAATCATTGAATTTTATTACCAAAATCAGTGTTCGGTTCGAAATTTTTTTATCGACAAATTTTGTTCAGCGATGAGGCTCATTTCTGGTTGAATGGCTACGTAAATAAGCAAAATTGCCGCATTTGGGGTGAAGAGCAACCAGAAGCCGTTCAAGAACTGCCCATGCATCCCGAAAAATGCACTGTTTGGTGTGGTTTGTACGCTGGTGGAATCATTGGACCGTATTTTTTCAAAGATGCTGTTGGACGCAACGTTACGGTGAATGGCGATCGCTATCGTTCGATGCTAACAAACTTTTTGTTGCCAAAAATGGAAGAACTGAACTTGGTTGACATGTGGTTTCAACAAGATGGCGCTACATGCCACACAGCTCGCGATTCTATGGCCATTTTGAGGGAAAACTTCGGAGAACAATTCATCTCAAGAAATGGACCCGTAAGTTGGCCACCAAGATCATGCGATTTAACGCCTTTAGACTATTTTTTGTGGGGCTACGTCAAGTCTAAAGTCTACAGAAATAAGCCAGCAACTATTCCAGCTTTGGAAGACAACATTTCCGAAGAAATTCGGGCTATTCCGGCCGAAATGCTCGAAAAAGTTGCCCAAAATTGGACTTTCCGAATGGACCACCTAAGACGCAGCCGCGGTCAACATTTAAATGAAATTATCTTCAAAAAGTAAATGTCATGAACCAATCTAACGTTTCAAATAAAGAACCGATGAGATTTTGCAAATTTTATGCGTTTTTTAAAAAAAAAAGTTATCAAGCTCTTAAAAAATCACCCTTTATGTTATCTTAATAAAATATCTTCAATAAATTGCCAGAGTATAAAATGTTCGGTTGCACCCGAACTTAGCCTTTCCTTACTTGTTGTGCACGATAGGATTTAGGTAAGAAGATTGTGGATGCCAATCTGGCGCACTAATGTTATTGTCCATTTGCGAGTTGCCCTTGCAGTGTGTTTCCGATCATTGTCCTGTTGGTGGACAATATCTGACTAATTTTCAGCTAAGTCCCCACAGTGCCAAGTAAATGACTGCACGGAATCTCAAAATAAGACTCTGCTGTCTTTCGTTTTACAATATTCGCCAAACCAACAAACACCATTGGTCGTCATGTATCCCCACACCATAATGGAACCTCATTCAAACTTCAGCATAGGCTTATGCGTGGTGAGCCTCTAATTTAGCACCCTTGTATCTCCGGGTCCATTCGATCACAAAAATTTATTTGGCTTTATATTGGAACGCTACCTTAAACCCCAACCAAAGTAATCAGTTGGATTTGTATTTGACTGCATTTGTAAGACGGAATGAAGGAAGTAATGGCTATTCAACGGAAGCATGATCATTTCTTGAGTCACTGTGAGTTAGAAAAAAATGTCTCTGTCAAAATATCTTCCGCCTGGCACTCAAAATTTTCAACTCTATTTACTCAAAATTGTTTTTTCATAAGCAGCCCATGTAACACCTTAACTTATCGACCCATCAGTATGAAAGAGCTGACTATAATGTGTTTTTCTATGAAGGCTTTTGTTGCTGCCTCGTTTCACAGTGCGTACGCTGTGTTATGGCAAAGCAGGGTTGCATGACAAGTAAATACATTTCCGTGTTAGTGCTGCAACCCTGTGCGCAGCAACACTGTGCACACAGTGGTCGTAAACGAAAATAGTAGCAAAGAAATCGTCCATCGTACTGGTTGTTCATCCAGTAGTGTCGCGGTTCGTAATTCTTGTGCACAACTTGTGTATTAGCTGGTTTTTCACTGCGGACATACGTTTTGCGGTTGAATGAAACTTGTGCAGCAACAGCAAAGTACCCCGCCGACTCCGATTTCGTCGTTTTACTTGTACGTACAAACTAACATATGTGTAGCTTCTGGTTCTATGTGAAAAGTAGACCACACCGCAGACACCGGAAGTGATGTTTTTTTACTGATTGACAAAATTCGAAAAATCAAATGAAATCTGTAATTATTTGCCAAAAGATATACGAATATATATGTGAAAGAGAAATCATAAAGAATATTATACGCTAAATGAATGAACGAAACAAATCAATAAGTGCAAAAAATACTCGTTTGCCAGCCTAAATTGTGCCAAATGTGTATACAAAGTGATAGCTATTAATTAAACTGTGACTCGTCAATTAAGTGCGAATAAAATGAAGTTGTCTAAAAACAAGTGAAAAGTGTACAGAAATTATAGTTTTATATACGAACGCTTTATATGCGTAAATATGTATTGAGATAAGCGCAATCGAACTATTTGCGATTGGGCCTGGTGACCTACGCAATTTTATGGCAAATGTAGCAAAGCCAATAATTTGCTGCCCAAAGTACCACCAAAGTCATCTCGCCGTGTACAATTGACATTCCACACCATTACGGCTTTACGGCTATAAGTCAGTTCATTCACAAATTTGACTGCTTTGGCAGAATGCAAATACCCATACATATGTACGTACATAATATGTACATAGTAGATATGTATGTGTGTATGCACACTTAATGACAACGGCTACAACAAAATACCATAGATAGCAGAGCAACGGCAACGACTACGCACAATTTGCCGAAATGCCGAAAATACCCACGTCCATATGTACAACACGTACATATTTATTTATATAGGCTTGAACTCTAGCAAACAGGCGCACATTTGAAGTTTCACACGTACTTGTGCACGCAATATGCATAAGACGATGCACATAAATACATATGTATATATGTATGTAATGACATCCTAAAAACCTGAGCCACAACTGAAGCAGATTTTTATGAATGAACTCAAATTTCCCATTTCCTCTGTTACGCACCCCGATTACCCATATACTCGCATAGCAGCTATGCAAACAAGCAAGACAAACTCGTTTATGCACCCTCTCACTCTAGCCAAAGTGCCGTCATTGCGTTTGGACAACAAAAAAATTAATGGCTAGGCTTCGATAAACATTTGCACTGACTTAACAGCGAAGCTTGTACAGCACACTGTTAACGCCAAAGTAAAAAAAAAAACAGAAAATCTCTTGCTGTAATTTATATAAAGGATTTCCTCTTCGTTTCCAACTTCATGTCGTTTCGGCTTACGAAATTTCTCACCTGTCCATAGCTAAATTTCATTCTCAAACTGTTTCATGCTAATTGGATTCTTGTACACGGTTAGAAGCAGTCGTTGGCGAGCAGGAAATTTGAGTTGGAATACTTTTAGTAAAATTCTCATTGCAACAGAATATAAACTTATGAATAAATGTAAAACTAGTTTGAATATTAATAATCAATTACGAATTAAATTATTAAAATTACTGTTAGTGTTCTATTAAGTGGAAGTGCTTTGAAAAATTACCAATAACATTATCAAATAATTTGAACTATTGGAATAATTATAAATTTGTGAATGTATGAAATTTTACAAAATTAAATTTTATGTGAATAAAAGTTTTGTTTTAGAAATAGTCATAAATGCAAGCTCACAAAACTTACATTAGAAAATTATAAAACTGTGATGAAAAAAAATTAGAAATAAAAATATGTGACTTATTGAGTGTATTTAAATAAAATATTGTTTAATAAAATATAGAATTGTGTGTTAAAAATGTACTACAACAATTTTGTGTTATTGTAAATTATGGTTTTGAAGATTTTTTTAATTAAATTAACTTATGTGTTGTGTTTAATTTCAGTTATAAATTACCTACAAGTTATGTTTACCCAAAAGAAGACAACTAATTATTTAAAAACAAATGAGTTAATTACAACAAATATCCTTATTTCAAAAAAAGATTTGTGCTAACCGCACGCATTTAATGCATTAAATATAAATAAACAACGGCAACACTGCAGCACTAAAGTGTAGTAAAATTTCCCTCGTGTAACGAACACGATATTGTGTGGAACTGGAGAATTAACGAAATGCATCTGAAAAAGAAATACGAGGAAAGAGACGACCACAGTATGGAACATACAAGCATTAGTTATGGATCCAACATGGCCGATAATACACGCGAAGTACGAATTGAAGAGCAATTAAAAGTGAAAATTGGTATGTAAATTAGTGCAAATTACTATTAAATTAACTGAAAAAGTGCAATTCGGTATCAGTTGTTCTCACCCGTGTGGAATATTTGCATTTCCGTGGGTATTTTGTTGGGCATTCGTGTGTGCATTGGAATGTTGTTGCTGGTCGCGATTGATGCGCGTTATTTGTGTATATGTGTGTGTTGTATTGTGCGTTGTTGGTTCGCTCGTTCACTTTCTAGCTTAAAACAATACATATTGTGTGAAATGGAACGCCAACATTACATATTGGATTTTATAAAACACTTTCATATTTGTTCCAACAAAATTAATTAAATAGTGTAATGCAAAGTGTTGTAATTAGTTATAAACAATGAGCATATATGCATTAACAGAATTTGGCGGTGAATTTTGTGTGTAAAATACTTACAAAATCAAGACGATTTGAATAACACCGAGCAATAAATGAATAAGAAACATACAGTGGCGGCATATGCATATATATTTATTTCTTTTTCTCCTATATTGTGTACCCATTTGTTGCTTTCCTTCACACACACACACACACGCACACACCATATTTGTGATATTTCGTGAAGGTGTTGATTGAAAACGCTTTGAAATCGGAACAACAATGAATGCCTATACAAATGCAGCTGCTTGCTGCTTGCCAGCTGCCGACACAGTGCTCTATCTGTTTGCTTGGTGCTTTTGTATTTCCCTCTACGTCCCTTTATGAATGAATTTTTCTGTACACTTCTGTGTACTGGAATTGCGCAGGGCTACTGCTTGATTCTTTGTGTAGATGTGCACACTTGTGTTATTGCTGTTGTTATCATTTTGTATGTGGGTTTCATGAATGAACGGAATGTTATGGTAAAGCGAACGCACAGCGCTGATTTGACAAGTAGGTAGGTAGGTTGAACACGATTAAGAGTAGGCCTGTTCGAGATGTACATATGCCTCACAGGTTTTTGTTTAATCTGTGATTGAAAGAAAACATAATCCATATTTCGACATTTTTTAATTTTATCAAAAAAATCTTGGGTAATAAATAATCAAATTCGAAACTTCTTAGTTAAAGCAGATGTGTTGTGTCACTTCCAATTTTGTCTGTAGTTAATTTATTTGGCAAAACTTTATTTCTAAAGCTCGGCCATTTATTCGACAAAGTAGTATAATAGCTACTTGTTAATTACGATTACATTCGAAGTTTACAATGGCTTTTCATTATTTAAATTATTTAGGAAGCATAACTCCCACTTAAAAAATTGGAACTGGATATTAAACAAAATCTATGCTTGCAATCATTTTATGTAGGTGAAGAAAATTATCTTAAATTCAGAACATATCGTCCTATTATGTGTAATCATAATTACATATATGAAAATAATAAAAATATAGGTTATTGTACCCTCTTACTATCTACCCCAACATGTTTATAATAATGGAAAATGAAAATATGTTGAACTATCAGTTATAACTGTCACCTAATCTTGCTGTGACCTCAAAATGCATAATATAATACAAATAGAGAGATAGATATAGATAAATTAATCAGGGGACTTAAAGTACAAACCGGCAGCAAATGTTTATTGTTACTGAATACTAAATATGCTGTTCAATTTTCCTTTTTAATATTGTTTTGAGAAATGATTGCTGTTAAATATATAAAATAAGTTTAAATAATATATTTTATATACTTTGCTCTCACAATTAGCTTTATTCGCTATATCTATATCGCTATGTGTGATATGTATCTAATCACAGTCAGCATAATAAAATTTTTTATACACAAATGGCAAACGCGCTTGCTTTACTAACCGCACCACACCCATCTTCGCAAATAAGATTTCTTTATGCCAACACACGGTTGGATATACATATTATACGTCCGTGTGTGCTATTAGCTCGCTTTGCTGCCAGTTGGTCTATCATATTTGTAACATTACGCTTTTTTATAAGTCTATAAGTGTGATTTCTTTTCTTTGTTATTCAACCCCATAATTTTATGCAAAGTCGCACTTTGTTACTTTCAACTTTTGATTTCCGTTTCTCATCATATGAATTTTTCACGTATGACAGAACCACAACAAACGCATTAAAACATAGCAAATATGTAGCCAGGCATAAAAAGCCAACTAAGAAATTTAACATACTACACCTATGGATGTACAAATGTGTATGTAAGTGTATCGTCTTTGGACTTTTAATGCTGAAGTCGTAGCTTTGGTTTTTGCACGCTCCGTCAAGCTTGTCGTTGTCACTACTTGTATATTTGACTGGGTATATTCATAAATATGTATGTTATACATATGTTGTTGGTTTATGTTGAGCTTCCTGTCTCATCGCCCTAGTTGCCGTCTTATTGGCTGGAAGCATTCATTACCTGTTTTCTTATCTGTGTGTACATTTCTTGCTCCCTAGTGCAGAATAAAATATGTGACTATTAGTGCTTGTCTGAATTTAATAATACTTTGGATACATAGTTATAAGCAGATAGGTTTGTAAAAACCGCTTATGTAACTTTTCAATTAAGCATTGAGCAATATTGCTCTTGTAGAATGAATGTTTTAATAATAAAATTATGCTGAAAAGCATTGAAATTATCAAATTACTTAGAATAATTCTTAAATTGAAACACTTGTAAATATTTCAAAGGGAATTTTTAAATTTATGTGTTATCACATAATTCGCATAAAAAAGACTGATACAATCAAAAGTTATTCAATACATTATTCCACATTTACTTGTTTGGTTCTTTGGAAAAATAAAAAAATGATAATTCGTGTACAGAAAATAAAATCACTACATTAAATAAAAGAGATTGCGAAAATATGAACGTGAAGAACTCAAGCATACATTCTTTGGCTAAAATTGTATGAAGGGTTTTTCTTATTATTTTTTTATTCATGAAATTAAAGTCATTCTATGTTGACTTGGAAAAAAACTTAAGATATTTGGTATTGGGATAGAGATATGAGAACGGAATTCCAATAAGCTAAACTTTTAAGTATTATTAGAAGCGGTAGGCGAAATATTTTAATTCAAATAGCATACTAATTTTCTGCTCCGTAGAAAATGTTCAATCAAATGCATTTAGGTTATGGAAACTTTTACTTTTTTCAAAGAAATCTGAAAGTATTAATTATGTATATACGCTACTAATACTTAATGTATGTATGTATATAATTATTCCTCCATACTAAATGTACGTTTCCGTTTACGGCTAAAAAGTTTAAAAAGTAATACTATCTTACATCAATAAATAATTCAAAGGTAACTTGCGACGCAAATATTTATATTTATTACCTACAATTTATACAAATATTCTTATCATACGATATTCCGCAAGCACGTTTTCCGGTGTTTATAGTATTATATTGTTATTGTTTTTTTTTGCTTTGGTGTTTTTTTGTGCTAACAAGTTTAATCTCGTACGTCATACAGCAAAAATGAAAACAGCTTACTGTTGTCGTAATTAGTTTAAATTAGTTACGTATGTATATATGTATATTGTTTAAAATAAATCTTATTAACAAATAGTAGAATTTACTATTAAAAAAACGAAAATATCGTAGCTTGATGAGTCACATTTTGTGTTATAGACTTAAGCAAAGAAATTGAACACAAAAACAAAAAATATTGCGCTCAATACAATAACGCTGAAACAATTAGTCATGCGCACAGCCAATTGTGGACATCAAGTCCATAATGTACACAGCCAAACACATTTATAAACATTGAGCGTTGACAGAGCAGGAGGCAAATTTGGTCAGTAGCGCAATGGAACGACTTCAAAGTAGATTTGAACTTTTTTTCATGTCTCTTTATTATATTTTATTTATTGTCCAATTGGCTGTTGTCAAGTATTGTATGACGAATTTATTGCCTCCACAACCGACACATCTCGTGCTCGATTTCAACGCATTTACACCACCAAGTGCTCTTAAACTTACCAAGTCATGGTTATGTGTCTCATATGACCGCAAAAAAAGGGCTTAACCGTCAACGGTGTATGAGCTTAGTCGTGTTCATAACGAATCGGCCACAGGAGAGTAGACCACACAGCGGCGGTTGAGATGTTACAACAACACTAATTGTGGTCAGTATGTTTGTGGGCAACTAAGTTGTGTATAGTTAGTTGTACGATTTGTGGCTTGTTACCTAGCGCGTCATAATACTCAAGCGAGATATTACAACAGTTGCAGGCGCAAGTGCGTGCGTCAAACCACCCAACTGCTGGAGTTTGAAATAAAATGTTTGTTGTTTATGCTTGTAATTGTGTAATTGTTGCTGCTATGATCATCATTTTTTTTAATTTGTGTATTGTTTTCTAAGACTTTATTTTTTTCTTGTTGTACTCTGACGTACGCAGTTAACGTAAAAGTTTAAGAAACAGCAATAAAAAATAACAACAGATATACAACAAAAAAAAATAATTCAATTACAAATACATGCCTCCGTTAAATATGTATATGTAATGTTTATATTGTTAGCATTAGCCTGCAGAGAACCAAAATTGGTCAAAATTCAATTTACTGTAAAAGGTAATTAATTAAAAGCTCAAAACAAGCAGCAGCCACTTGAAGCAATTGTTTTAATTGCAGACACGATCCTTTATAAAATCCCATTGTAGTTTTGTCTGACCAGTTGAATAGTTCGTTGAAACTTGTTTTAAGCATTAATTTGGTTGTTGTTATTTTGTTATTGTAGCACACCAAATTGGTAATGTTAATCGTTACATAATTATTTTTATTGTTGCCAAATTAAACGTACTGCTTACTGCCTGAAGTGAAGATTTTACGATATTGTTAGTTTGTTATTTTAAAAACTGGAACTAAAAATAAACGTTATCTTACATTTTTTCATATATTTGAGTATATTTATGGATCTGACGACCTTATCGTGCATTCGATAATGGATTACCGTCAATCTGAGTTTAATTTCAACTCATAATATAACTATATAATAGCAGTCATCGATTGGCTAAGCAAGCGTTATAGAGAAGTCAATAGAACGAACTATCCAGTAATTCAAACAAACAGGCAACACTTGTGGTGCAACCCTGCGCTAAAATGTCCACTTATATATTTTCAACTAAATTATCTGATTTAATATCTATCAAAAACTATACAATTTCGGGAAAGCTTTTTACTACTCGACTCATAATAATATCTGTTAATCTTGTGTACGTTGCTTATAGCGAAAAATACAAATTTTCAAAAGGAAATTGAGAGACTTTATTTAATTAGACACCATGTAGTTTTTGTAAACATATTTGATTATATATTTTCCTTGTTCTACTTCTTAACAATAATGTATCCAACGAAAACATTTAGCTATGTATTTCTAAGAAGGGCAGTTGTTTTCATCAAGCATTTTTCTTTGTAGCTGTCTCTATTCCACATATTTATTTTTTCGTCTCTTTTCCTTTGTATAATATATTTTCATTTGAACTGAACCTACACTTATTAGTTAAATTGTGTGCCATACCATTTTGCAATGTTGTTGTATTTGTATTTTTGTATTTTGTTGCTCTTATTGGTGTTGTTGTGCTTTTAATTACATATTTCACCATCAGCGACTAGATACACTAATATTGGCATACTCCAGGCGTTTGGCCAGTCAGCGAGTGCGTTGTCTTAATTGCTCTACGACGCCACCGCAAGTTGTATGAACCTAATGCTCATCGGCTATTGTTTATGCCAACGCTGACGATGACTTCTAACAACTTCACAGCAGTGAAATAAAACAAAGAACACTGCACGCAGCTCTAATGTGTCTAAGCAAAATTTAGTTATACACGTCCGTAATTAACGCAAGCGTAGAATTGTTAAAAAAAAAAACTTAACCCAACTCATTAGAACGACACAACTTAAAGAAAAACAAGGTATCACTACAATTGCTGGAAGAAGTGTAGAAAATTGCTTGAATTGTGTAAAGTAGCTACAAAAAAACACGATGTTGTTATACAACTTACAACAAAAAGTACAAGCATATTAACAACAACAACGACATCAACTAAAAGCTACAAGTAATACAAGGGAAAACGCAAGTTTGTCTTCATAGAAATTTACTAAGCTGTAGTCAAGCCAAGTTAAGTCAGCGAGGCGGCTTGTCTACACTTGAGTCGAGCGCGAACATTGACTCTGACTTTGACTTTTCTTCTATTCCTTGCTGAAGTTACAATATTTAGAAAAAAGAGTGGAAAATAAAGAAATACGATGCAGAAAACATTGTAGAATTGTACACGCATCATCTACACGTAATGTCGACTGTTGTTGTTGATATGTTGGCTTAAACACGCAGTTGTTCATCATCATCATTATCGACAGCGTCATAATTACACTCATCAGCATTACAATTACGCATCCGTAGCTATATACATATGTACATGCGTAGATCTTTAAAGAAATACAATAAATGCGAATGATATATATGTATGTATTTACACTATTTGTATGCAGGATTGTGTGCTGCCACATAAGTATCACTGTACAAGTCTACCATAATCGAAAGCAACAATATTTCTGTGCCTGCATATTGCTGCGGCTTGGCGGCACTATTCTATTTCACGCCGCCTGACCCCATGGGGTTCAACTCAGCCCCAGTTTAGAGCTTACACGCATTAGTCGCTGCAGCTCTGTAGCTGACCTTAAAATTAGAATTGACTTTTAATACGCGCACACACTCTGTAAGCATATGTATAAATGTGATATATATGTAAATAATATCGACATACATACACCCAGATGTATATAGTGCATATGCTAGTAAAATTAGAATAAAATAGTGCGGTGTTTGCTACCTCTACCTCGTCTCCACTTTCAATTTGGCCCCCATTTGTTCTTGTTGCTGCGGTGCTTGGGTGTGTATAGTTCATATATGTTGTACGAACCCATGTGTATGTACAAGTAAATGATCCTTTGACATTTACGTGCTTACCGCTCATAAATGTATCTAACTAGATTAAACTCACAAGCAACTACAATATGCTGTGCTGATAACAAGTAAGCTCATAGCGCTAATGGGTTGTGTTTAGAAAGTACGAGTACAGAAAAAAATTGTAGCACAATAAAATAGTTTTTTGCATTTCATGTATTTTTCATTGAATTGGCGCAGTTTGTTTTCAGCAAACAAATGTAGCAAAGGCGAGTTTCAATTTTATGAGCCAAAGAGCATTATAAAAACTCCTTCGAAATTTCCTTTAAATTGTTTATGATTTTTCTTTAATTAATTAATCACTGTAAAAGAAAGTTTGTAAACAACATTCGCTAAAGTAACGTAAGCAAAACTGTGAAACAATTAGCCCTGCAGCGATTCATTCTTTTTCTGGACATTAATGATTCGATCTTAAAGTGTTTTCGCACAGCCAAAGTAATTTAGTACATTAAGGTTGGATTTGAGAAACCCGTTTTTGTTGTTCATAAGAAGTTGGTAAATTTGAACAGCTGATCGCTATTTTATCAAAAACCACAACAAGATTTAGAGCGTGGAAAACAACCGGCAATTTGAATTCCATTTATAACTAGATTTTTATTCGATTAAAAATTAATGTAGTAAAATAAGATTTTTCTTTTGTATGGTAAATCAATCTAAATTAGCGCTTAAATCGAGCAAAGGCCAGTTAATTGTTCAATTAACACCTGTGCGAAAGGCTATTACTTAAGTTCTTTATAAAATTTGAAGTTTCTAATTGTTATTTTCCCTTGCAAAGTCTCTTGATACACTCTCTGGACACAAAATAGTTGTCTTCGTTTCGACATTTCTCTGCTCGCTATTTTGAGTATTACTCTCTTCTTGTAAACGACGCCCCTTAATTTAAATTATTTTATACACACACATAAATCATTTTGAGTCTGTATGCATGTTGTTATATTTTTATCGCTTGCGTAAATTAGGCCTCAGGCCTCCGGTGTTTATCTTGCCTTTTCAATGTTTACACCAACCGTCTATCTGTTGTCTCTAAGTTAATTTACGCACAGTAGTCTTTCGTTTTTGCTGTTCGCAAATATTTTATCACTTTCTCTTCAAATTCCATAACTTAATCTTACTAGTGCAAGACACTTGGTAGATAATGTTTGTATAGTTAATTGCGACTGTTTTTGTTTAGTCTAAAAATTAGTTTGTCTAATGAAAAAATAAAGAAAGCAAAAGAAAATTTGACATTTCATGATTTGTGAACCACACGAATATCACCCCGCTGCTACATAAGCTAGAGGTTAATAGCATATAATGATGCAAAATTTTTTTGGACGCAGACTTTCTAGCATCAATTAAGGGAGAGTTTTTTTTTAAATGTCAATTGTTATTTATAGAAATATTTAATAATTAATGTTTATGAGAAAATTAATAAAAATATTTTTTTTTATTATTTAATTATTATTATTTATGTATATTCGAGGAAACACAAATTTTTACAAACAGTATTAGAGCTGGTGCAATCAGAAGAAGCAACAAAATGCCCTCTTATGTTTCCACAAAAAACCAGCTAAAACTTAAATGAACTTTTATACATATACACATATGTATATGTATGTACTTGTAGCAATCATTTATGTATGAATATATAGGCGAAACACTCGCCTTGGGTAAAAAAGCAAACTAAAACGGAAATACGCATAACTATTGCATCGGCAGAGCAGATGGAAATTCGCCGGTGTTGCGTAATACCTTCTTGTTGCTGTCATTGTTGGTGCTGCTGTTCGTTTTCTTTTGATGTTATTATTGTAGATATTCTTTTCATGTGACCAAAGCTACATCCTGGTGCCTGCCGCGGTAGCTGTGTGCGCATGCACACTTTGGATCATTTCATGCGAACGAGTTTTTTTTTGTTCACTCCTCCTTCTTCCGCTGATTTTGCACTTTAGAGCTTTGTCGACCGCTGAAGTTCTATTGTTCAGTTCATTTTTGCAAGCTGATAGTTTTCTTTGGCGAGCACAGTTGAGTTGGGCAGCCCACCATGGCGGCGCGATGAAGAAATGCTGTGTCATCAGCATCCCTTGTTCCTGGAAATAAAACTCACACACATATATGTAGGTAGATGTGTATTTACACAATTAGATACAGTCATGGAAATGAAGATCGGCAGGCAAGAGTTCATACGTTCATATGATATACATATATGTATGTACATATATCAAAGTACAAAGGGTTACTTGAAAGGAAGTTAAAGAAGTTTCCAATATTCTTAAAATTTTAATGTTTCCAAACACTTTAAGCGTTTTTATCTGAAATAGCCATTGCAAATTCTAGTTATAGTAGCTAAGGCAAGTAGACCAGCATTCATTCATGATTAGCGACTAAAAAACCACGAGTTTTATAACAAATAACCAATAGCATTACTCACCATTATTATGTAAATATACCGCGTCTACAGGAAAACCAAATCCGTACATTACAACAACTAATTTCTTAAACTACACTCCAGTGCGTAATTACCATAAATAAGTATATGCATATCTGCTTGCTTTCCCCATCGTCATTTATTCTATTTTAATCATGCATTGGACATTTGATGAAATAAGTCCGCTGTTTTAAATTATGGCTCACTCTTTGCGAACACGCAACTCACTGGTCATTGGTCCAAACAAAACTTGGTTGTAAACACAGTTTTTTTTTCTCGCTTTACTACAAATCAAGCTATCGGACACACAGCGCAGTATAGCATTGCCATCGGTGTGTGTTGTGTTGCAGGTCAATCGTTACGCTGCTGTTGAATGAGAACTGTGCTTCATGATCTTCATCATCTCCTACCATGTGTGTAAGCACATGTGTTTTTTTTTCTCTTCCATGTATGCGGTTGTTGGTCGGGCTTCTTTTCCTGCCTGCCAGCCTGCAGGTAAACGTTCTACACATTTTATCTTAACCGAATGCACCGGTCGACTCACTATCTTTGGTGTTGTTGTAGTGCTGCTTTATTCTTTTTTATTTTGCTTGCACAGATCCATGCACATCTGTATGTGTACGTGTATGAACCAAGTTCAATTTCCGGTCTTATAGCTGCGACTGCATCGGTACAATACACTTTGCGCTAAAGTAATAAAACGGCGTTGACTTTGCTGTTGTCGTTGCCGTTGCCGTTGCGACTGCCGTTGATGATGATGCAGCTAATGAAGCTGCTTTGGGTACATGCATATAGTATACTCGTTTTAACTGCACTTTGTACAAGTGTGCTGGCCCACGCCTATTACAACACATCGTTTCAGACGACTGGTACGAGTATATTAAACCTGTACGTAGTACATCCGCACATATTGATGCAGACACATGCACAATAGAAGAGATTGCTTGCATTTATACACTGCTGGAAATTTTGGGTTTCTTTCTTCATAAAAGAACTAACGAATTAGACACTTTAATGGCCGTAGCAGTTGCAATGTGTGTACCGTTTGACATTATTTTTCGTTGAAGAATACAATTCAGGGTATTATGTATAACACTAATACCTTTTTATGTATTTCTCCATCCGTTTATGCATTAATCCGAATTCTATTCTACTAAGTCACTATAAAATGTTAGTCTTCTTTCTTAAAAATAATTTTTGTCACTTGTATAGACAGCTTCACTGGCTTTTATGTGCGCTCGATTTACAGTTGAAAAGTGTTTGACTATTTTTGAACTGGTTATGAATTGGTTTCTATCTTTCTTTCAAAGTTGCCACTAGAATAGTCACTTGTAGGCATACTAATATGAATATACATGTGCGTATGTACTATATATCGTATATTATATTATGATAGTAACACGTTCTGTTATTCATTTTGCCCTCATCGAACGCTTTACTCCGCACACACAACTGTTTTCTTCTTCGGTTTTTATTCAAGTCTGCTATTTGTATGTTTATTGCAGCTGCAGTTTATTGAGTTTATTTATTTCCCATCTTTCACTCATTAATTATAGTTTCCTTCCTTAGATTATATTTTGTAAATGCAATTGCTCTCTGGATTTGTAGTTTGCATCTGGTCAGCAGAATACACATTTGTTCGATATATGTAGGTTCAACAGAAAAATTGCTAACTGCCGTGTTTCCTCTCGGAAAAAAATGTATACTTTCTTCATATTTTCGAGAGGAACTATTGATCCAATATTTTTTTCTATATAAATATGTAATTAATTGGATTTTTATGAAATAATAAAATATATATTCAAGACCATATTGAGTGAATAGTAGAACCATTATCTCATTTGTGTAACCTCCTCTTGAACCTATAGAAGTATTTGAGCATCTTTGTAAAATATAGTATTTCATAGCATGCAGGAAACTGACTGCACAAAAAGTTATAAAACAATATACTGTTGAACTTCCCTCGCTCAGGTTAGATAGACTGCCGAGTTACGAAAGGTAATTCGTATGAAATTTTACTTATAATGTAATATAAGATCGAATCATTAATGTCCAGAAAAAGAATGAATCGCTGCAGGGCTAATTGTTTCACAGTTTTGCATTATATGAATTGCCGTAGCGTTGAGCGTAATTTCATAATGTGTAACTTATTATATATTTTATTTCTTTTATTAATAGATTTTTTAATGTTTAAACTTTTGCATTCTTTCCTTTGAAGTGCAAACTAAAGCGTTAAGTTGCAATCAAATTTTATTTTATTAAATTCAGGTGCATCTGAATTTAAATTAAGCAATAAAATTAAAATGAAGGTTAGAGTTTTGGAAATGCTGTTGAGTTGACAGTTCTTTGTCGGAAGGGTTGCTAATGATATAATGACATACTAAATACATACTAAAGATCTCTTTGAAATAATTCTATTCTCAACTATACATCTGAAGTGATTTATGATGCATTTTGATTTGAAAACACAAAATAAAAATTAACCGAAACATTATTTTTTTTGGCATACAAAAACAAATACTGTGGAACTTCCATAACTCGAACTTTTGGAGTGGCAATAGAAAGCAACTTTCATAAAAATTTCGTTCCATAAATCGAACTTTTCGACAAGGGCATAATATAAAATTGTAATTTTACTATCGAGGCAGAATGCATGCAAATAAAACTTTATACGAAGTCAATAAATGAAACAGTGTATAAATCTATATTTTACAGCTTTTTTGGAAATTTTTTTTGTTATAATGAAAATTCTATAACTCGAAGTTTTTTTGTGGATTATGGTGATTCGAGTTATAGAAGTTCCACTGTAAAAAGTAATTTTGATAATTCGTAGTGGACATTGCAATTATTAAATATTTAATGACAAATTTTTCAGTTTACTTTGATTTTAGTTCACCGAATATTTACTTTAAAATATCATTGAGGCGGTGCGCTATGCAATTATTTATTTTAACGCGCATATATTTATCGTGCCTGCCACCAAATAAATTGATATGCAGTTTTTAAACACAAATAATTATTTACGCCGTGCGCTACCGGTGTTCCGCTACCGTTCGTGCACTCCATAAATATAACTATTATTCAAATTTCTGTTTCATTTGCCGCTTAACTATTATTTACTTTTGTTTCTCTGTCGTGCGATATTTACTTTTTTATTATTTTTAACACACAATTCACCAACATTCACATATTACTACATATACATATGTACATGTGTGCTGTGTATCCAATGATAATGAAAATTTAAAGGGAAAATGCAAATTTTGCAAAAGCAAAATTATTGATTCAGCATTCGTTCAGCGCGATATTTCGCTGGAAAGGCGGCATTTGTGAGCTTGATTATAACTTTTGTATTTATATATTTATATGTATGTATGTGTGTATGTACGTGCATATATTGGTGCGTGTGCATTTCTTTGTCGGGATTTTTTTATTACGGAGCATATGTCCGTTCTTTACGGAATGAAAAAGTTTATAAATAATGCGTTTATAATTTCAATTTTGGTTTGGTTTTTAGTTTTTTTCTCAGAAACTCACTTGGATTATTTAATTTTCGTTATAATATATTTTATTTTTGTGAATTGAGTGAAGTTGCCTAAACCGCGATAAAGTGCCACCACAGTATGATGTGTCATTGCAAAATCCTTTCAATCAATTCATGATTTGGTTTACTGATTATTTTTATAATTGTTTTCTTGTTTTACTTTTAATATTTTTTTAATTTGCACGATTTCCTCTTTGATAACAAATTTTCGCTTAGTCATTTTGTAGTAAAATCGACAATGTATTTCATTAAGCTAAATTATATGAGGGTATGTGTACGTATGTACATATATGTATGTATCTATATTAGATATATAAAAGCTCTTATGACCATTTGTTGTCATGGAAAATTTCATTCATAAATATTTTTAATTGAATTGTCTTGTATAACACTAAATTGCAATTCTTTTTTTGTTTGTTTGGTTTGTGATTTCATTCATTATTTTATAAATGTCGAAATAATAAATAAAAAGAAACAAGTAAGATGAAAAAGGAAAAATAATCAGCTGTTTACTCAATTATCAAAGACCAAAAAATAAAAAAAATATATGTGTATAAAAAGATTAAAAATAAAAAATAAATTAATAAAAATAAAAAAAAATAATAAAAATAAAATAACAAATTATTAAAAACGATATGCGATTGCTAACACTTATAGGCTAAGTTTTGCTCTTGATTTATTTTTTTTTTTTTTAATATTTATATTAGCATATAACTTTATGGATATTATAAGTCAAAAATGTCCACCTGGCAAAAGGCGTTAATAAAGTGTAGAGATTTTGTAGCATAAGACCTATAATTCAATGTTATGCAAAATATTCTAAGGATTACTATAAATTTATTAAATTTAATGAATTGCTTATAAACGCTATTTGTGACACTTTCTAATCGGAATGCGCGTCTAGAAAACAGCTGTGCTAACAATGCAAGCAAAGCATTTGCTTATACTATATACAGATTTGTAACAGCCTTAAGTATAGTTATACATATATAAATATTTATATTTATAATACATTTGTATGTGTGTGCGTATGCCTTCAGCATTCCTTTGGTGGCATTCACTAATCGCCGCTGTCTAAATGATAAGATTACTTTGGCTCATACTAAGTACGTACTTAGCATATCGCTTCTATTTTATTTTGCTCATTTCCCTTCTATTAGCAGTTCATTCATTTGTTGATTTGCTATTTGCGCTTCATTTCCGCTTAGTTGCTATTTTTTCATTCACTATCGTAGATGTAGTTGTTGTAGTTTTTTGTTATTCTTATCTACTGCCCGGCTTTACGGTGCTTCAAGCGATTCGATATCATATGCGTTCGTCCCACAAACGCGAATACATAAATGTGTATGTGTTTTATATATACATAGTATATACATATATGTATATATACATATGTACGTATGTATGTATGTATGTGAGTGGCGTTTATTGACTGTTTTCGTAATCGTTATTTTTTATATTCTGGCAATTTTCTTGAATGGCGACACGGTTTCTCAATTCTCCCCACACACTTAGCACTTTTTGCGCGAGCGGAATGTCACGTCAAAATAAAGTAATTGCCTCGGTTAACGCAACAACACCTACAAATGTCTGCGCCTCCATTCAATGGGTGAAGTTCATTTCATTCATGTATACTGCTTATTCTTATCAATGAGTCTTGCTGGCAGCGTTTGCCAAACTTTTTGTTTTACAAATCCGCATGCTTTGAATTAAGATCATTGAAATTTTGAATTTGTATTTGTAGAATTTATTTTAAATAAAAAAAAATCAATAATTATGGTATTGCAGAATAAAATTTTCTAAAAAATAAAAAAATTAAAAAATTTGAATAAAAGAAATAACATGAACCCATATGAAGTATTTGAGGGAAGTGCGAATTGCCACATTTGTTTCTTTTCGCATACAAAGAATACTTCAGCAATACATATTAAAAATCGGTAGTCAGCAGAAATGTTTAGTTCCCTTTCACTGCGACTTCGCTGTCGTTAAATTAATGACACTTCCGCTCAGGTATTACGTTGAACGCCACGCGCTGCAAAACCAGCCGTACTTCCATACTAGGTACATATTTTTATTGCAGAGCACTGGTGTTCTCCGACCTTTACTACCGATATGTTTGTTTATATGCATGTACATATGTAGTATTTCGCAAATTCTTATACTCGGCTCGTTGTACTCATTCCCTTTATACATTTTTTTTGTCCGTTGAATGACTTTGACTTTCCGCTGAAACGACATCGGCACAATGCCTTTATATGCGTGTGATGTGATGTGCCAATGCCGGCTTCTCCATCGTCAACGCCATGAATGGCAGGAAGTCACGTTTTCGCTTCCTCTGCTTGCGGCATTTTCATATGTTTTCTTTCAGTAGCGTTTTTTTTTTTTTCCTTTACATTCGGCTGCCTTGTCGCATTGCTATTAAACTATATACACATACACAGAGGTATACATATACATGTATATAGTATATGCGTGCCCCGATATGTATCTACAATAAAATATGCTTACATATGGCCTTTGAGGGTTTGCCAGCCTGGCAATAACTTGCGCCTTTGCCGCCATCACTAGTTTTGGGCACTTGGTCAAAAAGTTGGGCATGCCACTACCATTTTCATTCATTGATTTCTCTACAAGTTCGTGTTTAATATTTATTAAACATTTAATGAGTTATACGGCTGGCAGCAGGCAGGCAGGCAGGCACGTCAAGGTCGTAAGGCGTGGTGGAATTCGATTTCATTGGCCATTGATGACATGCCCTGACGTGAGTGAGTAAGTGGCTAGATTCTAGTATATACGCTATACGCTTTGTATACTATTGTATTATAGCGATTAGGAGAGGCGTGTGGAGCGAATGTATAGCACACGAATGCTTATGTGCTTTTTGTTTGAAAATTATTCGAAATCGCTGTGCTCAAACGAAAAGCTAACATGTGACGCATAATTTGAATACAATAAATTGTTGTATACATATATATATGTATGTATATACTTCTATGTATAGTAGCCATTACTAAAAGAAATTTTCTCAATATACATATGTATACACTCAAATATGTACTTGTGTATGCAAACTCATATTGGATCTTCTAAAAATTCGAATTGATTACAGTCTCATTTTTTCAAGCGAAATATACAATTGAATGCATTTCTTTTTTCTCGTAAATACATATTAAATAATTGGAATTTCCTTAATGATAAACAAATCTCTACACACTTTTTGTATTCGAAATCGAAAGTGTTGGTGAAATCAACAACCGATTTGCACATTCATGTTAAACTACATCATCAACACTTTTAAAATAATAACAAATACTAAAGTGTTTATGTTTTTTAATTCTTCCAGGAGAAGCCAAGAACCTGAGCAGTCGCAATGCGGCCAACACCAGTTGCAGCACACAAGGCGTTCGTGATGTATACTGCACAATCGCACTGGATCAGGAGGAAATCTGTCGCACACCTACCATCGAACGCACATTGGCGCCGTTTTTTGGCGAGGAGTATCAATTCAAAATACCACGACGCTTCCGTTATCTCTCCATATACGTGTGGGATCGTGATCGACATATGAAACAAGACAAACCAATTGGGAAGATAGCGATCAAACGCGAAGAACTGCATATGTACAATCACAAGGATAATTGGTTTGCATTGCGGCCGGTCGATTCGGATTCCGAGGTGCAGGGTATGGCGCACATTGAGGTGCAATATGAGGAGGTGCAACCGCCCGTACATGAGCAACGTATCAATTTAATACGACCCAGCGAATATGATCGCAGTGACATCATCGAAGATATTAGCCATCATCATCAGCATCAAGCGCATCTGAACGATTACAAAGAGAATAGTGAACTGAGTAATATACAACGTGGTTCCTTGAAATCACGCGGCCTCTTTGGCACACATAACGAACACAGTACGAATTGGAAGAATGTGATGGCCATGCGGCATGCTCGTGTTGCGGTCCGTTGTTTGGAATGTGTTGATTTGGCTAAAAAGAATGGTACTTGTGATCCGTATGTTATATTTACAGCGACTTATACGAACAAACGACAAGTGACGAGACGCACAAAAGTGCGTGAGAAGACCGTTAATCCGGAATACGATGAGACGGTGTACTTTGATCTCTGTATTGATGCTGATAATTCGACAACAAAGTCGATTTCCTCACATCATGATGCCAGTACAACGAACTCCAATAAGGGTTATACTATTTATCCGCTAGGCGGTGCTGATCTCTGTGAGATTTCCGTTGCTTTGTGGCACAATTCGGCGGGCATGGCGGATAAAGTGTTCCTCGGTGAAGTGAAAATACCCATTTCAAGTAAGCAACAACAAATCGTCGCCCAACAATCCGCCTGGTATTTTTTACAACCACGCTCAGCCAGTACAACGAATCGTTCGTTGTCGTCCACACCGCGTTCATGCGCTACCCCACCTGGTACACGACTCAGTTGCGACAGCACGATCGGTACGTTACGCCTGAAATTACTTTACACCGCCGATCATGTCTTCCCGCTGGCGACCTATGATGACCTAATGAACCTGCTATTAGAGTCGGTCGATCAACGACCTATCACAGTGTCCGCCGTCTCTATACTAGGTGAACTAGTGTCGTGTAAGACGGATATGGCGCAACCATTGGTGCGACTCTTCACACACACCGGACGCATTGCATCGATTATCAAAGCTTTGGCCGACTATGAAATTTCAAATCTCACTGATCCTACGACGATTTTTCGTGGCAATACGCTTGTTTCCAAGATGATGGACGAGGCTATGCGACTGTCTGGTTTGCCTTATCTGCATCAGACACTACGTCCGGTGCTCGCGCAAATACTGGCGGAAAAGAAACCCTGCGAAATCGATCCATCCAAAGTAAAGGATCGTTCAGCAGTCGATACAAATTTGAATCACCTGCAAGTTTATGTTGAACGTGTATTCGATGCAATTACGAAGAGTGCGGAACGCTGTCCGAAGGTGCTCTGTCAGATATTTCACGATTTACGCGAATGTGCTGGCCGACATTTCCCACGTAATCATGAAGTGCGGTACTCAGTGGTATCGGGTTTCATATTTTTACGTTTCTTCGCACCAGCCATACTAGGTCCAAAGTTGTTCGACTTGACGTCAGAACCACTAGTAAGTACTTACATATATTGGCTGGCACTTGGCTTTTTATTTATTAGTACATTATTATCTTATCTTTATAGGATCACCAAACGAATCGCACGTTAACGCTAATTTCGAAAACGATACAATCTCTGGGGAATTTGGTGAGTTCACGTTCATCACAGCAGCCAAACAAAGAAGAGTACACCGGTCAGCTGTATAAGCGATTCTACACGGAGAAACATGTGACGGCAGTTAAACACTTCTTGGAGGTGATTTCAACGCCCGGCGAGGATTGTCGACTGCAAGGAGATTCAGCCAATATATTGTTGCCAGTTGTGTGCCCTGCAGATGGTACACTCGAACCAGTATTACTTAAAGAGGGGTAAGTTTCGTAACTTCGTTACAGAATATTAAGTTTAAAGCTTATGGTCTATTGCTGGCATTTTCTAATCTATAAATATATATCAAATTTCGCTTTGTTCTTTTATCTTTGGGAAATATAAACACATTTGCACTACCACCACCACCATTTCAACGCAACCAACGCAAAATCATTGCTAACATCCACCATAAATTCATGTGAAATGTATTGCCAACTTAACTAACACATTTACTAACATAGCGATGGGTAAGGATTATTCAAGTTATTTGCATGCATTTTATTAGAGTTGGTTCGTCAATTATATTTTTGTATTTTTTTTATAATACTATGCGTATTTTGTTGTTTTATTATTATTATTTTTTTTTTGTTTTTTATTATTATTATTTTTTATAATAATTTATTATTATTATTTTTTATAATAATTTATTAATAAATTGCCCTATAAAATATTTTTTTTTTATAAATAAGCTCGTAATTTCAAAGTTAACTAAAGAAATCAACAACGTTGATTGGTGAACATATTTAAGTTTAATTTTCGTTATTATGAATGTTAATTTCTTGTAATATTTCCTCGAATCATATTTCTTAACGGATTATATAGTAATTTCGTAATTGGTCTTAAACTTGGACGACTATCACTTTTATTTATTGACGTCATATTAAATTAATTATGCATTATGAAACAGAAACAACAAAATATTTTAATAATTTAAAATATTTTTTTAATTTTTATAGAGTATTTGTTTTTGTTATTATTTTCTAATTTTATTATTATTATTTTTGTTATTATTTTCTAATTTTATTATTATTATTTTTTTAATTTAAATTTCTTCTCGTCGATTTTGCATTTTCTATTTTTCTATATAACATATTACACCGCACACGTGTATATACGCAACTAAATGCATATTTTATCACTAACCATTATGCTCACGTACACTTTTGCACATGCAGGATGATGACGAAATATCCACAGGGCCGTAAACGATTCGGCCGTCGGCGTTTCAAGCAACGTTACTTTCGTCTAACCACAAAAACCCTCAGCTATGCCAAATCAAAGGGCAAACAACCCATCTGTGATATACCATTGTCGGAGATTGAGCGCGTCGAGCAGCTGAATGAGAAGAGTTTTAAAATGCAAAACTGTTTTAAGGTGAGTAAAATGCAGTACACACATGTATATAAAATAAATTAATGAAAATCACCGGAGTGTAAGTGGTCAAATAACAAATCCATATTGAATACACACAATGCCCACATATTATGGATGTCATATACTCGTATGTAGACATATTCATTCGGGCTGTGCTGTAATTACGCGTAATTGCAAAGCCATTTATAGTTCACAATGTCACAACGCCATTGCTGTTAGGCTTTGATGTTTGCCAGTTAATATTGTCAACGCCAACTTATTGCATTTCGCGAATTCCAAATCGCGCTTAAAAGTGTCTTGTGCAAACCACTTCAATTTGCACTCACTTGTGAGCGCCATACAAACGCGTTTACACACATAATATAATTGTTGGCTGTATTGTTTGGACTAGCATTGGCGGTTGATTTCTTTTACAATTACTCAGACGCTCATAGGCGGTATTGCCTATTTTGCTGTTAATTGGCATTTCGTATTATTATTAAATAATTAAAAATATACTTGTGACACTTAATGGGTGTGACTTGTAAGAAAATTGATGAAATACAGCATAAATAAAATTATATGTAGATTTACAGAGTTGTGTCTGCCAAAAGAGATAAAAAAAAATTACTAAACAACCCACAGAGCAAATATTTTCTTCGATATTAGCATTTGAATAGCAACAGTGTGGCAGTAATTCTCACCACGCATAATACAATTGCTGCTTTAGAAATCTAAAATGCGCGGAAATCAAAATTTCCCTTTTGCTTTTTATAAAGTTCATAATACACTTTCTGTATATTTTTG
Source organism: Zeugodacus tau (assembly GCA_031772095.1). Taxonomy (NCBI): domain Eukaryota; kingdom Metazoa; phylum Arthropoda; class Insecta; order Diptera; family Tephritidae; genus Zeugodacus; species Zeugodacus tau. The sequence continues at coordinate 42,890,415 of CM062653.1, forward strand.
TATTATACTTACGCAAATATCTGTATAATTATGCACCAGTGCGTGCGCTGTATTGTTAAAAATAAATTTACACGCAAAATTATTTGCGTAAACTCTCATTTTCCTGAATTACCCACGATTTCACCTATTTTCCATGCTCGAACAATGCCACCCCATCCATTGGTTTGGCAAGTTTTTACTTTTCTTCGAATGAAATGCAGATTTACATAAATTCTTTGCTATAATGAAAAGTGTGCATTGTTTCGCGTGTCTCCCACACATTTGTTATCTTTCTTGTGTGGCAAGCGAACATAATTTCTGTGCTGATTATACATACCTAGATATTGTAGCTACATGCACATCTTCATTCATGACCATCAATATAAACTCTACATATAAGAGAAATATATATTAACATAATTGCAACGCCCACAGTGAAGTAGTTCACCACTTCAACACAACACACTCACACACCTGTGGAAACTTGCATTTAAATAAATAAATATTATTTACATTAACTTGCTCTTCTGCAGCACACTAGTACCAGCAGAATTCGTCGACACATTGAAGACACACTATACACGGTGAAATCATCGCTTGGCATCTGGCACTACAGTTTTGAAGGCGAATTATGTTGCACATTGTGTTATTGTTTGAAACAGTAGTGTGTAAAACATATATGTATATGTGCAATGCATTTTTTTATCCATAGAATTGTTTTTGCAATAGTTATTGCAACAATAAAAAAACGCAACATAATGAGCATCGCGTTTCACACGAAACAAATTCAATCATGTTTTTTCTGTTTATACTACTATTGTGAAGAAGCTGTAAAAATTCAAATATAATACTAGTAGCCCGATATTTATATGCCAGCTCTTATGTTTGTCTTTAGTTCCCTTATGTTTTACATTAGTATGTAGATATATACTTGCCACATGCTGCCTTCCGTGCCATAAACACTTTCCCCGGTGAAAAAAAAACTTTCGTTGAATAATTACTATATATTTATGTATAATTGTTTAGTAGAGACTGGAAATATTAATTCAATTGAGATTTCGGAATTTCTTTGAAAATTATACAATTTAAATGAAAATATGTATTTCCTCAACTTCCATCTTATTGTTATATACAGTTGGAACTTCTATAACTCGAAGTTCTCCATAATCAAACTCTTGAATTGGCAATAGCAGTCAAATTTCATACAAATTATCTTCTATAACTCGAAGTTTTTTTGTGGGTTATGGTGACTCGAATTAGGGAAGTTCAACTATATTTATTTAGAGATATTTGACTTTTTACTGCTACATATTTTACAATAAGAAATATAGATAAATGTAGAGCCAAAAATGTTAAAAATTTTCTGAAAATTAAATATAAATTTTTCCACATTTTTTTCTCATGCAATGCATGCAAATGCTCAGACCTCTGCAACGTGCTAATTATTTATTGCACTACAGAAATTAATCGTTTTACTTTGACGCCATATGCTTGTCCCAGTTCACAACAATTTGTGTGCACATTATTAGCTTTTGTTCAAATTGTTGCCACATATTGTTGTACCACAATTAACTATTAATGTCTCAACATCCTAAAGCGCGTGTAAATTATGTTTTTTCATAGATATTAGGAGATGAAATAGGGAAATTTGTTTTTCATAAAAACACATTATATTAGTATACATCATTCTTAAGTTCAATTGTTTTATTAAAATTATTTTATCATCTCTTGCAGATCATACGTAAAGAGCGTTCGCTTATTATACAGGCAACCAATTGTGTGGAGGAACGCGAATGGATCGATTTGTTGCACAAGATCTGCCTTACCAATTCCATCCGCCTGCAGTATTTCCATCCGTCCGCCTTTGTGAACGGCATATACAGTTGTTGTTCGCGTTCGGACGAGAACGCACCCGGCTGTCGCACTGTCTCCGCCGAAGCGATCAATTACTTTCAAATGGATCTTGTCACCTCACTCGATCCTGCGCTTGATCTGCAACGCATACATACGTTGATTATGTCGCATATGACCCAACTGGTGGCACCGCTGGATCCGATTGCCTTCCATCATTTGCAGCAAGGTCACAATCCACTTGGTCCCACCGCATTGGCGTTGCAACAAACGCCAGCCGCTTATGCGGAATTTCAAAATACAATCGAACAACTGCGCAAAGTGGCATATGCCATTGATCGCGATCACCGCAACTACAAAGCGGGCATAGCGCGTGAGCTGAAGTATGGCAGTCGACAGGCGCCGATTGGTGATGACAACTATTTGCATATGATGCATGCGGCCGGTCACTTCAATCTGCAGCAACACCAGCAGCAGCAGCAGCAACAACATCAACAGCAGCAACAACACCAACACCAGCAGCACCAACAACAAGTGATATTGCATACACAACAACAACAGCAGCAGCAGCAACCGCAAGTTTTGCCACAAATGCAACACGTGCGCGCATATCCGTATCAGCTGAAATAGCTGATGCAATGAAAAACGTTGTGCGTGGAGCCGACATTTCAGTGTTAGAAAATAGCAGTTAGTGTAGTTGTAATATGTATACATATGTGTAGTAGAAGATAGTTAAGAAGCGCTTCGCTTGGGACGTTATGTACCTAAACACTTGAAAAGCAATAGGTACTTACTTACCAAACACAATTTATTTATGTCAAATGGCAGCTATAGGTGGGCATGACGCTCATTTCTTTGTTTTTTTTTTTTTGTTTTTAACTATGAAACTCAATTATTAATGCGTCTGATAATCGTAATAGTGCTGATTTGGACATCAGCCCATAAGCTGCTGTATTCTGGTACAAGTTATGTCGTGTAACTTACCCACTTCCCAGAAATGTAACATAAATACCAAGCAACCAATACTACAAGCAAAAGTTCAAATTCTGTGTAAAAAATTATGTTCTAAATATTTTTATTATATATACATACATACATAATTGCGTAAATCTATTTAACAAATACTTACTTTGTACGAATTATTATTAATATACATACTAAAATATTCGCATTCGTATACGCATGCGTATGTACGTGTGAGACTATTTATTTTATACAAACGCTATTATATAAATATATATATATATATATATATACCTACTTATTATTATATAATTGTATACAAATTTTAAGTGAAATTAAGCAAGAGTATGTAACTGCGAGCGTTAGTTCTAAATTAAACGCTTTGTAGTGTGTGTTTGTAGATATACTTATAGATACATATATATATATTTACATATATATTATACTTGTACTACCTATACGAGTACGTAGTGAAATAAGCTGATTTATTTATAAACCTAACTTAAAAACTCTGGCTTAACATACACCTTGCACCTCGATTCACAGAGGTCAACAGTGCATTGTTGAAACAGTTAAGAAAAGAACTCCAATTTACTGCATTATATGCATGCTCCAAGCTAAAAAAATGAAATGAAATGAAATTTGTTCTGTATAAAGCGCTTTAGTATAATAACTGTTGAACTAGAGAAAGAAAGCGATAAATGAAATGTAACTATGAATAACTGAAATTATACAAGTACTTTACACATACGTGTAGCGAAATTGTATATAATTGTAAAGAATTAAGTAATTTTAGAGTAACTTAATGAACAACTAAACACTGCAACAACTCTATGCATAATATTCTGCAAATAAGCTTTACTTTTCAGTGTTTACTTTCAAAACTAGAAAGAAAAAAAGTGTGAAATGTTGAAAGAATTCTTATGCAAATTTGTTATACTACATAACTTGACTTAATACATAGCATACATTGTAAATTAATTGTAACATAATTATTAAACCATTTGTTATTTATTTCGACTGTTTCTAAATTATTAACTACTTCATTACTTAATGTTACTTCTTTAATTTATAAACATCTACAGTATCTATGTTACTATTGGCTAGCATAAACGTTTCCAATATATTAAATATATAATTTATTCAGAGGCATTTAGTTATATGCTTAAAGACTGAATGTGGTTGCAAACATCAATGCAGATTGTAAATACAAAACAGAAAATTGTGAATGCTTATTTGCAGAAAGTAAACAGTATGTGGAATAAGAATAGCAACAGGTTTCTACAATATTTTTCGCACACTATATGCAATTGCTACACAGCATTTCACTAATTGTTAAATTAAAAGCAAAAAATGCAGTAGATGAAACTAAAAACATTTTTCGTTTATTATTAACAAAATGAATGAAAACCCGCTTATGACATCTAACAAACAAGAAAGCATTTAGTCCAGCGCACACTTAATTTGTATACATACAAACATACACATGAAAAATCAGTAATCTCATTTCATTTACATACACATTTTGAAGAAAAAAAATTAAATAATTGCAGATAATATATAATTTGTTAATTCTCCATTTTTCTGAACTAATTAATTAAAACTGTAGTCCACTTGTTGCCGTTCATTGTACTTCCAATGGCAAATAATTCGTAGTTTCTAGTATGTTTTCTTCTCCTTATTAAGCTCCTTTGAAAAACACTGTCTTCCCATTTGTGTCTTCGCATTGTAATTATTTGTTTTTTCCGTACATCGAATTTTATTAATTCATTTACCGTTTTCATTTAATCTAAAGCATTCCAAGCATGCTACACATTTTCATTTTCTTTTGAATTAAAACATAAATATATTTATAGAGTAATGAAAAATGAATATTTCATTTTATTCAATTGTAAATTTTGATTTCGCTTAATTATTTTTAAGATTGTATATACTATACATTAATAAAGCATCAATGTCGGTCGCATTTATTATTAACATTGACAACGATTGAATACATACAAACATACATGCATACGAATACTACATAACTAATGTGTAGAAAAAAGGGGCGCATTACATTAGCGTTTATACTTAAGCATTTCTCGATTAATCATTTGTTCGTTTCATATAAAACTTTAGCATTAAGTTACTCGTTTATTATTTAATTATTTGAATTAGTTAATTTCTGTATAATTACTTTCAGTTCATGTAAATTATTACCGAATAAGCAAGTTTTGCTTTTTACTATTAAATTTATAATTATAATTAAATATCCATTATTATTATTATTATTATTATATTGAAGCAACATTTTGTATTAATTTAAACTATTTTTAAGTTTGTAATCGGTACAAAATTTTTTTATTAAAGAAACTTCCAACTTGGCATTTATGACTAGTAAGAACGAATACGCATTTTGTTTTATTTTCAACAGTAATAATTACTAAGAAATTTATTGTGCATTTGGCTTACATTTTCTGGTCTTTTTTTTATATATGTACATACTTATCTTGTGGCATGTGATGTTTTCCACATTTTCTGCGCTATAAACTCATTGTGATTCCAATTTATTAAAAACATTTTTAAACCCTCTTAAATGGTTTTCGTAACACCCAAATGAAAGCCACACATACATACATATAGCAAGTAATTTCTGAGTGGTAACCATTATAGAAAATTATAAAAGTTTACAAGGTCTAGAGTTTTTACATGTAAGCATCCTCTTACAAAAATTATGTATAACAAAAAATTAGTGAAAATTTGCAAAACAATCGATAAAAAATACACACTATTTCTAAAAGTAGCTGCAAGAAATTAGATCTATTGAAGAAAATAAATGCATAAAATTTACCTAAACTATTTATTTACAAAACGAATTGAGGTAAGTTAGAGGTTTGTTATTGTTTTTAAATTAATATATAATATAATAGAAAACAAAATGTTGGAAACTAGTAAAGTAAGGAAATATATTATATCTCACAAACAACTTGTCCGATTTGAGTTATTCGAAATAGAGTTGAACTTCCATAACTCGAAGTTCTCCATAATATCGAACTCTTGAATTGGAAGTCAACTTACATACAAATTACCTTCCATTACTCGAAGTGTCTCTAAGTCGATGTTTTTGTGTGGATTATGGTGATTCGATATACAATAATCGAAGGATTTCCGAAACCACCTTGAAAATCTTGTCGCCGAAATTACCGATCGGCTGTAACCGAACATTGTATACTCTTGCAATTTAATATTTGAATTTTCTTAAGATAACACTCAGTTTTACCTATATATTCGTCATGAAGTCCACCGAAAATATCGGTAAATCTCTTAGATATTTTAATTTAATTTAGATGGAATCTATTTCTTCTCATAGTGTGTCTCTTTTCAAGTTTGCCGCCACGGAAATTTACTCTACATGCCATTATGGAAGCATTTTATAGTCTGAAACAGTATTATCGGCTGTTATTTAAATAAATATGTATATATATATATTTTATATTTATATATCGTTGGCTTAATATAGAAAAGGCGTATCTACATTTTTTTCGAAATCGCGTTTTTAATGTATTCTGGTAGACCACTGTCAAATACTCCTCCCCTTAAAAAATTAGTGGGCTATGATCGTAAATAACGGATTTATAGTCATATAAAAAAAAGCCCTAACTCATTCGAAGTTACAATAACAACATAAAGCAATATCTCAAATAACTTCAAAGAAATTAAAAATAATAACAAAATTATACCACAATTGAATTTGTTACCTGTTTTGAATAAAAATTGCAATAGAAATGTTTTTTGCATCTTAAGTTTTTAAGGTTTTATTCAGTTTTTTCCTTCTCCTGAAAAGTAACGAAAAGTGTAGATACGCCTTTTCTATATTAAGCCATCGATATGTATATTTTATAATGAAATTTATGTTTTTAACTTATTTATTACATATGGTGTTTCTAAAAATATAAGGATTAGCATTGCGGAAAGTGGCTTATTCAATTTATGGAAAATGAAAGCTTTTAAAAGACATTCGAATCAGCAATTTAAATTTATATGCCTAAATATCTATATATATATAAACAATAAGAATAAGTTCAATTTGCAATTCCGTAGGTACTGTAGTAAACAAATACTTCAAAAGTAACGGACTTTACCATTTATTTAGCTAAGCGCTAAGCTTTAAGTTCTTTATACCAGTAAACGTCAAACGTCAAGCTTTTGTCAGAGAGATTTTTTGTTTGACTTTTGCTTTTGGCAAAACAAAAGAAAACTGCCAGACACATTCAGTTCGCCCGTCGATTCTTATCATATTTTCTCTGAAAAATATTGTGTAAATCAGAACAGAATATGGCGTGAAATTTCTAAATAAATAAACATTGCTAAAAGTGTCTTACGTTGTATTACTGTTTAATTATTGCATTGCAAACAATAACAGCTGAAAAGTGAGAAAAAATAAACAAAAAAAAACAATATCAACAAAGTGCCGAGTGTCGCCCGCCCCCACTAAAACTAAATGAGTAACTTGTACACAAAACTAAAGCAAAGGCAATTAATGGTGCGGTAGATTTTTCTATCAATCGAGCCTGCCATTGCGCTACTGCATCGTAATACACCATTTTCACAAACTATACTGAAATAATGGACACGTTCGAAATGTGAATGTGAATAGTTAATTGAATCAGTCTCTGAAAATAATTGTTTTTCAGCATTCACACACACATTTGTAAACCAAAGTTCAGCGCTATAAAGCGCCAGTGACCTGGAAAGCATAATAACATAAACTTGACAATCGCATAAATATGGAGTTCGCCGATCTCATTAAAACGCCAAAGCTGGACGGTGTGTTCTTACATGACCATCTGCATGCAACAGTTGAGGGAACACTCTGTATTACAGGTCATCATCTGTTGTTAAGCGCCAGGCAGGAAAATAGCCAAGAGTTATGGGTAAGCAAATGGTGAACATAAATATGTATGTAGGCAAACAAAATCATTGAACAAGCACTGAAATGGAAATATAATGGGAGCGTGTAAAATTTTTTGTTGCGGCTTTTAAACACTCATTCCCCGTTGTACGTACCATATTTAATTAGTTCAATCAGGCGAACTGTTTACTTTAAAATTAGCATTTGCCATGTCAATAGCTTTGACTGAACATGAAGCACATACACACGCCCCAATATACAACTTATCTTCTTGTTCATTAACAGTTGCTGCACAAAAATATCGACTGTGTGGAGAAAAAGCCATTTATGGTGCAAAACATGGTGATGGGCGGCATCATAACGCTGAAGTGCAAAGATTTACGCATCATTTCACTAGAGATTAAATATGCTAAGGAATATTTTAATGTAGCAGCGTCGCTAGAGGCACTCAGTTCGTTACACAATGCTGAACTCGAATATCCATTTTTCTATCGACCAATGTATACTATACTCGAGGACGGATTCACTATGTTCCGGTAAATACAAAAAACTTGCTTGCTCCTCTTTATGATTATCTTTTCATATTTCCTTTGCTTGTTAAAGCCCCGAACTAGAATTTGCGAAACTAATTTCCGGTGTTGCCTGCAATCTGCACAATGGTAATGAGAATTGCAATGTAAGCGGTGGCGCAGTAACTGGCGCTGTTGGTGGCTGCGAATGGCGTATCACGACAGTCAATAAGGATTTTAGTGTGTGCCCAACGTATGGCACTGCACTTATTGTGCCTAAAACTATTACGGACGAACAAATTGTGCAATCGGCTGCATTCAGAGATGGCGGTCGATTTCCGGTGCTCAGCTATCGGCATGAAAACGGGGTGAGTGGCATGACTACATAGTAATTATTGATGTGAGTAGACACGAAGATATTTAATGTAATCTTCTCAATGTTAGAGAGTGTGTCTGGTTTTATCGTCAACGATAACATTAGCACATAAAATATTTACATTTACTTAATTAAACTAATCTACATATGAGTAATATATCAATTAATCACATTTAGAGAATTCCACTCATCCATGTATGCACTTACATATGTATTCAACGTTTGAATGTTTGTGGGTTTACGCATAAATATGAGCTATTGCTAAAGGTCATGTTGATATCGTCTAAGCACTATAGAAAAAACAGTCGCCTATATTGATACAGCTAACTTATTGAATATAACTAAACTAGTATTAATTATTTTTATTTTTGTATTTTCAGGCTACGTTAATGCGCAGCTCGCAGCCCGTATCCATACAAGGTATTAAACGTTGTCGTGCCGACGAAGCGATACTTAACGTTGTGTTGGGACGCAGCAAAAAGGGCTTCATTGTGGACACTTGGGGCAAGGGTAAATCGAACACTGAAACAGATCAACACTACTCACAATGGAAGAAAGTGAATCGTGCTATTGGCAATGTGTCGGCGCCTTCAGCAATTTTAGATAGTTACGCAAAACTGATTGATGGTATTATGACATATTCCAATATACTGTCTCTATATTATACTTATTTCTCAATTACAGCATGCAATGATGTGACGTGTTCCGCGGACAAATGGTTGTCACGTTTGGAGGCATGCGGCTGGTTAAGTCTCGTGCTGAATTCATTGAACGCTGCATGCGTGGTTGCACAATGCCTAGATCAGGAAGGCAGTCCGGTGTTGGTGCATGGCTCCAAGGGCTTGGACTCCACACTAATTGTAACCTCACTGGTGCAGATAATACTTAATCCTGACTGCCGCACAGTGCGCGGGTAATGCCTGCAATTTTAGTGTAAAAAATTTTACTCAAAACTTCATTTTCAATTAGCATACAAGCTTTAATTGAACGGGAATGGATACAGGCCGGTCATCCGTTTGCATCACGTCATCGCTATGGCTGCTACACGCCCGCAGCAAATCGGCCGAAGAACTCTGGTGCCACATTTGTGCTCTTTCTCGATTGTATTTACCAGCTGTACACACAGTTCCCCTGCAGCTTCGAGTTTAGCCTACAAATGCTGATTTTACTCTACGAGCACAGTTACTTCTCGCAATATGGCACATTTTTGTGCGATTCCGAACGTGAGCGTCACGAGTTGGGTGTGCATACGCGCACCACTAGTTTGTGGTCTTACTTAAACCGACCGGATGTGCTGAAAAACATGCTAAACCCATTGTACGAACCAAATTCGAGCGTCATTTGGCCGAGTGTGGCACCGATCTCATTGGAATTGTGGAGCGGTAATAATACTAATTTCGCTAAAAGTTACTTTCAAATATTTATAAATTTTCGCCCCCGAAATGCTAGAGCTCTATCTGCGTTGGACCATTGAACAGAAAAATAGCACAAAAACCATACAGCAAATACAAGAACTGGTCATGCAGGAAAAGGAACTGCGCGCGAAAGTAAGAGAATTCATGTAGATTTATAGTTAGAGATTCTTATGTATGTACCTTTCGCAGGCAATACGTCTACGGAAGCAGGCTTCAGATCTGAGTAATGAAATGGAGGATCTCATGATATCCGATTGATCGCTGCAGTCGCTGGAAAACAAATATAAGCCAGTTAACATAGAGCAAGTGAATATTTACAAAGGAAAAAATAAGAAAACATAAACTAATTTATGAAATACGCAGTTCAAATTTTTAACTTTGCTCTCTAAGTGTCTCTCTCTAGAAATATACGATGATAATGTATTCGAATAATCTCCAGGTGCTGCAGGCACCGTACGGCACAGTGGTGTGAACACTTGTAAATTGAGTCAATTTTTGGCGCATTTTTATTGTAATTTAATATAAGTTAATAATTAAGCTAATAATAAACGAAAATCAAAACTTAATTCCGTTTTGGAGGAATATTGCAAGAGAACAATAAATACGATGGTTTAGCATGAGCATGTACATACATACATACATACATTCTTATATATATATATAAATATGTATATTTATTAAAAGCACTGAAAACAATTGAAAAGCTTCTCAAAAATCGCATTTTATTAAAAAAAAAATAAAATAAAGTTAACAGTTGGTCGTCTGCGTTGAATTGTTTTTCATTAGCAAAACAATGAAATACTTTAAGGAGTTAGATGGGTTTCAGTGGCTAAAAACTAGGGTATTTTTCCAATGTTTTTAAATATATACAATCATATTAATTAAAACAATTTAGCGTATCAAGGATACATATTTAAACAGTATTTTGTGAAATTATTATTTATAAATTCCGAAAACTCAGGCTCAGCCGTTCGCACCTCATCTCCAATGACATGTCCAAAAAAAGGCCATGCCATTGATACCATAACTCACGATTGGTTCATCTAAAAACATGGTTAAATCTAGTTAATGAACGAAGAAAAAGAGAAAATATTGAAATTGGAACTTTTGACAGAATTTTAGCCAAAAAACTCACTTTTTCGGTCAAATTATCGGCATATATTGGCTCGAAAAAGATATAGTTACAATAAAGGTATTAAAAATCCTTCGTTCATTAACTAGATAATGTTATTCCAAAGATGTGTACAAAATCGCTTCAAAACGTTTTGAGTTATCGTGTCCACCGTCTTGCAAATTTGAGTTTTGGGATAAATGGCTTTAAAATATTACATTCATACTGGCATTGCCTGATAGGCGGATCTTCCAAATGGTATATCTCTTAGAAAATTACTGGGAATGATTTGAAATTTTTGGATATATTGTAAACATATTGCATAATTTAATAAGACACATTTTTTTTTTCAAATTTTGAAATCCACCTAACCTCCTAATTAACATTGCGGTAATAATTCGATTCGATTGATGATAAAAAGTTCGAAAGAAATCAAACTAAATACTTTATACGATCTTTGAAAACGACCAAAAAACTTAATTAATCTTTGCCTTCTATTTAATATGTAACGGAAACTACCAATTTCTTGAAACATCTACAAATATGTAAAAGAATATTGAGAAACTCTTGCATTTTATTTGCAAATTAACTTTGCGCATGCGTGACGGCAGAAACAGCACGAATATGCGTTAGAATATTTGAAAAGTATTACAAGAAGCTTGCTTATTCAAGTTTATTATTAGAGAAAGCGTTTTGTAAAGAAACAAAAAACATGTTAGATAGTATTGAAGTCTTAATAAAAATGTGAGTGTAATTTAATATGCTGTGAATTGAGTAAACTCATTTCGTATTATTTTAATTATTTATAAATAAATAACGGTAAATACGTGTGTGAGGAACAAAGGCAGAGGGGACATCTTTCGCAAATGACCACATACATTGGAACTCTAAATCAAATTGCTACAACAAATCCGTTTCATAAAATGGCAAAACAATTTCATTTACGCATCTTGTCGGCCTTTAGTTCGCTCTTGTAAATAATTTATTTTTCTATTACAAAATTTCCCTTGATTTTACTATTGTTGAAAAATTGTACAAAATAGTTCGTAACATAAAATTCTGTAATGCTCTCAGAATATAGATAACATTACAAGACAAAGTTATAATCAAGCAAAAAAACAATACAAAAATAGAAATGCGCACTTAAAATAATCCCACATTTGGTTGAGTTGAGCTATGTTTGTTTGTTTCGCTATTTGTTTTTGTAAAGTTTACAAAACTGTTGAATGCATAAAAATATTCATGTCTAACAATATACGGTTCCGAGTGCAACTGCGAAGTATTTCCATTGGCTGTTATTTATATAATGTTAACCGTTTAATTGCCGGCATCATCCTCGAGGAAGAAGAATTGACCGGAACGTTTTTGTTCAGTATCCTGCAATTGAATTATATACATATATCAATACTTGCACATATGTACATATGTATATGAGTGTGGTGTGTATAAGAAAAAAATTTACGTACCTTGACAGAGTTGTTTTTGTTAATGCGTGGTCTGAAATTGTTGGGATCACGGCGGAAAGTGATACCTAACAGTTCCAAGAAACGATTCATGCCATTTAACAAAGATTGCGGTGAGAAAGCAGTTGTCTTCACTGAGGGTTGACCTTCGAGCACAATAACGCGATCTGCCAGGTAAGTAGCCATTATGAAATCGTGCTCTACGACGAAACCGGTGCGTTTCGCATGTAGAATGAATCTATAGAAAAGTACAGAGACGTGAACTCAATGTAGAATGAAAAATAATTAGTTCGTCTACCTCTTAATGACTTTAGCGGCTACTAAACGTTGTTCAGAGTCCAGATAGGCGGATGGTTCATCGATCAGATACACATCGGCTGGTTTACCCAGACACAGCACTAAAGCCACACGTTGCAATTCACCACCAGACAAGTTCTGTACTTCTTGATCCATAATTTCCTCGATTTTCATAGGTTTCATAACGTCCGCAATAAATTGCGGATGTACGTAGGCGTCACGAATTTTGTCATGCAACAAATGACGCACCAAGTTTTGGAACTTTGGTGATATTTTCTGTGGCTTGTACGAAATATTCAAAACTGGTAGATCGACCTCATCGTCTGGTTGCAAATTACCAGCCAACATTCTAATGAATGTCGTCTTGCCAGTACCGTTTTCACCCAATAGCACAAGAATTTCTGAATCACTGAAATGGCCTTGCTCCACAGTCAGTTCAAATTTACCCAATGTCTTTTTCATGGCAGGATACACATAGTGGTTCATACGTTTAATTTCTTCCTCAGTAGCCGATTCAGACACCTAGAATTTAACATTTGTTTTTATAACAAGGAATAACACCAATAATCAGTAGCATTTACCTTAAAAGTCAAAGACTCAGTACGGAAACGCATGTTTTCGGTAGGCACGAAACCGTCAAGGAAAATGTTAATGCCTTCACGCACTGAGAAAGGCATAGTAACAACGCCATAAACACCGGGTACACCGTACAGACAGCAAATGAAATCCGAAAGGTAATCCAAGACTGACAAATCGTGCTCCACCACAATAATGAACCTGCATTGAATATTTTATATTAATATCGTCACTTTCACATTAAATATATATAATTGTTTACTTTGTTGGATGCAATAAATGTCTGATGGTTAAAGCAGCATTTAGACGTTGCTTGACATCCAAATAAGATGAAGGTTCATCAAACATGAAAATATCACCATCCTGGATGCACACCATGGCAATCGCAAAACGTTGCAGTTCTCCACCAGATAACTGTGCGATATCACGATCTCGTATATGCAGCAAATCTAACATTTGACAAATTTCGTGTTGGTTTTTACGTTCATCTTTTTTGTCGAGTAGTTCCGCAACAGCACCACGTACCGCTTTAGGTATCTGATCAACATACTGTGGTTTCACAAGCGCTTTTAAATTGTCTTCTAATATTTTTGTGAAATAATTCTGCAATTCTGAACCACGGAAATAAGCGAGAATTTCTGTCCAGTCTGGTGGATCGCCATATCTTCCAAGATTAGGTTTTTGTTTGCCAGCGAGAATCTTTAAAGCAGTCGACTTGCCAATACCGTTTTGACCAACCAATCCAAGCACTTCGCCAGGTCGTGGGATTGGCAGACGATGAAGCTTGAAGGAATTTTTGCCGTAACGATGAGTTGTATGCTTCTCCAAATTGCTGGGTACATTAATGATGGTGATGGCCTCAAATGGACATTTCTGTAATAAATAAAATTTTAAGAAGTGTTGCAAAAATAAGAAATTGATAATTTTACCTTAACACAAATACCGCAACCGATGCAAAGTTCTTCTGAAAGAGAAGCTATCTTGGATGTAGGCGTGACTTCAATACAAAGTTTTCCCATACGCACGACAGGACATGATTTCTTGCACTCCTGACGGCAACGCTTTGGTTTGCATTTATCATCGCTAACTATAGCAATACGCGTCTGCTTATCCGTCTCTTCGTGATCTTTTCTGCGCGACATGCTAATAAAATAATAAATATGCACTTATTATAATAATTTGAAAAGTGAAAACGTGTTTTCTTCAAGTTAAATGCACATTGACAACGAAGCAATCTACTCTCACTTCTTGTGCCCTTCCCCCCACAAAATGTATGAATAACTATTGATACACGCGTATTTACAATTCAGCCTGGTTGGCATTGCATTCACAAGACAGACAGACACACCACTATCATGGTCAACTAAGGTACCCAAAATATAACCTCAATTTTATTTACTACACTGAATTATAATATATTCGATATACAACACACACTAACTCTCTTATTTTCAGTTTATTTGTAAACTAATATCACTTATAAAATATTTAGTTGTAATACCTTAAAGATTAAAAAATTTACTAAATACGGCGATCTAAACACCTCGCCAAGAAAATTTCAAAAGGGAATGTCAAAATGCAAATGTCATTTAATAGAGCTGCATTACCTTCATCTATTGGTCGATAGCGCAGTTATTTTAAATAATTCAATATATTAATAATATTATTTTTGCAAACTGAAATCTATATGTTCTCAAATAATCGAATTTATAAAAAGATTTACTGTAATAATTATTTTTTCACAGAAATTTTAAATTTCATTAAAGTTTTGCAAAAATTAATGTCCAAATGGCACTCCACATGAAGCTTCGCTATGTGAAACACATGAATTGAAATGTTGTCAAAAATCGATGACGTTTTGACATTTGACATTACAGTCCACAATTGTATTTCGTTTTTATCGTTCGAACCAAATTTAACACGTCTTAAAATTGTTATTTTAATTGAAAAAATGGTCGAAGAAACCCCTAATGCTGAAAATGTTGAGAAAAGTGAAGCAGAGCAGGCTCCTCCGCCACCGGAACCCGTCAAAGTATTCACAGTAGAAAGTAAGAAACGAAAACTGCATTCCATCAGCCACTACCCTTAACCTAGAAATGCAAACTGCATTTTAATTTGAGTCAATACTTTCACTTATCTGTTGTGTAAATTATTTACGTTTTCGCATTATAGTTCTACATATGGTGAAAGATGCTCAACAACAACATGGTTTGAGACATGGTGACTATCAACGTTACCGTGGTTACTGCACCCGTCGCATTCGTCGTCTCAGGAAAGCCTTGAAGTACCCACAGGGCGACAAGCGTCACTTCAAACGAAAAGATGTGACTTTGGCTCAGCTGACAGGAAAACGCGCAGATGAACGGTTCATACATATTCCATTGATAAGCGCTGAACGTGCATGGGCGTATGCAATGCAGCTGAAACAAGAAGCAAACACGGAGCCAAGAAAACGTTTTCATTTGATAAACAAGCTCCGTAGAGCATGTTTCTATGCTTTACAATTACAAGAGTTGTGCAATGTGAGTTTGTTTGTTAATTTTCTTCGTATAATTTCTCATATATTATTTTCAATAAAGTCTGAAGCATTTGACGCGCGCACTAAGTTGGAATGTGAAGCTTATGTTGCTTGGATGCACGGTTCACTACACTTTGAATTGCAATTATGGGGTTCTGCTCTAGAGCATTTGAAACGAGCTCAAGTAGTTTACGAAAATTTGGCCAAGGCTTTGCCCGAGGATGAACAAGAACTATATCGAGCTAAAGTGAACGAATTCACGCCTAATCTTCGTTATTGTGCTTATAATATTGGTGGTGGTGGTGGAACCAATAAGATAGATGATTTGCTTGAATTACGTGCGCAAGGATTATTGGAAAATCTGGATCTGTTGGTTAGTCAAACTAAAGTGGAGAGTAGCGAAGGTTTGCAAACCATCGAATGGCGCAGTCGTAAGGTTACTGTACGTCCAGAAAAAGTTCGCCTCTTTTTGCTCAGTATACAAGAAGTCGATAAGTCGTTAGAGAAGACCACTAAATTAGACTCGAAGATCGAATTGATTGAACGTATTTTGATGGATTGCAAGGACGCTATACAAGCAGTTAAAGAAGAAATTAAACAAGATCCGAAATTGCGCTCACTAACCACAGGTCAGACTGTGACTGGAGTACAATATCTACTGGCATATTTATCTTACATACGGCACAGTCGCACTTTGCAACGCAATCTCTGTCTTGTAGAGCAGGTGAGTCTTGCATAAACTATATCACAAACTAAATTGATAAATTACAATAATTTTATTACCCTCTAGGCTCAATCTAATTTCGATGATCCAAATCAGAAGTCACAAGTTGTTGGCGAAGGCAAGCGTGTACGCTCTCAGGATCTCGCCCGTTTATACGAGATTATTTTGCAAAATGTAACTGAAATGCTACAAATTCAAGGTATGGAAGACGACGCTGCTTACCAAGCCGAAATGGAGAACTTGGCACTTACATTTAAAGCATTCCGTTGCTATTACATCGCACTAACACTAATTGATATGAAAAAGTGGAAAGAAGCTGTTGCTCTTTACGAACGTTCATCGAAATACGCTAATGAAGCACTCAGTGGTAAAGTCAGTGATGAATTCAAGTTAACCGATGATTTGAAGAAACTCGTCTCGACCATTGACGGTTGCAAATTTTCTGCGCACGCATACAGTGTGCTTGAAAATGATACCTCCGACGATGCGGTTTCCACTTCCAAGTCTCAAAAATCCACAAAACCACTATACGAGCGCTTGTCGCAGTACAAGGAAGACCAGTCTCTGCACACCAAAACGCCAAATGTGTTCAAGATGACACCCGAAATGGAGGCAATCGCATGCAAACCACTCTTCTTCGATTTGGCGATTGGACATATTGAACTACCACCACTGGATGACAAATTGCAGTCGCCAGGCAACAAAGGCGCGTCGATTTCCGGTTTTGTGAAGGGATTCTTGGGTTGGGGTGGCAAGAAATGAGTCGCCTGTGGGGTAACAACATTTTTTAATGCAGCAAACATCATTCACCATCTACTTAGTTAATTTCGAAAATGAACGAAATATTTCATGCTTGTCCACACAGTTAGCGGAATTGAATTCAGAAGAAAAGTTGTGAACAAATTATAATTGAGAATTGCATTTCGTATATGGTGGAACAAGCCAATTGGGACAGTTAATTTTGAGTGCCGGTAATTGTTTTTTTTTTATAAATTGTTTTTATTTAATTTTTTGATTCTTTTTCGGAATCAACCATAAACTTTTTTAAAGTGAATTGTGAAATAAAACATTGGTTCTTATATATACACGGTATATTAAAAAAAAATATATGCATTTTATTTGACGACATTTTGGTAATCACTCTATTCACATGCCTTTGTCAGCTACTTAACGTAAATAATTGTTGCTAAATTTAACTAAATGCATATCTTTGTATGTACGCATGTGTGCATTCAACTATTTTTCTAACCATGAACCAAAGTAGCCGTTTTGATGAAACTCCAGCGCAAGATCCTTTATTCTGGAATGATACTCGTCGGTTAATTTTTGTGTAACTTTTATTTCGTTGGCATTTGGTACAGCTTCACTGATGGCATCTAAATTCGGTATATTATTCGGATCGAATGTAACTGCAGGCAATACCCACATGGATATGGCTAAGCCGTACAGCGCATGTGCAGTGAACTCTTTAATAATATTTTCCAGTGAAAATGTCTCTCTAATTGAGGCTAAATGCTCGCGAGAATCTAAGAGTTGTTCCAAACGAGTGTGCAGCGCGTGGCGGTAGGTTTCCAGCAAGCGATTCGTATGTGCATCACGCAGTTCGCGCTTCGTGCTGGTAAACATAAAATGAAGGATGTCGAATATGAACGAAGTATAACGCATTGCCTGCAAGGAACAACAAAATATGCAACAAAAACAAATAATATATGTGTAAGTACAAGTATTACAAGAAACACTTTGGTAGAATACTGCACCTGCAAATCGAAGAATTTCACCGCCTTCGGTGCTTGACCGTCGCCGCCATCCTCCATGTTGGACTTAAACATGATGTTATTGACATACAAATCACCATGACACATTACACTAACACAATCGCTGGCATTTTTAATACTATGCATAATTTTTTGATACAACTCAGCTTTCAGTTGCTCTATCACACAGATTGAATCGGAAAGACTGCCATCAACGTTGGATTCGCGTAGACTTTTCAACGATTCCTCTATTGAAGACGTGAGCAAATTGCCATAAAAGCTTTCCGCTTCAGCACAATACACAATTTCATTAACTTTGCTATAGCGCTCGCGAAAATCGCTATCGTCCAAATGCTTAGCCGCTATAGATGTAGCATGTAACTTGGCGAGTTCCTGCAATGAATGTGTACAGAAGTTGTGTATAATTTTGTTAAGAGTAGTTTTTACATGCGCATATAACTTGCCTTCATCACTATTTCACAATGGTGTAGGTCGAAGGGCACCAAACGATTTGGCATGCGATAGCCGAGTCGCTTCAAATCCTCCAACGCTATGAGCTCGCCTTT
Source organism: Zeugodacus tau (assembly GCA_031772095.1). NCBI lineage: Eukaryota > Metazoa > Arthropoda > Insecta > Diptera > Tephritidae > Zeugodacus > Zeugodacus tau. Next base: position 42,909,411 of record CM062653.1, read on the forward strand.
CTTGTCCGTGCCGGCATAATAGCATTGTGGGAATACTGTGTCGCCGTTGATGAAATATTTCTCTAAGGCTGGTATCACATGTGTATAGGCGTTTATTTCGTTGTAAAATGCTTCGTCACAGCGAAACAGCAGGCGGCGCGATTGACTTAAAATTTGTCTTTTAACTATGAAGCTAAAATGCTGTTCACCTGAAACATCAATTACATACTTAATTAATGAAAATCTAGAGGAATGTAAAAATTTATTTAATTGAAATTAAGCAATATGATGAAAACTGAGTTCCGAAAGACTCATCTTCAGAAGGCACAATATTTTTGTTAATGTTTTTAGGACCACGCATAAGTTTATTAGTATCTTTTATTGCAATTTATGACCATTACCAATCTATTATCCAATAATATATAATCAAAAAAATCAAATATTAAAAATATTTGCTTTTCTGCGAATCCGGATGTGAAGGCGACTTGCACAGCTGATTTTTGTTTATATATTTGCAAGAAACAAAAATAAAACAGCAGCGAAACGAATAGTGTCTATCAAATGTATGTGTGCATACATACACATGCACTTAAATATAAAATAAATAGCATTTTTACGTTTGCGCAAATGACCTTCGTGAGCGAGATTAGAAATAAATGGGAGAGCATTCGTAAGTGAAAGAGATGCGATGAGCGCACATTCAAAGTGAGAAGATTTTTCCGTTTAGATCGAGCAGATAGCATGGTGGGGGCGTTTTAGTGCACTTCTAACGTTTTCTTTTCCGTTCGAATGTGTGTGTGAGACGTCTGTGTTACCGCAGACGAGACGAGACGAATTGACGTTGCGCAAGGTCATTGCGTTAAATGCAAAATGCAAATTGGCGTTGTCTAGAGACAACAAATAAAGATAAAACTATTTTGTGAAGAATTTTATGTTCCAGGTGTAAAAATATAAAATTTTTTATATATGCATATATTCAGCCCTATTCTGTGCACTTTACAAATTCAACAAATTTCTAATTTGTAAAAAATTGAAATTTATCAAGCATTTCGTATTCTGTGTCTAAAATAAAAAGCTCTTTTCTTTATAAGTTGTTAAAAAGTAAAATGCTCTTGACAAATAAAATATCTCGCTGTGGATAGTTGTGAAAGTGAATTTGTTGCAATGGAGATATTTTACTTTTGTCGTTAATTTTATACAAAGAGGAAAAATATGAACATGTGGATGGCTCGCGATATTGAGCCGTTTTTATAATATATTAAGAAGTTTATTTTTCCGTTTTTTGTATAAAAAAATGAGGATAATGAGGGTAACATTAACGAAATTGTTTTCTATATATTGCATGCGATTCCAGCTTAGCAAATGTTTGCCAACAAAGAACAAAGTTTAGATTTCGTAGTCCCCAAGGATCTTTTCTGAAGCTAAACATAACAACCAACTAAATCAAAATTGCATTCCAAACAGTTTTAAATATATTATAAAGGACATATGTATATGTATTATATTATGAAGTATTCTACGGCTTTGCGGGGGAGCAAAAGACTGTGGAGGATCTGGGATAGAAAAGTGAATATATAGGCTCTGCCATTTGATTATCAATCAACTTTATTTACGCGCGGCACTCCCTGTTTGGTTAGGTATAACCCTGTCATCTAAATAGAGTAAATGGAGTTGTGAAACCAAACCAAATACTTTGCATCAGGTCTGAAAGGCTTCAGTCGATATCTCGACATCAGAATCGGATAGATAGGCTGATAACTCTTTGGTCAATCATAAACCAAACTTATCAACGAAGCCACACTGAAGAAGGCTCGGTTAAAACAAACACTCATCCAAATAACAGCCTTTTGCATGAAAAATAGTGCCAGCTTCGGAGCATGGAATATTTGCGCACCCTAAGAAAAGTCTAGACCAAAAGCAATGGATTTATTGTGAAATTGAAGTTAAATTATTAACTATTTTGCAACAAATATTGAAATGTATTTGAAAACTTACGTTAAAAAATAATTCAAATCAATTTTTCAATTCAATTCGAATATAATTGAACACAATCAGCTGTATCTGTTTACATTATTTTGTTTCCCACACGTGTGGGGAAAAGCTATGCGTACTGAAGCTTTTTACTTTATCAAAATTGTCACAGAATACCAAAAAAGTTCTTACTTGATAAAAATCTGAAAAAATTTTAAACTTTTTTGTTATTTTGTCAAGTGCACAGAATAGGGCTGATTATATTTAAAAAAAAATTATAATTTTTTCTGTGATTTTAAATTTTCCTTCCATTTTCTATTTGACTATTATAAGCTGTGACGGATCGAGTAGCTGCTCGGGTTACACAGAGTGCAATGTACATGTTTATCAAATGAAGTTTACATAATGCAATTATAATAAATATAATTGTGTATCAGTAAAAGTGTAGAGTTAATTGCATTTTGCAATGTAAAAATATATATAATTTTATTATGACACAACTAAGTAATTACGAATATCTTTAAATGAATTCCTAGTAAAATTTCTATTTATAACGTATTTATCGTATTTAATGGATAATGAAGTTACGAGAAATTTCATATACGCTAATTTATTAGTAATTACACAATTAAGTCAAGCTAAAGTTTATTCTAAAAATATCCCAGTATTAATGAAAGAAATTATTCTCTTTATACAATAATAATCACTTCAAGGTATGGACCGATTTCATCCATTTCTGGTACTGAACGCCAATATGGCTACGGAAACACTCCCATTTAAATTCAAATTGATCCTTCATCCTCAGTTTATATGTAAAGTAGAAAGGATCGAATTAAATATTTTGGTCGACAGCGGTCTATTACTAGCCCAGATTCGTTTTGATAACGGTAAAAAACATTTTTGCTCACGAATTCTCACAAAAGTCTGTTAAGCAATTTCCGATATTTAATATTTTTCTTTCAGCCAAAAAATCTATTCCCAAATAATTCGGAGGAAACAGTTGAGAGTTCTTGGCTGGATATAATTCCGGGTCTGTTCCGTTTATTATGCGGATATTTATTTATTCTGTATATGAGGTTAGGAGAGGATACGGATCGAAAGTCAATCCGTTACTTCATTGTAATATTTTTTATAAAGTAAATCTCTATTATTTTATGTTTCGTTTAGTTCAGTTTAATTTAGATTTTCCAGCTTTTATGACTAAAAATTAGGGATTTATTATTTTTGGAATATTCAAAATTTAGTTTCAGTAGTGAAGGCGTTGTGGTCAATTTGATATAAAATCACTAAACATTCTTTCAAGCAATTCAAAATACTTATATCACCTTTACGCTGCGCCACGCCGCCGTCAAATTCATGCGTGCTAACTTCTATACGTTTAACTACCGACATGTAATTGTCTCCCAGACTGCTGCCTGCTGAACAGCGCCAATATTTCACCTCGAAGGGTATCACTTTTCTTAAAGCCACATAATTGCACAAAGTTTCCACATCCTCGCCGTATTCATTGACTTCGTCCATTGTCACACACGCGTTTGCACATAAATTTCACCGGAAGTTCAACAAAAGGAGTATTTTATTCAAAATCGGATTTACGTAGCTACCGTTACAAAAGACGTACGAAACGTTCTTTGGCTTTCCACCGAATGTCAGCGTAGAAATCGAAGTGTTCCACAGCTTTCACTGCCGTTAAAAAGGTGATAAGACGTCGATTTCCGCAAAGCGCAGCGGAATGCACGAACACACGCACACGCATGCACATATGGGCGCACTCATGCGAACTGCTGCAGTTGTAAAATTCTAGCTGAGCTCATAGTTTTCATGGCAACATAATTAAAAATAAAAAAAACACGAAAACAAATACAAAAAAGTACAAAAACTATGAGAAAACTCGTGCGATGATTTTCACTCATTTAAGGGACCAGCTAAACATGTACTTATGTACATATGGTTGTGCGATCTTCAGCACTGCTATTCTCACATGTGTTGGCATGTGCTGCAGTAAGCGTGCCACCACCGTACCGTTACTTTTGGTAGTAACCCGGTGACATAATTTTCACTTCACTTTTGTTTATCAACAATTCATTTTATTTAATTTTTGCGGTGACACAACTAAAACCACACACGCTGCACTTATTCGTAACGCTGTAAACTGTAGTAGAGCAAAAAAAGAAAAGAAAACAATAATGAAATGCTCTAAAAATCTGCAAACATTCTGTTTGAGCCAAACGCCGAGTGAGAACTAAATTCTCAAGCGCCGGATGCATGTGCGGCCAACTCGAGCCGCCTCGTGATGCAGTCACGCTAGGCAATAACTGTAAGTGCAAACACAAGTGTGCGTGAGTATGTATGTGTGTGTGTTCGTTTGAGTGTGTCGTTGACGGCGTCGGCGCCACTGCCGGGAAGGCAACTGCCTTGGCGCTAGCCTAAGTGCGACCGGTTCACATTTATTTTGCTTTGCATTTTTCCGAATGCAGTTTTCTGCTATATCTCTCGCATGCAACGAATGCATAGAACGAGCATGTGTTTGGTAAAGCCGGCAGCTTAGCTGCATAGGCACGACCAGAAGTGCACCCCAAAACAAATGTCAACTAGTTGCGATTGCACATTAGAGCTCAAGGACAACATGACGTATGAGTAATTTTGATAGTTTGCCAATGTCATCGTTAACGTACGCAGCTTACGAGCCTTTCAATTATTACACTGTGCAACAAAGTTGAATTTTGTCGAGAGTTTGAAAAAATATTAAAACTTCTTATTCTTATTCTGAGAACTCTATATGTTTGTGATTTTAGAACTTTGAAGATTGTATTACTTGCGCACAAATTATCTTCTTATCATATTATTATCAAATTATTTTCCTTAATATTCCTGGGCATCATCATAAAGTAGCGTTTCTGTATCCAAATCACCAAAATATTTCTCATCTTATATGTGTTTTAAGTATAAAAATATTAATAAGAAATGCATTCCTGAATTAACTTTTATTTATTTATTTTTATTGGAAAAAATTACATTAATCAGATTTATGAGGAAAATTCAAAGATCGTTAGATCCAAAACCGTTATCATATCTAGTGTTCTTATTATTGTAGTGATAGAAAATATTCCTCAAATAATTTTGAGTAATGCTGCCAGATTGATAGTCCTTAACCGGTGATAAATCTGGATACCTTCCGGTTACGTAGGCTCGACTGTCTGTGATTGTATGTGGCATTTCTCCATAAGTAGACGGAGTGTTAGGGGGTTAGGTTTTTTTGCCCTTTTAAATAGTGCAATACATTTAAAATATTATTCCAAAATATGAAATTAATTCGACTAATATACCCTTTGAAAGTTTCGTCAACTTTAAACGCATTTATTCCAAAACTCAATTTTTCAAGTAGATGTACACGATGTATCGAAAAGTTATGAAGCGATTGTGCTCAAATTTTGAACACGTCTTAGAAATAACGTTATCTAGTCAATGAACGAAGGATTTGTTTTTTATTTTTATTACAACTATTTTTTTCGCTTCAATAGAAGTCGAAACAAATTGATAAAAAATTGAGTTTTTTGGTTAAACATCTGAACCAACCATGAGTTATGGGGGATGAGGTGCCAACGCCTAAGTTTTCGGAATTTTTAAATAAAAAATCCAAAATACTTTTTAAATATGCATCATATTTGCATATGCTGAAATGTTGAAATAAAATATATGATTGGATATATAAACAAGTAAGGAAAGGCTAAGTTTGGATGCAACCGAACATTATATACTCTCGCAATTTATTGATGTAATTTTATAAAGATAACACAATTCGACACATATGTTCGGCATAAAGATCAATAGAACAACGAAAATCATCATGAATAGTGTAAGGGGACTGAGGTAATTCCTGAATCGATTTCACTAGTTTTTACCACTTAGATACAATATATCGAAGACTATACGCTCACTTAATTTTATATTACCTATAATTAGGTATATGGGATCTAGGGGAAGTTATAAACCGATTTTAACCATTTTTGGTACAGAGACAAACTGTTATAAGAAAAAAAAATCCCCCTGAATTATATTAAAATATCTGAGAGATTTACCTATATTTTCGGTGGGAAATTACCCTTAGGCACTGAGTTCTTCATATTCGATATCAGGGGCCTTGAAAAGTCATGGTCGGATTTTGACAATTTTTCTACAAGTGACGTCACAGCTCAAATACAGTATTTGTGTAAAGTTTTATTCCGCTATCTTCATTGGTTCTTAATGTACATATTATAAAGTGAACGAATCAGAAGAATTCAAAATTGTGTTATATGGGAAATAGGCGTGGTTGTGAACCAATTGCATTCTTTTTTTTTTCTTTTTCCACACGTGTTATCAGCGTGTCAAAAATATTTTATATACCGAATTTCATTGAAATCTGTCGAGTAGTTCCTGAGATATGGTTTTTGACCCATAAGTGGGCGACGCCACGTCCATTATCCATTTTGTAAAGAAATCTGAGTGCAGCTTCTTTCCGCCATTTCTTATGTAAAATTTGGTGTTTCTGACGTTTCTCGTTAGTGAGTTAACCCACTTAAAAAAAATTACATCCAAATGTGCCCCTCCCTAATGGGATCCTCTATACCAAATTTTATTTTCCTAACTTTATTTACAGCTTAGTTAAGACACTGTATAGGTTTTCGGTTTTCGCCATTTTGTGGGCGTGACAATGGTCCGATTTCGCCCATTTTCAATACCAACCTCCTTAGGGTGTTAATTAAGATATCTCAATTTTTACTCAAGTTATCGCTTGATCGCTTGCACGGACAGACGGACGGACAGACATCCGGATTTCAACTCCACTCGTCATTCTGATCATTTATATATATATATAACCCCATATCTAATTCGTTTATTTCTTGGTGACACAAACAACCATTATGTGAACAAAACTACTCTCTTTAGCAACTTTGTTGCGAGAGTATAAAAATATAATAATACCCTTGTTTTTAGCCTCTGAAACCCACCTAAAACCTTAACTCATTGATGAAAAACGATGGAAATACGACATATTGTTAGAAAAATTGTTGACATCCTGATATTACGAATGGAAAATATGCGAAATCGGTGAACAACCACGCCTACCCTCCATATAACACAATTTGGAATTTACAACTTAAACAAATACTAAATTTGAGGTGTGGCATCACTTCTTTAAAAATTGTAGAAATCGGATATTTTCTGATATAGAACATGAAAACTTCAGTGCCAATGGAGAATTTTAACCGGAATTATCTGTAAATCTCTCTGATATTTTATTTTAATTCAGAGAGAATCTTTTAATAATGTGCTTCTGTGCCAAAAATGGGTAAAATCAGATCATTACTTCCCCTAGCTGCTATTAACATCCAGTGGGCTTCAGTTAATGCATATGTATGTGAGATACCTTACCTTAAGTGAATGTAAAATCTTGGATGTAATGTAGCTTGGCGGTGAGAATTATTGAAATCGGTTCAGGAATTACCCCAGCCGCCTATAACTTTCCAGATGTACGCTCAATTCCCTTATATCTTGAATAATATTTTATGCCTATTATAATGGCTTTCTTCAAATATCGCAACTTTCAAAAATATAGAAAAAAATTTCTTTCTAAATTTTTCTCTCCAATAAAGTAATTTCACTGAAATGTGTGCACCATAATGCTAGACAACTGCACTTGAAATTCGTATGCATGTGTGTCCTTGAGATACTTGAAAACACACACAGTTATTGCACTTGGCTTACTTTTGTCGGTCGCCATAGATTCAGCAAAACGGCTGTTCGGTGGTGCAGTTGTTTTCAACACCTCCTCTATTCTACATTTACTCGGCCAGCGCACTTTTCTATACACATACACTTTTACACAGCTATATATATATGTAAATACAGTAGCGTAGATTTGTCTCCAACCGGTCATTCATGCATTTTCGTTTTGCACAAGTGCCGATAAATATGTGCCTACATACATATATGTATATTGACCACACAAGCATAAAAGCAACGTGTACGATAGCAAGTGCGAGTAGGAGTATAGAGGTAAGTAAATACATGTAAATTTGTTGTTGTGAATATATTTGTTGTGGACTTAGATAAAATGCATGCATGTTTGGATTTTTAATGCGTAAGCAAATGCAAATGCAAATGCAAAATGCAAAAAAATCAAAACATAAATAACCGAATAAACAGTTAGATGGGCATACCAGCATACCTAAATACACACCAACATACATATGCACGCACACAGTGTGTACTCGTACATGCAAACGGTAAATTGGTCTGCTGCGTGCAATGCAACGCACGAGCGCACTTTTAAAAGCGACATTCCGATTTTTCAATGCCGAACATGCGACGACCAATGTCATTGCTAGCAACTCTGGAGCAAACGACAGTTTTAGCTTTAAACGCACGCACACATACACGCAGACGGACATTTAAGTGTATATGGAAGGTTGAATTGCATGTTGGTTCAGAATTAGCCGTCTTATTTGTCACTTTTATATATACTAAAGTATATTCTAAAGTATTCATGACTTAATATAATGATATTCCACTTTAAATGGTTACAAAGTTTGGCTGTGTGGGTTAATTGCATCGTATATGTATGTACACCAATAGTTTCACTGCAGTAATAAACTGCTCAATTCACCTTGAACTTATGTTGTGCATTTGGTGGGTGGTTGCACTGGTTTAACTTAATTGTTGGCGCTGCAGAAACGAGAGAATAACGAGAGTTGTAAGAACCGGTGGCGTATGAGTAACCAGCCTAAAGAATTTATATACTTAATGGTAACACTGTAGAACACTCGGCTGGGTATTGGACCAAGCAATTTTTTAATTTTTTACGGGAGATTGAGACATAAGAAACAAGTAAGGAAGGGCTAAGTTCGGGTGTAACCGAACATTTTATACTCTCGCAATTTATTTAAATAAAATTACATCAAAATGTGCCCCTCCCTAGTGGGATCCTATGTTACAAATTTCATTTTCATAACTTTATTTATGGCTTAGTTATGACACTGTATAGGTTTTCGGTTTCCGCCATTTTGTGGGTGTGGCAGTGGACCGATTTTACCCATTTTCGAAAGCAACCTCCTCAGGGTGCCAAGGAACATGTGTTCCAAGTTTCATTAAGATATCTTAATTTTTACTCAAGTTATCGCTTGCACGGACAGACGGACGGACAGACATCCGGATTTCAAATCCACTTGTCATCCTGATCATTTATGTATATATAACCCTATATCTAACTCTTATATTTCTTGGTGACACAAACAACCGTTATGTGAACAAAACTATTATACTCTGTGCAACAGGTTGCGAGAGTATAAAAATTGCATTTTCCGATTTTCGAAATTAGCCTACAAAATCGGATTATGTGGTTTCGAAGTTCGAAAAAAGAATTTTTTAAAATAATAATTATTAAATACACGATATAATTACTAAAAAATCCTAATTGATAAGGTATTTAATCTATATTTTCCTCTTAATTTAATGGTGTATAAAATTGTTCGCTCAAGACCGACTGTACACGAAGGCCGTGGAGAGTCGATTCGGCGCCGTTCGCATCAATTCGGACTGACGTATGGAACGACTTGGCGCATTCGCATTTTATGTCGAGATCTTAAGTTGAAAGCGTACAAAATACAGTTTGTGCAAGAACTGAATGCTGAGCTTTGGACAAGTTCCAAGAAGATCCAACGTTCTCGAGCCAAATTCTGTTCAGCGAAGAGGCCCATTTCTGGAATCATCGGTCCATATTTCTTAAAAAATGAAGGCGGTGAGAACGTAACCGTCAATGGCGACCGTTATCGCACCATGATAACCGACTATTTGAGGTCTGAAACTGAACTCGTGATTTCGTCAAGAAGACGGCGCCATTTCCAGACATCGCATCAGTCAATGGATTTATCGAGAGAACACTTCGGTGAGCTGATAATTTCCCGTCAATTGGTCATGTGATATCATTTCGTTAGACGTTTTCCCTTGAGGATTTATAAAGTGTAAAGTCTATGTGGACAATCCCAATTCGATTCGGCCATGGAGCAAAACATCACGCGTGTCATTCGCCACTTACCAGTCGAAATGCTCGAACGAGTCATCGAAAATTGGACTCAGCGGATGGACCACCTGAGACATAGATAAGGCCAACATTTGAGAAACATAATCTTAAAAAAATGCCAAAGAATGTTCTTTCGAATGATAATAAACATTCCCCATTAAATTTAAATTGTCAGTGTATTTTTCTTTAAAAAAGAGGGGAACCTCGAAATGGATCATACTTTATAAACACCTCTGAGAAGGTGCATGTTTCTATTAACTTTTTTTGCTACGATCGCTTCGTCGAAAATGGGCGACTTCGGTTTACAACTACGCCTATTTTCTTTATACCACAATTTTGAAGTCCATCTGATTCGTTCACTATACTTACAATGTAAGCACCAGTGAAGATATCGGAACAAAACTCAAATTAATATCGATATCGGAACAAAAAACAAATATTGTATTTATATTGTGGCATAGCTCGTATAAAAATCGCCGAAATCGGATTATAACTTTCCAAGGTCCCAGATATCGAACTTGAGGACCTCAGAGTTTGTGGCTAATTTTTTGCCGAAAATATCGGTAAATCGCTCAGATATTCTAAAGTCACATTTATGCAGTTCGGCTGCATCCGAACTTTTTATTTTTGTATTCCACTCGTAGTGATTAAAATGTTGTTATTTACTTTAGTGTAAAACTATATGGCTTATTTTGTACAATACTTTTTTTTAGTATTTATAAGAATATTGATATCAAATTTGAACATTTTTGAGCGGGAGATGAAAATAATAATTTTATCACTAGATCTCGATTGACTGAAAAGTTCGTATGTTACCTATGTACATATGTGTATTGATACGTCTATTTCGTAAGTAAAGTTAGTTTTTAGGAAAGAGCTTTGACAGTAGAATCTCTGTAGTATATAGATTTGAGGACGATTAACATTATTGAATAACAAGTAAGGAAAGGCTAAGTTCGGGTGCAACCGAACATTTTATACTCTCGCAATATATTGAAGAAATTTAACCAATACATATATGCGGAATAAAGCTCACCGTACTTTTGAAAAACCTATAATTAGGTATTTGGGAGCTAGGAGAAGATACTTTTGAAAAACCTACAATGAGGTATATGGAAATGTTATGACCCGATTTTAATAATTTTTGGAACGGAGACACACTATTAGAAGAAAACAATTTCCTCTGAATTAAATTGAGATATCTGAGAGATTTACCCATATTTTCGATTAAAATTTATCCTTAGGCGCTGAGTTCAACATGTTCGATATCTGGGGCCTTGAAAAGTTATGGTCCGTTTTCGACAATTTTTTCACAAGTGAAGCTAGAGATGATATGCACTAATTGTGTAAAGTTTTATTCCGTTATCTTTATTGGTTCCTTATGTTTACATTATAAAGTGAAGGAATAAGATGGATTTCAAAATTGAGTTATAAGGAAAGTAGTAGTGGTTGTGAACCGATTTCGCCCATTTTTTGTCCGTGTTATCAGGGTGTCAAGAAAATATTATATACCGAATTTCATTCGAATCGGTCGAGTAGTTCCTGAGATATGGTTTTTGACCCATAATAAATTTAGTGTTTCTGACGTTTTTCGTTAGTTAGTTAACCCACTTTTAGTAATTTTCAACCTAACCTTTGTATGGGAGGTGGGCGTGGTTATTATCCGATTTCAACTATTTTCATGGTGTGTGGTGGGGTATGTAAGAGAACCGACTGCAGAAAGTTTGGTTTATATAGCTTTATTAGTTTGCGAGTTAAATACAAATAACCGATTTGTGGGTGGAGCCACGCCCACTTCCTCAAAAAAATTACATCCAAATATGCCCCCTCCTAGTGCGATTCTTTATTCCAAATTTTACTTTTATATCTTCATTTATGGCTTAGTTATGACACTATATGTGTTTTTGGTTTTCACCATTTTGTAGGCGTGGCAATGATCCGATTTTGTCCATTTTCGAAAGCCTCAGGGTGCCAAGGAATAATTGTGCCAAGTTTCGTCAAGATATCTTAATTTTTACTCAAGTTACAGCTTGCACAGACGGACAGACGGACAGACGGACGGACGGACAGACATCCGGATTTCAAATCTACTCGTCACCCTGATCACTTTGGTATATATGACTCTATATGTAACTCTTTTAGTTTTAGGTGTTACAAACAACCGTTATTTGAACAAAACTATAATACTCTCTTTAGCAACTTTTGTTGCGAGAGTATAAAAATACATTAACCAATATATATGTACATATGTATGTATAAAGCCAACAGGAAGTACGTATGTATATCCTAATAGTGAAGGAGTACAAAAATGTACTCCTCCATTTCAAATTAAACATTCTTAGAGCCTAAAAATTTAAAAGTAAAATTGTAAAGCAAAGGTTAAGGTTTATATTACACTACATTTGCTTTATCTCTGACCAATTTAGAACACAGACCAATAATTCGTCTAGAATGACCAACAGATTCTTTTATAGATAGTAATTAAAAAAAATAATTTTACTTTCAATACACAAAAATGTTAAAAATTTGCATACGTGAATAGCAGCACATTAGTACATTGTTAGGTTAATAACTTGAAGACCTTGGCAATGATTTAAATTGAAGTTCGAATTCATAACTGTAAGTATGTATGCACAAATAACATAAATGTGAGCACACGATAGTACGCTGCACAGTGGTGCCAAAGCGGCAAAAAAGGATTTTTTTTATCATTCCAAATTTGTACCATCTTTTCAATTTAAGCTAAGAACTAATCAAATAACATTATCCGAATACTTGGGCTTGATATATTCAATGGTTTTTTGTTGGGAGAGCTTCAAAGTCCAACAAAGTATCAACGCAAAATTACTCAGAAAAATGTGATGAATATGCGAAGGTTAAAACTCAAAAGTTAACCATAAAATATCAATTGTAAAGTTTTTATTTATTAAAACCAATGTTATAGATGTGATTTACATCATGAAATGTATACTTTTTTTTCAAGATTTTTTTTAATATGATGTTTTTTCATGGTCCAAAAAAATCATATATTTTACAACTTCAACAGAATATAACTATTGTGCGCAGGAGCGCGCAGGTTAGCCACTTATACAAAATAAACTTTAAAATCTCCTTAATCGATAGAAAAAAAAATCAGCTGCTTTTAGCTGCCAATTCATGAGTAATTAGCATTTTAATCTACTGCAACTGCTACAGCGTTGTATGTTTGCCTGCTTCGCTGCTTTGTTTTTTTGCCTGCTTCGTTGTTTTGTCTGTTTTTTGATTGTTCGGTTTGTTGCTTTGTTGTTATTTTTTGTAGTTGTCTCTCGTTATACAACAACAACAAAATACTAGTTTAGGTGCATTATATTATTTGAACTAATTACACAGTACAACAGCTAATCGGGGGGGTGAGAAATTCCAAGTCAGGGTGATGGTACTAGGTCAGTATAGTAAAACCCTCAAAGGGTTTGGCGTTCGTATGTGTCATATGTGATACCGAGAGAAGTGCAAACGGGTGAAAAAATTAACAAAACACGAAATTTTGAAATGGCAAAAGAAATAAAATATTGTGATATTGCAGAAATTTGTAGGTTCTTGCTGCTAAGAAGAAATGTTATCCTGAGAATTTGCGATCAGAGGAAACTTACAGTGAAGTTGGTTTGCAAGATTTGCTAAACCACACAGTTAAGAGAATTTAAATGTCCAAATCTGAAAATGATTTAATAGATATCCCAAAAATTTGAAGCTGACTTCGAAATGGGGATGTGATGGCTCGTCAGGACATATTGTATACCAACAAAGTTTCACTGATGGAAATATGATACATAGATTTAAAATAATATTAAATATAATCAATAGTCAAGCAGCAATAGATCCTCAAAAGTTTGAAATTTATTGCATGAAAACTGCGAGGTTATATGTCAGCCTTTGTGAATTTTACTATATGCCAATGACGGTACATAAAGTTTTAAAGCATGGAAGTAAAATTGTTTCATCTTCTATTTTACCATTGGACATGCTATCAGAGGAGGTTCAAGAAGCTCGCAATAAAGATTACAAGAAATATAGGCTTAATCATTCTAGAAAATGCGACAGAATTTCTATAAATCAAGATGTAATGCACTTGCTTTTAACTTCATCGGATCCTTTTATTAATGGTTTCAGAACAAATCCCAAAAATAAAACTTTAGAATTGGACGATGATGTTAAAAAATTACTTGTTGAATAAATAATTAATAATATATGATCATTTTTTAATATTTATTGGTTATGTTATATGGGAGGTGGGCGTAGTTGTGGGCGGATTTTAACAATTTTTTTTTTTTCATCTAATTTGGCAATATGAGAGATGTGTGCCAAATTTCAAAGCCCTACCTCGATTCCTTCTATTTTTTGCCGCGGCTTGTATGAAGCGGCACCACTGTGCGCTGGTACATTCATTCTTTAAAAGTATAATAGCAATACGTTAGATATGTATATTTTTCATATAGTATACATATACATATGTACAAGTGGTTGTAAGCTAAATTGCTCGTAAAATACGTCAAAAGTTGCATATAGCAACAAAGTTCACAAAAGGTCGGCTCTTAAATGTAATTTGCTTCGTGTTTATAAACAAAACAACGCGGTACACCCGCCTCAACACATACACTCCTACATACAAACATAAGCACTCAATTCACTTCGCACTGAAATGACCAACGGTACGACATAAAAGCGCGCCAGCGTACATTAACTTGTGTGTTGTGGATAATATAAAGTTCATGGATAATCAAATATCATGAGATTATGTTCTTTAGTGGCTTTAATGCCACTGTTGTGTGTCTGATTGTTGTTAAGAGTATATTGTTGTTATTGTCGTTATGAGAATTGTCTACAAATGTAATATGTGTTAACGCTTCCGTTATGTTATGCTTGCTGTAAATGTTGGTAAATGTCTTTATATCCGCAAATACTTCTTCATCAACTAACTCATTCAGTATTATGGCCACAGATGACTATGGCCGTCACGTTTTAGGTCAAATAATACTATAATTCTACGAGGGCTGCTATATATATTTCTGGCCTAGGCAACACTAAGTGTTGCCAGGTGCAATCTGACATTCCCATTGGAAATGGACATTTTTTAGCATAACATCACTCAGAACGTTTTGTCACTTAATCGTGAATTGTTTTACTTACAGGGAATTAAAAAATTCATCTCGACCAAAAAATGGAATTAACTCGTGAACATTTTCGTGCGATCATTTTTCACAACTTTCGACGTTGATTATCGCGACAAGAGTGCATCGATGAACTAAAATCTTTATATGGCTATGAAGCACCATCCTATAGCACTGTGAAAAACTGGTACAACGAATTCAATCGTGGCCGACGCTCGCTCAAAGACGAATTCCGTGAAGATCGTCCAAAAACAGCCGTTGTGCCAGAAAACATCGATGCCGTACTCGAACTGATAATGCAAGACTGTCATGTAACATACCTTCAGATAGAGGCATGCCTATGCATTTCTCCCACCAGCATACATTCGATATTGCATGAACACCTGGCCGTAAAAAAGGTTTGTTTTCGTTAGATCCCGCACAATTTGACAATCGCTCAAAAAAAGGCTCAAAAAAGTGCTTCGAAAATTGGTTTGAGCGCATGCAAAAGTGTAAAGTATAAATCTTGATGGAGAATATTTTGAAAAACAATAAAACCATTTTCGTTGATAAATATTCCTATTTTCATTATTAGGCCAGAAATATACATATATAGCAGCCCTCGTATATCTGTGGCTTTGAAAATGTGTAATCCGATTTTTGGATGGGCGATTACACACTAAAGACGTAGTATTTGTGCCAAGTTTTGTTCCGATATCTTAACTGGTGCTTAATTTATAGATTGTAAAGTAAACGAATCAGTTGGACTTCAAAATTGTGGTACAGTGAATGTAGACATAGTTGTAATTCGATTTCGCCCATTTTCAAACTATACCATTGGAATGTCAAGAAAATATTATGAACCGAATTTTGTTGAAATTGGTCAAGTAGTTACTGAGGTAACATTTTTGGCACATAAGTGGGTGGCATCATTCATCCCATCGTGAATTTTTTTACCAACCTTAACCCAGCCTCTCTGGAGCATCTTTACAATAAAGTCTAGAGTTTCTGCGGTTTTTCCGTACTGAATTAAAGCACACTTAGTAGGTTCAATATTCGTATGGGAGACAGGCGTGGTTATAAAACGAGTTCATCCATTTTAATGCTGAATAATGAAGTGCTTAACAGAATTGACTTCAGAAAGTTTTGTTGAATTAGCTTTATTAATTTATAAGATATACAAAATACACATTGAATATTTTTGTTTCTTAGCACTAGCGACATTCTAAATAAGTTTAAGAACACAGGGAGTGGTGATTAATTCAATTCAACAACTTATCTTACGTGTCAATAAGCACGTCTACCAAAATTTATTTCGATTATTTTAAGGTTTTACCTACCGTTAAGTGAATGGAGTTCTGCGCAACATATTGAGAAAAAAGGTATTAATCAAATTTAATTTACTGTTTCAGTTTTTGTTGAGAGTTTAATTTTAGTATTTTAGATTTACATAATTATTGCGCGCAAACTCGCTAATCATACCACGGTTGACTAACAACTATCACGTAATATTGTATGCGTGCAAAACAAATATGAGTCAAGGTCTTATTACTAGAGAATTGTAACTTTTTTCTTGTTGCACAAATGTATGCATTTGTAAAATTAAAATCAATCGATACAAATTGAGGATATGGTTGAACTTGAGCCATATATTTTTTCACCAATTGACATCAGCGAGAATCGAAAATAATCGCAGTAATTAATATGTGTGTTTTAGTTCTTATAAGCTTTGCTTAAGGCACATATGTACTTACATATAGATTTTTCGCAATTACGTATGAACACTCGCATATACACATACATACATATTTATGCAACTAATTGGCTCTAAATTTGTAACAGCTGCTGATCAGCTGCCCGCATTTAATTGCTCATACAAACTTTCAAATGCGACTTGGATCAATAGAATACAAACTAACCTTTAACAAGTAAGGAAGGGCTAAGTTCGGGTGTAACCGAACATTTTATACTCTCGCAATTTATTGATGTAATTTTATAAAGATAACACAATTCGACCCATATATTGCGTATAAAGTTCAATAGAATAACGAAAATCATCATAAATAGTATATGGGGACTGAGGTAATTCCTAAACCGATTTCACTCGTTTTCACCACCAAGATACAATGTATCGAAGACTATACGCTCACTTAATTTAATATTACTTATAATTAGGTATATGGGATCTGGGGGAAGTTATGACCCGATTTTTACCATTTCAGGTACAGAGAAAAACTGTTATAAAAAAAAATTCAGAGGGAATGAATTACATTAAAATATCTGAGGGATTTACCTAAGTATATTTTCGGGGAAAAATTACCCTTAGCCACTGAGTTCTTCATGTTCGATATCAGGGGCCTTGAAAAGTCATGGTTCGATTTTTACAATTTTTTCACAAGTGATGCAACAGATCATATACAGTGTTTCTGTAAAGTTTTATTTCGCTATCTTCATTGGTTCCTAATGTATATTTTATAAAGTGAAGGAATAAGATGGAATTCAAAAATGAGTTATATGGGAAGTTGTCGTGGTTGTGAACCAATTTCGTCCATTTTTCACACGTCTCATCAGGGTGTCAAGAAAATATTATATACCGAATTTCATTGAAATCTGTCGAGTAGTTCCTGAGATATGGTTTTTGACCCATAAGTGGGCGACGTCACGCCCATTTTCCATTTTGTAAAAAAATCTCAGTGCAGCTTCCTTCTGCCGTCTCTTATGTAAAATTTGGTGTTTCTGACGTTTTTAGTTAGTGAGTTAACGCACTTTTATTAATTTTCAACCTAACCTTTGTATGGGAGGTGGGCGTGGTTATTATCCGATTTCTTTCATTTTTGAACTGTATAAGGAAATGGCTAAAATAAACGACTGCAGAAAGTTTGGTTTATATAGCTCTATTGGTTTGCGAGTTATATACAAAAAACTTATTTGGGGGTGGGGTCACGCCCACTTTTCCAAAAAAGTTACATCCAAATGTGCCCCTCCCTAATGGGATCCTATGTTTCAAATTTCATGTTCATAACTTTATTTATGGCTTAGTTATGACACTGTATAGGTTTTCGGTTTCCGCCATTTTGTGGGCGTGGCAGTGGACCGATTTTGCCCATTTTCGAAAGCAACCTCCTCAGGGTGCCAAGGAACATGTGTTCCAAGTTTCATTAAGATATCTTAATTTTTACTCAAGTTATCGCTTGCACGGACAGACGGACGGACAGACGGACAGACGGACAGACGGACAGACGGACGGACGGACGGACAGACATCCGGATTTCAAATCCACTCGTCATCCTGATCATTTATGTATATATAACCCCATATCTAACTCTTATATTTCTTGGTGACACAAACAACCGTTAGGTGAACAAAACTATTATACTCTGTGCAACAGGTTGCGAGAGTATAAAAAGGTCATATATCAAACAATCTCAGAGAAAGGAGTTATTTCGATAGACACCAAAAATGGCACAAAAAATATGAAATATACTGTCCACAGCAAAATGAATGCTCATTACTCATATAAAATAATACAGTTGTGTTCAACAAATCAAAAAAGTGGTAAATGCGCTCAAAATCATATGATTTTGTTTTAAGAATGAATTCAAGTTCAGCGAGAGCGCATTTGAAGCATAACTTGTTTAGTGTAAATAATTGTGTATGTAAATTGTAGACTCCACCGCCAATAGTATTGTACTTACAATTAAGATATAACCACGTTATATCCCTATTAGGCATTGCATACACTTCTCTGGGACGTCATCCACCAACTATAAGCTCTCACAAAATGCCAAAATCATTCATAACACCATCCGGTTGTTGTCAGCTTAAGCTACCGACAATTGCCGCCTCTGTTGCTACTGCTGCTCAGAGCACGATCGCCGTTGATCTCGTTTACCTCCGTAGTTTTTGTTGTGTTACTGCTGCTACTGCCTTCTGTTCATTGATCGTTGCACATGCGCATGCGCAAAAGCTTTCAATTTCAGTAAGTGTTATTGTTTTTGTTATGTGTTATTACTCATGGTTGGCTCAGAGCGAAAAAATAATGTAATCGTATGCTAATAGCTCACGCCGATTCAGCGCATTGTGTGTGTTCTGATTGTACTTAACATTGCATAAATCTTTATTCGAAATTTTCTATTTTTTTCTTTTGTATTTCTATTTGATTTTGATTTTGCTTTGCGCTCAATATTCCAAATCTTTCAACATAAAAGATCGCTTCGTAGTTATTCTAAAATCAGTTGCAGCTGAAACGTCGCTTATCTTGCGTCAACTATTCGTCTCTCTAATTGCGGATGTGTAAAAAATATAGTTTTTAAAATAAAACAAAAATAATTACAAGAATATTTCGAAAATGATGTAAGTCACATAGTGAGTGTGTGGAAAAAGGAAAAGGATATCTAATCAGAATTTACGAAAGTTTAATATTAAGAATGAAGTTAGAAGTAATAGAAAATGTGTTCTTTTGAAAAAGTTTCGAGTGTAAAAATGAAATTTCAAAATATAGTATTACAGAGTGGTAAATTGTAAAAAAATTTTAAGTATCGTATATAAATCGGCACATTCTATATAACGGTTAAACGAATGAAACCGAAACGTTAAACGAAGTTTGTGACAGAAAAGTGCATTGATTTAATGAGTGGAAAAAGCTCCCACAACTAGTTTAGTTATCCTTAATAAGTGTGCGTGAATGCCAGATCTTAATGTGACTGAAACATGAAATTAAAACTTTGGAAACAGATTTTTTTGAAACACGCAAAGTCAATATTTGTGACAGAGAATACCTTTTCATAAAGTTCATCAGCAGTTCCAATATTTGTCGGACATTTCATCAGAGTTTTTAAATGTTTTTGAAAATAATTTTGATATGCCCATTATAAATATATTTTTTTAAATTTTTTGTGCGAACAATCCTTAGGAGACTCCGCCGATTTCCTTAGTTATAAAATAAATTCTAATATATATTGCGCAAATTCTTTTCTATCTGAAGATGGAGGCGTCTTTAAACACTTTTACGGCTTTTAGCATCTTGGCAACTAAAGAAACATTTTGTACCTCTAAACATGCCAGATTTGAACTTAAATGTTATGAAAAATAATCGATATTGACATTGATAATTGACAGTCGTAGTCGACAGCCAAATAATTTAATATTGAAA
The DNA here is from genome assembly GCA_031772095.1 of Zeugodacus tau. Lineage (NCBI taxonomy): Eukaryota > Metazoa > Arthropoda > Insecta > Diptera > Tephritidae > Zeugodacus > Zeugodacus tau. The sequence goes on from CM062653.1 coordinate 42,929,698, forward strand.
ATTAAGTTACTTTATGTAAACAAATTTTCATTTATTTTCAGCAAAATGCATTCGGTCTTGCTTTGTGTCACCCTACTGACGATCTCATGCAGCGCTCAATTTTATTTCCATCAATCAGTGCCGCTACCTTATCAACAACCACAATATCTACAATATACTACTTCACCACCAGATTTCAAACCAATATCTGAGCCCAATCAGGAGGGACCACCGCATCCTTCGGTTGTAGCCAATGCCGAGCGCGAGTCACATTTGCCACCAGAATTGTCGAAGAGCCGACGCTTTTACAGCAATCCACACATAGCCGCTGCACTTGCCAAAGAATCACTACTGACACCTAAAGAGATGGCAGTGATCGATAGAGAAGCGGAAAAAATCGATCGCAGTCAGATTTATAAAATCTTCCACAATGCTGGTTGGGCGTGAGGAAGAGAAGTTCTAAATTAAATAACGTTTCGCTGCGTTTGAAACGAATTGTATTGTTCCAGTGTCCTGTTCTTGTTGTTAATTTCTTGCCAATTACTCTCATCCAGTTAAGTTTAATATGCTCATATGTGGCTATAAGTTGTTGAAAAAAATATTTATTGTTGTTAGTATTAAGACCTTACGGTATATGAAACTTTTCAGAAATAATTATTAATAAAATTTAAAACAAAATACTGTTGATGTATTTATGCATTTCTAATGAATATAATTCTATGTATAATATTCAATAGAATACACATGGTGCTATTTACTGTTCGTCAATGCGTATGAGTGATTTCGATGACACTTTCTTTTATTCTCGTAAAATCTTTAATCACTTTAACAGGATTATATTTCTTATATTAATGCATATAATAGAAGTCGAATCCAAACTACAGCTGCACGAGTACATAAATTATAAAACAGAATCTGCTGGTCGGCTATAAATGTCACAGGTATAAGCTTTTGAGAAGACGATCTAGTGCCGTATTAAGCCAACGCGGGGCCTGTAGAAAATACTCTCAAGATGCTCTTCGTTTGTTATAGGTTCCCAAGTTAAGGTTATTAAATAAAATACAACTTTTTCAAATAAACTTTTGCGGATTAAATATGGACAAATTTTGGAAATAACACTTTCAATATTGAGTGATCATCGAATTGAGTTTAAGTCGTTCTTGGCTCATCGCGTTTCTCAACTCATTTTTATACTCTCGCAACAAAAGTTGCTAGGAGAGTGTTATAGTTTTGTTCACATAACGGTTGTTTGTAAGTCATAAAACTAAACGAGTTAGATATAGGGTTATGTATATCAAAATGATCAGGGTGACGAGACGAGTCAAAATCCGAATGTCTATCTGTCCGTCCGTCCGTCTGTCCGTGCAACGGAAAACTTGAGTAAAAATTGAGATATCTTAACGAAACTTGGAACACGTATTCCTTGGCACCCTGAGGAGGTTGCTTTCGAAAATGGGCAAAATCGGACCATTGCTACGCCTACAAAATGGTGAAAACCAAAAACCTATAAAGTGTAATAACTAAGCCATAAATAAAGTTATAAAAGTAAATATGGAATAAAGGATCGCACTAGGAAGGGGCATATTTGGATGTTTTTTTTTTGTGGAAGTGGGCGTGACCCCGCCCCCAAATCGGTTATTTGTATGTATCACGCAAACCAATAAAGCTATATAAACCAAACTTTCTGCAGTCGGTTCTCCTACATGCCCCACCACACACCATGAAAATAGTTGAAATCGGATAATAACCACGCCCACCTCCCATACAAAGGTTAGTTTGCAAATTACTAAATGTGAGTTAACTCACTAACGAAAAACGTCAGAAACACTAAATTTCACAAAAATTATAGCAGAAGGAAGCTCCACTGAAACTTTTTTACAAAATGGAAAATGGGCGTGGCATTGGCCACTTATGGGTCAAAAACTGTCTCAGGAAGTATTCGACAGATTTTAATGAAATTCGGTATATACTATTTTCTTGACACCCTGATGACACGTGTAGAAAATGGACGAAATCGGTTCACAGCCACGACAACTTTCCATATAACTCAATTTTGAAGTCCATCTGATTCCTTCACTTAATAAGATATACATAAGGAACCAATGAAGATAGCAAAATAAAACTTTACACAAATACTGTATATGATCTGTGGCATCACTTGTGGAAAATTTGTCGAAATCGGACTATAACTTTTCAACGCCACGGGTATCGAATGTGAAGAACTCAGTGGCCCATGGTAACTTTTCACCGAAAATTTTGGTAAATCTCTCAGGTATGTTAATTTAATTCATAGGAAATATTTTACTCTAATAGTGTGTCTCTGTACCAGAAAAGGTTAAAATCGGGTCATAACTTCCCTTATATATAAATATATGAGAAAACCTAATTAAAGGATTTTCAAAAATACGATGAGCTTAATAGCTTATAAATCGGTTAATATGTGAAATATATTTATGCCAAATATATGGGTCAAATTGTGTGTTTTCTTAATAAAAATATAGCAATAAATTGCGAGAGTATAAAATGTTCGGTTGCATCCGAACTTAGCCTTTCCTTACTTGTTTGAATACGTTTTAACGTTGAAGAAGAACGTTCGAGAGATACAAGTGAATGCGCAAGGCAATTTCTATTTTTGCGAAACACGATTCTATGGAATTGTTTAATAAAAGTTTATAAAATTGCAGTTCCAGATTATCTTGTTCCTTGCTGTCAATAATTGTCACTATTTCTAACATATTCATTGTTGAAACTAGTTCATATGCTTTATTACGGCACTCTTTTTTTTATGGAGAACGTCTTCCAATACTTGCTTAATAGTGATAAAACCATATAAAAGCGCCATTGTAGCATCAAATTGAGCTGACCACACAATGTCCGAGAACCTTTTAAAAATCGGAATTTTTGAAGTATTATATAATACTTTACTGCTTTCGTAAGAAGACTCCATCTATAGGTAGAAACCGAAAACAATGTATACAGTTTCACAACGAAATCAAAGAAAAGTAGTTATTGCTACTGTACAGCAGTCTTCAGCTCATTTAGCAACAAAATTTAATGAATGTGCAAGACAGATAATACATATATTCTGCTTACTTATTTATTGCCTTGATCCATGCATGTATTTCACCCTCATGTCGCTGACATTATCGCAGCTTTGATCACGACAATATTTGATATCAATGCCACATTCACTAAAGAAATCTAGTAAATGAGTAAAGAGAGCTCAAACTCAACGAGCAGGTAAGGGGTGTTTCGAAGACGATTATAGATATATCACTCTATAGAGTGATTCACTCAGGACTGAAAACATTTGTTTTATAGATTAAACGTGGCAGTTCTTTAACGCGCTCGACTGTTTGACTCTGGTTTGTACTTATTTATAGATCGTTAAAAAACTGAAACTACAAAATATTTTTTTTTCGACATTCGTTTCGAATTTTTATTCGTCAACTTATACATGGAGTTTAGAAACTTAAATAAGGATAGCGCAAATACGCTATCTGGCAATCATTAGTGTAAGTTTTAAGTTAGCCCTTCAACCTTAGTGGAATCGGTTATAACTATGTATATCATATATGTATCTTAAAAACGATCAAGAGTTAAAATACGCGTATTCAAATTGGATTAATATTATGTTTGTAAGCATAGTGTCCTTAATTAATGGCAACAACAAACACTATAATAGCAACAACTATTGGCCACATCATGTTTACCGATAAATAATCAGTGGGCTTAAGCGCGAACACGCTGTCGCCTTTGCTGATAGCTCGGCTCAACTTCGCCATTGTCTTCGTGCACGGGAATGGCATCAGGCAATGCGTAAACTAAATTGCCGTGCGTAGTGCTGCTTGGGTGATGGTACATAACTGGAACACGCACCATTTCAAACTGACGCAGTTGGCCATTGGGTGCAAAGTAAGGCGCCTTGTTATATGCGGAGGTTGGTGAGGCGCGTTCGTGCACCTGTATTTGATGATAGTTTGTGATCGGTTCATGTTCGACGACTTCGCGCACGGTTTGGAAAGGATGATTGACCACAATGCGACGTTTGTGGAAGCTTTCACTTGTTGCGGAGGCATCGTTGGGCGCTGGATTAGCGGAAATTACACGTGAGCCCGGTGGTGCTGATTGCCCACTTGTGTCTTTAGCATTTGTTTCAACAATTTCCGCATCGGAGGCCGCCGCTTTGACATTCTCTTTGCTGTTAGCGTTGGAGTTGCTGGTATCAATTAAGCGTTGGGACTTGATTTGTCCCCTGTTTTGGCGCTCTGCCACATACTGCACATTATCGTAGTCACTTGGTTGTGCGTTTTCATAACGTGCATTTACCTTCTCAACGCTGTGTACACAATCCGGCTGTGACTCGATATTTTCCGAACGTAAAGCGTCTTCTTGTTTAGCACCTTCATCGGCAGCCGCTGCGGTATTTACATCCTCCACTTGTTCGACAACGGCTTGTTTAGCTTCGGGCTGACTAATTTTGGCAGTGCGACTACGTTCTTTAGGTGGGTTGATTGAAGACATAACTCGGATGGGCTCATCGGCTTCTTGTGGTCCATATGGAACTTGTAATTGGATATGTGCAAGTGGACGTATCTCATCGGGCTTTGACTTGATGTCTTCATTACTTTCCACTACCTTTGCGGGTGCCTTTGATTCGGAGTCTGACTTATTTTGTGCAATGAGACGTGCATATGACTCGGGTCCGCGATTATAGTGTACTGTTATGGTTCGTTCAGGCACATTCTCATTTGTGTTACGCTGATATGTCACATCTTCGGTAAGGCGTGCAGATTCGTTTGGATCGTATCGCATATGTGAGTAAGGTGCGCTGTATTCTACCGCTGCTGAGTCCACATCGCCATCGGGATCGTAACGTAATTGTTCGTAAGAGCGTTGTGGTGACACGTATTGCGGTTGTCGTCGTTCATTCTGTGTATAACGCTGTTGTGGGGCCACTGGACGACGCGCGGGTATGGCATATATAACTACACCGTCACGCTGACGATCCAAGAACGATTTTACTTCACTCACGCGTGCGGGCTCCTCTTCCAAGTGGGCTGGCTGCTGCTTAGCTGAAGGTACTTGCTTACGTTGTGCCTGTACAAGTACTGGACGTTCTTCAAATCGACTAGGGGCCAAATAAATGTTATGCTGAGAGGGTGGTATATTAATTGTGTGCTCATGCTTTATGATGCGTGTCTGCGGTTCGGCTGTAATACGCTCACTCTTTGCCGGTTCCTCTTGTAGGCGTGCAGGTTTAGGGTCTTTGGCTGCACTATAGAAGTTACCTGTGATGTACTCACCCTTAAATTCATCGTTTTCGTTGTTAAAGTCTTTGGGCACCTCGGGAGATATATTTTGTTCTTCGTTTTTAGAGAATCTTGGTCGGTACACCTGCTCGCTTTGCTGCACTTCAACACGTGCTGGACGTTGGTAATTGTTCTCTTCACGTCTAAATGTGTTGGGCGCGAAATTCCTGTTAGACACTTGACGCTGATTGTCGTGTGTGTCAGCGGGTATGTAATAGTTTTTACCGCGTGAATTTTGCTCTCCAAGCACAGCATCACTGGGAGCTTGGAGTTGTGCCTCCTCACTATATTGCTTCCGCAAATTAGCTTCCACAAAATCACGTTTGGCATTTTGATTGTTTGTTGGTGTAGCGGTAACTGTTGAGCCAATATGTGTACCACTAATCACAGGCGCGGGATTTTTTCTAGCAGCATTTGCATAAACTTGATTTGAGTTTGAGCGTACGCCGTTGTTATAAGAACCCGCGCTAGATGACTCAGTCTCAATGTCTGCATCACTATTTATATTGTATTGAGCTGCAATGGCTGGATGAGGATGACCGAGTGGTAGTAGCGTTTCACCTTTCGGAATCTTCGCAACTGGATGTTCCAATTCAACAACTATCGTGCCAGCCGGTTTAATCACAACTCGTTCTTCGATATCGTAGAATTCCTTTTGGATAGCTGGATGACGTACTTCGAATTTCTTCGCTTTCAGTGCAGGCTGGGCAATTTGTATAGTTTTGGTGACTACTGGACGTTGATACACATTTGGGTGTACAGGTAAGTAACCACCATTCGAATGATAATCGTTTTCTTGGTTGTGATAAAATCCATCATAACCACCTGTGGGCTCATCCACAGATGGTGGATATTCGTTTAGAAAACCACCTGCATCTCCTTGATCGTAACTAAAGCTGGGTTGTCCATAATCGGGCTTAGCATAGCTAGGAATTTGATCGTAATTTGGTGGACTATATCCGCCACCGCCAGCAACTCTAAACGTCACACCATGGGAACCGCCACTAGCACCGCCAAAACTAGGACCGTATGAACCGCCAAGACTCACTTTGCCACCGTCACTACTACCACTAAGTAGAGTATTAACCGTCTTTGTAGGCACAGTTGGAACAATAGCTGCGGCAGGAACTGATGGAGCTGGTGCGTGTGCATGTACAGGCGCTGGTGCAGCTACAACTGGTTGTGCAGATACTGGTGCAGGTGAGATTTGGATCTTTGCGTCGGGCGCTGATTTTGACTGATCATCCACAGACGCTGTGGCGGAAGTCTCTACAGCAGCGGGAAGTGCAACTTGCCTTTCGAAGGTGTGCTGTTGCTGTGAAGGTTTCGAATCGATAGCGACAAGTCGCGCAGGACCACCAGAAGATGAAGACGAGGATGAGTACTCATAACGTCCGGCTGGAGAATGATCGGCGGTTTCGAATACCTAAAGAATTGCAGTGGTATGATTAGAGATAAGTAAGTACAGAAGGGATAAGTTCGGAGCAGCCTTTTAATACATATCTGTATTTCAGTAAAAAATCTTAAACCTTAAATCTTAAAAACAACCGATATATAATTGGTAAAGTGTTTATTTTCACTTACAGTTTCTACAGTCGGGCCACTGTGATAGTTTTGTATATAACGTTCGAACTCCTGATTCTGTTTCTCCTGTGCATTAGCTTGGCGAAATTGGCTCTGCCGATTCTGTTGACGTATACGTCCATAAAATCGTTGTTGCTGTTGCTTAAAGTCATTCGATTGTTCTGGATTTCGTTGAACTTGCTGAGCGGGTTTTGAGTTGTCAACGAAGCTCGTCGCCTCCTTGTTTTTTTGCTCACCACTCATCTGAACCTTGTCTACATTATCACTTTCATCGGCTGTCCGTAACCTGGCGAAACGTTCCTCTCCACTTGGCTTCTTAGCTGGACCCGCTTTCAATTCCTCGGGAGCGGTACCCTCTAAATAGGTGACGTCAGCAGGATTCGTGGCCGGGTGTTGAGCAATTGAGATATTAACATGTGTTGCCGTGAAAGCTGTGCCAACGCACAGCAACAGCACGAAGACCGTTCGCATTGTGTATATCCTTTATGTCGGCTAAACGAAAAATAACTGTTTTGGTTTCGGTTCGAGTGCGTACGCGTTCACAATCGTTGACCGATGCGTTACCGATTTGTATTGCTGGTCACAGCTGAGTGAACTTCGAATGATTGGGCTGGCGCTGTTTTATACGCTATGCATCACGATGAGCTTGTAATAAAACGGACGGCCGATTGACAGTGTCACAGTGCGAGCGCTTGTTACAAGCCAAACTATTCGTAAGTACAAACTATTTTGGGCATTTTCAACGTGTCAATACACAAATTTGTTTGGAATTCAATTTAAATCGTTTTTTAGAAAATCACTCTAAATCAAACATACATACATACATATGTATATTTGCAACTTTGTAAGCGCGTAAGCAAAGCAGAAAAAAACAATTGTTTACACTCGGCACATCACACTGCTGATCGCCAATAATCAATCGATTGATCTTTAGCGTTTACGTCTATCAAAGCAGCAGCCGAGTCATACACCGGCCGGCATATCGGCAACTGCACGATACTGATAGCAACAGACTGTGTATAATAAAAAATTGTGTATCAAACCCCGTGCCAGGGGATGTCGAACAACGTAGCGGCGCACACGATCGCCGGCGACAACAATACCATACCCGTTGTTGCAATGATCATGCTGTTATTTACGTTATTCGCCGTCTATAGACATGCGCAGCATGATCGTGAAGAAATGCATTGTCTTTAACCCAGTTATGCGTTCGAGGTGTTCGTCGAGTGTGTCAGCAAATCAGAATGTCACCTTAAGCGCTACACAAGGAATCTCCAATGCTCCGAATTTGCTCACGCCCCAAAGCCGAAGCCCGAACACTTGCTCGCCGATGTAGGCGCATCGTTGCTGTCGAGATTGATTTACGAGTATGTTGTGCTATTTCACATGAGATATATTATGCAATACGCTTGCGCGTGCGCTTCTGCGCCACCTACTTTGCTGACACGCTCGTCGTAGTGGAACACACACAGCGCTACAGAAATTCTAATTACTATTTTCGGCTTGCACACTCGCTTGTCAATGTTGTAAGCGCCTTAACGGTGACAGAAGAAGCGTGAAAATTTACGAAAAGGGTAAAACCGCACCGGTTTGTGTTAAAACATCAAGCGGCAACAGCTTTGCTCCCAGAAATGGTGGCATGCATGCATATTTGGTTAATTGTCGGAAGGTCAATTTTTTGTTGCTGTTGAGTTGAAAAACTTGCGATTTTTTTTTGTAAACTTGGAAATATCCAAATTAGCAATTATTGTGAATTGTTGTGTTGATAATACATTGAACTAGAACTAGTTGGCGTGCGAACTTGCATTAAAAAAGTTTACATTTTTTCGGACATTTTGAGTTTTATATTTTATTATTTTTAACGTATTTAACATTTTGGTTTTGTGGCTGTAACAATGCAAAATTTTCTTAACGATAAATTTCTTACATATACATATATTATAACCGATTTTTCTCCCGATTGCCCCATTTTATTGTATTTTCCTGTAGGACTCTAAGCCAGGCTAGATGTGCTAACACAAACACTACATCTATCATTGTAGAGCATGTTATGTTAACTATCTTATTTTTATTGCTGTACCTAATTTTACAATCTTCTACAAGAGTGTACAGCTCCTGGAGTATGCCGATGATATTGATATCATCGGAAGCAACAACCGCGCCGTTTGTTCTGCTTTTTCCAGACTAGATAAAGAAGCGAAGCGTATGGGTATGGTGGTGAATGAGGACAAGACGAAATATCTCCTGTCATCAAACAAAAAGTCAGCGCACTCGTGTCTTGGCTCCCACGTCACTGTTGACAGTCATACCTTTGAAGTAGTAGATAGTTTCGTCTATTTGGGAACCAGCATTAACAACACCAACAATGTCAGCCTCGAAATCCAACGCAGAATCACTCTTGCCAACAGGTGCTACTTTGGACTGAGTAGGCAATTGAAAAGTAAAGTCCTTTCTCGACGAACAAAAATCAAACTCTACAAGTCGCTCATTATTCCCCTCCTGATGTTTGGCGCCGAAGCGTGGACGATGACAACATCCGATGAGACGACTCTTGGGGTTTTCGAGAGAAAGGTTTTGCGTAAGATTTATGGACCTCTGAACATTGGCAACGGCGAATACCGCAGACTTTGGAACGATGAGCTGTACGAGTTATACGACGACATGGACATAGTTCAGCGAATAAAAAGACAGTGGCTACGCTGGCTAGGTCATGATGTACGAATGGATGAAAACACTGCAGCTCAGAAAGTGTTCGATGCAGTACCCACTGGAGGAAGCCGCGGAAGTGGACGACCTCCACTCCGATGGAAGGATCAAGTGGAAAGTGATCTGGCCTCACTTGGTGTTTCCAGTTGGCGCCAAAAAGCAAAAAGGAGCAACGAGTGGCGCGCTCTAGTGGATTCGGCTATAATCGCTTAAAGCGGTTTCTACGGCAAATATATATATACATATATAATAAAACGGGACAAATATTAATATTAATATCATCTGCATAACCCAGTAGCATTATTCTTTTAGAATAGATAGTACCACTGCGGATCACTCTCAATTTGTCTTTTTTGGTTTCGTTATTTATTGAATACCATAAACAAATTATTAGTTGGACTATCGTGATACATGCTTTGGGAACTCTGTTCCCAATTTGTGATACGTTTTGTTTAAATATCTGTTATTTACAAATTTTGAACTGAAAAAATTTGATGGGTCTAGTTCTTTCCTTTTCAATCTGTGGTGATACCATTCAAATATCACGGCCCAAAGTTGGTTAAAATCAAGTTTCTCTCGTATATGGAATTTATCTTATCATCAAAACTTACTGTACCATACTTTTCGTTACATTTTGCAATGGATTTCTATTGGAGGCTAGTCGAAGATATTGATTATAAAACCTCATTAATTAATCGAGATATCAATATAATCTTCTTCTTCTTGACTGGCGTAGACACCGCTTACTCAGTTATAGCCGAGGCCACAACAGCGTGCCAAGCATCGCTCCTTTTGGCAGTTTGGTGCCAATTGGTAATACCAAGTGAAGCCAAGTCCTTCTCCACCTGAGTTTCCCTCTTCCTCGGCTTCCACCATAGGGTAGTGCATCGAACACTTTCAGGCTGGAGCACTTTTGTCCATTCGAACAACATGACCTAGTCAACGTAGCCGCTGTCTTTTTATTCGCTGAACTATGTCTATATCGTTGAATAACACATAAAGCTCATCGTTCCATCATCTGCGGTATTCTCCGTTGGCTATGTTTAAAGGACCGTAAATCTTATCTCCTAGTGCCGTCTTATCGGATGTTGACATCGTCCACACTTCTGCACTATAAACGATGAATGATGACTTCCTTTTCATTGGGGTTTTTTTTTAAGTCAACTAAGCTTAAAATGTCAGTATATAAGTTGGGGTGAATGAAATTATATCGAGGTGGAATAGGAAAAACAGCTCTAATTTTTAAGCAATTCCACCATAAAATATTGCATCGACTATGTTGGTGGATGATGATGAGGAGGATGAAGAAGGAAAATAACAGTTCCACCCATTATAATACATATAATACAAGTATATAAATTAATTGGTCCAAAATAATATAGGACATATTATTCACTCCATTGTTTTGAGTATAAATTTTGTTTAATTGGATGGTAGTAATGATGATCTTCTTCTTCTTCTATGTAAAAAAACTTGGGCCCAGTTGCCACGTATTCCAATGATACCGTGAGATTCTACGTTACTCTTGAGACGGCTATAGTTTTAAAACTGTATCGTTTCGCACTCATCTTTAGTATAAGCCTGAAGACCAATAAATTTGCAGACAGGTTAACCAAGAATTATATTATAATTATAGTTTATTTTTCAATTAATTATGGAATCCCTAAAAAATTTCACTACATCATATGGTTTACTACAATATAGTTTAACATATACGTATACCTTATCCATAACAACGTATGGTCGGGTCCCTATACATATACTTTTGTACAACATATTTTGTACATGATATGAATATAAGCACATCTTAATGTACCTTTAATGGCATTGCCCAAACACTTTTCATAGGATTTTATTTGTGTTATCTTATTCTTTTCAATTTAAATTTATGGTTTCGCAAATTATGCCAAAAATACACAAAATCAAAAATATCAAGAGGTGAACTAAAATTTGTTGTATTCCCCGTAATAAATTACAGTAAGTTGATGCGAAAGGTTAATGTTCGTCACTTCAGTACATATTCAAAACAATGTGCATATATTTATGTATGTATGTATGTGTTGGAGTACGTGATGCACTTTTATATGCGACCACTGTTGCTGTTTTGAGCTAGTATATATTCTGTGGCGCAAGCCAAACTATAAAACACACAGCCACGCACCTCGGAGACAAGCATTACAATGCGCTTATTTCGGAAATGTGTTTTGCATTTAAAATAGATCAGTGGCCGCAGTGTAGGGCTCTACACGCTAATGTAAAAAACAAAATATTTTGTTTACTTTTTTTGTATTAATTTATTTTTATTTGCAATTCAACAAAATAAAAGTGAATGACAAACTTTTCTAAATCACTGGTTTAGACAATAATTATAGCGCACAAATAGCACAAAATAACACAAAACTAAATGTCTGCATTGGTTATATAGCACATAGAAATGTAGATTAATGCGTAATTTTTACTTATTTTAAATAAGTTGTATATGATTAACAATCAAGATTTATTTCGACAAAATCGATTTGAACTTAAAGTAACTTTTCGATATCTTTCGCAATGTCCATTGGATCGGTTGTGGGAGCATAACGGTCCACAGGTACACCATCCTTATTTACAAGGAATTTAGTGAAGTTCCACTTAATAGCACTGCCGAGTGTGCCACTTTGCTTGTGCTTCAAGAATTGGTAAAGTGGTGAGGCACCAGAGCCGTTTACGTCAACCTGAAAAACAGTAAGGGTTTCAATCAAAACAACGTTTGAATAAAATGAAGGAAAAGGAAGAAGCAATTGAAGGAATACCGTACAATGAACTGACAATACTTTCAAGTTTTTCGAAAACTTATTGTTTATACATTTATATGTATATTTAATAAAATATCCACAAATCACAATAGACTAACTTGAATTGTATGTTTTAGTATAAATCTGCTAAGTATTATTTAAAATCGCTATCGATATTGATTCTCTGATGTGAAAAAGTACCATTTAAAACCAAATATAATACCTTTTGAAATACATCGCCAATGTTAGCCTTGGCATCACGCAAATGGCAGACCATAGCTTCACCGTCCGATTCCGGCATCTGCGAGTTGAACTGATTGCATGGGAAATTCAAAATGCGCAAACCTTGTGACTCATATTTCTCCAGCAAAGTAGTTAACTTGGCGTAATTGTTCTTGGTTAAGCCACATTTCGAAGCGATGTTCACGACCAATACAACGTTGCCCTTGTATTTCTCCAAGGACACGTCATTACCATGCGTGTCTTTTACGGTGAATTCGTAAATTGTCTTAGCGCTTTTTGGATCTGGGCCTGACATGTTGTTGCTGTCAATCTGAAATGATCGTTAAAGTAAGAGTGATAGCTGGAGTCAACCGTACTAAGGCACAGGCAAAACGAAACTATTATGGAAAACGTATGTGACAAAGCCTATTAGTATTAAACCGTTAGCAGCAAATCAGAATGTAGCAATTATTTCGTTATTGAGCACAAACAGACATACATACTTAAATACATATGTATAGACTTATCTAAGTACTTATGTATATAGATACAAACATGCAAGCCCTGCGAATAGTTAACCAAGCACTACAAAGTCCGAACTAGACAAATATGTACATACATACATATGTATGTATAGTTCTGTAAGTTCTTGATCACAATATTGTGACTACTTGACTGTTGTACATGTACATTATGAAGCGTTAATATTTTATAAAGAGAGTTAAAAATCAATTCAGTAAGTGTGGTGGTTGTTTATGGGTACTCAAGTCGACATGACAGGTGTTATTTTGAACACACATATACATATACATACATGTATCTAAATGAATTAACAACACCCAATAAACACTCACGTTCTGTAAGGAAATAATTGAGAATAATATTCCCACTTAAAAATAATTTTGAACTAAAATAGTATTTTCTACAGCTCTCATATAATATAATATGCAGAAACGTATATAAATAATGTTAAAGAATAGTTTTTGGAAAATGTTGAAAAGGTCATATTTTTTCAGTTTATAAATTAAATATTTTTTCTAAACGAATTTTTGTTGCAATCTTAAAAACGAAATTTCTATATTTTTGGTTTACTAGGTGTTTTGGAGCGCGTGGTTGTAGTGATAGTGGTAAAAAAATTTAAACAATGTATGAATATTTGTAACTGTACATATTTCAGTTTCAGATGCGCACAGTACATTTTGTTTGTGTTTTTGAACGATTACTCACATCATCGACCTCTGGACGGTGACCACCGGTAGACGATGATGGGGCATTTTCTGATTTCGCAAGTTGTGAGGCAGCGGCGCAACTAACTCCAGTAATCGGCAACAACACTACACATAGCCGTTTATTATTTGGCAAAGAGCATGTATTGAATGGTGTTATAAATTGCTGATTTAAGCTAAACTGACTGTAACAACGTTGCACTTGACGCAGTTGTTGTTGTTGTAGTTGAAGTCTTGCAGAGTGCAAAAACTTGAGAGAAATGACCGATTGACCAATTTTAAGCAATTTGTTGTAAGACATTGCTACTGCAAATGCAAAAAGATATAATTACTTATTAAATTTTCTTTGCATTATTCATAATCGCAATACATTGTGATTTTTAACTCTGCATTGCACCAAAGAGAATTACTTAGACCGATGAAAGTAAAAGTAGCCTTCACATTTTCTCAATGCCGGTTCTATTGCTATGGACAGAAGTTGTTGTTTTCACAGTCATAACAACTTATCGATTAATAGTGTACTCAAAAATAAGCAAATTCATGGTCGCCAAATGATTAGGAGCTTGATAAAATTTTGAAAAAAACTGACGTATGTACATATATGTATTACGTACATATATACATATGTATGTATTCTAATAATAGTTTCATTCTCAAGCTGTAGACTGATAAGGAATAAAGATATATGTATAAAATTGTACATATATATTTCAACATATTAAAAATGTTCCAAAAAATCACCCTGATTAATGGTTGTATTAATTATTAATAATAAATTATCAATTTGTCAAAACATAGCATACGTCAAATTAATGAAGAAACGGTAAAAAAGAGAATATGCCAAATATTGTGAAATTTCATCTAAAAATAAACTAAGTCCATAGTACAATTTTTTGACCGATAAGACACTTTATTTACTCTTTGGGTAATAATAGTATTTTAATAATTAATAAATAAATAATTTTTTATTTTATCAATACCATTATATGCGAATTATGCATAGATTTTTCCTCATAGAGCTTATGAGAGGATGTGACCTTGAGCTCTTTTTTTAATATCGTTATTTTATAGATAATAATTTACGATTTATGTATTTTCCAACCAGCAGTAGAATTCAGAACAAATTGAATATTAAAATGTACTACAATTTGTGTTAATACCATTATATTAATATGATTTCCATATAACATGCATTATAGATATTGCTCAATGTTTGTTTAGAACTGAACAGAACGAATACATATATTTCCCCATAATTTTTTTTAAACCCTTAAATATATCCTTTAGATATATTACCAACAGAAAATTGGTTTATATGCAGGCATATTTTTATAAAATTAGGCATTCGGCTAAAAATATTATAGGTTTTTCATTTTGATCATATTTAAACAAACAAATATTGTGCATTTAAAGAAAATATGCGCATCATATATGTATAATATACATATGTAGTACCATATAGAATGACGAAGCACTTTATGTTTGCAAGCAGACTTGGTCATAAAATATATATTATACAGCTTTGCATTGCCGAATTATTGATATGTCCTAGTTCTTAATGCTTCAAACGGTTAGACTTTTAATATTTACTATAACTTCTGAATGCGATTTATTCATTTACTTGTACGTGATGGTTGTAGTAGTAATAAGTCCCGAGTGCAGTGACAAACGCTCCAATAAAAAAGTGCAGCAAAGTAGCCATGAGAATTGTGAAATATGTAGTAAATATGTACTCACTTCTGCGTTAAACAAAAAAAGATAATTTATTTATACTATCGACTAAGAAAATTATAAGTGTTCTCTATAAACAAAAGCACACCTAAATTCTGTATAATATAGTTATTTTTCGTTTGTCCGGTACAAAGTTCACATTCATTACCATTTTATATATACATATATGAATGCATATGTTTAATTATTTTTATACGAATAATACTTTGACAACCGGCATAAATATTGACATTATATTGATTATGTATATCTACACAGATGTAATTAAAAAGATTACTTACGATTTTTATTTTTATCTACAATAAAGAACGAATTTACAACCGGCTTTAAAAACAATATTTTTTACTTTAACACCCAAATTGTGTTTGGCCTTGTCATTGTTACATCAGCTGATATTGAGATCCACAACAGAGTTGCATTATGAAAACAATACTTTTTTGGTTACTTTAGGAATTAATTTATGACGATACGTCCATTATATTGCGGACAAACTGGATATTGGAATGAAAAGGTTCAGTTTCTTCTGATTAACCTAACAACACACAAGTTTTCAATGTCCCGTTAACTTATTTTCACGTTTCATTTAAATTAACTTTATACAAAAAATGGGCAATATTTTACCCGTTATTTTTGTAAAGACTGTATACACTGTCTTGTGGAAAGTATCGATTGTCAAAGAAAATTTTCCGTCATACAGACAAAAATTGTCTCGGAAAGGAAATTTATTTTTGTATTATTCCAAAAGGAATGCAATAAAATATTCAAAAAAATAATAACTCATAAGTTTGGAGAAATAACAGGATTAGTAATTTGCAATGCTGGAAGAAAGATCTTAGGCGGACTCCTTCGAGGAATTTGTGTAAAGCAAAAGCTTAACTAAAGACAACTCAGCTAGTATTTAAACAACAACAACGCTTTATGTTCTCCTCGTATTGACAATACAATTTGGAAATAATTAAAAGTTTGCTGTAAATATAGAAAAAAAAGTTATTTATTTACTCTTAATAATGTGCTTATTAATTTCAGGTAAATTTTAATTCTATCGTTCTACTTCAACTGCATTCTGGTAACTGCATTCGAGCGGTATTTTTGTCAGAGGTGCAACGACGTTGCTAAGAAGTTTTTCCAAATGATGTTGTCATCTATAAATAACTCTTTCGAGCAGGACACGCATGATGTTGATGGAAATTGTGATGGGCCTGATTTGGATTTTGTTTATGCTGATGTTGATACTTATCAAAACGAAATTGCAGAACTCTACAGTTACACAGAATTTAATGAGCTCCAACAAAATGTTAAAGCATTCGAAGATCAAATGGAAATGTATGATTTGCCACCTAATTGGCAAAAACAAGACAACTCATCACAGCGCAGTATTATAATGAAGTTGATCGACCAACTGGAAGTTTCAAGTCGAGCGTTTCGAATGCAGGCAGCGCGTTGCATACTCTATTTGGCACAAGGATGTTGGGCTGAAGTTCAATCTGATGAAGAACAACATCAGATCACAAGAGACAACGTGATTGTATTATATGAGTTGGGAGTTTTTTCATCTTTTATAGATCTACTTAACATGGAAATAGAGAGCGCTTGTTCTCCTGATATTGTTGCTGTTAAAATCACAAATGTAACTTTGGTAGACTCGACCGACTTACGAGTAATACTTTCGGTATTGTATATAATTGCGGAAACCATACGAGATGAGTATGATAAGGGAAGCGAGGATTATAAAAATATTGCCGAAGCCTTCATACAAGAAATAAATAGCCCACTACCTGATGGTGAATTGCTTGCTGTTAAACTTTTAGGCATGATAACTCGTTTTTGTAGTGGCGCCGCACCCCACTTTCCCATGAAAAAAGTTGTGTTACTGTTGTGGAAAATAACATTGCTGGGCTTAGGTGGTATGGAGAAGTTGAAAAACCTCAAAAATGAATATCGCATCAAGGCAGGGCTTGAGCCTGTTACTGAGGACACACTGGAAGTCACGAAAAATATGCGCGCCAGCTCACCACCAGCGACTGCTACAGATATTTTGGATAACCAAAATCCCAAACGAAATGCATTTAGGTTTATTGTGATTTCATTAAATTATTTTATTTGTTATTAACTTCCGATTTCCAGGCGATCTTTGATGAAGCAACGTTTTCTGGATGAGCAAGAACAAATGGACATGGAATTAACAGCAGGCAATGATAGTGCACCACCGAGCAATAATGGTGGAAATGGAAATCAAGAAGAAGATATTTCCCAGTTTTATCGGCAGTTCGATGATCCATCTTCAAACACTGCGAACCCTAATAATCAGCCGAGCTTCTCACAGCCACCACCAATACTACCTGTACAGGTAACAACACGTTTGCCATGGACACCGAAAGTAAGGCAAAAGGATATTGATCAATTCTTGGATATATCACGAAATAAATTTATTGGTTACTCGTTGATTGATGATCACGAGAGTCTTGCCGGACTGCCACAACCAATACATGAGGGTGTTCAGACTTTGCGGCGTCACATGTATGTGAGTCTCGCTGATGTGCAAATAAAGAAGGAAGAAGAAATCGCACGAAACCCGATCTCTACACAAGAGGACGAAATTCCATTAAATCCCGCCGAAGTACTTTATCAGGCAATACTGCCTAATCTGCCGCAATACATGATAGCATTGTTGAAGGTTTTATTGGCCGCGTCGCCCACTTCAAAATCGAAAACGGAAAGCATTAACATAATGGCTGACGTCTTACCGAAGAAAATGCCAATAACAGACTCGCAGAAACTAACTGTTGACATGAGCAGACATAAGGAGATAATTGTTAAAGCAGTGTCCGCTATCATTTTGCTATATCTGAAGCATTTCAAAATTAATCACATATACCAATTCGAATTTATGTCACAGCATCTTGTATTCGCCAATTGTATACCTCTGGTGCTGAAGTTCTTCAATCAAACAATCACCGAATATGTGGGCATGAAAAACACCATACCACTCTTGGATTTCCCTTCTTGTGTAATTGGGGAACAGCCAGATCTTTCGGGCGAAAGCTTTGTGTATAGCGGTGAAACCGCCGACAAGCCATACTATTCGTGGCGTAACGTTTTCTCCTGCATCAATCTCTTACGCATACTTAATAAGTTAATTAAGTGGAAACACTCGCGCGTTATGATGTTAGTCGTATTCAAATCGGCACCTATACTCAAAAAAACACTCAAGGTGCGCCATGCTATGATGCAGTTATATGTATTGAAGCTGCTGAAAATGCAAACCAAATATCTCGGACGCCAATGGCGCAAATCGAACATGAAGACAATGAGTGCCATTTATGCGAAGGTAAGACATCGTCTCAACGATGATTGGGCCTTTGGAAATGACTTGGAGTCGCGTCCATGGGATTTTCAGGCCGAAGAATGTACGCTGCGTGCCTGCGTAGATCGTTTTAATTTGCGGCGCTATCCGGAAGCTACGCAGAAATGTGGTGCTGGTGGCAATAATGGAAATTCCGGCAATTCAGATAATTCAGCGGGAAATATAGCGGGCGCCGGAAGCGGTAATAATATGGGTGGTGGTGGAAATGAGGCAAATGGCTTCGGCAGTGGCGGTACGGGCGGTGGTGGCAACGGACACACACAGTTAAATGATTATGGTGTCGAAGGCGGTTTTCCCAGCGACGAAATACTGTCACACTCAGATTTTGCATTCTTCGGACACTCGGGCTGGTGGGATCGCAAAGTAGAATTGACCGACTACTTCAAGGAAAACTATTCGATATGGTTAGAAGAGGAAGTTTACAACAATCAAATTGACTGGGATGCGTTGTAAGTGGAAAGCATACTGACACTTCTCGTCATACATGCAAGCAGTGTGCGGAGTAAAAACTGAAATTATTGACTAATACATAAAGCTTAACTACTAGAATACACACAGATACATAGTTAAACATAAGTGCACGCCGAAATCGAATACTTATAAACATAATTTTGTCATAGCGAGTTATAAACGTACATTTGTAAATCGTGAAAGTGTTGAAAATTTGAATCTGAATCTGAAAAATCCACAATTCAATTGCAAAAATAATCATAACAAACGCAAAATAATTGCTAGTTTTTAGTGCATTAGAAATAAAATGGAAAAGCAATTACGCCTAATACAAGTATTGGCTACGTCACCATTTTCACCGTCATCCAAGTCGTGTTGTTTTGCAGTCGCTTTTTGACCAAGTAATTGGTGTTTATACAGTTTATGCGCAAGACTCGCATATAAAACTACATTACATGATTATACACTCATGCATACATCTACATACATACATATATATACAATAATTGTTATAAAGCATACTAGCACTAGAAACTTAACTGAATAATTAACAAAATGTTTGTATTTAAGTCGTAGTCACCCCACTCAGCATACATAAATATGTATGTAAACTGAAAACAATTAATTTAGTAGATTCTAAATATACATACATACATACATACATTAGTAAGGGCATGCATTGAAATTGAATACCATTGTGTATGACCACTTTATACAAATATAAAAACAAAAAAAAAATCGTATGAAAGCAAGTTTAAACAAAAATATATATATACAATTATAACCAATTTCGCAATGTATTGGATAATAATTACAAGTGTAGCAAACCAATAAAAATATGAAATATTTATAATTCAGACGAGATTAATAAACAGAACATTATTAGAGACAAATACGTAAGTGTTATGTTACGAAATTCAAGTTGGCGGGCTTATATGCGCAGAGATAAGGTAAATATGGAAAAAAGACTTAAGTGGAATTTATATATCTTCACATCTATAAAAAAATAGAGAAGAAAATACGCACAATAGCTATAACTCGCAGCGATTAAGTGTTCTTGATTAGATAAATATAAAAAAAAACAACAAAACGATTTTTGTTATATCCACTATAATATAATTTTTTATTCACATATCTTTTCAATAATTTATAGTTTATTTACATAGATCAGAATTATTTAATATTTTTGTACGCAAAATTACATAGTGAGTACAAGGTACGATGGTTCATCTTTAATATACATACATATACAATCCGTATAAATCTGGGAGTTTTTACAATTTGTATATTCAAAAAGCCTGCAACTTTATTAAAACTAGAAACTGGTAGCTCATTTCTTAAACAACATGCTTACATTGTAAAATTTCGGTGCATTAGTAATAGTAATAAATTAATGTAAATTTTAGAAAATTTTTACAATTTTAATAAGCTTTTATACTAGAGAATTTCAAAATAAATTCCCCCCATTAGTTCACTGTTGTTCCATAGGGCTGGTTTTAGACACATTACCACTAATGCCGGCTACTAAACGTGTACTACTGCTAGCACAACTCTCATTACCCATGTGGCCACTTGCCAAACAACTCGGTATGCCTAGCAGCTTTTGTGGTGGCGGACAGGCTACATCACAGCGTTCCTCAAAGTAGTTGGCTATCTTTTGCAGCGCAAATTTGAAAATGCGTTCTTTACTTAATTCACCATTTAGGAAGGTAATATCCTGTCGATCGCGGATCTCGTTGAAATTCTTCTCATAATGTGGCCATACACAAATTTCAAAATAGCCTGTCACGTCAGGGGGATCATAAGTGCGTTTCTGACGACGCTCATAGCATTTTTCATAGGGCAAATGAAAATGGAATTTAATATTACATAATGTTAACAACTCCGGCTGATTGAATATGGTAAAGCCTTCTATGATAAGCAGATTGATTTTGTTGTCACGCATATGCGCCAATTGTGAATTAATACGCATAATGTGGGAAGAATGTGCGGCATTAGCATTTACATTAACGTGTCCATGATGTTGATGTTGTTGGCAATGATGATGTTGATATTGGTTGTGTTGATAATGTGGTTGATTTGGATGTCGCGCGGTCAAGCCACATTGATTGACTTTATAGTTATTTGGATGGTACATTTGTTGCGTAACTGGTTGCCCGTAATGCTCGAAGTTCGTCGACATGGACATTTCGTTAATGTAATCAACATATTCCATTGGATCAGTAGCCAAATTACGTCCTTTCATTGTCCATGCTATATCGGAGAGCATCTGTTTCATATCGAGTGAGCTTAACAGCTCGAAGTTTATCACGTTCAACTTTTCATTCCACTTGTGTCGTAAATCGAAGACTGGCAGGAAGTAATCATCTTGCGATATAAGTTGAACATCACCGACAATGTAGGGGGTATTCCATAGGGAACTACCGCGTGAATGTTGAAAGTAGTCCCGCAAGCGATGAGCCAAGGTTGTTTTACCACCACATGTTACACCTGAAACACCTATTACTAGCCACGACGGCATTATGGTTGCACGTTCGCACTATAGCAGTTCAATACACTAACTGCAGGTATTTGTCGAAACTTTTAAGTATGCAATTTGAGCTGATAAAGTCCGTTCGAGAAGTAGTGTGCCAATGTTAGATAACCTTATGAACCAGACACTCACGCGGTTCACAATTATTTGCTATTCACTGTTTGTTTATTTTTATTTTAATTTACGAGTTAAGAGCAGCTAATGACTGACGCACGATTTTAAATAGTTTTTCTATCCCAAATATGATCCCAAATGTGATACAGCGTGTAAATTGATATTCCACCAAGAAATATCACTCCAAAAGCAGCGGGAAATATGAATGCATATTCAAGTGGTGGAAATAACGAATGTATGAAGTTACCTATAAATAGCGCAATAAAATAATAAAACTTTATATTGATACAATAAAAGTTGTAATATGTTCATAATATGTTAATTTAGAAAAGAAATACACTTTAAATGGAGTTTTTATGCATGCATCTGTTTTGCTTCTATCGAATTAAAATGTTCACATTCCATACATATGCTCACTGACATCAGTTCACATCAATTGGAATACAAAAGGACCGACTGGGCCTTTAGTTATCACATAAAAATTGTTATCACTGCCATCACTCCGCTCACCTTCGTCAATTAACATAAACGGCAATATGGATACCCAAAAGAAATAGTAGAGAAATAATGTGAGTGCAACGACGACCACAATTTTTCCAACCTGCGAATTCGAAGCCATTAACAATGGTATTGCTGCTGCGTCACAAATGAAATGTGCGTGTTGTATATTCGCTTAATAATTTGTGTGTGGTTGGAGGCGGGTGTGCATGTGTAAACACTTGTAGAAAGCACACTTTGCAAAGGTATTCTAACATAGACAACACTTTCGAATGTTTTGTGGGAACCTGCTATACGCAATAAGTTGATTAAACGTATAAAAACTGTGATATGGAAGTTACAGTGTACTTAAATTAATATGAAACAGCAAAGTTCATTTCCACAATCCATATTTTTTAATAAATATTACCCTCTCACACACCCAATGGTAGAACTTGAAATTTTTTTGTTTGTTTTTATTAAAGTCAGAGTTGACTTTTAACGCATTAGATAACATTTGAAAGGGGTGGCATAACAGTAAAACAATAGTTTGTATATTTTCTTCTTTTCTTATTACTTATATATTCAAAATAAACAGCTTTTAGCAAAATAAAATACTTTAACATTTCTGAATGTCATAAATAATTATGTATAATAAGTTTACTAGAAAAGTTCATTGTAAATTATCAATCATAACTACTCAAACATAACTACCCCAATAAGTTAAAGAAAACAAATAATGGCAACCCATTTTGGTCAGCTGTTTCCTTCCTAATGAACCATTCACAAAAAGTGTTGCGATTATGGTGAATAATTTTTATTCGAGAAGTTGATAGCGGAAGAGGAAACGAAATAACGAAATTATACTATATTTACTTACACGAATCGATTTAATTATTATTTTAATTAAGTATATCAATATTTATCTATATATATATACAAATTAATGTTTGTCTGTATGTCCTTTATATAATTGTAAACCATGCATTTGATAATGTGATGATCGTTAGTAAAGTTTTTTGGGGTGTTCTAAGAAAAGCAATATTAACTGGAAAAATGCAAGGTGAAGATGTGCTATTGCCATGTATCCCAATAAACTCGACAGATATGTATGCCATTCGAATTCAAGTGCAGTTCCCGGTAAATTTTATTTGTTTTTGAAATCGGAATATTTATGTGTGCTATATTCAAGAAATTATTATATAATTTGGTGCTAGATATGGATGAAAATGGAACATATTATTACTATTCTCCATATAAAGAATGAAAATAAATAAATTGGCTGCGTTTAATATACCATGAATAATCTCACGGCTTTCACACGGCGTCTGCAGCCGAGCTTAGTCATTCTTTTCAGATTTACACCATTATGTTAAGTTTGGAATTTCATCATTTTTTCGGTTAATCTCGATGTGATGAATTTCTAAATTCGAAGAAGCCTTTTTTAATGCTGACCGAAGTTTAATGTGGCATTTCCGGCATTTGACGGCGGATTTCTTTAATCATCAAATGCAGTTCTGCAAAAACAAGCGCCAAAGGAAATGCCAATTGATTTCTGGTAGCGACTTTTACTTAGTTTTTAGTCTGCATTAGGGGATTTTGATTTCTAATTCAGAGAATGAGATTATCAAAAATGCAAGTATGTATGTATGTATTTATTTTTTTGTACTTTTTTATTTAAACTTTTTTTTTGTAGTCGAGTTACCGAGCATCATTGCATAAGAATTTATGACTACCACCAAAGTCACTGACGCATTAATACACACACGCCCACATTAATCAGCAGTTATGGCACCCTGAAGGAAAAATCAGCATTACTCGTAATAAAGTAAGGCTTTGGATAGATTTTCTGGTAGTACTGCACAAATGCGAGCAAATGAGAAAAAGTTAACCCCAAAATATATTATATTTTTTATACATTCTTTAAAATTACATTTTTCAATTAATTTGTTATGGATAACTTTTCGTTCAGCATCTGGGATTTCTGGTATAATTTCACGTTTGTTATTGTTTCATATATTCTATAAGCTTATAATATAAGATTATGTTTTTATGTGATTTGGAGTTAATTGGGTCACTGAAGAATATAAAGCATTTCCTGCATGGCTTGTATGAATGATTGTGTAGAGTTATATGTCAGCAAGTGTGTAACTGTTCAAGAACGTTTGTGGTTAACCCATATCAACAATTGTGGTTTAGGCTACAGTGTTGCTCCATTATACATAAATTTCATAATATTTTGTTTTTTCATGCAATGCAGAAGATGAGTTCAAATTGTTATTATTATAACTAGTAAAGTAATTGGGCTTGTATAAAACTGATAACCTATAAACTGAAACTATATGAAATAATTCTATAAGCGAAATTTATTTTTTTCTTGAGAAAATATTCATTACATTTTTTTGCTCTCGCAACATGTTGCACAGAGTATCATAGTTTTGTTCACATAACGGTTGTTTGTGTCACCAAGAAATAAAAGAGCTAGATATGGGGTTATACATATATATATAAATGATCAGGATGACGAGTGGATTTGAAATCCGGATGTCTGTCCGTCTGTCTGTCTGTCCGTCTGTCCGTGCAAGCGATAACTTGAGTAAAAATTAAGATATCTTAATGAAACTTGGAACATATATTCCTTGGTACCCTGAAGAGGTTGCTTTCGAAAATGGGCAAAATCGGTCCACTGCCACGCCCACAAAATGGCGGAAACTGAAAACACATAAAGTGCCATAACTAAGCCATAAATAAAGTTATTAACATAAAATTGGTATGAAGGATCGCACTATGAGGGGGTATATTTGGATGTCGCCCTCAAATGTCTCGCAAATCAATAAAGCTTCTTAATGCAGTCCAAAAATTAAAGAAATCGGATAATAACCACGCCCACCTCCCATACAAAGGTTAGGTTGAAAAATGAAGCTACACTCAGATTTTTTTACAAAATGGAAAATGGGCGTGGCATCGCCCACTTATGGGTCAAAAACCATATCTCAGGAACTACTCGACCGATTTCAATGAAACTTGGTTTGTAATAGTTTCCTTACATCTCAATAATATGTTGTGAAAATAGGCCAAATCGCTTCACAACCACGCCTACTTCCTATATACCAGAACTTTTAAAACGATCTGAATCATTTACTTTACAATATATAAAGTAAGCACTAGTGAAGATATCGGTGCAGAACTTTGCACAAATACTATGTTTATAGTGTGGCAGCCCCAATCTAAAAATCGCCGAAATCGGACCATAGGTTTTCAAGGCCCCATATATCGAACATGAGGACCTCGGTGCTTCTAACCTAATATTAGGATTTCCAACTTTCAATGGTATACAATATATATGACGAATATGTGGGTCAAATTGTGTATTATATAATATTAATAAAGTTAAATAAATAAATTGCGAGAGTATAAAATGTTCGGTTACACCCGAGCTTAGCCCTTCTTTACTTGTTAATAATAAAATAAATATTAATTTCAATTAATCCATTTTATTTGCGAAAAACTGTATTTTGATTTTTGTGCTTTATATTTAAGGTTTCACTGTTGCTTTGCTTTCAGAAATGCGAAGAGCTCAAAGTACAGGAAACAAGCCCACCAACGAGTGTGGATTTTGTTGTTTTTTTTTCTGTTTTAAATACAGATATAATAACAAACACAAAGAGGTCGGCAAATAAAAGTGTTAGTTCATTCATGCCTTCATACATACAAACACACAAACATACATATGTAGATACATATATACACACCTACAATATACGCTGAGGCAAAAGTTAGTTATTTGCGTAAAAATCGTTGGAATGCTGCTGGCCAACTCGATCACTGTTGCTAGGCATCCACCAGCTATGCGTTTGACGTCTAGACGCCGCTGCGGCTTTTCTACGAACCAACGGTGTTCATTCATGCTCAAATCTTGGGCATTTCATTCATTTTAATTAAAGCGTCTACAAGGTTAAGGGTTGGATGAGAGCACGTTTCGAGCGCCTAGTAGGGAAGTGACACAATCCAATTTCGAAGCTGAACTTTTTCTGCGCATGATGACAGTGCGGAATTGGGTACTCAAATCTTCTAGTATTTTCGTAATTACTGGTCAATATCCTAGATCTGTACCTTTTTTCTGCATATCAATTTCACAATAATACCTTATTTGTTATTGTAGGCATAGTTGGAATTCTTCTAGTGGAGGGTTAACGTGCTCGACAAGCGCTCATGTCGGCATTAGCAGAAATCAAGTAACTAGAAATGTTGACAAAAACGCCAAGCTTGGGAAATTATATTTTTACTTTGGGCACGTTTCGCTTACTCACTATTCGGTAATAATTATTAATAACAAATTGGTTGATTGTCTCGTGGCGCGTTGACCTTAAGGATGAACAAGTGTATTACAATTTATAGGAGTGTAATAGTTACAATAAAATATTTGGATTTGGAGCAGGTATCTCTTAGTAATAATTAACATTGAACACACGGACTTTTTGCAATAAAACTAAAAATAAGTATTTTCGGTGAAACGACTTGCGATTACCGACGATCAAACGAAGATTTATTGAGCAAGCGTTGTGATTTCATAGAAATTTAGTTGACTCATAGCCATGGTCAGTGGATGAGTAGACATTCAAATATGTTTTTCTGCATAAATTTCAGTTTTATTACGCTTCACTAAAATACGCTAATAGTGACCCCATTTGTCAAGCTAAAAACTGAATTAATTAAGTTACCATCTAAGCCATGGTAGTTACCATCTAGTAATGGTAAGCTGAGTTTATCATAGTTCAATGTGTTTTTGTAGTAATTAAATATTAATATTAGTCGGTATGTATATGAATTCTGAATGAAATATCGAGAGTATAACTGTAATGTAATGACTTTCTCATTAATAACTTTAACTAATTGTTATCCAGCCAATGTTCTCCTTATACATATATTCAATAGATGCTTATCATGGAGAACCTTGGCAGTGCTCTCCGAAATATTAAATGACTTAGGGATCTTATGAAGACCTTGGAACCGGATGATCAGTATGACATTTTAGTAATTATAGCATGGCTGACTCTTCACTTTGAAGTTGTTGAAAAAAAATGTTTGTGTAAATAAAAGCCTGTTTATAAAAGCCTCGTACAACTTCTGAAACACTCTTTTTATGTCATTTCTATTGTTTTTGATTGATAGGAGCAAACAAAAACACATGACAGTGAAATAAAGTGTTTCGAAATATAAGTTTTCGGGTTAATTTAAGTAAAAAATTAGTGAATATGTAAAGAAAATATTAATAAACAAGTATGGAAAGGCTAAGTTCGGTTGTGACCGAACATTTTATACTCTCGCAATTTATTTGTTTAATATTATACGAGTATAATAACAATTTGACCCACATATTCGTCATATATTTGGTATAAAGTCCATTGAAAGTTGGAAACCCTAATATTAGGTTAGAAGCACCGAGGTCCTCATGATCGATATATGGGGCCTTGTAAACCTTTGGTCCGATTTCGGAATTTTTAGAAAGGGGCTGTCACACTATAAATGCAGTATTTATGCAAAGTTCTCTTCCGAGATCTTCAGTAGTGCTTACTTTATATATTGTAATGTAAACGATTCAGATCGTCTTCAAAGTTCTGGTATATAAGAAGTAGGCATGGTTGTGAACCGATTTGGCATATTTTCACAACATATCATTGGGATGTAAGGAAAATATTACACACTAAGTTTCATTGATATTGGTCGAGTAGTTTCGGAGATATGGTTTTTGACCCATAAGTGAGCGGAGCCACACCCACTTAAAATTTTGTATACCAATTTGGGTGGAACCCTTCTGTACCTTCTTTATAATGAAATTTGAGGTTTATGGTGTTTACTCTTACTGAATTAAAGCATTTTTAGTAGTTTTCAACATAACCTTTGTATTGGAGGTGGGCGTGGTTATAATTCGATATCCTCCATTTTTGGACTGTGTAAGATAGTATCTAAAAGAAACGATTCTAGAAAGTTTGGTTGATATAGATATAGTAGTTTACGAGATAAAAAAAAACATAGCAGGGGGCGGGGCAACGCCCACTTCTCCAACAAAATTACCTTTATTTAGCTTTATTTATGGCTTAGTTTTGGCATTTTATGTGTTTTCGGTTTTCGACATTTTGTGGGCGTAGTAGTGATCCGATTTTGCCCATCTTCGAAAGCATTCCTATGGTGCCAAGAAACAAGTGTGATAGCTTAATTTTTACGCAAGTTACAGCTTGCACAGACGGACGGACGGACAAACAACCGTTATGTGAGCTAAACTATAATACTCTCTTAGCAACTTTGTTGCGAGAGTATAAAAACATTGATCCAGGTCACATATGTAGATGTATCGATGATTTTGGATTCCAAATGGTAACAATGGTTTTGACAAAATAATCGACCTGATTTTCTCCAATCAGAGCGAAAACGCAAGCGTGGTGGTTAAAAATGTTATTAGAGCTAATCAAACGCCATTTTGGTTTCCTCCATTCCATTCCCTTATTTTTGATATCGAAAATGTATCACGCTCTGGAATGCCAACTATCGAAAATATCGATAAAATCAAGTCTGACAGTGAGCTAAGTACTGTTTCGAAAACTGAAGATCTAATCATTATTAAAAAAAAAACATTTTGGAACCATTTAAATATGGTTGGATACATTTAAATAAAACTAGATGTATTGGTACTATACGAATTAACGTTACAAAAGGGAACCAAGCCATTATTGGGGGTTAGAATGTGATTGTTTGGATTGGCTGAGAATCCTTTCGGTTTAAGGAAACAATTTCCCAGAGGAGCCCAGTTTTGGTCAATATTATATAGGGGTCTGGGTGGACATAGCCAATAAGAGTGGTATTATGAAAATATATGTGTATAAAAGGTCAACAAGTCAACGAATAAACCGGTGCATATTTGAATATTTCTAACTGAGCAAAATAAACCCTTCAATTTGACATAAAAATAAAAGTTTTTTTATTAGACCTAATATATGCTCGATGATAGAGCGTCATAGGCTAACTGTTGACCACTTTTCGAACTTTCATTTTAACTTATTTAGAACGGAGTATTGCATGTTTGATTCTATTTAACGGAATAATTAGAAGGCTGACTAAGTATTGACTTTTTAGTCAAAAATAAAGATAAACCCATGTTTATTGAATAAGTGTGCAAGGGTGGAAAAAGGAATGTTGTTGATTATTCTTAAGTTATTGTAAACGTGTCTTGCTGGAACTAGAAATTTGTGTTATTAGTATAAGTGTAAGTATTTTCAATATTATATCCATTTATATACATAAATACATATAAAATATTCATCATTCGATGTGACATTTTTCATTGACAAAAAAAAATTAAAAAAAAAAAATATAGCTCACTCCTTTAAAAAATGTACAGCCAATCACGTAATATTACAAAAATATGCAAATGTAAAAAAAAAACCAATCTAAAGAAATTAATAAAAAATAGCTTATTACTGAAAAATTTAATATTTTTTCACGAATATTTATTTATTACAATTTACATGTGCCTTTGTTGTGTTTGTATGTGCATTCTTTACACATTTTTGAAAATGCGCAGTACTAACGAAACTACTTTCTGAGTAAGTCAAATAAGCTGTAAATGCACTCACGGTAATACAGTAGCGGTTAATACTACGCTCTCTGCATTCATTTATTCACATTCACACAACTTGCTGTCATATAAAGTACGCCTTTGGATATAATGTGGTCACCTACCAAATATACAAAAGTAAAATTTACCTTTTATGTGTCATGATTAATACATATTAGACATACATATGTACATATTTACCCACTAGTAGCTTACATGAATGCCGCTGTGAATATAAACTATGTTTACAATCAGTTAAATTTGTAACGTTTATATGAATGATTAAACATTTAGCCTCATTAACATTTGATTTAATTTATTATTAACTGCGCACCAATATACTACATTTGTACATATACATATATGTGTTTATATGCTCAACATTCACAATATGCGTTACTGCGTTACAAATGGCACGCGTTGGCAATTAATTAGTAACTAAAAGTATAACTGGACATTGATATGACAAATGTATTACTCATAGAGTTAAAAGTCAAATATAATTTAGGATCAACATTACGCATCGAAATTACTTAACCGAATGCAAATATTAACACGCCCTTCTGTCAAATTATGGTGAACTTCAAGACTTTTAAAAATATAAAACTTATGACAAATAAGAGGTTGGCTAAAAATTCTTGTCTTTTCCAATTACGTAGATACCGAATATGAAATGTTATACAAAGTAGTCTACTAAATGTCTAGCGAAAACGTTGTAAATGGAATCTCGCTGAGACGGCGGATACGGTGGTCAAGTAATGATTGACAGATAGTAATTTAGTTTAAGCTACGCCCTTACGTTTGCAGGGGTCTGTTATTGGAGAGGTTTTTTTAAGTGGTGGGACCCAAACCCCACGCCCAACCGCAGAAGCGGGCTTCGCCTTCTCATTTTAGCTCGCCTTCAAACGGATGTCTGTTGGCTAACCAGAGGATACTTGGTCTAAAATCGGAAGTCGTGAGCTGCTTGAGTCATATGCAAAAGAATCGTTCCTGGCCACTCCCAAGTGAATGGCAATCAGAAACTTTCCTCACTTGCGTGAACTTCTACATATGACCCCATCCCCCCATGATATTGATATCATCGGAAACAACAACCGCGCCGTTTGCTCTGCTGTTTCCAGACTTGATAAGGAAGCGAAGCGTATGGGTCTGGTGGTGAATAAGGACAAGTCGAATATCTCCTGTCATCAAAGAAAAAAAGCGTCTGGGCTCCCACGTCATTTTTGACAGTCATAACTTTGAAGTTGTAGATAATTTCGTTTATCTGGGAACCAGCATTAACAACACCAATAATAATGTCAGCCTCGAAATCCAACGCAGAATCACTCCTGCCAACAGGTGCTACTTTGGACTGAGTAGGCAGTGTTAGTAAAAGTAAAGTCCTCTCTCGACGAACCAAAATCAAACTCTACAAGTCGCTTATTATTCCCGTCCTGATGTATGGCGTTGAAGCGTGGACAATGACAACATCCGATGAGACGACTCTTGGGGTTTTCGAGAGAAAGGTTTTGCGCAAGATTTATGGTCCTCTAAACACTGGCAACGGCGAATACCGCAGACGATGGAACGATGAACTGTACGATTTATACGACGACATTGACATAGTTCAGCGAATAAAAAGACAGCGGCTACGCTGGCTAGGCCATGTTGTACGGATGGATGAAAACACTCCAGCTCTGAAAGTGTTCGATGCAGTACCCGCTGGAGGAAGCCGCGGAAGAGGACGACCTCCACTCCGATGGAAGGATCAAGTGGAAAGTGACCTGGCCTCACTTTCCAGTTAGCGCCAAAAAGCAAAAAGGAGAAACGAGTGGCGCGCTCTGGTGGATTCGGCTATAATCGCTTAAAAGTGGTTTCTACGCCAAATAAATATATATATATATACACCCCTACGAACAAACTGAATTAGAACCTGTACTGTCAACAATGGGACCGTCTGAAGGAATTAATGGCCCAGATGCGCCCAGTTTTGGATAGCAGGAGAAGACTTGTGTTCCATCACACAACGCTACGCCCCACATATCGATAGTGACGCAGTAAAAGCTCCGGAAGCGTGTTTGGGAGGTTCCTTTGAATTCATCTAATAGTCGGGAAATGGCACCAAGTGATTACTACCTATTCCTGTCTAAAGCAAATGATGTTGTTTATAATTGAAGCGCCTCAAGATAAGCCTTTAAAAATCAATTATGAAATTATCTAGAAAATCTCAACAAATTGTTAAGTTGAGGAAGTTGTCGAATAAAACAGTGCATAAATTGGATCATTCTATCTGTGCTAAATAAAAAATATCATTAAATGCAAAAATAAATGATTTTTTTTACTAGACCTTGTATTATTATCGCGAGGAGTGATTGGTTCAAACTTGAAATATGAATCAAACTGTGTTCTAAAAGATGAACAGAGTAATTCCCATTTTTTATATAGATAGCATAATTTTAAAACCAATAATTGACCGCTTATACGAGACCTTTTCAATAATAACTGAATTTGCGTGAGTTAGATTAAAAAAACATTTGTCACGCGTTGACAAACCGTCTAAATATGCGCTCATCCCAAAAAAGTTATTCGGCTACATTTTTATGATGCTTATTCAAATTAAATGCTGAATATAGATTTTTAATGTGATCTGATGTAAGCTACTTAAGTGTTGCATTTCAAATATTATAGCTTATGCAAATATTAAGAAATTACAGTTATGATACCGCATTCTAATAGCGTGATCACCTGAGCAACCGAAATAAACTTGTTTCTCTCCAGTTGGAACAACATAATCTGCAACCGGTAAGAACAACCTATTTAAAATTAAGCTATGTACGCGTATATATGCTTATATGTAAGTATGTATGTATACACGAATATGTAATTTAATAATAATATTAATTAATACTGATTTTAGATGCACAACACTAATTCATGTCTATAAAACTAGATGTTCAAAAACACATATATTTATGTATGTATGTATATCTGAATTTTTGAATATATGTGCATAATATAAAAAAATCTCACACAAATGATTCTTAAGCATGCAGTTGGAGATATATGAGATCTGTACACACATACACTCACATGTATTGTTTAATAATCAGATTGTCGCCACCTGTTGGACCAGTGCACGATTTACGGATATTTTCGACGACGCCGCTTGTAAGTAAGCATTATTTATAGTGACGAGCCGGCGATTTTACATTGAGTATTGCTAACAAACCGTTATATGTCATTGCCAACTTTTAAATACATAAGCGGTTAGATGTGCATATGCGGGTGTATTTGTAGCAACAACGTCATCACATTTGCGTTGATCAATTGGTGAAAATATATTTACTTTCACGCGACAGTCGCACCCACTTCGTCGAATTTATCGGCTGATGTAATACGCAACGTCAAATGAACGAATAAAAACGCATTTCGACCCGTTGATCGCATTTTAATTTCGTCCTTGCATATTTTTGCACACCTTGTGTCAACACCCTCCCCAAACCTAAAGACATATTTAGTTTATTAAACACAACTGTAACACATATTAGTATTGGTATTATTAGCCAATGAACTCGCCAAGATATAGTACAGTTGCCGATTAATAAGCGTGCAATCTATGTATGTATAAGCTTTATTCGATTATCTAAATTGTGGAGAATGACGAAGCGAACAAACAACTGGTATAATTCAAGTAGACTAGTATAATTAGGTTAGTTAGGGAGTGTTTAACATTCTTATCAGTAGCTTCAAACTACTTTGCAATCGGACCAGATCACTGCAGAGCGGTGCATGAGAAGTTACCTTAGCAACATTGACATCGGAGTGGAAGCGGGTGGACAGTCGTCAACTTGCGCTAAAACGCTAGAGACACTGACTTCGACTGAGTTCGCCAAAAACTGGACAACAAAGAGCAGCTGTGCCTTTCTGGCCCTTACGGGACTGCTGTCTCTTAGGAAAGCCCATCTCGTCGCAATCATTGGTGTGCTTATTAGTCATTGTCCCGTAGGTACACATGCAGTGAGATTAGGGTTCAAACCAGACACTAGTTGCCAAAGTTGCTTGGAGTAAGACGAAGAAGAATCATCCAAGCATTCGCCAGACTAAGAGTAAACCACTTTAGTATACACACCTTCGACGAACCCAGCGAAGTGACTGCAATAGACATTCGCCGACTTAAGAACTTTGTAATATAGTCCAATATAGTCATGAGGGTCACGGTGATCCGTATTTGATACCTATAAGCAGTGAAATCAAACTAACTAACCAATTTTTTAACCAACTTGTGTCATTCATACAGCACAAAAACTCAGAAGAGACTAGAAATAAATAATCACCAGTTTCTTGCGAATTGAGAAGCATCTCTTCGAGCTATTACTAACTGAAGTTGCGGACGTATTGAACACCTGATGAGTGATCCAACTTCATTTAAAAAGCATAGGACCGGAACAGTCTACAATACAATGAGTAAAATATTTTACCGTAAGTTTATTCTTCCTTAAAAGTGATTAAGATGTTGTTAGAAATCTACGCAGTTTCCGGAGAGTCCATGGTAAGACCTGAAAGGACGAAGTCATAACACAAATGCATAAATGTAAATTGCTCTTCATCTCTAGAGTTCCAAACCTCATCCCAAAGTATTTAATAATAACGGGGTCGCGAGCTTTTTAAGTTCACTTCGTTGCCATATCGAAACCTTTTGAAAAGTTTTTATCTTTTTAAAGTGTTTTTATATGTACTGTAATTTAAACTACTCAACTGTTGCTAAGTCAATTTCAAACTCAATTCATAAAGTAAACATTTTTCAGAACACAACAACAAAACAAATATTTTTACGTGAACATATGCAAGCACTGTAGAAATATTTTAAAGCTGAAAAAATTTAGTATAGCTCGAGAGCACAGACACGTTGCTCGACTTTTGTGAAAGAATATTTTAGAATTTCTTATTAGCAATGCTCTTCGTTGTTGTTGTTGTTTATTGTTGATAGTGACCGGAATTCGCAGTAAACTGGAATGTTTCAAGCTGCATGAGGTGATTTTATGCATGCATTCCTCGCTTGGCATAGACCAAAAACTTGATCACGTCTTTCATTCCCGACAAAGAAAGAACTTTGTGCGGTTAATTAAAAAACATACTTTATTATTTTATGGTTATTAAATGCAATTAGCTACAACTTATAAATATATGAACAAATGCATATGCCACAAGTGTTTGTGTTTAACAAGTAGTTCACTGAACTTTTGATGACTTTAGTCTGGAATAATAAAGTACTGGTTTGTGGAGGCCACAACCATCCCGATATAGCGTTGAAGTAGTGAAGCGCTGATGCGTTGGTAACGTAATTCTTCTGATGTCACAACTTTTGACACAAATAAGTATGCAGGCTGGGGTATTTTTAAACACATTTTCAATGTGCTTTGGTAAGTGTACTTACAGCCTTAATTAACATGTTTTACGCGTGGTCGGTCAAGCCCCCGAATATAGTGTGGTACCAATTTGTCATATAATTGCTTATAAAATTTACTGAAGAAGAAACCAAATCTGAGGATATGATGATAAAGTTTGAAGTTTTAGAATTAAGGAGATATTCTAAATTCTGGAACACTACACCTTTTCTATTGATCATTTTTGGCTTCTTCTGTTTGAGTGCATCACTCAATTTTTCCAACTGATATAAAGCGTGATATTGTCGGGCAAAAGCTAAAAATTAACGATCCCTTTGAAATAAATTGACAACATAACCTTTGTTTTGGCGATTATTGGCTTTCGAAGTGGCCGCTTCAAAAATTGATCACTTCTTTGACATTGGATAAGAAAATCGTAGTCGTTAATGTGACGAAACAAATTTCGTTCTGTAACAACTTGAGGAACCCACATGTCAAACTTTGAAATTAATCCTAGACGTTTCATGTGCTTCTGAACTGTCGCGTTAGACAAATTTAAGCTTTCAGCAATCTCTCTCGTTGTTATTCAACGATTTGTATCGACTTCAAGAGGAGGTGGTGCCTCCTCAAGATTGAGATTTCCGAAATGAAACGAAAAACAAAATTTTTCTACTCCTTACACATTACATAATTTTCGGCTTGATTGATTTCCTTTTGATGGTAAAACAGTAAAATATGCCGAAAATGTTGTTTTCGATCTTCGTTAGGGCACCAAACAAAAACTTTTCCAAAAAAATTAACATAATTTTTTTCAAAAAAGCCTTACTACTTAAGCTGTTCAAATATATACGGCAAAGAGGTTAAGTGTGAAGTTGGATGCAATGAAACTCAAAAAGAACAGTTGTTGTCATCAAAAATTACTTAGTTAATTACTTAGTTTTTGTTATTAATAAAAGTGCATGCTTTTGAAATATATTTAAAGATATGTATGACACACTTGAAAATGCTGGAAAATTAAATTTCATATTTTAACTTATTCATGCATTTATTTGTAATTATAATATAGTGGAACATCCATAACTCGAACCTTCTATAAGACGAAGATCTGCATAACTCGAACACTTGAATTGGAAATAGCGTTTGGAAGCCAAATTTCAAACAAATTTCCTTCCATAAATCGAACTTTTCGACCATGAATTTAAAATTTTACTATCAAGGAACAATTTTAAAGGAGTCCCTATATTCGTATGGAGGCCAACCAAAAATATGATATTACCCTTATAGATTGCATAAATCATGTAACAAAGGCATGAGATATAGACGTCAAGAGCCAAACAATAGCAAACTGCAACCAACAAAATTACAAAATACATATTTTAATGTATTTAAATACAACTTGTTCCGAAGTAAATAACTAAAACCGTGGGTAAATCTATATTATACAGCTTTTTGAAAAATTATATTTTAATGAACATTTCAATGTATAACTCGAAGTCTCTCTAACTCGAGGTTTTTTTGTGGATTATGGTGATTCGAGTTAGAGAAGTTCCACTGTAATTTTATTTAACTTATTTATTTATAACGGATACTAATTTACAAATATTTATTTAATAACATTAATTGCCGCACTTCTAGCATAACGCACAGCAACAGCAACGGACAGCAATATTTACATGTGCGTGTAAATGTGCACGAAATATCTACTTAAAGAATGCTACCAAAAAAAAAATAATAATAAGAAATCAAAAGTATGAAAATAACAATTGGCTTATCGGCAAACATGCAAATAATTAACAACGGAATTGATGTTGCATTGTTTGATTTATGTACTGTCAAATAGTTTCCTACTCCCACCCAAAATTGTTTTGTGCTGTTGTTGTTTTGTTTCCGATTCGCTGTCAATTCGAACGTGTGTTCATGTCTTAACGTTCGTCACTAGCTACGGTTACGGTTATCTCACAATCAATCACATACCAAATACTGTTTGTTGTTTTCTTTATTATTGTAACCAACAGTAGTTTTTGTGTGCCGAGTTAAGCGATCACATTAATTACTCTCAATTAACCAAATTTGCGCTCTTCATTTGAGCGCCACTAATACGTGCGCTCTCAGCCGTTTAAGCGTTAAGCGGTATGCTGTGCGCTTGCGTTGTGGCTTTCGGCTTGTGTATGTACGTATATGTGTGTGTGTGTGTGCTGCGGCGGCGATCCTTTCTTTCATTACCTGTCGCCAAGTCAGTCGACGCGAATATATAAATGAACCAATTGAAATTAGCGCTTTCATTTGCACTCGATATTTTAATTATGAAACATATCGCTGAACGCGGCGAATTCAAGCACAATTAAGAACGGAAAGTGTACGAAGACACACAGCGTTTGGATTACGGTTAACGTAGCGCGAGTGAAACCAGTGAAATTTCAGTCTAACAAATTAGACTTTTTCAGACATTTTCAAGGCAGTGTTGAATATTAGAAATATAAAAAAACTACAAATAGTCAAAGCGGCAAAGTAGTGATAAAACGGCACCTTGCAAAAGGCAGCTGGTACAAGAAACAGTAATAAACTGTAAACATTTTTCATATTGAGTTGTAATACGAAAGTGTCAAAGCATACTAAATAGCTACGCGCTATTAATTATTCAGTTCATTAACGTTCTACAAAAACAGAAAAAACAATCGCAATAAAATGCATATAACGGTAAGTGTAGTGTAGTGCTAGTAAATTAGTGATTCCATAGTCGTTTAAACAAAGAAGCGAATCGAATAATCAACTCATTGACCACATTTTTTCTACTATGTACTTTATTAACAATTAACACAACAAAAATCTTAACTTCTAAAAATGCAATTAAATTTTTTTCCTTTCTTCTTTGCACTGTGGGACTTTCCATTTCTCACAGCTGTCGTAGCGTAGCACTGTGCAGTTAAAAATAACGTTTTATTTCGGCTTTACTTCTCAATCAGCGAATCAGCGAATATTCTCTGCGCTCATTCGTTCGACAATTCGACAATTCGGCATATTTTGCATTTCAGCGAAACGCCTCATTCTTACATTGTTTATCGCAAATACTTCCGCATCTTAATTTAATGCCGGCATCTTGTTGCGCTTGTATGGTGTGTGTGTGTGTGTGTATATGCAGTGCGTTGCATAAGTTCGTTATGTGCACGCTGTCAAATAAGGCAAAGTGCTGGCCACAATCTCAATAAGCAAGTGTTATTCTAAAACAACAACAATTGTGGCGCATTTTTATAGAGAATTAGGGTGACAACACACGTGTTGCGTTCGAAATGAAGAAGTAGTAAAAATCAAATAAAACTGAGTCATCAAGTCAAAATCATTTATGTTGGTCTGAAGCTTGCTGTGAACATTTGCTACATATATATACGTGTATGCTGCGTGACGTCAATGTGTAAGCATGTTCGAATTTCATAACAAGTGAAATTGGGTTTCTAAGACAATGATGACTGTGCGAGAGTTTCACTGTGGATGATGACTCTTGTCGTACGAGTAGTATTGGCAATTGATGGTTGTGACTTTTTTCAAGTAATTTACCGAAACCAAAGCCAAGCAACCGCAGACATTGTGATTTTTTCTCACACATTACTGAATTTATGTGATTTTTTTAATAAAAAAATAATACAAAAT
This sequence comes from Zeugodacus tau, assembly GCA_031772095.1. NCBI lineage: Eukaryota > Metazoa > Arthropoda > Insecta > Diptera > Tephritidae > Zeugodacus > Zeugodacus tau. The sequence continues at coordinate 42,968,790 of CM062653.1, forward strand.
TTATTAATTTAATTTATTAAAAATTTAATGAAAAAATATTTTTTTTAACAAAACAACAAAAATAATAATTTATTGCCGACTGTATTCCCTTCTAATTTATATATGCTTCTTATATGTATATTGACATTATTTCGCTCGATATGACTGAATAAGATGTTATTTAGTTAAATCTAATTATTAATCGCGATAGTTAAAATAAAATATATATTAAGTTTAGCTTTGAGTGATAAATTAGTTTTTTCATTCCGAATATATAATTATAACTCTCAGTGAGTATAAAAAGCTCAACGACAAAATATCAAAATTTGTTTGAACGAAAACTAAAACGTGAACAAAAAACGTTTCAAAATTTTAATGTATTTTGTATCGATCTTATATAATTCTGAATTTGGCGAATCCCCTAATAGTAAATTACTCGTTTTTTGTGCCTTAAACCTTGTTAATTTACAAAAAGGATCCAGTTTGAGGTTCTTAGTGAAGAAATACTAATAATTTCACACAAATTACATAACATAAAATTCTCTAACTCGAAGTTTTTTTGTGAGTTATGCTAATTCGAGTTAGGGAAGTTCAATTGTATTTCATATTGTGTAAGCATAGCTCGTGATGGTATGTGTTCAAAAGTATCTAACTTATTTTGTAAATTATTGAACTTATTCTAAGTTCATCTTGTGATAGAAATTGCTTCTGAAAGTCTCTTACTGATATCAGTGGACCATATAGTCCTGTTATGTATGCTAGAGAGTCTAAATCCAGTAATATGAAACATTACCAAATATACTAGGAGCAAATATAGTTGAACTTGCATAACTCGAATTTCTCCAAAACTCTTGTATTGGCAATAGATGTAAAATTTCATATAAATTACCTTCCGTAATTCGCAAGTCTCTCTAACTCGATGTATTTTTGTGGATTATAGTGATTCGAGTTAGGGAAGTTCAACTGTTGTAACAATGATGACACATACTTAATCATTATATAAACAGTTTAGTATAATTTGCAGGAGTTGAACGGAAAGTAATCTAAAAACAAAAAACGGGTGCTAAGGAGTAGTAATTAATGAAATTTAAATATTTTCTCTAGGGAATATATATATGTCAAGAATACCCAAAACAACTATTTGTCATAGAAAATTGATAAAGTGGTTTAAAGTTTGAGATATATAATTAAAAGTTCCCGGATAGATAAAATATGCATATAGATTGTTTGTAGCTTTATATATATTTATGCATAGTTCAATTTCTACTTTTACTGTACATTTAGATTTTTTCAAGTTCGGCTACTCATTACTATAGAGACCTAGAATACTTATTAACAGTTTAACTGCATTCTAAAATATTCTGCATTTTATAATATTTTCAATTAGATTAATCACAAATCACAATAGCAATAAAAAAATTTGGCGTTCGTGTCTTAAGTCTTTTATATCTATCGAAGTATTTCTTTGGTGCGCGCTTGCGTATACGTAACTTGCAACAAACCATTTTTTTGCATTTTTACATTCAATAGGAAATCAAAAACAACAAATTCATAAAATAAGAAAAAATATTCAATGCCAACACATTTATTCAATTCATATTTCACTCTTATCTTGCAGCTGAGAATACTATTGCCCACACTCCTGATTTGTGGTGCGGTGGCGAAGAGTCATGCCTATTGTTCGCTGGAAAAAATGAAGATGTTTGCGATGGAGGCGTGCGAGCACTTATTCCAGCAAGACGAAGGCAGAGAGAAGCGTTCGCTGCCCATACCATACGAACACAATTACATACGTCACAACGAATGTAAGTTGAGCATGAAATGAAACGATAAATAACAATAAGTGAATGCATATGTTCTTGAGCATTTACATTATATTAAACAAATAATAAGTGGAGTTGCTGTAGACTTGAAAAAATGTGGAAGGAAATGCAACGCAGTACGTGCGACAAGTGCACCAATTTGGCACGCGCTAATTTATTGTCAACTGGCATAGCGCTGAAGGTGTTAATAAGTGGCATGCAAAACATTTTATTAAGTGTTAAACTAGTTGTACTTGCAATTGTGCACATACGCACACGCATATGCATATATTGACTTACATATACTTGAGCGCGCATATGGAATAATAAATATTTGCGCTGTCATTTTATGCCGTTTCAACGCCAACAGTAAATGTGCTTTATATATTTTTGAAAATAAAATTGTTGTTGATATAATTTAAAAAATTATTAGCGCAAAATGCACGGCAGTCAGGCTTGACAACGCGCCGGTGTTTACATGCGGCGGCTGGCTGACATGGAAAGGCCAACAAGTCAGTCAACTTTGGCATTGCATTGCATTTTCACAGTTTCTGTCAAATAAATGACAAATGCAACAATGCAAAATGCAAGTAGGCTTAATAAAAATATGCACGTAGCTTTTAATGCGCTAAACTTGCAGTTTATAGGCGGAAGTATGCATTTTGTCTGACATTTATTTTGAATTTTTAATTTACGGTAGTAATATCAGTGCAAATACCGATATGCAACTGTTTAATATTGTTGTTGTTTTCATATGGAAATTTTTGACAAGGGCGCTTGAAAGCTAGTGGTACAAAATTTATTAATATTTTAATGTTTTATTGTCATACCCCTTGGGTATCTCAGAAAAATGTATTGGAAGAATTTAAACAAAAAATTTAAAAAAAGTACAGAACTAAACAAACTCTATGACGTGCTAATTTATAACGGATTACCAAAAATGTTAAAAAAACAACAACAAAACAACAGTGCATTGCTGCTTACTTACCAACACAAAAAACAGCTCAACTCCGACATTAAGCTACGCATGCGCAACACATACATAACAGCAAAAGCATGCATATCATTCAACGTTTCGTATGCATCGATTTGTATGTGCGCAAATATTCTTATGTACATATTTATAGTCAGTTAACTTAAAAATAAAATTGTGTAGCTTCGCTTACCCGTTTTGCTATACGGGTTCTTTGTTTTTGCCAACGACAATTTGCGTCAATGCAGATTTTTGAAGACACGCAATTATATCGCCAGCCTCCATAGCAACTACATATATGTACATATTTAACATAAATATTTACAGACATCTTTATTCTCTTATTGACGCATGCATTGGGTATGAAATTTCACTAAATTCATTTTCTGTCTCTTTCTTTTTACTCAGATCCCAAATTAAATGATAAACGTCACTTCATCAGTCGCAGCTTATATCCACATGGTGGCTATTTGAAAGTGGGCCAAGAGCATTTCAAAATTCTGAGTAAAGTCGATGTCTTTCCACGTTACAAGCCGAAGAAGTTGCATCACGACAAGAAGGAACGCTACAAGCGTGAACATGCGCTTAGCTACAACAACATACCGTATTGTTGTTACAACAAATGTGAAGAGGACTTCTTCTGCTAAGCTGCTAAGCTTTGCTTTTGAGCATATGTTCGTCTTGCCGATAGCAATCACTGTTAACCAGCCAGCTGCGCCGACAAACAACATTCCAGCCAACAGCGTATATTTTTAAATTTTATAACTGTAAATATTGCTTAGGTTTAGTTTAAATAATTAGTCGTTAGGAATATCCGACTAGCGCGGCAGAGCGCACAATGCACCATGTGTACCTTATTAATTAATATTTATTAAATAGTTTTTATAAAAAGCATACATATTTAAATGTAATTATAGTTATTTATTTAGTTTCTATAATTATATAAAAATTATATAAATTTTATAAAAATATCTAAATGAGAATCATTATATTAAAAAATGTTTATACATATGAATGTGTACGGTTATGTACTTATAAACATAGAAATATGCGCACCGACATTGTACTATTTTTCGTCATTTTATTCATCAGTCAGTATTAGCAGTTAGCATTGCGAATTCATAATATTAAAAATGCATAATTATATTTAAAACACACAACACAGACTCATCAAGTTAGTCCTTACTTGTTATGTATTTTTATATGTGAATAAAGAATATATATTAAACCTATTTGATAAAGTTCAATATTTAATCGTTAATATGCCCAAACAATCAGCCTTACCTCGCCTACCTCGCAATGTTGCGATCAACCGCAACACGAGCGGGATGGGAAAGATACCGAGAGCTGAAGAGGGAAGCGAGACGCATTTGCAGAAAAAGAAAGAAAGAGGCCGAAATGAGTGAGTATGACGAGCTTGACAAGCTGGCCGACAGGGGTAATGCTCGAAAATTTTACGAAAAGATCCGGCGACTAACTGAAGGTTTCAAGACCGGAGCACACTCCTGTAGGACCCCCAGCGGTGATCTAGTGGTTGATGACCAGAGTATACTGTGTTTGTGGAGGGAACACTTCTCCAGCCTGCTGAATGGCAGTGAAAGTACAACACCAGGAGATGGCGAACCCGATTCCCCAATCGACGACGATGGAACAGATGTTCCATTGCCCGACCGTGAAGAAATTCGAATAGCAATTACCCGCTTGAAGAACAACAAGGCAGCGGGGGCCGATGGATTGCCGGCCGAGCTATTCAAATACGGCGGCGAAGAGCTGATAAGGTGCATGCATCAGCTGCTTTGCAAAATATGGTCGGAAGAAAGCATGCCCGACGATTGGAATCTCAGTGTACTCTGCCCAATCCACAAAAAGGGAGACCCCACAATCTGCGCCAACTATCGTGGGATAAGCCTCCTTAACATCGCTTATAAGGTTCTATCGAGCGTACTGTGTGAAAGACTAAAGCCCACCGTCAACAAACTGATTGGACCTTATCAGTGTGGCTTTAGACCTGGAAAATCAACAACTGACCAGATATTCACCATGCGCCAAATCTTGGAGAAGACCCGTGAAAAAAGGATCGACACACACCATCTATTTGTCGACTTTAAAGCTGCTTTCGACAGCACGAAAAGGAGCTGCCTTTATGCCGCGATGTCTGAATTTGGTATCCCCGCAAAACTAATACGGCTGTGTAAGTTGACGTTGAGCAACACCAAAAGCTCCGTCAGGATCGGGAAGGACCTCTCCGAGCCGTTCGATACCAGACGAGGTTTCAGACAAGGTGACTCACTCTCGTGTGATTTCTTTAACCTGATGCTGGAGAAAATAATACGAGCTGCAGAGCTAAATCGAGAAGGTACAATCTTCTATAAGAGTGTACAGCTACTGGCGTACGCCGATGATATCGATATCATCGGAAACAACACCCGCGCCGTTAGTTCTGCTTTCTCCAGACTGGATAAGGAAGCGAAGCGTATGGGTCTGGTGGTGAACGAGGACAAGACGAAATATCTCCTGTCGTCAAACAAACAGTCAGCGCAATCGCGTCTTGGCTCCCACGTCACTGTTGACAGTCATAACTTTGAAGTTGTAGATAATTTCGTATACCTAGGAACCAACATTAACACCGATAATAATGTCAGCCTTGAAATCCAACGCAGAATCACTCTTGCCAACAGGTGCTACTATGGACTGAGTAGGCAATTGAAAAGTAAAGTCCTCTCTCGACGAACAAAAACTAAACTCTACAAGTCCCTCATCATTCCCGTCCTACTTTATGGTGCAGAAGCGTGGACGATGTCAACATCCGATGAGACGGCACTAGGAGTTTTCGAGAGAAAGGTTTTGCGGAAGATTTACGGTCCCTTAAACATTGGCAACGGCGAATACCGCAGAAGATGGAATGATGAGCTGTATGTGTTGTTCGACGACATAGACATAGTCCAGCGAATAAAAAGACAGCGGCTACGCTGGCTGGGTCATGTTGTTCGAATGGATGAAAGTGCCCCAGCTCTGAAAGTTTTCGATGCAGTACCCGCTGGTGGAAGCCGAGGAAGAGGGAGACCTCCACTCCGGTGGAAAGACCAGGTGGAGAAGGACCTGTCTTCACTTGGTATTACCAATTGGCGCCAAAACGCCAAAAGGAGAGATGCGTGGCGCACTGTTGTGGACTCGGCTATAACCGCGTAAGCGGTTTCTACGCCAGTTAAGAAGAAGAATCAGCCTTATTGTAAACTTCATGTGAATAAAACATTCCCATGAATTTTTTTTTCACGAAAGAAAATTTCGTAGCATGAATTTCGTGTGAATGAAAACTTATATTCGATATGCTGTCACAAATATTTTTGTTTTGGTTTTTTGATGATTCGTATTGGGGCTAAATGTGAAGATTCCGTTTATAAAGCCAATTACGTAACCGTTGTAAAGCACAAATTATCATTCCATATGGAAATGTTGATACATTTCCACCTCGGCTTCTTCCAGACAACTTCAGCAGCTACCACCGGGTTTCAATTTTAAAGGGACAATAACCCCTTCAACTAAGAAAAAAAATATTACTGAGGACAAAGAGCTCTCTCTTGGGTCAGAAGGATCTTGATACTGACTAGCTCTTTTACAGCTCAGCTGAAGCCCAATTGTCCAATAGAAAATCACAATAGCAGAGGTAGTGCTCCTACTTGTTTCCATTCTCCTGTCGATAAGACTGACATGTGTAGTCCTACAATTTCCTGAATTGTTATTAATCTGAAGGACTTACACTTCCAAGCAATAGATCCGTTGCTACGTTTAACGCAGCCACTTGCACTTTAAAAACGTTAAAATAGTCTTGAAGACTTTTGAAGTGTCCTTCACCCTCCACCGAATAATAATTTTACTAAGGTTTCATATATCCACATCTTCGAAAATTTTCCCTTATTGTAAATGTAATTTTGTTCATGTGAAACACCAAAATTTGTTCACAAAATAAATTGTTGGGAACAAGTATCAATATTAACAATTTAATTAATTCTAAATCTTTTTAATACAAACTAAGGTCTACATATATTAAGTAGTTCTTTGGCTATATGAATCCAAATTTAAATTAATATTCGGCGGTTTTTTTGGTGGAGGCTTCAAAATGCTTCACGACTATTTTAGTGTTTTTAAAGCGCAAGTGGCTGCTAAAAAATAGCACTGGATCTATTACATCAAAGCATAGCATTCTTCGGTGAAGTGACGAATCACTCTGGTAGTAAGTGCTCGCTGACTACGCGCCTGATACTGGTAAAAAATGTGTATCCTTACTTTCAGTCGCTCTTCGCCTTCAGTAATACTTCTTTAGTTATGGGGGTCATTGACCCATTAAAAACTTTATCCTTGCGAATTAGCGAATTTAGAAGTAAAAAAACATATGCAGATTTGTAGTAGGTTCACTGTGCTTTTTCGAACCTTAATATCTATTAGGGCTTATTTTTCTGACTTCCCAAAGGACTATCCTTATAGTCTAAGTGTATTCCTCCTCTTGTGGGAAACAGCCATTAAACCTAACCTATGGTATATTAACACACAGTTGAACTTTTAGGTGGAAAATCCTGATATATTAAACAGATTTACATAGAAAATAAGGAGGACGTGCATGCGTTTTGGAATAGTAATATGATTTCCTGGATATCATGGGGCCACCATCGAAATCGATGGCAGAATAGAACGAGATTGTTAAGCTGTCCAATGTGCGTCCGTTCAAGTTATTTTATTAAATTATCCCTTCAACATCTTTTTCTGTGGTGGGGAAAGCAAGTCGGGCTAGCACTGAAAATTTTTGTGTGGATAATTTATGCTTTTATGCTAAAACAGTCGCGTAATTGGCTTTATAAACGGAATCTTCATTTATAGCTCAAATACGAGTAATAAAAAAATCAAAACAAAAACATGTGTGACACAATACCGAAATTCGAATATAAGTTTTCATTCACACGAAATTCACGATACGAAATTTTCTTTCGTGTGGAAATAAAAATTCATCATACAAAAAACAGAAATGTGTGATTTTTTCATTCGGAATATCGTTTCACATGAAGTTTACAGTAAGGCTGAATATCTTTTTAATGTAGATAGAATACAAATTGAAAATTTAGCTGCTTCGTGAATTTCATTGCATACTTTTAGGCAGCGTTCACTTAAGTTTCGTTAACCCTCCAATGTGCATATTTAATATGACTAAGCGGCATAAAAGCCATATACAGTTGAACTTCCATAACTCGAACTTCTATAACTCGAAATTTTCAATAACTCGAACTCTTGAATTGGCATTGGAAGTCAGAAGTGGATTATGGTAATTCAAGTTAAGGAAGTTCGACTGTATTTGTATATCGAAATAGACATCTATCTTTAAAAGTATGCATTTTCAGACACGATGTGGTCAAATTTTACTTATTGTACATCTAATAATACAAATGAACTTAAACACTGCACATAATAAATATTTTTAAAAAGCACTTCTATAGAAAACGCCAATGGAATATCATGGGACACACAATAAGTTTTGTGATACTTTTTTACAAAAGTCGGTTACTTGATTAATCTTCCAAGTCGACAGTTCTAGAAACTCGTACTATCGTAATGATATAAATACAGAATTTTAATCTACTTATGTAAGTATTGCTGGTAAGTACGTACGTTTACCAAGGGCTAAGTTCGGGTGTAACCGAATTTTATTAAGATAAAACACAATTTGACTCAGATATTCGGCATAATGTCCTCCAGAATAACGAAAATTATGATACAGTAGTTTTTCGAAATAACGAATATTCGTATTAACGAAAATCGTTTATAACGTACAAGCAGTTTATATACATTAAATATCTTAAATAACGTCATCGGGGATTTGTAAGTACTCGGTTAATCGAACAACATAAGGAAAACATATGTAGAAAGAGTTAAAAATCAAATAAAATAATTTAAATATATATCTTGAAAAAATTCAAAAGAAATGTGCAATTTGATAGAAAAGCTTAAAATTATTAATCAGCATCAAGTAGAAGTATAAGTTTCAGAATTGTGTAAAAAAAAATAATTTTAAATTGATACGTTAAGGTTTTCTTTTAAACAATTATTAGGTCTACAACTTTGCTTCCACTGGTCGACTGACATTAACCCAAGCAAATATTTGTAGAGATCTGTTTGCATCCCAAACTTATTCTCAACTGAAAATGTCACTTTTTGAGCCGAATTCTCGACATTTGCGGGAAATTTTGCTTTTCTTTTTTAATTCCAAGAAAAGTGCGGCTGAGGTTCATCGACATTTGTAACCGTTTTTATACAAAAAAAAAACAAAGTTGTAGACCTAATACAGTAATACAGTAATTGGGATGTAGAGCGGGTCGCCTCCTAGTGGTGCATCCTGGGTAACGCTAAATGACCTGCGGCCTCCACGGCCTTTTTGAAGCTCCTCACGGACTACGACCCTGGACCGACACGGACTACGATTTTTGAAATTTCTCTTTTGGATTTGGTTGCTACCTGGGCTGGTGGTCTTGGTATTCCGCCACCTGAGTATGTAGGGGTGACACTCTACAGAAATGGCTGGTGGGTTAATGCCAAGGCTGCCTCCGTCCCGTTAAAACCCTGGCAGGCCTCGGAGTACGTTCCGCTCCCGTCATCATTAAGTTGATGTGGTAGGTGTAGGTTGAGAAGACTCCCTCTTTACGCTGGTCGGCTAAGTGAGATCTTTCTGTCTTGCAGAGATCTGCCTACAAACCTAACCTAACCTAACCTAACCTAGACCTAATAATTTAATAAAAAATTGCATTAAACTGCAATTTACGGATATATAATTAATTTTTATTGAAAAACATACCTCTAAGTTTGGGCACACATACACATTATAAGAAGAAAAAGATTCCCTCAGAATTTCTATAAAATTTTTGAGATATTTATCGATATCTTTAATAAAAAAAAATATCCATTGACACTGCGGCCTTCATGTTCGATATCTGGGGCCTTGAGAAATTATAGTCTGATTTCAAAATTATTTAGATGAGCGATACCATACCGACCATATATGCTAAATATGTAAATATCCCACCGAAATTTTTAAAATTCTTATATCAGGGATATGTGACGATATGTATTTGTACTCAATGTTATACATTTTTCTGAATTTCATTATTCTCTTTTAATTTCATTAAGATATAACTATTATGGATATTTATGTTTCAGAACCAATGCTTTATACATATATTATTTTTGTATAAACAAACATGTGTGTCAATACATTATATGAGAAAGTGTCACAAATATAAACGTTTTAAATATTTATGCTGAGTCAGAAAAAATACAACAGACAAACCCTATATACATATCTATGTATATGTGTAGTTAAGACAATCGACGATTCTCAAGGCATTGCTATTTCAATAGAATTATAAAAGTTCTATATTTTCTCTTCGATGAGATTTCACCACATAATATACATACATACATATATTCTTTCGTTTGGCTCCATTTATATAATCTAGTTTGTTTACATTCTCAATGCAGCATGTCACATAAACGACCGTCAAGGCATGACCGCATCAAGATTGGTGCATTTTTACAACATTGATAAGAGCTTTTGAGAATTACATCATGAACTAAGCAGTACATTTCTTTCTTTATGCAAACGCAAATAGTAATAGTAAACAGTAATGTAATAAAATAAGAAATATAACAGCTAAAAAGAAAGTCTATAAAAGCTTGTATTTTGTATTTTGTAGTGATACTTAAGTATTTTAGATTAGTGTGAGTAATCCAAGCTCACTAAACGAACAACGGAGGGTTAATAAAAATAAAGTAAAACTTACTACACAACTTCATTAGCTATAATTGTAGTTGTAATTAGTTAGAAGAACATACTACATATTTGATTAAAAAAAAAACATTTAGATAATGACAAAGTTTCTAAGAAAAATAAATTACTCGTATTAAATATATACTTTTATCCATAAAGTGAGATCTTCATTGAATATATTTCATATATCGTAACCATTTGTAAAATAGTTCACATTTTTTGTAATCAAATGGCATTCTATAAAATGAACTGAATTGGGCATTTATGTCCTTATACTATAAATATTATCAAGATATATGGCTTGCTTTCTTCAAGATATAGGAGATAAACTGAACCAAAGGAACAAATTCGTTATATCGGATATACAAACCAATCAATATACCATATCTACTTCAACCAGAATATTGTATGGGGGGGGGGGGGGGTTTGTGCAACGTATGGATAAATTATTCAATGTTTAGTATCAACACACCTATCAGAGCGTTGAAATGACCGCTTTTGGGACTTTTTAAAAAATAATTATTAATTATTATATGTTAATTATTATACTCTCGCAACAAATGTTGCTAAAGAGAGTATTATAGTTTTGTTCACATAACGGTTGTTTGTAACACCCAAAACTAAACGAGTTAGATATAGGGTTATATATACCAAAGTGATCAGGGTGAAGAGTGGAATTCAAATCCGAATGTCTGTCTGTCCGTCCGTCCGTCCGTCTGTGCAAGCTGTAACTTGAGTAAAAATTAAGATATCTTGATGAAACTTGGCACACTTATTTCTTGGCACCATAGGAAGGTTGCTTTCGAAAATGAGCAAAATCGGACCACTGCCACGCCCACAAAATGGCGAAAACCAAAAACACATAAAGTGCAAAATTTGATATGAAGGCTCGCACTATGAAGGGGCATATTTGGATGTAATTTTTTTGGGGAAGTGGGCGTGGCCCCGCCCCCTACTAAGTTTTTTGTACATATCTCGCAAACCAATAGAGCTATATAAACCAAACTCTTCTGCAGTCGTTTTTTTTAGCCACTTCCTAATGCAGTCCAAAAATGAAAGAAATCGGATCATAACTACGCCCACCTCCCATACAAAAGTTAGGTTGAAAATTACTAAAAGTGGGTTAACTCATTAACGAAAAACGTCAGAAACACTAAATTTCACATAAAAAATGGCAAATGAAAGCTGCACTTAGATTTTTTTACAAAATGGAAAATGGGCGTGTCGTCGCCCACTTATGGGTCAAAAACCATATCTCAGGAACTACTCGACCGATTTCAATGAAACTTGGTTTGTAATAGTTTCCTTACATTCCAATGATATGTTGTGAAAATAGGCCAAATCGCTTCACAACCACGCCTACTTCCTATATACCAGAACTTTGAAGACGATCTGAATCGCATACATTATAATATATAAAGTAAGTACTAGTGAAGATATCGGTGTAGAACTTTGCACAAATACTATGTTAATAGTGTGGCAGGCACATTCTAAAAATCGCCGAAATCGGACCACAGGTTTTTAAGGATCCATATATCGAACACGAGGACCTCGGTGCTTCTAGCCTAATATTATGGTTTCCAACTTTCAATGGACTTTATACAATATATATGACAAATATGTGGGTCAAATTGTGTATTATATAATATAAATAAAGTTAAATAAATAACTTGCGAGAGTATAAAAGGTTCGGTTACACCCGAACTTAGCCCTTCCTTACTTGTTATACTATAATATTATCTATGGCTTGCTTTCTTCAAGATATAGGAGTTAAACTGAACTAAAGGAACAAATTCTTTATATCGGGTATACAAACTAATCAATCTACCATATCTACTTCAACCAGAACATTGTATGGGGGGTTTGTGCACCGTATGAATAAATTCTTCAATGTTTAGTATCAACACTAAACCTACCAGAGCGCTGAAATGACCGCTTTTGAGACTTTTTGACCCACACCTGTAGAAGTAGGTTTTATATATTGACTAAAATTTTTGCGTAAATTATATGAAAGAAAAGCGCGGAAATCGTTAATTGGATATTTCATTTTAACAGTTAACTCAAGAATACCGGGAAAAATAATTATACTCCATTTTATTCACACATTGGCCGTTATATTTGGCGTTATGTCAAATAGAATAACGATTAATTAAATGATTCATTGTAGAATTCGGAGGTTATTTAGGACACCAAATATATACACATATATATATGTATATATATATCACCGATAATACGGCCAACCGGAAGTTTTAAAATCCTTGTATTAGGTACATATACATAGATATATGTACATGGGAAAAGTTTTGACTTCTAGGAAAATATTGACCCCTCTTTATAGATTTCTTTATAATTTCATTACAAAAGCCACAGGTCTTGACTTTCTCATATCCGGTATTTTGAGGTTTGGAAATGTACAAACCAAATTAGGTCATGTTTAGATAAGAATTAGCATACATTAGGTGTTCTAATACACGCATATCAAACCCGTTCCCCGAAACGTCATCATAAGTTCACTTTAAAACCCTCGCATTTTCAATGAACCAACCTTTGGATTTGTAGTGAGAATTAGTTAATTAACTTTTAATATATGTACATACATACATACATCATACTATATGTACACAATCAATTCATTCATAATTCCGTTACACGTGAAATGAGTAATCAAAATATTTGTGTGTAAGTAATTCAAAGTGTGTATATTTGGGGGTTTCTCCACTATAATGGTTTTTCTCCAATTTCCTTCATAAAGTTTATCTCACATGGAGTCACATATGTACATATGTATGTTTGTATGTACATATAAATAATTACATACAATATGTAGTAGTATGTACATCATACAAATTCATATGAATTTGTTTTTGTGTTATGAATTCTGCACGAAATCGATGCTGTACACTTGGCCATTGCAATAAACATACATATAGAATATACACTTTGAAAGCGCTCTTGTTTTTCTTCTTCTTAATTTTCAGTGGGATTTCACCGCAAAAGCTTTGTAAACTTACTAACAAACATAAATACATACATACATCCGTCTACAGATATATATGTATGTACTTGACTATAGCGTGCTGAAGCGTTGCTCTTTCTCGCATCTCATTGCTAGCAAACGGGAGAATGGACAGTAGTTGTTCGATCGCATATTAGTTGTGCTTGTACGCTGAGCATTTATAAAAATCAGTTCATCGGGAGCCTCAAAAGCGAGTGCACACTTGACTCGTGGTACTGTTGTGAAAAAGCATAAAAAAAAACACATAAAATAAAACAAACAAATTATAATAAGAAAATATAATATACACATTTGCTTATAACACAAATTTAGCAAAGCAATAAAAAATATACTCTGCAAAAAAAAATACAAAAAGTTAATCGGCACCGTTTTAATACATAGCATACTCGTATACATAATTTCGCAACTTTTATCAGCGCTCGAGTGAATTCAGATTCTAAAAGAATAAGCATAATCATGTCCACGCTACAGCAGCCAAATGGATTACTTGACACTAAAACCGGCTTCAAGGGAGAGGTAAGCTAATTTATCATTTATCTATTTATCTTTTTCCCTTAAATTATGACTAATGCTATCGGCTATCGGGTATCGTGTGCGACTGTAAAGTCAACCGAAGAATTATAGTATACATTTGCTTGTGTGTCTGCGTGTATTGTCTGCGATCATGTCACTAAATATAAGTGTTTTAATTAGAATTGAACGTACATAGTTGTAAGTTAGCGTTGAATACGGTAATTAGTGATGAGTTATTGTCATTTTTCTGTACTAAAATTACTTTTAAGAAGCATTCGCTGCTTATGTAAATGTTAACTAAATTACAAAAATATATATGTATATACAGTATGTATATTGGCATTTTGTTTTAAACTTTAAATTCAACCAATGTGTAACCGAATATTGCATACCAACGGAATTTACTATACTCTCGTAACTAAGTTACTACGAGAGTATTATAGTTTTGTTCACATAACTGTTGGTTGTAAGTCCTAAAACTAAACGCGTTAGATATACGATTATGTATATCAAAATGATCAGGGTGACGAGTCAATATCCGAATGTATGTCTGTCCGTCCGTGCAACGGATCTTAATGTTCTTTGGGACCGTGAGAGGGACCTCTGCCACGCCCACAAAATGGCGAAAACCAAAAACACATAAAGTGTCATGACTAAGCCATACATAAAGTTATAGAAGTAAAATTTGGAATAAAGGATCGCACTGGTAAATGGCATATTTGGATGTAATCCTCCGCCCTCAAATAGGTTATTTGTATATATCTCGCAAACCAATAAAGCTATATAAACCAAACTTTATGCAGTCGTTTCTTTTAGCTACTTCTTAATACAGTCCATAAATGAAAGAAATCGGATAATAACCACGCCCACCTCACATACAAGGGTTAGGTTGAAAACTACTAAAAGTGCGTTAACTCACTAACGAAAAACGTCAGAAACGCTTAATTTCACAGAAGAAATAGCAGAAAGAAGCTGCACTCAGATCTTTTTACAAAATGGAAAATGGGCGTGGTATCGCCCACTTATGGGTCAAAAAGCATATCTCAGGAACTACTCGACATATTTCAATGAAATTCGGTATATAATATTTTCTTGACACCCTGATAACACGTGTGGAAAATGGATGAAATCGGTTCATAACCACGACAACTTTTCATATAACTCAATTTTGAAGTTCATCTGATTCCTTCACTTTATAAGATATGTATAAGTAACCAATGAAGATCGCGAAATAAAACTTTACACAAATACTGCATTTGATTCGAGGCATCACTTGTGAAAAAATTGTCGAAATTGGACCATAACATTTCAATTCCCCGGATATCGAATATGAAGAACTCAGTGCCTTATGGTAATTTTTCACCGAAAATATCGGTAAATCTCTCAGATATCTCAATTTAATTCAGAAGAAATCGTTTTCTTCTAATAGTATGACTCTGTACCAGAAATTGTTAAAATCGCGTCATAACTTCCCCTAGCTCTCATATAGCTAATTATAAGATTTTCAAAAATACGAGGGGCTTAATAGCTTATAAATCGGTTAATCTGTGAAATATCTTAGCCAAATTAAGTGAGCATATACTCTCAGTTATAATGTATGTTGGTGATGAAAATGAGTGAAATCGGTTCAGGAATTACCTCAACCTATATACTATATATGATGATTTTCATTTTTCTATTCGACTTTATGCCGAATATATGGGTGAAATTGTGTGTGATCTTAATTAAAATATAGCAATAAATTGCGAGAGTATAAAATGTTCGGTTCAACCCGAACATAGGCTTTTCTTACTTGTTTATTTTATTAAGATAACACACAATTTGAGCCGTATATTTGACATTAAGTCCACTAGAATGACGAAAATTTTTAATTATGGTTTATGGGGGTTGGGAGAATTCCTTAGATATCTACATATTAACCGTATTACCGATATAAAACTCACCATATGTTTAAAAAACTTAATATTAGGTATATGAGGAAGTTATGAAACGATTTTAACCATTTTTGGCACAGAGGTACATTATTAAAAGGCAAATATTTAAATTTCTGTAAAATATCTGATATATTTATCGATATCTGCGGTAACAAATTAGTCCCACTGAGGTCACTGATGTCTTCTTATACGATGTGGGGGCCTATGGAAATTTGTAGTCCGATTTCGACTATTTTTAAAGGAGCGGTGACACACCCCCAACACTACTTTTATTCCGTTATCTTCATTGGTTCTCGGCTCATATATTCCAAAGTGAAGGAATCAGATTGAATTTAAAATATGAGTTATATGGGAAGTAGGCGTAATTATAAACCGATTTTACCCATTTTCAATACATATTGAAACGTTCTGTACCATATTTTATATAAAATTTTAAGTTTCTGAAATTGAATGAATTAACGCACATATGTACCTCATAAACTACCAAAAAACGTTGTAGGTGGCGGGACCACGGCCACTTTCTCAAATTTGATCCAAATATGACCGTCTTTAGTGTGTTCCTCTGTATTAAATGGATTGTTAATGGTGTGAAATGGACACAAAAATATATATTTTCGACGATTTTACGTTTTTTGGATTACCACAAAACGAATTTGATCGTTATCTCGATCTAATGACGTTAGAAGAATATGTACATATGTTGGATAATGAAGCTCATTTTGATGTATTATATTAAAGTTCTCTTCAAACTGGGTGCTGCACGAGATCACAATCGATCAAAAACTAGAAAGATTCGATAATAATGAGTAATGTTTAGAGATGTTCTATCGTCATATGTGACATGTCAAAGATCAATGGCAATGATCGTCAAATTGCATAAATTGTGCTTGTGCTTTATAACAACAGCGGTTCATTTAACGTGGGCAAAATTTGCATTACCCGTTCGAATGAATCTCACATTTTTGAAAGAATATTTGCAACGCTTCCTATCATAATTTATTGCATGCCCCTATTTCATTCCACAACAATTAATTTAATTATTTAGCAATGCATTTAAATCATTTATAATGTGTGTTCATTTATGTAATATTGTAACAAATTGATTGCAGTTATAATTTATTCAAAATACTTGAGTATACTCAATCAGTATATCACTATAGTGCGCACATGCAAAGAAACATATTTCTACATCAGCTGTTATCGTATGCTTTTATTTTTTAAAACAGAAAGAGAGGAATTACTAAACTGCACGCCTTTTTAATGTTTCAATGTATCTGCGCATGTGTTACGTGTTTACATCTCATAATAAAATTTTAATTTATTTATTTATTTGAACAGAGTCATTAGCACTACAAGTAGTTCATAACATTTCTTTACACGCTTTTTAAATTTCAAAATATTACTTCGAATTAATTGTTTTTACATTGATCCCCTTCAAAGATATTATACAAATATACAGAGCTCCAGTAATGCACACATATGTATATAATCAGAAATAATTCATTTAGTGATTGAAGCTGAAAATTTGCTCTCACTAATATGATATCACGTAATTGTCCGTATACAGCTTCGGCGTCATACAAATCGTTGATAATCTTTGTTCAAATGCTGAAGTTTCATCTTAAATTGCGTAAGAGAATATAATGATAGAGTAGATAGTAAAGTTCTCCTAATTACATTAATTTCACCAATTCAACTATTCATCTTACAACCTAAGTACTCTTTGGCGAAGTATCATTTTCAGCAGGTGCATCCCATCGGGTACACTTGGGAATGATTCTGTGAAAAATGTATGAATATAAAATATGTCAATGAGTCATGATACGATGTGAAAATTTAAATAAGGTTCAGCATTAGAATTGCAAATATACTTATATTTGAGACCGCTTTCGTTACTGCATAGACTGGGACGGAACCATGTTCGATAGAAATGACCCATACTAGTTGCAGCCATGGCTTTAGCATACAATTGTGAAGTAAATAATATTTTGCTGTTGTGGTTATAATCGATTATGATGAATCTCAGAACACTCACCGCATGTTCCCACGAGATATCTATATTGATTCGGTGTCTATATCCAAGCCAGGTTAGGTTAGGTTAGGTATGAAGGCTGTTTCCTTAGAAAGGGAAACCTGAGACTTAGACTATCAAGAGCAGTCCTTTGTGATGCCGTAAAATTCAACCCCGTCACTTATTTTATGAATTGACAAAGCATTTAGAACCTACCACAAATTTGCAGAGGTTTTTAACTTCTGTATCCGCTAATTCGCGGGGTGCCCAAAAAAGTGAGATCCGAGGATTTTTGTCTAGATCTCGCAAAGGAAATGCTGGGAAGATTCTACCTCACCTTCTTCTAGGCAGCCTTTGCAGCTAGCATCCGGTAAAATTTTTAATTTGACCGCGTGAATCCCGATGGGACAATGGCTAGTTAGAACACCTATATGTTGGGAAAGATTGACTTTGTTTAGGGCAAAAAGTTCCCTTGACCTCTTGCGATTTACTTTGGGCCAGAATGATCTTGCGACAGAAGAGGTGCTAGTGACTGTCCAGCGCCTGCTCAGTTCGGCAGAGACCCATTCATCCAGAAGCAAGTTGCAAGCGGACAGCGGCGCTCCTATTTGTTCCTATTCTACTATAAGTGAGACCGAAGTGCCTAGCAAGCTCATCAGCCTTGCAGTTTCCTGCAATTCCGCATTCTAGCTATTCTAGCAAACCCCAAACAAATTCAAGAAATCTTTCTCAACATTGCAAAATTAAATAACAATATATGTATATATAATTCATTAGAAGACAAACGTACTCAAATCACATATGAAATACTTACACATATTATTTATTATAAACTTCTTAATGAATGCAATATCATGTTACTACCGCCAATGTTATGTTGCACATATTCATTTATTGATTTATAATTTGAAATATTTGCAGGAATTTATTGATATGGGAGAAGATCACTCGGAGAAACACTCGCTTAACAATGATTTTATGGATTCGGAACGCAGTGAAGTAGATGGTGCCGTACGACACCCAGGTAAGCATTAAAACACAGTACCAATATGAACATTTAAATTGCGATTACAAAAGTAGGGAATTCATATCTGAAAATTGCGGTTCTACACAAGTATTTAAATGGAATTCCTATTTGCATGCTAGATGTTGTTAGGTGCCTAGTTGAACTTATAAATTCCTTTTAAAAAGTTCCCATAGAAAAAATTTCAACATGTTTTACATATTGATAAACGATAACACAGAATGGGGAAATTACGCAAATAATAATTAAATCATAGAGTTAATGCAACTGCATTGAATATTAACACGCTATGAATGGCTTGTTTCTCACCGGTTTCATTTGCAGTAACTGCACTCATTAAATAAAAATATTTATGCATTTCAGAGGCTTGTTACGGTTGGTTGGCTAGACGAGTGAGTGCTAGCGTTCAGCATTTAGTGAGAAATATAACACACACATTTATTAAAAAAATAATAATACCATGTATTTCACTTTAAGAAGCGGATACATGCGGTGTATTGCTTTTTAATGATGTATGTTGCTGCTAAAGGAAATCGAAAACTGTCATTCAAAATTATAAAATAGCTTAAAATTTTATAATCTATATTTAAAACAATCTTCCAAATAAATATATTTGTCGTATAATCATACTCTCCATTTGTTAACCATTATCAAAATCACTTAATAACGTAAAATTTAACATTTCTAGAGGAATTGGATGCTCTGGAAGAGTACGCTGCTGTCGATGTAAATGCTTATGCTCATAAGAAAACATTAGCGCAGGGTATGATGGACTTGGCATTACTCACGGCAAATGCCAATCAGTTGCGCTATGTGGTGGAGACCTATAAGAATCATCCATATTTCTATCCCAGTTTGGTATTATTGATACTTAGTATTGGCTTCCAAGTAAGTTGCACTTTTATTCAACCGTTATAGACAGAGTATCTGAATAATTTTGTATTTTCTAAATTTTCAGATAGCCGTTGGCGTTGGTTTGATACTCAACAGCCGTTACAATATTGAAGACAAAAAGGAAGTGTGTCATGCTGAAAAAGTTAGCAATTATACAATCTGTGGCATTTTTATAATAACTGTGATCAATGTCTTCATCTCTGCATTCGGTGTGGCGGATGCCCCCGATGGCAAGCAGTAGTGGAGACCGTGCCCATTCATCTGGGTTGCGATAAAGAAACCAACAAAAAGCAACGTGATATATCTCATTTTATAAAGTGCATTATACATTTAGATATGTACGTTTTTATAAGCTAACTTAAGTAGGCACAAATAATTGTAATTCTTTTATAAAAATATGTTAAACTACATATCGCTCCTTTACATGAATAGTGTCACAACTCAAAAAAGTCGATTTTTCAGGAGAGCGATTTAAAGTTTTCAATTGTCTCTTATTTAGCAAATATAGAAAAATGCCATCAGTTTATCGTTATTTGTGAAAAATATAAATCAATTTCGCCGTCATAAGTCAAATGTGTCGTTTTTGCTGAAAAAAGCAATTTGAATAATTTAATTAATTTCCCACCAAAACGTGTTTTTTCAGTTATGACACTATTCAAGTAAATGAGCGATAAATGTATATTAATTAGGCTCGATCATTTCTCGAATACTCTATGCACATTTAACACAGTATATTCCTCTTATTATTATATCACATATATATATATATATAGTATGTTCTTATATTAATTCGAAAGTTGATTAAATATATATTTTTTTTATATTTTCAATTCGTACTTCTTTTCTTTATATTTAATATTAACCCGATTTGATGCATTGTAATATTGTATTAATGAAGCTTTGGATTTTTTACCTCAAATAGTAATGAGTTTACCTATTATTTAAATATTTTGTTCAATTACAAAATATATTATTATATATTAAATCTTTTATTCAAAGGCTTTCCGTATCGTTTTGGACACTCTTTAACAATATCGTGAAATGATTAAGAAGAGGAATGATTCAGCAAACAATGTCTGCAAGATACTATTGTTATTGAATTTATTTTCTACGAGTTTAGTGTAGCCTATTTATCTAGCTTTCTTCATTATCGCAATGGATTACTAAATGATTCTTCTATTCAAGCTAAAATATAAAGTTGTATAAAGTAAAAGCTTTATGTCATGATAGTTAGAAAATGTGCGAAATTGGAATACAACCATGCCTGCTACCCATATAACTGAGTTATACATTTCATATGATTGGTTCCCTTTGCAATATACAAATAAATCACAAAACAAGTAAGGAAAGCCTAGCCCGTCGGGCGCGACTAAACATTTTATACTCTCGCAATTTATTGAAATTTTATTAAGATAACACACAATTTGACCCATATATTCGGCATAAAGTCCAATAGAATAACGAAAATCATCATATATGGTATACTAGCTGACCCCACAGGCTTTGCCCTGCGTGAAATTATTTGTTTTGAAAAGGAAAGAAAGTTGAATTTAGATTGTATTGAAAAGCATTTATTTGCGATTTTTCTACATTTTTTTTTCAATGTAACGCAGCTTGATAAACAACATTTTTTGTTTTCTGTTCGGGAGCGTAAATATACAGAGAAGATGGTTTTTCAACTCGTGAACACTCCACATATAGCTGACCGTATGAAAAACATGGCATTTCCAGATTTATGCCACACATTTCCAGCGACTGTCTGTGTGACCTGTTGATTGACATCGCAAATGCAAGTTTCAGTGGAAACTAATACGTTTGAACTGAAATGGCAAATCGTTGGAACTCAGAGGAATTGGTGGAATCAAGCATTCTGCCCCTTGTAAGTCCATTTCAAAATTCTTGCAACTATCACATTATTCGATAGCTGCGTCACAATCAGAGTTCAATTACACAGTTTCGACATAATTACATAATAATGACGAATCCAATGGCGGCATGTCAAGCAAATCCAAAAAATTTAGAAATTCAACACACAAATCTCACATGAGATATTCAATTCATCCGCCGCTGTTGATTTTGGAATAACAGGAAGTATTTGTCGAAAATCGCCAGCTAACGGTATCATTGCGCAACCAAAGGGACGATTATTATTCCACAGATCTTTCATTGTTCTGTCTAGAGAATTGCACTTATCTCATACTATCAGTTTACAATTCTTCAAAACTTTTGCCATAGCTTGCCTTGCAAACAGGTGTTACATTGATTTGCATGTTTAACGGAAGCTTCAGTGCCGAATGTGCCGTTCTTCCAACTTCTAGTAACGTTGCAGCAATTCCAGTAGATGCGAGAGCCTATGCAATGCCATTTTGAAATTTTCTACCAAAAGGCTCAAACACATTCTTGAGCTTACTTAGTTGTAAATAGATTTAAGATTTTAATACTTATTGTTAGGCTTTAAACAAAGCAGATTCAATAAATAAAGAAATATTGAAAAAAAAATTTTTTTTTGAAATCGTATTGCTGCCAAAATTAATATTATCTGTTCCGCCGTTGTTGTCAACTTAAATATAATTCTTTTATTATTATCTTTCTATCAAACTTTCAATATTTGTTTACTTTTTCCCTGTACTTCCACGTATATTTCAATACTAAAACAAATAAGGAAAGGCTAAGTTTGGGTGCAACAGAACATTTTATACTCTCGCAATTTATTGCTATAGTTTTATTAAGATATCACACAATTTGACTCATATATTCCGCATAAAGTCCAATAGTATAACGAAAATCATAATATATAGTATATTAGTTATCACAAAAACGGTACTCACGAACTTTTTTTAGATCATTAAAAGAGAAATAATTCTTTCATACATAACTTTTGTGTATCTTGAACCGCTTTGGTAGCGCAAGGAACGGAAGTCCTCAAAGATAAATAATTTCCCCCGTTTTTTACACAGCAGCGTGATGCTATATAGCCTATAGCCTTCCTCGATAAATGGACTATCCAACACAAAAAGAATTATTCAATTCGAACCAGTAGTTTCGGAGATTAGCGCGTTCAAACAAACAAACAAACAAACTCTTCAGCTTTATAATATTAGTATAGATGAGGGCTGATGTAATTCCTAAACCGATTTCACTAATTTTCCCCACCAAGCTACGCAATATACTCGTACAAGACTATATGCTCACTTTCACCGATTTCGAACATTTTTCCATAAGTGAAGCCACAGATGATATACAGTATTTGTGTAAAGTTTTATTTCGCTATCTACATCGGTTCCTTATGTATATATTATAAAGTGTAAAAAAATCTGAGTGCAGGTTCCATCTGCCATTTCTTATGTAAAATTTAGTGTTTCTGACGTTTTTCGTTAGTGAGTTAGCTCACTTTTAGTAATTTTCATCACAATCTTTGTATGGGAGGTGGGCGTGTTTATTATGCGATTTCAACTATTTTTATGGTGTGTGGTGGGGTACGTAAGAGAACCGACTGCAGAAAGTTTGGTTTATATAGTTTCATTGATGATTGGCGAGATATATACAAATAACCGATTTGGGGGCTGGGCCACGCCCACTTAAAAAATTACATCCAAATATGCCCCTTCCTAGTGCGATCCTTTATTCCAAATTTTACTGTTAGAACTTTATTTATGGCTCAGGGTGCCAAGAAATATGCGTTCCAAGTTTCATTAAGTTATATTAATTTTTACTAAATTTATCGCTTGCACGGACAGACGGACGGACAGACAGACATCCGGATTTAAACTCTGGATTTTATTTCTGGGTGATACAAACAACGAGAGTATAATGAAGATATCGGAATATAACTTCGAACAAATACTGAACGATGTGTTGTCCGCTCGCTTTATATAATATTGAACCGGCTATAAGTGAAATTAGTTCCTAAACTACACCAGGCTTAACTTTAAATATTCTCTCGCATATTCTTGTGCGTTATAGAAATCAAAAAAATATCAAAATGTTTATATAGAGTAATAAGATGTATATTATTATACCCAAAGACCTCAAACAATAATATTATGTTTCATCCTACATGAATACATATGACTTTTAATCTTGATTAGAGCTGAAAACTACATTTTTATTTGTTGTTTTGAAATTTGCATTAACTTAGAGTTACTACTTGGGGCATCGAGAGCTCATAATTATTCCCTACTTTTTTAGTTTAGCTCATTATCATTCGAAAGTACATTCTCTGGCATTTATTTTTTAAAGATTACCTCTTTCAAATGTTGGCCGCGGCTACGTCTCAGATGGTCGATGACTCGTTCGAGCATGTCGACTGGTAACTGGCGAATGACACATGTGAATCGAAACGGGTTTGTGCGCATAGAATTTAGACTTTACATATCCCCACAGGAAAAAGTCTAATGGTGCGATATCACACGATCTTGGTGGCCATTCGACCGGCCCAAAACGTGAAATTATCAGCTCACCGTTGCTGTGATATGTGAGAAGTGGCACCGTCTTTTTAAACCAAATGTCGCCGAGTTCACTAGCTTAAAAACATTAATTATTCGGTTATCATCTTGCTGGTTGGTGCGAACGGCGCCGAATCCACTCTCCAGGGTCTTCGTGTACACTGTCAGCTACGGCTGCTATATTTTCTTCACATCGTGCTGGAAGTGATCCATTCGGTCGAATATTATTCAATAATGAATGCTGGGTCTCAATGTGGGTGATGGTGTTGCGAATAGTACACTTAGTAGGCCGATTATGTTGCTCATAAGATGAGCACAGTGCGAGAAACACATTCTACAGTACGTGAATTTTTGTAAAAAAGTTCAACAATTTTTAAACGTTATTCAAGCGTAAGTCTTTCCAATATAAAATGCCAAACAATACTGAATACAAATAACATGACAGCTTGACACACTCACGAGTGATCTGTTAAAAAAGGCTATTGAAACAAGTGCATCTACTTGGATCAATGGATATAACCGTAATCTTAAACTTCTTTCTTTAACCCTTGTACGAACAAAAACCAGCAATGTGACATTTGGTAAATAGTGAAATTAAATGTAATTCCTGTTTACCTACGTTTGTTGATAAGTGAATTATCAGAAAGTGGTAGAAAGGCCATAGCAAGCACAACAAAAAAGTAATGGAGAAATTTAAATCTATTACTTGTTGTCTTCCGAAATTCAATTCGATTTGGGAATGGACCATAAGTCTATTATTGACATAAAAAATGAATTAAAGGAACTAAAAGTAATTTGGGACATAATCAATATGTTTCTGTATTAATATCATCTACAGTAAATTTGGTGTTTAAATAGTATGTAATATAAATTTTTATAAGCTTACATAGCCTTATTTATAGATTTAATTTATTTTTTCTTCTGGTAAAATTCTCGTTTTATTACTGAGATATCTGCATAACTATCCTATATCTACTACAGTTGAATGAAAATTATTCATTGTATGTAGTGTATGGAAGCTGGCACAATGTTTTGTGATGCTTGAACAAAGTTTGACACTAAACCACATTGCGGTTTATCTACCGCCTAAATATACCTCACATATTGTCCGATATTTATGGCATAAACCAAATAGATTAAAGACAAGTACTGAAGGGTTATTTTCGGGTGTAACCGAACATTATATACTTTCGCAATTTATTTATGTAGTTTTACTAAGAGAACACATAATTGCACCCGTATATTCAGCAGAAAAAACTTGAAAACAAAAATCATTAAATTATACATATATAGTTCCCAGACCGATTTCAACTATTTTTCCCACCTACCTACATCATATCCAAGATTTTGCGGTCACTTAATTTTGCTGAGATATCTCACATACTAACCATTATATGTTTATGGTATAAAGTCCACCGGAAGTTTGAAAATCCGTATATGAGGGCTATGAGGGCTATAGGAAATATTGGCCTGATTTTGCCCATTTTTGGCAGTTTGAATTTCTTTGAAATATCTGAGAGATTTACCAATACTTTCATTAAAAAATTAACTCAAACTTTGAAGTCCGCTTGTTCGATATCCGGAGCCAATTTCGGTGATTTTTATACGAGCTCTGTGCAACATGTTGCGAGAGTATAAAAATGTATATATTAATTCCATTTTTAGTCCAAATCCACGTTATTGCCTCGGAAATCACTTAAAATAATTAGATACCTCACAAATTAACCATAACTTTCAGTAAAAAGTCAGCTGAATTAGCATAAATTTAAGTGTTAAAATTCCCCTATTAATAATCTCTTTGTTATATTATTTAGATTTGTCTATCACGATTGCCATTTTTCTTCAAATTGGACCCACATACTTACTTATTTCACGTACATAATGGTGTCTACTATACCATCATCCTTTCATTAACCATCATGCCTTTCCATAATGAAAAGAAGGCGCTTATTTGTTCCACATACATATCCATACACATATATATACATTTATATTTATTTATTTATTTAAGGTTTATTGCTGTCAATATTACAAAAAATGTATCAGTTTGCATTCTACTCGGTTTGTTGGTATGTCAATGAAACTACGTGTGTCTAAAGTACTATATATATCTAACAACTAATATCACAATTATTTAATTGATTTCATGAATGCCAATGAAGTGAAAGTTGTGCGGCTCCAGCAAATCTGAAGAATCCCATTAATGCTATGTTCTCATTATGTTTGTTGTAATGTCTGTTGTACTTCCAACGTCGCATTACAAAATCAACAAACATATTTATTGCTTATCTAGTAATTCGAAGTCGCACACCAGTGAGAAGTGATCGGATGGATACTGGAAGCTCGGTGTGCGATTCTTGCCAACTTCATCGTCTCGTGGAAACTCCAAGCAATTGCGCACCTACAAAAAAGAAAAAGAATTGTCATTAAAAATGCTAAAATTTTTACAAACGCCTAAGTACTCACCTTAAACTGCTCAGGTGTGTAGAACACATAATCGATTGTGTGACATTCTTCGCCATCTTCACGTATTTTCCATGTGGTATAGGCTGGTTCACATTGTATGGATTTGATCACTTTATCATCGCACAGTTGCACCTGCTCCGCGTCCACTTCTTCCTCGTCCGACGATTGTGCCTGAGCATCATCACTTGACTCTGCATTCTCCTTGTGCTCCTTAGCGCTATCATTATTACACTCATCGCGCTCGGCTTTAATATCTGCATAGGCGCTGGCCAATTGCATTTGCTTGCCGCTCAATACTGTGGCATAGACAGGTTCTGTGGGCTCAGCATTGAAGTCGCCGCAAATTAAGACGGGCATTTCGCCACAGAATTGTTTCACGAAATTCAAAAGATCTCGTCCTTGCTCATTGCGTAGTTTCGCCAATAAGGAACCGTGACGTGCCTTCAAATGAGTTGTGCAAACGCAGAACTCTTTGCCGGTACTTTTCACAACAAGATTGACAACAATTGCCACTTGATTGCTTTGCACGCGCCACACCTCCAAAATGCGCGTGTCGAAATTCTTCAATTCGAATTTGTCGCGCCTAAAGAATATGGCACACCCATCGGGACCGTTATTCTCTTCGATATACAGACATGGTGAATCGGGTTTCGGAAAGAAAATTCCTTCATAATTTTGTGTGCCCAGAATTGTTTGTAGGAATTTGAAGTGATCCACTTCCTGTAGGTTGCACAAGCAAAAAAAGAGTCTTAAATGAAAGTATTCAGCACAATTTGTTTCAAAATAAGAAGACATTACCTGTAAACAAATAATATCTGGATTGTATTGCAGTATCTCTTGTACGATCAGAAATTTGCGATGCTCCCATGTCAGAGCCTCCTCTGGGCAGCGCACGAAACCGTCATTGTTCTGTCCCAATGCTACAAATAGCGAAAAACAAAAAACAAAAAAAAATGCAAAAATAAGAAAATAAATATTTTAAAATTCAAAAATGTTAAAAAATGCATGCGAATGAATATCTGTGCCTCATGAATTCTTCATAGTCTCACTCGGCTGGCAGACAAAGACAATTTGAATATCCTGTTTAGAACTTACTTTGTGATAAAATATTCCACTGCAAAACGCGTATATGATTGGGTAACGTCGAGGCCACGTTATAATCTGAAAGCGTAGAAAAACAAAATGATCATTATCATCACTGAATTCATAATCAGGAACATACAGTAGGCAGTCTCGAATTGTTATCGTTATCTCGAGCTTGTGAAACAAAATAGATTTTAAATTGTATACAAAATTACATACATATATAAAGAAATAGATATTCCACGGAAATTAACTTTATTCCTAATAGTTAACGATCACTTTAAATGTTCTAAGTTATATACTTCTATATATACATATAACTAATTTCTTCTCAAATTTGTTTAGAATAAACTAACGCACCAAAAAAGGGAAACCTCAACAACAACTCACCTTTAGCTACCGTATTCAACTTTAATGAGCGCAATCCATCAGTTACGTCACTAGTTAAAGATGGCTTAATAAAGTAACGGGAAAGCAATTGCGGCTGATGTGGACCTCTCAAATGTTTGACGTGCTTCAACAGTTCGGTTGTATTCAAGCCTTTCGGTATCTCTAGGCTGTCATCCTGCGAGTCGACATTGTTGATTTTCGGTGCTGAGTTGAAAGAGCCCATCCTAGTAAAGAAAGAAAATAGAAAATATACAAATTAATTTGGTTCAAATAAATCGGTGGTTAAAAACTGGTTATTAGTTAGCGAAAAAAGAACAGACTAAACACAAGAGTAAGTTGGCAGTAAATGTGATTGATTTATAGTTTTCTAGGTAATCATTTAGAAAAGCCCTATCTTGTTTCTGATTCTATTTTTATAACAATTCTCTTTAATAGCGACTTAAAGATTTTCAGAACCCAACTAGTAGGGTACTAACCAAAAGCGCCAACCGCATCTCTTGACCAATCTTGTGCTAAATTGAAGCACAAGTATTTTTATACACTCGCAACATGTTGCACAGAGTTTAACTGTTTTGATTTGAAACACCTAAAACTAAACGAGCTAGATAATAGGCTTATATATACCAAAGTGATCAGGGTAGCGAGTAGAGTTGAAATCAGGATTTCTGTCTGTCTTGCTATTGCAAATGGGCGAAATCAAACCATTGCCATGACCATAAAATAGTGTTAACCTAAAAGCTGTACAGTTGTAAAACTAAGGCATAAGTAAAGCTATAAAAGTGGTACAGTAAATCACCAGGAAGGGTATATTTGAGCGAAATTTTATTATACTATAAACCTACTGGGCACAGTTCCATTTAAATCGACTAGCAACCACTCCCACGCTCCAATGTCACCCACTTTTTGATCAAAAATCATATCTCAGAACCAATTCGACCAATTTCAGAGAAATTTGGTGCATTCTAGTGGATCTTATGCCGAAAATATAGGTCAAATTGTGTGTTATCCTAATAAAATTAAATAAAAGAATTGCGTGAGTATTAAATATACAGTTACACCCAAGCTTGGCCCGTCGATACTTTTTATTTTTTTCTCTCTAATTAGAGTTTAATCGGAGGTTTAAACTTTAAAGTACTTGAATGGATTAGAACGATGCTCATAATAGAGAATATTTACAATTATGGCTACATTTATTAGGCCTACAACTTTGCTTCCGCCGTTTTTTTGTAAATTTAAGGCTTTTTTCACTTAGGACAGCCTCACAGTGCGTATCCGAAAGCAGTCGATGAGCCTCAGCCGCACTTTTCTTGGAATTGAAAAAGAAACGCAAAATTTCCCGCAAATGCCGAGAATTTGGCTCAAAAAGTGACATTTTCAGTTGAGAATAAGTTTGGGATGCAAACAGATCTCTTGTACTGTTAATATTGACACAAATGTCCAAGATCGATATAAAAAAAATCGATTTAATCGACCAGTGCTTGACCCTAGAGACATCTATTGGAAAACGGCAGAAGCAAAGTTGTTGAAATTGAATTATGTAAAAATCACTATATATTTATAAGCAAAATAAAAAGTAATTGCAATTGTGGTCTAAGAGGAGTGAAACTAAGTTTAAGCGCAAGGGCGTGATTCCTTTTCGGTATCAATCACACAATGCAAAACAATCGAACAAAATAGTAAACATTTCCATTATCAATATTAAAAATAATTTTGTGACAAATGCAAAAACAACTAATTCATTTTACAAGCTCAATTTTCAATAAAAATACATTTTCAATATTAGTTACGTTATTAGATATGCGATGTTTAAAGAACTGATTATTTAAAGCAACCATAGAAAGAATCAAATACTATATATTAATTTTAGAATATTAAAAAAATTTAAATCAGTGATTTTTATTATTGTGGAAAATAAAAATGTCTATATTAAACAATTGGCTAAATATATTAACTGTATAAAAATGTAACTTTCAAATTTTAACTTTAAATTTTAAATAAATTATTTTTAAAAACCTTCAAACAAACGGACGTGGCTTTTATGAATCATAGCAAGTTCATTGAAATACATATATGGTCAAATGATTAAATATTCTTTTGAATAACTAAAAATAATATTCATATTAATAATTATTTAAAAATGTATTTTTATTATAAATAATATATTATATAATATCAATTTTATTGGCGGCGGTTATGCTCTGAGAAAAACAAGAATCGTTGCAGTGACCACAACGGCCGGCTCCTTGTATTATTATTGTGATTTGTGAGAATACTTAGTCAGTGAACGCACAAAAAACATGCATAAACTGAATTCATTCACAAAAACGCATATAAATAAGTACATACGTGCATATGTTTGTACTCACAATGCCTTGCGTAAATATAAAGTTGCCATAAATACACTGTGGTTATGCCTTACGTTCGTGATATGCAACATTTCGCTTCTAAAGAAAGTACAAGTATTACAAATCAAGTTTTACTTTTAGCAGTCAAGTGCCAAATTGAATGAAGGTGAATAAGTGAAGTGAATGCTTGTAAATGCTATATTTAAGCTATGGGGTTAACGATAACCGAATATACCGATAATAATAACCGAGGATTTTAAAGGAAAATAACCATTTATTTTATGACCGCTGTGTGAGATGTATTATAAGTTTACAGTATAAATACTCTTTTATTTAAAGATAACCGTTACACATTTGCAGTTTGCATTAATTTTAAGGAGTTGCTATCGTATTTTCTTGTTAAATTTCCTTTATAATACTCTAATTTCATAGATTTAATATTTAATACGAATTTCATAAATGTGAAGCAAATAAAGATTTGTTCTTGCAGATATTCGAATCAGACTTTATGAGAATTAATTTTTTTTGTCTTTGGCTACTATATATGCAACTGTTGAAGTAGTACGGTGTATTTATGTATAATTAAAACCAATTAAGAAAATTACTCATAATAATCAGTAAAAGTATATCTTATAACTTTAAAATGGGTCATGTCTATTGTGTAAGAAACGAACCTTAATGGGATATCTATGATAAAACAATTTCAAGGAATATTCATTCTCTCTTTTGGACGTCATGTTAACTATCGCACAGGCTTTTTGTGCTAGCAGAAAAATATATATTTCTGGATTTCTGTGAATTTAGTGAAGCAGTTAATTTCACTTCAATTTTTGGTAATAAAAAATATTCACAAATATAAGTGAAAATAACTATTCAAAATATATTAATTGGGGCAACTTATTTCTTTCAACAATGACATTACTATCAAAATATTTAAATTATGTTTAAGAAAGTAACACCAAAATGAACAGTTTTAATTTTTTTTTAGAATAATATTAGGAAATATTAGGAAAGTGTTGGAAATCACCCTTTCCACATAGAAAATCGATAAGATCGAGAGAAAGATAACAGTATGGTAGTGGTATGACTTATTATCCTTTTCGAAATTTTAGTGAGTAACAGTTTTTGTTCAAAAGCGTCATATTCATTATTCATAG
Organism: Zeugodacus tau; assembly: GCA_031772095.1. Classification (NCBI taxonomy): domain Eukaryota; kingdom Metazoa; phylum Arthropoda; class Insecta; order Diptera; family Tephritidae; genus Zeugodacus; species Zeugodacus tau. The sequence continues at coordinate 43,000,632 of CM062653.1, forward strand.
ACATTGTAAGGATGATCCGATGGTATTAATTTTGCCATATTCTAACATATACCTTAAGAGTTTTTTTAACAAATCTATATAAATTAGTTTTTAACAAATTAAAATAAGAAGTGGATTTCGTTGACAAAATTGAAGATGTTAAAATGTTTTATTTAAGTAAATTATATTTAATTTTTTTTTTTAATTTTTAAATTTTTTTTATATTTGCTATTCTGATTTATAATTTTTTTTTTTAAACTGTCATACAAATAAATTTTAATGGCACTCGTTTTAATAATGAAAATACACTTTATTTACAACAGCAATAAAAAGTGTAATTATTGTGCAAATTTTACACACAGTCTCAGTTTCTTTGTTTCTTTGTTTTTTTTATTTTTTTGTTTTTGTATACAGATAATATTTCAAATATTACTTTAACACTGTTTTTTTACAATTATAGACCCATTGAAGCTTCAAATATTATATATATATCGCTTTTTATGTAAATACTGTTATAAGTACTAAATTTTTAATAACAAAGAAATGTGGTGAGATTGTAGAATTATATATAAAATACTTATTTCATCGTTTTGTATATACATATATACATAGCTACAGAATTTTCTTTAATTCTTCTACCAATAGTGATTTGCCGGCTTCAAATAGTATACTCATTTGCGTGGCTACAACTTGTCTAAGGCCAAACAAAATTAGAAGAGAAGCTAGGCGTATGAGTAATACGTGAATGAACAATGTCTGCAAACCTGATTTCGTATACAAACAAACCAGCCGCTCAACAAAGTAGCGTCAATGAGTTGGGAAAATCACAACCACAATTGAATGCTGGTTTACAAACACAACAAAAACAAAAAACAAAATGAAAATATTATAAAATAAAAATGCCGATTTTTACTGTTACATACAAATAATGTGCAATAAATAATATATAATTTATTGTGAGAATCAGAATTTCGCAAGCCAAAATTACCTAGTTAACATCACTTTTTGCAAATACGACTTCCGATCATTTTTGCAAGGCATTTTATTGGCGCGTTTTATATGCATTGCCTCCTCCATTTTCACAAATAGATTTAAAACACGTTCCTTAATTGTACAGAAATTCACTTTTACTTTCGATATGCCGCACAAAAATTATTACGTTACACTTCTACACACAGTTTAGCGAGAAAAAAAATAACAATTTGCTCTTTCACTTAAGTTGAACAGAGTTCGTAATGAAAAATCAATGCTTTGCTTTGCGTATATTGTCGTTGTTTGTGCTATTTGAATGTTCTTTTAGACATTTAGTCAAACCGTTCTTGAAAGCCGCTTGGATGAAACTGACTCGAATCGAAATGTGACTTATTAGAAACTGGTATTTCAATAAGTATTTAACAGCGATTTGGTTGGGTTCGAAATCGCTTCGATTTTGATTCTCACGTGTGCCAAACAACAATGAGAACACGGTTGACATCTTGTTTCGAGTTTACTTCGGCGTCAAGCTGGACAGAGCGCATGGAGCGCTGCTGTTTCGTTTTCTTTTTTCTTTCATTTTCAATTTGATGTTCTTTTAATGCTTTGTTTTTTTGTTTTTTGCTTTTTGTTTTTCTCAGTTCGTTTTTGTTTTGTTTGTTTTTGCGCGAAGTTCTTTTTATACTCCTTTTTTGTAGCTGTATTTCCATATTCTTCGCATTGTTTTCATAACTTAGGGTGAGCGGTAGTATAAATAAATATATTTAAATATATACATATAAAGAGCTACGTGCTTGTATGTATGTTTGTAACATTTGTAAACGCACTTATGTTTTTCATATTCTCCGGACAAACGCTGGGTCAGCCGCCGGACAGCGACGCTGAGTGCTGGACCACATCTAACTCGTTTAGTTATGCATATACATATGTATGTATCGATGTACATACCCATAAGTACAGTGTTGTACAAAACGTTAGCACAGTAAGTGTTAACAAGCCGTTTTCCTTTTTTTATATAAAGTAAACTAATATTTAATTATTAAATTTTTATTAAATAAATTCAGAAAAATAGTTTGAAAATTAATATCTGCTCTATTATAAAATCAATTTTTGTAACATAAAGTCGCCTAAATATACATACCGTATACTGTATACTGTTAAACTTCCCTAACTCGAATCACCATAATCCAAAAAAAACTTCGTGTTAGGCTCAATCCACACCGGCTTAGTCAAAAGGCGCCTTTGACTAATAAGACACAAAAAAGTATTTTGCTCAAACCCATACTTAACGAGCATGCGTTTTTGTCTCGTCTTATTCGATGTGGGTTGTCGCATATGAAGCTATGTGATGTTGTCGTATCAGACAAGAAAAGGCGTCTTGACTAATCCGATGTTTTTGGTGCCTTAGCGCGACTTCAAGTTATGGATGGTAATTGTATGAAATTTCTATCTTCTATTGCCAATGAAAGAGTTCGAATTATGGAGAACTTCGATGTATAGAAGTTCAACTGTATTTAAATAGCTACGATCAAAATTCCAAAAATTGTATTTAGATTTTTTTTATTAAAATTTTGTTTTTTTTAAACCTTCTTTTATAATTTAGTATTGAGCATAGTAAAAAGGAAGTATAGTCCAATTGCATCATATCATCTAAGATTGAATATATTTGGAAAAATCTTTAAACCTTAAACCAACTTGTTTCTATTATTTTCCTCAGCACTGTACATATATTATTATACACTTTGACACACATACATATTATGATACATGTGGGCGATAAGTTTGAACTCAACCACATACACACATATGTATGTAGAGAATATGTACTTCTCCACACCTCTCAGACGACCCCCTACGAACCGAGTTCGAGTGCACGTATAGGTAAGTCACCCACCACTGTCTGTGCTCCGTGCGACGGCATGCCTTCGGTGAGCGCGTGGCTCAATTTTCACAATGTCCGATACTGTTTACAAACCCAAATATGCAAATCTATACACACATACACTCGTACCTATATCTCGTATATATGCAAATAAATTTGTTTAATTGTATTCTTCGAATTCGCACCCACTCAGAGCTTCGCGGCTTTTTGTTGTTGTTGTTGTTTCCGATTTTTATACTCTCGCAACAAATGTTGCTAAAGAGAGTATTATAGTTTTGTTCACATAACGGTTGTTTGTAACACCCAAAACTAAACGAGTTAGATATAGAGTTATATATACCAAAGTGATCAGGGTGAAGAGTGGAGTTCAAATCCGAATGTCTGTCTGTCCGTCCGTCCGTCCGTCCGTCCGTCTGTGCAAGCTGTAACTTGAGTAAAAATTAAGATATCTTGATGAAACTTGGCACACTTATTTCTTGGCACCATAGGAAGGTTGCTTTCGAAAATGAGCAAAATCGGACTACTGCCACGCCCACAAAATGGCGAAAACCGAAAACACATAAAGGGTCATAACTAAGCCATAAATAAAGCTATGGAAATAAAATTTGGTATGAAGGATCGCACTATGAAGGGGCATATTTGGATGTAATTTTTTTGGGGAAGTGGGCGTGGCCCCGCCTCCTACTAAGTTTTTTGTACATATCTCGCAAACCAATAAAGCTATATAAACCAAACTTTCTGCAGTCGTTTTTTTAGCCACTTCCTAATGCAGTCCAAAAATGAAAGAAATCGGATCATAACCACGCCCACCTCCCATACAAAAGTTAGGTTGAAAATTACTAAAAGTGGATTAACTCACTAAGGAAAAACGTCAGAAACGCTAAATTTCACATAAGGAATGGCAGATGAAAGCTGCACTCAGATTTTTTTACAAAATGGAAAATGGGCGTGGCATCGCCCACTTATGGGTCAAAAACCATATCTCAGGAACTACTCGACCGATTCCAATGAAACTTGGTTTGTAATAGTTTCCTTACCTCCCAATAATATGTTGTGAAAATTGGCCAAATCGCTTCACAACCACGCCTACTTCCTATATACCAGAACTTAGAATATGATCTGAATCGTTTACTTTACAATATATATAGTAAGCACTAGTGAAGATATCGGTGCAAAACTTTGCACAAATACTGTATTTATAGTGTGGCAGTCCCATTCTAAAAATCGCCGGACCATAGGTTTTCAAGGCCCCATGTATCAAGGACCTCGGTGCTTCTAACCTAATATTATGGTTTCCAACTTTCAATGGACTTTATACAATATATATGACGAATATGTGGGTCAAATTGTGTATTATATAATATAAATAAAGTTAAATAAATAAATTGCGAGAGTATAAAATGTTCGGTTACACCCGAACTTAGCCCTTCCTTACTTGTTTTGTTTCTATTCTGTCTTTTCTTCGATATATATCGTCGCCGCTTTGGCTCTTTCGCTATAAATATTTACATTCTTGTTTATTTTCATTTTGTCTCTGGGAAATAACAACAACAACAACTATATATATATTTACATGTAGATTTAATAAGATGTAGTATTAATAAGATGCGGCGCGCCAAAAATTTTACTCGCGAATTTAAACAAAGACAATAAAGCCATAGTAATCTGCATGGCATTTACATACATACATATGTATGTCGGATATGCACATATGTATGAAGCTAAGCGTTGCCTAATGAAATGCTCGGGATAAATTCGATTTTTAGTTGATGGAGCTTTGACGTTGTTCTTGCGAATGTATGTATGTATATCTATGTTTGTACATATGTATATAGCGTGGATGAATATATTATTTTAAAGCAACTGAGTTTTTGTTCAAAAAATGCTAAACCATTCTTATCAACTGAATATAATCAACGTTTAAACTTTTTTGACTTCTATTCAGTACTTGTTGTTGTTTCGGATGAACGCACGTATTGGAGGTCGAAGGTAGACCTTTGCATAAACATTGTTGCATTCAAAGATTTATTGTATTTGTAGTTGTGGATAATTGTATAATTGTAATAGATTTCTTTGGCCATAGCTATAGGCTTTATCTCGACAAGCATTTTGAAATTTCAATGATTAAATACATTTTTTTATTCTTTTGTAAATATTAAATAATTTTGATATTTGCGAACTCTGTCCAATCTAAACATGTATTATTTCCCCACGAAAATACACGAAAAAAAATTGATATCCCTTAAAAACAAGGAAACGCCATTACATAAGCAAGAGGTGACTAATTGGACCGTTTGTCAAAACGAGAGGTTGTTTGAAATACATAGTGTACTCCTCAAAAATTCACGCCGAAATCACTATTCTGCCCGAGATGTTAGAAAAAATAATGAAATACTCAGCAAAGAGAGATTATTGTAAAAATCTGGGATATCGAATATAAAATGTAGACCTTTTTGAACGACCAAGTTATTAAATATTTGTATACCGTTATAAAAAATTGTGCACACCGTATGTTTGTAGATAAATTAAATAAACTCAGTACAAACGATTCTATTAGTGAATTAAAAAATAAAATGATTATTCCTAGAACATTTCTCAAAATGACCGAAACATAAAATATATCTATATATGTATACGTTACTTAAAAATGACGGTATAGTCTTGCAAAATGAGGTCTTGTCATTCTCGAAATCAGAAAAAAAATCTTACACTCCTATTACGAGTGTCGACTGGCAGTAGATAAGCGACTACAGAGCCATTATAAACTACTGGTGCTATTGTAAGCGTCTTTCAATCGCTCAACCATCGACTGTGAATGATTTTCAATAAATCATTTCTCGACAACTATATTTCAGTCGTTAGACTCAAGTAACACAGTCGATACTCGCTATTTTTATCAACAAATATTGAAGAAGCACACTCCGAACGTGCAAATTCAAAGATCGGCGAAAGTTTCAAAAAAAAGTTTTCGGTGGTTTTTAAAATTTGAAAAAAATAACTAGTGCAATATTTTTAAAATATTATCCAAAAATATCAAATCAGTCCGAGTAATATTCTAAGAGATATTCCCTTTGGAAGTTTCGTCCATCAGGGCAGATCAGTATGAATGTAAAACTTTAAATGCGTTTATCTCCAAATTCAATTTTGTAAGTCAGTCGACACGATTTCTCGAAAAGTTATGAAGCGATTTTCTTCAAATTTTAATTATTTAGTTTATATAGTTAATGAACGAAGGATTTTTTATATTTTTATTACAACTATTTTGCAAGCCAATATATTGCAAAAATTTTACAAAAAAGTTTTCAAAAATTCACATTTCAATATTTTATTTTTTCCTTCGTTCATTAAGGGAGGGGCCTGGGTTTCAGCGCAAAAAAACGCTTTTTATACTCTCGCAACCTGTTGCACAGAGTATCATAGTTTTGTTCACATAACGGTTGTTTGTGTCACCAAGAAATATAAGAATTAGATATGGGGTTATATATACATAAATGATCAGGATGACGAGTGGATTTGAAATCCGGATGTCTGTCCGTCCGTCTGTCCGTCTGTCCGTCTGTCCGTGTAAGCGATAACTTGAGTAAAAATTAAGATATCTTAATGAAACTTGGAACACATATTCCTTTTGAATTCCATCTGATTCGTTCACTTTATAATGTATTCATAAGGAATCAATGAAGCTAGCGGAATAAAACTTTACACAAATACTGTATTTGAGCTGTGACATCACTTGTGGAAAAATTGTCAAAATCGGACCATGACTTTTCAAGGCCCCTGATATCGAACATGAAGAACCTAGTGCCTAAGGTTAATTTTTCACCGAAAATATAGGTAAATCCCTCAGATATTTTAATGTAATTCATTCTCTCTGAATTTTTTTCTTATAACAGTTTCTCTCTGTACCTGAAATGGTAAAAATCGGGTCATAACTTCCCCCAGATCCCATATACCTAATTATAAGTAATATTAAATTAAGTGAGCGTATAGTCTTCGATACATTGTATCTTGGTGGTGAAAACGAGTGAAATCGGTTTAGGAATTACCTCAGTCCCCATATACTATTTATGATGATTTTCGTTATTCTATTGAACTTTATACCAAATATATGGGTCGACTTGTGTTATCTTTATAAAATTACATCAATAAATTGCGAGAGTATACAATGTTCGGTTACACCCGAACTTAGCCCTTCCTTACTTGTTAATTTATTAGCCCGTGACAGAGCTTCCCCTAGGACGTCTTGAAAAAAAAGCAATTTGCGGTGTTCACTGTAACTCGACCGGAAATTTTCCGAAAATGAAAAACCATAAAAATTTAGTTAAATTTTAAACAAATCTTATCCCCAACGTGTTTTTTTATTTAAAAATTTTTGGCGGCCATCTAAAGTGTGAACCGTTATTTTCGACTAAAATTTCCGCCATTTTCAGGGTGGGAAACACCCTTAATGTTAAAAAAAAAATTTTACTAAACGTAGGGGGGAGGTATTTTATATGTAGAAAATGTGTACCAAGTTTGAAATGAATCGGTCGAGTGGTTTTCAAATGGCAGTGAACACGGACTTCAAAAAAGTAGTTTTGAGAAAAATGCGTTTGAAACTGCACTGCAATCCCAACCGCCCGTAGCTGTTAGAGTTAGAGCGTTAAAGGCCCCGAGACTAATTAAGCAATAACTTCAAGAATATTGCTTAGATCGGATTAAAATTTTGAGGACATATTCTTGAAATGTTAAACAATAAGATAAAACAAAAAACATCGATTTTTCGAAAGTGAAAACCCAGACCCCTCCCTTAACTAGGTTTAACCATTTACAATCGAAATATTTTTGGTTTATTGTTTTTAGAAAAACCAATCATGACTTATGATGTTCAAGGGAAAACATTTTTTTTGTCATAAAAATTTCACATAATTCTATTTCAATATGTAATTTGATATGCTGAATTGTTTAAATTAAATATATGATGGTATGTATTAAAAAATAATCTAAAAATACCCTTTATTTTAGTCTCTGAAACCCACCTAACCCCCTAAATGACGGTAGACCTATTTCAGTATCTAAAACAATTTAGATGATTAATCTGCATTTTAAACATTATATTTATAATATAATGCCTATAGCATAGTTAGACTTAAATATTGTAAGGATGCGGACAAATAAGTCAATAGATATAATAATGTATATATGCTCTTCTATTTCGTTCCTTCAAAAAACTACAATAAATGGTATTTGATATATATTTTTACAAGCTCAAAAAGGCTGTTGCATAAAAATCACAGCACAAATGTCCATGAAAAAATGTATTCAAGATATTACTAAATAAAATGTGTTTTTGTTTGTCATAATTTGTCATCGTATACAGATAATTTATTATTATTTAAAAATCTAGAAACTGTGGTACTTTTTGCTTAAAAAAGCCCCTGTGCAAAATGTATTGCTATATGAGACAGATAACATATAGATACACATTTCGCTAGTATTTAAATTCCACGAGAAATTTCACTTTCATCAACTTCAAATGTCTCTTGTTAACACACATTAAGAATTTCAGAATTTCAGAATTTCATGTATTTAAATATTTTTTTTATTTTATATGAGCATGAACACAACACAAAGGATGACTCAGATATGTATAATTGATCCAGTTAGCCTTACCTTGGTATGGGCACTGCAACTCGTCGACGCGTGAATGTGCGCAACGTCACAATGAGACGCGATGACTTAAGCAAAAACTCCATATTGCAGCTAATTTGTGTGTGTGTCTGTATTTAACGTGTGCTGGCGACTGTGTGTGTGTGTGCGTGTGTGACAGCTTTTAGGCACAAATTGATTGCGTCAATTAAAAATACTAATTACCACTGTTAATTTTTTGGACGTAATATATTGATATATATGTATGTATATATTATTTTATCCAAATACATAAATCAACATTATACTTTTATTGAAAACTGAATTCACGTGGCAACCAACGGTGGTTATCAACAAAGGTATGCCACGAAATACGAAAATAACACACGCTGACACAATAACTGCTTTATATAATATACTATAGTGGTTATTTGGCAATTAAAAAGTACTTGTACGACGTGCTATAGACATTGATAGTATCATAATGTCAAAAAGTTTCAGTTTTAGCAAATGATCCTGCAAGAAGAGAATTGGAAATATAAAATCAAATAATTGCGTTAATTACAAACAGCTGTGGAAATGATGTTTTTTTTTCAACTTTACGACTGTAGTGGTTTGCAAGCGTGTGTTGCACTTTTGAACTTGCACTGGCAACTTTTCAGTTAAATAGTTGCGCTGCATAGATAAGCACTCCATATGTGCCTCCCTTATATATGGTTCGTAGGTTTGTGCGAATGATTTTTAGGCGCGTGCAATTCACACATATGTACATACATATTTACATGTTCTCATATAATTCGTAATTGCAATTAAGTAACTGTTGAAATATTATATGGCATTTAGCGATAACAATGTTCTATTAATTAACCCTTGGATGTTCATATGCTTACACATGTGTGTGTGTATGTCTTCATTTATTGTAATTGTGCTAATATTCATGTCAATCACTTTTGCATGAGATTTAGTTTTGCTTACTCAGTATTATAATTGAATATGTATAGCAAAGCGTCAGTGATTAACAAATTGACAATAAAAACCAAATACTTTGTAAATGCACTTTGAACGAATTTCGTAAGCACATGCATGACAATTTTTTTCACAAATGCTAATGAATAACAGTTTTCCAACAGATCGATTAATTGATTTTTTTTTTGCAATTTTGTTAATTTTTTTTTGTTTTTGATGTAATTCATCATGAATTCCTTCATCAAGCATATAAGGAATTTAAAACATTTTAAGAATTTATAAAAGTCATCTAAAAATATTTTTATACTAGTCAAAATTGATTAGATAGTGACGTATATTTTGTTAACTCCCCGAATTCAAATTCATATGTCGAGATCGAATATATGAATATTAGATCTTATTACTACTTTAAAAAAACATGTTTATACATATATACATATGTATGTCATGTTCCAATATGGAGAGATCATTTTTAGAAAGTAATTAGTAATTAGTCGAAAACAGTAATTGAGAGTTGAAAAAAAAATTTATAAGTGCAAAGGCTAAGTCTCATATATATGTGTATATTTTTCATTATTTAAAACGTTCGTATTTTCATATTCCAGCTTAGAATATTTAGTTGGCCTATTCTGAGATAAGGGAACTACAGGTCGTATGAGTAATATGAAAAATTTCTTTAATGCTGCTTCAAATTAATGGCGAAAATAATAGAAACATTTTAACTTAAAAATGTTTTTTCTCTCTTTATATACACCTTAATCACAATCACAGTCAATTAAACCCACTTATAATATAAAGAACATTATTAATTCTATATTGAAGGAGCTACCACCAGGTCGTATGAGTAATACCAATATAGAGAGTTTTTCAAAAGGCACAAAAGTAGACCGATAGGAACAGCAAACGATGACATATTTTTCCCGCTCTTTTGACATTTCAGTAAGGTTTGCCATTTCATCATGGAAAGATATACGATCCAACAAGAGCGCTATGTCCAAGTTATGTTCGGCACATTTCTGGCTGAATGGCTACCGCTTAAGGATAACCGAATATTTTTGGCCCAAATTGGTTGATATGGACTTGGACAATACGTAGTTCCGACAGAGCAGCGAAAATTGGGTTCAGCGTCTGGACTACTGCAAGCATGCCCGTGGTGGTGGAGAAATTGAGTTCCAAACATAATGGCATCGAGTATACTTTCATAAAGAATTTCATTGATATCCCAAACCGTTTTTGTTTTATTTATCTTATCTCTTATTGAAAACCCCTATATAATATATTGAAATTCTTTTAACAGAAAGTTTGCGTCCATTTGGAAATAAAACAGTACTATTTTTGAGATATTTGTCAGTTTGTATAAAATTTAGTATTTTAAGGGTCACCATTTGAATTAATTCTTATTGAAATAGAACTGTAACAGACTTGTTTAAAATGTATCTCGTATCGTTCTTTAATAACTGTGGAAACGTTTAATACGTAAATATAAGATCATACAAAGTGGAATAAAAACATACTTGTAAAAAAAGAAAGTAAATATTAATTTTGTCTAGCCAGTAGCATTATCTCTTGCTCATTATCCAAACTCTGTACACATAATAAAGTATCGTTGTCGTATATGTATGATATATGTATAATATATAAATACGTAAGCATGCAGATACTTGTCAAAAGACAACCTTGCCGCAATTAACCCATTATTGCTGCTCATAACACACTTATCATAATCAATCTAAAATATTTGCACAGAAAAGATACGAATACATACTTAGATTCTGAAGTACTCTATCGCGAATATTTGCGCGCACATATGCACTTATGTACATAAATATTTACTGTATCAACAAAACGAGAGCGGTACATACAAACATACATTTCATAGTATCCGTGAGTGAATTGCGAAATGTTGTAGAAGTCTATATTTTATGTTAGTCGACCTTGAACTTCAGGCTTACTTTTGTGCTTAGTTTTTTGTTTAATTCATTTATATTTATACGTACATACAGATGTATAGAGTTATTGTGCGTGCGTTAATGTTTATCTTGCGGATATTCATTCAAGCATTTTAAATCGATTGTTGCTCTCATTACTGAAGTAGCAGCACTTTTGCGCGCTTAATAAGCCAATTATTTCAAATATTATGCAATTGTTGTTGTTTGGTGTATAAGATAGATATTTTGTTATTGAAATATCACTATGTACGAGTGACCTTTATAAACTTTTGTTTATTGCTTGTGATCATCAGAAATTAATATATTCATAAATCGAAGTAAAGCACATGAATACGCTATATTCGCGAACAAATATACTAAAATAGTTTATACGCAGAAATATATTTGTATAAATAGGAAAATATCAATAAATAAAGGTCAGTAGATCTAGAAGTAGAAACACAAAAACTAAGCAGTGATAGGTCTTTGACCTAACCAAATGGTCTTTTCAATATTGAAGCAATAGTATAACATATAAGAAATATTCGCAATTTTGATTTATCCAATACAAATAGTAGTGACAATGGTTTCATTAACTTGTCTCTAGGCAGGAAAAAATAATATGTCAGAAGTCGCTGTTATGAAGGCTAGCGAGTCAGAGAACAGAAGACTGATTTGCACTTAAGAAGTAGCAGAACAAAAGAGGCTTACTTTATGTTAAACAATGAATACTACTACTATTTATCAGTATTAAGAATACTACTTATCCATATTAATTATAACTAAAACAAGTAAGGAAGGGCTAAGTTCGGGTGTAACCGAACATTTTATACTCTCGCAATTTATTTATTTAACTTTATTTATATTAATAATACACAATTTGACCCACATATTCATCATATATATTGTATAAAGTCCATTGAAAGTTGGAAACCCTAATATTAGGTTAGAAGCACCGAGGTCCTCATGTTCGATACATGGGGCCTTGAAAACCTATGGTCCGATTTCGGCGATTTTTAGAATGGGGCTTCCACACTATAAAGGTAGTATTTGTGCAAAGTTCTGCATCGATATCTTCACTAGTGCTTCCTTTATATATTGTAAAGTTAACGATTCAGATCGTCTTCAAAGTTCTGGTATATAGGAAGTTGGCGTGGTTGTGAACCGATTTGGCCTATTTTCACAACATATCATTGGGATGTAAGAAAACTATTACAAACCAAGTTTCATTGAAATCGGTCGAGTAGTTCCTGAGATATGGTTTTTGACCCATAAGTGGGCGATGCCACGCCTATTTTCCATTTTGTAAAAAAATCTGAGTGCAGCTTCTATCTGCCATTTCTTATGTGTAATTTGGTGTTTCTGGCGTTTTTCGTTACTGAGTTAACTCACTTTTAGTAATTTTCAACCTAACCTTTGTATGGGAGGTGGGCGTGGTTATTATCCGATTTCTTTCATTTTTGGACTGTATAAGGAAATGGCTAAAAGAAATTACTCCAGAAAGTTTGGTTTATATAGCTCTATTGGTTTGCGAGTTATATACAAAAAACCTATTTGGGGGCGGGGTCACGCCCACTTTTCCAAAAAAATTACATCCAAATGTGCCCCTCCCTAATGGGATCCTATGTTCCAAATTTCATTTTCATAACTTTATTTATGTCTTAGTTATGACACTGTATAGGTTTTCGGTTTCCACCATTTTGTGGGCGTGGCAGTGGACCGATTTTGCCCATTTTCGAAAGCAACCTCCTCAGGGTGCCAAGGAACATGTGTTCCAAGTTTCATTAAGATATCTTAATTTTTACTCAAGTTATCGCTTGCACGGACAGACGGACAGACGGACAGACGGACAGACGGACAGACGGACGGACGGACAGACGGACGGACAGACATCCGGATTTCAAATCTACTCGTCATCCTGATCATTTATGTATATATAACCCCATATCTAACTCTTATATTTCTTGGTGACACAAACAACCGTTAGGTGAACAAAACTATTATACTCTGTGCAACAGGTTGCGAGAGTATAAATATCCACACAAAAATTAGCCTTTCAGATTTCAGAAATGGTGAAAAAATACATGAATATGTACATATCAATTAATGCAACGTAAATAAAAACAAGTAAGGAAGGGCTAAGTTCGGGTGCAACCGAACATTTTATACTCTCGCAATTTATTGATGTAATTTTATAAAGATAACACAATTCGACCCATATATTCGGTATAAAGTTCAAAAGAATAACGAAAATCATCATAAATAGTATATGGGGACTGAGGTAATTCCTAAACCGATTTCACTCGTTTTCACCACCAAGATACAATGTATCGAAGACTATACGCTCACTTAATTTAATATTACTTATAATTAGGTATATAGGATCTGGGGGAAGTTATGACCCGATTTTTACCATTTCAGGTACAGAGAGAAACTGTTATAAGAAAAAAATTTAGAGGGAATGAATTACATTAAAATATCTGAGGGATTTACCAATATTTTCGGTGAAAAATTAACCTTAGGCACTGAGTTCTTCATGTTCGATATCAGGGGCCTTGAAAAGTCATGGTCCGATTTTGACAATTTTTCCACAAGTGAAGTCACAGCTCAAATACAGTATTTGTGTAAAGTTTTATTCCGCTAGCTTCATTGGTTCCTTATGAATACATTATAAAGTGAACGAATCAGATGGAATTCAAAATTGAGTTATATGGGAAGTAGACGTAGTTGTGAACCGATTTCGCCCATATTCAACCCGTGTCATCAGGGTGTCAAGAAAGTGTTATATACCGAATTTCATTGAAATCGGTCGAATAGTTCTTTAGATATGGTTTTTGACCCATAAGTGGGCGACGCCACGCCCATTTTCCATTTTGTAAAAAAATCTCAGTGCAGCTTCCTTCTGCCATTTCTTATGTAAAATTTGGTGTTTCTGACGTTTTTCGTTAGGGAGTTAACCCACTTTTAGTAATTTTCAACCTAACCTTTGTATGGGAGGTGGGCGTGGTTATTATCCGATTTCTTTCATTTTTGGACTGTATAAGGAAATGGCTAAAAGAAACGATTGCAGAAAGTTTGGCTTATATAGCTTTATTGGTTTGCGAGTTATATACAAAAAACCTATTTGGGGGCGGGGTCACGCCCACTTTTCCAAAAAAATTACATACAAATGTGCCCCTCCCTAATGGGATCCTATGTTCCAAATTTCCTCCATTTAGTGGGCGTGGCAGTGGACCGATTTTGCCCATTTTCGAAAGCAACCTCCTCAGGGTGCCAAGGAACATGTGTTCCAAGTTTCATTAAGATATCTCAATTTTTACTCAAGTTATCGCTTGCACGGACAGACGGAGAGACGGACAGACGGACGGACGGACAGACGGACGGACGGACAGACGGACGGACAGACATCAGGATTTCAAATCCACTCGTCATCCTGATCATTTATATATATATAACCCCATATCTAACTCTTATATTTCTTGGTGACACAAACAACCGTTATGTGAACAAAACTATTATACTCTGTGCAACAGGTTGCGAGAGTATAAATATCGCAATATTAGTATCTTTTCATTGATTGATCAGTAACACCTCAACCGAAAAACCAGACTCTGTAGTGAATTAATATTATTTTCCGATTACATTAAGTACACTACCAAAATATAAATAATACGCCAAACCCAACCGAAAACAGCGGAGCTATCAAAAGCTGTAGATATGTATATCTACTTATATCAACCGCATAACCGAAAAGCTGGCATTAACTACGTGTATATGAATTGCCACTTATCGTAACGACGCCTAGTCTTTTAAATGGTTATGTGATAAGTTACTTAAATTACATGGCAATTACCTCACAAGATACAAAAGCAAGTCCCGCGGTGGCTCGTAATCGTTTACAACATACTCCTCTTGTTGCTGTTGTTTTCTGGTAGCCACATTGTCTGCGTCGACGATACCAAACGCGTCGTCGTCGTCGTCATTGTCACTGTCAGAGTCACAATCACAGTCACAGTCACAGTCAGAGTCACAGTCACTGTCACTGCCATTTTTGTCGTCGTCATCGGCGTCGTCGCGTTCATCGCCTTCGCTATGCACATTTTCGGTGCAGTCGCTACGACGAACGGCGCTTGCATCGTGACAGTTGTTGTATTTATCGTTGTTGTTATCAGTGCGGCTGTTCACATCGATCGCATGAAACACGTTATTGTTGTTGTTGTTGTTGGAGTGCGTTAATGCGTTATGTGCTGGCGCAAAATTGGCTGGCGGCACACCTTTTTGCTGGCTTTGTTGTTGTCGCTTTTTATGTTGCTCACCACGTCGTCGATGTCGGTGCTTTTCTTGTCTCGCTTTTTGCTTTTTCGTCGGCGACACACAACCGTCTTTGTTTGCCACCGCTACGGCAGCATCGAATGCATGCGCCGTTACATTGCCCGCCAACGCCGCAGCTGCTGCTGCTTTGGCAGCATTCGCATTGGCGTTCGTAATTTCCAGTTGTCGCGCCGCCAGACGCTGTTTCATTTGCACCGTAGAGGTCATTGCTGAGGTCTTTGCCAATGCTTCCGCAATTGCGAATTTCTCACGGAAGTCCTTCAGCATGACCATCTCATGTTGATCAACGATCGGGGCATTCATACTTTTATCGTTGCGGCAGTGAGCGCGACCACCATCGTAGCGCTCGTCGTCGTCGTCGTCGTCTGGTTTATTCGCCGTTGTTCCATCAGCCGCATCACGTGTTGGCTTACCTAAATTATTGACAAACTGAATGAATTTTTTTGCATTGTCTCCAGCCTTCTCCTTTGGTTCGTCAACAAAACTGGAATCACTGTCTGTATCGTTCGTGCTGGCTGTTAAAATATCCGTGAGAAATTTTTTACGCTGAATGGCAATACATGAGGGCGGACGCATACTATTCGTAGGCGTCTCTGCTGAAGTGGCGGACGTGACTAGGTCCGTGCCGAAAGTTATTGGCTTTTCTACAGCTGCGGCAACTCTATCCACTTCATCTACAGTGCGCGCCTTCTGTTCTTCATTTATACTGGCACACACTGTTTCTTCTGAGAAAGTGTGTTGCAGCTGTGGTCGCTGCTGTAGACATGTCTCTTTCACATACTCAGCCAAGGCCTCCTGCGATTTCAAGGCCACCGCAGATGGCGGCTCTAAACCAGCCAAACTCAAACGCAAACGACACTCATCCGTGCACAACCGACGACACATCTCATTGATGGCTGTGGCGCGTGCGCCCATATCGCCTGGCGCACTGTCAGTACATGTCATACAGGGTGTATAGAAAACTGAATTGCCTACAATGGATACGGCGTGCTCATTATCTGATGTATCATCGTCGCCATTGCTACTGCACTCCGAAACGAGTAAGTCGTATTCCTTTTCAAGGTTGAGTTCATCACTTGAAGATTGCGCGTCGTCATTTCTATTGGTCTCCTTTTTGGCAGTATGATCATCTTTCATATGTGATGAGAAAGAGCTGGTTTCTAGTTGGAAAAATAATGGCGGTCGCTCATCATCCGGTGTACGGCCATCACGCATGCTGGTACGCATAGAAGACATGGTGGGTGGCGGAAAGTGTAGAAGTAATGATGTGACAGGCATAGCTTTGCCCAGCGTTGGAGTACGGCGATGACCATAACGTTTGGTCGTCTCAGCGCCGAAAGTATCCTGGTGAGATTGCATGGTAGGATTCTATTGAGGTATTGTCACGAGTTAAGGATGTGTGTACGTGTTTGAAGAATTAAAAAGCAGTTAAAAGTATATTCTCCATGCATTCAGTATGCTGTCTTATGTATAAATCAAATCGCACGTTTCAATTCAGTTTTATTTGGAATAACTGTATTTACTTAAAGTTCACTGGCACTTCACATTATTTATGAGTTTCTCTCTAATGCTTTCTATATATATTCGTATTTTTTAATAACTTCCAATGCACTTAGTAGTTTTGATAAATTTTTATTTGTGTTAAAAAATTAATCTCGTTGATCTTCACTTTTCCTTTAACCATTGGAGTTATTAGTCAAATATCTGTCAGCTAAGTTCAGCTCACTTTGGTTCCGCACAATTCAACTCGCGTGTGCACTTTACGTTTAGAACATTGAACTAGTAATCCGAGCAGCAAGCGGCATTTCTTATTTATATTCGCTAGATCGAGGCTAACAGCATTCACAACATCGGCTAGCAGGCTGGCTAACTGGCTGGCTGTTTGGCTTGGTGGGCTGCTAGTCACGGCACAGTGTTGCAAAGCCAACATTTATGCGCATAAAATCTTGTTATTAGAATGATTGGCACGACTGATACTCTTACGTTAGTATGATGATTGAACATTTTACAATCGGGCAGCAAGGTAATGTCGTCTGAAAATGCCCTCAATAAATGTAGGAACTGTGGTGGATTAGATCCGTTGTGTAATTTACTATGAAGGAAGCAAATACCGGAAATTAGTACCCTTTCGACGTCGATCCCAATCATGAGGCAGATGAATTGTTATATGTATATGTTACAAACTTTCTTTTCATGTTTTCTGCATTCGATTCTCTTTCCATCTGGTTTATGACTTTAAATACTTGCCAAGATAAATTTTGGTCGTAACCATTTTAATGAATTTTGAAACACTGTATGAGTTTTGAAGGGATATTATATTCTTAGGCTGATTTCATAATTTATTTCTAACACAAAAGTATTGAGGAATTTTGTGGTGTTATATGCTGGAACATTCAAAATTTTTTTTTTATTCGAAGATCAGCTAATACAATACTTATTTATAAATATTTTCGAAAATTTTCAATATCACATTCTGGACCACAGTGCACGGCGTCGTTGCCATATAAACATCGTCATTGTTGCAATTAATGCTGTTGTTGTTATTGTTGTTATTAGCTGTTGTCCGATCGCACACACACTCAGTCAGCATATATATTTACCTACAGGTAAGCACTACAGCGTTGCTTTATGTCAGACTGTCAAAGCGTCAGATGTTGGTAGTGTTTTTGTTGTCAATTGATTAGTTTGCCAAAAGTGCGCTTGAATTTCTTACTGTCATTGTTTTTGTTGGTTAACAGTGTAGTTTTTTTTTTGCAATTGATCATTACTTACGTTTTGAAGTCCATTTATTTGTGTGTTTTCAAACCTTTAACTCAATTTGTTGTTTATAATTTGTGTTGTGACAGCAGCGTAATATCAGTCAAAATAGTAAACAAAACACTGCAACTAAGGATGAACAAACAAATTTCGGGTTTTCTCAGGCAGTAATGATGAGTTGGTCATTAAGACGAAATCTAACAGCTATGTAAGTGTGGTGCAACAAACGTAATTGTAATGTTAGCAAACAGTTATATGTTTATTATATTATTAATTTCATATTTTTAACGTTATAAAATACTTATGAAAATTAGTTGTTTACGTATTAACTGACGTAAATTATAACCTTTCTTCATATATATAGTATAATATACTTCTTCCTCAAAATGCCCATTCATCTTGGATTTCATTAACGAAATGGATACTCTCCGTTTCCTAACACACCCCTTTCTATATGGACTTAGATATGAGATGATGATTATGTAAATAGACTTATTTCATTTGTTTTTTTTTTTTTTGAAGTGTCTATCACATACTTATTCTGATAACGATCTTTATATGGAGAAGTGATAATGTAACAAAATTATATATATACATACATATATTGATACTTTTTCCAAAATTACTTTGTTTGCTTTGAAAGCTTGGCCTAAAACCTTCACTACCTCATTTTTAGTATTATTTCTTGCTTTCAACCGTTTTGTTTACAAATTCACAAAATCAACTCGCAATTAAGCTATCAAAAGTGTTATGAAAATTCCATTTATTTGATTTGTTGTTTATCAATTTAAAGAGTTCTTCTCGCTGTTGAAGCTGTACATCAACACTTTTATTGTACATAAATATTTATAATTCTGTGTAACTAATGTTGTTGTTGTGGGATGCTCGCGGTGATCGATCTTTTGTTTATATTAATATTTATTAATTTAATTTTTTTTGAGTTTCCTGTTTGCAGTTCAAGGCCACATCTCTTGCAGCACGTGCCATGTTAGTTTGTTGTATTTTAAATTTATTTGACTTACTCCTAAATTAAAGATTACTAATTATAATAGGTAGTAAAGCCTTTTTAATTATGTTTGAGTAACTTCTAGCGACGAAGCTGATATTGTGAGAACAAATATTTACATTATAGAATTCGATCTTAAAAAGATACAAAAACAGATTTCCATTTTACATAAAGTGTTCTGCAATATGAAGTGACACACCCTTTTAAAAAGCGGATTAAAAATGTATGTCTGGATTCACATCTCAAAAAAAGGGGGGTTATGTTTGAGATTCTCGCAAGCAAACATATGGTTTGGAGCTTAAATGAATTTTAGCCGATTTATGCTATAAATATAGAGTGATTCTCAATTATTTTTTTTTTCAAATAATTTTCGTTTGTACTTCTTTTAGTTGCCTCTTATAACCATTTCTTATATATTATTTTATTTTTGAATTTAGATAGCAACATTCTGTATATTTCTTCATTTCCAATATCTTAAAATAGCTTTCACGCGATATTGTGTTGTTGCAGATTAACTGATCAAATTGTTACATGAAAAAACATTAATTCATAGCAACAACACTACAAGCTAATAAGCCTTGGCTATTTTTATATTTATGTCTCCTATTTCTCTTACATTAAAATTGCTTATAAAACTCTGACATATCAAAAGCATAAACAGACCCACACGCCTACATGCACGTTCATATATAATACGAGTATATGTATTCTAAGTTGTAAGCAGTCGTGATTTATTAATATATAATATAATAAACGGCAATTCAGTTGCATTTCAGCGATTGGCATTCTCAAAGCACTCAAGTGCACTTTCACATGCTCGTAGATAAATCTAATTTATTTCCGGCAAACAATTACACTTGCCGACAAAACAAAAACAAAAACAAAACAAAATAATGTAATAAAATCCGAGCGAAATGCAATTGAAATGCATATGAGTCAATCTAATATTTGATCGAAATGCCTACATATATGTAAATGAATATTTACACAAATAGACATAGTAACGGTATTCACTAAGAGCTAGTTATTTACGGAAAGAGGCTAGATGTTACTTTTTATGAGAAGTTTTACATATTTGTAGGCTGATAAGTGAGACATATTATGAATTACTATGTTAGCCATCCTCTGTTTGGCTGAATACCCTACATATCTAAGATCTAAAGGCATTTAAAATATATTTCACAAAACTTAAAGCTGTTTTGAATTCCATACTTCAGAGATAGCCATTCCGAGAACTAACATAAGCAATATTCTAATTTCTGTGATTCAGGATATCTTAACGAAACTAAGTAGGAAACGATAGTACATATTTGAAATATAATTCATAGATTAGTATATGGTGGTATTTGATTTTTTTTACAATTTTACAATAACAAATAGGTCGATTTTTTCGTCTAAAATCGTCATTTTGGCTTGAAAATGGTATCAAAAATTGAAAAATTTAAAAATTAAAAAAAACTCGACGTCAATTGAAAGATAAACTAATAAACTAAAGAAAGCATTTTGATTTTTTGGTTTCGGATGATCCAGTGATGCTGTAGGCTGGTCATCGCACAACAACTTTTTTTCGAGGTGCCTGCAGAGATCGACGATAAATCCGTTATTCCTCGCTATTTTTCGATAAAACTTTTTTTAATTATCCTTCAAATGTTGTATCCTTCATATAATAATAAGTAAAATAAACCTACAGCAATAATTTTTTCTAAAAAAATTCATGAAAAAATGCCTTTTTTTCGACGAAACAAACCTTACCCAGCCACCCCCCCCCCCTTCCTTAAGGTCTAAAGGCAATAATAAAATACAATTTTTAATACCAACCATTATGAATTTTAATATTTTGAACGAATCCAACGATAGTAGGATAGATAGCTCTAGCTCTAGATCACCACAAAAATATGTGTTCCTAATACCCAGGAGTCAAATACATAATTTCCTTATTTTGCAGTCAAATTCGTTACAAGTGAAATATTTAATACTGTAAAAACAGAAAAAAATTAATATTTTCATATTTAAGGCACACCTTACTGGCACAAACGAGTAAATTATTACAAATACTGATGCTGCCTAGAAGTATGCCATATTCTCCATTTATTGCAAATGTATTCACGCATATAACATACATATGAATATGCTTTTGTAAATATGTATACAAAATATAAATAATTCTACAAATTTACGCCTGGTTACAACAAATACATACAAACATACATATACACATATAAATAATATATTTATATTCATAATATTTTTCAGACTACCGTTCATATATGTATGTATATGGAACGGAATAAGTCCGAATAAATATTTTTAAGGTTTATTGGACTTTAAAAGGCTATTTTACTATGTGTTTACTAAAGAAATAGGCACCTTGAAATAGAGATCAAATGCGTGTACTTTTACTTCCATCTGGCAAACTTAGCCGCTGATAAGCTGTCTACACATTATGTACATACAAAAATATGCGATCAGAAGTGTCAAAATGCCTATGTGCCGTGCAATCCTTTATAGTATATTTTACTTATTATATATATTTGTATTTCCACAAAGCCACTATCGCAAATACTAAAATTTCAACATTAATATACATACATTTAAGGCATACAAGAACAACTACTTTTAGGTGAAATGCGTCAAATCAAGTAGCTGCTGGTTTATTTTTAAAAGCAAGACATACGAGTGGCATTCTTAACGATGGTAGCTGTTATCAATTGCCATATTTACCACACACTTGTTTCACAATATTTCTATTTGTACATACATATGTCTGTATGTTTGCATGAACACTCACCGTGCCAGACTCTTATCGATCTCTTGGCCAATTCGCAATTGCATGTCTCCCAGCGCGTAAGCAAAAATAAAAGCATTGGAAGCACACTCACATACAAAAACATACGCTCATACATATGTATGTAGAACAATTGCAAAATATATATATGTATATATATACGATTCTTTCGTTATTTTATTTAGTTATTCACGCACGCACTTTTAGTTGCTAACAGACCGACTTTTGTTTTGTCAATTTTGTACTGTGTGGCGCGTTTTTCATTGAACTTGTCTGCTCGGTGTGTCTGAGAGGAAGCAGAAACTGTGGGAAATCACTGTCATTGCGTTTGATTTCGTGATCTAATAATAAACAACGAAGCAAGAAGAAGAAATGTGTGTCTTTTTGTAGGCAATGTAGCCACATCTGTGGGAATTTATGATAAGCACGGCATTTCTGGGATTTTACTTGGGTCTTATAGCCAAAACATCAAATTTTATACATATTGTTGGACATTTATTTTACGCTTCATTAGGATAAGTGAGCAGTCTCAGATTTTTCCGAATATTTATTGCTATGACGCTCAGATATCTCTACAGCATATTCTGTCAAGAGGAAGGACTATGATTTAAAATTTGTTGTATTTATTATAATTGGGTTGAACTAGTTAGTTCCAAATTGAAATCTCAGAAAGAAATTCGACACACACAATCACTCGAATAATATTCTGACATTAAATAGTTTGCAAGATGAATCATTCCATTTTACGGATTAACCTTGTAATTTTTAAACATCCATCATTGAGATAACACCAAGAAGCGAACTATATTCAAACATCTAACAAATCAGAATTATAAAGTGGAAATAACTCAAATCACAAATGACTAGCAGTCGATTTTTATGGAATTTTAATTTTTATTAATTTCATTTCGATAATCATTTG
Organism: Zeugodacus tau; assembly: GCA_031772095.1. Lineage (NCBI taxonomy): Eukaryota > Metazoa > Arthropoda > Insecta > Diptera > Tephritidae > Zeugodacus > Zeugodacus tau. Next base: position 43,023,786 of record CM062653.1, read on the forward strand.
AAATTTTCCAGCTCCGCGTACTCACTAAAACGTACCCGCGAACCAACACAACTACACAAGAGTAATACATCTCCCAAAATAGCTATTTCGGAACACTTAAGATAAGACTACTCGGTAGCTATATCATTTATGAGGTGTGCTTGATGATTTATAGAGTATTAGTTTCGGTAGCAAAGGTAGGCCTTTGCTTCTCAATTTTAAACTCAAACCAAACTATCGACACTTGATTTTCAAGTATTACACTCAAGTATTTCGTGAGTGTCGCTATCATTTGGTGTGTTCGAAGTCTGAAGTTTTTTTTTCATATAAACGCAAGTCTTTGCAGACAATCTCGCGACCTTCCTTCTTTAGCTATTATTGACGACATGATTAGTTCAATCAATAAAGAAATTGTACACCTTGTATGAATATTTGTTATCAAAAGTCACTGAAAATTATTTGAGTGTTAGAGAGAGTTTAAGTGCATCTGATATACACTTCATATTTTCAACTCACTCAAATTTACTGTGTTTTCGAAAGGATCTATAATTGTATATATGTATAAATAGTTCCAGAAAAGTTTGAGAGCCATTTTTATTGGAACACTTAACATTTATACTCAAAGAGATAAAAATAATAAGAGGGCTGTTTGAACATAAAACTGGCTTCCCATTATTAGATATTTGAAAAGTAAAACGAGTTTACAGCACTTTGGAGATGTATATATAGTGGGAGATCTAAACTAGCGAACAGAGACCTGTCGAATGAAAGACGGTTAATATTTTGAAAAAATTTTTGCTTTTCAAAGTACATAATTTTAACGGGTTTAAATTATTTTTGTAAAAACAAAACTTTTCCAACCAACTATAGCAGATATAACAACCATTTTGTGGTAAGAATACAACTGACGAATAGAAGAATAGCAAGTAGCGAGTACTTTATGTAGTATAAAGCAATTATGTAGTTTTGTTCTACATCATTGACCAGATGCATATACATATGTACATGTATATATAAGCAAGTAAAGTGCGAATGCAACACGCTCGCCCACTATCAGTCGCAGTCGTAAATGGGTTCATTATGTTGTTATGCTTACCATTTCCATGGATTGACTTCAAAGTGCACTTGTTTCGAAACAAGTAAACAAAACCAGCGTGAATTTCTTGAAACCGGATAGAATCGCTTTTATGCGCTTAGAAGCACTTTTTCTGTTGATCTCACTTTAACTGTATATATGTATATGATACACTAGATTTCTGCACAGATTATATTGATTAGCAACTTAGTTAGCAAATCCGTACACAAATTTTCGAAGAATGTCCTTAAAAATAGCTCAGCACAGTTACACTTTTGCTTGTGAGACACTCTTTGGAGGAAATACACGTACTTTTTTCACTAAAGGCACACATGTCAAACAATTTGCAAATGAAAATATATACGAGTATAGAGTAATGTGAAAAGGCTTCCAACTAGCGAACAGCACCGGACCAATGGCGAGACTAAAGTGTACCAAAGCGTTGTGGTAAACCTTGTGAGATCAGTATGCGCACTCAATTCGAAATCAACTAAGCTCTAATAAAAACATTGCAATCAAATTTATACATAGTACCAGCTACATCAGATATACACACATATAGACCACACCGAACATACATATAGCGCGACACGCTTGTCGGCGTTCTCTGATAAGGATAATCAAGTGTAAATAGTACTCGCTTTAAAGGAATGAAAGCAAAAAAGCGCAAATGAGAAGCATAGTACTAGCAGCAGAAAATTCAATTTGATTGTGCCGAGCATGTATTATATAAGTAAACAGAGCGTAAAATGAATGACGCGCTTCTGGCAAAGCTCCCGCGATTTTTTTTCTACACGAGTACGAGTACACTTGTATATGGTAAGTGCTGTGCGCTGGTTTACTCACATTTGCCCTTTGTTGGCAATCACCGTAAGCATTCTCAAGCATGTGTAGCTACGAGAATGGTGTGATTCGTCATTCACTTTATTTTTCCAAGGCGAATGAGATCTCCCTCAATTCGTTTCAACAATGTTCCGTGTTAATCATGGTTGCAAAGGAGTACGAGTATAAAAGTTTCCACGTTTTAAGAACTTTCAAGTCGTTTCTCAAAATTATTTAGAAAATGTTTTAACTTTTCTACCAAATGGGGACTTTAATTCTGAAGACTCTCAATTTAATATATATTTGAGTACTGAGAGTTTTTCTAGAGTAGTAAATAACTTCAGTATCCCAACTGATACCTAATTAGAAGAAATGATATACAATTTATGTTAATCATTATACTCTCGCAACAAAGTTGCTACGAGAGTATTATAGTTTTGTTCACATAACGGTTGTTTGTAACACCTAAAACTAGACGAGTTAGATATAGAGTCATATATACCAAAGTGATCAGGCTGACGAGTAGTTTTGAAATCCGGATGTCTGTCCGCCTGTGCAAGCTGTAACTTAAGTAAAAATTAAGATATCTTAATGAAACTTGGAACACATGTTCCTTGGAGCAGTGAGAGGGTTGCTTTCGAAAATGGGCGAAATCGGACCATTGCCACGCCCACAAAATGGCGAAAACCAAAAACACATAAAGTGTCATAACTAAGCCATAAATAAAGTTATAAAAGTAAAATTTGGAATAAGGGATCGCACTAGGAAGGGGCATATTTGGGTGTAGTTTTTTTGCGTAAGTGGGCGTGGCCCCGCCCACAAATCGGTTATTTATATATAACTCGCAAACCAATACAGCTATATAAACTAAACTTTTTGCAGTCGGTTCTCTTACGTACACCACCACACACCATGAAAATGGTTGAAATCGGATAAAAACCACGGCCACCTCCCATACAAATGTTAGGTTGAAAATTACTAAAAGTGGGTTAACTCACTAACAAAAACCGACAGAAACACTAAATTTCACAGAAATAATAGAATGCACTCAGATTTTTTTACAAAATGAAAAATGGGCGTGGCATCGCTCACTTATGGGTCAAAAACCATATCTCAGGAACTACTAGACAGATTTCAATGAAATTTGGTATATAATATTTTATTTACTCCCTGATAACACGGATAAGAAATGGGCGAAATCAGTTCACAACCACGACTACTCTCCTTATAACTCAAATTTGAATTCCATCTGATTCCTTCACTTTATCATGTATACATAGGGAACCAATGAAAATAGTGGAATAAAACTTTGCACAAATAGTACATATCATCTCAGACTTCACTTGTGAAAAAATTGTGGAAACGGACTATAACTTTTCAAGGCCCCAGATATCGAACATGTTGAACTCAGCGCCTAAGGGTAAATTTTAATCGAAAATATGGGTAAATCTCTCAGATAATTTAATGTAATTCAGAGGAAATTGTTTTCTTCTAATAGTGTTCTGTTAAAAAAATTATTAAAACTGGGTCACCTAACTGGTCTCCTAGCCCCCATATACCTAATTATAGGTTTTTCAAAAATTCGGTGAGCTTTATTCCGCATATATGTATTGGTTAATATGTGAGATATCTTAGCAAAATTAAGTGAGCGTATAGTCTTGGATGTAGTGTACCCTGCTGGTGAAAATGAAAGAATTACCTCAGCCCTCATATAGTATATATTACGATTTTCGTTATTCTATCAAACTTTAAGACGAATTTATGGGTAAATTTTGTATATTTGTGAGTTTCTTCAATAATTTGCGAAAGTATAAAATGTTCGGTTGCACCCGAACTTAGCCTTTCCTTACTTGTTCTGATTAAAATTTTTCCATCATGGAAGAAAATACGCATAAACAAAATAAATCCGGTTCTCACTCACACCGTTTATTACTCAAGATCAGCTGGTGCGTTTTAGACGATCTCTGATTTTTTGAATTTATCTTCGAATAACTAAACTAAATTATTTTTTTATGGAACCACGTAGCTATAGCTTGAAGAGTACAAAAACAATTTAAATAAAATATATACCTAATTAGCAAGCTACCCTCGTATGTATGTAACTTTGTGCGTTAATTTGCCAGACGCGGCAGTTGGGGTTCTACTTATGTACGTATGTAAAATTATATTTAATCAACAGAACGATATACTGATTGATTAAGTGATTCACTAAATCATTGCATAGTAAAATAAATTTATAAGTACAAATGTAACATACAAGTATATACCATAATCGAAATAATTTAGAGTTTTTTATTTTCTCCAATACAAAATTGATTCAACCATAAATTTAAAATTAAATAATTTTAAAATACATGTTTGAAAAAAAAAACATTCTAAATTTTATAGCATTTTTATGTTCTCTATTGTTCCTGAAAAAAAGTGGTTTGCCTTTTTTTTGATAGCTAAATCGGATCTGATGTAGTGAAGTAGCGAAGATTACAAAGAAAGTCCAGTATGACCTATCGTATGCATTCTAGGTCAAATCGTCTGTCATCATTATTTGCAGGTTTGCTTTTCGATGTTCTTGTTCGGAGTTAATATTTTATAATTCGTTAGTATTAATATAGGAGGTTCATTTTATGACTACATAAAAGTCAAGTGAGAAATTTCTGAATTGAGAAAGCCTATTCCGACATAGATTTTTATCAGAAGATTAAATTCGTAAGATCTTGTTGCTATATAACTAAGCAAGAAAGGAGAACAAAAATTTAAATTAACAATATTGAACTTTAATAGAGATGGTACGGAAGCTAATACGAGTATGATATATGAGCTTGACAATTAATAAATTTGCCTAGAGAACATTTTGCTTCATGATGAACATGAACCTAAGAATGCATAACAACTCTTGAAAACAACTATAAATATTCTCCACTGTGTTAGAAAGAGCACTACCTCTATCACGCCTTTATCCAGAAAAGTGTTTTCTTTCGAAATTAAATATATTCGTTGGGTATAGAAATCCTCTATGTATTAAAATTATTTTCTGTGTTGTTACGCAGATAACTTTCAGGGCTATATTAGCCGTCTCCGACTATATATATATATATACATACGAGCTGGTGTTATCAGTTCACAATATGGCTCGCAGACTTAGATTGTTGTGTATGGCCCCGCGCGTGTTCTTTACCTTTATGTTGCTACATTTGGGGGTAATATATATATTTTTTTTCACGCAATCAACCAGACGGTCAAGTGAGTTCGCTGACAATACGTAAGTGTAAATGTACAGTATAATTGTACAGTAACCACTTACAATTCTATTGACACACGCACGGTTTTTATGTATTTTTCTGCTGGTTCCAATACTATGGTATTACATTGGCCATTGAAGTTAGAAGACATGACCATGGAACAAAATTTAAGGGAGAGAATTTTCGCTAAGAAATTCACGAAGATGTGAAAAACAAAGAGATGTCAGAACAGCTCATTCAAAAAGTACAGGTTGGTAATTATAGTTGGCAAGGGTTTAAAATCTTAAAACAGGACCTTTAATGAATCTATTGACTTTGAGTAACAATATAAGAGTTTAGTCTACTTCAAGCCGTTTGATACTAATATAACGACTTCTTGTAGAGAGCTTTTGTTAATTCAATTTTGTACATTTTTATTACCACTCCAAAATTCGCTTTTTTGTACCATCTTTACCATAAAATGTATGGCTTCTGGCTTTTATCCTTCCTGAATTAAAGGTCTTTAATCAGTTTACAACAGAGCCTTTTTATGAGAGCTAGACGTGGTTATAATCCGTATACATCCATTTTATGAAGTACATAAAAGAATAAACGGACGGTCAGAGATACAGACACCCTGATCATTTTGGTATATATAACTCTATACCCACCTTTTTTAGTTTTAGGTGTTACAAACAACCGTTATGTGAACAAAACTATTATACTCTGTGCAACATGTTGCGAGAGTATAAAAAGAGATACCAGCCCAACTGTAACCCTTCTAACTTAAAGTGGTTATAATACTTTAGCATATCAGTTTACGTTCTTCTGGGAACCGCTATAAATATATATCATACTTTTAGCCGGTGTATATAAATTGTTTGCTCACGCCAACTTCAAGAGCCTTTCTTTAACCAAACCATTTTGACAGCCTCAACATAACCAATAAACTTCCTAAATTTATAAGCTGACGAAAATAGAAATTGACTAAAAAAATTGAATTAGCACACCTGTTATCAAATAATAAAATACAATTAATGATAGCTGTAATTGCGTAAGACAAATCTGTGTATGTATTAGTTTTCACAAGAAATCCAAATTACGAGTTATCACGCTCCAAAACGTGATCATATTGGCGAATTTGGATGTCCTATAGTTTTGTAAATAATATGTTCCATATATATGTACAATACGAGTATAATCCGTATAAATATATACATTTATTTTCTTACATACATATGTACATATGTATTTATTACTCCGAATTTGTCATTATTCACTCGTTCTCCGTGTGGTTTAATCACATCTGCGTCTGCTTCCATTTCTGATAACATTCCTATACGACAATTCAATGTGCTCCACTGGGGTGCGATACGATCAGTTTTTATTCTGTTTTGTTCTTGTTGTAATATTTTTACTGTATTTATCGGTGTGAACAGGTTTCAGGCAGTAATCCCTTACTGTAAACTATCTTATTGAATAACTATTGTAATTAATATTAAATTTTAACACAAATACGAAACACTGTTAAGTGTCTAAATTGAATATATAGTTACGGCGGGTATTACAGATACAAATCGCATCCATTTTCGATATATTCCAAATATAAATAAGTCGAAAAAAATGCCTATACAATAAAAAGGTCTAGTTAGTCTTTCCAACGCTGAGGAGACTAATCTTCATTAAATATTTTTATACTCTCACAACAAATGTTGCTAAGAGAGTATTATAGTTTTGGGCAAAATCGGACCACTGCCACGCCCACAAGATGGCGAAAACCGAAAAATCATAAAGTGCCATAACTACGCCATAAATAAAGTTACAAAAGTAAAATTTGGAACAAAGGATCGTCCTAGTAAGGGTCATATTTGGATTTAAAATCGGTTATTGGTACATATCTCGCAAACCAATGAAGCTATATAAACCAAACTTTCTGCAGTCGGTTCTCTTACGTACCCCACCACACACCATGAAAATAGTTGAAATCGGATAATAACCACGCCCAACTCCCATACAAAGGTTAGGTACAAAAAAAGGGGTTCACTCACTAACGAACGTCAGAAACACTAAATTTTACAGAAGAAATAGCAGAAGGAAGCTGCACTCAGATGTTTTTACAAAATGGAAAAAAGGGTGAGGCATCGCCCACTTATGGGTCAAAAACCATATCTCAGGAACTACTCGACCGATTTCAATGAAATTCGGTATATAATATTTTCTTGACACCCTGATGACACGTGTGGAAAATGGATGAAATCGGTTCACAACCATGACAACTTCCCATATAACTCAATTTTAATTCCATCTGATTCCTTCACTTTATAATACATATATACATTAGGAACCAATGAAGATAGCGAAATAAAACTTTACACATAAAACTTTAAATACTGTATATGATCTGTGGCATCACTTATGAAAAAATTGTCGAAATCGGACTATAACTTTTCAAAGTCCCTGATATCGAATATGAAGAACTCAGTGGCTCATGGTAATTTTTCACCGAAAATATCGGATATCTCTCAGATATCTTAATTTAATTCAGAGGAAATCTTGTTCTTCTAATAGTGTAACTTCCCCTAGCTCTCATATACCAAATTATAGGATTTTCAAATTGGGTCAAATTGTGTGTTATCTTAATTAAAATATAGCAATAAATTTCGAGAGTATAAAATGTTCGGTTGCATCCATACTTAACCTTTCCTTACTTGTTAGATCTGGTGATGACTCAGAGAATGAAACACATCATCAGTAAAGAAGAAAGTCATATCGTAATCATTAGCTTTAAGGGGTTAGGTGGTTTAAGACGCTAAAAACAAGGGTATTTTACATTTTTTTCTTTCATATAGACTATCATGTATTTCATTTAAACAACACCTCAACTCATCCCATGACGTGTCAAAAAAAGGTATTGCGGTGGACATTATATCTCATGATGGATTCATCTAAAAATATTTTGATAATACATGGATAAATCTAGTAAATGTACGAAGGGAAAATTAAAATATTGTAAATTTTTGACACAATTTTATTCAAAAAACTCACTTTCTTGATAAAATGTTCGCCATATATTGCTCGAAAAAAATAGTTGTAATAAACGTAAAAAAATCCTTCGTTCATTATTTAAATATTGTTATTCCAAAGATATATGCAAAATTTGAACAAAATCGCTTCATAACTTTTTCAGTTATCGTGATCACCGACTTGAAAAATTTAGTTTTGAGATAAATGCGTTTATAGTTTTACATTCATACTGATGTGGCCTGATGGGCGGAGATTGCAAAGGGTATTCTCTTAGCATATTACGCGGATTGATTTGATGTTTTTGGATTATATTTTAAACATATTGCACTATTTAATAATATAAATAATAATAATAATATTTTTTTTTTCAATTTTTGAAATTTTGAAACCCACTTAACCCATGAACATAGTTAAAAACAGGTCTATAGAAATTTTAAAGATAATTCTCTCGAAGTTGTTAATATGTCAAATGTATTCAAGATATTGTTATTGCATACTAAAATAAATCTTAAGTTAATTTTCAAATTTAATTTTAAAACGACATGCAAGGGTTAAGCCGATTGATAGCTTCTTCAACGCCGTCACAACGAAATAGCACATGCGTATGGAGAACTTAATTCACTGGAGAGCTCTACTGCTCTGAGCAGAGAATAAAAGTGCTCTCAATTGACTTTGCAGAAATTGAGATGAGAATAAGAGCCTCTACCAAGTATGTACCTATACAAGGGCATATGAAGGAGGAGTGGAGCAAAGCAATAAATTAGTGGAGCCAAAAAGTATCAATTGTTTATATTTTTTATATTATTTGCAAGCAATTTGAAACAGTTATTGTTTGTAATGCCTCTCATTAACTGATAAAACAACTTGCTGAACACCATAAAAGCATCAGCATTTTTTTCGGAATTGTCATATAATATACATGCATGTATATATGTATGATTCATATGCCTCGAAAGCTAAAATCTATTTAATCATGTGTTAAATGCATAGCTCTACATATCGACCTTTAATCAAAAGTTCAACATAAGCAAATATTAGTTGCGAAGAAATGTGTAATGGTGTAAGTGCTTTCCGACTTTTAATATAATTATTATTCTGTTTCACTGTCTATCATTTTTTTCACACATTCGTTCGTCTTATGTTGGAAAAGTAAACAAATGATCGAAAGTATTGCAAGTGTGTAATAATATACTTGTGTATAATGCATGAGGGTGTGCCCTTTTCTAGGGAATCGTCTGCAATATAGTTGGTATTTTAAATACATTTAATTTTTAGAAAAAATTAAAAAAAAAATTGATTTTTAAATGGAAAAATAAATTTTAAGTGACTGAAAACCTCTTCACAAGATCTGTGAAACGTTTAGTAAATATAAAAGTTATTTTTTTTAAATAGAAAGGCTTTGGAAGTCACAAACAATTTGTTAATTGGCCTGGACTACTTTAATATACGGGTATGACAACTAAAATAAGCTCTATATAAGATTACAATATTGAAATTCTATCCGATATTAGAAACTTTTCTCACTCATTCCAAATAGCTTCGGGGCGACCCAGGCCTCTCATCTTTGTATTATTTTTTGTCGAAATGCAGCCCAAGATATTGAATGATTTTAGAGCCTAAATGACAGTAAAATCGCTTAACTGTTTTTCTCATCACAAATTAAGGTACAACATTAAACATCTTCACGTTTTTATCGGGGCTAGTTACCATTGCTTTTCCACGTTATAGTGGATAAAAACGTTCACCGTTACGGTCACTGTTTTACATGTGAACAAAGGACTGGAATAATTCAAATAAAGTGGCATAATCAAAGAGAATAGAAAACCATTATAAGTCTTTAATGAGATGATCTCTTGTATTAGATTCAACTGGACAGCTCTTTTCTTACTCTCACATTTAATATTTTTTGACAAGAGAGTAGCAGTCAGTCATAGCTAGCAGATAATTTGACGATACGAAGATGCCTTCTATGTATAGATTTCAAGTAAAATATGTATTCCACACAAAGAAGGCTCACCCTTATGTGCATTCAATAGTAATACACACGTTGTTTTGTCGATATTACTTTACAATGCTGGCGCACTGTATGTTTGTGTGTTTGCACGTTTAACGGGCAAAACTTTCTACGGCAAACACCAACGTCTTAATGAAATTAGGTAATATGCAAATGAGGACGAATAATGACTGACAAAGTGGTGAATGGTGAGTGGTGAGTGTATCAAAATCACGCGATGAAAGCTGCAAACCGAATAACACCCAACACCCATACGTTTTTAATGAACATTAAATTGTTTAATATTTAACTATTTTTTTTCGCTCAACTCACATGAATTTCTTGAAGAGTTTGTAAAGCGCCACCACGTAATGGACAATCGTCGAGATCAGGAACATATTGCAGCCACATTCGAAGCCGCGTGCTTAGGTCAAATTGATATAATTTCCGTTGCCCCAATGCACTTGCACTCAATTAACTTGATATATGTATTTTGTAACACTTGCACTTAAGGTATGTGCATATTTTTCGCAGAAATATTTTTCAATGCTTATGGCTAATTTACAGCGTCTTCCCCGTAAGGGATAATGCACCAGCGCATACACTTATCACTCAATAATAAATTAGGTTGTACGTTTCATCACACTAACACTTCACCAATTGTATTCATTCGATTCATAATACACGCGAAATCGAGAGAATTGTTGGAAAAATCAATTAAAAATGCTATATGTAGTATGTAAGTTATCACATGCGGCTATTACGCGACGTGATGCGCTACAACGCTTCCGATGTTTGGTAATGTTTGTGCAGAACTGTCATCAATGTCATTTCCGTAATGAGGCGACAGTGGCATGCCCAAGTGAGACGTCAAGTGACTGCGCACACTAGCCACGCCAGAGACATGCAAGAGCGAACTGCTTTCTCCGGCCGAAACACTATACACTGCTTCTTATTACAGCTAATGCCTTGCATTGTTGGTAATTTCTATTAGCTTCGCTGATTGGTTCAGTGCGTTTGGCGTCTACGTTGACGTTAGCTCCAGTGAGTGCAAGAGAGCTGAATCACAACTACAAATTTGACTTTATTCCACTGTTTATTTTTGCTATATCATTTTGATATTTTTTTCTTTTGGCATTAAAGAAGCATTGTATTTAGCGTCTGAAGAGAGCGGTTTAAACCAAAATGTTTGATAAAATGTTTTCTTCATTCATTTACTTGGACCTTTCCCTTGATATATTGATAAGTCACAATTTTTCTCGACCTCAGCGACTTGACCAATATCAACTGATCAGCTAGTATTACGGTTGATGGAATTTTGAAGGGTTTGAATTTAAAAAAGTACTAATCCAAGTAAGGTGATTTTGTTTACAAACGATATGCAATTAATGTTCTCCCACCCAACTTTGTTCAATCAACAATTCTAAAAGGAATTTGCAAAGAAATAAAAATAATTTCGAGGAAAAGGATAAAAGTATTCAGTCTGTAATGTTTTAAAATGTTGCCGTTCTATGTGAAACAAACTGGTTTATGTTTAGTACCAGACTTCGGTGGGTAAATCTATTTGTCATTATAGTGATTGTTTACACCAAATACTTCACTCCATCACTCGATCCTCTGAGCAATTTGGTTTCTAATGCTCATCAGTGAGTGAATTATAACGTTTTATCCAAAACTTTCCAGATATCAAGGGATTGGTTGGTTTCAGGTTCTAAAAACAAGGGTATTTCTAAATTGTTTTTATTATATACAACCATAGATTTCATTTAAACAATTCCGTGTATTAAAGATACAGTATTATTTTTGACCGTTGGCCGTGTCCAAAAAAAAGGTCTTGCGATTGAGATCAAAACTCATGATTGGTTCATTTAAAAACAATAACCCAAAAATATTTTGATAGTATATGGATAGATCTAGTTAATGAACGAAGAAAAAAAGAAAATATTGAAATTTGAAGAGAAATTTACAGAGTTTTAACCAAAAAACTCACTTTTTAGAATATTACTCGGATCGATTTAATATTTCTGGATACTATTTTAAACATATTGCACTATATAAGAAAATTTTTACAAATTTTGAAATTTTGAAACTCACCTCACACCTTTAAGCAACTTCTTCAGACAGTATCTCCAAAACTATTACTAGGATCGATATTTTAGAAATATTGTAGAGATGTTGTAGAATTTAATAATTTTTAAAACTTTCAGTTAACTTTGGTATCGCCGTTCCCATCACTTATTAAATATCTAATTTACATATACTCTACCTAACGACTGCTCTGTAAAATCCGATTGAAGTACATACAATATAACCAGAATTAAGCCTATACAAAAATTTCAAATCAGATAAGTTGTGAAATCTTATCAATATAAAATAATAATTAATTTTGAGAAATTTTTAAATACTTGTCTTATGAATTGCGCTCATCCTAAAAGTATGCTGTACTATTTTAACGCAAATTCAAATGATTTCGACAGAGAACGTATATATAATAAGAATAATGATATACGTTCTTAGGTTTCTATACGCGTGGGATAGCCACTTTATAAGTTCTTTCGGAGCGCCAGTTGTAAAACGATTTATTGTATGAATTTGAATTACAATGGTATTTTTAATGTTCTTTTGTGTACTTTATTATACACAACAATATCAGACAATCAAAAGCAGAATCAAAAAACGTTTTATTAAGTATTAAGTTGGACATTTATTTAGACTGTTCTTTCATCTTTTAATAGGCATATTTAACAATTCAATTAATACAAGATTCATATATACATACATATGAATATACATAAATAGTATATGTACAAATGCACACACATACATATATATATGGCGATAAGGCAACATGTATTTGATTATAAACGATTATTAAAAAAATGTACATTTATAAAAATAACAGTAAAAAATTCGTACATTTCAAGTACTTTGCCTAGCTAAACTCTTTATAGTTATTGTACATGAGTATATACATACATTACATTTGTTACTAACGAACAGCTTACATCAAATGCATAGTTAAATAAATAATTTACACTTTACAAGCGATCAAAGCATTTTAATTGACAACAAAAACTTTTTCCTTAAATTCCTTAAAACTTATAGTTCGCTGTAGTTTAATAATAATTTTTTAAATTCACTTTTGTTTTTTACTTTGGTTTGTAAGTGACTAGTACGTCATAATATATCGAAAAAATTTGTATTCTATACATTCGAATGGTTTGTTATTGAGATAAATTTCAAATTTAATATCAAATAACACCGAATGGTGTCTATGTTTTGATTGCAATAAATATTTTTATTATCTTTAAGCGCCGTATTGTTTAAAACATGCCTGGCCGGTCGGATTCACGATTTCCTTGTTTCTCAAAGAACATGGCATCCTGGAATAAAAAGTAAAAAAATACAATTTAATATATTATATACATATATTCAGTGCTTTAGTTCAATACTAGCTTAATACACTGTTTGCAAGCAGCTAATATTTCAAATCAGTATTCATTTGGGGTATATACACATAAATGAATACATACATACATTTATTAGCCAACTACTTTTTATACACTTTTAATAATTATTTAATTTTTGGTTTTACCTCAGTCCTCAAATTCTTCGACGCACACGATTTAACAGTTTCAAACGATAAAACTTAACGCTATATGCCTATTCAGTATAATATACATGTATATACACAAATATGAAATTTGAACGCTATATGTAGTAGCCGAGTCCACCTGAAAAGCTTACGAATACTTACAATAAGGAAGGTAGCGCCCAAAAGAACAGCTTTCATGCGCACATCCAAGTCCATCGGAAAGGTAATACCGAAGAAATCGGCATCGGTGAATATTTCACGTGCTAAACCAGACCATTGTTTTGAGATCTTCCCCACAGACTCACCGGTTAGAGAAACCACCTAGTAATAAATAATGAAAATACATGTTAATAATAATAAACAAATTCAAAGTGATATTAAAGTGATTTTACCTTAAATTCTACATCACCGCACATTGAGAAGGTGCAAATAGGACCCTCAATGCGTAACACAGTATCGCCGATGTGATTTTTAATACGAAATGAAGGCGAACAGATGGACCATTCTTGCTCGATGCTGCCAATTACATTGCCCGGTGGTGCGGACACTTCCATTGTTTGTAGGCAACAGGGGAAACAACATGCCGAACAGGCTAATGGACGATACATATGGATGACTTCGTTACGGAAATTATCGAAAACTTTCATATCAAAGGGACGTGCTGGCCCACACATATTACGAGTGCAGCAATCGTTATCCTCTACGGCGTAATAGACTTTCTGACCAAGCGCATTTTTAATTGAGAATTTATTATTGGTTTCGAAGCCGGTGAAGGCTTCGAGTAATTCGACTTTTTGTTTAACCAAAAGCTGGTCGACCATCGTAAGGTACTCCAAGCCGCGTGGACAATTCGGTATGCCGGCGGGTATACTCATCCAGTCGCCTGAAAATACATATACATATAAACATGAGTCATTTGTTACATTAATGATCAATTTTGAGTTCAGTTTTTAAATTCTCTCCACATATATATTACTAAAACGTCAATGTAAAACCACTGAGCCGTCAGGAATTCTTAAGTTCCGTGCGCAGAGAGTTCCGATCCGCTGAAAGCTCAGAAAGGTAGAGAGAGAGGAGTCTCTGGATAAAGAAATTAGGACATCAACTCGAAAACAAGATGCGACTCGCAGAATACAAGTAATATGTAGAAACACAAGAGGACTTCAAGGAAAACATTCAGCGAAAATCTATTCTCGCAAGAAACTCTACACCCTTTGATATCGCAGAAACGAAGTTGCAAATTGAATTTTAGATAGTGCTACTCTTGTACGCTAGCTTTGAACTGCACCCATCTACATTGGATTCTTACCATAGCCTTTTCTGAAAATGGCGTTCAAGTCAAGGGCTTCTCATTCTATGCAACCCCTTCTTACTATTGTGAAATTTCAATTTTCTCGATAATGGACAGTTGTTAGAACTCTTTCTCATAAAATATCTTTTAACGGGCCAATTTAAATTCTATAGAAAACAGACAATCTTTATCAAATGCAATTAAATTTAGAAATTCCTTATCAAATTAAATCAAATGATTAATTCAATTCAGAGGAATAATAATAGTATAACATTGTCATTTTTGCAAGTGTGATAAGTTATATGGTACTAATGCATTATCATTCTTATGTATGTGTGTACATTTGTAATGTAAACAAACCGAATGCATTATCATTTGAATTAAAAAAGGCATGCCAATTAAGCGACAACAATTGAACAATATCATTTGAGTAAAGACACACAATATACGTACACGAGCAAATAGAATCAATTGTACTAGAACTTGCTTAGATTTCAAAGTCAACAATAATTGAGTTAGTTTAGTATTAGGCTTTTGTCATTCATATGTGTGCAACGGTTATTTTTTCATTCTTAGGTATTTGTCTGATTTCATTTGTTAACCCATTGAGTGTAATAAATTAATTTTTATTTTTTTATATATTTATGTATGAGGTGTTATGATCAAAATTAGATCCCACGAGAGTCAGAGGTAACCCAAATACATCATTGTCAGTGGGCACTTTCGAGCTCCACAGCGATAATGATCTCAACAAATTTTCACTTGAATTAAAAATAACAATTTCTGGTTGTAATCAGTAAAAAATTAATGTGTACGAAAGGTACATTTCGTTTACATAAATAACTGTAATTTCATAAACACTGATTGTATCTGGTATCTTATCAATTACCGATATCATAAGTGCTTCGTCACTGTTTTGGCCGGACTGAACATACGTTCTGCTTAATTTTTAGCTGATTAGTTGTCTAGATTTGAAACCACTAGTAGAGAGTTTTAGAAGATTTTTCACTTCCTTTGGATAGGGTGAAGTCAATACTCGCTTTTTTAACAAACGGTCATAACAGTAGTTCTATACAAATATATGGTCTACATATTCAGGGTTGTTGTGGAATCTGACAGAATTTGAATTCAAACCAACAAAAAATTCTGGTTCGTGTCATGAATTCTGATATTATTGGTTTGATGTTCGATTCAGAAATTCTATTGGTTTTAGGTGTCATGGAAACCAATTTTATCGGTTTAACTATTAGAAACAAACCAAGACCTTCAGGGCTGACAGGTTTGAGACATTTTGTTCAAATTTATTTTGATTTGCTTTTAAAACGCTTTGGAAAAAATATAATTATTATTAAAAAATAAGATAAGAACGCTAAATGACATAATTATTGAATTCAACGGAAAAAGTTTTTTTTATATAAAAGTTAAACAATATACAGTGGAACTTCCAAAACTCGAAAATCTCCATTACTTGAACTTTTAAATTGGCAATAGCGTTTAAAAATCAAATTTCATACAAATTTCCTTCCATAACTCGAATTTCTATAACTCGAAGTGCTCCATAACTCGAACTCTTGAAGTGACATTGAAAGGCAATTCCATACAAATTTCCTCAAAGTTTTTTTGTGGATTATGGTGATTTGAGGTAGAGAAGTTCCACTATATATATACACTTAAATATGTACATTTTTACATATAAAATAATTACTATTTTTGACTTCCTTTGAGCATAAAGCGAATTACTGTGATTCCTTAAAACTTTAATTTTTTCGAGCTACTTTCATTGCCAAATAAAATAAAAGCTGAAATAATTTCTCATTTGAACTATATTTTTTGGGTTTAATGAATATTTTGACCTAATTATATGATTACAATTCCAAAAACATGTCTTGCTAATTGTTCCCCATGAATAAATAGCAGAACAGCTGATCGAATATTGGTTTGTTTAAATTCGAAAATACGAAAATCCAATCAGAATCTGTGACACCAATGAAAATCAGAATTGGTTTGCCATTCTGACATTCAGCAAATCTGTCTTGGAATCCACAACACCCCTGATTGCTAAGAATATGCGTTATTATAACGATAGCAACTCGTCTGCAAAGAAAACTTTAATTAAATTTACAGATTTATTATTTCATATTACCACTTTATTCACTTCCGACTCAATACCTGGTTCATTTAAATACTTTTAACGAATAATACAAAAATAAAATGCTGTCAAACAAAAAGTAATTTCGTTAAATAATAGTGGCAATTAATGGGTTAAAATTAATATTATTCATACGATGTATATGTTTGAATGTCCAGTGCGAAGAGCCCTGCCAGCCAGGCCTAACCACTTTCCCCTCATGTTTCTTCAATTACTAACACCAACGCACACGTTTGGGTTGTTTTGTTTTTGTATTCGTACGTGTGAGGGGAATAGTGGTTAAAAAACTCACAAGCAGCTATGCTGGCCAATGGCAAACTCACCACTTTTTTTACCACTTTCTTCGTTAAAACTTCGGTTTAACCAGCTTTTTCACCACCTTTGGCTGGCAGGGAGTAGATACGAATATACATACACACACTTATCAGTATATATTCTAAAACGGAAAAAATCATCGTAATATCTTTAAGTGGCATCAATATAAAGACATGCATAAGTACTATTTCTTGCTTCTGAAAACGGAATGTCTTTGTTCCTCATTTATAACGTCATAAAAGCCTCTTAGTGATAAGAATTTCATAGATAATTGTTTCAACTATCACGCTTGCATCCGAAGATTCATACGATAAGTATACTTAAAAAGTATTTATTCACTGATTATTACCAGCTATATTTAGATTCACAAACTTTTATCTCAGCTATTTAGCCTCACTTCACACACTGGCGCTCACCTCTTATCCTCATCGCTTAGGAAAAATTCATATCCTTTCTGTTTTGCTGATTTATTTAAACGCAGTGAGCGGCGAAATTTCTTCGCCAAAGGTTTGTTCGCCTCACGTTCAACAATAACTTTCAAATTTCCACTGCGTCTGCGCAGATAATCGTATTTCTCATACAGACTATGCCAAATGATGCGCAACACACTGGCGCCCACATCAACGAGACCGTTACTATTCGAGTTACCAGCGTTATGCACTTTCTTAGAAGAAGCAGCAGTTGGAGCATGCAACTCAAGTGTGGAAGCATATAAATTTGTAACCGTTTGAGATTCGCACATTATGTTTGACTAGCTTTTGTAGCTTTAGTTTGTTGTGATGTCAGCACTTGCTTTCGATAGCTTTAATAATAGTCAAATTGAACATTTAAATGTTTTTCTTTTATTTTTGTATCAATATGTTAACGCATGGTATTGTCCAGCTGGACCGTTGATGGTACACTAAATGTCGGTGAGCAAATTTCCAACCGACGAAGGCGTAGCAATCATCACAAACGCTTATAACTGACGAGTGTGCGCGCGCGTTTATCACTTAATTTGCTCAATTAAAGAACTTAGTGATAAGATGTGAAGGTATTCATATGGCAGAATTTACAACGCGCAATGTAAACACAACACATATGATTTTATTATTTTATACAACCACTTGCGTGTATCGTGAGACGGAAGGTTACGGCGGCTGGCGAATTTGTAATTACTAAAAACGATAGTTATATACTAGTTTTAGCATAACGACAACTAATTGTTGTAGCATGTGTGCGAGCGAATGTGTAATTTAGGCTTACTTCATGCTTTTTTCTTAATAAAGTAGGTCGATGCTCTGCATCGCTAGCACACGAGTGCGTGTTTTTTTTTCACATACGTTCAATTCGAACTCAAAATATGCAGGAAAAGTACAACAGCATCTTTATTGATTTGTCTCATCGTGGCTGTTAATTTCATGTTTGTAAATACCAGGTCATTGACTATGTGCCTAACGAGACTATCACATATTTGTTGGTGGGTCTTATCGCAAGAAGAAACAAGTGAGTGCTTTCAATAATGACTTCAATGGTCAACGATGATGAAATACATAGTATACAAATAAAAGTGTTGTATATTAAATACGAATTAATATACTTGTATTGATATTTATAAATGTACATACACACATTTCCAGATAATAACTGTCAACAACACATTAAACCCACCCTAGTTAACTTCATGATGGTTCCAAAAAAAAATCTTTCCAAGTACATACATATGTACATATACATGAAATAAGGTGCTGTACTCATTTGGTTATTATCCGTTATAGTCAGATAGTTGAAGTTATCAAAGCAATTACTAATATATTTTCACGGGTCATAAAGGGAATATTTTCAAAACTAGGCTGGTGAATGGAATTTTTCCTCAACAGAATTTACTCAACAATCTTAATATTTAAGAATTATTTGTTGCAAAAAACAAAAAAAATACTTTCGAAATTAGAAAACTTTATGGGTATCAAAAACAAAATACAAACAAATATTTCAAATTTCCATTCACAACAAAGGCTTCTGCGAGCACTATGAGGCAAAAATTAAATACGTGATATGTGTATCTTCTTGCTAAGCGCTTAAAAGCTTATTAGATTAGTTAGATTTATGTGCACAAATAATAATTTAAATAACAGTTAAGTTAGCACACTTAAAATATGTTGTGCAATAACTTGCGGTTTTATATAAACGGTAAATTCTTTTGATATAAAAAATGCAAACAAAAAACAATCACAAGAAAAGCTATGCAACACAGACCTAACTCTCAATAGAAAAACATATGTTTTAATGCATATTTCGTAAATAAAAATGTACATATAGTACTCACCTGCTGGTCCCATTGGCTGTCCAGGTGGCCCCATTGGCTGCGCTGGCGGTGGCATTCCTGGTTGCGTAACTATTGGCCCCTGTGGCCCATAACCAGGTCCTGGTTGAAAGCCACCTCCACCATTATACTGTGGCTGTGGTTGAACCATGCCGCCATAAGGTGGTTGCTGACCCCCATAGGGTGGCTGTTGACCACCATAAGGAGGTTGTTGGCCGCCGCCGCCATATGGAAGTTGCTGACCACCGTAATTCGGGGGAGCTTCACCATAGGGCGGCATTTGTGGAACGGGCGTATAACCGCTTTGGGGCTGTCCTGGCACAAAACCCTTTAAAGCAAAAAAAATAACGTCAATATCAACAAGTAATTTATAGAATTTATTATTTCGCAATAGAGCGTGTTAATCTTACATTAAATACTCAGAAACAATTAAATAAAACCATTATACCTGTAAAAAAACTAATTCTTATCATTCGTATAATGTATTATTCATACATATGTATATATGTTTGTAGGTACATACATACATTTGGGGGACGGCTTTTACACATGTCATACTCATATTGTTTTGCAATCATCTATACCACTATTATAAAGAGGAAAGATTTGTATGTATGTTTGTAACGAATAACTACTGCGCCGATTTCAAAAATTCTTTCACCATTGGAAAGCTATATTCACCCCGAGTAACATATTTATTGCTAGAATCTCGCTGGAAATAGAGAATCTTAATCTGAAACTGAAAATCGTCTTGCAAGTCATTCTCTTCGCATCCCAATGGCGTGCCAGAAAGTCGAGGAACGAGCTACTTGCTGAACAAAAACTTTTGAAATGTTTGTTTAAACCCGTGCGAAGCCGGAGCGGTCTGCTTGTATATAATAAAGTCTAATGTCGAGTTAGGACTACATGTTGTTTACCCTTATTACGTCGTTTCATTCAAATGCCAAATTCACTTGTTCTTTTCTCAACATTTTTTTTCGTTTTCTTTGTTCTTTTCTCAAAATGTTACACTCTAACCAGAAGCAAGTGCACCAATTTCTAAAAATGGAACATTTTCACAGGATGTTGATTTTTTATAATGTTGTCATATAATGAGGCGGAATTTTCATCGAGAAAAAGGTTGTATTTGAAGTTATAAGAGTTTTATCCAACTCCCGAAAAAAATACGATGCAATTCAAGTGTTTGTGTTTTTTTCTATTGCAAGCTTTTGAATTTCAATTTATGCTAGCACAATTTTTCGGTTAATCTAATGAAGTGTCGTTTTTCGTCCTCAAGTTAAAATATGCAATTTGTTTAACATCATGCATATCCGCATTTGTATCGGGTGCTTTTAGATCATTGATGTCGTACTGCTATTTTTTCAAACACTACTGTATATACATACAATGTTTTTACATAGCCTGATAATTTCTTTTGAAGCTGACTCAATCATTGTACCAAAATGACTACCAATGCATTATAAATATAAAAAAATTGAAAAATTAATCAACTTGTATTAAAAATTAAGGTACATATGTGTGAGAAGCAAATTTCAATGACGTATGTTTACGCCCCTTTTGTTAGTAATTACAATATTGTTACTTACATATGTTCCCGGTGCTGACGGTTGATAACCGTCCGCTTTAGGCACGTTAGGGTCATTCCCTCCAGGTGGATATCCAGCTCCAAATCCCGGTGGCACATATCCGCCCTTATTTATATTACTCATTGGCATTGACATTGTGCGATAAGACGTCGAACAAGCAAATTTTTGTTAATGGGGCTTTCTCTGCCAAACTCTCGCTCTTTTAATGAGACACAAGCAATTTGTATACCTAAAATAGTATTGGTTATTTCGTCATCGTTTTAATATATAAGCAAACTATTTACAAACCACCGGTTGCACTAGATTCTAGTTGACCAAAACTGTTTATCTTCGCACAACAAATATTAAAATTTTCTAAAATTTAAAAAATTTCTAATTTTGTTTCCAGTGCAAGTAAAAACACTTGTGATCTACTGAATAGTTGTTTTTCTTTAAACAGTGTTGCCCTTCTGCACAAATTTAGCCCTTTAATGGGTATTCACAATTGAAGTAATCTTTTGTATTCTGAATGGCTTATAATTTATAAATAAATAATTAAACATTAATTACTTTTATTGTGATTTTGTTTTTCTCACTATTTAATTGTATATATAACAAATGAGGAAGAACTGCGTTCGAGTGTAACCGAACATTTTATACTCCCGGAATTTGCGCGGCTCAAAGTTGTGAAAAGCTATTCTGGGTATTGCGATGGACGAGACAAGCATAGAAGAAGATGCGTCCTTGTGATATCTACTACAGCGCCCATATAAAGGAGCTCAGCGCTGTTAGTTCTGCATTTAAAAGAGTTCCTCTATATCTTATGGAGGCGAACATAAAATATCATTTTACACTTATGGATTGAATAAATTATGTAACAAAGGCATGACATATACATAGATGTCAAGAGCCAAACAATAGTGAACTGCAACAAAGAAAATTACAGAATACATTTTTTAACGTTATGTACATAAAACTTTTAGCTTAATAAATATATTAAACTGTGTATAAATCTAAATGTCATTGAGTATTAAAGTGGTGATTTATTTAGACTGTTCTTTTAATTTTTTGGTACGATTATATGACAATTTAATTATATAGTGTATTAATTATTAAAAAAAAATTACATTTATAAAAATAACAGTAAACATTTTTATAACATTTATAGTTATTGTATATGGTATAAATATATAATGAGTTTACATATGTGTACATTAAAATTTTTTAGTAATTTTTTTGAATAAGTACCACAGTTTCTACAAAATGCATAGATAAGGAAATAATTTACTGTATTGCAGTAGTTTAATACAATAATAATTTTTTAAATTTAGTTTTCGTTTTTACTTTGATTCGAAGGTGACTAGTACGTCATAATATTTTCAACAATTCGAACTTTTTATATTCGAATAGATTATAGATTGAGATTATTTGTTTTCAAAGAACATGGCATCCTGGAAAAAATAACAAAAATATTAAAAGTTAATTTGTAATAAATAATATATAGATTATTTTTAGAAAAATTATTTTCACTCCGAAAATTTAAAAAATTGAAATAACTCCGATTATAGGAACCAAAAAAAAGTGTGCACTTACGTTGACAACACTTCAAATACACTTATTTATTTACTAATTACCGTTACGCTAATTTCATTTGACGAACGTTTTTAGTTTTTGGAGAAAAAATTAATTTTTCATTTTTCGTAGAAAACTTAATTTTTTTTAAATAAATTTTATTTACTTTCAAATAATTATAATTAGTCGAATACTTACAATAAGAAGGGTAGCGCCCAAAAGAACAGCTTTCATGCGCACATCCAAGTTCAAAGCAAAGGTAATACCGAAGAAATCGGCATCGGTGAATATTTCGCGTGTTAAACCAGACCATTGTTTTGAGATCCTCCCCACAGTTTCACCGGTTAGAGAAACCACCTAATAATAGTAAACGTATATATAATTATGAACTAATTCCAGATGCAATAGTGTTATTTTACCTTAAATTCTGGAGAAATTCCTTCGATGCGTAACACATTTTCGCCAATGCGATTTTTGACATGAAATAAAGTTGAACCAAAGGTCGGTTCTTCCTCGACTGATCCAATTACATTGCCTGGTGCTGCGGACACTTCCATTGCGTGTGGGTCACTGGTGAAACAACATGCCGAACAGGCTAATGGACGATACATATGGATGACTTCGTTGCGGGAATTATCGAAAACTTTGTGATTAAAAGCACGTGCTGGCACACACATATTACGTGTGCACCAATCGTTATCCTCTACGGCGTAATATACTTTTTGACCGAGCACATTTATAATTAAAAATTTATTATTGCTTTCAAAGCAGGTGAAGGCTTCGTGTAATTCGTCTTTTTGTTTAACCAAAAGCTGGTCGACCACCGTAAGGTACTTCAAGCCGCGTGGGCAATTCGATTTGATGGCGGGTATACACATCCAGTCGGCTGCAAGTATATTAATAGGAATCATTTGTTAAATCCATGATGAATTTAAATTTAAATTTTAGATCCCTTCAAATTGATATTCTAAGATGAATGCCATCGTTCATGATAAGGTTCGAGATCGACTGCACCAATCTTAATGGAATTTTCAGATGTTGTTCGTTGTGGATCTGGGAAGGTTTAGAAAGTATAATTTTCCTGAGGAAAAGTCGGAAAATTCCAAAAACTAACTTTTTTCCAATACAATTTTTTTATACTCTCGCAACAAAAGTTGCTAAAGAGAGTATTATAGTTTTGTCCACATAACGGTTGTTTGTAAGTCCTAAAACTAAACGAGTCAGGGTGACGAGTAAAGTTCAAATCCGGATGTCTGTCTGAATGGGCGGAATCGGACCACTGCCACGCCCACAAAATGACGATAACCGAAAACACATAAAGAGCTATAACTAAGCCATAAATTAAGCTATGAAAATTTGTTACAAACGATTGTTCTAGGAAGGGGCATATTTGAATGTAATTTTTTTGAGAAAGTGGGCGTGGCCCCGTCCCCTACTAAGTTTTTTGTATATATCTCGTAAACTACTATTGCTATATTAACGAAAATGTTAGGAGTCGTTTTTTTTCAGGCATTTCCTTATATACATAGTCTAAAAATGGATATCGGATTATAACCACACCCACCTCCCACACAAAGGTTACGTTGAAACCTACTAAAAATGCTTTAATTCAGCAAGGCAAAACACCAGAAACCTTAAATTTCATTATAAAAAGGGTACAGAAGGGCTCCACCCAAATTGGTATACAAAATTTTAAGTGGGTGTGGCTCCGCCCACTTATGGGTCAAGAACCATATCTCCGAAACTACTCCAATAATTTCAATACAATTCGGTTTGTAATATTTTGCTTGCATCCCAATGATATGTTGTGAAAATAGGCCAAATCTGCTCACAACCACGCCTTACTATATATATTATATACCAGAACTTTGAAGACGATCTGAATCGTTAACTTTACAATATATAAAGTATGTACTAGTGAAGATATCGATGCAGAACTTTGCACAAATACTATGTTAATAGTGTGGCAGCCCCATTCTAAAAATCGCCGAAATCGGACCATATTAGGTTTTCAAGGCCCCATATATCGAACATGAAGACCTCGATGCTTCTAACCTAATATATATGACGAATATATGGGTCAAATTGTGTATTATATAATATTAATAAAGTTAAATAAATTGCGAGAGTATAAAATGTTCGGTCACAACCGAACTTAGCCCTTCCTTACTTGTTTTTATTTATTTATTTTTTTTTCAATTCTATCTATCTAAAAAATTCGGAAAAGTTTCAAAGTGGCAAATGGCAACAGGGAATTCAGAATTGCAAATGAACGATGAATTGCTGTTGATTGAAGAATTGTGCATTATTATTAGTAGCAAACTATTCACTGAAATTTATATGCCAGCGACAAATCGTCAAACCAGAGATGTACCGAATCGTGAAAGTGTTGAAGAATTGTAAACTGATAATATGAGATGAGTGCAATTCTCTAGAAGAACTTAACAGAACAATGAAAAGTCTACGGAATAATAATCGTCTCTTTGTCTCTGTTAGCAGGCGATTTTTAAAACACTTCCTGTTATTTCGAAATCAACAGCGGTGGATGAATTGAACGCATGTCTCCAGTTATCATATTTGTGGCGGTACGTGAAATCCATACGATTGACTATGAATATGCGAGTGCTCCTGCAACAGGATAGCACCGCAGAAGTTTTCTCTAAAGAACTGCTAGGAATTGGAAATGAGCAAATTCCGGTTGATACTTCCAATGGTTTGATATCAATTCCATCTGCCATTTGTCAATTCACTTCAACGAAAGAGGAACTCATCACGAATGTTTATCCGAACATTGGCCTATTGTAACTACAATTGGTTGAGTGTACGCGAAATTTTGACTGCCAAAAATACCGATGTTGCTGACTTGAGCTATACGATTCAAAGTCAAATTCGGGGTAATTTGTGCTCATAGAAATCGATCGATTGTGTTGAAAATGAGAAATTGAGTTCGATGATAATCCACAGGTCACAAGAACAGTCGCCGGAAGTATGGACTTTTTGGAATCCATTCATTCATAGGCGAAATTACCAAAACAACTTCGAATAGTTTTTCTAAAAGTCATATATGGAATATTTTCGAAACTACAATAATTTAGTTATCGACATATGTTGCGCAAAAAATTGCGATTTTATAAAAATCGTGAATTCTTTTAATCTAAAAAGCTAAATGCCAAACAAAACTTCAATCGATTTATGTATTATATGTACATATGTACTGATATGTAGAACTCACCCACTGGTACCATTGTCGGTTCTGGTATTTCCACTTCCGGTTGCTTAACTATTGGCTCTCGTGGAACATGTCTAGGCCCTGGTTGAAAGCCACCACCACCATTATACTATGGTTGTGGTTGGACCATGCCGCCAAAAGCAAAAAAAAATAAACATAAATTAATTAATAATAATAATTATGATTATTATTATAAATATAGAGTTTTTGTTTAATGTTATTGCAAACTCGAGGTTATTAACGAAAATATTTGGTGTTTTTAAGCGTTAATCATACAGGAAATACTCGCAACAATTAAGATAAAACTGTATACTTTTGGTTAAACTAATTCGTATCAGTTATAATGTTCATATATGTTTCCAAATCTATATATGTATGTACATACATATATACATATAAATGAATTGCTCTGTTCGTTAGTCTCGCTAAAACTGGAGAACGGCTGAACGAATTTTTATTACCTTGGTCTTCAAATGTTCGTGGGGGTCTAGGGAAGGTTTAAAAGGTGAGAAAATTCGAATAAGTGCCGGGAAAACCTTTAAAACAGCCCCTTTCTATTTTCCATACAATCGTTTTCTAAATAAAATCTAGACTCAATTTGAAAGTGGCACCGTTTTTTCAATAGCGTTTGTCACCTCATATTTCATCATCTTCAGAATTAGCTGTTTTATTAGTCGCGCTGAGTGACCTCGACCTCGACCTCATCTCACAGTATTAATTCATCATTATTTTTAAATAAGCTGTTTAACTATTGTCACTTACATATACATATGTATATAAATTTAACTAAATTATATAAAAACGTAAATTGGAATTATATGACTGTTTGTTTGTTAGCTAAGGCGAAGGAGAACGGCTGGACCATTCTTGATGAAATTTTCAAAGGTTGTTCGTTGTGGATCTGGGAAGGTTGAGAAATTAAAAAACCCTTATAATTTTCCCGAGGAAAAGTTGGAAAGTTGTAAGATTCCAAAAAGTGACTTTTTTCCAAAAGAGTGCCCATGATTAATTGATGAAGACTGTCCATGATGGAAACAGTGAGCTATGTTTTCTTGATGCCCCCGGCGGAACTGGGAAAACGTTCCTGATATCTACTGGAATTGCTGCAACGCATCTAGAATTTGGAAGAACGGCACATACGGCACTGAAGCTTCCGTTAAACATGCAAATCAATGAAACACCTGCTTGCAACGCAATCAGCTGTGTGTTGAAGAATTGTAAACTGATAATATGAGATGAGCACTTGACTGATAATATGAGTGCACCAGAAGCACTTGACAGAACGTTGAAAAGTCTGCGGAATAATAGACGTCTCTTTAATTTTTTAAAACACTTCCTGTTATTTCGAAATCAACAGCGGTGGATGAATTGAACGCAAGTCTCAAGTTATCGTATTTGTGGTGGAAAGTGAAAACCATACGATTGACTATGAATATGCGAGTGTTCCTGCAACAGGATAGCACCGCAGAAGAACTGCTAAGAATTGGAAGCGAGCAAATTCCGGTTAATACTTCCAGTGGCTTGATATCAATTCCTCACGAATGTTTATCTGAACATTGTGTTTACCCGAAATTATCGTAACTACAATTGGTTGAGTGTACGCGCCGAGTACTGCCAAAAATACCGATGTTGATGACTTGAACTATACGAATCAAAGTCAAATTGCGGAAGATTTGTGTTCATACAAAGCGATCGCTCGTGTTAAAAATGAAGACGAAGCCGTGAATTATCCAGTGGAATTTCTAAATTCTTTGGATTTGCCTGGCATGCCGCCGCATCATTTACTTCTCAAAGTTGGTTCTGTCATTATTATGCTTTGGAATTTTCTTGCGCCAAAACTGTGTAATTGAAACCGAATGACTGTGTCGCAGCTATCGAATAATGTGATAGTTAATAAATAATTAAAACACTAGGCTTGAGTGAGAACGATTTTATTCTAATTTTGTTTTGAGTTTTTCACGGATTTATATACAAAATTTAGAACTATCTAAAATTGTTTATTCAATCGTATTCAATTGCCTAAATGCACATCTTAGGTCAATAGGCTATCTTATTTGTTTGTATTGTTATGTAATTGTTCAGTGCATGCGTAAAGATATATGCGTGTCTCATATAAATGTACTGTATGTCAAGAAACAGTTTACACATTGAAAATAAATACACTTTTTCACTTTCCGCAGCAAAATTTTATACTTTTTACTTCAGTACAACATATTTTTTGAATCAGGGATGGTTACTTACAGTATTTCAAGAGATGTGATGCAAAAAAAGCTGCGAAAGCAATGCAAAAACCAACCAAGAACAACTAAAAACAAAAATCATTCAATTTTGTTAGTGTCAAGAAAAACTTTACACACTTCGATTATTTTACTTGTTAAGCATGTGTTATACAGTTAACCGTACTTCACCGTTACCTATTCTTCGCAAAGGCATTTACAATGAATTTGTCAATTAGTTGGTGATTAATTTTTGCTTTTTTTCATATCTGAAGTACCCATTATTGTCTTTTTAATATTCCATGCAAAGGGTTTAGATTTTGCTGCGGAAAGTGAAAAAGTGTATTTATTTTCAATGTGTAAACTGTTTCTTGACATACTGTATGTACCCTGCCAGCCAGGCCTAACCACTTTCCCCTCATGTTTCTTCAATTACTAACACCAACGCACACGTTTGGGTTGTTTTGTTTTTTAACCCTAATGCGATGAAAAAATAATTCCTCTAAAATGCTTAGAAATATGTATGTTCCTCAAAAGTCGAATAAATCATACTAGCGTTAATACATTTCCAATATATATATATGTTTATGTGTTTGATTATGTATGTATGTATGCCTGTTCAATATATTTGAACATATGTACATGTTTAAGAGTAGTGGGCTGTATGTGTTCTTACAAATTTCTTATCTTACATATTTATATTCTTATTCTTTATATGTAGAATAATAAAATTTTGGCAGCATTCTTGAACATTCGTATTATTTTGATATTATACATATCAAATTCTAATGCCGGCTTATGCTTTGGCGATATTAATTACAGTGGTCGAAAAGTTCAATTTATGGAAGGAAATTTTTATGAAATTTGATTTCTAAACGATATTGCCAATTAAAAAGTTCGAGTTATGGAGATCTTCGAGTTATGGAAGTTCCACTGTATTTAAGAAATAACAAATAAGTCGAATGTGCACTCTAGAAAATGTCTGCCGTTACGATGTAGCAAGAGACTCCTCCTCACCAAGCACAATGCAGAAAAGATGCGTTAAAATCGACGTCAGACTGTCGGGATCCTGCGGGTCCCCACCTGGAGTTTGACTCCTCTTAAACTCTTAGGGATTATAGGGTCATTAAGTGCGCGGACCAGGCCTCTCTGGATTTCCTAAAGGGTAGCGTTGCTAAAATCAGAGACGCTTTTGTAGGCCTTCAACTCAAACTATAAAAAGCAGTCAGAAGAGCCAAAACTGACTCATGGTGTTCGTTCTACACATCAATAGAAAGTTGCAGAGAATCCGCTGGCTGAATAAAATGCTAGCAGCCGGCAATAACGGAGGTTCAACCAGAATCACCTGCAAACGCAGCTGACTACCAAGGATAGTACATAAAAGGAAAATTCAATATGCCACAAATAGTTTCTCACCATTCAAAGCGGCAGGTCCAAACGGAATTATGCCCATAATGCTGCAAAACCTAGAAGAACCAATGGTTCAAAGTCTTGAAAATATATACAAAGCAAGCATCATACCAAGTCTTGCATCTTAAGTTGGAAAAGAATTAAAGTGGTGAAAATAAGAACAAAAAAAGCCTATATGGTCTACTACATTTGCAAGAGTATCGTCAGCAGGAATTGGGGCTTTAAACCTAGTATAATCATGGATGTATACGGGTTTCATTCGACCAATACTTACACATGGAGCACTGGTATGGTGGCCAGCGCAAAAGAAGCAATACAACATCAGAAAATAAAATGGAATACAAAGAGCAGCATGTGCAGGAGTTACTGGTGCAATCAAGTCATGTCCGACTGATCCTGCATCAGATGTCTTGATATTCACAAAATAGCAGCATGTTCTGCAATAAGAATAAAGGAATTAGGTGTTTGGAATCGGAGGAACTATGGACATAGTGATATCCTAAACCAACTCAGAGTAAACGTCAATAAATCAGACTACATTCTCCCAAAGTTGGATTCCAGGTGAGGTAAAAAAACTAACGAATTTGTAGAACCAAATCTAGCAATAATATCATATTTATGTTAGAAATTAGTGTTACTTACATATACCCCCGGTGCTAGCGACTGGTAAGCGTCCGCTTGAGATATGTTATCTATTTTAACTATTCCCAATGACATTGTGCGTAAAGACGCTTAACAAGAAAATCTTTGACAAATGAGACTTCAATTTCCGGTTATTTAATGAGACACAACCAATTCATATAACGGGATTGGTATTTTGAAATATTTATGAAAACTTTTTACAAGACACCAATATCACTAGCGTTTTAACACCGACTTAAATCGACCTTAACGTTTCATATCTGCCCAACGAATGTTTAAAAATTTTTTGTTTTTATACTTTAAACCAGTGGTCGGCAAACTCATATACCCAAACCATTTATTTTGCGAGAGTGTAGAGTGTTGAGAGCTACTCAACTAACCAAGTAATACGTTCTACTGGTTCTGAACTTTTTCAAGTATAGTTAATTTAGGACCAACACTGGTTTCATAAAAATCGTTAGTTTCACACATATTATCAAACTTTATTACTGCGTAGAAATATGTATAATGTCTTCATTAATACATAAGTAAATTTCATGTAATTTATATTTTTATGGGAAAATTTATAAATTTTTTGAACAAAAAATTCACATTGCATAAAATATGTAAATTTTATTGAAATGAAAGGTTTCAGTACGGCAACAATGAAATTGTTGTTTGCTATCTCGCTACCGTCTTCGAGGTGTTCAAGGCGCTGGCTTCAAAGTGTCATTTGTAGCCAGTCATCACTACGTCGTGTCGTCGCCTTTGTGTTCAAAGCATCAGTGCGCATTCAGAGAGAGCTCGGCGGGCAATGGGCTGCCGATCACTGGCTTAAACGGTGTTGCAACTGCATTGGTATTAATCCCTCCAATGGGTATTCACTACTGGAAAGTTATTTTGTATTTAATCGAGTTTATATTAAGTGGTAACTGTAACGATGTATTGAATCCTCTTAATCTAGCTTTATGAGAAACTTAACTTAATTTATGCAATTGTATTTTTTATTATCATTCGTCACGAAATATTGTCACACGGTTTGAAGCTGATCGACTTCGCTGTGGTCCGATATATGGTTGTCTGTAGTACCAGATTCCGTCACTACAATATTCATGAAGATACATGGCTCATTAATATTCTTGTGTCTTGAGAAAATCGCTCAACCAACTCGGCCGTGGATCAAACTCGTAGCAGTGAAGATACGCATCCGCGTCGATTTTGTTAAGAACGCCCTTGAATAAACCCAAGGAACGTTGTACGACGGAAAGTTGCCATTACAACAGACAGACGAGCAGTTTTCTACTCGCCTGCTCATGAACATCTCGATATAAGGGTACTTTGGAAATGCATCTGAAACTCACTACCTTTTCATCGACTTTATAGCCCCGTTCGAAAGCTCCAATTGGACCTGCCTCCATGCCGCTATGTCAGAATAAGGTATCCCAAAGCTTATACGGCTATACATACTAGCGTTATCGGATATATCGGATTCGGGAATGACCTCTCCGAACCGTTCGCTATCAAAAGAGGTTTCAAGGCGCACGAATCTTTATTGTGTGATTTCTTTAACCTGATACTGGAGAAAATAATAAGAGCCGCAGAGCTTGTCTATTTACAATATTTTACAAAATTGTAAAGATGTCAGCGTATGTGGATGATATCGATATCTTTGGCATTAATAACGAAGCAATACCAGACAATTAACAGCAGAAACAAAGAACCAAAAAAATTTTTTCGGAGTATTACAGTGAATATTGATTTAGACTGTTCTTTTAATTTTGTGGTACGATTATAAGGCAACAAAAAAATTACATTGATAAAAATAACAGTAAAAATTTAAAATCTTTATAGTTATTGTATATGATATAGATATATGTATAATGAGTATATATGTACATACATTAAATTTTTTAAGTAATTTTTTGAATAAGTACAACAATTTCTACAAAATACATATACAGCGCACCCTCAAAACGTGAACAACCAGAAACGTGAACACTCTTGTTTGTGCAGTGACTATTGGTAAATGGAAAATTTACTGTATTGCTGTAGTACAATGCAATATTAATTTTTTATACTCTCGCAACAAAGTTGCTACGAGAGTATTATAGTTTTGTCCACATAACGGTTGGTTGTAAGTCCTTAAACTAAACGAGTTAGATATAGGGTTATATATATCAAAATGATCAGGATGACGATCAGTTGTTTGTATCACCCAGAAATAAAAGAGTTAGATATGCGGTTATATATATATATAAATTATCAAATGACGAATGAAGTTCAAATCCGGATGTCTGTCTGTCCGTCCGTCTGTCCGTCCGTCCGTGCAAGCTGTAACTTGAGTAAAAATTGAGATATCTTGATGAAACTTGGAAGACGCATTTCTTGGCACCATAAGAAGGTTTAGTTCGAAAATGGGCGTAATCGGGCCACAGCCACGTCCACAAAATGTCGAAAACCGAAAACACTTAAAGTGCCATAACTAAGCTATAAATAAAGCTATGGAAGTAAAATTTGGTATGAAGGATCGCACTAGGAAGGGGCGTATGTGGATGTAATTTTTTTTGGGGA
Source organism: Zeugodacus tau (assembly GCA_031772095.1). Classification (NCBI taxonomy): domain Eukaryota; kingdom Metazoa; phylum Arthropoda; class Insecta; order Diptera; family Tephritidae; genus Zeugodacus; species Zeugodacus tau. The sequence continues at coordinate 43,056,730 of CM062653.1, forward strand.
AGTAGGCGTGGCCCCTCCCCCTACTAAGTTTTTTGTACATATCTCACAAACTACTAAAGCTGTATCAAGGAAACTTTCTAGAGTCGTTTCTTTTAGGTACTACCTTATACAGTCCAAAAATGGAGTAAATCGGATTGTAACTACGCCCACCTCCCATACAAAGGTTATGTTGAAAACTACTAAAAGTGAGTTCACTCAATAACGAAAAACGCCAGAAACACTAAATTTCACTTAAGAAATGGCAGATGGAAGCTGCACTCAGATTTCTTTACAAAATGGAAAATGGGCGTGGCATCGCCCACTTATGGGTCAAAAACCATATCTCAGGAACTACTTAACCGATTTCAATGAAACTTGGTTTGTAATAGTTTTCTTACATCCCAATGATATGTTGTGAAAATAGGCCAAATCGCTTCACAACCACGCCTACTTCCTATATACCAGAATTTTAAGTCGATCTGAATCGTTTACTTTACAATATAAAAAGTAAGCACTAGTAAAGATATCGATGCAGAACTTTGCACAAATACTACGTTTATAGTATGGCAGCCCCATTCTAAAAATCACCGAAACCGGACTATAGGTTGTCAAGGCCCCATATATCGAACATGAGGACCTCGGTACTTCTAACCTAATATTAGAGTTTCCAACTTTCAATGGACTTTATACAATATATGACGAATATGTGGGTCAAATTGTGTCTTATATAATATTAAAAAAGTTAAATAAATAAATTGCGAGAGTATAAAATGTTCGGTTACACCCGAACTTAGCCCTTCCTTACTTGTTAAATTTAATTTTCGTTTTTACTTTGGTTTGAAGGTAACGGTGTCTAGTACGTCATAATATTTTCAACAATTCGAACTTTCTTTATTCGAATAGATTATAGATTGCGATTATTTGTTTTCATAGTACATGGCATCCTGGAAAATAATAAAAATAGTAAATGTTAATAAGTAATAAATAATATATAGATATGTTGTATTATATATACTCCATGTCATCTTTATTAGTTATTTGAATATACTTAAAATTTATTTTAGAAAAATTATTTTCACTCCGAAAAATTAAAAAAATTGAAATAACTCCGATTATAGGAACCAAAAAAACGTGTACACTTACGTTGACAACACTTTAAATACAGTTATTTACTAATTACCGTTATTTTTGTCTGCTATTGATTGCGTATCGTCAAACCGCATATTTTGGTATGCTAATTTCATTTGAACGTTTTTAGTTTTTGGAGAAAAAAAGGTCAATAAACAAATACGGAGTTATTTTAATTTTTTTTTTCGGCGAAATCTTAATTTTTTTAACTAAATGTTATTTACTTTCAAATAATTAATTAAACGCACTTTATCTCACTTTTGAATTCAAATCAATATCTTAATTAGTTTAAGAGATAAGTAACTTCAAGGTCCAAAGTCAAAGTCTCTGATAAGATTTTTTTGGTTCAATGTATGTGTGTAAGTATATACAAATATGAAATTTGAGTGCTCTAGCAGTCGAATACTTACAATAAGGAAGGTAGCGCCCAAAAGAACAGCTTTCATACGCACATCCATGTACAACGGAAAGGTAATACGGAAGGTATCGGCATCGGTGAATATTTCGCGTGCTAAACCAGACCACTGTTTTGAGATCTTCCCCACAGACTCACCGGTTAGAGAAACCACCTAATCATAGTAAAATTATATACATATAATAATGAACTAATTCCAGATGCAATAATGTTATTTTACATTAAATTCTGGAGCAATTCCTTCGATGCGTAACACATTTTCGCCAAAGTAATTTTTAACATGTAATAAAGTTGACCCGAAGGTCGGTTCTTCCTCGATTATGCCAATTACATTGCCTGCTGATGTGGACACTTCCATAGTTTCTGGGATACAGGTGAAACAACATACCGAACAGGTTAATGAACGATACACATGGAGGACTTCATTGCGGGAATTATCGAAAACTTTCATATCAAATGGGCGGTTCGACCCAGACATATTGCGCGTGCACCAATCGGTATCCTCTACGGCGTAATATATATTTTGACCGAGCGCATTTTTAATTACGAATTTATTATTGCCTTCAAAGCCGGTGAAAGCTTCCAGTAATTCGACTTTTTGTTTAACCAAAAGCTGGTCGACCATCATAAGGTATTCCAAACCGCGTGGACAATGCGATATGCATGCGGGTATACTCATACAGTCGCCTGAAAATACATACATATATAAACATGAGTAATTTGTTAAATCGATGATGAATTTAAATTTAAGATTTTAGATCCCCTCAAATTGCTATTCAAATATGAATGATTTCGTTCATTGCGATAAATGTTTGTAGAATATTTTATATGATCACAACAACATGAATCATTATAATAATTTCCGAATGAATTAAAAGCAAAATATATATCCAAGTTGAAAGCGAACGTCTACGCGAAATCCACCAGCTTCAGTAGCATACATACTAATGAAACGATGAAATCTCAAAGTCAAAGTCAAAGTGCGGTTATCGGATCTGATCACCATCTTCTAGTTGCAAAAGTTCGATTGAAGAAAGCTTGAGAGGGAATATAAAAAACTCGATGCCGATAAGGTCAGGTCGGATAAATTAGATTATCTTTTAGCAATGCGTCTTCTACATACAATAGCCATCAATCCGATTCGGATAGGTGGAAAAATTAAAAAAAAAAAAAACAAGTAAAGAAAGGCTAAGTTCGGGTGCAACCGAACATTTTATACTCTCGCAATTTATTGATATATTTTTATTAAGATAACACACATTTGACCCAATTTGAGATGTATGAGAGCTGAAGGAAGTTATGTCCCGATTTAACCATTTCCGGTACAGAGACACACTTCTTCTTCTTCTTGACTGGCGTAGACACCGCTTACGCGGTTATAGCCGAGTCCAAAACAGCGCGCCACGTATCCCTCCTTCTGGCAGTTTGGCGCCAATTGGTTATACCAAGCGAAGCCAGGTCCCTCTCCACCTGATCCTTCCATCGGAGTGGAGGTCTCCCTCTTCCTCGGCTTCCACCAGCGGGTACTGCATCGAATACTTTCAGAGCTGGAGCACTTTCATCCATTCGAACAACATGACCTAGCCAGCCTAGCCGCTGTTTTTTTATTCGCTGGACTATGTCTATGTCGTCGAATAACACATGTCGTCATCGTTCCATCGTCTGCGGTATTCGCCGTTGCCAATGTTTAAGGGACCATAAATCTTCCGCAAAACCTTTCTCTCGAAAACTCCTAGTGCCGTCTCATCGGACGTTGACATCGTCCACGCTTCTGCACCGTAAAGTAGGACGGGAATGATGAGGGACTTGTAGAGTTTGGTTTTTGTTCGTCGACTTTACTTTTCAATTGCCTACTTAGTCCATAGTAGCACCTGTTGGCAAGAGTGATTCTGCGTTGGATTTCCAGGCTGACATTGTTATTGCTGTTAATGCTGGTTCCCAGGTAGACGAAATTATCTACAACTTCAAAGTTATGACTGTCAACAGTGACGTGGGAGCCAAGACGCGAATGCGCTGACTGTTTGTTTGACGACAGGAGATATTTCGTCTTGTCCTCGTTCACCACCAGACCCATACGCTTCGCTTCCTTATCCAGTCTGGAAAAAGCAGAACTAACGGCGCGGGTGTTGTTTCCAATGATATCGATATCATCGGCGTACGCCAGTAGCTGTACACTCTTATAGAAGATTGTACTTTCTCTATTTAGCTCTGCAGCTCTTATAATTTTTTCCAGCATCAAGTTAAAGAAGTCGCACGCAGAAGTCACCTTGTCTGAAACCTCGTCTGGTATCGAACGGCTCGGAGAGGTCCTTCCCGATCCTGACGGAGCTTTTGGTGTTGCTCAACGTCAGCTTGCACAGCCGTATTAGTTTTGCAGGGATACCAAATTCAGACGTCGCGGCATAAAGGCAACTCCTTTTCGTGCTGTCGAAAGCAGCTTTAAAGTCAACAAAGAGATGGTGTGTGGCGATCCTATTTTCACGGGTCTTCTCCAAAATTTGGCGCATGGTGAATATCTGGTCTGTTGTTGATTTTCCAGGTCTAAAGCCACATTGATAAGGTCCAATCAGTTTGTTGATGGTGGGCTTTAGTCTTTCACACAATACGCTCGACAGAACCTTATACGCGATGTTGAGGTGGCTTATCCCACGGTAATTGGCGCAAATTGTGGGGTCTCCCTTTTTGTGTATTGGGCAGAGTACACTGAGATTCCAATCGTCAGGCATGCTTTCTTCCGACCATATTCTGCAAAGAAGCTGATGCAAGCACCTTATCAGCTCTTCGCCGCCGTATTTGAATAGCTCGGCCCCGCCGCCTTATTGTTCTTCAAGCGGGTAATTGCTATTCGAATTTCTTCACGGTCGGGCAATGGAACATCTGCTCCATCGTCGTCGATTGGGGAATCGGGTTCGCCATCTCCTCTTGTTGTACTTTCACTGCCATTCAGCAGGCTGGAGAAGTGTTCCCTCCACAAACTCAGTATACTCTGGTCATCAATAACTGGATCACCTCTGGGGGTCCTACAGGAGTGTGCTCCGGTCTTGAAACCTTGAGTTAATCGCCGGATCTTTTCGTAAAATTTTCGAGCATTACCCCTGTCGACCGATTTCAATGAAACTTGGTTTGTAATATTTGGGATGTAACCAATAATATGTTGTGAAAATAGTCCAAATCGCTTCACAACCACGCCTACTTCCTATATTCCAGAACTTTGAAGACAATCTGAATCGTTTACTTTACAATATATAAAGTAAGCACTAGAGAAGATATCGATGCAGAACTTTGCACAAATACTACCTTTATAGTGTGGCAGCCCCATTCTAAAAATCGCCGAAATCGGACCCTAGGTTTTCAAGGCCCCATGTATCGAACATGAGGACCTCGGTGCTTCTAACCTAATATTATGGTTTCCAACTTTCAATGGATTTTATACAATATATATGACGAATATGTGAATCGAAATGTGTATTATATAACATAAATAAAGTTAAATAAATAAATTGCGAGAGTATAAAATGTTCGGTTACACCCGAACTTAGCCCTTCCTTACTTGTTTTGATATATATAACCTATAACTATATCTAACTCGTTTAGTTTTATGACTTACAATAAACCGTTATGTGAACAAAACTATAATACTCTCTTAGCAACTTTTGTTGCGAGAGTATAAAAACTTGGAAACTGGGGAAAACTTACTGCGAACTGAAAGTCTTATCACAAAATCAAAATCAATGGATACATTTTGTTGCAACTAAGAAAAATCAGTTAAATATGACGTCCGTTGTAATATATAATAACGAATCTATCTCAATCTTCAATAATAATCTAATTATTGAGTTTTCTATTTTATATTACTACGTTAATTACAATCAATTTTTCATATTATTAACTTTAATATTTGAATTTACAAATTTTAAAGAACAATTCAATAACAAAATATTGTTTTGTGAAACCTATATTTAATGGCGCTTAATGGGTTAAAATTACTATTATTCGTCCAATGTTTATATGTTAGAAGTTGCAGTTGGACCAGAGAGAGAGAGAGAGAGAGAGAGCAGAGTATGCAAATAAAAATAGTGCATACTAAAGGTATTTATAACATATTAATGAACATATGTATGTACATAGTATAAAGTGGTATTTATTTGAAATCCATTCATAGCTCACACAAAAGGCGAAATTACCGAAACAATTACGAATAGTTTATCTTAAGGTCATATATGGAATATTTTCGAAACTACAATAATTTGGTAATCAAAAACTGTATTATGAAAATAGAGTCCAACCGATTAATCGGCATCGGCCACAAAATTCAACATCGGCATGTCATTCGCCATAGACAGGAACAGGTAATAATCATTTGGTGCTGGTATGGACAACGAGGTGTACATATGTAAACGAACCTCCCAAAATAGCTTTATTTCTGTCCTTAAAGGAAAAAAGCTCTATTGCTGACGTAGAACTTGTTTTGAGAAAAGAAAAACTTATTTTTATACTCTCGCAACAAAAGTTGCTAAGAGAGTATTATAGTTTTGTCCACATAACGGTTGTTTGTAAGTCCTAAAACTAAACGAGTTAGATATAAGGTTATATATACCAAAGTGATCAGGATGACGAGTAAAGTTCAAATCCGGATGTCTGTCTGTCCGTCCGTGCAAGCTGTAACTTGAGTAAAAATTGAGATATCTTAATAAAACTTGGAACACATGTTCCTTGGCACCATAAGAATAAGTTAAGTTCGAAGATGGGCGCAATCGGACCACTGCCACGCCCACAAAATGGCGGTAACCAAAAACACATAAAGAGCTATAACTAAGCCATAAATAAAGTTATGAAAATAAAATTTGGAACATAGGATCGCATTAGGGAGGGGCACAATTGAATGTAATTTTTTTGGAATTGTGGGCATGACCCCACCTCCAAATAGGTTTTTTGTATATATCTTGCAAACCAATAAAGCTATATAAACCAAACTTTTTGCAGTCGTTTATTTTAGCCGTTTCCTTATACAGTCCAAAAATTAAAGAAATTGGATAATAACCACGCCCACCTCCCATACAAAGGTTAAATGACTAAAAGTGCGTTAACTCACTAACGAGAAAGGCCAAATTTTACATAAGAAATGGCAGAAGGAAGCTGCACTGAGATTTTTTTACAAAATGGAAAATGGGCGTGGCGTCGCCCACTTATGGGTCAAAAACTATATCTCAAGAACTACTCGACAGATTTCAATGAAATTAGGTATATAATATTTTCTTGACACCCTGATGATACTGGTGGAATATGGGCGAAATCGGTTCACAACTACGCCTATTTCCCATATAACTCAATTTTGAATCCTTCTGATTCGTTCACTTTATAATACATATATACATAAGGAACCAATAAAGATAGCGCAATAAAACTTTACACAAATACTGTATTTGAGCTGTGACATCACTTGTGGAAAAATTGTCAAAATCGGACCATGACTTTTCAAGGCCCCTGATATCAAACATGAAGAACTCAGTGCCTAAGGGTAATTTTTCACCGAAAATGTAGGTAAAACTCTAAATAAATTGCGAGAGTATAAAATGTTCGGTTGCACCCGAACTTAGCCTTTCCTTACTTGTTTTATATATACTCGTATAAATATGTTGTGTAAAAAATTTCGGTTTTATATAAAACATAAAATCTTTTGATATAAAAGACAAATGAAAAACAAAACTTCAATCGATTTATATATGTATGTACATATGTATATACAGATATGTAGAACTCACCTGCTTCTGGCATTCCCGGTTGCTGAACTATTGGACCTGAACCACCACCATTATACTGCGCCTGTGGTTGGACCATGCCGCCAAAAGTGAAAAAATAAACATTAATAATAATAATAAATCTAGCGCTTTTGTTTAATTTTATTACAAAATCCAGGTTATTATCAACATTTTTTTTGTGATTTTAAGCGTTAATCATACAGGAAATACTCGAAACAATTAAAACACTATACTCTTTAAACTAATTCGTATCAGTTTTAGTAATATATGTACATGTTTCCAAATGTAAAATATATGAGTAGGCACATATGTAGATGGCTTTTAAATACATATCTCAAATTCGTATTATCTTGGTATTATACATACCAAAATCCAATTCCAGCTTACACATATGTTTGGTGTGGCGATACTAATTATTTAAGAAATATCAATTACGGCAAATGTACTCCCTGCGGTTACGCATTCACGACTTATCTTCAGGTTAAGAAACTTTTATTAAGTTTTTATCCGCTTTATAAGCTCGTGAATTGTTTATGCGTTAATATGTATAAAATGTTCAACGAAGCTATTTAATGGCTGCTTTGCAAATCTCGTTGAAAATTTCATATTACGGTATGACTATATATGTACCTTTACATTGAAATTTCCATTTCAGAAGTCTGAGGCGTTCTTAGGATTAATTGAATTTTATCACACTTTCCAAAACTTTTTGAGGTAATTTCTGTCCATCACATACTATGAAGGTAGTAGGTAGAGAATTACAATAGCATTACCAAGATAATCGGGCCTACCTAATGGGAAAGGAATCGGCTGGATAACCAAAAACGATCAACTCGGTATCATTGATTACATTTATTTTCGGAATATCGAAAGCTTCAGAAACAACATGTCGCATTCATTCGTCCTCACGTTATAACTGAATATTTCATTGTCAGCACTCTGAATATCAGAAAGAATTTAAAGGCCACATATAACGAAATAACCTCAAAAATAAACTTAATAATGGTATTTACGCATTTGTAACGGGTTTTTTAAAATCATGAATGTCGTCCTGCTATGTTTTCATACACTACTATATGTATAATCATACAGAATTGCTCTATTTTTTCTTGATCTTCACTCATTTATAATACTAAAATATCTACCAAGATGAATTTATATGTTAAATAATGCATTAATAAACCTGTAAAAAAATTAACAATATACAACAATAATAAACCTCTAAAATAAGATCATATGTTAGAAATTAGTGTTACTTACCCTCGGTGCTGACGACTGGTGAACGGCCGCTAGAGATGTGTTAACTGTATTTGTTCTCGTTGCATATCTAACTCCATATCTGGACGCATATCCGCTGTTACCTAAATAACTCATTGGAATTGATATTGTGCGAAAAGACGCTTTACAAGAAAATCTTTGACAAATGAGACTTCAATTCTCGCTTATTTAATGAGATACAACCACTTCTTATACCAAAAATGGGATTGGTATTTTCGAATATTTATGCCAACTTTTTACATGCAACCAATGACACTACCGTTTTAACACTGACTTAAATCGACCTTAACATTTCATATCTGCCCAAAAAACGTTCAATTTTTTATATGTACTTCAAACAGTGTTGCAACTCAATATCAATTAATCCCTCCAATGGGTATTCACTACTCGAAAGATGTTTTGTATTTAATATACATAGTTTATATAATATTAAGTAGCACCTGTAACGATGTATTGAAATTAATAGATATAGTTTTATGAGAATATAAACTCAATTCAAGCAATTGTATAATATATAAAAATACCGACCATATAGAATTCATAATTTCTTGCATTTTTTATAATCATTGGTCAAGAAATATCGTCACACCGTTTGAGGCAGATCGACTTCGCTGCGGTCCGAGAGCTACTTGGCTCATGAATATTCTTGTGTCTTGCGAAAATCGCTCAACCAAATCGACCATGTTGTGATAGACGAAAGATATGTTTCCAGTGTTCTAGACGTGCGTGGACCAATATTGTAAAGAACGCCCGCCAACAAACTCAAGGAAGGTTGTACGACGGAAAGTTGCAATTACAACAGGCAGCCGAGCAGTTTTCTACTCGCCTGCTCATGAACATCTCGATATAAGGGAACTTTGGAAATGCATCTCAAACTCACTGCGTACGATGAGGATTGCCGTTTCGCAGTGGAGAGAAAGCAGACTTCCGACCTATCAGCGTTGCGATCGAGGAGCATAGATACCCAAAAAGAGGCCGAAATGCGTGAGTAAGAGAGCTTGAAAAACTGCCCGACATGGGTAATGCTTAACAATTTTACATTTCTAAGACCGGAGCATTATCATGTAGGAACCAAGGAGATATTCTGATCACTGATAGCCAGTATACACTGATTTTATGGATGGAACCCTTTTCCAAACAGCTGAATGACAGTGAAAGTGTGACACCCGATTCACTACCTTCATCGGTTTTAAAGTCGCATTCGAAAGCACGAAATGGAACTACCGCCATGTCAGAATAAGGTATCCCAAAGCTTATACGGCTATGCAAACTGACGTTGGATAATATCCGAATCACAGTTCGGTATCAAAAGAGGTTTCAAGGAGCACGACTCTTTATTGTGTGATTTCTTTAACCTGATACTGGAGAAAATAATAAGAGCCGCAGAGCTAAATAGACAGGATACAATACTTTACAAAAATGTAAAGTGTGCGTATGTGGATGATATCGAGATCATTGACATAAATAACGGCGCTGTTAGTTCTGCTTTCTCCAGGCTTGTCATCAAACAAACAATTGGCACCAAAACCAAACTCTACAAGTCGCTCATTATTCCTGTCATGCTTTATGGTGCAGAAGCGTAGTTGCTGTCAACATTCGATGAAACGGCACTAGAAGGTGAAAGGTTTTTCAGAAGACGAAATTAATGGCAAGCTATTATTGATTCGGCTATACTCCCGTGGTTATCCATATTGTGAAAGATGTAAAACTATTTTATTGAGATATATATAAATTACGATAGTAACTTTATTTGTTGTTGTTATTGAACTTTGTTGTACAGCAGAAACAAAGAACCAAAACAATTTAATTAAGCATTAAAGTGGTCATTTTTTTAGACTGTTTTTAAGTTTTTTTGGTTTTTAATACAAACTTCATATGACGATTATTTAAAAATAATGTACATTTACAGTAAATAAATTCGTAAAATTCAAGAACTTTGCTTGGCTTTAATCTTTGTAGTTATTGTACATAAATATTTAGTAAATATATACATACGTACATTATAATTTTTACTAATGATTTTTTTAACTTAGTACGACGGTTTATACAAAATTCAAAGATAAATGAAAAAAGCGATCGAAGCGTTTTAATTGACACCATTCTAAAACTAACATGTTTGCTATAGTTTATTGCTATTTACTTTGGCTTCGTGACGTACTAGTCATAATTCATATATGTATCCTAAAAATTAGTGGGTTTTCACATTCGAATGGTCTGCTATTAATAAATTTTACATTTAAATTTCTTATGTTTTAAAGAAGATTACATGCTGAAATAAGTAATAAGAATATTACATTATATTAGATATAAATATTCAATGTTTCATTTTAATAATAGCTAATAATAATAAAATATTATATCGGTTCACAACCACGACAACTTTTCATATAACTCAATTTTGAATTCTTTTACATTCCTTCACTTTATAATACAGTAGAACTTCTGTAACACGAACTTCTTTATCTCGAAGATCTCCATAACTCGAACTTTTGTATTGGCAAAAGAAAGCAAATTTCATAAAAATTTCCTCCTATAAATCGAACTTTACTACAAGGGCAAATACAAAACTTCAAATTTTATTATCGAGGGACAATTTTAAAAGAGTCCCTCTAAATCGTATGGAGGCGAACAAAAAATATAATATTACACCTATGGATTGCATAAATCATGTAACAAAGGCATGGGATACCGATGTCAAGAGCCAAACAGTACCAAAGTGCAAGAAAAACAAGTAAGGAAGGGCTAAGTTCGGGCGTAACCGAACATTTTATACTCTCGCAATTTATTTAACTTTATTAATATTATATAATACACAATTTAACCCACATATTCGTCATAAATATTGTATAAAGTCCATTGAAAGTTGGAAACCCTAATATTAGGTTAGAAGCAACGAGGTCCTCATGTTCGATATAAGAGGCCTTGAAAACCTATAGTCCGATTTCGGCGATTTTTAAAATGGGGCTGCCACACTATAAACTTAGTATTTGTGCAAAGTTCTGCATCGATATCTTCACTATTGCTTACTTTATGTATTGTAAAGTAAACGATTCAGATCGTCTTCAAAGTTCTGGTATATAGGAAGTAGGCGTGGTTGTGAACCGATTTGACCTATTTTCACAACAAATCATTGGGATGTAAGAAACTATTATAAACCAAGTTTCATTGAAATCGTACAAGTAGTTCCTGAGATATGGTTTTTGACCCATAAGTGGGCGACGCCACGCCCATTTTCCATTTTGTAAAAAAATCTCAGTGCAGCTTCCTTCTGCCATTTCTTGTGTAAAATTTGGTGTTTCTGACGTTTTTCGTTAGTGAGTTAACCCACTTTTAGTAATTTTCAACCTAACTTTTGTATGGGAGGTGGGCGTGGTTATGATCCGATTTCTTTCATTTTTGAACTTTATTAGGAAGTGGCTAAAAAAAAACGACTGCAGAAAGTTTGGTTTATATAGCTCTATTGGTTTGCGAGATATGTACAAAAAACTTAGTAGGGGGCGGGGCCACGCCCACCTCTCCAAAAAAATTACATCCAAATATGCCCCTTCATAGTACGATCCTTCATACCAAATTTTATTTCCATAGCTTTATTTATGGCTTAGTTATGGCACTTTATGTGTTTTCGGTTTTCGCCATTTTGTGGGCGTGGCAGTGGTCCGATTTTGCTCATTTTCAACCTTCCTATGGTGCCCAGAAATAAGTGTGCCAAGTTTCATCAAGATATCTTAATTTTTACTCAAGTTACAGCTTGCACAGACGGACGGACGGACGGACGGACGGACGGACAGACAGACATTCGGATTTGAACTCCACTCGTCACCCTGATCACTTTGGTATATATAACCCTATATCTAACTCGTTTAGTTTTGGGTGTTACAAACAACCGTTATGTGAACAAAACTATAATACTCTCTTTAGCAACATTTGTTGCGAGAGTATAAAAATTAAATGTAAAATAGTAGCTCCTATGCGACTTGGCTTTCATATATCTCGTAATTGATTATGAATTAATTTAAGATTAATTTAATATAAATAAATTGAAATATTTCCCTATGAAAGTATGCAAAAACTTTGTAATTCTAATAATGTTTAATATTTGTCTGTGGTGGACCTACCTACATACACATAAATTAATACATATGTAAGTGCATATGTACATAGCCAACTACTGTTTATTCACATTCTCATAATTATTTGAGTTTTGATTTACATTAGTTCAAACAATTTTCGCCACGACGCATGCGATTTAACGGTTTCAAACGAACATTATGTCATTATACACTATAATATGTATTTTTATATGTATGTATTTACACAAATATGAAATTTGAACGCTATATGTAGTAGTAGGGCCCAGCTGAATAATAAACAAAAATGTACTTACAATAAGGAGGGTAGCGCCTAAAAGAACAGCTTTCATGCGCACATCCAAGTCAATCGGAAAGGTAATACCGAAGAAATCGTCATCGGTGAATATTTCGCGTGATAAACCAGACCATTGTTTTGAAATATTCCCCACAGTTTCACCGGTTAGAGAAACCACCTAATAATAGTAAACGTTTATATAATAATTAACCAAATCCATAATCAAACGTGTCATTTTACCTTAAATTCTACTTGACCGCGTATGAGGGAGCAAGTAGAACCCTCAATGCGTAACACAGTATCGCCAATGTGATTTTTAATACGAAATGAAGGCGAACAGATGGACCATTCTTGTTCGACAGTGCCAATTACATTGTCCGTTGGTGCGGACACTTCCATTGATTGTAGGCAACAACATGTCGAACAGGCTAATGGACGATACATATGGATGACTTCGTTACGTAAATTATCGAAAACTTTCATATCAAAAGGACGTTCTGTTCCACACATATTACGAGTGCAGCAATTGGTATCCTCTACGGCGTAATATATATTTTGACCGAGCGCATTTTTTATTGAGAATTTATTATTATTATTGGTGAAGGCTTCCACTAATTCGACTTTTTGTTGAATCAAAAACTTGTCGATCATTGTAAGGTGCTCCAAGCCGCGTGGAATACTCAGCAAGTCGCCTGAAAATATATTAACATGAGTCATTTGTTAAATTAATGATCAATTAGAGACTGTTCAAATATGAATGCTATCGTTCATTGTGATAAATGTTTGTAGAATATTTTACATTATCATAACAACAACATTATTATAGTAAATTAAAAGCTTAATATATCTCCAAGTTGCACGCGAAATCAACCAGCTTCAGTATCATACATACTAATGAAGCCGCAACAACCGGTTACAAATCAGAAATACATGTTTTGAAACAAAATTGTTTGAATGACGTCTGGGAACATTCCTCCCTCATAGCTCCCGGCAAAGAATGATAAGCCGCGGAACTTTAAAAATGATGGGAAAACATGAACTCGGCTGACACGGAGACCTACAGTTATTGAAACAGGTGATGAGGTGCCTCATTGTTCTCGTAAGGAGTGTCACAAGGCGACATAGGTGTCCCCAGACAATGTATCTGAAAACCAGATAGAGAATTTCTGCATTTTCAGTTTTAGGAGGCGTTGCCTTTTCAATGTGCGAGTCAAATGGAGTGCGGTTATCGGATCCGATTACTATCTTCCAGTTGCAAAAGTTCGATTGAAGATATCTTGAGAGGGAAATTAAACAAATCGATGTCGATAAGCTCAGGTCGCATAAATTCAATTCTTTTGACAATGCATCTTTCACATACAATAGCCCGATATTCGGTGGACGTGGGAATGCATGATAGATATGGGGTTATATACTATATCAAAATGATCAGGATGACGAGACGAGTTGAAATCAAGATATCTTGAAAAAACTTGTTACACACGTTCTTTGGGACCGTGAAAGGGTTGCTATTGGAAATGGGGTAAATGGCACCATTACCACGCCCACAGAACGGCGAAAACCGAAACTTAGATATAAATAAAGATATGAAAATAAAATTCGGTACAATGGATCGCATTAGGGAGGGGCATATTTGGATGTAATTTTGGAGAAGTGGGAGTTTTTTGTACATACTCATAAACTACTAAATCTATATCAACCAAGGTCTCTAGAATCGTATACTTCAGGCATTTCCTTATACAATCTTAAAATGGAGGAAACTACGCCCACCTGCTATACAAAGGTTATGTTGAAAATCACTAAAAGTGTGTTAACTCTCTAACGGAAAACGTCAGAAACACTAAATTTTACAGAAGAAATGGAAGAAGGAAGCTGAACTCAGATTAAAACAAGTAAGGAAGGGCTAAGTTCGGGTGTAACTCTCGCAATTTATTGATGTAATTTTATAGATAAGATAAGATAACACAATTCGACCCATATATTCGGTATAAAGTTCAATAGAATAACGAAAATCATCAAAAATAGTATATGGGGACTGAGGTAATTCCTAAACCGATTTCACTCGTTTTCACCACCAAGATACAATGTATCGAAGACTATACGCTCACTTAATTTAATATTACTTATAATTAGGTATATGGGATCTGGGGGAAGTTATGACCCGATTTTTACCATTTCAGGTACAGAGAGAAACTGTTATAAGAAAAAAAATCAGAGAGAATGAATTACATAAAAATATCTGAGGGATTTACCTATATTGTCGGTGAAAAATTACCCTTAGGCACTGAGTTCTTCATGTTCGATATTAGGGGCCTTGAAAAGTCATAGTTCGATTTTGACAATTTTTCCACAAGTGATGTCACAGCTCAAATACAGTATTTGTGTAATGTTTTATTCCGCTATCTTCATTTGTTCCTAATGTATATATGTATTATAAAGTGAACGAATCAAAAGAATTCAAAATTGAGTTATATGGGAAGTAGACGTAGTTGTGAACCGATTTCGCCCATACCAGCCGTGTCATCAGGGTGTCAAGAAAGTGTTATATACCGAATTTCATTGAAATCGGTCGAATAGTTCTTGAGATATGGTTTTTGACCCATATGTGGGCGACGCCACGCCCATTTTTCATTTTGTAAAAAAATCTCAGTGCAGCTTCCTTCTGCCATTTCTTATGTGAAATTTAGTGTTTCTGACGTTTTTCGTTATTGAGTTAACCCACTTTTAGTAATTTTCAACCTAACCTTTGTATGAGAGGTGGGCGTGGTTATGATCCGATTTCTTTCATTTTTGGACTGTATTAGGAAATGGCTAAAATAAACGACTGCAGAAAGTTTGGTTTATATAGCTCTATTGGTTTGCGAGATATGTACAAAAAACCAATTTGGGGCGGGGCCACGCCCACTTTTCCAAAAAAATTACATCCAAATGTGCCCCTCCCTAATGGGATCCTATTTTCCAAATTTCATTTTCATAACTTTATTTATGGCTTATTTATGACACTGTATAGGTTTCGGTTTCCGCCATTTTGTGGGCGTGGCAGTGGACCGATTTTGCCCATTTTCGAAAACAACCTCCTCATGGTGCCAAGGAAAATGTGTTCCAAGTTTCATTAAGATATCTTAATTTTTACTCAAGTTATCACTTGCACGGACAGACGGACAGACGGACAGGCGGACGGACAGACATCCGGATTTCAAATCCACTCGTCATCCTGATCATTTATGTATATATAACCCCCTATCTAACTCTTATATTTCTTGGTGACACAAACAACCGTTATGTGAACAAAACTATTATACTCTGTGCAACAGGTTGCCAGAATGGAGAATGGAGAATACTTTCTTGACACCCTGATGACACGAAATATGGGCGAAATCAGTTCACAACCACGCCCACTTGCCATATAACTAAATTTTGTATTTCATCTGATTCCTTCACTTTATAATATACATATGTACATATATATATATTAGGAACCTATGAAGATAGCGGAATAACACAAATATTATATTTGAGCTGAGGTATCACTTGTGAAAAAATTGTCGAGATCGGACTATAACTTTTCAAGGTCCCTGATACCGAACATGAAGAACTCAGTGCCTAAGGGTAACTTTTCACCGAAAATATCGGTAAATCTCGTAGATATTTTAAGTAATTCAGAGGGCATATTATTAGCCTTTCCTTACTTGTTTAATTGTTCATTTTACATTTGCCGTAACCATATTATTTGAACAAATAATAAGTAGGAACTGCTAAACAACAGATAAGTGAGCGCTGATTAAGAATATGTTTGACAAACAATTGCGGTTTTATAAAAAACCTAAGTTCTTTTGATATAAATAGGCAAATGCAAAGCAAAAATAGTTTTTGACGTCGTAAAAAATAGTTGTTGCAATAATTTCTTCATAGAAAAAAATACGTTTGAATATGTGCTTTGTAAATATAATACAGTGGAACTTCTTTACCTCGAATCACCATAATGCAAAATAAACTTCGAGTTAGAGAGACTTTGAGTTATAGAATTTTCATTAAACATACATTTTTCAAAAAGCTGTAAAATATAGTTTTATACACAGTTTTATTTATTTACTTCGTAAAATTTTTATGTTCATACGTTAAAATATGTATTTTGTAATTTTGTTCGCTGCAGTTTGGTATTGTTTGGATCTTGACGTCTATATCGCATGCCTTAGTTAGATGATTTATGCAATCCATAAGTATAATATTATATTTTTTGTTCGCATCCGTACAATATAGAGGGACTCTTTTGAAATTCTGTCTCGATAGTAAAATTTTATATTTTGTATTATGACCTGACCAAAAAGTTCGATTTATGGAAGGAAATTTTTATGAAATTTAGCTTCTAAACGCTATTGCCAATTCAAGTGTTCGAGTTATGGAGATCTTCGGGTTATAGAAGTTCGAGTTATGGAAGTTCCACTGTAGTTACAATCGATTTATATATGTACACACATACAAATAGAAATGTAGAACTCACCCGCTTTTGGCATTGGTTGCACTACTGGTGGCATTCCCGGTTGTTTAACTATTGGACCTTGTGGACCACCATTATACTGCGATTGTGGTTGGACCATGCCGTTATAAGGTTGCTGTTGACCACCATAAGGAGGTTGTTGGCCGCCGCCATATGGAAGTTGCTGAACACCGTAATTCGTAAGAGCCTGACCGTAGGTCGGCATATAACCGCCCTGCGTCTGTCCTGGCACAAAACCCTTTAAAGCGAAATAAATAATAGTAAAATTATATATGTAATTTTAGAGCTTTTGTTTAATATTATTGCGAAATCGAAGGTGTTATCAAAAATTGTTTCCATTTTTAAGCGTAAGTCATACAGGAAATAAACGAAAAAATTAAGATAAAAACTGTATACTTTTGGTTAAACTAATTTTTATCAGTTGAATTAATATGTATATGTACATACATGTTTCCAAATATAAAATATACTATGTGTAGATTCATGCATGGCTTTTAAATATGTCAAACTACAGTGGAACTTCCATAACTCGAACTTCTATAACTAGATCTCCATAGCTCGAACTTTTGTAATGACAATAGCGTTTGGGAATCAACTTTCATACAACCTTCTTTCCATACCTCAAACTTTCCGAACTCGAACTCTTGAAGAGACAATAGAGTGCCACTTTCATACAAATTTCCTTCCATGAATCGAATTTTTCGACCAGTATATAATACAAAATTGAAAATGTTACTATCTTGGCAGAATTTTAATAAAGGCCCTCTATATCGTATGGAGGCGAACAATAATATCATAATTAAAACTGTGTATGAATCTATAGTTTACAGCTTTTTGAAAAATTGTATGTTTTAAAGAAAATTCTATAATTCTAGTCTCTCTAACTCCAAGTTTTTTTGTGGATTATGTTAGAGAAGTTTCACTGTATTTTGATTCTATTATACATATCAATCCAATGCCGACTAATATACATATGTACGCTAGATGTGATTTGGCGATATTAATTATTTAGGAAATAACAATTATGCCGAATGTGCTAGAACGCGGTTACGCGAGCGCATTCACGGCTTAACTTAGGTTTTTAAGTTTTTTACTGTTTTATAATGCCTTGAATTGTTTATGCGTTAATATGTATAAAATATTCAACAAATAATGGCCACTTTGCAAATCTCGTTGAAAATTTCATATTACGGTATGACTATATATTAGGGCTCTTAAAATTATTCGATTAACCTGAAAACCGATTATTCGAATATCCGGTTTGTAACCGTTCATACGAATATTAACCGGTTAGCACTATTCGGTTAGTCGCAATGTTCCGACTATTCGAATAGTCGTTCTCCTGCGGTTATTCGAATAGTTATACTGTCACTATTCGAATAAATGAATATTGTTTGCAGTCTAAAAGCCTTTGATTTTCCAGATATATGTCCGTATTTTCCAGATATATACAATGTGCGGTATAAATCGGTTGAGAAGTGTTCGGGCAGAAGGGCACGAGCAAAACCGACCACTGACCGACCCAAAAAAACCGGTTCTTCACAGAAAACCGACTACCCACTCGTCGAAGTTTTGCCCCAAAATGCCCCAAAGCCCCAACCACTGACCGCCTACACTGCCACGAGTGTGTCCCAAAAAACCGGTTCCAAAAAGTAACCGGTTACTGCAATACTAGGCATATGCCGCAAAAAACCGAAAAAATTCGGCAGCAAGTGGGTAGGGGTATAGAATAGCGAACTCAAGAAACATACCACGCAGTGTTGTATCAGTCATATTTTACTTTTGCATGTGAAACAACAACAGTTTTGGTATGACAGTAATAAAAAATAGCGAGTTTTTTGTTAGTTTTAATATTTCACTTTTTTCAATAAAAATAAGAAAATTAATGAACTTGCACTATTCGAATAGTCGACAACGAACGGTTAACCGAATAGTCGAAAATGAGCGGTTAATCGAATAGTCGATGACTGACGACTATCCGAATAGTGCAAACCGAATATTATTATTCGAATAATGCCCTATTCGGTTAATTCGGTTAGTCGATTAGTCGAATACCAAGAGCTCTACTATATATGTACCTTTACATTGAAATTTCCATTTCAGAAGTCCGAGACGTTCTTAAGATTGATTGAATTTTATCACCCTTTCAAAAACTTTTTGAGGTAATTTCTGTCCATCACATACTATGAAGGTAGTAGGTAGAGGATTACAATAGCATTACCAAGATAGTCGGGCCTACATAATGGGAGAGGAATCGGATTTTTATCCAGCCAAAAACGATCAACTCGGTATCATTGATTAAATTTATTTTCGGAAAATCGAAAGCTTCAGAAACAACATGTCGCATTCATTCGTCCTCACGTTATAATTGAATATTTCATTGTCAGCGCTCTGAATATCAGAAAGAATTTAAAGGCCACATATTTTTAACGAAATAACCTCAAAAATAAACTTAATAATGGTATTTGCGCATTTGTAACGGGTTTTTTTAAATCATGAATGCTGTCCTGTTTTTTTTTTCGGAAGCTACTGTATGTATAATCTCACAGATCTTCACGCATTTATAATATTAAAATATCTACCAAGATGCATTTAAATATTAAATAATTTATTAATAAACCTGTAAAAAATTACACATTTATAGATACAAAAAATAGCAATAATATCAGATGTTAGAAATTAATATTACTTACATATGCCCCCGGTGCTGAAGGCTGGTGCCCGTTCGCTTGAGGTATGTTAGCTGTTATTCCGCCTGGTGGATATCCAGCTCCAAATCCGGGATTATATCCGCTGTTATTTAAATGACTCATTGGCATTGACATTGTGCGAAATGACTATTAACAAGCAAATCTTTGACAAATGAGGCTTCAATTCTCGCTTATTTAATGAGACACAACCACTTTTTATATCAATAATGGATTTGATATTTTCGAATATTTATGAAAATTTTTTACAAGTCACCAATTACACTAGCGTGTTAACACTGACCTAAGTCGACCTTAACGTATCACAACTGCCCAACAAATGTTCGAAATTTCTAAATATTTTGAAAAGTTGTTTCACTTTAAACAGTGTTGTAGCTCATACCAATTAATCCCCCTAAAGCTCAATCTTCATAGCTCGCGTATGCGAATGCGAAAGCGAAAAAATGCGCTTTTGAATGCGTTGACTGCTGTGTACAAGGTGATACACATACACACTTTTTATTTGCGAGTTTGAAATCGACCTAAATAATATGGACGGCGATTTTAAATTTTTATTGATTTTTATAATCAGTGTACATAGAAAACCTCGAATTAAGCAACGGAAGGAAAATTTAAACTGTCTACCTTGTTTATTAAAACTTCATCACCCCTAATCTTTAAAAATTAATTGAAATATTTGATAAATTTATTAGTAATAAATTAATAAATATTATATTTTCCAAAATACTTATATTGTATCGAAGAAAACGAGCTTAAATAATTAAAACATACAAGATTGTAAGTAACATAATGTTGATTGCTATTGTTAAGAATGTGAAGGTTGCTTTGTTAGCGCATGAAAGTTGAAAATTTTCAACTTCTGTGCGTCTTCGAATCCGAGTTCGAAATTCGGAGCGTTGGTTGCGAAAACATGCGAAAGCTATGTAGCTCATCTCATAAGAACATGTGTATTCAACTCAACTGTCAAACGTTCGCATTCACATTCGCGAGCTATGTAGTAGCTGCTTAACGGGTATTCACTAATCAAAAAATATTTTGTATTTAATAGGGTTTATTTATATTAGGTGGTAACTGTATAATAGCCTAGACAGACGGCAAAGTTAATTCGGATTAACTGTATTGTATTGAATCTTCTTAATCTAGCCTTATGAGAACCTATACTTAATTCATGCAATTGTATAATATATAGAAATACCAAACATATAGAATTCATGATTTATTGCATTTTTTATAATCATTGGTCAAGAAATATCGTCACACGGTTTGAGGCAGATCGACTTCGCTGCGGTCCGAGAGCTACGTGGCTCATGAATATTCTTGTGTCTTGCGAAAATCGATCAACCAAATCGATCATGTTGTGATAGATAGAAAGATATGTTTCCAGTGTTCTAAACGTGCGTGGATCAATATAGCAAAGAACGCCCGTCAACAAACTCAAGGAAGGTTGTACGACGGCAAGTTGCAATTACAACAGACAGCCGAGCAGTTTTCTACTCGCCTTACACTTCTGCTCATGAACATCTCGATATAAGGGAACTTTGGAAATGCATCTCAAACTCACTGCGTACGATGAGGATTGCCGTTTCGCAGTGGAGAGAAAGCAGACTTCCGACCTATCAGCGTTGCGATCGAGGAGCATAGATACCCGAAAAGAGGCCGAAAGGTGTATGAAGAGCGTGAAAAAACTGCCCGACATGGGTAATGCTTAACAATTTTACATTTCTAAGACCGGAGCATTCTGATGTAGAAATTTGAAATTAGAAATTGAGATATTCTGATCACTGATAGCCAGTGTATACTGATTTTATGGATGGAACCCTTTTCCAAACAGCTGAATGACAGTGAAAGTGTGACACCCGATTCACTACCTTCATTGGTTTTAAAGTCGCATTCGAAAGCACGAAATGGAACTACCGCCATGTCAGAATAAGGTATCCCAAAGCTTATACGGCTATGCAAACTGACGTTGGATAATATCCGAAGCGCAGTTTGGTATCAAAAGGGGTTTCAAAGAGGACGATTCTTTATTGTGTGATTTCTTTAACCTGATACTGGAGAAAATAATAAGAGCCGCAGAGCTAAATATACAGGATACAACATTTTTAAAAGTGTAAAGTGTGCGTATGTGGATGATATCGAGATCTTTGATATTAATAACGGCGCTGTTAGTTCTGCTTTCTCCAGGCTTGTCATCAAACAAACAATTGGCACCAAAACCAAACTCTACAAGTCGTTCATTATTCCAGTCATGCTTTATGGTGCAGAAGCGTATATGCTGTCAACATCCGATGAAACGGCACTAGAAGGTGAAAGGTTTTGCAGAAGACAAAATTAATGGCAAGCTATTATTGATTCGGCTATACTCCCGTGGTTATCCATATTGTGAAAGATGTAAAACTATTTTATTGAGATATATATAAATTACGATAGTAACTTTATTTGTTGTTGTTATTGAACTTTGTTGTACTCAGCAATACCAGACAGTTAACGGCAGAAGAACCAAAACAATTTAATTAAGCATTAAAGTGGTCATTTTTTTAGACTGTTTTTAAGTTTTTTTGGTTTTTAATACAAACTTTATATGACGATTATTTAAAAATAATGTACATTTCCGGTAAATCAATTCGTAAAATTCAAGAACTTTGCTTGGCTTTAATCTTTGTAGTTATTGTACATAAATATTTAGTGAATATATACATACGTACATTAAATTTCTTACTAATGATTTTTTTAACTTAGTACGTAAGCTTTTACAAAATTCAAAGATAAATGAAAGAAGCGATCGAAGCGTTTTAATTGACACCAATCATAAACTAATATGTTTGCTATAGTTTAATGCTATTTACTTTGGCTTCGTGACGTACTAGTCATAATTCATATTTGTATCCTAAAAATTAGTGTTTTTTCACATTCGAATGGTTTGCTATTGAGATAAATTTTACATTTAAATTTCTTATGTTTCAAAGAACATGGCATCCTGAAATAAGTAATAAAAATCTTACATTATATTAGATATAAATATTCAATGTTTCATTTTAATACTAGCTAATAAAATAAAATATATGGGCATTTTCGTCATGACAATAGCACACATTTCAACTAAAAAAATTATGAACTAAAATGTTTTTTTTTTATTTGACAGTAGGATTTTTAATAGCTCTTTATTAGCCCTACATTTAGTGTTGAGGTTGATTTTTCAACGTTTTTCATTTTCAAAATAATTGCAAAAAGCCAAGGCATTCGCACGGGACAAAAAATGGAAGTCGTTTTTCCCAGACAAAGATTCAAACGCCGAATTTAGCGAATTGTGAGGCAATTTTCAAATGTTTTTGAATGTAGAACATTGTGCATGGATGCCCTTAAAATTGGTATGAATTTCTCCCAAAACACATTCGCACGGACATTTTTTTCTATCATAATATTTATGTTCATTATGTTGTTATAATACGGAATTATTTAACAACGAGGCCAGTAAAATCGTTTACAAAGTAGTAAATATATTTATTATACTCTCGCAACAAAAGTGGTTAAGAGAGTATTATAGTTTTGTTCACATAACGGTTGTTTTTAAGTCCTAAAACTAAACGAGTTAGATATAGGGTTATATATATCAAAATGATCAGGATGACGCTCAGTTGTTTGTATCACCCAGAAATAAAAGAGTTAGATATGGGGTTATATATATATATAAATTATCAAATGACGAATGAAGTTGAAATCCGGATGTCTGTCCAAGCAAGCGATAACTTGAGTAAAAACTGAGATATCTTAATGTAACTACATATTCCTTGGCACCCTTGGGCAAGGTCCACTGCCACGCCCACAAAATGGCGAAAACAGAAAACACATAAAGTGTCATAACTAAGCCATAAATAAAGTAATAAAGTTATGAAAGTAAAATTTGGTACAAAGGGTCGCATTAGGGAGGGGCACATTTGATTGTAATTTTTTTTTTAAGTGGGCGTGACCCCGCCCCCAAACAGGCTTTTTATATATATCTTGCAAACCAAAAAAACTGTATAAACCAGTCGCACCAGTCGTTTCTTTTAGCCATTTCTTATACAGTCTAAAAATGAAATAAATCGGATAATAACCACGCCCACTACCCATACAAATATTAGGTTGAAAATTACTAAAAGTACCTCTCTAACGAAAAACACCAGAAACACAAATTTTACAGAAGAAATACCAGAAAGAAGCTGCACTCAGATATTTTTACAAAATGGAAAATGGGCGTGGCATCGCCCACTTATGGATCAAAAACCATATCTCAGGAACTACTCGACAGATTTCAATGAAATTCGGTATATATTTTTTTTTAATTGACACCCTGATGACACGTGTGGAAAATGGATGAAATCGGTTCACAACCACGACAACTTCCCATATAACTCAATTTTGAATTCCATCTTATTCCTTCACTTTATAATACAGTGGAACTTCCATAACTCGAACTTTTGTATTGGCAATAGCATTTAGAACTCAAATTTCTTTCCACAACTTAAACTTCATTAATTCGAAGTTCTCCATAACTCGAGCTCTCGAATTGGCAATATAAGGCAAATTTCATACAAATTTCATACAAATTTCCTTCCATAAATCGAACTTTTCGACAAGGGCATAATATAAAATTTAAAATTTTACTTTGGGGGGCAATTTTAAAAGAGTCCTTCTATATCGTATGGAGGTGGACAAAAAATACGATATTATACTTAGGTTAGGTTAGGTTAGGTTTGTAGGCAGATCTCTGCAAAAACAGAAGATCTCACTTAGACAGCCTGACGCTGTCCATTGTGGTACCAATAAAACTCCCTGTGGATCAAAGACCTTTAAGATTCAGCAAAACGCTTGGAATAAGTTACAAATTTCTTAAGACGGCTAATATCGATTCTAGCCAATTCGCTAGGATCGCCGAAAAAGAGCCTTCTGAGGTGTTTCAACCTCAGTCTGGCAAAGCTGGATGATGATACAGCTTTGGCAACTTGCATCTGCCACGATCCCAAGTCTCACCGCATGAGTACCCATTGGACAATGTCCAGTAAGTACACCAATGGACCTTGGAGATGGACCTTGACCAGAGAAAGCAGTTGAAAGGACCGCTTACACTCCACAGAGGGCCAAAAGGACCTCGCCACTGCACAAGTACTAGTAGTTGACCAGCGGAGCTATACAAAGGTTATGTTGAAAATCACTAAAAGTGTGTTAACTCTCTAACGGAAAATGTCAGAAACACTAAATTTTACAGAAGAAATGGCAGAAGGAAGCTGAACTCAGATTTAAAAAAAATGGAAAATACTTTCTTGACACCCTGATGACACGGAATATGGGTGAAATCGGTTCACAACCACGACTACTTTCCTTATAACTCAATTTTGAATTCCATCTGATTCCTTCACTTTATAATGTGTACATACGGAACCAATGAAGATAGCGAAATGAAACTTTACACAAATACTGTATATGATCTGTGGCATCACTTTTTTTCAAAAATTGTCGAAATCGGACCATAACTTTTCAATGCTCCGGATATCGAATACGAAGAACTCAGTGCCTTATGGTAATTTTTCACCGAAAATATCGGTAAATCTCTCAGATATCTCAATTTAAATCAAAGGAAATAAAATTTCGTATGAAGGATCGAACTACGAAAGGGCATATCTGGATGTAATTTTTTTTGGGAAGTGGGCGTGGCCCCGCCTCCTACTAAGTTTTTTGTACATATCTCGCAAACCAATAGAGCTATATAAACCAAACTTTCTGCAGTCGGTTTTTTTAGCCACTTCCTAATACAGTCCAAAAATGAAAGAAATCGGATCATAACCACGCCCACTTCCCATACAAAAGTTAGGTTGAAAATTACTAAAAGTGGGTTAACTCACTAACGAAAAACGTCAGAAACACTAAATTTCACATAAGAAATGGCAGATGGAAGCTGCACTCAGATTTTTTTACAAAATGTAAAATGGGCGTGGCGTCCCCCACTTATGGGTCAAAAACCATATCTCAAGAACTACTCGACCGATTTCAATGAAACTTGGTTTGTAATAGTTTCCTTACATCCCAATGATATGTTGTGAAAATAGGCCAAATCGCTTCACAACCACGCCTACTTCCTATATACCAGAACTTTGAAGACAATCTGAATCGTTTACTTTACAATATATAAAGTAAGCACTAGTGAAGATATCGGTGCAGAACTTTGCACAAATACTATGTTAATAGTGTGGCAGCCTCATTCTAAAATTCGCCGAAATCGGACCATAGGTTTTTAAGGCCCCATATATCGAACACCTCGGTGCTTCTAACCTAATATTATGGTTTCCAACTTTCAATGGACTTTATACAATATATATGACGAATATGTGGGTCAAATTGTGTATTATATAATATAAATAAAGTTAAATACATAAATTGCGAGAGTATAAAATGTTCGGTTACACCCGAACTGAGCCCTTCCTTACTTGTTATATGTATGTATTTACACAAATATGAAATTTGAACGCTATATGTAGTAGTAGGGCCCAGCTGAATAATAAACGAATATATACTTACAATAAGGAAGGTAGCGCCTAAAAGAACAGCTTTCATGCGCACATCCAAATCCATCGGAAAGGTAATACCGAAGAAATCGGCATCGGTGAATATTTCACGTGCTAAACCAGACCATTGTTTTGAAATCTTCCCCACAGACTCACCGGTTAGAGAAACCACCTAATTATAGTAAAAGTATATATAATAATTAACCAATTCCATAATCAAAAGTGTCATTTTACCTTAAATTCTACTTGACTGCACATTGGGAACATGCAAATAGGACCCTCAATGCGTAACACAGTATCGCCAATGTGATTTTTAATACGAAATGAAGGCGAACAGATGGACCATTCTTGTTCGACAGTGCCAATTACATTGCCCGGTGGTGCGGACACTTCCATTCTTTCTAGGCAACAACATGCCGAACAGGCTAATGGACGATACATATGGATGACTTCGTTACGGAAATTATCGAAAACTTTCATATCAAAGGGACGTGCTGTCCCACACATATAACGAGTGCAGCAATCGTTATCCTCTACGGCGTAATAGACTTTCTGACCAAGCGCATTTTTAATTGAGAATTTATTATTGGTTTCGAAGCCGGTGAAGGCTTCCAGTAATTCGACTTTTTGTTGAACCAAAAGCTGGTCAACCATTGTAAGGTGCTCCAAGCCGCGTGGAAGTAAGGTGCTCAGCAAGTCGCCTGAAAATATATTAACATGAGTCATTTGTTAAATTAATGATCAATTAGAGACTGTTCACATATGAATGCTATCGTTCATTGTGATAAATGTTTGTAGAATATATTACATTATCACAACAATGAATTTTTATAATAACATCCCAAAGAATATGGGGTTATATACTATATCAAAATGATCAGGATGACGAGACGAGTTGAAATCAAGATATCTTGAAGAAACTTATTACACATGTTCCTTGTGACCGTGAAAGGGTTGCTATTGGAAATGGGGGAAATCGGACCATTACCACGCCCACAGAACGGCGAAAACCGAAAACATATACAGTGTCATAACTGAGATATAAATAAAGATATGAAAATAAAATTCGGTACAAAGGATCGCATTAGGGAGGGGCATATTTGGATATAATTTTTTTTGGATAAGTGGGAGTTTTTTGTACATACTCATAAACTACTAAGTCTATATCAACCAAGGTCTAGAATCGTATACTTCAGGCATTTCCTTATACAATCTCAAAATGGAGGAAACTACGCCCACCTGCTATACAAAGGTTGTGTTGAAAATCACTAAAAGTGTGTTAACTCTCTAACGGAAAACGTCAGAAACACTAAATTTTACAGAAGAAATGGCAGAAGGAAGCTGAACTCAGATTAAAAAAAAATGGAAAATACTTTCTTGACACCCTGATGACATGGAATATGGGCGAAATCGGTTCACAACCACGCCCACTTGTCATATAACTAAATTTTGTATTCCATCTGATTCCTTCACTTTATAATATACATATGAACATATATATTAGGAACCAATGAAGATAGCGGAATAACACAAATATTGTATTTAACATGAGCTATCACTTGTGGAAAAATTGTCACTTGTGGAACTTTTCAAGGTGCCTGAAACCGAACATAAATAACTCAGTGCCTAAGAGTAATTTTTCACCGAAAATATCGGAAAATCTCTTAGATTATCAGGGCATTAGATTCAGAGGGCATCTTATTAGACTTTCCTTACTTGTTTAATTGTTCATTGTAATTGGTTCCACATATTCGACATATATATCGTATAAAGCCCGTTGAAAGTTGGAAACCCTAATATTAGGTTAAATGCACCGAGGTCCTCATGTACGATATATAGAGGCCTTGAAAACCTATGGTCCGATTTCGGCGATTTTTAGAAAGGGGCTGCCACACACTTAAATGCAGTATTTATGCAAACCTCTGTTCCGATATCTTCACTAGTACAAACTTTATATATTGTAAAGTAAACTATTCAGACCGACTTCAGAGTTCTGGTGTATGGGAAGTAGGCGTTGTTGTGAACCGATTTAGACTATTTTCACAACATATCATTGGGAAGGTTGGAAGATATTATGAACCGAATTGAACCACGCCCATTTAAAATTTAGTATACCATTTTGAGTGCACCTCTTATGCACCTTCTTTGTAATAAAATTTTAGGTTTCTGTTGGTTTTCCTTACTGAATTAAAGCAATTTTAGTAGTTTCCAACATAACCTTTGTATGGGAGGTGGGCGTGGTTATAATCCGATTTCCCCCATTTTTGGACTGTATTAGGTAGTACCTAAAAGAAACGATTCTAGAAAGTTTCCTTGATATAGCTTTAGTAGTTTGCGAGATATGTACAAAAAACTTAGTAGGAGGCGGAACCACGCCGACTTCCCCTAAAAAATTACATCCACATATGCCCCTTCATAGTGCGATCCCTCATACCAAATCTTAGTTATGGCACTTTATGTGTTTTCGGTTTTCGACATTTTGTGGGCGTGGCAGTGGTCCGATTACGCCCATTTTCGAGCTTAACCTTCTTATGGTGCCAGAAAATACGTCTTCCAAGTTTTATCAAGATATCTCAATTTTTACTCAAGCTACAGCTTGCACAGACGGACGGACGGACAGACAGTCATCCGGATTTGAACTTTTCTCGTGACCCTGATCATTTTGATATATATAACCCTACTAGCAGACCCGACCACACGTTTTTGTGGCTAAGGGTATACATTAAATTAGTAAATTTTTCAATATAGTAAAAAAAATTCTTACGCATAAAGAAGAAAACGTTATAGCCGGTATATTGATTGATATACATTATTGTGGATCTGTATTAAACGTAAATCATCATAGTTTGTTAAACTTAATTTTTTTTTAATCGTATATTGAAATGAGTTTGTAACAAATGAGCAAATTTTATAGTTGGCTCAATCTTGGCTTCGATGACGATATTGATTACCTTAATCACAGCCAGTTTTGTTCTATTGCAAAGTCGAGGTTAATTTATGTTACGAAGCATGATGACAACTCACACTAATTCTAATTGCAAAGTGAATGTTGATAGTTCAGGCAATTTTAAATAGTCTGTGGGAGAATTGACTACGTCATATTGGTTTGTAGCTGTGTCAACTCTCCTGGAAAAATTATAAATTATCACATTGAGATCATTGACATCTTTGTTTTTTACCACCAAAATAGGTCATTCAATCAGCCATTTATGGTTATCATATTGTGATTATTTATAGCCTATGACCATTTCTAGGTTATCATCTATCACCATACCAAATTTCATCAAAATCCGTTCAGCCGTTTAGGCGTGAAAGAGTAACAGACAGACAGAGTTACTTTCGCATTTATAATATTAATATGGATATTTAACTCCTTTAGTTTTAGGACTTACAACCAACCGTTATGTGGACAAATCGTAGCAACTTTGTTGCGAGAGTATAATAGTTTTTGACGTCGTAAAAAAGTTGTAATAATTTCTTCATAGAAAAAAATACGTTTGAATATGTGCTTTGTAAATAAAATAGTAACAATCGATTTATATATGTACACACATACAAATAGAAATGTAGAACTCACCCGCTTTTGGCATTGGTTGCACTATTGGTGGCATTCCCGGTTGTTTAACTATTGGACCTTGTGGACCACCATTATACTGCGGTTGTGGTTGGACCATGCCGTTATAAGGTGTCTGTTGACCACCATAAGGAGGTTGTTGGCCGCCGCCATATGGAAGTTGCTGAACACCGTAATTCGTAAGAGCCTCACCGTAGGTCGGCATATAACCGCCTTGCGCCTGTTCTGGCACAAAACCCTTTAAAGTGAAATAAACATTAATAGTAAAATAATTTATGTAATTTTAGAGCTTTTGTTTAATATTATTGCGAAATCGAGGGTTTTATCCAAAATTATTTACACTTTTAAGCGTTAATCATACAGGAAATAAACGAAAAAATTAATATAAAAACTGTATAGTTTTGGTTAAACTAATTCTTATCAGTTGAAGTAATATATCGAGCCTTTACCGCCATTTTAGCGTAAGCGACAAAAACCAAACTTTACAGAAGAAGGTTTTTTTTAAATACTTCAAACCATTAATGTGGTAGTAATTTAAAATTTCTCATACATTAATGCGTTTCAGACATTTACATATCGCTCATTTACTTGAATAGTGTCACAACTCAAAAAAGTCGATTTTTAAGGAGAGCGATTTAAAGTTTTCAATTGTCTCTTATTTAGCAAATATAGAAAACTGCCATTAGTTTATTGACAAATCTAGTGGCCTGTAATATATTGAATACAATGTTGAGCAGAAATGGACCAAATAGAGTGTACTAATGCTTTTTCTTGGGCATAAATGTGACCCATTTTGAATTATGTCGTTATTTGTGAAAAATATAAATCAATTTCGCCGTCATAAGTCAAATGTGTCGTTTTTGCTGAAAAAAAGCAATATGAAAAATTTAATTAATTTTCACCAATATCGTTGTAATACAAAATATGTCGTTCTTTCTGAAAAGAAAACCAACTTCACGCTATGACAATATGTGTTGTGACACAAAATATGTCGTTGTTTCGTAAAAAAAGTATAACTAATTCTGGCACAACTGAGAAGTGTCGTTATTGTGGTTAAAAAATATTGCAACATAACAAGTTTAATAACGGCACATTCTTATTTTATCGCTTATTTTTCTGCGCATCGGAATGAAATTTTTATACAATATGGACGATGAAATTGCGCACATTTCTGCAGTCGTGTTTTTTGAGTTGTGACACTATTCAAGTAAATGAGCGATATATAATTGAAAAAAAAAATTTTAAATTAATGGTTTAAAGTATTTAAAAAAAACCTTCTCCTGTAAAGTTTGGTTTTTGTCGCTTAAGCTAAAATGGCGGTAAAGGCTCGATATGTACATATGTACATGTTTCTAAATATAAAATAAACTATGTGTAGATTCATGCATGGCTTTTAAATATGTCAAACTACAGTGGAACTTCCATAACTCGAACTTCTATAACTAGATCTCCATAACTCGAATTTTTGAATTGGCAATAGAAGTAAAATTCCATACAAATTTCCTTCCATGAATCGAATTTTTCGACCAGGATATAATACATAATTTAAAATGTTACCATCTTGGCAGAATTTTAAAAAAGGCCCTCTATATCGTATGGAGGGAACAATAATATCATATTTATACCCTTATAGATTGTATAAATCATGTAACAAAGGCATGGGATGCTGGTTCCCAGGTAGACGTAATTATCTACAACTTCAAAGTTATGACGTGTCAACAGTGACTTCAATAACAATGTCAGCCTGGAAATCCAACGCAGAATCACTCTTGCCAACAGGTACTACTATGGACTAAGAAGGCAATTGAAAAGTAAAGTCCTCTCTCGACGAACAAAAACCGAACTCTACAAGTCTCTCATCATTCCCGTCCTACTTTACGGTGCAGAAGCGTGGACGATGTCAACATCCGAAGAGACGGCACTAGGAGTTTTCGAGAGAAAGGTTTTGCGGAAGATTTATGGTCCCTTAAGAATTGGCAACGGCAGACGATGGAACGATGAGCTGTATGTGTTATTCGACGACATAGACAAAGTCCAGCGAATAAAAAAACAGCGGCTACGCTAGCTAGGTCATGTTGTCCGAATGGATGAAAGTGCTCCAGCTCTGAAAGTATTCGATGCAGTACCCGCTGGTGGAAGCAGAGGAAGAGGGAGACCTCCACTCCGATGGAAGGACCAGGTGGAGAGGTACCTGACTTCGCTTGGAATAACCAATTGGCGCCAAACTGCCAGAAGGAGGGATGTTTTGGACTCGGCTATAACCGCGTAAGCGGTGTCTACGCCAGTCAAGAAAAAGAAGAAAGGCATGGGATACAGACGTCAAGAGCCAACAAAAGCAAACTGAATGACACAAAATTACAGAATATACGTTTTAACGTATTTAAATAAAATGTTATGCGAAGTACATAATTAAAACTGTGTATGAATCTATAGTTTACAGCTTTTTATACTCTCGCAACAACAAAGTTGCTAGAGAGTATTATAGTTTTGTTCACATAACGGTTGTTTGTAACACCCAAAACTAAACGAGTTAGATATAGAGTCATATATACCAAAGTGATCAGGGTGACGAGTAGATTTGAAATCCGAATGTCTGTCCGTCCGTCCGTCTGTCCGTCTGTCCGTCTGTGCAAGCTGTAACTTGAGTAAAAATTAAGATATCTTGACGAAACTTGGCACAAATATTCCTGGACACCATAAGAAGATCGAGTTCGAAAATGGGCAGAATCGGACCATTGCCACGCCCACAAAATGGCGAAAACCGAAAACACATAAAGTGCCATAACTAAGCCATAAATAAAGTTATTAAAGTAAAATTTGGAATAGAGGATCGCACTAGGAAGGGGCATATTTGGATGTAATTTTTTTGAGAAAGTGGGCGTGGCCCCGCCCCCAAATCGGTTATTTGTATATAACTCGCAAACCAATAAAGCTATATAAACGAAACTTTCTGCAGTCAGTTCTCTTACGTACCCCACCACACACCATGAAAATAGTTGAAATCGGATAATAACCACGCCCACCTCTCATACAAAGGTTAGGTTGAAACTTACTAAAAGTGAGTTAACTCAGTAACGAAAAACGCCAGAAACACTAAATTTCACATAAGAAATGGCAGATAGAAGCTGCACTCAGATTTTTTTACAAAATGGAAAATGGGCGTGGCATCGCCCACTTATGGGTCAAAAACCATATCTCAGGAACTACTCGACCGATTTCAATGAAACTTGGTTTGTAATAGTTTCCTTACATCCCAATGATATGTTGTGAAAATAGGCCAAATCGCTTCACAACCACGCCTACTTCCTATATACCAGAACTTTGAACACGATCTGAATCGTTAGCTTTACAATATATAAAGGTAGCAGTAGTGAAGATATCGATGCAGAACTTTGCACAAATACTACCTTTATAGTGTGGAAGCCCCATTCTAAAAATCGCCGAAATCGGACCATAGGTTTTCAAGGCCCCATGTATCGAACATGAGGACCTCGGTGCTTCTAACCTAATATTAGGGTTTCCAACTTTCAATGGACTTTATACAATATATATGATGATTATGTGGGTCAAATTGTGTATTATATTAATAAAGTTAAATAAATAAATTGCGAGAGTATAAAATGTTCGGTTACACCCGAACTTAGCCTTTCCTTACTTGTTGAAAATTTTTTTGTTTTAAAGAAAATTCTATAAATCAAAGTCTCTTTAACCCTAAGTTTTTTTATGGAGGATTATGGTGATTCGAGTTAGAGAAGTTCCACTGTATTTTGGTTCTATTATACATACTAAAATCCAATGCCGACTAATATACATATGTACGTTAGATGTGATTTGGCAATATCAATTATTTAGGAAATAACAATTACACCGAATGTGCGTTCTTGTAAATGTCTGCGGTTACGCGAGAGCATTCACGGCTTAACTTAGGTTTTTTTTAAGATTTTTTACTGTTTTATAATGCCTTGAATTGTTTATGCGTTAATATGTATAAAATATTCAACAAATAATGGCTACTTTAAAAATCATGTTGAAAATTTCATGTTACGGTATAACAATATATGTACCTTTACATTGAAATTTCCATTTCAGAAGTCTGAGACGTTCTTAAGATTGATTGAATTTTATCACACTTCCAAAAACTTTTTGAGGTAATTTCTGTCCATCACATACTATGAAGGTAGTAGGTAGAGAATTACAATAACATTACCAAGATAATCGGGCCTAATGGGAAAGGAATCGGATTTTTATCCAGCCAAAAACGGTCAACTTGGTATCATTGATTAAATTAATTTTCGGAATATCAAAAGCTTCAGAAACAACATGTCGCATTCATTCGTCCTCACGTTATAATTGAATATTTCATTGTCAGCACTCTGAATATCAGAAAGAATTTAAAGGCCACATATAACGAAATAACCTCAAAAATAAACTTTATAATGGTATTTACGCATTTCTAACGGGTTTTTTAAAATCATGAATGCTGTCCTGTTTTTTTTTTTGGAAGCTACTGTATGTATAATCTCACAGCACTATTCTTCTTGATCTTCACGCATTTATATTATAATACTAAAATATCTACCAAGATGCATTTAAATATTAAATAACTTATTAATAAACCTGTAAAAAATTCCACATTTATAGATACAAAAAATAGCAATAAAATCAGATGTTAGAAATTAGTGTTACTTACATATGCCCCCGGTGCTGAAGGCTGGTGTCCGTTCGCTTGAGGTATGTTAGCTGTTATTCCGCCTGGTGGATATCCAGCTCCAAATCCGGGATTGTATCCGCTGTTATTTAAATTACTCATTGGCATTGACATTGTGCGAAAAGACGATTAACAAGCAAATCTTTGACAAATGAGGCTTTTATTCTCGCTTATTTAATGAGATACAACCACTTCTTATACCAAAAATGGGATTGGTATTTTCGAATATTTATGCCAACTTTTTACAAGTCACCAATGACACTAGCGTTCTAACACTGACCTAAGTAGACCTTAACGTAACACAACTGTCCAACAAATGTTCAAAATTTCTAAATATTTTGAAAAGTTGTTTTACTTTAAACAGTGTTGTAGCTCATACCAATTAGTCCCCCCAACGGGTATTCACTACTCAAAATATATTTTGTATTTAATTTTTGGTTAATTATATTAGGTGGTAACTGTATAATAGCCTAAACAGACGGCAAAGTTAATTCGGATTAACTATAACGTTATATTCAAATCTCTTAATCTAGCCTTATGAGATACTATACTTACTTCTATGCACTACTATACTATACTATACTTAATTCATGCAGTTGTATAATATATAGAAATACCAAACATATAGAATTCATGATTTATTGCATTTTTTATTATCATTCGTCAAGTGTTTGCATAAGTAGCAACATTATATATATTTCAAAATATTTGCAATATAAGTGTAAATTTAGTCTTATTATATATATTGTAATTGTAAATACTAAAAAAATATATTGTCAAATGGTGTAAAAAGGCTTTCTCGGTGTCATCTTTTTTGCGTAAGTGAGTTTGTAAGTACTTTGTTAGCATTAAATTGATGAAAAGCATAAAAAGTGTACGCTTTATGGAAGAAATAAATGTTAATGTGCGCGTTGAGTATAAGTATT
The DNA here is from genome assembly GCA_031772095.1 of Zeugodacus tau. Taxonomy (NCBI): domain Eukaryota; kingdom Metazoa; phylum Arthropoda; class Insecta; order Diptera; family Tephritidae; genus Zeugodacus; species Zeugodacus tau. The sequence continues at coordinate 43,092,607 of CM062653.1, forward strand.
TTTTATAAGTCCTTTATGTTGAAGCAATATTTGCTATACTGGCTAAGCTCAAATGATCATTTTAGCATATTTCTAATACTCAAAATGCACCATGTCCTGGAAAATAATAGAAACATAAAAATTAATAAGCCCATCGGAATTTGGAAAGACTCAAATTACAATAAGAAAAGTTGCTGCCAAAATAACTGCTTTCATTCGCACGTCTAATTCAATTGGAAATTGAACCCCAAAATAATCGGCATCAGTGAACAATTCCTTATTAATACCGGTCCATTGCTTTGAAATCTTTCCAATCTTATCTCCATTCATTGCAAAAATCTAGAGAAAAAAATTATTAGTCAATCTTGATATATTATTGCTGTTAAATATTTATGATTAAGTGATTTAAAAATCTGAAATTCCTTACATCAAACTCCACATTAGTACAGCATTTGAAAGTACAGCGCGGTCCACGTACACGTAAAACAGTTTCACCATAAGCATTTTTTATTAAATACAAGGGGCGCAACAATGACCACTCTTGCTCCACACTACCAATAACTGAACCGGGCGGTGATGATACCTCTAATGTCTGCAAACAACATGGAAAGCAACAAGATTCACAACGCAATGGTCTATATATATGCAGCACTTCATTCTGAAAGTTATCAAGAATTTGTATATCGAAAGGTCGACAAGAACCGCACAAGTTTCTAGTCAAGCAGTGTGTATCTTCCACAGCTAAATAGACATTCTCGCCAACAGAATTCTTTATTTTTGATTTGTTTTTCATTTCACAGCCAAAAAATACTTCAACCAAATCCACTTGTTGCTTTATAAGCAACTGATCCACGGCTGTTAGATATTCTAATCCAGTTGGGCAGTTGGGTATGCCAATAGGAATACTCATCCAAGGTTCTATTGGTATGGAAACCATGAAGTGTTTAGAAGATACTTCATCCAAAAAAATCATTATTAAAACAAATTACCTGCTGGGTACATTGTAGCTCTTGGTTGCCTAACGATTGGTGGAGCATCTTGTGGTACGCCTTCATAGTCCCGATTTTTTTGCATTGCGAACGTTAATTATACTTTTTTGATGTGAATGAAGTAATCGTAAGCACTTTGAAAATTACTAGTGTTGGGTGTCCGGCATTCGCAAGGCTTGGTAGGGGTTTTAAAATTCCTCTAACCAAAATCTTTACTTTTATTTTATAACAATTTCAATTGCACTTCTTTAGCTCTATTTTTGATAAATCTTAAAACATTTCTATTAAATTAAAACAACTAAATAAAAAATGCGTAACAGACACTCCTTAAACAAAAAAGGAAAATTAAACCACAACAACAATCCAATTGCCAATATGAATGATAGAAAATGTTGATAAAAACATAAATTAAATATGTACGGGTGTATTGGAAAGGGAATATATTTTTGTTTTGTTAAAATCGTTTTTAACTGCAATAAGTAATGTTAGATGCTCAGTTGCATAATAAATAATTATTATATACACAAAATTGTGTTATTTTTTTTTTATTTATAATGAAAATGCAATAGTTTTCGTAAATTTTTGTGAATATATTAGATACTTATAATGCAACCCTGTGTTTAGATTTTTTGCCGGTTCAACTACTTCAATCTTTATTTTACTTTTACTACTTCTACAATGTGAGTGACGCTAAATTTTTTTTCTTATATTATAAGTAAATAAATATAGAAATATCCTTAATTGTAAAAAAAAAAAAATAATATTTGAATAAGTTATACAATCAGAGAAGCATATTTTCAATGAAAACAGTAAAAGTTGTTTCGAAAACAGAGAGTTTAATTTTGTTATTATTCCCTTATTTGCTTCCGTCATCAAATTACTAGTGCCCTCTCGTTTTTCCTTCAATGTATAAAAAACAATTTTAACTGATAAGTTGTTATTGCGTGAAATAAGCCGGTATCAATCAAAAACTTTATCAATAACATACGCAAGAGTACTATGTATGCACGTATATAGTGTCCGCATAAGCCCATTCAATTTGATACCACTCTATCGTAGTTAATAAAAAGTGTATGCGTGGCTTGTGTATGTACGTGCCGATACTCCTACTAATTGATATCTTCAGATTTCAGATGCTACCACGTACAATGTTGCCGAAACTTTGTATTCTTATACTGTGTTCAGTACTAACAGCGGGCAGCAAATACGAGGAAAGTGGGTCGTGCCATTCCTTTGCAGGTGGCTCTGTTTATCCTTCTGAAGGACCTCGTGGCGACCACAAGCTGCAAACCACTAAAGCCGTCAGTAAGTATTCATTCATAAAATTCTCTGTGATAAATTGCATTGCTTATACATATATTCTTTTTGTAGTATCCAAACCAGCTCCAACGTTTGAAGGTACCGCTGTTGTCAAAGGAGAATTTGTCAAATTATCCCTTTCCCAATATCATGGAAAATATTTAGTACTCCTTTTTTACCCACTTGACTTGTAAGTTGTAATTTATTTTCACCAGTTCAACCAATTTCTTGAATACTTTGTTTTTATTTTAGCACCTTTGTGTGTCCCACCGAAATTATAGCGTTCTCCGATCGCATCGAAGAATTCCGTAAAATAAATGCAGAAGTCGTGGCAATCAGTGTAGATTCGCATTTTACCCATTTGGCTTGGATTAACACACCACGAAAGGAGGGTGGTCTTGGATATGTAAAAATTCCCTTGCTTTCTGATTTGACACATAAGATTAGCAGGGATTATGGAGTTTATTTGGAAGACTTAGGTCATACACTACGTGGTCTATTTATCATTGATCATCGTGGAATTTTGCGACAAATAACTATGAATGACTTGCCGGTGGGACGTTCAGTAGATGAGACGATTCGTTTAGTGCAAGCATTCCAATATACCGACACACATGGAGAAGTTTGTCCAGCTGGCTGGAAGCCCGGCGCAGAGACAGTAATAAAATAAACAAGCACATTTTCTCATTTACAAACTAACATATTTTGTATTTTCAGATTGTACCAAATCCCAAAGAGAAAACAAAATATTTTGAGAAGATTAATAAAATTCCATAATTTCGCTCCATTTTATTTCCAAAATTTATATTTTGATATCAAAATAAATATGTTTCCAATTTTAACTACCGTCGTTTTGAACTTTTACTACTACTTCCTCCGCTTTTAGCACCTTCTCCTCTTTTACGTTTGTTCAACGGATTCCTGGGATCATACGCATCGTACCAATCGTCGCCCTTCGTGGATGCATCTTTTGCTAAAATGGGTGCCGCTTCTTCGAACTTCAATGTGTGCGCCAACCAATCGTCTCCTTGAATTTCTTTTTCTACAATTCCATCATCTAGAGACTCAGTGGCAGCGGCTTCATTTGTTTCACTTTGCTTTTGTTTGAGTGCATCTAATTTATTTCGAAATTTCGATAGTAAACTTAAAGTAAAGTCCTCTCGACTAGCCCCTTTTTTGGGTATTTTCGTCTTTAAGCCACTGTATTTTACTTTTTCATCGACAAAATTTTTTATGAATTCATTATTTTCAGCGGCATTAGCATTGACTTCGTCAGTTTTGCTCTTCTCAGTTTTTTTATCACCCAGATTTTCTCTTTGACGTTTTTCTGTTTGATATTGTTTTTTCAGGTTTTGAATTTCTTGTCGAATTTCATTCCTAAAAAGTGACATTAATTATTTTTCAAAAAATGTTCAGGAAATATAGTTTTAATTTACCTCTTTTTTTCGCTTTTTATTTTACGTTCCTGCTCCTGTGTCAAAAGTACATCTTCATCAGAATCAGACAATTCCTCTTTAATTTCAATTGTCTCCGTTTTTATTAATTTTTTAGACTCATTCGTTTTTATTTGCAATTTATCTTTGATGCGCTGGCGACGCTCTTCCATATCGTCATCATCCAACGGTTCCTTTTTGACAAGAGCTAATCTCCGTTCTTCTTCTAACTCCTCTTCATCGTCTGATCTAGTGTTGCTACCTTCGATACGTAAGGCATCTTTGCTAAGTTTGGGATCGTCTACAACGTCGTGCATTGATTTTGCTTTGCCCGCATTTTTTTGTACAAATTGATTAGTTTCTTCTTCATCTTCTTCAGCCTCTTCACCAAAGGAAAGCAAACCAAAGTTTCTGTAAAGGAAACCATTTGTAAAGAAGTCATTTATATTTATTATGGTATTTAATTACTTGACTCCCTTTTCGCGTTTTTTTGTCTTTTCTCTTTTGGTCTCTTTTGCTATTTTTCGAGGTACTATATCTTCAAAGGGATTACTTAATATTTCGGCACGCAATATTTTTTGAGGATACATGGGGCGTTCATTGTGATCCACTAAACCCTCCTCCAGTTTCAGCATATTGTATAAAGTATCTCCCGTCACTTTGCCGAAAAGCGTGTTCTTGTTTTGAAGCTCTGGTGTAGCGGCCAAGGTGAAGAAAAACTGTGAGCCATTATCATCCTTATCGGCATTCGCCATTCCAACAAGTCCACGTCGCGCATAACGTAGACGTGAATGAAATTCATCCTTAAATGTATGACCGTAAATAGATTCTCCACCAGTTCCATCGCTATTGGGATCGCCCCCTTGTACGATAAAACCTTTAACAACGCGATGAAAAATGGTGCCATTGTAGTATCCTTCCATGCATAGCTGTATAAAATTGCGGCATGCTTTTGGACATTCTCGAGACCAGAGTTCTATATCTATATCACCGACGGTAGTCTTGAGGAGAACCTGAAACGAAATCTTATAATTTTACTGTTATTTTGTTAAAAAATAGCTAACCTTTCCCGAAGTCGGCGGTTCCTGTATGTAAATGTTGCTCATCCTACTATTATTTGTTTACAAATTGATATTCTATTATTTATTATTTAGTTCTGATAAATATTAAGAAATTCACAATAGAAATTGGCAAATTCACAAATAAACTCAGTATTATATTCCGACATTTAAGGTGTCTACAGAGTTTGACATTTTTGTCAGAAATTATTTAATTGAGAATAAAGAATTTCATAATTTTATATTAAATTCATTTTAAATTAACAAATTTTGGAAAAGTTCTATAGATTTCAACAAAATGTTCTTAGGTCTATTATTTGTCTAATAAATTTTTTTTAAATTCTTTGTTGAAAAATTAAAAACCAAAAAAATGAAAAATTTATAAAACCAAGAAAATTATAACGCAAATTGCTTGACATATCTCTTTGCACAGACTTTGGTGGTATAAATCCATACAACTCTGCATTTGTAATCAGCTGCTTATAAACAAAACAACTTGGTTTGAATTAACTTTTTAATATTTAATATTTCCTTAACTTACGAAATTCTTGTCCACAGAAAGGATTCTAGAATATACTCCGTCTGTTTTTCGTGTTACAGTTCGTGTAGTAATCTCTTTTGAGTAATGTCTGACGAGGCCAAAGAAGGTGAAGAATTTACATTGGAAGCAGATTCTGAACTGCGTTTTGAAATAGAAGACAAGGATGCGAAAGTTTACGTTACGGTAAATTTAATAATAAAATTATAAAAATAAACATCGATATTTAGTGTTTAATTTTAGCTCATTTCTGGTTTTGCCGAAATGTTCGGTACAGAATTGGTAAAGAAGAAAAAATATGAGTTTCTAACAGGCGCGAAAGTGGCAATTTTTACCTATCATGGTTGCGTGTTAAATGTAAATGGCAAAACTGATGTTAGTTACATTTCAAAAGAGACTCCAATGGTACAATACTTAAATTGTCATGCCGCAATGGAGCAAATGCGTGCCAGTGCCGAGGAAAAGGATGAACGCGGACCGATCGCAATGATTGTTGGACCCTTAGATGTAGGGAAAAGTACGTTGAGTCGCATATTTCTTAACTATGCTGTACGGCTGGGTAGACGTCCGCTATACGTTGATATTGACGTTGGACAAGGATCTATTTCTATACCGGGTACCATAGCTTCCATACTAATTGAACGACCTGCCAGTATTGAAGAGGGCTTTTCTCAGACGGCGCCTTTAGTATATCACTTTGGTCATAAAGGCCCTGGCAGCAATAATGTACTATATAAAGCCTCAGTATCGAAGCTGGCAGAAGTAACGCTGGAATCAATGAATGTCAACAAGAGAAGTAAGTAAATTTGTCTCTTTGTGGCAGTAATATATGTAAATGCGTATGTTTATAGCGAAACATTCCGGAATGATAATAAACACATGTGGATGGGTAAAGGGTGACGGCTACGCTCACTTATTACACACAGCACAGGCCTTCGAAGTCAATGCGATATTTGTATTGGATCAGGAACGTTTGTATAATGAGCTTTTGAGAGATATGCCTTCATTTGTACGCGTTGTTTTGTTGCCAAAAAGTGGTGGTGTGGTAGAACGGAGCCGCGATTTGCGATCTGAACAACGCGATCTACGTATTAAAGAGTACTTTTATGGTCATCGTACTCCTTTCTATCCGTTCTCGTTTGAAGTAAAGTTTCAAGATTTGAAGTTGTACAAAATTGGTGCTCCACCGCTGCCGGATTCCTGTATGCCGATTGGAATGAAAGCGGAAGACAATAAAACAAAAGTTGTGGCGGTAACTCCAAGTCCCTCGTTACTACATCATATCTTATCGATTAGTTTTGCTGAAACGACTGATGAGGATGTGATTGGGACTAATGTGGCCGGTTTTGTTTGCGTGTAAGTAATAAAATAAATATAACTAAATAAAGTAGTAACAAATTTGAAATTTTTAATAATTTTAGTACTGATGTGGATATGGACAGACAGACTGTTACTGTACTATCACCACAACCGAGACCACTGCCTAATAACGTGATGTTATTATCCGAATTGCAATTTATGGACATTGTGTGAAAGCATTACATATCTATATATGCCAATTGTTCTATTTTAGACATAAATAAAATGTATATTTTTTCATTCAAATAAAAAAGGCATATTTTTATTCATAAGTTTACTTTCAGTTCTTTAAAGTTCAAGAAAATTGCATATCTAATTCGTGAAGGGTTCCATATTTTGTTTTATGAAAGCTTAACTTGTATATTTATGAAGTGGGTGGCTTTTGTACTTTAGCAAGTTCAGCTTTGAACTTAGCTATGGTCTCTCGTGCTAATTTTAATTTGTCCTTCAGTGAGTTTATTTCACTTTTTACTTTTCCTTTTACATCAATAATGTTTTCCAATGTCTTCTCTTTTTTCGTTTCAACTGAAAATGTATTCAAATTAAACATTTGTTATACTTTTAATAAATAGAGTTTATAACACTTACAATCGGTATCATGGGTGTATGATCCACTCGTTAGCGGCTGTACATTCATGAGAAAATGTTGCATTAACTGTGTGGGCTCTTGGAAAACGATTTCCTCATAGGACTCGGATACCAAATGCACATTAGCGGCACCCATTCGTTTAGTATTGTCCAAATTTGTACTTGAAAGCTCTCCATCAACCACTGGACTTTGGAAGAGCTTCAATATATGGTAACAAGTTACCGGTCTTTCGGTCGGATCGTGAAAATATATTTTGATGACTACTTCAAATTCACCCCAACCCGTTTCGGTAATTTCATATGGTGGCTTCGTTACAATTCTATTTGGATTGGCATAACTTTCGTGTAATTTAAAGTGCACCTTTTTTACATAAACAGACATATCTTCATTGTGATACGGTTTTACATATACTTTCCACTGATGTGTATGTCCATCCTCGTTCTTTTTGCCAAAGGATCTTGCAATATTTCCATATACAATAGGCTTAACTATTACCAAGCCTTTTACACGCCCACCCGAATCTGGACCAAAATCTGTGGGTATATTGAGGCTGTTCATGTTTACAATGTGCCTTAATTAACCTTTTCACATACAATTTAAGGTTTTTGTTTTTAATCGTGAAAAAAATTAAGAAATATTTCGCGAAAGGTTGTCAAACTACTAAACAAAACAAAATTGATGTATAAACAAACACATGAAATACGATTACAATCATTAACCACCCTGTGTTGCGATGCTACCAATTTATAATTTAGCTTTTATTACATAAATTATTCCTAGATATGAAGAATATTTGGCTTAACCAAATATTATAATAACGTATAAACAACAACATGAACAACATAGTAAACTTTTAATAAACATTTGATTGTAGTTTTTCTACAAATTTAATACATTTAAATAAAAAATAAACTCACATTTCTGATGCAACCCTGTAGTGCAATGCTGCCAACGTCAAACGCTTCTTTCCTATTGCCTCGTACAATTTTTCTTATTGGAATGTCAAATTAAACAAGAGAGCTTATAGAAGAGATCATTAACTCTTGGATTCAAATTCGATTCGAACGTGGAGTTGTCAAGTTGTGAAGAATATTATTCGACTGCTGCGGTGTGACGGTTTTGTTTTATTTATTGTATTATATTGTAAGAAAAGAATTCTATAAAAATTTAAGAATACATTTGAAAAGAGGTATAATTCTACGCCTACTTTATTTGCGTACATTACGCTGAAAAAGTTTCGGTGCGTGAGTGCTGTAAATTGTGCTGGTGTGTCAAGCTAGCGCTCCGCTGGGCAGCAGAAGTAAATTTCACTGCCAACAGCTTAAAGGAATTAAAAAGTGGTGTATCAAGTGGACGCCTAACAAGTGCAACATATTTCCATGCATTCATAAATGCACTAAATGAATTCTAGCTGAATATTTAATTATATTATACAATAATGAATGCTTTTGGTTTGACGACAGCGCTGCTTTGTTGTGGAATTTTTTTCATAAGCTGCAACATACGGAATGTGACTGCAGGTAATTATAGAATTGGAGAAAAAGTGATTTTGTTTTATTTGTACGCTTTATTTTGCATACCAATAAGTAAAATAATGTGAAAACTTAAAAAATATTGTAAAAGAAAATATTGAAATTCATAAATTTTTTGGGTGTGACTCCACATTGAGATCGTAATGGCGATGTCTCATCATTCGTTCGTTGCTCTTGTTGTGGTTAATTGAACATGTTGGCTATTTACGCTCACATATTGTTGGTAACAAATTATTTGTCCATACTCGCTCAACGCCGTTTAAGTGTGATCAACGTTGAGAGCGTATTCAAGCTGAGCTTGCTTGCTCCAACGCTAGATAATAGCGTACGAACTAGGTAGTCAAAACAGAGAGCATAAAAGCAACACCCATATTTGAAGCCAGAGTGAAGGTATACTTAAGCTCGGTGTTGTCTGTGTTTTTTTATATTTTTTCCAGACTTGAGCTGATAAAATATTCTGATGCAAAAAGGTGATTCATAAAACTAATTAACTAGTGATACCTTTTAGTTGAGATTAATTAAAATTATTTTCCTGTAGCATTAAGTCCCTCAAAATGCATGTATATATTTACCTTTGCATATTGATGTACGTAAAAATTGCAATCAGTTTGCTGCTGGATATGTACACATTGTACCAAGGACAAAACGGCACCGGCTTTTAAGGCATACTGCCGGAACAGTTAATGCGCATGCGAAATATTTTGGTCAAAGCTTCAGCCGCATTTCAAACACGTGATTAAATGGGTTCGCGGCTATAAGAGCACTTACATATTAAATTTAGAAAAAAACTATGTTATCACAATTCTCCAGGCAATGCTCCTATGAATTCATATTGAGAAGAGTTGTGAACACTAACAGTGACTTCGATTTAACAAATGCCCTGCATATTTATAAACTCCTAGACAACACGATAATTGATCAAGCAAAATATGCATAGCCAAACATGCATAGATACATATGTATGTACATATGTATTTCTATGCAAATAAGTACTAAAAGTTTGGGATTAACCATTTTATTGCTATAGCTCAAATACTACATATGAAATGAAATAATAATTATTAAAAAACGGTGTTTATATTACTGAAAACATTTTTTATAACTAAATTCTATATACACTTCATAGGTAACTTAATGAAATTCTTTAGTTATTAACTAAAAAAGCTTAATTCTAGCACATACATTCGTACGTATGTATATAAATTGTTGCATTATATGTACATACTTGGGTTGGTTGTCGCACTTGAGTAGTGGCACTTAGCCAGGATAAGGCGGCATGAAAACAACATAGACCAAACAATATACACATGCGACGGCGACAGCCAGCTTGTCTGCACCATTCAACAGCAAAGGGTGGTTTATTTTGCAAGCGTAGGTAGGGTGTTGTTAGTCTTGTTTATATAAATATGAGCAGAAACACATTCATACATATACATATACATACATGTGATATATACTTATGTAGATGATATTATTGGGAAGTGTTCATGAGCAGGATAAATCCTAAAGCGTTCTACTTACATTACCTACATTAGTATATATGTATTTATATAGTGTGTATGATTACTGCTTGAAGGAGTATTGCATGACTTTCATGTTGACTTATCAAAATGAAAAGTTTACTGACTTGTATGTTAATTTGTGACTTCAGAGCAGGTATTTTCGTCAGATTATGACATATTTAAACAAGTCTGCTTACAGCAAGCATAACAATTATTTTTTTGCTACTATTTCTATAAATATGTATGAGAAATTTGAGAAAATCCATTTATTTTCTTTTTAAGTGAAATAAAATAGCAGATATGAAAATTTAATTACAAGAACTGACAACTTCAGCTGGATAAGTGCCAGAAAAGAAAACCTTGTGTTTATGAATGTGGGTCACTATATAAGAAAAAAAAAAAACAACAAACAAAAAATTAAATTTGGGAAGCACACAATTGTCCGTTTGTTTTACATTTTCCCCACTTTATTTATTATAAATTTAATTTCATTTCCAGATTCCTATAGCGATTACTTTTCTGATTACGATTGTAATCAGCCACTTATGGAGCATGCCGTCCTCACGGCCACTTCTTCTTTGAACGATCGAGGACCGGAGAAGGCGCGACTTAATGGTAAGTGTTGATGGAATATTGTTTATATTGGTGTTCTTTTTTAATTCCACCATTTATACATATACATATGTATGTACATATGTACATATATGCCCATTTATCAAACACCGCGCTAGGTGGTTAGCCAATTTATAAATATGTATGTTCACACATACTTTTGTTTTCATTAAGAATTCCACTATTTTGTACTTAAACAAATAATGTGTACAGTAAAAGTTGATTTCAATGAATTTCATTAAACAGGCGAAATGCATCTTTGATATATTTCATATACATACTTATATGATTCTGGTTCCAACATGTTATCTTGCAAATATTTATTATTTTTATCAAATTATCATTTTAACATATACCCATGATTAGCCATTGTTATATAGCAAAAGGGAGTTCATGTGTTCAGATTTCTACTGTACCAAAAGTTGTATACAATAATTCATATATTTAACTACAATCGCAAAGTTTTTGTTGTGTGAAAGAAGAATGGAAACATACTGTTGGCTTTTTAGTAAATGCTACAAACATTTTTGTTTTATATGAATATTAAGTTATCTTTAAATTTGCTATTTATAGTTGATTTATGAAATACCTAAGTGCGAGATTTGTAGCTAAACACGTAAGAAAGTGTCTATGCGGATACAAGTTATGAAATTTCGAATTTTATTTTTTGCAATATTTTTCACAGTACTTTTTTTTAAAAACAATTGTTAACATACATATGTATGGCTACAATTGAATATTGCTCATATATTTTTAGTTTTATGAGTACGTATGCATTTCATTATTTTAATAGTAATTAATTTATTAGTTGTATAAATCATTTATTCTTTTTATTGTGAAATTGTATTCAAATATATTTGATTATATTATATAAATAGTAACGCTAGTTTCACATTTATTTTTTTTTTTCTTAAAAGCATATTTATTTAATTAGAAATTATAAACATACATACATTTATTTATATAAAAGTATGCGGTTATTTTTAACCACTATTGTTATTATTTTTAATTTCTTTCGAAGTAACTCTTTAGCGCAATCTGCCCTTACCACGGTATGTTTACGTTTTTATAGCTTTTTAGTTTAGCAGTTGTTGGCAACACTGCATATACTCAGTGTGAAAATTTTCTCTCTTACACTGTCTCTCTTCTTTATCGCTATTTGTGTTTTTATTATGCACAATTTGACATTTTGACAGTTTCCAATTCATTTCCAATTGGAATCAACTCGTATGACTCGTTAATTATTATTTTAATAAATTTTCAACCAAAAAGTATAAAGTAATATTACTATAAAATACTTTACCCAAGCTTAAGGCAATGAAACAACATAAATGCATTCGTTGGGCTTTTGATTTGGCCAGTTGGAATCCTACATTAGCGCAGTTAGCGCAAGCGGTGGCTGTGATTCAGCCTGAGGAACGTGAACGTTTGATGAAATTTGTATTTCTTGATGATTTCCTTTCTTCGCTGGTTGGACGCCTGTTAATGCGAAAGTTCGTCAGTGCGCACAGTGATATTAACTATAAAGATGTGCGATTTGCACGTGATGTGCGTGGAAAACCTTACTGGTTACAAGCAGACCATAAATGCCGCAATCAACTCTCCTTCAATGTATCACACCAAGGGAAGTTTGTAGTGCTAGCAGGGATTTCTAGCGAAAGCAACCAGGAAGCTGCAGCTACAACACCTACTACAACCGCCATACCAAAAGTGGGAGTTGGCGTTGATGTTATGAAAATTGAATACAGTGGAGGTAGAAATCTTGCTGAATTCTTTCGCATAATGCAGCGTAAATTCTCGGACAATGAATGGCGCTACATACGTCATCCACAGCATAATGAGACTGACCAGCTGAAAGCTTTTATGCGTCATTGGTGTCTTAAGGAGGCGTATGTTAAGGAGCTTGGTGTGGGCATAACTGTTGATTTGCAAAAGATTAGTTTCACTGTTGACACTACGCATGAATTGGATGTTGCGGCATCACCACTAACTGGCACAACATTACGTGTCAATGATTTGCCACAAAATGATTGGCACTTCGAAGAGCATTTACTACAACCAAAGTATTGTGCTGCAATTGCATTTAAAAATTTCAAACCAGAATTGGAAAAATTTGAACTTTTGAAAATTGAACAACTTTTGGTGGCGACGGAGAAGGCAACAGACGCTGAAATAGTCGACTACTGTAGGGAGGCGTTACGGAAGCGACGGAAGACATAGTTTATGCATGTGTTTATCTCTCAATCTAGTTTTTAGGTATAAATGTGTTATACTCTTGCTGATGTATGTTGTTGGATAAAAATATATATTTTTTATATTGATTGCATTTATTGTAATATAAAATGTTTTAGCTTTTATAACTGTAGTTGCAGTTAACCAACTCTCTTGAAATTGTTTGGAAATTTATTAAGATTTTATAGAAGTCCTTATATTCGTTTTTCTTAAAAAAAAAACATGTAAATGGTATATCAAATTTCCCCTAAACCAAACTATCAAAATCATTTACCTTTATTGAACTAACCGAAAACTATTTATGTGCAATATCATAAAACTTAACGAGGCGGAAAATCCTTAAAACAAATTCAACGAATTCTTGCCGTGTGGTCGACCAAAAACAAAAGGGTGTCTGACATTCAAACATGCAAGTCCTTCAAACTCACACTAGTTCGCACCTGCCGATCGGTTCAAATCATATTCAATGAACTTTAAACGTTTCAATGCAAATAAAATTGTTTTTTTTTTTCAATTTTGTGGAACCCTTTCAATTGCTATTTTGCTTTGCTCGCTGCACCATTTATTTTAATTGTTGTTTTTGTTTTTATTTTCGGAGCGACCGCAGTGCCCCGTGTCGTCGTCGCCTCCTCACATTACGATTTCCTATACTTTGGTTAGCATTACCCTTTTCTAAAAGCAATTGCGGCGCGGCGAATGCACGTCAGTGGGCATATGAATGTACCTTACCTCCCCTAGTTGTGTGAAAAATTCACAGCATTTGAGTGTGCCTTTGAAACGTTGAATTGTTAACTGGCAAAGCATATTTGTTATGCCGCGTGACCATTTAGTTTTGGCACTGCTGTCATGCTCGAAAAGGAAATATCAACTATTCGAACTTGTGTGAGCCGGCAACGTAAAAGTGTATGTATTATGAATGTGCACATAGTTCGATGCTGCGCCATATTGCAATGGCAATTTCATGTCCTTCCAAAGAGCACTACTGCACCAGAAACCAAAGCGATAACAAAAAAACTGAAAGGAATGATTTTATTTCCAAATATTGCACTATCCCCCTAGTTGGCCTGTATTTTGGGTTGTTTGTTGTGAGGGTTGTTTTCTTGCAGAGCGTCCCCTTTACATTTCGTGGCCTATAGCTAACTTTGCGTTGTTATTGTATGTAGTTGTAACAAATTTTGGGTGATTTTGATAATCATTTCAATTATTTTTAAATTGTATTTTGCACTCCTCTCTTCTTTAGCTGTTTTCTATAGTTTGGCACCTATTCAACTTCAAATTTATTGTTTTCTCCCAAATCACCCGTATGTCTGGTCGTTTTATCTTCGGTCTGCGATTTTGACACCGCTATTGTTTACTCCTACTAAAACTGTTAGTTATTTTCTGCATAGCGTGTGCTGCATTAGCTACCCCCTGCTCCTTATAATAAATTTATTACTATTTCTATTCTTTCACCTACTTTGTCCTTTCGCATGCCCTCAATCGTCAACAGATTCGTCCTTTTAATATTTTGGGATTTCGCGTTGTTATTGTACGAGCGTTTGTAAGTACCTCCCTTAGTTAATTCATCGTTTCGGCGTTCACGTGTTTCTATTTGAGCACAATTGTTAGAACGTGCCTAATAATGCGAGGGTGTCACGCTTACAAATCAATCGATACACTGGTTTGCTCTGCGTAAACAAAACTGGTACTAAACTAATTGTGCATGACTTTAGACTATTCAGCCGAAAGTAGGATAAAGTTTATAAACTTTTTTTTACTATTATTTCCTTGTGATTTATGTGTCTATTGATATTGTCGGCGGTATTTTTAGAACATTTGAATTTATACAACAACCGAGCCTTGTGAAACTACCGATCTTAAACTATAACCCACTCAATGCTTTGAAATAAGTTTTATTCATTGACAAGTAAACTAGGAACTCAACCCATTTGTTGCTAAAAGTGACATATATGGACTTAATCTATTAAAACCGTTGCTATAATCTAAACCATGTTTGAAGGAACTGTTTCGATGTTGTCGGACCTTAAGGAAAGGGATGTCAGATGAGTTCCACTATCTTGTATTAGCCCAGACTTGTACCCCACTAAGCCGTAGAATAATATCTATTTTTTACTTTCCTTCTGCAGAGTTTGAATCAATATTTTGAGATTGCGACTGATTTTAAGCCTTAAATTATTATTAACTAAACTTGCGTAATAAATATAATTACTTTTTATTTTTAAGTTTAAGCGTAAGTGAATATTTAATTGTTTCTTTAGACCATTTATTTAATATTTATAGAAAATATAAAGTATTACTTTATTGTTATTGTAAAAATATTTTTGTAATCTATTTTTATCATTTGAGAGCTTTGTTGTTTGCTTTATTTTTTTGTAGTTAATATTTTTGTTTATAATTTCTTTTATTTCTTAACTACTCCCGCACAAACAAAACACACAACGCCCATACATGCATCTTTGTCTAGCCGGTACTTCGTGGTCTGCGAAAAATTCCGATTTCGATCAACGGCTTATCATCGATTTGGGTTATGTGAGAAATGTGACACACATCGCATTGCAAGGACGACCGCACAGCGATGAGTATGTCACTGAGTATTCAATTAGTTATGGCATATCTGATTTGGAGTTTGCCGACTATAAAGAACCAGGTGGCAACATTAAGGTAAGCCACAGCTTTACAGACATCAGCACACATACATATGTACATATATTGAAAATGCTGAATAACAAAATGGTGAATGACTTGGGAAATGTTCAAAAAAGTAATTAAAGATAACAAAAGCGCGGCAAACTAATTATGAAAACATATACATATATGCATGACATATGTATGTGCAGAAATATTGCATTCCAATTTCAATTATTACACAAGACTGACATATGCTGCGCTGTTGTAAGTATGTAAGTAGCTGCATTTACATATTTGCAGCGGCTTACTGCAGCATGGTGCTTGGGTGCACTCAGCAGGACTTACTACCACTTTTTACCCACACGTATTTCCTCTCTTTTTGTAACGGTAATATTGTGCTAATCCGTAGTTGTGCTGCTAATGCGCTTATTTCAATTATTTGCTTTGGATTTTGTACGGTTTTATTTTTTTAGAATTCTGTAGTATTCATATATTTCTTGTAGAATATCGTTGGCTTAATATAGAAAAGGCGTATCTACATTTTTTTCGAAATCGCGTTTTTAATGTATTCTGGTAGACCACTGTCAAATACTCCTCCCCTTAAAAAATTTGTGGGCTATGATCGTAAATAACGGATTTATAGCCATATAAAAAAAAGCCCTAACTCATTCGAAGTTACAATAACAACATAAAGCCCTATCTCAAATAACTTCAAAGAAATTAAAAATAATAACAAAATTATACCACAATTGAATTTGTTACCTGTTTTGAATAAAAATTGCAATATAAATGTTTTTTGCATCTTAAGTTTTTAAGGTTTTATTCAGTTTTTTCCTTCTCCTGAAAAGTAACGAAAAGTGTAGATACGCCTTTTCTATATTAAGCCATCGATATAAATAAAATGGTATTTTTTTGTTCCTTACATATTCATTTTTCTAGATTTATTTTTTTATTTTCCAGTGATTTTTTTATGGTGTGAGTGTGATTGCCATTTGTACGGTGTGTGTTTAACAAATTATCAAGAATATTAACTAATAACTTATAACTAGTATATATTTTAGTATAAAGGGTGCATAAAGCGGAGTTGTAGCGTTACAAAAAAATAAGAAATTTGACAGCTGCGAATTGTTGGGAAATGTCATATCGTTGAATGTTGTAAAAAGTAATATTCCCCAACTCCCAAATGATATGCACCCTATATACCCATATGTCTATATTTACTATGTATACCACATCGCTTCACTAACCCCTACACATTTTCTTCTATTTAAATTAAAATTTAATACACAAAATGCTGCGTAAATAACAAATAACCCATTAACAATAAAGGCGACTCCGCTTGGACACCGATCGAGAATACTTACAATCACTTTCTAACACTCGATCTGGGTGAAACACGCAAGACACGTAAAATTGCCACAATGGGCCGTAAGCATACACAAGAATTTGTCACCGAGTATATTGTGCAGTATTCGGATGATGGCGAATACTGGCGCTCTTATGTGAATCCATCGAATGAGCCGCAGGTAAAGTACGAGTTTTTGAAATGCATAGATGCTTGTGGATACTTAGTCCATATCGATTTGTCGTATTGTCTGGTCCAATTGTTTTTTTTTTTTTTACTTATATTCGTTTAGTTTTTAGTCCTTGTTTTTTGTTGTTAGAAAAACTCAACTGTTTTTTGAATTTGTAACAAATGTATCTGATCATCGTATGTAGTACAGATTTCGTAATATCTTATCCAAAATTTAAAGTAATGGTATCAGAAAAAAATATCCAGTTTCGAAACCAGGTTAACTATGTTTTTGACATAATGTTGAGTTCTTCTACGCATATTTAATATATCCGTGCTGTAAACAGAAGTCTAACAAATAGCATTGAAATCGCTGGACATTTTTAAATCCATTGATTCATATTTTTAACCTCACATTCTAAGTGTAATATTAAAGTATATATTTTTAGTGTGATTTAACCATTGGATTACATTCTATAGCATATTCTCCCTCTTTTAAAATAATTGTTTTATAGAAAGTGAGTTTTTGTTGTTGTAACAGCATAAGAATTTGCTTAAATGTATTCGTTAAATGCTACTGAGAAAACCACTCTTACTCGGATATAAATTTGGGTTAGTTTCAGTTATGAGAGCTCTAGTATAACAGTATTTGGATTTAAGGATATTTGAAACGATGTAACTATTGCACCATAAAACGTTTTTCAACTAATATTGAGTCAAGTTGACAATCCTTTACAGGAAATAAATCCAGGTTCGATCGAGTTACCCAGACTTTTATTGATTTAACCCATGAAATGTATGACAACTCTTATCTATATAGATAATTCTATTAAAAACATTTAAAATATAATAATTTTTAATTTTAGTTCAAGGTATTAATGGGAATTGAGGGATTTTCATAGGTTTCAGTATTAGTATGACAAGTTGACATTTTTTATTTTATAAAAAAATTAAGATGTCTATGTTTATTGCGTCGATAATTTTATTTATAGGAATAATTTTATTGTGTAGTTAGTTTGCCTTGGTTTTCCTTTGCAGAATTGATTTATACTTACCATATAGCAACTTTACATCAGCTTGCAGAAATAAGTTTTAAGCTTTTCCGTTCTTAATTTTTATAAAAACCTATATTTATTTATGAAACACTATTTAAATGATATTTTCAATTAATAAAATTTAAATAATGATTTTAGAGTAGTTAAAAAACAGACCAGCTGAAGTAAATACCATCAAAAATAATAAAATAATTAAAATTTTAAAATGTTTAAAGTGGTTGTGAATTTTTTTCTATAATCCAATTTATAAATTTTTTTGTTATTATTCAAATTTTTTTGTTTAATTACTATTTAATAATAAAATTTATTTATTTTTAAATTTATTTAATTTGTTTTATTTTAATTTTCACAAATGTCTTTATGTGATGTATTTTCTATTTGTAGTTTTTACATTTGTTTACTTATATACTTTTTCCAACATATTTTAATTAATTCTTGCAAATCACACTTGGTTAACGGTTACTAAAATCTACACACTGCATGTTTTTCCACTCTACTTTTTGGTGATTTTGTTTCGATTGTAGTTGAATTCATTCATTTCGAGGTTATATTTCTAATACAAAACATAACATAAACCTCCACAGATGTTCAAGGGTAACTCCGATGGCAATTCCATACACTACAATGTCTTCGAGGTGCCCATAATTGCGCAGTGGGTGCGCATTAATCCAACGCGCTGGCACGATCGCATTTCGATGCGTGTCGAACTCTATGGCTGCGATTACGGTGAGTCTGATTACAGACATTTTAATACGTATAATATACGAAAATCTAAAAACCTTTTCTTTATTCACCTTAGTTGCTGAAAACCTGTACTTCAACGGCACCGGTCTCGTCACCTACGATCTGCAGTATGAGCCAGTGGCATCCTCACGCGAATCAATACGTTTCCGTTTCAAAACCGCTTTCGCTAATGGCCTACTAATGTACTCACGCGGCACACAAGGCGATTATTTTGCGCTGCAGCTTAAGGATAATAAAATGATATTGAATCTGGATTTGGGCAGCAGTTTGATGACTTCACTCTCCGTGGGCAGTCTGTTGGACGACAATGTGTGGCACGATGTGGTGATCTCACGCAATCGTCGTGATATTATCTTCTCTGTGGATCGTGTCATAGTACGTGGACGCATCAAAGGCGAATTCACGCGCTTGAATTTGAATCGTGCCGTAAGTATTGAGATTATGGTAACGATGTTAGTATTTACTAAGTCATACACCATTTTAGCTTTACCTTGGCGGTGCACCCAATATTCAAGAAGGCATAATTGTAACGCAAAATTTCACCGGCTGCATGGAAAACATATTCATCAATTCAACGAATTTCGTGCGCGCCATGAAGGACAGTTTCGAATATGGCGACGCGTATCGCTATACGAAATACCACACCGTTTACGCATGCCCCTCGCCACCGATTTACCCGGTTACATTCACCACACGCGGCTCATATGTGCGCATCAAGGGCTATGAAGCACAAAGCACCATGAATGTTTCCTTCTATTTCCGCACTTACGAGGATAGAGGCATAATGTTGCATCATGATTTTGCTTCTGGCGGTTATGTGCGCGTATTTTTGGATTATGGTAAGGTGAAAATCGACATGAAATTGGGCGATAAGCCACGCATCATATTGGACAATTACGATGAACAATTCAACGATGGCAAATGGCATTCGTTTGTGCTGACCATTGGGCGCAATCGTTTGGTGCTCGACATCGATCAACGGCCGATGACCACAACAAAGAACATACAAATATCTACGGGCAAGGTTTACTTCATCGCGGGCGGTGTGGATAAGAATGGCTTCGTCGGTTGCATGCGTCTGATATTAGTCGATGGCAATTATAAGTTACCCAAGGATTGGGTGCAGGGTGAAGAGGTGTGTTGCGGTGATGAGGTAGTGGTGGATGCCTGCCAAATGATTGACCGCTGCAATCCGAATCCATGCCAGCACAGTGGTGTTTGCCACCAGAATTCGATGGAGTTCTTCTGTGATTGTGCCAACACCGGCTATGCGGGCGCTGTGTGTCACACATGTAAGGCTTTCAAGTGATTTAAACACAGTGCTTGTAACTAACTATAAACATTTCTGCAGCTAACAATCCACTCTCGTGTCAGGCCTACAAGAATGTGGGTCATGTGCATCAACGCGTTAATTTGAAGATTGATGTGGACGGCAGTGGTCCACTCGAACCGTTCCCAGTTACTTGCGAGTTCTATTGTAAGTATAAAATAGGCTTTGGCTACATTTATAAAGCATGTTCTTATCACTGTCTCTTCTCCCGCAGCCGACGGTCGCGTTATTACCACTCTCAGTCACAGTCAAGAGCACACAACCACTGTAGATGGCTTCCAGGAGCCTGGCTCGTTCGAACAAAATATCATGTATGATGCCAATATGCTGCAAGTCGAGGCGTTGCTGAATCGCTCGCATACCTGCTGGCAGCGTTTGAGCTATGCGTGCCGCTCATCGCGTCTCTTCAATTCGCCTTGTTAGTACTAACTCGTGTATTTAAAGATGTTTACTAAATCTAATACTTTGTCTCACTAAATACTTACTTACAGCTGAAGTGGGTAATTTCCGTCCCTTCTCTTGGTGGGTGTCCCGTCACAATCAACCTATGGACTATTGGGCTGGCGCACTGCCCGGTTCGCGTAAATGTGAGTGCGGCATTTTGGGCAAATGTCACGATCCCACAAAATGGTGTAATTGCGATTCTAACAACCTCGAATGGACTGAGGATGGCGGTGATATACGGGAAAAGGAGCATTTACCGGTGCGTGCGGTGAAATTCGGCGACACTGGCACACCGCTCGATGAGAAACAAGGCCGTTACACCCTGGGTCCACTACGTTGCGAAGGTGATGATCTATTCACTAATGTGGTGACATTCCGCATTGCCGATGCCACCATTAATTTACCACCATTCGATATGGGTCATTCGGGTGATATTTACTTGGAATTCAAGACGACACAAGAAAATGCGGTGCTCTTCCATGCAACTGGACCGACAGATTACATAAAATTGAGCATAAACGGCGGCAACAAATTGCAGTTCCAATATCAAGCAGGCAGCGGACCACTTGGCGTGAATGTCGGTACAAGCTATCACTTGAACGATAATCAGTGGCACACAGTGAGCGTGGAGCGCAATCGGTGGGTACCAATTACTTCATTTTATTTCAATTCTTCAAGCAAATTTTTACAAAAAAACTTATTTAACTTCTTTCTAAAACCTTAACAGCAAGGAAGCGCGTCTCGTTGTTGACGGTTCCATCAAAGCGGAGGTGCGTGAGCCACCAGGCCCAGTGCGCGCTTTACATCTCACCTCAGATTTGGTTATTGGCGCCACAACGGAGTACCGTGACGGCTATGTGGGCTGCATACGCGCACTGTTGCTCAACGGCAAAATGGTGGATCTGAAACAATATGCCTTACGTGGACTGTATGGCGTGAGCGCGGACTGTGTGGGCCGTTGTGAGTCTAGCCCCTGTCTGAACAATGGCACATGCATCGAACGTTATGATGGCTACTCGTGCGATTGCCGTTGGAGTGCATTTAAGGGACCCATTTGTGCTGATGGTGAGGTTACCTCGTTTATAACAAAAATAGTGCTTGCTTAACAATTTATTTTGTTTTTCGTTTAGAAATTGGCGTCAACTTGCGCACCAGCTCGATTATACGCTACGAGTTCGAGGGCTCTTTCCGCTCGACAATTGCCGAAAATATACGCGTTGGTTTTACAACAACAATACCAAAAGGTTTTCTACTCGGTTTCTCGTCAAATTTGACTGGTGAATATTTGACGATACAAATATCAAATTCAGGTGGGTGTAACGGGTTTTCCGACAAGCCAATACTCCTATTGATTTTCGCATGCTAAACACAGAATTTGCCTTTGCAGGTTTCTTGCGTTGTGTTTTCGATTTCGGTTTTGAGCGTCAGGAGATTATATTCCCTAAGAAACATTTCGGTTTGGGTCAATACCACGATGTACGGTTCTCACGTAAAAATGGCGGTTCAACGGTGGTGCTTACTGTGGACAATTACGAGCCGGTCGAATATCATTTCGATATAAAAGCCAGTGCGGATGCGCAATTCAATAACATTCAATACATGTATATAGGCAAAAATGAATCGATGACAGACGGTTTTGTGGGCTGTGTGTCGCGTGTGCAATTCGATGATATCTATCCGCTGAAGCTGATGTTCCAACAGAATCCACCATCTAACGTGAAATCATTGGGCAGTAAGTGTCGCAAATAAACTCACTTTTGTTGCATTTTATTTATATTTTTACTATTTTCATATGCAGCTCAACTAACGGAAGACTTTTGCGGCGTGGAACCCGTTACACATCCGCCCATTGAAATTGAAACGCGTCCACCACCACTTGTCGATGAGGATAAACTGCGCAAGGCATATGGCGGCTTCTCCATTGTTTTGGGCTGTAAGTAATCATACACACGTATGCCTCTAAAAATCCATTTTACTTACATAAAACGCTTTCGTTTCAGTCATTTTGGCTATACTGTTGCTGTTACTGCTGCTCATGGTCTTCTTAATTGGTCGTTACGTGCACCGTCATAAAGGCGATTATCTGACGCACGAAGATGAGGGCGCCAACAATGCCGATGATCCGGACGAGGCCGTGTTGCACTCGAGAACAGGTCATCAAGTGACGAAACGAAAAGAGTGGTTCATATAGTTCGGTATGCAGCACATAGGCAATTGGAGCACGTAGTCGTCGCGGTAGCTACAACTCCATATAGCCTGCTGCTCACCACTATACAACGCACGTATGCGTACGCACCCACACAGACACACAAACATACACTTGTAAGAATCAGAAATTGTTTAATGGATTTTTCAAAAGCAACTCGTTGCCGTAGAGTAGCGTCAAATACATTTTACACATAATAATTATGTAATTATATTAAGCATGACATGACAAACGGCGACGCAGACGTTTAGCCATAAAGAAGTATAACGTAATACGTGTGAAAAATGAAAACGAAACTAAGAATTTGCAGCAGTACATTAAGAAAAAAACTCTGAGCGAAACGAAAGTAATATTCATTTAACTGAACGAACGAAAAAATCAAAAGCAAATCACAATAAATTAAGCGAAATTAAAGTGAGAACATTTCTCGTTGGACGTTGCGTGTCACACTGCCAATTTTGAAATAAGAAAATACCAGTTGGAAGTGGTATATTACGCAAAAGGGTCTTAGACGTCGCGGCATACCTATAAAGTCAAGTGTTCTTATCTACATAAATTGAAAAAAAAAAAAAACCAAAGGGCATATACCATATACAGATATTGCCCGAAAATTAGACCCACTAACTTTTTCTTCCAACTGGTTGTTTGATTATGAGTAATTTTTGTGGTCATTCTTTTTGCTGAATTCTTTGTACTGTGCTCGGTTGCTTACTTTAGCTTTTCGTTTAGTTGCATGTTTCCATTGCGTATTTCTTAATTTTTTTTACAAAACTTTTATAGGTTAGTTTTTGAAAAATAATCTTTCAAAAGATAGGCATCTCACAAAAGTAATTTTATACCGTCCATTTTTTCTTATTTATTTTAAGTTCTCTATATTAATATACTTTTTTAAATTTAATTTGCGCTAAAATATGTTTAAGCAAACAAAAAAGAAAAATCAGCAAATGCAGTAACTAACTGAATATTTCCATTTTTTTTTTGCCTAAACCACTTTAGGTTTTTTCTATATTTTTGTATATAAATGCTTTGTGCTTTAAGTAAGAAATTTAATTTCACAAATGTCTCTTAAGTAACAACAAATAATCTTGCGTTTTTTACCGCTATTTCCGAATGACATTTGCAGTGTGTGTTGTAAAATTGGTACCGTCTTTTACGGTACGGCCACTTATGAAACCCAATAGATAACGTGCATTTGATTTGAATTGTTATAAATACCCGTACATTCCATTAAATCATAAACAACTATCACATCGACATGAGTTATTAGTATTCACCACATACTTGAAAATATACGAAGTAGAAAAAACGAAGTTTTTAATTTT
Source organism: Zeugodacus tau (assembly GCA_031772095.1). NCBI lineage: Eukaryota > Metazoa > Arthropoda > Insecta > Diptera > Tephritidae > Zeugodacus > Zeugodacus tau. The sequence continues at coordinate 43,116,971 of CM062653.1, forward strand.
TTGATAATTATTTTCCAAAATTTGTATTCGTATTTACTGTTATGTAAGAAAACATTTGTATTCGAAACGGAATTCGTATTTTAAAACAAAAAATATATGTATGTGGCAACCCTTATAATTGTACAATATTTTTAAAACTGTATAAGAACTCAAACGCATAGATAATTGTGCACATAATTATTTGGTCTGAGTAATCATATGACACTCACAAATAATTTTTAAGCAACTGTAATCAGTAATTGTTAGGGTTCCAAACAAGTTGTGTAAATTGTCTATGTCATTCATTTTTGAAACGAAAAAACAAATAATCGAGTATATAAAATTAAAATTATTATGAAATTGAGCTAAGCGTTTAGACACAAAAGCAGAATTGTAAAATAAATTGCAACAATTAATGTAACAACAACGTATTGAAGTATGCATATGTTCATAGATCATACTAAGTTATGAAATAGGTATTAATTTTTAATAAATTTTCATTAATACACACACAATAAACCTGCATTGCTTTTATTTAAAAAATAATAAATTTGAATGTACGATTTTTATAAAACGGGATACGTTTACTTTGGAATACTTACATTCTAATATTTGAACATCACTGCCAAGCCCACAAAATGGCTATAACCGAAAACCTATGAAGTGCTATAACTAATCATAAACAAAGTTATGAAATTAAAATGTGTCGCAGAGGGTCGCAGGGGCATATTCGAACGTATTTTTTTTTGAGAAAGTACCACCTACTAAGTTTTTTGTACGAAAATAACTAAAGCTATATCAACCAATCTCTCTAACCACTTTCTTACACAGTCTAAAAATGGGGAAATTTGATTGTAAATATACTATCTTTCATACAAAGGTTATGTTGAAAACTACTAAAAATACCATAAACCTTAAATTTCGTGGTAAATATCGTACAAATGTATGAACTCAGAATTTGAAATTGGCGTGGCTCCGTCCACCTATGGGTCAAATACTTTGGAAAAATGGGCGAAATATATCGGAAATTAAGTAATGAGCTTGGTGGCAAAAATAGTTGTAATCGGTCCAGGAATTTCCCCAGCACCCATTTACTATATATAATGATTTTCGTTATTCTAGTGGATTTATGTTAATAAAATTACATCAATAAATTGCTAGAGTATATAATGTTCGGTTACACCCGAGATAATCTGCTAAAATATCCAAAACGCAATTGCGCAAAGGTACGACTTTTACTCGAGTTCTGGGAGTCTTATTGTGGCTCTGTGTTCGTTATAGTGTACATATATGGAGCGAAGGAATTGTTGACTATCAGATATAAGCCCAAAATTTTCGGTTTCGGGATGTAGAAGTTAAATATAAGTTAGGAGAAGATATCAACATGCAAATCCCATATTTAAGTGAGGAGGGACTTTTCAATAGGGGATATCTACATCTTATCTTTTTTTACAAAATTAGAAAACATTCTAAGGAAAATATTTACAGACCTACTGAAAAATAGTTTCTGTGTTTAGGAACTATGTCATTACATTGTTCTAATTACATAATTTGGTAAAAATAGGACATTGTTATTTAGAGTTACACAATTCTTAAAAAACAAAATATCGCCTTTTGCCACGGAACTTTAATAATATCCCCATTTGTTGTTTTGTACTATGTTGTAGTATTGTATTGTATGCTTTTTTGCAGTTATTTCTTCTACGGTTTTCTCATCCATGATGTGGTAAAATATGGTAGGTATGTTAAAAAAATAACGATAATATGCACTTATGCCAGCGCTTCTTTCAATCTTAGATACAATTATCAAACTTGATTTTTGAGATAGCCTTTGGAAATTTCAGCGATTTCACATATGCTTTTAACCGACGGTCCTTTAAGTGGTTAGGGGTAGTCAGAGCCACGAAAAAATTAGAATTTTCAGTAATTTTTGTTGCTATTAAATCATGTTATTTTACAAAAGTAATAATATGGCATTATCACACAATGTTTTGACTTAAAGTCACGAAAATTTGAAAAAAAAATTTATAATTTCCAAAATCAGCTATAACTATGTGTGTTGACCCAGTTTCAAAAAAGGTCCTTGCGGTGACAATCATAAGTCCTTGGAGATTCATCTAAAATCAATCGGATAAAAAAAATAGTTTTATAAATAGATAATCTTGGTCCTGATCGAAGCTTTTTTTTAATTAACAAAATGGCGGCCTCATGATTTTTTTTTAGATTTTCGGGAAAAAATCAACAGTTAAATTTGGTCTTAAAAAATCGAAATTTTTGAAAAAAAAATCCTTCGATCTGGCCTGAGTATTCTGTATGCATGAAAGCTGTATGAATTTCATTAAAATCTACTGAGCGGTTATCGAGTTACAGTTGTCAACAGTTCAAAAAACATAGTTTTGAGATAAACGCATTTAAAGTTTCACACTAGATTTACATACAGAAATACGAATTATTTAATCACTTACACCGAGTCATCTATTCCTGGGCCTTATAAAAGTTCTTCAGCCATTGTGGAAGTTTCCAAAACATCAATTTGCTGTTGCCTACGAAGCATTCTGCCTTCCCGAGTGTTGTCGTTGGCGCGCTGATCAGCCACTTTCACACGTGCAGCATCCATTTTTTCAACATAGCGAGGGGAATTAGACCCACAATTAAGTCTTAGGGTATTAATAACACAGGTCCACAAAAAAAAAACGATGAAAGGTTCCTTTGCCCAAACATGGTGTATCATATGTATTTTGGGCCGCTGAAACCGAATCTGAAGTCCGTTTTGCTCCATCACGTCAGAATTTTTTCCTAACCTCAAAATACATGTCCAATTTTACTTGGAAAAAATTTAAAAATATTAACGGATTTAGCTTAATTTTGGAATAAAGGGGTTTTGAGGGGTCCTTGATCACTTATTTAAAGTCAGATTTTCAAAATACAAAATAGAAAATCCAATATGGCTGTCGGATTTTTACAAAACTTAGTATATGTGTGTTTTTGAGTTTGGTCAACAAAAAGGCTGATTCGTTTGTATTAATTTATTTAATAGTAGCGAGTTTTTTTAGTTTCAAATGATCTTCGTAGTGCTCTTCTTTTATGTGGATTTGAAGTCTCTCTTTTTAGTGACGAACAGTAGTCTGCTAACATGTGGTCATTCCATACCCCCTGTTATCTCTTTTCCATCTCTTGTAAATCCTGGTGGAATCGCTCGCCCTGCTCTTCACTAAAGTCACCCAAATTTTCAGGAAAATATTCGACGTGTGAATGAAGAAAGTGCAGTTTTAGATTCATTAGGCATCCCAATTTTTCATAATTCTTTAACATTTTCTTGACAATATTTGCATAATTAAGATCTTTTGTATTTCCCAACAATTTTTGTGTTACTTCTCTGAAACTTTGCCGGGCTTCTTTTTTCACCGTAGTCATTCTTTTTTCAAATTCAGTATCCTTCAAAAGCTCTCTTATCTGTGGACCATTCAAAACGCCTTCTTTTATTTTTGCTTCTGACAATTTGGGAAACTTTTCGAAGAGGTACATATAAGCTTTGCTTTGCGCATTTCTTATTGCTTTAATAAATTGTTTTACAAGACCCAGTTTTACATGGAGTGGTGGTACTAAGACTTTACTTAGACTCTCCTTTATAACATTTTTAGAGCCTGGAATTAATTTTTTCCTTAATGGCCAATCCTTTTGCACATAATGCTTATCACGAGCTCGACTGTCCCACTCACATAAAAAGCATGGGTATTTTGTAAAACCACTTTGTTGACCCAGTAAAATTGTTATTATCTTCAAATCACCACACAATTGCCACTGATGTTTATTATATTGTAGTTTTTCTAGTAAGAAATGGAGGTTGTAGTATTCCTCACTAGCAACTGATAACGAAGCACACTGGTTACCATTGTGCAGCAAGACAGCTTTTAAACTTCGTGTCGAAGAGTCAATAAATAGGCGCCAGTCGCTAGCTTCATATGGAATATCATATTCATTTATTAGTCCTTCAATATCGCTGCAGTACACTAAATCATCAATGTTTGTGAAATACTTCCTGAATTCAATGTCTAAAATGGGATTAGGGTCACGTACATGTACAACTAAACCCATTGCAGACTCACTATATACTAAGTTTTGTGAACATTAAAGAAATTTTTATACATTCGACAGCCATATTGGATCCGCCATTTTGTATTTTGAAAATTTGTCTTTAATTTCGTAATCAGGAACACCTCAAAACCCCTTTATTCCAAAATTAAGCTAAATCCGTCAATATTTTTAAATTTTTTTCTGTCAAGTAAAATTGGACATGTATTTTGAGGTTAGGAAAAAATCCTGACGTGATGGAGCAAAACGGACTTCTGATTCGGTTTCAGCGGCCCAAAATACATATCATACACCATATTTGGTCAAAGGAACCTTTCATCGATTTTTTTTTGTGGACCTGTGTAATCATTAATAATGGATGTATACCTTCATTAAATATACAAGTAGCTATGTATGCAGCAATTTGTACGACAGTATAACTGGTATTCACGGTTTTTGGACATGTTTTCCACACTAGTTGGTTGAAGCTCTCATTATTATTCTGATTGAATCCACATACTCATCTTGAAAGTAAGTTATCATTACTGAAATCGTTTAATAGATCGGTTTAATAGCTTTTAAAACATCAGGATGTAAGGGAGAATAATCTTGAGTATAAGTATCAAGCTCTCCGCTTGCTTCAGCGCGCTGATAAGAGCACCAAGAATCTTCGCCTTTTGAACACATATCATAATTCGGATTTTTATCAGTCGAACCGTAGTGGTAAAAAGTTGCTATAATAACAGATTTCATATCTTCGATAGAATCGCAATGACGACGTATTGATAAACCATAGTACACAGTTAATTTGTCTATAACTTTCCCTGTAAGCTTACCACTACCACCAAGACTTTTTTCTTTAGATTTCAGGGTACGCAGTCGAGTCCCCATCCGCTTTTGATTTACGATTTCCTTTTTATTTACGAAGAAACCGGTTGCTTGCAGCTGCCGCTAGCTACCTGCTCCCGAGCAATCTTTGTTATTTGTCGAATAACTCGAAAAGTTATTATCGGATCAATTTCAAGATTTCAGAGAATATTTTAACTGAAAATTTTATCATACTTATATCAATATCATCGACAATTGGGCTTTTGTTCTTTTTCAAATTTCAAAACCCGTGGAATTTTAAATTTAGTTTTTTACTTACCTAGACATTGATAATTTTGTAGAAATAAAGCAAATCAATTCATTTAAGAATATTGATTTTTTTTCTCGAAACTCTTAAAAGTCCCGAATTCCTTTAAAATCAGTTTATGATCCGTAGTTTTGACATCTTTATATAAATATACGTATTCTATTTACTACATTAAACACTAAATATATTAAAATATTTGTATACTTACTTTTAAAAAAATAATTTGAAAGAAAAAATGCGTTTTCTACAGATTAATTAAAATCCAAATTTATTTCGAAATTGATGTCTAAAATATCAAACTTTTGTAAGTAAGTATCTATTTATTAACGTTTATTGTTTTTTTCATATTGTTCATAGTCAGTTATTGTGCTAATTATTTATATATTATGTAACAATGTTATACATAAATATTTGTTTTTTAGTTGCAAACTACAAATGTTTTTTTTTGTGGTATTTACCGTAATAAGGTATGCACTTATTTTCGGTAGTTCCAAGTATAACTTTTGAATATAAATTGTTCCACTACACATAAAAACTAATTTTGATTCTCTAAATCCTAGGGAGCTAACTCATCATATTTCGATGTAAATCTAAATAAATTAATTATATATATAATTTTGGTATTTCATGGTAAGACTCCACTAATGTGTACATGTGTGTTTTAACTATGTATTTCTAGTTATATACTTTGTATATTTGTTGTATATGTATTGTATATATGTATAAGTGTTTGGTGATATTTGTTTTTTATTATTTTAATTTCACTTTTTATATAGTATGTGTATGCTTTGATTTGCGTTATGCACAATTTATCATTATGTCTGTGTATTTGTATAAAAAATGTAAAAATATCGTAAAATTATTAAAATCTACTCTCTAATTCCCACTGTTAATAAATATGCAAATACGAAAGACTAAACCATCATTGTGTTAATTTTCCTTTGATATTGTATTTTTTAGTATTTAATTGTATCTCAATATATGTATGTACATATACCATATATGTTATGTGAGTCTGTGCTTGTATTCATATGAGGTCCTCTAATCAACGCACATATTCTAAATTATTTGTTTTTTATTTTATTCCAACACTTCACACTAATTTCATGATATTTTTTTATTTATTATGTACGAATATTTTTCACACATACATGTGTCCCCTATAGTCTCTAAGGTTCAGAAGGATATTATTATTTTTCGCCTCGCTGAAAGCTAAATATAGTTAATAAATGATTGAACTGAATGCGACCTGGAGCTTCGATTAAAAATTACATTAAGTTTGAGTTTTCAAATTTTATTGGAAATACGAAGGCTGAAAAATAAATAAGTTATTTTTGGTAGAGGAAGGTAATCTAATAATTTCATGTTTTGCAACTAAGTGATATTTTTCAAAATATGTGTCGAAAATTTCAACTGAATCCTTTTGTACTACAACATTTCTTCAGGGTTGACAACGCGATCCTATTTGTTCCACACCTTTTTGGTGAAGTTCATTGTTTGGACTGCATCTTGAATGATGCCGTTTTTTTTGTTAGAAATATAGGTGAACGTAAAAGCCTACACAATCGATTTTGGAATCCTATGGAAATCATGTAATTTAATTATGGTTGCTAATGTGATTACTTCATCGAACCATTTTGGAACTAAAGAAAATTATTTCTTTAGGATATTTCAATAGTATTGTTTAATTTTCTTCAAACAATGAAATGTTTCATAAAAATAAAACCCCGATTTTTGGTGAAACATATTGAACATGCCACTTGTGTGAAAGCGGCAAGTCATTATATAAATGTTAGAAAACTAGTTTTGGTTTAGAAAATTTATTAATGTTTGTCAGCGACTGTTATTTAGGGATGCAAACATCGTGAAATGCAACATCGATGGTTCGATGTATCGATGTTTCTTCAAAACCCATCGAAATCAAAAACATCGGCCATTAAAACATCGAAACATCGATGTATTTTTGAACTTTTTTAACTTATTTTAAATTTAGTGTGGAGGTGTGAAGTCAAATAAAACATCGTTGAAAGTGACATCGATGCATCGATGTTTTTAGATTCGGGACATCGATGGCTAAAGCATCGATGTTTCAAAAACATCGATACATCGTTTGCATCCCTACTGTTATTCCATAAAATTATTATTAATAAGCATGATACAATAATCAATATGTGGTTCTCTAATATCTTTACGGGCGCTAATGTCATCATGAAGCAAATCTTAGCCTTGAAATTATTTCAAATTAAGGCTCAGCTTTGTTAAAAGTATAGATGACTTGAGGACTTATATTGGATCAAAACATCTGGGGTTAAAAAATAACATAAATCCCAAATATATTTAGAAATGCTTATTGGAAATATATAGAGCTCTCCTCAACCTCAATACCGAACATGTCCAAGTTTTGAAAATATCTGCGCAAAGGACAACAATATGGTAATAATAATATGCTAGATTCAGATTTCACTGTGTTTCACTTTTTAGTCACAAAAAATATCCGAAAATAAGTGAAAATTTACTGTCAATAACTCCACTTAATAGATTTAAATCTATGCTATAAAATTAATGTATACCCTTATATACGATTTCCTCGAACACACAAATTCAATCAATTTGGAATATATTTTGCGGACTTTTGTTTTTAGTTTTTAAATTTACTATTTTTTGTTTATTGGTATTTATATATGTACATATGTATTTCGATATTCTTTTATATGTATATATGTAGCGATAAGACGATATGTGCTCAATTCTTAAATTTTGTCAGCTTAAATTTGAATTGGTTTTTCGTTACTTTATATTTATTTATTCGAAGATTCAATTAATTCAACGCTTTTTGTAGATTATTTGCTCAAAAATATTTCACTTTTTCATATTTTAGTTGATGGTGTATTATTTGCATCAACACAGTTCCTCAACGTTGTACAAATTTTTACATTCTTTAGAATCTCATCTGAGAGTTTTCAATACTGTTCGGTTTTTTTCATTGTGTATAACAAGTTTAGAGGTTATTGAAATCTAAAGAATTGTAAACTATTGAGAGTAATAAAAAACACGTAAATAACGATTCTAAGTGTGTCAGTGATTATTGATATGAAACGAATTAAAAGTTCAATTAGTTTAGCTGAGAACATGAAATACTGTTGCTTATTAATGAAACACAAATTTCAAACCATAATGTACTAATACGAGAAGCTGTTTACGATTTATATTAGTTCCTATGGTTTTCTGTTGCTTTCATCAGCTATCAACGTGACTTTGGGAAAGACTTTATGTTTTTAGCTTTAGATCCCATCAACGCATTTTTAAATGGTTATTAAGTTAATAGCTCAGGAGGATTATAGATTCTTTCTTTATCCGAATCCAAAATATAGTGTGTATATTATACCAGAAGAATATGGTTTAATCAAAGTTAAATTCGATGACATCATTCAATGGAAATCTGATGAATCTTCAATGAAATAATTTTCAGAATCATGTATTTCTAAGGTCAGGTCAGATATACATAGTTGTAGATTATCACCTTACTAAGCTTTCTATGGAAGACTAAACAGCATTAGTATAATGCAGTTCCCAAGATATTATAATCGGCTTTGTAACCGCCACGAAACATGAGCCAAGAAATTGCCCGAATTGTTGACGTCTATTACTTGCATACCGTTTCAGCAAGAGTAAAATCAACTACAATAATGATTAGATCATGAAAGGAAGTTTTGATGTCAGCACCATGGTTCTATTACCAGTAGTCGAAAATAGAAAAGCATTTGATTTTTCAAAATATAAAATTAGGAACGAAAATAATTGAAAGTATGTGAAACAAATACTGAGTACTAGTGATGAGCGATATTGCTATTGCTATATTGCACGAATTACGAGAATTTGTACTCCACAATTTTTTTTAATTTTTTACATTTACACTTTTATTAATTTCAACAATAATCAAAATTTACCTGCTTTTGTAATCACAATTAACTAATTAATAAATTTTAGGTACATTTAACTGCTTTTGTAATCACCGTACCCAAAATTATCAAAATCACAACTAAAATTGCTACTGTGATCACTGAGCAGTGATTGCTCGAACTGATATTGGTACTGAACAGCGATTGCTACTTTCGAACTAATATTGGTACTGAACAGTGATTGCTACTTTCGAACTGATATTGGTACTGTACAGTGATTGTTACTTTCGAACTGATATTGGTACAGTGATCGAATTAGAATTACTGAACTTCTATATGTACTGTGATCGAACTCAAATTACTTAACGGCAATTGCGATTGTAAATCACTGATATTTACAAAAATTGATCGCAGTTGCTATATGCGATTTTTCAATCACAGTGAAAAAATCACCGGTAGTGAAATATCGCTCATCACTACTGAGTACGTAAATATTTGAACCTCGGTATTTTCTTTAGATTTGGTACTCTGACATTGTTCCAAATAAACAATTTAGACTTATGGATTTCTTTGAACGTAAATTACTAACACATTTAGTAACTATATATGAATTTATATGTATATCTATGTAAAATTACTGATATGTAATACTACATGTGTATCTACTTATGTATTTTCTATATATTATAGATGTATACCTGTGTTATGAAATTTTGTTGAGTGTCATCTACGGTGTACAAAGTTGTGCTATGATATGACTTCATTTAAATACAATATATCATCTCTAGATTTATAAAATTTTTAAAATTAAATATTTTTCATATAACATATGACATTATACTAATAATGAAGATTTATTTAAAACTAACTGTTAGCTAGTTTACCTAATATCTTATTTATAAAAAATCGCTCTGTCAAATATATTTAAGAACTGAGTATTTGAATTGTAATATTGGCACACAGCATGTTCAGTAAGGTAATTAACGGTACTTAATTTATGAAAAAAAAAATGTTTTTGGTATAGTCATTTGAATGCGAGGGCTTTCCTATTTAGAAGTGGTTAGGGAAGATTTTTCATTTTGTGAAGTGAGCATTATATTTTTATAAAAAATTGGTTTAGGTGCCTAATTAGTTACTAATGTATCAATTGCCAGTTGGGAAGTTTTTGACGAAAGTTAAAAATTGCATTTAGGTGAGAAATTGTTTTGTATACTCTCTGACTTTCTGGATATAGTATTTTAGAATGAATGCTGCATTGCAATTCCGAGACAGTTGTCGGCATTTCTGTAATTAGATTCGCCACCGTTTTGGCAGTCTAAATGAAATTGTTTTGATGTTGAAGGTTCATCTCGTCAATCTAGTTGATAAAAGAAGGTCGAGAACAATACTAGGTGTATTCTAAAAATTAAAGGGTAACAATTTTTAGTTAACCATGAAAAGATGATAATTATTATAGAAGTCTATTTCGTAACAGCTTTCTGCATGCCTACCAGTGATCTAAAACATAATGTACTACTGGGTCATATTTATTATGACCAATTTTTACGTTGTCGAATTGAGGTTTTTTCTTAAAGCACCCCGATTTTTATACTCTCGCAACAAATGTTGCTAAAGAGAGTATTATAGTTTTGTTCACATGACGGTTGTTTGTAACACCCAAAACTAAACGAGTTAGATATAGGGTTATATATACCCAAATGATCAGGGTGACGAGACGAGTCAAAATCCGAATGTCTGTCTGTCCGACCGTCCGTGCAACGGATAACTTAAGTAAAAATTGAGATATATAGAAAAATGGGCAAAATCGGACCACTGCCACGACCACAAAATGGCGAAAACCGAAAACACATAAAGTGTCATAACTAGGTTATAAATAAAGTTATAAAAGTAAAATTTAGAATAAAGGATCGCACTGGGAAGGGGCATATTTGGATGTAATAACGTCGGAAACACTAAATTTTACAGAAGAAATAGCAGAAGGAAGCTGCATTCAGATTTTTTTACAAAATGGAAAATGGGCGTTGCGACGCCCACTTATGAGTCAAAAACCATATCTCAGGAACTACTTGACCGATTTCAATGAAACTTGTTTTGTAATAGTTTCCTTATATCCCAATGATATGTTGTGAAAATAGGCCAAATCGCTTAACAACCACGCCTACTTCCTATATACCAGAACTTAGAAGACGATCTGAATCGTTTACTTTACAATATATAAAGTAAGCACTAGTGAAGATATCGGTGCAGAACTTTCCACAAATACTATGAGTATAGCCCTATTCTAAAAATCGCCGAAATCGGACCATAGGTTTTTAAGGCCCCATATATCGAACACGAGGACCTCGGTACTTCTAACCTAATATTATGGTTTCCAACGTTCAATGGATTTTATACTATATATATGACGAATATGTGGGTCAAATTGTGTATTATATAATATAAATAAAGCTAAATAAATAAATTGCGAGAGTATAAAATGTTCGGTTACACCCGAACTTAGCCCTTCCTTACTTGTTTTATTCTTATTTACACCGAAGAGGGATCTGTATTAATTTGGGTATCATGTGTTGTTTTAGGAGAAATTGAACTTCCCAAACGACTACTGATGTTTAGATATTTGTAGGTTCAGAATATGTTCCTTTAAAACGAAGATTAACGCAAGTTTTTTGAAATTATTCGTGAAGGGTGTTTAATATAGAACATATCTCATGAATTTAATGATTAACTTACTGAGCATCTAGCTCTGGATTAATCAGATTTTAGTAAGTTAACTTGCTATGATGTCTAAATAATTTTAAGGTTAAGGGAAAGATGGTTTGGCTAGAACTCTTTTTTGTAGATTTGATAAATTTCCTGCAAGAAACGGAACTCAGTGTTTAAAAATATTTGACGAAATGCATGTAGATTAGAGTGTGTATGACAGCTAAACATCATGTTTCTTCTAATATTGTTTAAATTAATTAACTTTTCTCATAAGTAAACTAAACAATAATCACTATATTGGAAGAAATATAAAAAATATTATTAAATTTGTTTAAATCTAAGAATATCAAAGAAACGTACACATTTATCACATGGTTAGAGAGGGGAAAAACTTTGTTCTTTGAACTACGCTAATCTATATAAATATATATATCTATATATATATATAGTATATAAGTATATACGTACGTATTTGATATATTTGGTTTGTATTTGTTGCTAAAACTAACTACAGCTAGACTTACACGCCAACGTTTAGTTTCAGCAAAAAGTGTGTGTCACCGCAACCTCAGAGCACTCCACCAGTCAATCCACCGTCAAATGTTTACAGCTCGCACTTCAACACTTGATTGTTATTGCTGTAACTCAGACAGACCTTGTATGTATAGTATATACATTATTTACCTTACACATTGAAGTACAGACGAGCCATCAGATTCATGCGTCTGGTAGCGCGCGCCTCCTCCTCACTATTCATCATCTGTAGATATTGGAAAATTTTATCTCACAAAATCGTACAGACAACAAAGAGCGCCAGCACGAAGAATAACATCGCCACAATGTCTTTGTGCAGATTGCGGTCCCGGTAAAAGGGGCGCGTTGTGTACGATTCCTTGCGCGTCTTGCGGAAGAGCCACAATGGTATGATTAATTGCAGTATATCTGGCACCATAAAACCGATATCTCGTACTATTTGATGCGCGTAACCTTCGCCACGCACCACATTCAAGAAGAACTGATCGAAACTGCTGGCTGTGATGTGGAGTATGGCGATGCCAACAATACAGAAGACCTTCTTCGATGTGACGGTGTTGGTGGTGTTCGCGAGATGCATGACCAACAGGGAAGATATCAATTCGGTCACCTGTAATAAAGTGCGAAAGACAATAATTAAATTGACATTCCTTGAACATATTATTTAAGATATTGTCTTTTCTAGTCACAACTACCCTCTTGGCGGGCTGCTCACTTAAAATAAAAACAATTTAAAGTGTTTCAAATAAAATTGGAGTTTTTTTCGCAAGATGGAGATGTTGAGTTCCGTTTTTTCGAATCGTAGAATTAAATTATTTTGAGCACAGTTTAATGTAAATACTTATTTATATTTATAAAGAAAATAATGCCATGTAGCCGTTTTCCATCTGCTAATACTACTTACGTTTGCTTGTTTGCAGTAAGTTGAATAAGCATTTTTCTCCCAAATGTCATGAACAGTTCATAAGCTTATAAGCTCATAACTCACTTATTATACGGTTCTGGCAAAAGTTTGGTTAAGTGCAAGTTTGCTTTTTAGAAACTTTGTTTTTGTTCAATTTTTTTCTCTCCAGTAAAGAAAAACTATAGATATGTGATGATTTAATTTCAAAACTATGTGCGCAGAGTACAGGTATGATAGAAAATGTGAAAAAATTAAAAAATCTCCAAAGATCATCAATAAAAGAAGTTTTGAATGCCAGTTTTTTTTTATGAAACAGTTGTGTCTGGATATATAGTTTATTAGGTAATCACTAAAAATGTGACATATAAATACTTGTTACCGTTATGAAGTTTATATCCCTGCACAAAAATACTATTTACTTTTTGGAAAATGTTGTGTGTGGCAATTCTACTGGTTATGGTGTTGATTTGAGGTGGACACATAAATAACACATTTTTATACTCTGAAAATTACTAAAAGTGGGTTAACTCACTAATGAAAAACGTCAGAAACACCAAATTTTACATAAGAAATGGCAGATAGAAGCTGCACTCAGATTTTTTTACAAAATGGAAAATGGGCGTGGCGTCGCCCACTTATGGGTCAAAAACCATATCTCAGGAACTACTTGACCGATTTCAATGAAACTTGGTTTGTAATAGTTTCCTTACATCCCAATGATATGTTGTGAAAATAGTAGAAAATAGAAAATAGCAAATCGCTTCACAACCACGCCTACTTCCTATATATCAGAACTTTGAAGACGAACTGAATCGTTTACTTTACAATATATAAAGTAAGCACTATTGGTGCAGGACTTTGCACAAATACTATGTTTATAGTGTGACAGCCCCATTCTAGAAATCGCCGAAATCGGACCATAGGTTTTTAAGGCCCTATATATCGAACACGAGGACCTTGGTGCCGCTAACCTAATATTTTAGTTTCCAACTTTCAATGGACTTTATACAATATATATGACGAATATGTGGGTCAAATTGTGTATTATCCCTACTAATATTATAAATGCGAATGTAAGTTAGTTTGTTACGCTTTCACGCAAAAACTACTGAACCGATCATCATGAAACTTTGTACATATACTCTTGAAGGTACTAGAAGCAACATAGGGTACTTTATATAAAAAAAAAAAAATTTACGAAAGATAAAACAATTGTTTGTCAAAAAATCGTCAAATTTAGCTACTTCAGTAATGAAGTTTTACAGTCATGAAGTTTCAACCCTGAATACTGTAATACCCTCCCATTGTATTACCGGCGGTAACGAAAATATCTAATTTAATTGAATATAGTTTCAACTGTTTATAATTTTTCTATATTTATTGTGACTTTCTTCTGTCGTTACATGCAGTATAAAACTATTCCAATTTTTGAGGTTATCCGTAATTTTTGTGGTTAGCTGTTACTTTATTATTTTAGAAAGCGGAAATCTGGTCTATCCAAAAATTTATAGCGGGCCCGTGCCGCAAAAGTTGCACGAAATCAAGAAACTTGGGCTCACGCAGAGCTGAGAAGACAACAACAAGCAGAGCGACAAAGAGTTTTGACACGAGTTCGTTTAGAAAGACAAGCTGCACTGCAGACAACTAGAAGAGCGATATAAACACCAAAACAATCGCAGGCGAGAAGAATTCATAATTAATGTCCGTCAGAAAAGACCAAAAAAATAGCAGTTGCCGTAGCTTCGTCAGGTATTGCCACGACGCTATTAAACGGCGGTCGTACGGCACATTCCGTTTTAAAATTACCATTGAATTTGGCACAGGAAGATTCGCCCATCTGTAATTTTAGTAAAAATAGTTCACGAGGTAGAATGCTGCGAGAATGCAAGCTTTTAGTGTGGGATGAAAGTACAATGTCTCACAAGAAGGCTATAGAAGCTTTAAACCGGACCCTCCAGGTCTTGCGAGATAGTACAAATATAATGGGAGGCATGGTAGTTTTATTGGCTGGTGATTTCCGTCAAACCCTCCCAGTGATTCAGAGGGGGACACCAGCAGATGAAATTCAAGCGTGCATTAAATCGTCAAGCTTATGGTCGACAGTTGAAAAACTACGAGGTTCAGGGAGAAATGAAGGAATATTTGTCAATGGATACAATTCAATTGAAACTAAATGTACCAGTAATGCTTATGCGAAATCTAGATGCTCCTCGCCTATGTAATGGAACAAAGCTTCGGATAACAAAATTGGGACAAAACATACTTGGTGCTACTATTTTAACAAGTGTCGGTAAGGGAAATAGTGTTATAATACCTCGGATATCAATTATTCCCCCAGACCTTCCATTCCAATTTAAAAGGATTCAGTTTCCCGTCAAGCTTAGCTTTGCTGTTACTATAAACAAGGCACAAGGACAAACATTACAGGTAGCAGGAGTGCATTTAGAAAACCCATGCTTCTCTCATGGTCAGCTTTATGTAGCCTGTTCACGTGTATCTAATGCTAGGAATTTACACATATTTGCACGCGGCAGGAAAACTAACATTGTCTACAAAAATATCTTAAATTAATACTTTGTATTTTAATTTTTTTAAATTGTTAGAATTCAGAATTATTTATTTGTGTTACGGTGAAATATATTTTAACATTTGTTGTTGCATTTCAATAAGCATATACATATGTTCAAAAAGTATATAAGTGTTGAAACTTCTGTCTGTAGTAATTTTTAAAAATTGTTGATCTCAGCCAAACAATCAAATTTAGTTATCATATTGACTCATTTCTATTATTATACCCTTACCCTTTATCTCTCATACTTATTTAATGACTCCACTGCGGACGAAGCCGCGGGTAAAAAGCTAGTAAATAAATAAAGTTAAATAAATTAATTGCGAGAGTATAAAATGTTCGGTTACACCCGAACTTAGCACTTCCTTACTTGTTAAGTAATAAGTTTTTTAATATTGAGTTAAGTTCTGGTGGTTCTGGCAAGTCTGGTTAGCAGGGCGGAGCAAAAAAGGAAAACCTCCTGTCGAAATGTTTCAAATAATGTTTTTCTATCCAAAAATTTTATGTAATGCTCTTAATGCAGTAAAAAAGAACCATCTTGTGATTCCATGAAAACCTAAGTCACGTAAATCCGATATTAGTGTTGACGGAATCATAGTAAGGAAGATCAAAGCTGATACTATCGAGTCTGCAAGACAAAAATGAAGAATCTTATGTGGATGTGTGTAGAAAGCTTGTAATATGACAACTCAACGAAACTTAGATCACTCCTGTCAAAACGCCACATCAAAACTCGGCTGGTATTGGAAAATGTCCACAGAAACAACCTTCAGAATTTTGGCAGAACGTGCTTTGGAGCACGAAAATAAAATAAATTGGACGAGTTCAGATGGATAAAAATTGTACGTCGTTCACATGTTAATGTTCTTTATCCTAGTTGAATCAAATAAGCCCTTAACCCTAGGTAGATCACAATGGTGGAAATATGATGGCCCGAGTCGCGGTTTCTTGATATGGCGTTGTGCAAATTGTATTAGGTCCACAACTTTGCTTCTGCCGTTTTTTTTTGTAAATTTAAGGCTTTTTTTTGTATAAAAACGGTTACACAAATGTTATTCAAAATATTGGACGTCGCTAGCTACTACTTTTGATCATCTTTCTGGCAGCATGCGTTTCCGTGCAAATGTCGAGAATTCGGCACATAAATCGACATTTTTAGTTGAGAATAATTTTGGGATGCAAACTGATCTCTAAATATTTTGTTGGTTTAATGTTGAAACAAATGTCCAAGATCGATATAAAACGATTTAATCGAGTTAATCGACTAGAGTTGTAGACCTCCGAAACACACCGCACCGCATAACTAAGAATAATGGATGCACATATGTAGTACAAAATACTAACCAAGGGAACAATTTATGTGTCCCAGCTGTTTCGAGGACTATTGAATTTTTCGTCTATTTTTTAAATAAATTGAATAATCTACTGTTTTCGTGTTTTCATAATTTGAAAGTGAATAATTTGGAAAATAAAACGAATGCCTCTTCAAATACTTACTTGATAAACTTAATGAATAAATTAACGTTTTTGTTATTGAAGACCACGTGTGCTATTTATGTGCCATGGCTGTACATAACAATCCCATTTCACGTTGTTTGTCCGGGATTCACGCCTTAACTGAAGCGATTTTAGCGAAAATTTTGCACACTGTGTACAGTTTGATTCAACTTGAGAGAAACGATACCTTCGTTTAAGGTAAAGGTAAGGTGACAAAATTGCATACGAATACTTAAATTGCATAAACATTACAAAGCGTGAAAGTTTATTTCCAAAACCTTTCCAAAGCGCAAATGCACGCAACATTCAACATTTGATAAAAATTATGATTTATAACATTCTGATGACAGACAGCACAAACGCTTTGCTCAAAGGCAAAATATGTAATATGAGCTATACTATTATACTACAACCAATATGTGTATAATAAAAAGTGCATCTTCATAAAAGGACATAAACCATTTCCATCATCATATTTATTGGATTTTTACCTTGATTCTGCATATTATAAACTTTAATTAATATCGTCGAATACACGAAGACTAACGTGTAAGCGTTTAATTAAGTGCTTAATATTTATAGCACCTATTTATCGAAATGCTAACCATGTATCCTTGTCTACATATATATATCATAGTACTCTTGTACAATTATGTGCATATACATACATAGTTATATGTGCATGTTTGCCAGTTAATGACGTGCCTCTGCTGCGCCTATGTCGCAGTCTTTGGAAAATCATTTGTGTATAAAATATGTGTAATTAGTTTACATTTAACGAGCCACTTTGCGCGTAAGTAGACGAACGTGTGTACAGTTATGATCCAATTAACAGGTACGACACAACGAACAATACATTAATTGTTGTTGTGTGACTAATGACTAAGGAGTTACACAGGGTACTACAAATACTGAATAAGAGCAGAGTTGTAATAAGTTGCCTAATAACTGATATTCATCGTATGGAATTAAGGTTTATCCATTTTATGATTATGCAATATAATATTATCTAATTTAACATGATTTAATCTAATAGACGGAAAAGTTAACGAGTCTCACACTGTTTGCTGATCGTCTCTTGGCTCCTATGAAAAATCATATTGATGACAACAGCTGATCCTATGGAATTTTTTCGCAGCTAACTTTACATTTTACCGCTTTACAGTTATATAATTGAACAGCTGATATAGTAAGATTTTTTGTTAAATTTTTTTTTTGGGTCTCCAACTGGCGCCGAACTACGAAGGAGAGAGAGAGGTGGCGCACTATCGTCGATTCGGCTATAACCGGCTAAACGGTTGCAACGCCAATCACATACATACAAACAATTTAACAAGATTATATCATGATATCATGACGGAATTATATCATAGACGGAAAAGTTAACGAGTCTCACACTGTTTGCTGATAGTCTCTTGGCTCTTATGGTAGGTCATATTGATGACAACAGCTGATCCTATGGAATTTTTTCGCAGCTAACTTCACACTTTACCGCTTTACAGTTATATAATTGAACACCTGATAAGGTAAGGCTATTTTGTAAAATTTGTTGTTAAATTTTTTTTTGGGTGTCCTGTTACTGTACTGTTTTACTATCAAAAAGGTAAGAATGGAGGTCAAGGAAGTCGAAAATTATGTGATATGTACGGAGAAGATGTCTTGACCGATCGAAAATGCCATAATTGGTTTGCAAAATTTCGTTCCGGCAATTTCGATCTTGAGGATGCATCACGTTCTCAAAGGCCTCCTGCAGCCGATGTCAATAAAATCGTTGGTCGATCCAAAACGTTAAATAACAACTCGAGAGATTGTTGAAAGATTAACGCGACCGTTCAGAAGCACATGAAACGTCTAGGATTAATTTCGAAACTTCACATATTGATTTCCTTAGCTAACATCAAATTTCCAGACTGGATAAGGAAGCGAAGCGTTTGGGTCTGGAGGTGAACGAGGACAAGACGAAATATCTCCTGTCGTCAAACAAACAGTTACGCTGGCTAGGTCATGTTGTTCGAATGGATGAAAGTGCTCCAGCTCTGAAAGTATTCGATGCAGTACCCGCTGGTGGAAGCCGAGAAAGAGGGAGACCTCCACTCCGATGGAAGGACCAGGTGGAGAGGGACCTGGCTTCGCTTGGTATAACCAATTGGCGCCAAACTGCCAGAAGGAGGGATACGTGGCGCGCAGTTTTGGACTCGGCTATAACCGCGTAAGCAGTGTCTACGCCAGTCAAGAAGAAGAACATCAAAGAAGTGATTCATTTTAGAAGCGCATTGTTACTGGCGACAAAAAGTGGGCTGTTTTCAAGAACGTAAAGCGTAAGAGATCATGATGTAAAATGGATGAGCCAGCTCAAACCACTTCGAAGCCGATACCCCCAAAGAGGTTATGATATATGTTAAGTGTCATTTCAAACGGATCGTTTATTTGAAGCTTTAGTCCGACAATACCACAATTAATTCTGAAGTGTATTGTGATCAGTTGGACAAATAGAGTGTTGCACTCAAACAGAAGAGGCTAGAATTGATCAAGAGAATATGTCTGGTGTTCCACCAGGATAATGTTTTTTATTAATGTTTAATTTTAATATCAAATTTTATTGAAAAATCGTTATAAATAAAAGTAGAAAAAAACCTCGGGGAAAACTAGATATTATCTGTATAATTCCAATTAAGTAGTGCCACAGTCAGATTAGTTGAGGAGGAATCCATAGTTCCACACAACACATCAGAAATATTGAAAAAAAAAAAATACTCTAGACGTTTAATGTTCTGTTCAGTAAATGATGGTTTTAGGTGGTTAAGTAAAAGAGTCTGATCTTAATTTAAAGTATTCACGAAATGGTTAAAGGTGCATGAAAAGTAATTAATTAACTTGTTTATTAACTGATTAGTTTGTAATTTTTAGCATTTAATAATTCTATTATCCTTAATTACTCACACTTACTTCGGTTTAAGCATTAACATTGTTAATATGCTTCGAACAATATTCTAAACGTCGAAAAAACCTACTCGCTTTATCCCCAATGAATATTAAATTTCATGAAAACGAGTCCAAATTGACACATTTAGCACTGAACCTGTACTGACATATTTGCTTAGCATTTGGGAGGAAGAGTTGAAAGTGGTACACAGAACATAAACTGCTACAGACTTTGCCTTCAGAGGCTATTATTACTTACAGCAATCGACTCACACATACACATTCTCACCCACTGCATAACTGCAAAGGACTTACCGTAAAAAATAGCTGATGGTTCCATTGCTGGTAATAGTCATCGTTGTAGTAATTTATGTACGCCCACCAGGCATAATAGTGTGAAAATATCGACAGCGAGAAGAGCAACAACATCGAGTAGCGACAACGTTGTTGCAATATCAACGCAATCAACTGTTTAATGCATTCATAAAGCGCAATAACAGCGAATACAGTGAGCAGCCACATTTTGAATGAATTTTGTGTGGCATTGAAGTAGAGATGCTTGTACGAGGCAACACCCGACTCGTACGGCCCCTTGAATATGGTGTCCCAGCAGGAGCATGTACAAAAGTGCTTATCAACGTAACGCGAATAATTCTCCCAAAAGTAGGCCAACACCAACATGTGAGCGGGCGGTATAAGAGCGGGTGCCAAACTGCCACAGGCGGCAGGCAACCATTTCGTATCGAACATCTTGCTGCAGTCTCCGTCTCTCGGCTACCTACACTATGAGTTGTTCAAATATTTTAAGAGTCTCGCTGTGGTGGTTTGCGCACCCACTTCGACTGCGACAATATGTTTCTATGCCTCAGTGTGTATTGGGTAGTGACTTTGTTAAGTGGCTGAGCTAGTGGCGTGAACTCACTTAAATCGACGTAGAATGCATTAAAAAGCCAGTTACTAGCATTATTTAAATTTATTTCTGTGTGATCGCTTTACCGTTGCCTGCTGGGCTGTTCGGCTGCTGTGCTGTCTGCTGTTGCTCCGTTTCGTAATGATGATGGATGCGTTGTACTTGTTGAAGACGAACTGTTGACATTGGCGTGATTGACGGTGGTGCAGATTTTCTACTAGATATGATGATTGCTGTCGACAGTCACGCACTCGGCGACATTACCCAGCCTCTCACTTACTTAAACAGATGTGGTGTTGGTGTCTTCACGCATGTGTTCTCGCGGGGTAATTCCTGCGTAGTCACACGTTTTGGTTCTGCCTTTATGAATATTTCATATTGCCAATGCCTTAAACGGATTTGCTCATTTGAGCACTTGGAATATTTGTCATATATCTATACAAGTAGTAGGGTCTCTTATGTAAGTTGCTGTTGATTGGGTATATTTTTTTGTACGTTATTTACTAATTCCATTTTTTATGTATCACTGTAAGAAGAAAATTAAAAAAAAATGTTAGTAACATTATGACTTTCTACTTTAGTTTTCTTCAGTAAATTCAAATAGAAAGATCATCTGATATCTTAATTTCTTTGATATGTGGCAACCCTTGTTTAAAAATAATCACAAATTAACAATTTAATCTGGCCATTATCTTAGTGAAATTTAGTCTGTGATGACGCGGTCTTCTGGGCTGGGCCTATCTCGCTATATAGTTCTGATCGTAAAATACCTTTAAGTTACACAGCATATTATGTACTTATGTCAAAAGTACTTAAATTGATTTTATGCTACTTTTACAAAGATTAAGCACAGATTGTTCATGTTTATATTTCGTAAGAAAGATAACTCGATTTTTGGGAAAGCCTTTGGGACTTTCGCCGATTTCTCGTATGCTTGTAAATCGGTCTTAAAAGGTTCTCTGTATTTTTGGAAATAGGAAAAAGTAACACGTAGTTATATTTGGAGAATATGGAGGCAGGGTCACTATTACATTATTGTCTTCCCGTTATTTTTTTAACACACCTCGTATAATATTCAGAAGAGTCTACTATACAATTCGTTTTGCATGCAGTCCAGTCCAGTTTTTGACTGCAACACAAATAGACAACTTCGCTGGAGCCTTATTGTATTTCCAGATTATTCGAAGCCATAGAACCCCGTTCATCTGCCGGCTTCACTCATATTGTGAAAAAAATAAATGAATATCGAGGTTAAGAGAATAATAAAGTCAAGTGAAAAGGAATTTTCCATTTTCTCTTTGTTTTTGTTTTACTTTTGCGTTTTAACACCAGCAGGTATTATACTGAAAAAAGCGCTGAATTTTACTCTGCAACCCTTTGGCTGAAAGTGTTAAAATTCATAAAATTTTAATCCCCTTTCGTGGAGTCGTACTCGTGCAGTGGAAATGTATTTGATGAGTTCGCAAAAAGTTTCAAGCGAATTGAATAAAGTGAAAGTACTCTTTCAATATTTCATACCAAATACATATATGGTTCGCAGCAGGCTTTTGTAAGAGGTTGGTTTGATATGTCACGGTTTTTTTAAATTCATATTCAAACGGTGCAAAGTCATTTGGTGTACTTAAACCTATATATTCGGTATATGAGACCAAGGGATGCAATTAAACGAAATTTATCCATTTTTGGTACTTGAAATACTTTATATATTAACCGTGACACCCTTATTGAGATATCTCATTTATTTTTAACAAAAATTCATTGACTGTCGAAACCTCTCTCGTACTTTGTTTACAATACGAGTGTAAATATGTACCAATAGTGTATGCATTCGTTGAAAAATTCGGTAATAAGTTTTAACTGTTGAAACTTCTGTGCAATTGCTGTTGAATTGCATTTTTTGTAGCCAAGTGCACACACACATACGTGGATCACATATAAGTTCAGAAAAGCAATATTTAATTAAGCAAGGGGTTAGTTGCACCTTTAGTTGAGAAGTAAAGTATTCTTCTTATGAATTTCGAGCAGTTGGCCAGCTCAGCAACTTTGTACGTTTAGTGAAACTGTGAATTTTACTTTTAACAATCCATATCGAATGAAATCCAATAAGAAATATCATTATTATACTCGTACTCTCGCAACAAAAGTTGCTAGAGAGAGTATTACAGTTTTATTCAGATAACGGATAACTTGAGTAAAAATTGAGATATCTTGACGAAACTTGGTACACATGTTCCTTGGGACCGTGAGAGGTCACAAAATTTCGAAAACCGAAAACACATAAAGTGTCATAACTAAGCCATGAAAAAAGTTATTAAAGTAAAATTTGATACAAATTTGGTAAAGTTATTTTTTTGGGGAAGTGGGCGTGGCCCCGCCACCAAATCGGTTTTTTTATATATCTCGTAAACCAATGAAGCTATATAAACCAAACTTTCTGCAGTCGGTTCCCTTACGTACCCCACCACACACCAAGAAAATAGTTGAAATAGGATAATAACCACGCCCACCTCTCGTCGTCTCTTAATGGTCAAAAACCATATCTCAGGAACTACTCGACTGATTTCAATACAATTTCATATATAATATTTTCTTGGCACCCTAATGACACGTGTGGAAAAATATGTCATTTGGAGCGGTTAACCACAATGTCCCGATCTATCGAAGATATGTTTGAAGGCCAATAATTAAAAAATTAGATTGAAACATACATGAAGTGAAGGAAGTGTAACGAAGTTTTTGATGGTATGGACCATACCATACCATACCGTTTGGTGTTTCTTATGGAATTGATGGAATTTTCAATACAGAGAGAAACGTCGATATTATGAAAATGTGATGATGCATTGTGAAGAGAATATTTGCCGGATATATGAAAAATAGAACAGGATAATTATTCAAAGGGAATGAGAAACTTACAGACAATGTATTTCAAAGAAAATTTTATCAATGTTTTGGAACGGTAATTGGACAATTTGTTAACTGAGCTGATATTTATTACTACTTCACCTTCTCTAAACTCTATGAAATGATATGTATTGTGTGGAAATTAGAAAAATGTAATCAAAAGTGATGTTATTAAGCATAGCAGGCGCGTTAGATTTGTGGTCGTCGAATGAACACGGTAGGGGTTGGACAACGACCAGTACCTGTGTGACTGCGAGATCATTCTGGCCTAAGGTGATCGTAGGAGGTCTACTGATATATTTGCTCTGAGCAAGGTTCAGCTCGCCGTAATGGTAGCAGTCCTTACTAAACATTGCCCGCTGGGAATACATGCCGTGAGGCTAAATACTCTGTCGGATGCAAATTGCCAAACCTTCATTGAGACATCGTGACTCTTTCCTCTTCTTTGTCCTACTTTCCCTAGACTACAGCTGAAACATCTTGACAGGACGAACTTTTGAGAACTAGAACTAACTGTCCTGTTAATTCAACCAATTCGTAAAAAGCTCAAAGAGCTTTGTCGTTAATTGGTCTCGGGCATTCATTTTGAGGAGTTTCCGGCATCACAAAGGACTTAGCCGTCCAAGTGGGATCTCTTGTGACACAGGGATCCGCCCTTTAACCGAACCTAAAACGAATACTGCCGAGTTGACAATTCTTAATCGGATATAAAACCGTAGGCGCAATTGTCTCGACTGTATTTCGAAAATAATTAAACTATGATAATTATAATTAGCAATGGACTCGATGTTGGTTGGAGCGATCCTGTTTCATTTAGGCTATGTTCACACGTCATTTATTGTCATATTCAGTTATTCAGTTATTTTTTCTAGTTTTATCATAAATTAAGTACCGAATTTAATTAAGGATACTATTAACTGTAGAAATTACCTCGTAGCACTAAAATCCTTAAAGCCTGAACTTTTATTTATTTAGTGTATATACTCAGCGGAAGTGTACACGAATTTATGAACATAAAAATAAAATATGTAAATTATTTGAAACTAACAGTATTGTAATAATTATTGTTTTTTATTGCCTTTTTGTTAGCGAACGCGCCACCCATATAATCAAACGCACAAGCACACTCACAAAAGTGTATGCGTAAGTGTGCCATGGGTAATTACATAAGATTGCGTGCCAATTGGTTATATTTATTAGCATACCTTCACACTAACGACACATTTATCCACTTCATTTGCATACTCGCCTGCCTATCGCCATATTTAATCAGCCGAATAAAATTAGATATGAGTGAAAGACTGCGAGTAAGGGATTTAAGGAAGTCACGCCAACCGGATGTGAAGCAAAGTGAAAAATCCATGCAATGCGCTAAAGCATTTCAACGACTGCTTAGTTCCTAGTGGCAAGCAACAATGATTACCTAGGCGTGTACTTATGTGCATTTGTACGAGTATGTATATATGTATGTAGTTGTTTCCCAATGGATCCATTCGAATGCCCAACTAACCATGTAATTATTGTGCTTTGGCCCTTCTGTTTGCATTCCTTCACATTCACAGTCAAATGTATATATACTTATTTACAGCTGTATACTGATATGCACACAAGTGTATATGTATTTACTTCTCAGTAGTTTAAGAAACCTATTTTGGTTGTTGCCACTGCATGCTTGACTCCTGTGGCATATTCTTGGCATAATTTCAGCGTGCAACACGGTTGAACGTCTCGTATACGCCACTTGTTTAGTTTTGGGCATATGCATACTCGTACACATACTAAAATAGCCCAATTAAATTCTCTGTCTAATTATAATTCAACAAAACGATGTGGATGCATACAACCATATATATACATACATATATATATATATCTGTGTAAATGTGCATGCAAGCGTGGAATTTGTGTTGCATGCAACTTTCTAAAGAACACATTAAACAGGTTATGAACAGGAGAATAAAAACACATAAATTAAAAATATTTTAATTTTTGTTTTTGATCTCTATAGTCTAAAAACTTTATCACAAACATACGATTTTGACGTTTTCGAAATCCAATTTGAATGAGGAATGAACAAGGTCATTTCGAAAGTTTTGTTTTTTGTTTATACCCCTTATACCTTTAGCAGCAGTAATACTCACTCTAACTATTAATATTGTAACGGAGCTCCAAAATCTGTTGTTTACGCTGAAAGTCTACCCTGAGTTCGATCACTGACTTGTCAAATAAATGTCACACTTTAATGGCTATACTCTAATCTTTATTTCTAAATCCTTATAACTTAACACTTTATTACTCAATACTCTACTTTACAACTCTAATTTACAACTTGTTTACACTTTACTCGACAAATCTCTCCTTAGGATTGTCCTTATTCGACAACTCTCTTATTAGAACTGTGTGTTGCTGCCAGTCATCTAGTCGACTATATGATTGTTGGCAATACATCGCCACTCGAACGTTCTGGCAATTACGAATATCGATGTCTGGATAAATCTCGCAAGTTATCGATTTCGATTGTCAGTTCTAGTTCCTTTTGGTATAATTTTCGTTACAATATGTTAATGGACTAGCATGGCATCTAGCAATTAGGATACCTGATTAATATGTATGTTCTGTTTTTCTTAGAAGCACGATAAAAGATATGGTTATGACAAGTAGAGCTAAAGTTTTATAAAACCTTTTTATACTCTCGCAACATGTTGCACAGAGTATTATAGTTTTGTTCACATAACGGTTGCTTGTGTCACCAAGAAATAAAAGAGTTAGATATGGGGTTATATATATATAAATGATCAGGATGACGAGTGGATTTGAAATCCGGATGTCTGTTCGTGCAAGCGATAACTTGAGTAAACATTAAGATATATTAATGAAATTTGGAACACATATTCATTGGCACCCTGAGAAGGTTGCAAAATCGGTCCACTGCCACGCCCACAAAATGGCGAAAACAGAAAACCTATACAGTGTCATAACTAAGCCATAAATAAAGTTATGAAAATAAAATTTGGAACATAGGATCGCATTAGGGAGGGGCACACTTGGATGTAATTTTTTTGAAAAGTGGGCGTTGCCCCGCCCCAAAATAGGTTTTTTGTATATAACTCGCGAACTAATAAAGCTATATAAACAAAACTTTCTGCAGTCGTTTCTTTTAGCCATTTCCTTATACAGTCCAAAAATGAAAGAAATCGGATAATAACCACGCCCACCTCCCATACAATGGTTATGTTGAAAATGACTAAAAGGGCGTTAACTCGCTAACGAAAAACGTCAGAAACACTAAATTTTACAGAAGGATTAGCAGAAAGAAGCTGCACTCAGATTTTTTTACAAAATGGAAAATGGGCGTGACATAGCCCACTTATGTGTAAAAAACCATATCTCAGGAACTACTCGACAGATTTCAATGAAATTCGGTGTATAACATTTTCTTGGCACCCTGATGACACGTGTGAAAAATAGAAGAAATCGGTTAACAACCACAACTACCTTCCATATAACTCAATTTTAAATTCCTTCTGATTCCTTCACTTTAAAAGATATACATGAAGAATCAATGAAGATAGCGAAATAAAAGTTTACATAAATACTGTATATAATGCATCACTTGTGAAAAAATTGTCGAAATCGAACTATAACTTTTCAATGCCCGCCCCGGATGTCGAATGTAAAGAATTCAGTGCCTTATAGTAACTTTTCACCGAAAATATCGGTAAATCTCTCAGATATCTTAATTTAATTCAAATGAAATCTTTTTCTTTTAATAGTATGTCTATGCCCCAGAAATGGTTAAAATCGGGTCATAACTTCCCCTCGCTCTCATATAGCTAATTATAGGTAATATAAAATTAAGTGAACGTATAATCTTCGATATATTGTATCTTGGTGGTGAAAACGAGTGAAATAGATTCAGGAATTACCTCAGACCCCATATACTATTTATGATGATTTTCGTTATTCTATTAAACTTTATGCCGAATATATGGGTCGAATTGTGTTATCATTATAAAATTACATAAATAAATTGCGAGAGTATAAAATGTTCGGTTACACCCGAACTTAGCCCTTCCTTACTTGTTTTCAGATGAAGTTATACAGGATTTCAGGAGACTGATTGTTTATTTGACAACTTTTAACTTGAACAGTGTATAGGTCTCGAAGTTGTCCACGAGGTGTGAAATATATTAATGGCTATAGGTTGTGAGTAAGATATTAAATTTTTTAATCCAGAATTTGATAAACAATATTACTACAGACGAGAAAATGTATTTGTCTGCTTCACATTACCCTGGCAAAACTGAATATAGAATGTAGAAAGTTAGAAGAAGAATAACAAATACTTCATCTCTTTACCTGAATATTTAATAATTATTTGCTTTCTAGTTAATTATCAGAAATATTGCCTTAAAGATAGTGCTATTTATGAACTACTTCATATGAATTTCCCTACAGGGTGTTTTTGATAAATTATGTGTATATGTATATTCTTGACAGTTGTCTGGTATCTACTATAAAAAATGTCAAGAATTTGGCGGGTCAGCGATTAATTGTGTGCCGGCTAACTCAGCAATGACTTCAGATCATACATATTCATATACGAATCTATACATTTTCCCATACACATAATTTATATCTATGCCTAGCTGAGCATTTATTTATAAATAAGAAATTATACATATTTATGTATGAGCATAAAAAATAATATAAATATTCACCTACTTGATGTTATGTGTACTTATGTTTATGTTCAATATATGTATATGTATGTGTAGATATGGCGTTTGCAATTTATTATACTGTGTGTATTGACGTCATAGTTGCTTTATTTTGTTTATTTCACTTTTTAGTTTATTAATGATATTTTTTATATTTTTAGTTTTGATATCATTTTTATTTATTTTATATTTTTTATGTGATACATATATGTATGTCTACCTCATTCATGCGTATGTCTCTTTGAAGGAAATATTGCAATGAGATTCGAAATAGTGTTATATGAGTAGATATTTCAATTTTTACACGAGTTATTACTTGCACGACGGGACGGATAAACAGACATTGAGATTTAAACTAGTCCCGTCATGCTGATTATTTTGATATATACTTGTATAACTGTGTTACTCAAAAGTTATCTGGAATCTACTACTAAGCTAACATAACTATTTTAATCTATAAAAAAATCTTCTAGAACTCTTATCAAGGCCCACATGATATCGAAATTGTATGGACTCTAGAAGGTTATGGACATTTTCAAATAAAATTTTATTATTTTTAAAGTTTCAATACAATCCTGAGCATGGTCTTACTTTCAAGGGAAAGGGAAAAAACAATGAAAAACTGCAGTCACATTTGGATTTCTATTATTATATGGACAGTAACACGAATATAATATTCATCTTATCTAAAGGGGTTTTCAAAAAGAGCTAGAAAGAAAAAAGAAAAGAAGAATTTTTTTTCAAATAAAATAAAAACGGTTTGGGATATCACTGAAACTCTTTATTCCTGTGAAATTACATTCGATGTCATTATATGTGGTACGACCGAGGCAGCCAATTGGCCGGACCATTTCGTGAGATAACACGTTCACCAAACTTGATTTTCAATAAATCAATTTTGACATTCGCTGGTTGGGCCAAAAATATTCGGATTTTATTGAGCGGTAGCGATTCCCATTCACAGTAACGTGACGGTCTTTATCATTACGAAAGAAGTACGGCCCAATGTCGCCGCCAGCCCATATTCCGCAACAAACCGTAATTTTTTCGGGATACAATGATGACTCATGGAGTATAATCAATAACGCATATTTTGCTTATTGACGAAGGCATTCATCCAGAAATGAGCCTCATCGCTATGTAGAACGTTGCGCTCTTAAATTTGAGGATACTGACTCTGAATTTCGGTAGTAAATTTTATTAATTTCGACTCATTGTTAGAGCGTATATCTTTCCATGATGAAATGGCAAACCTTACTGAAGAGATATGTCAAATGAGCAGGAAAAAATATGGCGTGGTTTGCTATCCCTATCGGTCTACTTTTGGAGCGTCCCTTTTGAAAAACGCTTTATTAATATAAATCACAGTTAAAGCAATACCAGAAGACATATCCAGATGGTGGAAGAAAACATTTTGCTTTTAATTTTAAGAGATTTCATAGAATAGACCTTAATGCCTTTTAATAACTAGATTCAAAATATATATAATATAGGATCAGTTTTTGGTATTCAAGAATGCTCCTAAGTCCAACTTATGGAAGATATTCTTAAAACCGATTTCATTTTTCAAACTGTCCCTTCAGCATTAATATGCGATCCACCCGACTATCTTAGTAGTTCCAATCTCTGATTTGATGCTTTATACTCGTCTAGTGTTCAAAAGCAAGCACAACCATTTGTTATTTGTTAGTCTCTTGGTATCACCAAATGTAAATTCCGGACAAATTCCTTTCACATACACACACGAGTATACTTAAGTAAATTTGCATATCGAAGGCATTAAATATGTCCAAAGAGTAGCGCACAACAAGTATAGAAGCGATTTGGTATGTGAAAGCTCACACTAATATCCTGCTAACGGAACTTGCTTTACCATTTTTCAAAAATGCAGAGGAGCACCTACTAGTACATATTGCATATATAGAACATGTTATACCTATGTACATATTGTATTTATGTGAGTACATAATTGCGCATTCGCTAAGGTAAGTTTCTTCTTGCTGGCGAAGCGAAAATCATTACGCGCCAGCGGCTTCCGGCAACTTTGCAAACTGTTAACGGCAAATATTTGTAGCTACGTTGTGTGCCAGAAAGTTTTTACTGTAGGAAATGTTCAGGGCTTTCTTTTTACATATTTATATGACCGCTACAGGCAGACGCCCTCCCTTGCTGGCAAATACTCGTACGTTTCAGTTTAGTGTCTGCTCCATTTTTCGCGCTTTTATTCAACCCGTTATTGTTTTCGTTTCTTTTTTCAGTTTTTACTGTTCGCACAGTTTCTGACAGTTAAATTGCAGGCGCGGCTGATTTTTTTCCTTGCATAATGACCCGATAGGAAATCAAAATGTCATTGGTAAAGTTTGGTCTCAAACGAAGGATGTATTGAAAAATTTTATAAACACATGGTTCTTCGTAACGCTATGGATCAAGGTTATTGGCTTTGATAATATTTTTTTCGACTCCCATAGTTTACTGCTCTACTATACTAACTTACGTTTAAATGGAAGGGATTCTATTTTAAATGAATTAAAGGCTGTTTCATTGGAGTCATAGCGGCATCTTCATTCCTGGGACAGTCTATTGCTTAGGAAAACATAACGCTGAGATGAACAGAGAATCGTCTAACAATTTTTGAATCACATTTTTTATAGTAGATCATAGAATTTTTCAACTACACCCTTATTGAAACTACACCCTTTTATTTAAAAGACCTCTTATAGAATAGCAACTTGGTACTATAAAAAGAAGATTTTGGTCCCAATTATATAACAATTTTAACTCAACCAATTGCCAGTCGGAAACTATTTTATTAGGATGAAAATATTAATTTTCATAGAAATGTTTTAATAGAAATGCTCAACTGCGGATCAGATCTTTCACTGCCATGGATCTACTCTTTCATATATGAAACAGAACAACGACCTCAACAAAAAGTACTGAACAAAAGCTTGAATTGGATGTTGTATTAGCATTTCTAAAGAAATCGCTGCATCTGCGATATTTTACAAATATATCTAGTGCAACACATTTCTCACATGGTGTATTGAGTACGAACCACTGTGTACATTTATCGGTCATATTTCACACGAAGTAACGCTTTAAGCAGCCACATGACATGTTTTTAACTTCCCTTTATGTAGGTTGTGCACTTTTGTGTATCTTCTTTTGCGTGGGAGTTCTTTTCTAGTGATATGGCAGTCATCTTATAGTTTTGGCATGAGAAAAGTAGCGTGCGCTTTTATAGTGCGCTACATATGTCTAGACATCGTTGTCATGTCTCCAGGGAGGCTAAATAGCGTCATTAAGCACATCAAATACATATAAATGATGTAGATGGAAATAAATGTAGAAAGCAAAAGTCCGCTTTGATAGTGATAAATCGTAGGTCAAAGCAGAGGATGTATAAGATATTACAATGCAATTTAGAAATTCTGTTACGGAGATTTGTATTAATCATTGATTACTTACGAAGCTATTCACACGCTTAAACGCTTCAGAGTGTTAAAGAAATATAACCATTGTTGGGAGTGAGTGCTGATCCAAAAAGTGGTAAGATCTATAAACTGAAATTTCATTTATTTTATAAATAATCAGATTTCGTACATATGTTGTATTAATATGCTTACTAAGAAATGTGTCAGAATTGATTAATAAATGAAGTGGTAATTGAGCTGAGGCAATTAAGATGATAATTAATTTCTTACGCTTGCAATTCATGTGTACGCAATTTAGCTTAATCAATGCAACTTATATGAATTATTTAAGTCAATGTCCATATTCTCAGAAATTTTCCTTACGAATCTTCCGCTTCTTCCGCTGTTAACGTCAATGTGTGTTTATGTACAGTGATGCATTTCCTCTCTTGCTAAACACACTCCACTGCTTTACTTTGACACTTCTAATTAATTACTTAATAGCTCTATTTAATGGTAAAGTGAAAAC
The DNA here is from genome assembly GCA_031772095.1 of Zeugodacus tau. Classification (NCBI taxonomy): domain Eukaryota; kingdom Metazoa; phylum Arthropoda; class Insecta; order Diptera; family Tephritidae; genus Zeugodacus; species Zeugodacus tau. The sequence continues at coordinate 43,149,661 of CM062653.1, forward strand.
AATTAAAGATTAAATTGTACAATTCTCTTTACTTATTAATTTATTTGAATATGGAATAAGTGTATTGCTAATAATGAGGGTGAATGAAGTTTGGTCGCAACCGAACTTGTAAACATCGAAAGCGTGTAAATAATTTGAAGGCGTTTGCAAAACTTCATAATTAAAATTGTAAATTTATCCAGTGAATTGAACATTCATTTCTGGGTGAAATGTTGGAAATAATTTCGCTCATTTTTGCAACAAATAATCTTATGCTATAGACAATATGCACACTCATTTCCCTTAAGGAGCAAAATATTAGCTCCAAAGCTAAACTAATTAACAAAATTCTGTATTTTTGCCAATATTAATACTGAACGGTGCATTTAATTTGAAATCTCTTATATATTGACAGTAGAAAATTTTTAGATGTAGAGTTTCTACATTTCAGGAGTATTGGTTTTTCTAAGTTTATCTTTGATTTCTTCATTAATGCAAGAGTTATGTATTGTAGAGTAGAACAAACTAAAATTTACGTTAAGATAATGTGTAATGAAACGTTTGAAACGTGTTTCCGGTTTTAGTTATTTTGCACATTATGTGATTTTATCCACTTTCAATCCATGTATATTTCACAAACCGAATCTCTGCACTTAAAAGTACTTAAGCACTTGACTTGGAGCAGAAAAATGTTCGATATCTTCGATAGAGAATTTATAATCCGATTTCGACTTTTAAATGAGTGATGTCACGCCTCAAATTCAGTGTTTGTAGAAAGTTTTGTACCGATAGCATCACTCGAAATCGGACTATAACTTTTTAAAGGCCCGGATATCGAACATGAAAAACTCAGATATTTTAATGTTATTCAGAGGAAATCTTTTCCTTCTAATAGTGTGTCTCTGTACCAAAAAGTAGTAAAATCGGATACCTTCTTATAGGGTTTTCAATAATATTAATATGTGAGATATCTTAGCAAAACTAAGTGAGCGTATAGTCCTGAATATGGTGTACCTTGATGGTGAAATCGGTTCAGGAATTACCTAAGCCCTCAACGTTCCGTGAGATTAATGGTGTTTTGGGGATGGTACTCTATTACTTCGAACTGCGGAGGAATGGTTTCGACGATTCAGAGCGGGTGAAAACGACAGCATGGATAAGCTAGCCGGCGCAAGACCTGTGACGAAAAATATCGATCAAATCATGGAAAACATCGAGTTAGGCCGGCATGTGGCATATCGTGACTTCGCCTAGGAGATGGGAATTAGTCGCCAAACCATTTTAAACCATCTGCAGAAGGCTGGATACATAAAAAAGCTTGATGTTTGGGTGCCGCATGATTTGACGAAAAAAACTTTCTAGACCGAAGACCAGAAGCGTTCCGAATTGGCCAACAGGAAGGGTGTAGTGTTCCACCAGGACAACGCCATACCCCACACTTCCTTGATGACTTGTCAGACGCTATGGGAGCTCGGATGGGAGGTTTTATCGCATCCACCATATAACCCGGACATAGCGCCAAGTGATTACCACTTGTTCCTGTCCATGGCGAACGCCATGTAAAGTTGAACTCAAAGGAGGCTTGTGAAGAGTGGCTGTCCGAGTTCTTCGCAAATAAGGAGGGGGGCTTCTACGAGGGGCGTATTATAAAGTTGCCGTCTAAATGGAAACAGATTATCGAACGAAACGGCGCATATTTGAACTAAATCCGCTCACTGTAACACTTTTTATAAAGCATTGAATAACGGGAGATATTTGCCAACCTAATATATAGCGAACTCGTTTAGTTTTAGGACGTAAAAGAACCCGTTATGTGCACAAAAATATTATACTTTGTGCAAGATGTTGCGAGAGTATACAAATATTACGTCCAAAGTTAATCTGTAAATACTTAGTATTGTTGTTGCATAGTTTCTTGAAGCAGTTAATAAAATATTATGAGCTGTTTCCCACTTCAAAATTATAGAGGTTAAGCACTATCTTTAATGCAGCAAACATGATTTTACTTTTTTCTTTTACTATTATTTGAAATATAAGCCTGATAATGCTTCTGTCCGCGCCGTTAGTTCTGCTTTCTCCAGACTGGATAAGGAAGCGAAGCGTATGGGTCTGGTGGTGAACGAGGACAAGACGAAATATCTCCTGTCGTCAAACAAACAGTCAGCGCATTCGCGTCTTGGCTCCCACGTCACTGTTGACAGTCATAACTTTGAAGTTGTAGATAATTTCGTCTACCTGGGAACCAGCATTAACACCAATAACAATGTCAGCCTGGAAATCCAACGCAGAATCACTCTTGCCAACAGGTGCTACTATGGACTGAGTAGGCAATTGAAAAGTAAAGTCCTCTCTCGACGAACAAAAACCAAACTCTACAAGTCTCTCATCATTCCCGTCCTACTTTACGGTGCAGAAGCGTGGACGATGTCAACATCCGATGAGACGGCACTAGGAGTTTTCGAGAGAAAGGTTTTGCGGAAGATTTATGGTCCCTTAAGAATTGGCAACGGCGAATACCGCAGACGATGGAACGATGAGCTGTATGTGTTATTCGACGACATAGACATAGTCCAGCGAATAAAAAAACAGCGGCTACGCTGGCTAGGTCATGTTGTCCGAATGGATGAAAGTGCTCCAGCTTTGAAAGTATTCGATGCAGTACCCGCTGGTGGAAGCAGAGGAAGAGGGAGACCTCCACTCCGATGGAAGGACCAGGTGGAGAGGGACCTGGCTTCGCTTGGAATAACCAATTGGCGCCAAACTGCCAGAAGGAGGGATGCGTGGCGCGCTGTTTTGGACTCGGCTATAACCGCGTAAGCGGTGTCTACGCCAGTCAAGAAGAAGAATGCTTCTGTTGTCGCTAATATTATTTATGTCGCTGACTACATATACTAGTTTTACTAGCCGCAGACCTTTCATAATTCTGCTGTAATGTTCACTCCCTTTTTACCCACTTCAATATGCTGAGTAAACAACTTATCCGGCATATATTCTTTAAAAATCATTTGTTAACAATTTTTGAAAATCATTAAGAAATTAAAATAATTAGACCTGCTCATTACTTTGATTTCCTATCAAGCAGGAAAAAGATGATTGTATGATAAAATTACTTTTTTTACTTTTCGAATATAATTGGAATAATTCCGGAAGTGTCAGTCAATGCATATTCTTTAAATATACTAAAATAAATTATCGGGAATTTTTTTTCTAATTTCCGATTGCGTAAAATTTAAGATTTGGACCTAGGTAATCCTATGCTAAAGACATCTTGCTATAATTGCTTAATTTTGCCTGCCTACCGCTTAAAATCCCTACGAGCCAATTAATAACGATGCCAGCTCTTGGTTTTACTCCCCACTGGGTTACTAACATTGCCAGCTAAAAAAGCAATAACCAGCCAGTGACGGCGGTGCAACCAATATGAGCCGTTAAAGTGTGCGCCGGCACACATTCATTGGTTTTTGCAACTATGCAAATATGAAAGAAAATATCTATGAAGAATTCCAAGTAACGGAAAGCAAAAACGCATGTGAATGCTGCAAGTTGTGCCGTACCATTTCACGGTAAGAAAGAAAAAGCAACAAAGCAAATTTATTAAAGCCATAACCAATGCTGAGCAGCAAACATGCAAAACGTCCTGAATGACACTGCGCTGTGCGCTGTTTACACACCCGTTTTCATATATTGTTGTTGTTGGCATATGCTTAAAGTTGGCAAAAAATAAAGTTGTTCCGTGTACACATGATTTTTTTTTGTAATAAAGCAAAACTACTGATCCACACACGTACATACGTTTAGAGTGTTTGATGTGCGTGCACCGGTGCGTATGAGTGATGTGTGCGGAGTGCGCTCATTCGGTCGTAGTTGAATGTTCATCATACGCCCTGCCGTGCGAGCTGGTGTTAGTGACGGCTCATTATTTTTGATTTAATGTTCGGCTTTTATGTGTGTTTGCGTTTTCTGCAAAAGTACAAAGTTTTACGTCAAGAATTTAGCCGATTTGACATTGATAAATTTAAATTGCATTGCGCACATCTTTTGAATGTCCTTAGAAATAACTTAATGTGTATTTGAATGACTCGTTTTGGTTACTGCTTCGGCAGATTAGATGCTCGTTTTAAGCAAGTGAATGGATATTAAATGGTTTTTTAAAGTTAGTAATGAAACGACTGTTTTAAAGCAGAGTTCGGAGATTGGTTTTATAAAACCATCTGTTGTTAAAAAACGGCTCCTTTGTCTTTAAAGTTTTGGTGTTGAAAAATTTATGGAAATCATATCATGAAGGTTACTCTCTTTTAAAACTTTCCTTTCGTATAGAAATCGCTACGCTAGAATTTCTCCACATGTCTATATTCCTTCAATATCGTACTTAGCTATAATCTAAAAATTACCTTATTATTCTGAATTTTGCTTCGCCATTGTTAAAAGATAACGGTAAAATTGTGAAAGTATAATTCTCATTTTTCTTTTACAAACAAACACGTGTAAACAATCATGCATCCTAAACTTTTCCACGAAGCCACTTTTCGTATGAACTATCTTCAGGCAGCTAAACAATCAAAGTGGAAGTATCGTAAAATCAACAATCAGCAATAATACGTTAAACCAGAATTTTGATTCAGCAAACAGCAAATAATATAACCACGAATTGAAGTACCTATACTTACTAAAAAATAATAATTTTTCTACATTATTCAGAAAATCTTACCAAAATGCATATAAAATTCTATCCCAGATTTTTACAAGAAACAAATGTTTGAAAGTACCAATAGAACTTTTGAAATTGTAAATGTAATTAAATTTGAGCAATCCTCAAGAGCATACGAAATTTTGTACTTCTTCCATGGTTTATTTTCTTTCCAAAGTTTGTGTGTTTTTCCTATTTGGTTCCGAACTATATATATTATAACTATTGGTCTACAACTTTGCTTCCGTTTTCCAATAGATGTCTCTAGGGTCAAGCACTGGTCGATCAAATCGATTTCTTTTTATATCGATCTTGGACATTTGCGTCAACATTAACCCAACAAAATTGTTGTAGAGATCCCAAACTTATTCTCAACTGAAAATGTCACTTTTTGAGCCGAATTTTTGTAATTTGCGGGAATGTCTCTAGGGTTAAGCACTGGTCGGTTAAATCGATTAAATCGTTTTATATCGATATTGGACATTTGTGTCAACATTAACCCAACAAAATTTTGTAGAGATCTGTTTGCATCCCAAACTCATTCTCAACTGAAAATGTCACTTTTTGAGCCGAATTCTCGACATTTGCGGGAAATTTTGCTTTTCTTTTTTAATTCCAAGAAAAGTGCGGCTGAGGCTCATCGAATGCTTTCGGAAACGTATGGTGAGGCTGCCCTAAGTGAAAAAAAGCCTTAAATTTACAAAAAACGGCGGAAGCAAAGTTGTAGACCTAATAACTAACTATATAATAGGTTATGAAAGAATTGATTCGAAACAGCGCCACTCTTTGAGAGATACAGCGAAAGCTATCTAAGTAAAATTACGATAGATATTCGTCATCTTATGTAAATTACTAGAAAAAGAGAAATATAATTGTTCTAGTAAGAGGTCTTCGAGATATAGACAATGCACAGAACATATTAGAGTTGTTGTTTATTCTGATGACTTCCAGCTTTTACAACTAAAGTTGCCCAAATACTTCTAATATGGAATATGAATCCATCTTTATCAAAAAAAGCTATTTTGAAAATCGCCGAATTGTGTGGTGGAATTTTAGTTTGGAATCTCATCAAACAAAATACCAGAGTTTATCTGACGGTCCATTAAAACAGGACTGATTTAAGTGATACTTGAATTTTTCTCGAACAGTTTTAGTTGTGGTAATAACATTCTTTAATCAGTGACTGATTTGATATTGTGCGAAGGAGGGATGACCAAAAATGCTGGATGCTAAAGAAACAAAAAATGGTGTTTATTCAAGACTGACACCGAATTAGAAGATATTAGGTTAGGTTACTCTGGTAGTAAAAGGCTATAAAGCCACACATTGACCAGTTTTGGTCCTTTGGGATACCAGATGGAGTGCCTTCACGTAGTTAATGAGGAGTAATCATTCTTTAGGATGCCTGAGCCTGTTGCGAATTTCAAAAGGCTTTGTGGCTGAAACCGTTGTCTTTAAATGCTATTAAAAGATATATACACATTTTCAGCGATAACAGCTCAAAAAAAAATATAACAGGAAATAAATCCATGAATTTGTGCATTCGTTTTCCACAATATGGTATTATAACATTGCAACAAATAAAGGTCTAGAGATAAAAGTCTAAAAATCGAAAGTTTTAAAATGAACTTTGTTCCTTTAAATTATGGAAGTAAAAGAAGGTCTGCGGAAGCTCAGAAAAGTATATGAGTTCATTTGTGTCAACTCTCCCAGCAACACTACTTTTCTTTATGAACTTAGAACATATCCTAATTTTGAACAGCTTCCTCCATATCAACTTTTTCAATTTCTCTAAAACCTAAAAAAATCATTTTTAGACACAACAGCATCCTGTTATTCAACATCTGTTCTTCCTTAACAAATGTTTAATGTGCGTCAGCAAAGAAAAATAAATATAATACCAGGAATTGTAGAAGGAAGACGGAAGAGGAAAAATTTAATGCAAGCAATTTACTCGATTTCCTTTAACTACGCAACATCTACATTCACTTACAACTGTAATCACTTCCGTGCAACTTGAATTCGTGAAAATGGTGGAGGATTTATTTTTATAACTGTTTATATATCCAATGCAGGATACAAACAGAGTCGCACTACTAATATGTGCTTAGAGACAGCTGTATTTAGGTGTATCTAACGACTGTGAAATATTTGTTTAGTCAATATTGATATAGTGAGTTGAATGTAGAGAACTGTTGCTGAGTTTATTCGCCATTGTTGCTACAAGCGAAACAACAATGCAGTTACTATGCACATATTTGCAGGGGAACAGCATTAAAAGTAAAGACTTTGCGTGGGTTATTTATGCGTTGGTTAAGTGCAGTTGCAGGCATGATTTTTATGAAACTATGACAATGGTAAACAGTATACTTAGTAAATATGTATACACATAAATAAATTGTTAGTAGTAGGCGGAAATATAATAATGTTCTTGTTTATAATTTACAATTTGGTAATTAACAAATACAAATAGGTTTATTATATTTTCAATGTTATTTGAACTATTTTGTTTATTCTGAAATATTTGTTATCTTGAAATGTTTAAGTAATTAAATAAAAGGATTTTTCAACTAGGTATTGTTTTCAAGTCAGATACTACATATTGTTGATAAGTCAGATCAAAGTTATCTGATATCCAAGCGCAAGGTTTCATGGTAAGACATGGTACATATGTATGTTCCTAAGCCATCTTAAGCTAAAATCAAAATTTTTTGATGAAAAGGTTATATGTTGCTTTAGGGAGTTTGAAAAATTGGTTTAACCATAATCTCTGATAAGTTTAATGTCATAAAATAAAAACTAAATTCTATTGTTTTATCAGAGTGAACAAAAACAAACAAACAAAAGTATAGTATTAACAAAGCCCAAATTTTTAAGTACATTCTTCTTTACGTGTGTCTGTCACTGAACTCCTCCCCTAAACGACTGGACCAATTTGAATGAAATTGTTTGTGTGTCTTCAGGTGGATTCGATAATGGTTTGTAGTCACCATTCGTTCAAATTTAAATAGTGCATTTAATTAATTTTAAAATTATAATTTTTTTGTGATGTTTTATATTTGCCAAAAATAGATGGCGCCATTATTACTGTATAGAAACCGCCTGAAGGTAAATAAAATTGTTTTTGTTTGGAAAATGTTTTATATAGATGTTGCTACTGTCGGTGTACCAAATCTATAATCCAATCATATATTAATTCCAATTATTTTATTATGAGTGTGTCATTTCGCTAATTTTATATAAGATCGTATCGTAAGATATTGTTTGGGATAGAAAGTACGTTTTTAGTTTTTAGTTGTATTTATCAATAGCTAAATGAAGCATCAGTGTAGATTTAGAGATCAAAAAACTTTCCTGACCCTGAACCCATAAAAGGGATGTCCGGACATGCATTGTTACGACTCATACGATATGAGACCGCTATTCTTTCACCTTAATATGTATCAATGATATCCAATACATTACTGGATTTCATTCGGTTAATTTATTTAAGGGTATCTAAATTTAGGCCGAGTCTGTACGTAGCAATTCGATCTCATCTAGTTGTGTTCAGTATGTGATTAACTAATATGAAATTTAGATATACATTTAAATATAAAGAAGTATTCGATAGAGCATTTTAATTATGCGTCTGTTGACTTTAAGTAAGCGCAAATGTATTTCAAAGGAACTATTTGAAGACAAGTTTGATATTTATAAAAGTTATATATGTATAAAAGGTTATGTTAGTTAGTATTCCTAAGGACATACGAACTCTAGTAGGAATGCTAACTGGTCATTGTCAGATAGGAAGATACGTCGACAATATGGGGATACCAAACAATGACTACTGTAGGAGCTGCCGAGAAGTAGAAGAAGATGCTGTTGTACACCTTTTATGTGAATGCAAGCATTCTACAGGAAAATAATCACAACAATCGGACGCTTTTTTGACGACATCTCGGAATTTGCACACATTAAACTTTTTGAGTTATTCAACTTCACAAAGGCCGCAGAGTGGTTTAAAGAGGATTCTAGTCACGGTGGATTCACAATGGGCCTCCTAGGCCCTAGGTGCGTCATCTGACACCTAATATACCTATCTAGTACTTCTAATTGTTGATTATTTTGCTCACTGAATGCTTTTAAGTAATTTTTTTTATATTTTCAATATTTTATGTCTAGATTGGAAATAATTTACAAATTTTTGTTTATACTCCTTCACTTAAACCTTCTTTCGTATGATGTAGAATTTGAGGTCAAATACCGACAAAAAATACATATTTATTTGTTTTATCTTCTAATGATGCAATAAGAAAGTGAAATTCTAAGAATATTGCTTATTTATATATATGTATATTTTCTCAGAGATAACACCATGCGGAACACATTGTAAACATATGAATGTATGTGCCAGTATGCAACTAAATAAACAATTAGCCCCCACACTTGCAATACTTTCAACACTGCACCACTTTTCACAGCTTCATTTCGAAAGAAAAAATCGATTGCCTGAAAATTAGATAATCTTTACATCGCTGCTAACCACCAAAAACCACTTTCACTAATTACAGATGCAAATTGAATTCTTTTAATGTCATTTGCTTTGTATTTTACTTTTCATCACTTTTTCTTTGCTTATATGTTGCGCTTTGCAGCTTCGAATATGCAATATGTAATGTGTCCAACTGTGAGTATGTATGTATGTGTGCGTATGTCAAATTTTGCATTTTCATAAGCGGATGCTTCGTATGCTGCTCATTTTGCTTTGCGTGTGAATCCCACAGCTCCTTTCATCTTTCGTCCTTCGCTTGCACTTCACAGCACACATTCACATGCACAAGTGTGTATGTATACATCACTGTAATCACAACACCAACACATACAATTTTTTTGTTTTTCATTTCTGTACTCTACTCCTTTTTCTGCTTCTTCTTCTTCATTTAAGTAATGCTTTACACTTGGTTATACTACATTTTAATAAAATTTATTTATTTACAATTTCTTCGCAAGCGCCTATAATTTTCCAATCGCGTTTTGCACAATTTTTACTTATCCCCGCAAATTATCTCACATAAAATTCAATAAAATAAAAAAATGTAATTTTCTTTGACTTGAAACTTGCTGGCAAAAAATGTTGTATACATTTTACAAGAGCAACGCAGAGACTAGCCGAAAATGTTGTGCATTGCCAACGACGATAACGACAACGTCGACGAGTCGAACAGCTCCCACGAACGCAATCAACGAGCGCGAGCATACGAGCCAATTTGCACCAACGACGACGAACTGTTTTGAATGGAGCAGACACAGAAGCAGTGGAGAAAACTGAGGTGATTTTTGGCTTTGCTGCGATTTTGATTGCTGCTGTGTGGTGGCTGTGAGCAGTGCTAAAGCGTTAAGTAGTGCGCACCGTGGACGATTCAGATTTTTTTGCGTACTATTTTTGTTACCATTAAATAATTTTTAACTTTTAATTAATTCTGCGATTCTAATACAAATTTTAAGAGGACTCCGAGCTTTATGTGAAGAAATATACTCAGATCCTTGAATGATACCTTTAGGACTTTTTAGGAACCCTGGAAATATCTCTTTGTACCTCTTCTGAGGCTATCAGCATATATCGAATATATCAAAGTCTAAAACATATAAGAAATTTTGCTTAAGGCTATTGAAATTCCGATGGCTAACCAAAAAATAGTCAAATGAAGACCACAAATAAATAACTAACTGGTGACCAACATCAAAATTCTTCTACAACCCGATTCAAGTACCAATAAGTTGAATGAAAGATAGAACAGTGTAACTCATATGTTGCCCTCGATTTTCAGAAAAGTTATGAGAGAACATAATCGCTGAAATCAGTTCTGGATCAGAGCATAAGGCTTTGGGAAAAGGTAAATAGGAAATAGTTTTTTTCCAAAAAAATTTTCATCTTATTTAAGAATGTATTACTGATCTTATTGCTGAAAAATCAATATTCAATTTAGACCCGTATATTATAATAGATCAATACATTTTTTATAAATTCTTTCGACTTTCTTCATTGAATGAAAATTCTTAAAAATTTAATTCAATTTTTAGGTTCTATTATTTTCGTAAAGAAATCGGGGTTTCATTCTCTAGTTTATAAACCACAAACTCCTGTCATAGATACTACTATTGTTAAGAGTAGTCTCCATTCCATTAAGCTTGTTTCACTATTAAATACAATAGTAAGATCAAATTCACTATATCACATATTCATAATTATGAATTCTTACAAATAACCGTATAAATAACAGTAACAAAGACAAAAACAGCTCCACTGTCTGAGAAGTGCGCACGGTCTAAGGCTCTCAGCGTAGGCGTCAGCTGCTCGCACGAAAATACTGGGAAATCTAACAGTATTCGTGAGAAGAGAGCGCGCATTTTTTGTTGTAAACAGTTGTTTGTTTTTGTCTGTATTTGCTTGGTTGACTGGTGGGTGGTTGTTTGACTTCTTACTTTGCTTGGTAATTTGGGCATTTTTGTTGTTTGTTTTTCCAGCTTTAGTCTTCAGCGGGCAATTACAAAATTATTTAGTTGCTTTTTGCCGGCATTGTCTGGTTATTGTTCGTGTGCTTTGAACGAGTACACATATACATATATATATGATGGTATATATGTATAAGTAGGCACATAGCTTGCAGGTGATTGCAAAACAAATTAAGCAAATTGTTGCAGATCTAAACTATTTATTGCCTTAAATCTCAAAATGAAATGTGTCGGTATTTAATTAAATCTTGTACGAACAGAGAGTGAGTAACTGTTTAAATGTAAATGATTTATACAGAAATTGCAATACGAATGGTGGTATTTTAAATACTATCAAAAAAGCAAATACTGAAATTTACAATTAAGCCAAGCCCTTCTTTAATGGTTTCATTGTTAGCTTAAAAAACGCTTAGGTGTGAAAAAAGTATGATTTCTTTATCGACATTTTTCGTTTATCGAACAGGTGACAAGATTAAATCTTTTTTTTCGAATTTTATTGCAATTTTATAGTTCATAAATTTCAAATCCGACCAATAAATGACATTCACACATGAAACCGTGTATAATGTTTTTTTATTAAATTGAGAATCCGATATTCGCTATCTGGGCTACAATGTTTCTCTTATTTGAATTAGTTTCACGAATGGGTTAAACGAGTTTATTTATTATTTCCTAGGATCTGTTTAGCAATATACGAGTAATATTAGGTTGCCAAATATCCCTTCCCTTTCGCTTTTCTGCTTAAAAAGTTTGCTTTATAAAATGTGTAACAGTGACCGTTTCCATTTAGACGGCAACTTAATAATAACCCCTCGTAGAAGACCCCCTCTTTATTTGCAAAGAACTCGGACAGCCACTTTCCACAAGCCTCTTTTGAGTTCAACTTTACACCACCAAGGGCGTTCGCCATGGACAGGAACAGGTGGTAATCACTTGGCGCTATGTCCAGTCTATATGGTGGATGGGATAAAACCTGTCATCCGAGATCCCGTAGCTTCTGACGAGTCATCAACGAAGTGTGTGGTCTGGCGTTATCCTGGTGGAGCACTACACAAATTCTGATTCGCTTCTGGTCGATCGCCTGCTTCAAGCGGTCCAGTTGTTCGCATTAGATGGTAGAATTAAGCGTCTGGCCATATGGGAGCAGCTCATAGTGAATGATTCCCTTACAATCCCACCAAACATACAGCAAAACCTTCCTGGCCGTCAATCCCGGCTTGGCCACTGCTTGGGACGATTCAACGTCCTTCGACCACGACCGTTTGCGCTTGATATTGTCGTATGTGATCAATTTATCGTCGCCAGTCACCATCCGCTTCAAAAGTGGGTCGAGTTCGTTCCGTTTCAGCAGCATATCGTAGGCGTTGATTCGGTCCAGAAGGTTTTTATGCGTCAAGCCATACGGCACCCAAACATCAAGCTTTTTTGTGTACCCAGCCTTCTGCAGATGGTTTAAAATCGTTTGGTGACTAACTCCCATCTCCTGAGCGATGTCACGAGATACCACATGCCGGTCTAACTCGATGTTTTAAATGATTTGATCGGTATTCGTCGTCACAGGTCTTCCGCCGGTTGGCTTATCCATGGTGTCGTTTTCAACCGCAGTTTGAAGTGATAGGTTATGTCAAGACCTTTCAAAGATGTATAGTATCGCCAGATTCGAGCTTTGTAGCGCTTTATACATAGCCGTGAAATGCAAAAGACAAAAAAACAAAAAGACGAATTTTTGACAACCTAATATTAATATTATCGCTATTCTGCCAAACTAGTCGTTATACTCAATGACCTGAGAAAATAGTACAGGAAAATCTATAAAGTTGGACACCCTTATAATTTTGACACTCGCTCAAATTGGACAACATGATCTGTATCAACATAATATAGTACAAAAAATCATTTCTTCATGATATGGACCTTGGACAAAAAGTGCTAAACCGCAGGGAGAAATTGGAAACTGTTTTCGAATTATGGATGAGAAATAGTAGTACAAAGATCCCTTCAAATGTTACTATTACAGATTATATTGAGATGAACAATGGTTTTTGGATTTGGTCTTCCAGATTTATAGCAGATGATGATATTGTAGAACCGAATATTTCAGACCCAACGAATGACTTCTAGCGGCATGGAAAACGATGTTGATTGAGTAACTGTATTCAGTAAATAAGAATAATGATTTTCAATAAGCATATTTTCATACTTCGAAGGAAAATATTTGATCTTTCAAAAACGAGGAATATAGATTATTTACTTATGACTCAATATCTCTGAAATATAAGTTTTTGTTTGGTCCAATACTCAGCCGAGCCGAGCCAACAATAACAACTGTAAGACTGTTTACTATATACATATGTGCTGACAACTCTTATCTTCTATCCTTGACAGAAAACTAACCTTAACAATAATGTTTTTTTCTTCGGATCCGTAACTCTGCATCTCGTTTATAGAATCAAACAATAATAATGAGCCATTCATGATGATTAGTTACTTGTGAAAGAAGTTTAGAATAAATATACAAAATGTATTATGAAAGAAATTCAAATTTTAGTACACTGTATGTTTACTTTTGCGTTGTACTGTCATGTTCACTTCTAAGCTTTTCACTTTTTACATGCCATGCAATTTTTGTTGTCATTGTTGATGTGGGAATTGGTGATGAATGAAGGTGTTAAAGGCGAAGAGTGAAGTGAAACAGACGGTAAACGTTGAGAAAACCATGGACTAGTTATTATTATTCTGTGTGGGGTTATGTAACATTGCTATTGTTGTTGGTGTTTTTGTACAATTTGTACAGATTTGCAAAATTTATAATATACCTGTTGGACGAGGTGACAGATGTGACGCTTATGCAATTTGTATGCATTTGCATGCAACGTAGACACATACCCACACATCATACACAAACACACTGAGTACACTTGTTAGCGCATATGCCACTATGCATTGCAAATGTAATTAGAATAATAAGGCTAATAATAGTTCGAAATATTTTATTGAATCGTTCATACAAATATTAAATTTTTTGTTGTAAAGTTGAAAGACAATTTGATGCTGATTACCAAATGTCTTAGAAATAACTCATCATAATTTTTCTATTTCTCTACAGATTAATGATGGAATATAAGATATAAGAATTGTAAAACCGAGTATTTCGAATTTGAGAAATTAGATTATGGCATTGTTTCAGCAATTCAGCATCAAATCGACCCTATAACTCGACTAAACAATCATACATTTATCCAAAACTAGTCACTCGCATACTAGTTCAAATCGGATCATTAAATTATTCATCTGACCATATAATATTTAATGTACTGATTTAAGTATCTATTAAAAATACAAAGTCATGTTTACGATTGCCACTATTTATTAGCCGCAAAATTTCCGCTGCATTGAAGTCGCCATCTGAACATCCTTAGGGTATTAAACGATTGAAATGTGACAGCAAGAAGCTTGTAGCGGAGAAAATGTAATTGCTACAACAAAAGTAAAAACTTTACGCAACATCTTCAATTGCAATTATCCACCACTCCACAACTACACTTAAACGATTCGGGTTTCGTTCGATGATTGGATTTCCAATCATTTAATTTCACTTGTTCAAATCGTTTTAAAATAAATCGACGGAGAGAACTATTTAACGATGCAAACCCATCGGGACATATATATATATGTAAGTCTATAAATGTATATTGCTGAATTTGTGTTTGCAATTGCAGTTTTTGTCCTTATTTCCTATACGACATACAAAAGTTTACGAATATAAGTAAATGGTTATCAGGGTGGCTTAATTTGGTTTGGTGCTGGTGTTCTACTATCAAAATTTTCTGTAGTTCGTTGATTTCAATACTCAAGCTGTGAATAATGGTTTTTGATTCTAACAGAGATATCTTTGAATTTTACTTTAGGTCGAATGCCACAGAAATGGCCAAGTGATTAATGTTCGATATTTTAAAAAACAATTTTATTTCATTGTTAAATCCATAACCATCCCTATTCGGTATGACATTGTCTTTTATTGCTCTATTGTACAATCTGCAGAGTTTCCTCAAAGGTTGTTTCACGTCAATGATTTCTCAGAGGACCAGTCCAATTTCCTACTCCGTAATATGGTTCTTGTTGCAGATCATTCCAATCGAAAATATAATAACATGCTTAATTGTATATGTCATTAAGAGCTATATCTTTCGAAAAATTAAAAGAAAAAAACCTAAAATAAAGAGAGAATAAATTAAAATTAACGAGATTTGACCCATATATACGGCATAAAGTCCAATCTAATAACGAAAATCAACATAAATAGACTGAGGTAAGTCCTGAACCGATTTCACTCATTTTCACCAACAAGGTACACTATATCCAAGACTATACGCTCACTTAATTTGGTTAAGACATTTCACATATCAGCCGATTTATAGGGAGTAAATCTCATATCATATTATAGTGTGTGTGTGTGATTGGCGTTGCAACCGTTTAGCCGGTTATAGCCGAATCGACGATAGTGCGCCACCTCTCTCCTTCGCAGTTCGGCGCCAGTTGGAGATTCCAAGTGTAACCAGGTCGCTCTCCACCTGGTTCCTCCAACGGAGTGGAGGCCTTCCCCTTCCTCGGCTTCCTCCGGCGGGTACTGCATCGAACACTTTCAGGGCTGGAGTGTTTTCGTCCATTCGGACAACATGACCTAGCCAGCGTAGACGCTGTCTTTTTATTCGCTGAACTATGTCAATGTCGTCGTATAACTCGTACAGCTCATCGTTCCATCGTCTGCGGTATTCGCCGTTGCCAATGTTCTGAGGACCATAAATCTTGCGCAAAATTTTCCTCTCGAAAACTCCTAGTGTCGTCTCATCTGATGTTGACTTCGTCCAAGCTTCTGCACCGTAAAACAGGACGGGAATGATAAGCGACTTGCAGAGCTTGATTTTGGTTCGTCGAGAGAGGACTTTACTGTTCAATTGCCTACTCAGTCCAAAGTAGCACCTGTTGGCAAGAGTTATTCTGCGCTGGATTTCGAGGCTGACATTGTTCGTGTTGTTGATGCTGGTTCCCAGGTATACGAAATTATCTACGACCTCGAAGTTATGACTGTCAACAGTGACGTGGGAGCCAAGACGCGAATGCGCCGACTGTTTGCTTGATGACAGGAGATATTTCGTCTTGTCCTCATTCACCTCCAGACCCATTCGCTTCGCCTCCTTATCCATGCGGGAAAAAGCAGAACAAACGGCACGATTGTTGCTTCCGATGATATCAATATCATCGGCGTACGCCAGGAGCTGTACACTGTTGTAGAAGATTGTACCTTCTCTGTTTAGCTCTGCAGCTCTTATAATTTTTTCCAGCATCAGGTTAAAGAAGTCGCACGATAGTGAGTCACCTTGTCTGAAACCTCGTTTGGTATCGAACGGCTCGGAGAGGTCCTTCCCAATCATGACGGAGCTTTTGGTGTTGCTCAACGTCAATTTACACAGCCGTATTAGTTTTGCGGGGATACCAAATTCAGACATCGCGGCGTAAAGGCAGCTCCTTTTCGTGCTGTCGAAAGCAGCTTTAAAATCGACAAAAAGGTTGTGTGTGTCGATCCTCTTTTCACGGGTCTTCTCCAAAATTTGGCGCATGGTGAATATCTGGTCTGTTGTTGATTTTCCAGGTATAAAGCCACACTGATAAGGTCCAATCAGTTTGTTGACGGTGGACTTTAGTCTTTCACACAGTACGCTCGATAGAACCTTGTATGCGATATTTAGGAGGCTGATCCCACGGTAATTGGCGCAGATTGTGGGATCTCCCTTTTTATGGATTGGGTAGAGCACACTGAGATTCCAATCGTCAGGCATGCTTCTTCCGACCATATTCTGCAAAGAAGCTGATGCATGCACCTTATCAGTTCTTCGCCGCCGTATTTGAATAGTTCTGCCGGTAATCTATCGGCCCCCGCTGCTTTGTTGTTCTTCAAGCGGGTAAGCATATTATAGAAAAACCTATAATTAGGTATATAGGAGCTAGGGGAAGTTATGACCCGATTTTAACCATTTTTGGTACAGAGACATACTATTAGAAGAAAAAGATTCCCTTTGAATTACATTAAAATATCTGAGAGATTTACCGATATTTTCGGTGAAAAATTATCCATAGGCACAGAGTTCTTCATGTTCGATATCAGGGACCTTAAAAAGTTATAGTCCGATCTCGACAATTTTCCCACAAGTGATGTCACAGTTCAAATACAATTTTTGTGTTATTCCGCTATCTTCAATGGTTTCTAATGTACATATTATAAAGTGATGATGGATGGAACTCAGAATTGGGTTATATGGGCTTGTAGGCTTGGTTGTAAACCCATTTCGCCCATATTTATTATTAGTTGTCGAAGACGGACGGACGGACAGACATCCGGATTTTAAATCTACTCAACACCCTGATCACTTTGGTATATATAAACATATATCTAACTCGTTTAGTTTTAGGTGTTTCAAACAACCGTTATGTGAACAAAACTATCACCTTTCAGTTCCCGAAAAAATGTGCGTTGATTATGGTTCTGATTTACTCAACTTGGATTGCTAAAATATGGGCTATAACAGTAAGTGCTTATAAGTGGTGTTATGAGGTTGTCGAGGTGTTTTGCAGGAAAATATAGAAGACACGCTGCTTTCTATTTTCAATTCATGATAAGTGATTTTATTTAGAGGAGTTATAACACCAAAGCTAAGATCCCATCTACTGCACACAGTATGTATACAAATATTTGCTGACAGTATCTCGAATCCTATAGTTTAATTTTGGCATCCATTTTAATTAGTTTCAATATAATATATTCTTTGGTAAAATTCCTTTATTTTTCTTACCACCCTTATGTGGAAAATGTATTTAATTGCATACACATTCGAGTAAATATATAATTGTGCTTGATCTTTCCCACTCAACAGGATTTACTTAAGTAAATTGCGGTAATAGCAGGGTAATTAAGTTTCATTGACGAGTGCTGGTAAATATACTCGTATGTAATGAGTACACACTCGTGTATGCATTTACTTGAGAGTACCAACATACTTACGGGTATCTTTATGATGTGAGTTTTCTTTTACGGAACATTTCTGCAGAAATCTTTTGTGAATGAATGAATCTTAATGGGAAAGTTATCAAAATGAAAGTCGCAATTATGTCTTCGGGATAGCCGAAATGAAAACGTTTAATATATTATATATTTATTTATATTTCTTTTAATTAAATACATACCAACATTTTGCTATGTATTATATTACTTATAATTACACTTACATTGACGTATGTTCTGACATCTCCATTACACTTCAATTCTTACATTTAACAAATTCTTAAATTAAAAGAAACATACAGGCTTTTGTACTTATGCGTTAAGTTTACGTTTAAAAGGTACATATTTTCACGTATATTTAAGTTAAAACACAGATATGTTAATACGTTAATGTATGTCAATTTCAGTAGTTGCCTTAAATAAATTCCATTAAAATTCGCATATTTTTTATTTTTTTAACATATGGATTACTTGCTCTTAGTAACACTTTGTACTACTGCCAGTAGTGTTCGCTGGTTTCAAGGTTTCTTAATAGGGATATGTTACGAAAGATTGGAAAAAATGGAAAGCCAAGTAATTTGAAAGAGAGAACGACAGGTTTTTTTTTTTTGAAAATGGACGTTTTGATTTACTCCCTATTCATTTCGATTATTATTATTGAATGAAATACTCATACATACTTTAACTTCGATAACACTTGAATCTTTAATTTCAAATAACATTACACTGCCAAATACAGTTAATTTGCATTTCACACTGATAGTGCGTAATTAAGAGCAAATACTTTCCATCAATTATGCGCATTCTCAATTGCATTTTACATTCAGCCGTCTGTCGCTATAAGCGCATAATTATTGCATAGACGGCACAGCTATTACATTACAATTACTAACAATGCGTCGATTTCATTGATTTTATTTCATTGTCATTTTTATTACTCAATATCTTATTTAATTTGTCGTCTGATTGTTTGCATTCGTTGATTTCTCCTTTCATGGCATTACAATAAGAAAACAATTACAACAAAGCATACAACAAGGCATAACGCAAATACTCTATATAACGGCAAATTTTACGTACTAACACACATAGTATATATAATACTGATATAAATTGTGGCTCAGAGCTATTAGTCTGATGTTTTCCTCTTCATTTCCCTTTGGTCAGCATTTTACCTTTGTTTGTTTGTACTCGTGGAAGTGTAATTTGTGTTTTTTTATATTATTTGAATTTTTATTTTAATATTGTTCCGTTGTCTTTGTTCTGCTTTGCCACCATTTTCATTCCTCTGTTGTCCTTAATTACGATTAACTTAACATTACAAATGCTCTTAAATATATATATGTATATGTAACTGTAAAGAATAATGGTTCTAAAAGTAAAGTAATGAATGGCTTTTTATACTCTCGCAACCTGTTGCACAGAGTATAATAGTTTTGTTCACATAACGGTTGTTTGTGTCACCAAGAAATATAAGAGTTAGATATGGGGTTATATATACATAAATGATCAGGATGACGAGTGGATTTGAAATCCGGATGTCTGTCCGTCCGTCTGTCCGTCTGTCCGTCTGTCCGTCTGTCCGTCCGTCTGTCCGTCTGTCCGTGCAAGCGATAACTTGAGTAAAAATTAAGATATCTTAATGAAACTTGGAATATATGTTCCTTGGCACCCTGAGGAGGTTGCTTTCGAAAATGGGCAAAATCGGTCCACTGCCACGCCCACAAAATGGCGGAAACCGAAAACCTATACAGTGTCATAACTAAGCCATAAATAAAGTTATGAAAATGAAATTTGGAACATATGATCCCATTAGGGAGGGGCACATTTGGATGTAATTTTTATGGAAAAGTGGGCGTGACCCCACCCCCAAATAGGTTTTTTGTATATAACTCGCAAACCAATAAAGCTATATAAACCAAACTTTCTGCAGTCGTTTATTTTAGCCATTTCCTTATACAGTCCAAAAATGAAAGAAATCGGATAATAACCACGCCCACCTCCCATACAAAGGTTAGGTTGAAAATTACTAAAAGTGCGTTAACTCACTAACGAAAAACGTCAGAAACACCAAATTTTACATAAGAAATGGCAGAAGGAAGCTGCACTGAGATTTTTTTACAAATTGGAAAATGGGCGTGGCGTCGCCCACTTATGGGTCAAAAACCATATCTCAGGAACTACTAGACAGATTTCAATGAAATTCGGTATATAATATTTTCTTGACACCCTGATGACACGTGTGAAAAATGGACGAAATTGGTTCACAACCACGACAACTTCCCATATAACTCATTTTTGAATTTCATCTTATTCCTTCACTTTATAATATATACATTAGGAACCAATGAAGATAGCGAAATAAAACTTTACACAAACACTGTATATGATCTGTTGCATCACTTGTGAAAAAATTGTCAAAATCGAACAATGACTTTTCAAGGCCCCTGATATCGAATATGAAGAACTCAGTGCCTAAGGGTAATTTTTCCCCGAAAATATACTTAGGTAAATCCCTCAGATATCTTAATGTAATTCATTCCCTCTGATTTTTTTTCTTATACCAGTTTCTCTCTGTACCTGAAATGGTAAAAATCGGGTCATAAATTCCCCCAGATCCCATATACCTAATTATAAGTAATATTAAATTAAGAGAGCGGATAGTCTTCGATACATTGTATCTTGGTGGTGAAATCGGTTTAGGAATTACCTCAGTCCCCATATACTATTTATGATGATTTTCGTTATTCTATTGAACTTTATACCCAATATATGGGTCGAATTGTGTTATCTTTATAAAATTACATCAATAAATTGCGAGAGTATAAAATGTTCGGTTACACCCGAACTTAGCCCTTCCTTACTTGTTTTGCTTTGGCATTATCCTTTGATTTTGCGTGCCCATGTACTTGGCGCATTTACAGTAGCGTCCATTATTACAGGGGTAGATAGTAGAACTATAGGATTTATAAAATCTTTTCAAATTCTTAAGAAAAATAAGTCTATACTTGCTTCAGGTTTAATGTCCAATCACTAATCTCTATCGACCTAAACTTTTTTCCGCCAATTTAGTTCCTTAGACTATCAGTTCCTAGTTGGGAGTCACTCCAACTAAGTCTCATTCAACAGCTCGATAAAAATGATAAAATTTCAAAGTTTTTTCCACCCCAGCTGCTCAATTTCATGAAAAATGGTTCATAGAAAGATATTCCGTCTCAACCGGAAGAGTGCACGCTGTTCTGAATTGTTGAAACCCTGGGTAATTTCTACCCATATTTTCATATTCTATATCTTTAATATATTGAAAATAATAATTTAAGCAGCTCTTCGACAAATTACTAAATCACTTCTAATAACGATCAAAATTCGAAGCACTTATATTTATATAATTTAGCAATGAGGTATTAATATAATATTTTATTAAATTAGTCTACATTACGAGTTGTCAACATACAACTTAACGTTCACAACTCGTTATCATTTGTAGCAAATAAATAAAAACAAATTTGTTTAATTGTCCCTATTTGAATGTCCCTAACTGTACGCATTTCTATGTCAGCTTATTGCTGCTCATTAACAATGATGCTGGTAAATATTTTCCTTTTGCAATAATTATCTTTTATCATTTTCAGTTGGCGGATGCGTCGTAAGCCCAAAACGCAAAACAATTTCATACAATGATCACACAATGTACTTTTTTTTTACTAAGGATATGAAAAACGTTATTTGTTTCAATATGATTTTTAGTAATATATATAGTCATATGTATGTATGAACGTCAATAATATATATGCGTTTGTACTTAAAAGTAAACAATAATATCTATTCAATGCATATTTTGAAATTAGAGTGACTATTCATGACATTTCTTATTTAAATAATTTTTTATAATAGTACATATTTCATACGTTAATCATAAATTATTTCAAATAACATTAATAGTAATTAGAAATTACAAATTCGTTCAATTTCAATAGCAGGTACTTCATTTCGTACATTTCAAGCATGCACACCTTTTCGTTTAAACAAACCTTCATCTAACATGACATAAATTTTTCACATAGTTCATATATTATATTACATTATATCTACTCCTTTCATAAATGACAATTTATTTGGTTCAAATTCTGACGTTAATTAATTCCATAACTATAAAAATTATGTTCATCTCACGCTCGCCAATATGACTTTGGCCATAGTTTTGACACCAATTGTAAATATTAGAGAGCGGAATATTATTTTAATTATTTGGTTGCTGATTTAACCGCAATATCTTTAATACTTATTTTTAAAGTAACTCACAGTTTGGGTCAGATTTGGTCGATGAAAGCTTCATGATTCTCTTTAAGAGTACTTATTTGTATTCCCAAGTAATTTGTTCTTGACATGTTAGTAAGATAAATAGCTCAAACGAAGTCGCACTAATTTTAACAATTTAATGGAAATTATGCTTATACCAAATTGAAAAAAAGTCACAGTTTTAAATTGATCTATTCATTAGACGTGCTCTTGATCTTCATTTTTATGCTGCTTAAAAGAGTAGAGTAGAATAGAGTTTGGAGGACTGCACTACGACCTGTGGTCTATTGTGACGTCCCTAAGTCTACAACAACTCCATCACTTCCAGCACTCCCACAAATTCAAGAATGGTACTGGGAGTGAGGGAGTCGATACTTTCCTCAGTTGGGTTGCTGAGACCAAATAATTTACTCCTGCTTCTGTGAAGTGCTACACATTCTCAGGGCAGGTGTAGAGGAGTTTCAGCCTCCTAATCATAGAAGCGACACGTTTCTGATGAGACTATGCCCAAGTTATATAGGTGAGCCTACAGTGGACTGTATATAGGGAGGTTTATTACACACTTAAATCTTTTGGTGTCATACCCTCCCATAAAGCGTTTTGCTTGGCGTAGATCCGTTGCCTGTCACCAGTGCATTTCCCTATCTATCCTCACCTCATTCCGGAACACCTCCCTAATTAGGTGTGACTATTACAGGTATCTGGGCCTAGCAGTTTTGTTGAAGCTGCCGATCGCGCTAGTTCATCAGCCGCTTCGTTCCCTGCTATCCCTTTATGTCCCGGCTTCAAAAGTACAATACGATTTCAGGATTCAGTTATTCAACATAAGTTCAAACATATACTTTTGATTTCGACAATTTTCGCAAACAACCATTTCTGAATGTAAAACTTTTCAAATTCAATTTTAAAGATGTTCACTGTTTAGTTGCCGCAACTGATCTAGATACAATGTAGTTTGGAAGGCTGAACTAATTATGTGGTTAAATGTGGCTTGAACAGAAATTCTGAAAGATACTCCATTCATGATACTTTCATCTACATTAATACATATTCTGAAGGAACTTGACTTCACCTCATATTGGAGCGATGTCAATCAAAATGAAACACAGACATAAACTTGTATGATTTACATAAGTATGCTATTGTTGTAAAATAAATATTCAAATCGATGTATGACCTTTAATGAACATATATGTATATATTGTATATATAAAACTCTCTATCTAATTATAGTTTTCGGTGTAGTTCCCAATATGACTTCAATGATAAAAGGAATTCCTTAGCCATTGTGGTGAAATTAAAATCATTCACGTTTTCGTTTGATAATTTTCAGAGTTCATCATTCATATTCGTAGGTGCGGATTGGTATTATAGTACGATTTCCCTAATTTAGCCCGAAAATCTTTTAAAAAATACCCTAATTACATTATACAATTAATGCTTTAACTGGCATACTTTTAATTTTCTATTTTGTCTCTAGATTTAACTACGCTATTCAATAGATAAATTCCATTACATATATGTACTCAGGTGGTTATTAAGCCTAACATAAACCATTATACGTTTCAATGTACGTACGAGGGCTGCTATATATATTTCTGGCCTAGGCAACACTAAGTGTTGCCAGGTGCAATCTGACATTTCCATTGGAAAGTTTGACATTTTTATACTCTCGCAACAAATGTTGCTAAAGAGAGTATTATAGTTTTGTTCACATAACGGTTGTTTGTAACACCCAAAACTAAACGAGTTAGATATAGGGTTATATATACCAAAGTGATCAGGGTGAAGAGTGGAGTTCAAATCCGAATGTCTGTCTGTCTGTCCGTCCGTCCGTCCGTCCGTCCGTCCGTCCGTCCGTCCGTCCGTCCGTCCGTCCGTCCGTCTGTGCAAGCTGTAACTTGAGTAAAAATTGAGATATCTTGATGAAACTTGGAACACTTATTTCTTGGCACCATAGGAAGGATGCTTTCGAAAATGAGCAAAATCGGACCACTGCCACGCCCACAAAATGGCGAAAACCGAAAACACATAAAGTGCCATAACTAAGCCATAAATTAAGCTATGGAAATAAAATTTGGTATGAAGGATCGCACTATGAAGGGGCATATGTGGATGTAATTTTTTTGGGGAAGTGGGCGTGGCCCCGCCCTCTACTAAGTTTTTTGTACATATCTCGCAACATAATTGGGCTATATAAACCAAACTTTCTGCAGTCGTTTTTTTTGGCCACTTCCTAATATAGTCCAAAAATGAAAGAAATCGGATCATAACCACGCCCACCTCCCATACAAAAGTTAGGTTGAAAATTACTAAAAGTGGGTTAACTCACTAACGAAAAGCGTCAGAAACACTAAATTTCACATAAGAAATGGCAGATAAAAGCTGCACTCAGATTTTTTTACAAAATGGAAAAAGGGCGTGGCGTCGCCCACTTATGGGTCAAAAACCATATCTCAGGAACTACTCGACCGATTTCAATGAAACTTGGTTTGTAATAGTTTCCTTACCTCCCAATAATATGTTGTGAAAATTGGCCAAATCGCTTCACAACCACGTCTACTTCCTATATACCAGAACTTAGAAGATGATCTGAATCGTTTACTTAAGAATATATAAAGGAAACACTAGTGAAGATATCGGTGCAAAACTTTGCACAAATACTGTATTTATAGTGTGGCAGCCCATTTCTAAAAATCGCCGAAATCGGACCATAGGTTTTCAAGGCCCCATATATTGAACATGAGGACCTCGGAGCTTCTAACCTAATATTAGGGTTTCCAACTTTCAATGGACTTTATACAATATATATGACGAATATGTGGGTCAAATTGTGTATTATATAACATAAATAAAGTTAAATAAATAAATTGCGAGAGTATAAAATGTTCGGTTACACCCGAACTTAGCCCTTCCTTACTTGTTTAGCATAACATCACTCAGAACGTTTTGTCATTTAATCGTGAATTGTTTTATTTATAGGGAATTAAAAAAGTAATCTCGGCCAAAAAATGGAATTAACTCGTGAACATTTTCGTGCGATCATTTTTCACAACTTTCGACGTGGATTATCGCGACAAGAGTGCATCGATGAACTAAAATCTTTGTATGGCTATGAAGCACCATCCTATAGCACTGTGAAAAACTGGTACAACGAATTCAATCGTGGCCGACTCTCGCTCAAAGACGAATTCCGTGATGGTCGTCCAAAAACAGCCGTTGTGCCAGAAAACATCGATACCGTACGTGAACTGATAAT
Source organism: Zeugodacus tau (assembly GCA_031772095.1). Classification (NCBI taxonomy): domain Eukaryota; kingdom Metazoa; phylum Arthropoda; class Insecta; order Diptera; family Tephritidae; genus Zeugodacus; species Zeugodacus tau. The sequence continues at coordinate 43,175,437 of CM062653.1, forward strand.
GCAAGACCGTCATGTAACATACCTTCAGATAGAGATGCCTTTATTTCTCCCACCAGCATACATTCGATATTGCATGAACACCTGGCCGCAAAAAAGGTTTGTTCTCGTTGGATCCCGCACAATTTGACAATCGCTCAAAAAAAGGCTCAAAAAAGTGCTTCGAAAATTGATTTGAGCGCATGCAAAAGTGTATAAATCTTGATGGAGAATATTTTGAAAAACAATAAAACCATTTTCGTTGATAAATATTCCTATTTTCATTACTAGGCCAGAAATATATATAGCAGCCCTCGTATACTTTTAAATTATTTGAGGTTAAGAATGTATACATTAGCTACTCGCTCATAATTCACATATTATCTACATTTAAACAGTTAAACATTTAAACATTTAAATAATATAATAATAATATGCATGTACTTAGAATACTTACGTATATTTTGTTTGGCTATAACAGCATTTTTCAGCAACTACAACAATTGAGCTATTTACATTTAATTATATACACATCTTTCTATTAAAAACGACTTTGTTCAATACCATCACTAAAATTCCCCGGTATTGAAATATCATATTCCTCATCGTTCTCCTCTGTCACCTCTTGAAGAGCCTGCAAATTATTTTGCTTTTTCGCCGTCTCAATGCTGCGATTTCGCACGTCCACATCACTGATAACGCGTAAACGACGCGTCGACGAACGTGTTAGATACGAGGAGCGTGTCGTTGAGGTGCGCCGCAAATGGCCGCGTCCCAGCCACAGGCGCCGGAATTCCATGCGAAAACGCGGATGTGTCGCCGCATAGAAGTAGGGATCAATGCAGGCGGCGGTCTTGCAGAAGAGCGCCGGTATCATGGAGCCCAGTGGCGTTAGATATTCTTGTTTGCCAAAAACGCCCAGCATAGCAACGATGGAGTACGGTGTCCAGGCTAGAAACCACAAGCCGATGATGCCCACCACGATAAGCGCCAATTTTTGTTCAGTCTTATTTTTGTCTTTGCTGGATTGTATGCGATTGGCGGCGAACACCACTTTCAGTATGTAGAAGTATGAGAAACAAATGATGCCGAAGGGCACACACCAAGCGGCCACAAAGAATGAGAACATAAATATGCGTGGCCCCAAACCTTTGTCGAGATAATCGAAACTACAAGTGGTGAGGAAACCTTCGGGCACATACACAGATAGGCCTATATCCAGCGCTGGCACAATGGAGAACGCAAAACTGTAAATCCAAATCATTGTGATTATGTACGCTGAACGCACCTTGGCCGTCTTGCGAAGTGGGTCAAGTGGATGCACGACCACATTGTATCGATCGAGTGCTATGGCTGTGAGAGTCCCTATGGACGCGGTGCCACTTAGTCCACCAACAAAGCCGTAAATGCGACAACCTACGAAGAGAAGGTAAGCAAAGTAGAAAATCAAATATAAATAAGTTTTAAACTAATAGATCCTGAATCTTGAATTTATCTAATACGTAGTTCAATCATGACATAAATCGAGACAGAAACTGTTAAATTTAAGATTTAAAATAATATGTTTTATTCTATATTCTAAATACATATCTATATGCTTCGTACTTACCAATATCACCGAGCGCTGGTCCCTGCTTGAAATTATTAAAGACCGCAATGGGACATTTCATTAGCATGAGAAGATCACTCACAGCCAAATTGATAACCAATGTGTTAGCAGGTGTGCGTAAAGATTTGCAGCTGTGGATATACCGAAGATATTGAAATGGATTAATTGAAAGCAAGAACTGTTAATCTGTAGTATTTTGATCATTAAAGAAAGATATACACTATAATTGGATTTTAAATTGCTGAAAACGTTTTATCATTAAGATAATATCCTCAACACTATCATGGTTCTCAAGGTAAACTCCGCTAAGAAATAAATGAGTGCTATGGTGCAGTTCACCTCAGTTACTGACGCTAGATAAGATGGTTCATGGGTTTTATGGTTTCAAAAAATCGATTTTATTAGATTATCTTACTAAATTCAACAGCACAAATCTTTGTGCTTTCAGTTGATCCGTGTAATAGTTTTGAAGAGTGAAGTTTAGCTTTATTGTCGCACACACTTTAAACGTGTTTTTTAAGTCTTCGAGATACAATTTGCAAGGACTTGGACGAAGTATTTCTTAAAGTACAACTATTAAAAAAAAAATACCACCGAATTTGAGCCTCTGTAAAAATTCAAATTTCTTTCTAGAAGCAATGCTGTCAATGTGGACGCATCTTTTTGTCGAAGACTCATATGAAATAGCACTAATATGCCAAACTTTTTATTTTATTATTTTTCAAATAACTCAGTAATCCTTCATAAAATGTTTTTTTTTTAACAATAAAAAGTTAGAACAATATTGAAAATAGACTGGTTTTTTAGCCATCGTATCAAGGCGCAGTCGAAATTGAGGACTTAAGGGGTTATATACAGTTAGAATTTTCAAAAAATCGATTTTTTTTATTTCATTTTCTTAATGTACATATATTTAAGAATACACACAGAAATATCGTTCCGGTGAATATTTTCAAAGTTACAAGCAAATGAAAAATTTGAAAAGGCGTTTCAGAGTGCTTTTAAGTACAAGGTCCAAACTTTAAACGCGTTTTTCTCAAAATGGTGTTTTCAAAAGTGTTGGTCACATTACTCGAAAACGGCTGGACCGATTAGTCTCAAATTTTAACACGACCTTCTTAAATATATTTTTTAGTAATTAATCGTAGATTTTTTCTCTCCGATAAATATTTTTTTTTTATAAACAATTTAAGGCCGAAATTTCGGTGAAAAATCGATTTTTTTTTTTTGAGAAACCGCCATTTTGTCAAAAAAATTTATTTTGCTTATTCCTTCGATTAATTACTAGATTTAACATTATTTTAACGAAATCTGTTTGGTTTTTTAATTTCGGATGATCCAGTTCCGAGATATAGTGGTCACCGCAAAACGTCTTTTTTGAGAGGAGCTCCTGGAGATCAGCTGTAGCTCTTTTTCAAATAAATATTTTTACTAAAACTAAGTCTTAAAATACAGTTAAAAGATACCATAATATGTGTATAAATTTTTGGATCAATAAACTAAAAAGTTTTCTCAGAAAAAATTCTGGAAAATTCACTTTTTTTCGGCCGTCTAACTGTATATAACCCCTTAATCAGGCGAACCTGTTCCGAAGGAGACAACGACTGTTCTATCGACTGAACAGAACATTGATATTAACGATTTTCTGGTATAACCATTTCGATATGAAAAAAGTGTGCTTTCATATGTCAACGAACCAATTCAAGTCTTCGCCCACGCCATTGCCAAATTGGTCGAATCATATATAATCTTTTCGGAGATTATTGAGAAAACTCGAAATGTTATAAGTGTACATTCATACTTCGAAAACTTAGATAAATTTAGCCGCTCAAATAGAGCCGTCTTCTAACGTTTAGTCCGTAAATGAATATACTTGGAGAGAAGTATATGTTATCCGAACTGAGAGCCTTGGTTTGTGGGTTGCTAATGTTAAAAATTCCGAACGTTTTGGAAACCGTGGAGGTTATAGTCTTATTTAACCTTCTCACAATAATAATATTTCCGCAAGCTTATACAGTATGTGAGTGAGTGTAACTAAAACCACGTGTGTGATATGACTTACATATGGCATACTCATATATTTATGTGTTTAGGTGAAATATGCAACTAATTACATGGAAGCATTTATAGTCATGACTACTACCTTGTGGGTAATGGCAACTAACGCAAAGCGGAATGTTAAGACCTCACTTGTGGGTATGCATTTGAAGTAATATAGTGGAAATAAAATCTCGAAATTCTCAACATACACGTAATTCCATGATATGTAATACGCAAAGGTAAGAAACTACAGGGTCTTCAGTTGGTTCGTTAGCTAAAGCCGAAAGTTTTGGTTGACCGCAGATTTTCAAGAACTTGATAATTACTTATTCATTCGTAGAAGGGGGTCAATAATAGTTCCAATAATGCATTCTGTTTGCCATATTATCTAGTGTATTATCTAGTTCAAAAGCTTCTGATAAAAAAATCTGGGATTTTAACCCCTCACATACAATTGGAGAGATTATTTCTCATTCACCGAAAAAATTATTAAATAATAACTTTTCTTATTTAAATTATCCATCCCAGTATCGACGGGGCATAATTTGGACCCTTTTTTATTCCATGTCTACAAATTCGCAGAATGTGTAAAAGACAGCAATTGTGCTAGAGTCAACTGTGACATAACAATTGCTTATTCAGCACTTTATCTAATCTCGTCTGTAGGCATTCAGGTAGATGTACATAACTGGCTACTGCCATAGTCATCCGTGATTGAACACGCACATACGAATGACATTTCTTCTTTGCTTATTAAGGCACAACTAGTATGTGTGGAAACCTAACGTCACGAAGTTAAGTGCGTTTCTAGGATACTTGTGTAATGTTCGAGTAAAAGGCTTTTCTACTTGACTCTGGATGCCTGATTTCATTTGGAATGCAATGTTAGCCATAGAGTAACACATACGTTTAATATGAGCTAAGCAAAGCAAAACTTTTTCATTTTATGCAGAATTTTCATGGGGTTCTCCGAATACTGGCTTTGTCGAGAGTGATACTTTTTGTTGTACGAACCAAGTAGTGACAAATTATTTTGTTCAGCATTTCTCATTTATTTTGAAATATGGGCGACCTCAAAGAGTTGATATGGGTTTCCACATTGAGTGAACTGTCTTGGAATTTTTTATACGACAACTTCGTTTTCTCTAATTATTTATTTTATAACACTGACTCGCCTGACGAGTTGTAATTCTGACGCATACTAGTTGTAAAGTAGTTTACACTTAGTAGATTTGACTGCATGGTACTTAAGTATATGTGTATATTCGAATGTTCGCCTTTATGAATGCATGTTTTTGCACCTTCACTTACCGTACGAACATAAATATGACGAGTGAATTGCCAAGACAACCGACGCTTGATATGATGATATAAATTATGGCCATAATATAGTAGGTGCGGGTGCTTGGCGGTTCAAATTGTAACCAAAATGGATTTATTCTCGCTATATATGAAACATCATAGTCGCCATGGTAACGTCTTAGCGCAGGGTAAGCAACACTACAATAATAAAGAAAGAAAACCAATTAACGCAGTTGTTGTAAATAGTATCTAGTAGTGTGTACGTGTATGTATGTATGTAATCTTATAGCATTTCCCATTATCAAAAAATTTTGCGTTTAGTCTGTCCTATTTTTGGGTTGTCCAGTTTTGCTTGTGTCACAGAAAACTTAACGAGTTAGATATTGGGTTATATATATCTAAACGATCATGATGACGAGACGAGTAGAAATCCATATGTCTGTCTGTCCATGCGTCTGTCCGTTTAGAATTATGACACATTAATTTTATTCAGCATTATTAAGGTATGGAAGATGTGAAGTTTCCTCAATATCGCATATAAGGTTTTGTCGAACGTACTGTGTGAAAGACTTAAGCCCACCGTCAACGAACTAATTGGACCTTATCAGTGTGGCTTTAGACCTGGAAAATCGACAATGGAACAGATATTCACCATGTGCCAAATCTTGGAAAAGACCCGAGAGAGAAGAATTGATTCTCACCATCTTTTCATCGATTTTAAAGCTGCCTTCGATAGCACGAAAAGAAGCTGCCTTTATGCCGCGATGTCTGAATTTGGTATCCCTGCAAAACTAATACGGCTATGTAAACTGACGTTGAGCAACACCAAAAGCTCCGTCAGGATCGGGAAGGACCTCTCCGAGCCGTTCGATACCAAACGAGGCTTCAGACAGGGTGACTCACTATCGTGCGACTTCTTCAATCTATTACTGGAAAAAATAATACGAGCTGCAGAGCTCAATAGAGGAGGTACAATCTTCTACAAGAGTGTACAGCTGCTGGCGTATGCCGATGATATTGATATCATCGGAAACAACACCCGCGCCGTTTGTTCTGTTTTTTCCAGACTAGATAAAGAAGCGAAGAGTATGGGTCTGGTGGTGAATGAGGACAAGACGAAATATCTCCTGTCATCAAACAAACAGTCAGCGCACTCGCGTCTTGGCTCCCACGTCACTGTTGACAGTCATACCTTTGAAGTAGTAGATAGTTTCGTCTACTTGGGAACCAGCGTTAACAACACCAACAATGTCAGCCTTGAAATCCAACGCAGAATCACTCTTGCCAACAGGTGTTACTTTGGACTGAGTAGGCAATTGCAAAGTAAAGTCCTCTCTTGACGAAAAAAAATCAAACTCTACAAGTCGCTCATTATTCCCGTCCTGATGTATGGCGCTGAAGCGTGGACGATGACAACATCCGATGAGACGACTCTTGGGGTTTTCGAGAGAAATGTTTTGCGTAAGATTTATGGTCCTCTGAACATTGGCAACGGCGAATACCGCAGACGATGGAATGATGCGCTGTATGTGTTATTCGACGACATAGACATAGTTCAGCGAATAAAAAGACAGCGGCTACGCTGGCTAGGTCATGGATGAAAACACTCCAGCTCTGAAAGTGTTCGATGCAGTACCCGCTGGAGGAAGCCGCGGAAGACTAGGGCACAATACTAAATTTACAATTTTACTATCAGAATTAAAAAAAGCCCCTCTATATCGTATTGAGGCGAACCAAAAAGTATGATACTCGTATTACACTCAACTTCTTCCTAAATAATGGTCATCATGGTTATAAAACACAAAACCTCAACCTTGAATCCTATCACAAGTTGTAAAAATATACAAAAATGTGCTTTCATTTTATGAGGGTAGGCAAAAAAATTGACAAATTCTAGTAGCGTATGTTGCATTATTTATGTCTATCTAATATTCTTCAGACTTCCTTTGCTTTGTTGAATTTTTTCAGAAATTTTAAAATGATACATAGCAATTCTAACGAAATAGCCACCTCGTCTCTTACACCGGATTTTAGTAAACAGTGTCACGTTTATTTTATAGACACTTCTTCGAATGGCTTGTGTAGAGATGACAAATAATAGTATATACAGGGGGTTGTTATATATATGTATATACTAGTAAATTATATAGCATATATTAAATGTGCGTATTTATTAAATAACTTTGACATTCAATAACCTACAAATGTGGTTGGATGTGTTTTGGGAACCTCAATTCAAGGCTATGAAACACATTCCCTACCATCCCTTATATCACTTTGTAAGGTTATTTGAATAGAATTTTATATGGCAGAAACCTTACGACCAATGAAGAGAGCAATGCAACAGTTTCTACTGAAATCCTCGTATCAAAATCACTCCCAATATATTTCAATTATAAAAGTCGGCCTTAAGGTTTTTAGATAATCGAAAGTTATAGTGCACCCTTTATGTACATGCACCAGTATATGGTATACCCATAAAAACCACAAAAATATCCCTCACGTAAATCTGCAAAATCTTCCATTTGTATTTTTTTGGAAGCCTACTCGTATTCTTTTGAAGTTCTATGGTGACCCACATAAAGTACCGCATGCCTCCTACTACTGCACACCTACTACTGTAGCCTGTGCACTCAATTGTGCCACGCAGAATTCCATTACATTATATGTACACATGCGCAGCGAAGCGGCAACACATATAAGATGTGTGTACTTATAACGGATTAACCTGTACCGACAGCCGATTTTGACGGTGAAATTTGCGACTGTCATAACTAAGATGTTAATGACATGTTATTACAAGATAAGCATAAGTAAATTTGTGCATTATGCTTCTATTGAATAACTGGGGTGTCAAAATATTAAGCGCAAAGAAATGCTTACAACCAGAAAATTATGCTGCTTAGAAGCATAAAATTAGGGGCAATGAAAGTGAAGGTCCATTGTGGTCTGTTGCAATAAATTAGTTATACAGGAAAAAATAAGTTGAAGGTTTTCATAGAATAAATAAAAGTAAGGAACGATTAGAATCGAGTACAACTCAACATTTTATACTTTCGCAATTTATTTATTTATTTTATTTATTAAGATATCATACATTTTGACCAATATATTCAATGAAGTCAATTACAAGAATAACGAAAACCATTATGTATAGTATATGAGGCTCAGGTAATTCCTTTTTCTATAAAATTAATTGTTTCTATCCTTTGTTGTTAATGAGTTAACGCACTTTTAGTAGCTTTCTTCATAACCTTTGTATGGGGCTTTAGTGAGATATACCTGTGCCCAAAAAATAAGGTGACATTTGAATTTAAACTGCGCCCGTCGAAGGATTTGGAGAATTATTTTTTTTAAGTTGCTAGTACTGTCAGTCACATTTATGTCAAATTTCATGTCCAAATATTCATTAGAGTTTGAGATACGTGTCGTTTTGTGAGCTGCTAAAAGTGAGTTTTTCGTTTAATGCGATGTCGAAATTTGTTGAGCAAAGAATTTGCATTAAATTTTGTTTACGGAATCAATTTTCAACTGCGGATACGTTGAGGATGATGCAGAAAGCCTTTGGTGATGAGGCTATGTCTAAAAAAAATGTTTACAAGTGGTATAGTGAGTTCTAAGCCGGCCGTGAACGTGTCGAAGACGAAGAGCGTCCAGGGCGACCATCAACCTCAACCGACGAAGCTCATGTTCAACAAATCTAAGATTTGGTGTTGAAAAACGTCGATTAACAATTAGAGACCTTACTGGTGAAGTTGGCATATCGAAAGGCTCAGCCAATACCATTTTGAAGTATGTTTTGGGCCTCAAGCGCGTTAAATCTCGACTGGTACCGAAAAAATTAAATTTTTTGGAAAAAATTTCGCCAAAAACTCAACCCATATCGTTCCGCAACCACCGTATTCACCTGATCTGGCGCCGTGCGACTTCTGGCTGTTCACCAAGCTCAAAAGACCGCTCCGGGGACACCGTTTTTATACGATAGAGGAGATTCAAGCCGCAGCGAAGACGGAACTGAAGGCCATCCCGGAAAGTGACTACAACCAGTGTTTCGAAGATTGGAAAATCCGTTGGCATAAGTGCATTGCATCGGGAGGGGATTACTTTGAAGGGGATGAAATTGATTTGGAAGAATTAATAAAGAATTTTCAAAATAAATACAATGTCACCTTATTTTTTGGGTGTCACGCCCATTCATCCAAATATGTTCCCATGTCCTAGTATGATCTTCTATACCAACTTTTACTTTAATTATGGCTTGGTTATAGCATTTTATAAGTTTTTGCGAACGGCATTTTGTGGGCGTGATAATGTTTCGATTTCGCCCTTCTGGTATACCAGCCATCCTTTAGTACCAATCCGTGATATATCTAAAATTTTACTGAAGTTATCGCTCGACGGAGAGAGGGAGGTAGAATTTCAACTCGTTTCAACATCCTCATCATTTTGGGATATATAATCCTATATTTATACTCTCGCAACTAAAGTTGCTAAGAGAGTATTATAGTTTTGTTCACATAACGGTTGTTTGTAACACCTAAAACTAAAAGAGTTAGATATAGAGTCATATATACCAAAGTGATCAGGGTGACTAGTAGATTTGAAATCCGGATGTCTGTCCGTGCGTCCGTCTGTCACGCCCACAAAATGGCGAAAACCAAAAACACATAAAGTGTCATAACTGAGCCATAAATGAAGATATAAAAGTAAAATTTGGAATAAAGGATCGCACTAGGAGGGGGCATATTTGGATGTAATTTTTTTGGGGAAGTGGGCGTGGCTCCGCCCACACTTCGGTTATTTGTATTTAACTCGAAAACTAATAAAGATATATAAACCAAACTTTCTGCAGTCGCGTTCTCTTACATACTTCACCACACACCATGAAAATAGTTAAAATCGGATAATAACCACGCCCACCTCCCATACAAAGGTTAGGTTGAAAATTACTAAAAGTGGGTTAAGTGGGCAAAAGAAATAGCAGAAGGGAGCTGTACTCAGATTTTTTTACAAAATGGAAAATGGGCGTGGCATCGCCCACTTATGGGTCAAACACCATATCTCAGGAACTACTCGACCGATTCGAATGAAATTCGGTATATAATATTTTCTTGACACCCTGATAACACGGACAAAAAATGGGCGAAATCGGTTCACAACCACTACTACTTTCCTTATAACTCAATTTTGAAATCCATCTTATTCCTTTACTTTATAATGTAAACATAAGGAACCAATGAAGATAACGGAATAAAACTTTACACCATTAGTGCATATCATCTCTGGCTTCACTTGTGAAAAAATTGTCGAAACGCACCATAACTTTTCAAGGCCCCAGATATCGAACATGTTGAACTCAGCGCCAAAGGATAAATTTTAACCGAAAATGGGTAAATCTCTCAGATATCTCAATTTAATTCAGAGGAAATTGTTTTCTTCTAATAGTGTGTCTCTGTTCCCTGTGTTATAGGTTTTTCAAAAATACGGTGAGCTTTATTCCGCATATATGTATTGATTAAATTTCTTCATAAATTGCGAGAGTATAATATGTTCGGTTGCACCCAAACTTAGCCTTTCCTTACTTGTTAAATTTTAGTTTAGTGACCCAGCTCTAGAATATTGGCGTTTCCTATTTTATACTGCTTTTTGGTTAGACTGAAGAGATGCAGATGCCAATCGTTCTCTCTACAAACATGGCGATGGGATTATATAGAAAATAAGGATTGAAAAAATCGAAATCACTTCCAATTCATACGAAAGAGCGTCAATTGTTTCGGTGACCATTACTGTGATGTTATTTAGGGTTTTTTGACAGTGAACACAAAAACTATTAGGTGAATCAGACAAGACCATAGGAAGGTTGCTTTCGAAAATGAGCAAAATCGGACCACTGCCACGCCCACAAAATGGCGAAAACCGAAAACACATAAAGTGCCATAACTAAGCCATAAATAAAGCTATGGAAATAAAATTTGGTATGAAGGATCGTACTATGAAGGGGCATATTTGGATGTAATTTTTTTGGGAAGTGGGCGTGGCCCCGCCCCCTACTAAGTTTTTTGTACATATCTCGCAAACCAATAGAGCTATATAAACCAAACTTTCTGCAGTCGTTTTTTGTAGCCACTTCCTAATACAGTCCAAAAATGAAAGAAATCGGATTATAACCACGGCCACCTCCCATACAAAAGTTAGGTTGACAAGTAAGGAAGGGCTAAGTTCGGGTGTAACCGAACATTTTATACTCTCGCAATTTATTTATTTAACTTTATTTATATTATATAATACACAATTTGACCTACATATTCGTCATATATATTGTATAAAGTCCATTGAAAGTTGGAAACCCTAATATTAGGTTAGAAGCACCGAGGTCCTCATGTTCAATATATGGGGCCTTGAAAACCTATGGTCCGATTTCGGCGATTTTTAGAAATGGGCTGCCACACTATAAATACAGTATTTGTGCAAAGTTTTGCACCGATATCTTCACTAGTGCTTACTTTATATATTGTAAAGTTAGCGATTCAGATCGTCTTCAAAGTTCTGGTATATAGGAAGTAGGCGTAGTTGTGAAGCGATTTGGCCTATTTTCACAACATATCATTAGGATGTAAGGAAACTATTACAAACCAAGTTTCATTGAAATCGGTGGAGTAGTTCCTGAGATATGGTTTTTGACCCATAAGTGGGCGACGCCACGCCCATTTTCCATTTTGTAAAAAAATCTGAGTGCAGCTTTCATCTGCCATTTCTTATGTGAAATTTAGTGTTTCTGACGTTTTTCGTTAGTGAGTTAACCCACTTTTAGTAATTTTCAACCTAACTTTTGTATGGGAGGTGGGCGTGGTTATGATCCGATTTACTTCATTTTTGGACTGTATAAGGAAGTGGCTAAAAAAAACGACCGCAGAAAGTTTGGTTTATCTAGCCCTATTAGTTTGCGAGATATGTACAAAAAACTTAGTAGAGGGCGGGGCCACGCCCACTTCCCCAAAAAAATTACATCCAAATATGCCCCTTCATAGTGCGATCCTTCATACCAAATTTTATTTCCATAGCTTAATTTATGGCTTAGTTATGGCACTTTATGTGTTTTCGGTTTTCGCCATTTTGTGGGCGTGGCAGTGGTCCGATTTTGCTCATTTTCGAAAGCAACCTTCCTATGGTGCCAAGAAATAAGTGTGCCAAGTTTCATCAAGATATCTTAATTTTTACTCAAGTTACAGCTTGCACAGACGGACGGACGGACGGACGGACAGACAGATATTCGGATTTGAACTCCACTCTTCACCCTGATCACTTTGGTATATATAACCCTATATCTAACTCGTTTAGTTTTGGGTGTTACAAACAACCGTTATGTGAACAAAACTATAATACTCTCTTTAGCAACATTTGTCGCGAGAGTATAAAAATTGCTAAAAGTGGGTTAACTCATTAACGAAAAATGTCAGAAACACCAAATTTCACATAAGAAATGGCAGATGAGAGCTGCACTCAGATTTTTTTACAAAATGGAAAATGGGCGTGGCGTCGCCCACTTATGGGTCAAAAACCATATCTCAGGAACTACTCGACCGATTTCAATGAAACTTGGTTTGTAATAGTTTCCTTACCTCCCAATAATATGTTGTGAAAATAGGCCAAATCGCTTCACAACCACGCCTACTTCCTATATACCAGAACTTTGAACTTTGATCTGAATCGTTAACTTTACAATATATAAAGGTAGCACTAGTGATGATATCGATGCAGAACTTTGCACAAATACTATGTTAATAGTGTGGCAGCCCCATTCTAAAAATCGTCGAAATCGGTCCATAGGTTTTTAAGGCCCCATATATCGAACACGAGGACTTCTGTGCTTCTAACCTAATATTATGGTTTCCAACTTTCAATGGACTTTATACAGTATATATGACGAATATGTGGGTCAAATTGTGTATTATATAATATAAGGAAAGTTAAATAAATAAATTGCGAGAGTATAAAATGTTCGGTTACATCCGAACTTAGCCCTTCCTTACTTGTTTCACTTACTGGTATTAACTGAATAATAATATTATCCGCATGAACTTGTCTTGAAGAAAAACTAACTCATCTTCGCGCAAGACATTAGCAAAGTTGGTTTTGTGCGTCCCCAAACTCCCCTGGCTGTCAACACTGCTCAACTGTCAAAAACTCAAGAGAGCTTCTTCCACACTGTCTAAGTGCTTGTCATGCTCACGTGTGTCTATATATGTATGTACATATGTATGTATGTGCATGTGTTAACGTGTTTCCACTTACCTTAACGTTTCATTTGCCAAATCCATTTCAATTAAATCGACTTTGTTCGTCGCTGATTGATTCAACGTCGGCCAACTAACGCCATCAGCTGACCAGTTATTGCTCGAGTTGGTGTTGTCAAAACCGACGACCGTGCCAGTGGGCGGTAATAGATTGCTGGGTATATTGGCCAACGCCATCGAAGCGGATGTGGAGGCAATTGTTGTTGCAACGGACATAATAGCGCGACCAGTTTGGCTACCAAAGTTACCGTTGGTGTTATTATTGGTGGGGGTGCTGCTGTTGTTGTTGGTGTTGTTACTTCCTATAATTGGCGACGTGTTGAACATGCTCGGAGCGTTGTTCATATTCTTGCTGTTTATGTTGTTGTTGCTGTTGCTCAAACTGTTGCTTGCACGCTTGTTGATGCCGCTCCTTCGTCGATTGCTATTCCTGACACGCCACGTGGTCACCATTTGAGCAATGTTGCATGCACCCACAGTATGTGCCCCGAGCAACACGTCCAAGGCAATTATGTTGCTGCTTATTTTGCTTATGACGGTGTCAAAGTTGATGTGTTGGCAGCAGCTGCTGTTGGCGTTGACGGCAACAGTTTTGTTCGCTTGCACTTCTTTGTTTTGTTGTTGTTGTCGCTGTGTGCTATTAATTATCAGCACTTTGTTTTCGTTGATTTTCCTTTCCACTTTGCTGCTGGGTCTTTGACGCTGTCGCTGTTGCTGATGCACGCTTTGTTGTTTGTGCGTCAAGTTATAAACAACGACAACAACACTTACTGGTTGATTCTGTGGATTTATTTGTCTATATTTGGCCGCTTGTTCTGTAATGCAAGCTTTATTGTTATTATTATTTTTATTCTTGTTGTTATTGTTATTATTGTTTTTGTTGTTGCTCTTGTCGCTGCTAGAAATGCAATCACAAACTGCTTTTACTTCTGCTTTACTGCTGCTGCTGTTATTGTTGTTGTTCCTGCTGCTGCCCATTTCAACACCAGTTTCAAATTTGTTGCTCCAATCACTCGTCGTTGAACGCTATTGTTGTTGCTGTTCTGTTGCTACCAACTTGCTGGTTATTGTATAACTTTTTGCGTTTTTGCCTCACTCTTCTGTCAGAGCAAACAATTTATTTGTGCAATTTCGGCTGCCTAACAGTGACAGTTTACGCCGGCTGTTGCCAACTGGAGTCGAGGCTGGCGTTGTTTTCGGCCGATAAACGACTAACGGTAATAACATGTCGTGCCTTCATACATGCACGCTTCATTGCACACATTAAAATTTTCGCTGGTGTTCGGGTGAAATATCTTCTTCGCTATTTGTCGGCCTAATCGGATTAGTTGTAAGTATGTGGGTGGCCAAAACCACACGCAAACTTAGATATATATTTAGTAAACACGTATGCATAAATTCGTTTTTTTGTTTTTTTTTTTTATTTTTCTGGAACTCTTAACTTGCTCCGTGTGCCTTCTTTATTTTGTTCGCGTATATCTATTGATTCCTTGTCAGCTGCAAATTGGCAAAAGTTAACACTAAAAATAAAAAATTAAATACGAATTTCCATTGAATTTTGTTCTAATTATGCAGCCGTCTCAATTGGCATTGCCATTTGGTCATTATACACAAGTCACAATTAGTTTAATTGGCAAAATTTTCTACAACGTCCAAGTAGCTAAAAAAGATTCCAATTATATTGAGGGAAATGAAAATAAAATACAAACATAAATATGTCTGTAACTCCACGCAAAACTTGAGAAAATATGCTTTGAATAAAAACTGTTCCGCGAAAAGAAATGTTATTGAGTTGATAATGATCGAATTTTCGCGAATAGAAAAAAGCTTGCATATATTCGCTCTTTGGCGACGTATTTTGTAATACTTTACCAGTTTAGAAGTGTAAAGTAGAAAGAAGGATGGGACGATAGCAAAATGCACTCTACAGCTCCCAAAATAAAGTGAGAGACTATGACACCCTTTTCAAATTAAGCTTTGCAGAAATTTCGCAATTCATTACTATTTAGGGAAGTATTGCACTAGGCCAATATACTGATGCAAAAATAAGCCAGATATACATACATCCTTGGTTATGAGTTGTAAAAATCCGTTTTCCGAGTACATTTTTATATTTTCATATTTTGTACAGGCTAGTGCCTTCAAGGTACTGCACTCCTCACATAAAATAGATATAATAGCATATTAGGAAGAGGAAGTGACTAATGACCAAAAAAAAGGTAAATATCTCAGATATTTTAAAGAAATTCAAATTGAAATTTTTTGCAATACTGTGTTCTGGTGCCAAAACTGTGTTATTTTCAGGTTATTACTGCCCCTAGCACCCATATACCTAATGTCAAGGTTCTCAAACTTCAGATGGGTTCTCAGCTGTATATACCGTATATAGAGGAACTTCTCTAACTCGAATCACCATATTTCACAAAAAACTTCGTGTTTTAGAATTTTCATTAAAACTTAAATATTTTCACAATATAGAGGGGCTCTTTCAAAATTCTGCCTCGATAGTAAAATGTTTATACTCTCGCAACCTGTTGCACAGAGTATTATAATATTGTTCACATAACGGTTGTTTGAGTCACCAAGAAATATAAGAGTTAGATATGGGGTTATATATACATAAATGATCAGGATGACGAGTGGATTTGAAATCCGGATGTCTGTCCGTCCGTCTGTCCGTGCAAGCGATAACTTAAGTAAAAATTAAGATATCTTAATGAAACTTGGAACACATATTCCTTGGCACCCTGAGGATGTTGCTTTCGAAAATGGGCAAAATCGGTCCACTGTGACGCCCACAAAATGGCGGAAACCGAAAACCTATACAGTGTCATAACTAAGCCATAAATAAAGTTATGAAAATGAAATTTGGAACATAGGATCCTATTAGGGGCACATTTGGATGTAATTTTTTCTTAAAGTGGGCGTGGCCCCGCCCCCAAATAGGTTTTTGTATATAACTGCATCCCAATAAAGCTATATAAACCAAACTTTCTGCAGTCTTTTATTTTAGCCATTTCCTTATACAGTCCAAAAATGAAATAAATTGGATAATAACCATGCCCACCTCCCATACAAGGGTTAGGTTGAAAATTACTAAAAGTGCGTTAACTCCCTAACTAAAAACGTCAGAAAAAATTTGACATAAGAAATGGCAGAAGGAAGCTGCACTGAGATTTTTTTAGAAAATGGAAAGTGGGCGTGACATCGCCCACTTATGGATCAAAAACCATATCTCAAGAACTACGCGACAGATTTCAATGAAATTCGGTATATAATATTTTCTTGACACCCTGATGACACTGGTGGAATATGGGCGAAATCGGTTCACAACTACGTCTACTTCCCATATAGCTCAATTTTGAATTCCATCTGATTCGTTCACTTTATAATGTAATCATAAGGAACCAATGAAGCTAGCGGAATAAAACTTTACACAAATACTGTATTTGAGCTGTGACATCACTTGTGGAAAAATTGTCAAAATCGAACCATGACTTTTCAAGGCCCCTGATATCAAACATGAAGAACTCAGTGCCTAAGGGTAATTTTTCACCGAAAATATAGGTAAATCCCTCAGATATTTTAATGTAATTCATTCCCTCTGACCTGAAATGGTAAAAATCGGGTCATAACTTCCCCCAGATCCCATATACCTAATTATAAGTAATATTAAATTAAGTGAGCGTATAGTCTTCGATACATTGTATCTTGGTGGTGAAAACGAGTGAAATCGGTTTAGGAAGTGACTCAGTTAGCCAGTACAATAATGGTGATAACACTGAGTAAGTACTTTGCTCATTGTAAATACTTATCTGAAATCTTAAACTTATTATTATTATCTTCGCGTAATTTTCTCAGTTTTTGAATGAATTAAATGTAGGCAAAAAGTCACTGACGTCTCCAGCGGGCATACTATCCATATTAAAAGTCGCATTATTTAAAATTGGAATTTCTTTATCCAATAGTAGTTAGTTAAACTAGCGCCATTGCACACACGCATGCATTTATGTATATTTGAAAAAAATATTAAGCAAAATAATTGTAATGTCAAGCGCCCTTGGATGTGCAATGGCAAATTTCCGAGTGCATTGTCAGCGGAAAAAGCGAATTTCATAAAATGCAGCTGCTATATGAAAACGTCGCTCTTGCTTGCATCCATACATACAGACATATGTTTGTAAAATGATAAAAAATTATTCATATGGAGACATTTATACTCAGTACATACATGTATACCGACCAGTTTATTTTTAAAAAGTCTCTACTATGTTTTTATGGTTGTCTGTTATTACAATTTCGTCGAAAAAATGCTAGGATATCCGTCCTAAACGATGAGCTATTAAGCATTCAATATGCAGTGAGTGCAGTTATATAAATGCCATGGCATGATTGCAGTACGAGTATATGCATACGGTTGATTTTCAACTAAAAAGTCGCATTTATTTATATCAGTATAGAAGAGGATTGATTACTTGATGAATATAAGTTCATATTGCAGCAAATAACTTCACATCAAGTAAGGATGCATTAAGTTTGGGTGTAACGAATATTATATATTTTCGATGCGACCCATAAAGACTAGCGAAAACCATTATTTATAGTATATGGAAGCTGGGATAATTCCTGAACTGATTTCAAATTTTTTTGCCACTCTGAGAATACAATCATTTAATTTTGTCAGTATATCTCAAATATTAATCGACAAAGTCCGAAGTTTTGAAAATCCGTATATGAGGTATAAGGGAGCTAGATGAAGTATTGACCTGAGTTTGTTCATTTTTGGCACAGAGGCACATTATTATAAGGAACAGATCTTTTTTAATTATTTTTTTATTTCTGAAAAATTTACTCACTAAAAATGCAGTATATGTGCAAAGTTTTGTGCCGATATCTTCACTAATGTTTAGATGATATAATGTAAAGTGATCAAATTAGATGGATTTAAAAACTATTTCAAACTATACTATTGGGATGTCAAAATAAGGTTATGTTTCGATGAAACATTAGAGGTTTTGCACTATCTTTTTGGTGTTTCGACATATATACGAAAAACTTAATAAGAAGTGAAACCACGCCCCCATTCCCAAAATTTTTTATCCGAATATGCCCCTCCCTACTGTGGTGCAGACAGACCCTTTCCATACACTAAATTTTGATTCTGACAGGTGTAGGAAACTACACCTCTTGGAACATTAGTATATACTTCTCTCAATCTAGGAAGAACTAATACGTAAATAGCTTAACAAATGTATACGATAATGATATAAGGGTTTCATAGAGTTGGAGATAATACCTAAGCATAAGAAAATATATTAATTTATCAAAGCGGCTATGGAATTCTGATATCGAAATGGATTCCCTGCATTAAATTTTAGAAAATAAATAATGAGAAAATAATGAAATAGATTGACATCCACTTTAAATCCACTTTCAAAGCACGAGAAGGTTTTGGCTTAGCTTTTTTCTGAATTTGATATAGTACTTGAGTTTTGGAATACAAAACCACATTGGTATGCTTAATTATTTAGCATGAAATTAGTCTTTAATTAAGATAGTATCCAAAATATGTACAACCCATCCATCTTATATCTGAGGATGGTCTAAAGCTTTGTAAAACAACGGTTCATATTTTGGAATGAAACTTTTCCTTTACCTTGTTGTTTCTTTATGTAAAAAGTTATTGATTAGCATTTTCACTCCTATTCAGTTTGCTCTCTTTAAAATTGTAGATTTTGACAGGCTCGCTTTCAGTTGAACCCATACAGTTTTTAATTGCATTTGCTAGAATTTTAGTTTTAATTTAATTTACGCGAATTGCTTTAATCGGATCTCTGCTTTACTACCTGGTTTGGTAAATTCTCGGACTAGACGTCGCAATAAAGTATTTGCGAGCGATATTCGCATATTATATTTGCTTACAAACAATATTTCGTGTGGAAACGGAATTTCCAGCACTCTTTAAAATTCCATGGAAAACAGTATTTTGTTTCGAATGCCCCTCAGCCATTTCAAAGAAAAAAGTTAAACGCTGCTATTAAATTTACAAAATTGTTACGCGAATTACAGTTTCCGCTCAACGCAGCAGGGGTTAGGAGGCGAAAGTTGAGTTGCTTGATTTTACACTTAAACTTTTTTGTCAGCTTTCATCCGTTACACACAGTGAAAGTTTGCAGCCGGCTGGCGCTGTGTGTTCCCGGCGTTTGCGCACGTGTGTAATAAGTCTAATTACATATAATATGCACTACACATGTAATAAGTATATAATATATGTACATATGTATGTCCTCACGTGCGAGTGTGTGAAAGCTGTCTACAGGCATTAATTTCTGAAAAGCTTTAAATTGTCGCAGTCATGGGGATTCACTGCATGTTCTTTAATAGCAAATAGAAGCCACAAGTTTACAACCAGAAGCATAACAAATTTCGTAAAATACTTTTTTTCTTAAATCTGCACATTTCATTTGTTTACATACATTCAGTACACATAATAAAATAATATTTTGTCCCTTTCAGCAAATCAAATATGACCGATATTTACTATAGATTTTATGGCAAGCATGGCTTGCTTCGGGCATTGGTTGGACATGCTAAAGAGGCACTAGCTTTTGAGTATTCATACACATCTGTACATATTCATGTTTGAAGACACTTAGTTATTGGGTGTTTAGGAGAAGAGTGTCATAACTCAAAAACAAAAGAAATCGTTTAAAAAGCAAATTTACATACTTTTTGTGCATATAAAGTATATAACGGCATAACTTAAATTCATGCTATTGCCCCGTATTATTACTATAGTTGAAAGCTATAGTATCGGTCAAAATTTAAGTCTTCAAGTATCATCGTTTTTCACTTGTTGGAGTAATAACCTCCTTCTGCTAAACATCGAATAATTTATGTATGTATGTAAGTCCTCTTATGTTAGGGTATCAAGAAAATATTATATACCGAATTTCATTGAAATAAGTCGAGTAGTTCCTGAGATATGGTTTTTGACCCATAAGTAGGCGATGCCACGCCCATTTTTATTTTGTAAAAAAATCTGAGTGCAGCTTTTTTCTGCTATTATTTCTGTGAAATTTAGTGTTTCTGACGTTTCTCGTTAGTGAGTTAACGCATTTTTAGTCATTTTTAACCTAACCTTTGTATGGGAGGTGGGCGTGGTTATTATCCGATTTCAACTATTTTCATGGTGTGTGGTGGGGTACGTAAGAGAACCGACTGCAGAAAGTTTGGTTTATATAGCTTTATTGGTTTGCGAGTTATATATAAATAATCGATTTGAGGGCGGGGCCACGCCTATTTCCCCAAAAAAGTTACATCAAAATATGCCCCTTCCTAGTGTGATCCTTTGTTCCAAATTTTACTTTTATAACTTCATTTATGACTTAGTTATGACACTTTATGTGTTTTTGGTTTACGCCATTTTGTGGGCGTGGCAATGGTCCGATTTCGCCCATCTTCGAACTTAACTTTCTTAAGATGCCAAGGAACACGTGCTCCAAGTTTCATTAAAATATCTCAATTGTTACTCAAGTTACAGTTTGCACGGACGGACAGACGGACGGACAGACAGACATCCGGATTTGAACTTTACTCGTCACCCTGATCACTTTGGTATATATAACCTTATATCTAACTCGTTTGGTTTTAGGACTTACAAACAACCGATATGTGGACAAAACTATAATACTCTCTTTAGCAACTTTTGTTGCGAGAGTATAAAAATCGAGTTTGAGAAGTGTTTCGACGATTGGAAGAAGCGCTGCCATAAGTGCCTAATATAGAATGGGCACTATTTTGTTTAATATTTTTAGGAGAATTATGTGTCTTATAAACATACCCATGATATCTTCTTAGTAGACATGTAAATTTTTTATGACGTTCACATTTACATTCCATGGAAACATTCTGAAAACTTTTAAAGTCTGTCAATAATTTCCTCGGAACTAAAGATTTAAGACCCTTAACCTACATAAGTTCTTGCTACAAAATCAAACAATCAACAACAACAACTTCACCGAATGCCAAATATTATTTGTTTTTCAAAATATTTCACTTTTTGATTTTTACAATTGGAGAAATGAGTTTATTTCCATGCCTTCAAATAATTATTTAAATACTACTAAAATTTTAAAAAATATTTAAAAATATTTTGGTGAAAAATGTCTCTATTGATAATTATATTTATATATATCTATATATATAAATATTTGATTATGTAAACACTTTTTCTTTTCATTTGGTATTTCGGTGATATTGCTCCAAATTTATTTTTTTGTGACGTAATATCAACTAACGATTTCCTTATTGCTTTGATATGAAAAATCATATGAAAATATTGAGATAAATTGCAATGCAAATATAAAATCAAATGCGTATATTGTATGCAGTTATACAAGATTTGCATTTGCGTAGACCCTCTTGGAATAAATATATTTATTCGGTTGAACAATGGAGTGGTTGTTGTAATAAATTTCAAAATATTTCTATAATTCCTGGAATCCCTCTATGCACACGGGGTGAGATTAAAACTTTCTTCTTTTCTTGATGCAGGTTTGAGTTTACTTGATTTTAATCTTTTTAGAATATATAATAGATTAAAATTTAGATAAACGTGATTGTCAAATTGAGACACACAAAACAAAAGGGTAAACAAACAAGTAAGGAAAGGCTAAGTTCGGGTGTAACCGAACATTTTATACTCTCGCAATTTATTTATTTAACTTTATATATTTATTATATAATATACAATTTGACCCACATATTCGTCATATATATTGTATAAAGTCCATTGAAAGTTGGAAACCCTAATATTAGGTTAGAAGCACCGAGGTCCTCATGTTCAATTAAAAGGTAGTATTTGTGCAAAATTCTGCATCGATATCTTCACTAGTGCTTACTTTATATATTGTAAAGTAAACGATTCAGATCGTCTTCAAAGTTCTGGTATAAAGGAAATAGGCGTGGTTGTGAAGCGATTTGGCCTATTTTCACAACATATCATTAGGATATAAGGAAACTATATATGCGAGTTATATACAAAAAACCTATTTGAGGGCGGCGTCACACCCACTTTTACCAAAAAATTACATTCAAATGTGCCCCTCCCGAATATGATCCTATGTTCCAAACTTTATTTTCATAACTTTATTTTGGCTTAGTTATGACACTTTATAAGTTTTTGGTTTTCGCCATTTTGTGGGCGTTGCAATGGTCCGATTTTGCCCAGGGTGCCAAGGAATACGTGTTCCAAGTTTCGTTAAGATATCTCAATTTTTACTCAAGTTATCCGTTGCACGGACAGACGGACGGACGGACGGACAGACAGACTGATCATTTTGATATATATAACCATATATCTAACTCGTTTAGTTTTATGGCTTACAAACAACCGTTAGGTGAACAAAACTATAATACTCTCGTAACAACTTTGGTTGCGAGAGTATAAAAATTAATTGCGCAAATTTAAGTATTTCTCCACATTCTTAAGAGGACATTTTAGCGCAGTGTTGCACCACATTGTTTGAACACCTGGATAGTGTGTTCGATTGGCTTCTCTCCAACGATTTTCCAATCGAACCCAGCTAAAGTAACTATGCTGTTCTAACCTCCATTTATGTATATTATATTTGGTAAGAAGGCTTTTGAAGTGTTAAGGAATTTTTTTCGATTAAAAATACACTCTGCACCTAGTGCTCGAAACAATCAGTGGAGTTTAAAAGATAACACCAAATTTGGTTTAGACATACCGATGTTATTTTCTGTAGACTTCTATTTCGAAAGGAGTGTATGTATGTATATAATATAATATATATATAATATTCTGAAGAAATAGTCATCAACGTGAAGGAAATATCGCACTCTGTTAGGGGGCAAACCAATTTTTTCTTGCCAAGACCCTCATCTCCGAATAAGTTAATTTTTTAGTAATGAACAAATTAGGTCTTGATTTTGAGGTTTTGAAAAACTGTCAGTTGCTTCTAAACTCTTGAATAAAAACGTCTATATGGTTCATTTCTTGGATTCATAAAAGTCTTAAAAGAGTTTACGAACTTAGGATATCTCATCACATATGATGAGTTATTTGAATTATTTGCATTGCAACCAAACTATATACATATACGAGTATAAGCGGTTATATTCAGTATATGTATATTGTAGCATGTGTGTATTATATGAAAATATGAAAAATGCAGTCAACATTCGTCAAAATTCCATAGTAACTCACATTTCAGTATGACAAGCATGGATTGTAATATGCAGCTAATATAAGTAGTATATTTCTATGTAAAAAAAGTCAAATTACTAAACGTGCTTGAGTTTTTGATTGAAAATTGAAGTACCCTCAGGCTTTCGTATGTATTTCAGGACATCATTTGGTAACGCATACTAAATATTTATGCCATCAACAAGAAAAAAAACTGGATAAATAGTGCATGTGCGTTTGTTGTTTTAGTGAGACTGATATTAAAATTCAATGTAGTCGTAATGTAGGTGAAAATCCGCAATTTGGAAAGTGGAGTATGTATTCAAAACCAATTAATGATCCTACTAAGACTACCTATTGAAGTATGGTTCTATGAATATCTATAGTAAATCTAGCATGCAAAATTGTTCTTTGGAATTTTATCATCATATAGCGTGTAATATCCAAAATAGAGCACACTAAAACGGAAATTAGTATATCAATCCATAGTGGGGTAATTCCTGAACCGATTTCAACCTTTGCCACTAAACTATATTATATACAAGATTATCCGTTTACTTAATTGATCTTAAAATATCTACATATTTACCGATACGTTGTAAAACGCTCGGAAGTTTGCAAATATTAATATTATATCCATTAGCACTATGGACATCTTTTTCGGTATCTAGGACCTTAAAAAGTTAAAGGCCAATTTCGAAATTTTCTCTCATTAAGTATGCAGTATTTCATGCAAGCAATTCATGCTATTTACTACTCGGTTCAACGAAGTCTCTTAGCCAATAAATTCGGCGTCTTTCTGCATTTTATTATCAACTGAATACACAGACATGAGTGCGCACATAATGCCGTACCATATTTTAGTATCGTGTCCGAAATTTGTGATTCCTTCCGCTTACACAAACAGCAAATAAGAGTGAATTTTTGATATCCGAATGCAAGACATTTCGTTAAGTTTTTGAGTACTGCTTGTGAAATTTTCGCACACAATTTATTCTGTCAACAATTTTCCGATTCATGTGTTTAAGTTCACATTATGCGGTTGGCAAACTCGGCAGTGTGTTGTCTGACTCAACTCAAGAAGCTGAGTCTATGTGTGGCTTTGCCTTGAAATGTGTGGCAACCAAAATGATAGTCGAGTAGGATTTATCCACACTAACTGTTTGCGCGAAAGGGTGATGTATATGCGTATGCAAGAATATGTATGTATATACTATTTGACTTGCAGCACAACTAGTGGTCCAGGCTAGCTGAACTATTCGAACTCAAACAAGTTGGAGAGGTACAGATAAAGTAAATGCATTAACTAATGCACAAATTATGGCCAGTCGGATGCTTGCTAGACAATTGATGTAAGTGCACTCATTTCAATTCACAGAAAGGAGTATCACAAGATCTGCGTCAAGTACTATGGAATCATACAATAGATTTTTTTTTCGAGTTAAAAATGGAATATGACGAAGTCAGTCACTTTTCTGATATTTATAACCTCGCAACAAAAGTTAATAAGAGTTATAGTTTTGTTCACATAACGGTTGTTTGTAAGTCATAAAACTAAAAGAGTTAGATATAGGGTTATATATATCAAAATGATCAAGGCGAATGACGAGACGAGTCAAAATCCGAATGTCTGTCTGTCCGTCGGTCCGTCCGTCCGTCTGTGCAAGCTGTAATTTGAGTAAACATTAAGATATCTTGACGAAACCTGGCACACATGTTCCTTGGGTTGCTTTCGAAAATGGACAAACCACTGCACACATAAAGTGTCATAACTTAGCCATAAATGAAGTTATTAAAGTAAAATTTGGTACAAAGGATCGCCTTAGTAAGGGCCATATTGGTTTTTTGTATATTTCTCGCAAACCAATAAAGCTATGTAAACTAACTTTTCTGCAGTCGGTTCCCTTACGTACCCCACCACACACCATGAAAATAGTTGAAATCGGATAATAACCCGCCCACCTCCCATACAAAGGTTAGGTTGAAAATTACTAAAAGTGCGTTAACTCACTAACGAGAAACGTCAGAAACCCTAAATTTTACAGAAGAAATGGCAGAAGGAAGCTGTACTTAGAGTTTTTACAAAATGGGAAATGGGCGTGGCATCGCCCACTTATGGGTCTAAAACCATATCTCAGGAACTGCTCGACCGATACGAATGAAATTCCGTATAAAATATTTTCTTGGCACTCTGATAACACGGTTAAAAACTGTGAAACGAAATCGGTTCACAACCACGACCACTTTTCCTATAACTCAATTTTGAATTCCATCTTATTCCTTCGCTTTATAATGTATATTTAAAGAACCGATGAAGATAGCGGAATAAAACTTTACACAAATACTGTATATGATCTGTGGCGTCACTTGTGAAAAAATTGTCAAAATCGGACTATAACTTTCCAATTCCCCGGATATCGAATATGAAGAACTCAGTGCCTTAGGGTAATTTTTCACCAAAAATATCGGTAAATCTCTCAGATATCTTAATTTAATTTAAAGGAAATATTTATTTTTCTAATAGTATACCTCCATACGAAAAATTGTTAAAATCGGGTAACAACTGTCTCTAGCTCGCATATACCTAATTATAGGTTTTTCAGAAATGCATTGGGTTTAAATCGGTTAATATGTGAAAAATCTTAGCCAAATTAAGTGAACATAAAGTCTTGGATATAGTTTAACTTGGAAATGAAAATAAGTGAAATCGGTTCAGAAATTACCTCAGCCTTTAATATTATATATGGAATCATATATGATCATTTCCGTTATTCTATTGGACTCCATGTCGAATATATGGTTAAAACTGTGTATTATCTTAATAAAATTACTATATGCACACTTCACTGCACAATGTCCCTTTCAAAATCACACAATTTTATTAAGACTGATACAGATAGCTCTTTTTTTTTTTATTAAATGCTCTTTATGTACTATCAGTAATAAGTTTCTTTGGGCTCCTGTTGACATCTGGCGTTGAAGCTTCAACTTCCATGGCCCCTAACAAAATAAAAATCTTTGGTGGGTAGATAAATATTTTTGTATGGAGCGATTAACCACACACAATTTTTGCGGTGCAAATAGTATCTCTGTATATATGATATACGCATACATATATTGTACATGGAAATACATCTGAATAGACATCATGACTGTTCCATAGTCGGTAGTAGACCGCCGTGTGCCCTCATATTGTTAGGATTATTGATTTATTATACTCGCTCAAAGCGCGTCGGCCATAAGACACAAGAGACACTTATCATTGCGACAAGGCAAGGAAATTGCACTTACGGTCCGCTTGAGTTGACCAAGTTGTTGAAGCACTTCAGCAGCATACATTGCAACCTTATATTGCACTGATAAATGTGAGGTTGTAAAGGGGTTTTCAAAAGGGACGCTACAAAACATAAAGGGACAGCAAACGACGCCATATTTTTTTCCGCCCCAATTGGATTATATGGACTTGGACAATATGTGGTTCCAACAGGATGGCGTCACAAGCCACACGGTGAATGTCACAATTGATTTATTGAAAACCACGTTTGGTGAACGCGAAATGGCCCACCCAATTGGCCGCCTCGGTCGTGTGATTTGACGTCGTTAGTCTATTTCCGGTGGGGCTACGTCAAGTTTATGGTCTATGGTAACAAGCCAGCGACGATTGATGAACTTCGTACGAACATCGAACGTGAAATTCCAGCAGTATCGGCCGATTTATGCTTGAAACCGTCGAAAATTGGGTTTAGCATCTGGACTTCTGAAAGGGTACCCGTGGTGCCCATGCAAAAGGAATCGAATCCCATACATTATGTCATCGAACGTACTTTCACAGGAATAAAGAATTTTATATTTTTTTATATTTATATGCCACATCGTTTTTGTTTTAATTAAATTTAATTTTTTAGCAATCTTATTGAAACATCCTTTATATAGAGTGTTCATATGTACATATGTGTGTATGGGTTGTTTGTGTACATGTATGTTATGCGTTTGCCTCAAATGCTCGTAAGTTGCATCCGGCAAATGCTGACGACATGAATATTGCCACCTACAATTACAAAAAAAACATTGAAAAACTTATATAAGGTTGGGATATGAGCGAACGCAGCCAGATAATGGTAAAGTTGCTTATTGTGTTAAAATACTTGTATACTTTCCTCGAAGGTTAAATCACACATATTATCAAAAACAAATAGAACACATTAGAAATAGTTACTTTGTAATTACCTATACATGTGATCCACCTAACCAAACCACATTTTAGTTTTGAACTAGTTTTGTGTATAGCGAACTTTACGGTAGATAAGTCCCTGATTTTTTCACTTCTTAACTTTGAGTTGAAAACTGAATATTTAAGTTTTGGATTTTTTTAATTTATCTTTGTCCAGCTTCGTTCCTCCTGAAAGCGCTGGAAAAGATATTGGATGCGCATATCAGGAATACAGCGGCTTTGGCAGCTTGTCCAAAGCGCAGCATGCTTATACAAAAGGCAGATCCGTATAAACTGCACTATATTCACTGGTATTCAGCATTGAAAAAGCTCTAGAATATAAGGAATGCGCATTCCTGGACATCTCCGGAGCTTTCAACAACGTGACAACGGACGCCTTTCTGATTAGTATCGAGCCAATAGCTGTTGTGACTGCTATACAACGATGGGTCAAAAGCCTTTTGATCTTGAGAGGGATAACAGCAGAATGGAACGATGCCAAAATTATCAAGGAAGTCTGTTGAGGCACCCCACAAGGTAGTAAGACCAATTCTGCACTACGGTGCTATAGTGTGATGGACAGGCGTACGGAAATCCACGTACCGAAAGCCAATGGAAAGAGTTCAGCGGCTCTCTGCGCTTTGCATAACGGGAGCACTAAAAATCACTCCAACGGCGATTCTTGAACAAATACTAAATCTGCAACATTGAGTACGTGACGGCACTCCATCTGGTATCGCAAAGGACCAAAATCGGACTATGTGTGCCTCATTGACTGCCAGATTCACCTAACCTAACCTAACCTTTGTCCAGAATCATTGAGTTCGAATGGCTTATCAACTTCATTACACAACTTAGGTTGCAGTAGATGAGGAGTCAGAATCAAAAGAGAAGACAATCAAAAATTATAGTTCTACTCGAATATCCTCGATATTAATCTTCTTATGATCTACACTGACTTGAAAACAAATATTATACATACCACTATGGGTCATTTATCTGTGCAGTTTCTATAGATATAAACCCTTAATTCAGTTGTCGCAATTTTATTAGGTAGAGGTTGGACGATTCGAAAAACTACGAGTTCGATATCGTAGACTAGTGTGAGTTGCGTAATTTTAAAAACTGAACTCAAGCCCGAACATTTTTGCGATATAATAAAAAAAACTCTTAAAAAATTTAATCTAGGAAATTCTGGATGTGAAACTTAAGTAACAAATTATGTTTGAGACTGAACAAATCAGGCTAATTTCAACAAGGGTCGGGAGGTCAAAATTGTACCTGAATCCTTTTTCCTTTTCTGCCTTTTTACGCTATTATATGTATAGGTGATGTAACTACTGTAAAGGATTCAGGATTTTTTGGTCTAAAAATTTTTTAACAATCTTTATTGATCCTTTTTATAAATGAAACTCAGTGGACTTAATTAATTTTGCTTTATTTTTTGTGTAATGTCGGAGAGTTTAATTTCTCAGCAAAATATCCGTTTCATGTATAGATGGATATTAGGACGGACGAATGGATAGGTTCACATATTTCACTATACAAAACTATTTCTAAGTCAATAACTTTATGCTACTGTCAACAACCGTTAAGTGAACAAAAGCATTTTACCACTACGTGCAAAAGCGCGTTAGTGCAGTATAGTATATTATACGAAGCGCAACAATAAGCGGTGGTAAATAATTCAAAGTCTCCGCTGCAACTGTACAACTGCATACATGTTTATGTGCTTGCATGTGTTTATGTGTATTAGTGATTTATTCACTTATGTATGTATGTGTTTGTATATATGAACGCATATGCGCATGTAAATATATGCCAGTCTGCAAATGTGCCAAGTCTTCTACAATTGCCACTTCAACCGTTGAGCCCGTTATTTTCGCGTTTGTCATGCTGTCTACTTTGTCCCTTTGTTCTTCAACGCCTTCTTCTTTTACCATCCGCGCTGCTTTACGCCCTCTGTTTCTGTTTCTGCTTCATCTGAGCTTGATGTTGTTTTTGTTGTTGTCTCCATAGCTCTTTCAGCCGCCATCCGTTAGTTTAGTTGCATTCATTTGGCGCAATTGTGCAGCAATAGGTTTATGTAATCGCATCGCCATTTCGAGCACGTATACGCCCCGGTGTCCGCTTAAGCATAAACAGATGGGCGAATAATGACATAGCGCATTAAACTGCTGTACCTTTCTCCTCGTATTTTTGCGTGTTTGTGTTGCACATTCATTTAAGGCGCGAGAATTTAGTAGATAGCATGAGGATTTCCCTTATTTACCGATAAAAAAAAGGCAGACAAGGTACATGAGTTTCTGGTTTTGTTGTGTAATTGGCTGAAACCTTTTTTCACATTCTGGTTGGGCGAAGCGTTAAAGAGTTGAGTTGTGTGAATGTATATTTAATTCAAAATTTAAGAATAGTAAAAGTTTAAGTTGGAAATTGTCAGGAATTTTTTTTACCATACCACCTTCAAATGTATACCTTTCCTTGAACAAGAGGTAACTGGAACATTTAGAATTTTATTGGAGCAAAATAAAAAGAAATCTGGAAGAACCCCGGCAATATATATTTAATATACTGATATATTGTCGTTCAACTGTGTAATAATTTCGACTTGCCTATGGCTGGGGTCCATTATATCACTGGTAATATTTTAACAAATTTTCGAAATTAAAAAAAGAGCAAGTAAGGAAGGGCTAAGTTCGGGTGTCCCCGACCATTTTATACTCTCGCAATTTACAGACGGACGGATAGACAGACATCCGGATTTGAACTTTACTCGTCACCCCGATCATTTTGATATATATAACTCTATATCTAACTCGTTAAGTTTTAGGACTTACCACCAACCGTTATGCGAATAAAACTATAATACTCTCTTAGCAACTTTTTTGCGAGAGTATAATAATTATTTGTCTTATTCAATGGATCAATATGTTTAAAATATTATCCAAAAAGTTGAAATCGATTGCAGTAAAATGCTAAGAGATAGATCCTTGGGAAGTTGCGCTCTTCAGGCCACTTTAGTTTCAATTTAAAACTTTAAATGCGTTTATCTCAAAACACAAATTTCTCAAACAGTTTTGAACAATTTCGTCCAATATATTTATATGATTGTGACGTAGCCATTGAATAATGTGATATCTGTACATTTACGCACTGGAACAGAAAACAAAAATGTTTGTTTATCAAGTCGTGTTACATTAAAAAAAAATTTAGAAACGTTGCAAATAAATATTTTCAAAACAATATAAATTCTACTTTGTTTTCTTTTCAAAACAAATAATTTCGCACAGGGCAACGAGTATATTTATATATATTTTCTAAAAATTTTATTTTTTACTTCGAAGTCTGCCAAAAATTAAAATTTTAATATTTTTCTGTTTCCCGCTTTTTCAATAACTAGATTTATCCATGTTCTATCGAAATATTTTTGTTTTATTGATTTTAGATTAACTAATATTGACTTATGCTGTCCACAGAAGGATCATTTTTTGAGGTACCACCAGCTGAATTTCGGATTTTTTAAATGAAAAATTCACAAAATACTGTATAAACATGTACCTTCCAAATGCTAAATTGGAACTCACCTAATCCCTTAAAAACTTAAGCTTCTTTCAACAACCGCAATATCATTGTGGTACAAATATCCTTATAAAATTATCAAACATACATACTTACAATGAAAGTAAGAAAAAGTTTTGAAAGTTTTGATAAGAATAACTGGGATTCCGAGGCGAGAAAATATGAAGATATTTTTCATCTTACTTCATAGAGCAAGCTTCAAAGATCTTACTTTAGTCGGTGGAAACTTTTTTAACTTAGAAATTGATCACGAATATATAAACTGTTTAAAAAACTCATAAATTACGATGAGTTGGTTAGCGTCGTTAATGAACGTTGCGTTAGAGGTCTGCAAATATGCCAATAATGGATTACAACAATAAAAGAAGAAAATGTTTGCTTCTCTTAGATAAATATATATGATGAAATATTGCGGTATTAATGAAGCATTTTTATGAAATGGTAAAGTGTATAAAATGTGCTTAAAATCACTATTTATCACAAAACGAAAATTGTATCGAATTTTTATATTTCTTGCTGGTCAGCTATATCCATTCGTCCGAGGGGTTTAAACTGTGCCGACCCAAAGTTGATCAACTAATGACTTTATTAGTTAGTGAGTATATTGCGAACCGTGAGGTGTTTGTAAATATGTATGTAATAAACCTTACAGAAAATATATAAAACCAGTAAAATCACAGTGCAGATTAAGCGGCTTACGGAATTACTTCATAAATCATAAATCTGAGGCACTAAAATTTGCCTTGGCTGAAGCTTTGCACCCCAATTTGTTTGGCGGAATACTCATATTTACTTCTAATAATATGTATAATTTCTTGCACATTCAAACTAAACCCCTACATACTTGGGTATATATTTATGAGTATGAGTTGTAATATACACAAACAACAAGAGTATTCATCCATCGTGCGCGCATTATTTGGTTCGGTTGACCCGCAAAACTTGCCAACTTTTAATTGACTTTTTCAACCACGAAATACGCAGGAATTATATAAGGCGCAAAGGCAATGCGATATAAAATTGCCGGCTTAAACCGCATATTTGGCCAGTTGAAAATACTCGGAAATATGATTTTTCTCCTTAATGCAAACGCTTACAATGATAATATTTGTTAACTCATTTAAGGAAGGATTTAAGACGATACTCGGCAATGTTCATTGGTGTTTAGTAGGACTTTTAATCTAACGAGAGAAATATGAGTATATCAACATTAAATGTTGTCTTTTATATTATTTTCTGTTATACCGAGTTCTAGTATTTTAACTCTAGACATAAAAGTATCCAGAATACTACAAAGAAAATCAAGTCATAGAAGAAACTTCTAAAAACAGTCAAGATAGATAAAGTCAAACCCGCGATTATATTTCTAAAATGTATAAACTTCTATGATATATCAACCAAGAATAGTCGAGCACAATCAATAATCTAAAGTAACAATTTATGACATTTCTTTCCACTGACATGACACATTCCGGAATAGCTTGGGTGCAATGAATTTGTTTGCTAAGCTACATATTTTAATTTATTCCGCCTAATTATTATACAGCTGCATAAGATATGAACATGTGATGACATACAATAACAACTTAAAATTTTACCAAGAACAACATTTTCATGACGCAAATTGGAGGCTAAATGATTGATTGACGATTTTATGAGTAATGCTATTGGCAGAAATGTGCATACATATTATATAAATTGCGAACTAATGATCAGAATTGGATAAAATTAGAAATGAATTGAAAAGAACGGGCATTAGGCTCCCACTTTCTGTTACATTTGTTACTATTTACGTATCGAGACCACTCGTTCCATCTGTCCATATTAAATTGGAGACCTACTATATTATTCTCGTTATCCACTGTTCTTTTCTTAGTGACTCCTTCTCAGTAGGATAGTTTTTTAGCACCTCGTGCTAGTTCTGACATCGCACCGCGAATCAGTCTTTGGAGATTCGTACCTCGTTATATGGAAATCAAGCAATAAATAATTAAGGAAGGGCTAAGTTCGGTTGTGACCGAACATTTTATACTCTCGCAATTTATTTATTTAATATTATATAATACACCAAATTGTGTATTATATATTATACATATTCGTCATATATATTGTGTAAAGTCCATTGAAAGTTGGAAACCATAATATTAGGTTAGAAGCACCGAGGTCCTCATGTTCGATTAATGGGGTCTTGAAAACCTATGGTCCGATTACGACGATTTTTAGAAAGGGGCTGCCACACTATATATGCCGTATTTATGCAAAGTTCTGTTCCGATATCTTCACTAGTGCTTACTTTACATATTGTAAAATAAACTGTTCAGGTCGACTTTAAAGTTAACATATCATTGAGATGTAAGGTAAAGGTGTTCTTAGCTTTGTTAAACGTTGGTCTAAAGAATTTAGTAATCCGTATATTACTAAAATTCTTTTTACAACATTGGTAAGGCCTATATTGGAGCATGGTTCTGTGGTATGGAATCCTAGTTACAATACCCATTCTGATAAGTTAGAGCCCGTTCAAAAACAATTTTTACTTTTTGCTTTAGGTCACTTACATTGAGATTCAAGATTGAATCTTCTTCCGTATACTAGTCGTTTACAACTTATCAATCTACCTACACTCACTAGTCGTAGGGAAATGCTAGGCATAATATTTCTAGTAAAACTTCTGAATGGTTCTGTTTGTAGTTATTTCCTTTTGTCTGATATCAAGTTTAATGTCCCATTTCGTTCATCTAGGCATTTTAGACCATTACTTTTAAAATCTTCGAGAACAAATTTTGAGTTAAACGAACCATTCCGCCGAATATGTCTGGATTTTAATTCTCATTCCAGCACATTTGATCCATCTGACTCAATATTTAGCATCAAAAAACTATTTTGTCTTCTCTTAATAAGTACTATTCAGAAATTTTTAACTTTTTGTTTTTATAAATTTTTAAATCTCAGCTGTTGAAATGTTTCTTTCTGTAGTTGAGCAGTTTGAAAACTGAACGCTTAAAAATCTCTTGCCTTTCTAGACTCGGCAAATTCCGCTCGTATGCGGACTGCGCCCCACGCGTCGGTTGGGCGGGAGTTGGTTAACCGTTTGGGTTTATAAAATAAAATATATTACAAACCATGTTCCATGTTTTCATGTTTCGGAAATATGGTTTTTGACCCATAAGTGGGCGGAGTAACATCCACTTAAAGTTTTGTATACCAGTTTGGGTGGAGCCTTTCTGTACCTTCTTTGTAATGAAATTTAAGGTTTCTGGTGTTTCCCTTACAGAATTTTTAGTAGTTTTCAAAAAAACCTTTGTATGGTAGGTTAAAATCCGATATCCTCCAGTGGGGTCACTCCCACTTTTCCAAAAAAAATACATCCAAATATGCCCCATCATAGTGCGATCCTTTGTACCAAATTTTATTTCCATAGCTTTATTTATGGCTTAATTATGGCACTTTATGTGTTTTCGGTTTTCGCCATTTTGTCGGCGTGGCTGTGATCCGATTTTGCCCATCTTTATTTTTACTCAAGACGGACGGACGGACAGACAAACATCCGGATTTGAACTCCACTCTTCACCCTGGTCACTCGTATAACCCTATATCTAACTCGTTTCGTTTTGGGTGTTACAAACAACCGTTATGTGAACAAAACTATAATACTATCTTATCAACTTTGTTGCGAGAGTATAAAAATTCATATATCGGGTATCCTAACTTGTACGCATGTTATTCGTTGAAAGAGCAGTCTGATGGAATTTAATCTGTGTATTAGTATGTAACCCAAAAACTGTTTAAGTTATTTTTATGAATTTCAAATAATCAGTAGGTGCAACATGTTGGAAGAGTTGAAAAAATCAGGCTTTAAACCACTGCAATCAAAAGCAATGCAAATCGAAGCGGTGCGTCGAAAAACCTTGTACAAGAACTGGTTGGTTTATGAGTATCCATGAGCTGCGGTTTGGTTCAAATGGATATATGAAGTGATTGAAAATAGAAAAAAAATAGACAAAATGTGGCGTTTAGAACGAAATGAAGGTTACAATAGAAGTTATAGGATTTTCGAAGCTATTTAATTATATTTAAAATAAATATTTTTGTCCAAAGCAATGCTAAGCCTTCTTGGAAATTTCGGGTACTATTATTCTCAAGCTTTCGAACAGACGACAAACTATTTTAAAATGATGGTATACATATGTATATGTACATACTATATGAAATTGAAAATGTTGGCTTTGTTTATAATTAAATACGCTGGCTGTGAAATAGCTACTGTATTGCAATAAATGCGCGAATGTTTATTTTTTAAACACAAATAATGTATTTAATTAAATTAATATTTTTAATTTTTTCATTTGTAAAATATTTTCAGCGGTCTATTTATTATTGAGGGATTTATTTCTTTTTGTCGGCATATTTAATGAAATCGTGGGAATATTTGTATAATAAAACAGAAGCATACTTTTTTCGTTGTAAATGCTGAATGGTGACATGTTTGACAGCATATTAATTATATTTCTGGGTAAATAATTAACCAATAGCTTAAATCCATATAAATCAATTATTATAATTTGCCCAAAAATTTATAGTATGTGTGTATAATATATATTTGTATTGTTGTCACATGAAAATATATGGTTTTCTATATTCCGTTTGACTTTGCAAAAACATCACTACTAAAAAATTTTTTAATTACTTTTGCAGTACCTTGAATTCCATTTACGTGTCGAACTTTACAAATTATATAGAAAAATAAAATTCCAAAAAATTAAATTTTTTTTTGAATTTTAAATGATCAGCTATATTCAAAACAAAATGAACTTAATTAGAACTAACTTAATTTAATTAAAATTACATGAAATACGTAAATAATTTAATTACATACTAATGCAAGTATTTAGTTTTTGGTATTTCTTCCTTGCATAAGCATTTCGTTATAAATATACCAAACAATTACATTCACTTTCATCAACAACTTTAACATTTGCATACTTTTGTAATTATGCTACAAATATTTGTACAACAAATGCAACTCATACATACGCATACATGGCTTTTAATTGATATTTAACTGACTGTTGATAGAGCATTTGTTGGATACCTGCAAATAAATTGTTTGCATTAATCTGCACCGCTGTTAATTGGCTCAACACCAACATATAAATTCCAATGTATTTATTTATATACCAAACACATTTATGTTATGCACTATAAGCACTCTCACGCTCAGATGCAACATGTTGCACATATGAGTATATTTTATTAGTCGTGCATATACATTAAAATACTCAAACCGAAATGAAGTAATTATTAAGCTATTACGCTCTATCTGTAAGCAAATATTTAGACTGGACTTAGATAATTTAATGAGAGTATTTTAATTGCTCTTTTTAATGTCAATAAACTATTTTAATTGTATAGTACGAAGTTAAGTATATTCAAAGAAAAGATCATATATATACTGTATCCGTTATGATTCGGATTGACTCTTCGTTAATCGTATCGATATCAAACTAGTCATCACTACAGTAAACAGTTAAGAAGCAAATTTCGTCGCCGAATTGTCCGTAGGTAGAATGTCGTCACCAAAACATATGTATTTTACCACTGACACTTCAATATATATTCCAATAATGTCGGTTGGTATTTTATTATACTCTCGCAATAAAGTTGCTAGAAACAAAGTTGCTAAAGAGAGTATAATAGTTTTGTTCACATAACGGTTGTTTGTAACACCTAAAACTAGACGAGTTAGATATAGAGACATATATACTAAAAGTGGGTTAACTTAATACCGAAAAACGTCAGAAATACCAAATTTTACAGAAGAAATAACAGAAAGAAGCTGCACTCAGATTTTTTACAAAATGGAAAATGGGCGTGGCATCGCCCACTTATGGGTCAAAAACCATATCTCAGAAAGGTATATAATATTTTCTTTACACCCTGATAACACGGATAAATGGGCGAAATCGGTTCACAACCACGACTACTTTCCTTATAACTCAAATTTGAATTCCATCTGATTCCTTAACTTTATCATGTATACATAAGGAACCAATGAAGATAGTGGAATAAAACTTTATACAAATAGTACATATCATCTGACTTCACTTGTGAAAAAATTGTCGAAAACGGACTATAACTTTTCAATGCCCCATATATCGAACATGTTGAACTCTGCGCCTAAGGGTAAATTTTAACCGAAAATTTGGGTAAATCTCTCAGATAATTTGATGTAATTCAGAGGAAATTGTTTTCTTCTAATAGTGTTCTGTTAAAAAAAATTATTAAAATTGGGTCATAACATCTCCTAGCTCCCATATACCTTATTATAGATTTTATCAAAAATACGGTGGGCTTTATTCCGCATATATGTATTGGTTAATATGTGAGATATCTTAGCAAAATTAAGTGAGCGTATAGTCTTGGATATAGTGTACCCTGCTGGTGAAAATGAAAGAATTACCTCAGCCGCCATAGTCTTCATATAGTATATATTACGATTTTCGTTATTCTATTAAACTTTATGACGTATTTATGGGTAAATTTTGTATGTTTGTAAGTTTCTTCAATAAATTGCGAGAGTATAAAATGTTCGGTTGCACCCGAACTTAGCCTTTCCTCTCCAAAAACAATTGTTTAAATCCCTCAGTTTTACTCAATTATTACAGTACTTAAAGAAACGAAGAATCCAATTTTCGTTTCACTGAAATTTGCTGTAGTTAAGAAATTTTCTTAACTCTTAAGTTTTCGCCTGCTTTCGTTAAAGTCAGGCTCTTGACATTTTTCAGCTTAAGCCACTTTAATAGGCATTTATTCAGTTCCATGATAATATTTGCATGAAACGATTTCACAGAAAAGCATATACTCCGTTTTCATACATCTTTTACGCCCATATTTTAAGTAAACAAATTTAAATTTCATTCAAGAGATTTTCTGAATTCTGTAGCATGGGAAATATATAACACAATGTTGTCAGCCCAACAAAAAATCGATACAAATGGATTAAAAAGAAACCAACTTTTATACTCTCGCAACAAAGTTGCTAAGGGAATATTATAGTTTTATTCAAATAATGGTTGGTTGTAAGCCCTCAAACTAAACGAGTGAGTTATATATATACCAAAGTGATCAGGGTGACGAATAGAGTTGAACATGAGTAAAAATTGATATACATATCTTGATGAAACTTGGTGCATGTGTTCCTTGGCTCATACAAATATTGCTGTCCCAAAATTCCCTTTGGGGGGTGAAAAGGTGATGAAATAAGGAACATTTTAAGATATTTTCGAAAAAAAATCAAAGGGGGCATAAATTATTAAAAATTAAAAAAAAAATTCTTTTTTTGCTATGAAATATTAATTTTAAAAATTTTTACGATAAACAGTTTTAAAGTTTGAGAAATTCTGTACAAAAAAGTCACATGGTGTTTTAAAATCTGTTCATTAGTTTTAAAGTTATGGCGGTTCGAAAATTGTTTTTCAAAAACTTTGGCCCCTTTTAATATGGCAACCCCACGTTACACAGACCTAAACCCATATGTTTTATTTTAGGTTTTACATGTACTATAAGATATATCATTGCCAAAGAAAATAAAGAACTTTTTTTTTCAAGTGGAAAAGAGAATGTCCCATATTTGGATGTAATTTTTTTGGGAAAGAGGTCGCGGTCTCGCCACCTATTAAGTTTTTTGT
The DNA here is from genome assembly GCA_031772095.1 of Zeugodacus tau. NCBI lineage: Eukaryota > Metazoa > Arthropoda > Insecta > Diptera > Tephritidae > Zeugodacus > Zeugodacus tau. The sequence goes on from CM062653.1 coordinate 43,214,342, forward strand.
ATATATCTCGTAAACTACTAAAACTACATCCACCAAACTCTTTAAAGTCGTTTCCTTTAGCCACTTCCTAAGGAAAAACCCTAGTATTTCATTGCAGAAATGGTACAGAAGGACTACATTCAAATTTCTATACAAACTTTTAAATTGGGTGAAAAACCATATTTCTGAAACTACTCGACCACTTTCAACAAATTTCGGTTCGAGCCATTTGCTTGGCATCCCAATTCTATAATTTGAAAATAAGCGAAATCGATTCACTCGAACTTAGCCTTCATGCTTGTTTTGATACATGAGGGTCTCTTGATCCATATCTAGATATTTTTGGGATCACAAAATGTAGGGTTTTCAACTGTTCAAGTGTGATCTCTATGATCTCAGTTTTCTTTAATTTTTAAATTAATTTAATTAAGTTCATTTAATTCAAATATAATTTCAACATCATGTACAATTTTAAATAGCTCAATTACAATGGTGACAAAATTTACCAAATTGAAAGCAGTTAGAACACACATCTTCTTTATAGGGTTTGCAAAGTATTTTTAAATTCCGATCCTTCCATTCGAATGGATTTTGTTATACTATGTATCGGATTCTGTTCCGTCTAATAAAAAGTAGCAAAGCAACCGAACCTCGCCGATTAAATGAAATTTTCTTTAAATGCTACTAGCGACTTATCGCATATGGGAACATACATGTGTAACTTTAAGTTTATAAGCGTAAGCTATTAATAATTGTATGCTAATAACTATCCTGTACATAAGTACATGAATCCATCTATATGTAACTAAAGGGTGATTTTTTAAGAGCTTGATAACTTTTTTAAAAAAAAAAACGCATAAAATTTCATTTAAATGTTGACCGCGGCTGCGTCTTAGGTGGTCCATTCGGAAAGTCCAATTTTGGGCAACTTTTTCGAGCATTTCGGCCGGAATAGCCCGAATTTCTTCGGAAATGTTGTCTTCCAAAGCTGGAATAGTTGCTGGCTTATTTCTGTAGACTTTAGACTTGACGTAGCCCACAAAAAATAGTCTAAAGGCGTTAAATCGCATGATCTTGGTGGCCAACTTACGGGTCCATTTCTTGAGATGAATTGTTCTCCGAAGTTTTCCCTCAAAATGGCCATAGAATCGCGAGCTGTGTGGCATGTAGCGCCATCTTGTTGAAACCACATGTCAACCAAGTTCAGTTCTTCCATTTTTGGCAACAAAAAGTTTGTTAGCATCGAACGATAGCGATCGCCATTCACCGTAACGTTGCGTCCAACAGCATCTTTGAAAAAATACGGTCCAATGATTCCACCAGCGTACAAACCACACCAAACAGTGCATTTTTCGGGATGCATGGGCAGTTCTTGAACGGCTTCTGGTTGCTCTTCACCCCAAATGCGGCAATTTTGCTTATTTACGTAGCCATTCAACCAGAAATGAGCCTCATCGCTGAACAAAATTTGTCGATAAAAAAATTTCGAACCGAACACTGATTTTGGTAATAAAATTCAATGATTTGCAAGCGTTGCTCGTTAGTAAGTCTATTCATGATGAAATGTCAAAGCATACTGAGCATCTTTCTCTTTGACACCATGTCTGAAATCCCACGTGATCTGTCAAATACTAATGCATGAAAATCCTAACCTCAAAAAAATCACCCGTTATAATGACTAAACACATTATATAAGTATGTGTTTGTCTTAAGTGCCAGCGAACTACTTGTATTACATTTTGGGCATGAAGCTCCAGCTCGGATGATTTCGATAGTCTTTAAGCTTTAAATTTCCTGCTCAAGTAGCTTATTTTTATTGCAATCTATTCATAAACTAGAATTCTCGATATAATCACCAGTGCTGGAAAAAATTTTTGCTTTGTAATATTTTATTCTTTTACAAGCATTTTTGAAGATATCCATCACTTTGCCGCTTGCATTCAAAGGATTTTCATAAAGCACAATCAGCTATGCAATTCACAAGCGGCTGCACTTTAACAGGTGTGCTTTTATACGAAGTTGTCTATAAACCTTTATATATATAAGTATGTATATTTATCAGGTCATGTAGTCGTCACCGGAAGCCTCTTGTTGGTAAACTGAAAAATACGATTAGGAATTTAAGCGCGATCATTATAAATAGATATAAATATTAAAAACAAAAATTAATTGATTCAGTAAATTTTTTTCCACATTAACTACGCTTAGGTTTGGCATACTTTCTAAGATATTGAAGGCACTTTTTCGGTGTAGAACTTTTTCCAAACCTCTAAAATATAATATACAAGAAGGAACTATTTTCATATAATTTTTGTCTTATCGTAGTTGAACCAAATTGGGCTCGTCTGTAAGCGTGCCCTCTCTACAACAAAAGCTACTTCTCATATAACAAAGTTTTGTATCCCCTTCTTCTTCTGTTCCAAGAATCATTCCAGTTCAAGTATTATGTTCTTCAGTAAAATAAAATCAAACAATTCTATTTGTAAATTCTGTAAAATTTGTCAATATCTCTTTGTCTTACAATTTACAAGTTTTCAATGGCATTGAACTTCTCAGATATTTGGACTGTCAAAATAATATGCGCGCCTTTGTGCAAAAATAGACATTGTAGCTATTGAAATTTGACGTGAGTATTTTTAACGCTGTACATTTTCCATTTCAATTGACAACACAAACAATGAATTCGTTGAAGTCAAAGAAATATGAAAGTTGTGCATTTAAGAGGAAGCAGGTGATTCATATACCAGATTTACATTTCGTGGACTTCAAACACATTCGGATCTTTCTTTGTAACTACTTCCAATAATTAATTATACTTGTCTGGCCATGTTTGTGATAAAATGAAATAATGTAAGATATCTTAACAAAAGCCAGCGCAGAATCACTCTTGCCAACAGGTGCTACTATGGACTGAGTAGGCAATTGAATAGTAAAGTCCTCTCTTGACGAACCAAAATCAAACTCTACAAGTCGCTTATCATTCCCGTCCTGCTTTATCGTGCAGAAGCTTGGACGATGTCAACATCAGATGAGACGACACTAGGAGTTTTCGAAAGGAAAATTTTGCGCAAGATTTATGGTCCTAAGAACATTGGCAACGGCGAATACCGCAGACGATGGAACGATGAGCTGTACGAGTTATACGACGACATTGACATAGTTCAGCGAATAAAAAGACAGCAGCTACGCTGGCTAGGTCATGTTGTCCGAATGGACGAAAACACTCCAGCTCTGAAAGTGTTCGATGCAGTACCCGCCGGAGGAAGCGGAAGGAGGGGAAGGCCTCCACTCCGTTGGAGGGACCAGGTGGAGAGCGACCTGGTTACACTTGGAATCTCCAACTGGCGCCGAACTGCGAAGGAAAGAGAGGAAACCAACTTGATAACCAATATTCAACGGGGGAGGATGAGAATAGTCATCATAAAACCCAAACGCTAATAAAATCATCAATATAAAGACATACGTTTTGTACTTCTAAAATATATAAATATACATTTAATTTTTTCTTAAATCCGTCATGAATTCGACTGCCTTTTGTATTGCTTGCAATGGAGGGGAATAAATGGGCAAATTCATTTACCAAGTATGTCCTTTACAATCTATATGATGATTGTTATTATTGTTATGATGAGCGGCTCATCGGATTACCTCCCATAATTGGTATATCTATTGTCGCCCTCGTAGCTTTTTGTCAACGTTCATTATCCCCACCTTGAGCTCGGGTAAAACGGGATGAATGTACACACGCATGAGTACGCAATTGTTGAACACACGCCACTCTATTTGTAACACTGTCATGTCAGTATGTATTGTGATTATGTTGCCGAAAGCATGTTTCAATTGGAAGTGAAATAGCCTTAGCGGATATGAAATTGTTCAATTGTTTGCCAAAGTTGTGGGGGCAATTCTGCGCTTACACGCTTAGTTGCCCACAATTCGATTGCGCCCAACAAAATAACTGACTGTTTAGCAAGTAATTCGATTAACGGATGCTCGTATTTGCAATTGCATAGATAATGCGCTGTTTATAATAGCTATTATCCTGTGGTTAGGGAATTTTGGCAAAGCTTTTATAATTAAATATTTTGTTTGTTTCGGAAAAGCGCAAGAGAGCTTCAGCTATTTATTTACTGAGACCATTTTGCTCTTCAAATGAAAACAATACCTTTATTTAAATGAACCCACTTCAAAAACATAAATTTTGTGCTATTGTGATAAGTTCGCTGATGGAATGAAATGCTTTGCGACAGCTGAAAGGAAATTTTGTAGGCAAAAGTAAACAAAAAGCTTCGCATAATTTTCTATCAACAAATTTCCAAGTCGTCTTTCATTTAACGGCTGGTTTAGCTTTTATTTAGGTCTTATGAATAGGATGTACTGAAAAGTCATCAAACTCATTGATTAAGCATAAATATTCTCACTCTCAGTGACTGAAGCTGATCCCCTTATTTATATAAATAATCTTTATTACACGACTGTCTTTGATTCGCAAGTAGTTGAAAGTTGGCGAAACGAATAAAACAAAGAGAATAATACATTGAAATAGAGAGATAGAGAGTATTCGCTTATTCCTTTACGTTGAACTTGCAACTGAAATTCGTTTCAGCTGTCAAATATAAAATTTTGACATGAAAGTAGAGCTTAAACGTACCGACCAAAGAAGTGCCCGGTCAATGACAGCTATTATATTATATCTATAATAAGGTTTTGCAAGATTTCTTGGTATTTAGTTGACCTTCTTTTGCTATTTGTAATATAATTTCTTATACATATGATTAAGAAGAGCTGAGGAACTTGAATTATAACAAGTAAGGAAGGGTTAAGTTCAGGTGTAACCGAACATTTGTAAAGTAAACGAAGTACATATATACTATATGTACATATTGTAAAGTAAACGATTCAGATCATCTTCTAAGTTCTGGTATATAGGCAGTAGGCGTGGTTGTGAAGCGATTTGGCCAATTTTCACAACATATTATTGGGAGGTAAGGATATGGTGAGATATGGTTTTTGACCCATAAGTGGGCGACGCCACGCCCATTTCCCATTTTGTAAAAAAATCTGAGTGCAGCTTTCATCTGCCATTTCTTATGAGAAATTTAGTGTTTCTGACGTTTTTCGTTAGTGTGTTAACCCACTTTTAGTAATTTTCAACCTAACCTTTGTATGGGAGGTGGGCGTGGTTATTATCCGATTTCTTTCATTTTTGGACTATATTAGGAAGTGGCTAAAAAAACGACTGCAGAAAGTTTGGTTTATATAGATTTATTGGTTTGCGAGATATATACAAATAACCGATTTGGGGGCCGGACCACGCCCACTTCCCCAAAAAAATTACATTCAAATATGCCCCTTCCTAGTGCAATCCTTTGTTCAAAATTTTACTGTTATAACTTTATTTATGGCTTAGTTCAGACACTTTATGTGTTTTTGGTTTTCACCATTTTGTGGGCGTGGCAGTGGATTTTTTGCCCATTTTCGAAAGCAACCCTCTCACGGTCCCAAGGAACATGTGTTCCAAGTTTCATTAAGATATCTCAATTTTTACTCAAGTTATCGCTTGCACGGGCGGACGGACAGACGGACAGACGGACGGACAGACATCCGGATTTCAACTGCACTCGTCATCCTGATCATTTATGTATATATAACCCCATATCTAACTCTTTTATTTCTTGGTGACACAAACAACCGTTATGTGAACAAAACTATAATACTCTGTGCAACAGGTTGCGAGAGTATAAAAATACAATACTTCATGAGTTATACGAGTTCATTGTTGAATAAACAAACCATCAAGCCATAACTACATACGAGTACATCTTATTTGTATACTCTCGCAAAAATGTTGCTAAAGAGAGTATTATAGTTTTGTTCACATAACGGTTGTTTATAACACCCAAAACTAAACGAGTTAGATATGGGGTTATATATACCAAACTGATCAGGGTGAAGAGTGGAGTTCAAATCCGAATGTCTGTCTGTCCGTCCGTCCGCCCGTCTGTGCAAGCTGTAACTTGAGTAAAAATTATGATATCTTAATGAAACTTGGCACACTTATTTCTTGGCACCATAGGAAGGCATCGAAAACCGAAAACACATAAAGTGCCATAACTAAGCCATAAATAAAGCTATGGAAATAAAATTTGGTATGAAGGATCGCACTATGAAGGGGCATATTTGGATGTAAATTTTTTGGGGAAGGAGGCGTGGCCCCGCCCCCTACTAAGTTTTTTGTATATATCTCGCAAACCAATAGAGCTATATAAACCAAATTTTCTGCAGTCGTTTTTTCTAGCCACTTCCTAATACAGTCCAAAAATGAAAGAAATCGGATAATAACCACGCCCACCTCCCATAGAAAAGTTAGGTAGAAAATTACTAAAAGTGGGTTAACTCACTAACGAAAAACGTCAGAAACACTAAATTTCTCATAAGAAATGGCAGATGAAAGCTGCACTCAGATTTTTTTACAAAATGGAAAATGGGCGTGGCGTCGCCCACTTATGGGTCAAAAACCATATCTCAGGAACTACTCGACCGATTTCAATGAAACTTGGTTTGTAATAGTTTCCTTACATCCCAATGACATGTTGTGAAAATATGCCAAATCGCTTCACAACCACGCCTACTTCCTATATACCAGACCTTTGAAGACGATCTGAATCGTTTACTTTACAATATATAAAGTAAGCACTAGTGAAGATATCGGTGCAGAACTTTGCACAAATACTATGTTAATAGTGTGGCAGCCCCACTCTAAAAATCGCTGAAATCGGACCATAGGTTTCTAAGGCCCCATTTATCGAACACGAGGAACTCGGTGCTTCTAACCTAATATTAGGGTTTCCAACTTTCAATGGACTTTATACAATATATATGACGAATATGTGGGTCAAATTGTGTATTATATAATATAAATAAAGTTAAATAAGTAAATTGCGAGAGTATAAAATGTTCGGTTACACCCGAACTTAGCCCTTCCTTACTTGTTTATTTCTGCAAATCATTTCGCACTGAAGAACGAGTAGCAGAAAAGAGAAAATATGTCAACCAAAATCGCCAAACAAATCACATTTTGATACTGTATAGTTCTTTTATAACAAAGAAACCGATAAACATGTAAGGAAAGGCTCGGGTGTAACCGAACATTATATACTTTAGCAATTTATTTATTTAATTTTAATAAGATTCATAAAAATAACGATTCCACTAAAATAACGTTCACTTAATTTTGCTAAGATAGCTCATATACTAACCGATATATATGGTATAAAGTCCACCGGAATTTTTAAAATCCGTAAATGGGGTATATGGAGACTAGAGGAAGTATTGACCCGATTTATCAATTTTTCACACAGATGCATAATATGATTAGAAACACATCTCTTTTGAATTTCATTAGCATATCTGAGAAGAATAGGATAAATAGAGAGCGGGCTTCGCCCAATTTCCCAAAAGCTAATGTGATATTCTATATAGGCTTTCGGTTATCGCCATTTTGAAAGCGTTTTTGGCCCGATTTCAATTATTCCCTTTTTAGTGTAAGTTTATTTTGCCTCCAGTAAGGAAGTAAAAAAAGTAAAGTAAACTGATTTCAAATATCAACCTTACTATCGAAATGAAATTTCCGAGTTGCCAAGCTATTGATGTTTTGATCTTATATAACGGCGAGTGATTGTGAGCTTGTAAAACGATACGTAAATATGTCTGATCTTACATCAATAACAGTTTCCAAGAAAGTAATAGTGAAACTCAAGCATACAGAATAAACTAGTTCATTATCACGTAGGCAGCTTAGCATACGTACACATGCTATAATTCTATGAAAGAAAAGTATATATGTACATATGTATATGAATGTTTGCATGACAGAAAGAAACCGAAGAAACAAATAATTGACCAAAAGCATGTTTGAAGACACATGCGTTCATTTATCAATTGACTTTGTGACTTTGTTTTATTTTTCTGAAAAGGGAGCAATCGCAAGACTTGAACCGTTTCTAGGTAGTGGCTATTATCCCTGTAGTGGCAAACAAAATAATAATAAATATTATTTTACGCCTTATGTTCACGCATAGATTTAATAATATATTTAAGTATTAAAGATTTCATTATGAACTTCCCTTCAAATCACTGATTTGTATCACATAACAAAGATCGAGCTTTAATATGTCAATCAAGTTTTACGTAGAAAATCCTTATTCATATATGTATACTCTCCAATATTGAACATTATTTACAGGATCATTTTAGAGTACGCCTGATACCGGCCGGCAATTAAAAGTATGTTATTATAGTAAATTCTAGAATGACAATATATGGTTGATTCTACGATAAGAGGTTCCAATTGCAAAGAGAATAAGGCCAAAGAAAAACTTTGGACTTTTTGAATGCCTCTATATTATGATTTTTGTCCCTTTTATTTATCTTCTGATGTAAGGGCAAGTCACTTAATACATATTTTATTACTTTTTCGACAACCAGGGTAAATACATCGGCCAGGGGAGAGAGTTTATGGATAATTATTTTACCAAAAGCAAAAAATTAATTTAAAATAGTATTACAAATTAAACGTACTCTCTTTCCCGGATAAATAAACCATACAATTAAAATAACAAATCAATAAATTCACTCTTTATCCTAAATAAACGAAACAAATATTAAATATCAAATCTTAAGATCTATCAAAAGCATTTCGGACTTTTTAAAGACGTAATATATCCTCTGCCCTTTCAAAAGAAGATTTGGCATGGGGAGAGTCTGACCAACCTGATCTTATATATATACATATATATATACATACAAATATATATACATATTTGGCGTAAGCACCGCTTATGCGATTATAGGCGAATCTATTTGAACGCGCTAGTCATCTCTCCTTTTTGCTGTTTGGCGCCAATTTGAAATACCAATAGAAACCAGGTCACTTTTTACCTGGTTTTTCCAACGGAATGGAGGGCTTACTGTTCCTCTGCTTCCACCAGCGGGTACTGCATCGAACACTTTCCAAGCTGAAGCGCTTTCGTCCATTCGAACAACATGACCTAGCTAACGTAGCCTCTGTCATTATATTCGCTGAACTATGTCAGTGTCGTCGTATAGCTCATCGTTCCATCATATGCGGTATTCCCTTTCGCAATGTTCAGAGGATCATAATCTTCCACAAAACTTTTTCTCGAAAACTCCTAGTGCCGGGATGATAAGGGACTTGTAGAGTTTGATTTTGGTTCATCGAGAGAGGACTTTAACATTTAAATGTCCACTCAGTCCAAACTAGCATCTATTGGTAAGAGCGATTCTGTGTTGGATTGCGAGGTTAATATTTTTGGTTTTGTTGGTTGGCAGTTATTTTGCCAGGGGAAATACGACAGGGGAGAGACGTTCTCATGAAAAATTTAATTCTTTTAATTGACTAAATTTTTTTTGGGTTAATTATTTATTTCACTTTAATTATCACAGTATTAGTAATTTAGGACAATAAAGGCAAATAATTTAAATTAATAGTATAAGTTGTATGAATTGTCAGGGGAGAGACAAAATAAGTTTGCGAATCCAGTACGCCGCACAATCGGGCCGCAATAACTAAAAAACTACAGCGTTCAAACGGACTTCGCGATTAGTATTGTTAACTTTAGGCTGAAATGGACCCATAGCACTTTTTTCAATGCGACCGTCTTTGAATTTATGTCGTACAAACGAAACAAAATTTGGCAGGGTAGATACATAAAAAATCAGGACAAAAGTTAATTTAAAAAAATTATATGAAATAAACAAAATAATTTTGTTTTTTATTTAAGAATACTTAATTTAATTATTTTACGACCGATTGAACTTAGTTGGAGTTTAGTATCTCATACACAAAATATATGTAATATATGTATTGAAAGTAGCAATGGGACAGGCCAGGGTAGATACTTTTTTAGACTCTGTAAGGAATTTCAGCAAAAATTGCTTTAATTATGCAGTAAGTTGTAATGTTATGCAATGCACTACATTCATATGATGTGATTCATTTAAAAAAAAAGCAACATAAAGGACAAAAAACAATACTTTAAGCTGATTGCCGCACAAGTTACCTCTTATCGTAGAATCACCCACATAGCATATATGTTGATTACTCAACGCCCACATAACCCTTATTAAAATATATTCATCTAATAAATCTTTAATCTTTCATATTTAATTTATCCATCAAAACCAAAACATATAATATGTACATTGTATTTTAATTATCACCATTTCCAGAAAGGTGTTGAGAATTACATAAAATACAACACGTCTTCTGCCACAAACATGTGGTTTAAATGCTGTGAGAATTAAGGTTACACTACGTTATTGCTTTTACCAATGAATTATTCAAAAAATTTGCCGTAACCCAAATAAGTACAATTCAAAGCAATTCATCGCATCGATAAAATGCGGTTGTACCTTCGCTTGCAGAAATGTCGACAAATTTATGTGGTTATTAACCAATTTGACGCGTACATAACAATGTCTGAGGCACATTCCAAGACAAATAGTATATTAATTAGGTCTACAACATTGCTTCCGCCGTTATTTATAAATTTAAGTTTTTTTTGTATAAAAACGGTTACAAAAATGTTATTCAAAATATTGGCCGTCGCTAGCTACTACTTTTGACCATTCTGGCAGCATGCGTATTCCGTGCAAATGTCGAGAATTCGGCTCAAGAAGTGACATTTTCAGTTGAGAATAAGTTTGGGATGCAAAAAGATCTCTACAAATTTTTGTTGGGTTAGTGTTGATACAAATGTCCAAGATCGATATAAAACGATTTAATTGATTTAATCGTCCAGTACTTGACGGAAGCAAAGTTGTAATAACAACTAGATAAAAGTCTCTTATTGATAAATACGAAAATTACTAGACAAAATTCATTAATTTTATTAGAAAAATGATCCATTATTCACTTAAAATAAATGTAGTTTAAAACATTGTTGCCGAGAATATATTCAAAGCAAATGAAATCAGGTGATAACATTTTTCTAAATGATATAATATTTCAAAACAGTTTTGTATTGCAAAATGTGTCCACTTTTATTGATAAATATCTCCATGAAGAGTAGTGATCAAAGTTTCATGAAATCGTTGCCTACATTCAGGAGGAATCAGAATCAAATTATAAATTATAATCTGAATTATTGTTTTGGGGTCTGCATCATTACTGGGAAAAGTTTCGATCACCATATTCCCTATGTTGATAGAAATCAGAATCACAAAATTCTATAATTAAAAAAAAAAAAAATACAAAAAAACGCCGCCGGCTTTGGAATGGCCCGCATATACATATCAACAGTAAATTGCTTTATAACTAGATCACAAGTACAAATGAACTTTTTAATCTCACTCAGGTACGAAATTTTATTGCGCGGCAAATATGAAATGAGAGCGCCTTGCCGGCTTACATAAGTGCATACCCTTACACATACAGAAATATATATTAATGAATTTCTGTACATACATATATTTCAATACGTATACCCATGAAACCACAAATTCAATATTCATTGAAACCCATTGATCGAACTCTGTGGGAAATGATGCTTTGTTGTAGCTGTTGTTGGCTTGTCGGTACATCGGTACATCGGCACATTTGGTACTTCGGTACATTGGTTGCCACCATTGGCACACAAATTGATTTTAATTACCATCTCATTACGAGAATGTCGCTGCGGCACTTGCCGACCGCCTGCTCAGCATTCAGCACTTATGCCATTTTCACTTTTTCGTATTTGTGCTGCATTATCACATTTTCGTTGCATTATGCACATTTTCAATTGCCACTAACACAGGCGCGAAATATACTCGTACACGGACACATTATCGCTACCTTCGCTTACAATTATTATTACCCCGGTTACTTTTTTTTTAGTTTTCTTTATTTCGCTTTTTTCTCTGTTTCGCACCGCCTTTTTACAAATCACTTTGGCACTTGTGAACACTTCTATGGCGTGTTTATCGCTCACTACCAACACCAACACTTTGGTGTGCGCATTCTACATTGCATACAAGTATTTGGAAAAAATAAGAAAATTCTTAGCAACAAAGTGTGGAATTTGCGATTTTTCCATAGAAATTAGCGATATATCTAAGCATCTCACACGGCCATATTAACACACACATATCTGTAGACATGTATATGTATGTATATATTTGTATTGACACATGTATATGATTTTACAAAATCAACCTTGTCTCGTGCACAAACAGATTGCATGTGTAATGTGTCCGGACTTTCGTTTATGCATTGTGGTTAGACAGGGCGTATGCGGCTGCTGTTAACAACGACCAGCAACCGCTAGCGCACTTTTCAAATACAGACCAGACATATGTACGCATTGCTTAGTGAGCACGCCGTTGCTGCAACATCACTTGGGGTTCACTGAATAATAGACACATACGCGACTTTTGTTCGCAATGTTTGCTGACAATGCTCAACGCCAAAAAGCACACTTCAATTTTTGAATTTGCATATTTTATTCATATCTGTGTACATATTTGTATAGTAGCAACGACACACAGACATATATACATATTTTTACACAACTGAATATATAATTTGTACAAAAAACATGTATATATGTATACCCTGCAGAAAAAGGCAGTTATTGAATATGAATAAATTTTTTTGCGAACAAGATAATACATTTTTTTCTCAATCTCTTTATATAGTACACCTATAATAGCAGTTGAGATCAGCACATTAGTGATAGTCACACTGTAAAGAAAAAATTACTTTATCTCCTTATAGCATCTGCCATATAGTTAAACGTGATCAGAAAATGTTATACATTGAAATATACATATTTGATTTTTGTGTAACTGCGTGTTGTAATGAATATTTATGATTTTCAATAAATATGTTGGCAATTATTTCATTATTGGAGGCTAACTTGGCAACATGGAGAATATACTTATTTTATTTATGATAAGTAGATCAAATATTTGCGTTATACAACTGAAAGGGTTACGCCCTTTTAGAGTTTTTAAAAAGGTTTGCTTTGGACAATCTATCGTGAGAGTTTTTCGCTTTGTGGCTTTATGTAACAGGATGAAGTGTAATATAATTTTAAATTAACTACTTGGTACAAGATGACGGTAATATCGTTAATCTACGAAACCATCAATTTCCAGAGAGCATACTTTCAGCAAAAAATAGAATTTTGTGAAAAGCCCAGATTATCCTAACCCAAAGGTCAGTTATGAATAAGTATTATAGCGTTTAATTTCATAATTACTATTCAAAGTTACTAATACAAAAAGTCACACTCTCATTGTGATGCTATTGAGATATATTATCCTACCCTATTATTAGGTCTACAACTTTGCTTCCGCCGTTTTCCATTAGATGTCTCTAGGGTCAAGCACTGGTCGATTAAATCGTTTTATATCGATCTTGGACATTTGTGTCAACATTAACCCAACAAAATATTTGTAGAGATCTGTTTGCATCCCAAACTTATTCTCAACAGAAAATGTTACTTTTTGAGCCGAATTCTCGAAATTTGCGGGAAATTGTGCTTTTCTTTTTATTTCCAAGAAAAGTGCGGCTGAGGCTCATCAAATGCTTTCGGATACCTACGGTGAGGCTGTCCTAAGTGAAGACAAGTAAGGAAGGGCTAAGTTCGGGTATAACCGAACATTTTATACTCTCGCAATTTATTTATTTAACTTTATTTATATTATATAATACACAATTTGACCCACATATTCGTCATATATATTGTATAAAGTCCATTAAAAGTTGGAAACCATAATATTAGGTTAGAAGCACCGAGGTCCTCGTGTTCGATATATGGGGCCTTAAAAACCTATGGTCCGATTTCGGCGATTTTTAGAATGGGGCTGCCACACTATAAACATAGTATTTGTGCAAAGTTCCGCACAGATATCTTCACTAGTACTTACTTTATATATTGTAAAGTAAACGATTGAGATCGTCTTCAAAGTTCTGGTATATAGGAAGTAGGCGTGGTTGTGAAGCGATTTGGCCAGTTTTCACAACATATTATTGAGAGGTAAGGAAACTATTACAAACCAAGTTTCATTGAAATCGGTCGAGTAGTTCCTGAGATATGGTTTTTGACCCATAAGTGGGCGACATCACGTCCATTTTCCATTTTGTAAAAAAATCTGAGTGCAGCTTCCATCTGCCATTTCTTATGTGAAATTTAGTGTTTCTGACGTTTTTCGTTAGTGAGTTAACCCACTTTTAGTAATTTTCAACCTAACCTTTGTAAGGGAGGTGGGCGTGGTTATGATCCGATTTCTTTCATTTTTGGACTGTATTAAGAAGTGACTAAAAAAACGACTGCAGAAAGTTTGGTTTATGTAGCTCTTTTGGTTTCCGAGATATGTACACCTCCCCAAAAAAAATTACATCCATCCCTTCATAGTGCGATCCTTCATACCAAATTTTCTTTCCATAGCTTTATTTATGGCTTAGTTATGGCACTTTATGTGTTTTCGGTTTTCGATGCCTTCCTATGGTGCCAAGAAATAAGTGTGCCAAGTTTCATTAAGATATCATAATTTTTACTCAAGTTACAGCTTGCACAGACGGGCGGACGGACGGACAGACAGACATTCGTATTTTAACTCCACTCTTCTTCCTGTTCACTTTGGTATATATAACCCTATATCTAACTCGTTTAGTTTTGGGTGTTATAAACAACCGTTATGTGAACAAAACTATAATACTCTCTAGCAACTTTGTTGCGAGAGTATAAAAAATGTATAGTAAATATATTTATTGCTTTTTTCACGGCACTTGAAAAATGACTTGTAATACATGTCCTTAAACCAGAATACCTCCTTAAAGAATCAGCAGCAAAGCTTTTATATAGGTTTAAAAATTAATAGTCTTTCTAACGTTGATATATAAATATGAATGTCAGACAACAAGATACGAAACAAAGTATTCTTTCACAAGGAAATAAAATAAAATCTAAAGCATTAACAATATTTTTCCTGCAAGGCAAGTAGGAGCACATGAATCCATTAAAATCACATCCTCAGTACATGTGTACTTAGCCATTGTCTAGCCGCCGAAATGAAAGCACTTACATCGCATTTGAAAGCAAATTCAACCGAAGTGCAACATAGTAAGGTAAGCGACTACTTCGTTAGGGAAATGTTAATTTTCAGAATAAAAGTATCGGTTCTTTACATATTCCTTATAGATATTTTTACTGATTTTATCTACTATGTGGAATGAAATGTTAATTCTTAAAATAATTTTTTTCTACATTTTACTAAAAAAAAAAATTCCATTATATTGCAGTATCGATTTTATGTGCAGCTTCAGAAATAGAAACATATTTTTGAGTTGAAACTACTTCAAAAATAATTAAGGGTCAATTATTTATCGAACATCATAGATTAACTCTATACTATGTAGTTACTTGTGCACACGGCTCCAACCGGGCTATCTGTGGCTCGTAATTCAATATGGAAATATATCAGTAGGTAATTTCAGAAAGATATAACTGGTTCCACTAGGGATGCTAAGAAACAGGTACCACACATACATACTACATATATGTAAATACAAAGATACTCTTAATTTATTAATTTTAATCAATACTGCTAATATAAAGAGGAAAGATTTGTATGTATGTTTATAATGAATCAACTCATAAAACCATTGTGCCGATTTCAAAAATAATTTCACCATTGGAAAGCTACATTCACCCCGGGTAACATAGGCTATATTTATTGCTAGAATCTAAACATAATGGAAATAATTCCCAGGTGAGGGTATCAAACAGACTCCGTGATGGAGAATCTTAATCTGAAACTGAAAACTGTCTTGCAAGTCATTCTCTTCGCATCACAATCGAGCGCCAGAGTGTCGAGTAACGAGTGCTCGGAGCTGCTTGCAGAAAAAAAATTTCAAAACCTGACAAGTACGCGCTTGACAGTCGAGTGTAGCGGCATGAAGAACAAAATATTCGAGATATAAAGCTATACTTTTGACATGTTTGTTTAAGCCCGTGCGAAGCCGGAGTTGTCTGTTAGTTTAAAATAATTTTTGCAATTCAACTTTTCATTTTATTCAATTTATAATGCAATACAACAATAATCAACTAACTCATTACTATTTAATTGAAAAAAAAAATATATTTATAATTTCAGTAATTTAAAATTCATGTCTTGTATTCAGATGTTCTTATGAATTTTCAAAATTATAAAATATTCATATTAGTTAAGTATGCCAAAATAATTTTTTGTCTACCAAAAAAACATATAAAATATAAAAAAAAATAATTTTTAAATTCATCTCTCTGCGCTGGCAGGAACCACTCTAGACAACCAATATTGTGTTATTTATAAATAAATATAGAGGGTGTCCTTTTAGTATAGTTTATTAAATATAGAATATCTGTCAAGTATAATTGTCAAACCAGCTGTCAAAGTGCTTACAAGAGTTTGACATTTATGTTCAACATAATTTGACAAATGGCACTCAACGAAAAAAACGTACAGAACATCACTGGCAATATTTCTGACTAGGACGGTAATATTTTTTTTTTTGCTACAAGACTACTTTGACTCTTTCAAACTACTTTTAAGTACTCAGCATTAAATTAAACATAGATAGACAATATATCAACGAACTGTTGAATCCAAAATGATAGCAACTTCATAAATTATTATTTGCCCCAAAATTTGTACAACTCAAAAAATGCACCTTTTATATAGTTAGTAAATCACTCTTAACTCTTTGGTTTCTAATTTATGGCATACTTGTTGTTAACTCGTCTCGCTTGTACGGAAGTTGTGGCTGCAAAATGCATAGTATAACGGCAACTTGTGTGCAGTTTTATTATTTCTGTTTATCTTCTTTACTTGGCTTTACTCAAATATTTGCATTCGGGTTTGTATGAATTTTGATGCTACTCTGTGCACTCACTCACTGAAGGCGCCTGACTTTCACTATTGTTTATGAATTTCATTTATTTTTAACGCCACACAAGCATTTGTGTGTGTGTATCTCTCATCTTTATGTATTCTTAAGTGAGTGAAGTATTACTTAATTCAGGGAAAATTTTCTTTTTTCCGAGATTATTATTTCTAACTCGAAGTCTATAAATGAAATTTTATTTGAAATATGGAAACTTTGATTTTAAAATTTTAATTCTTAAAATTGCAAAAAGTATATAACATTTGACTGCATCAGAGCTCAGAGATTTTCTTTGGACTTAATATACAATTTAATTAACTCCTTAATTCACTGGCTGTTTGGCTGTTTAGTTGAATTTGTTTGTTCATTCTACTTCCTATACAAATTTTAATATATTTTATTGTGCTTACAATCAACTTTGTTTGAATGAATGCATCAAAAAGTTCAATAAAAGGTAAACATCCTCCTCAACTAATATTTCAGACTGAACTTTTTATTACCCAATATTCCAAATCATATTAAAATTAATTAAGTTTAAAACGGAAATGCGCACAAAAAAATATAATGAAAAAATACCCGCTTTCGAAAAAATAAAATTTTATTGGTAAAACATTGTAGTTAATTCAATGGAAAACAGAAAATATACGCGATTAACTAGAAGCCATAATCAGTTGTAGTTGACTATTTGTAGCAAAAAAACCTCATGGAATGTGTTGAGTTCAGCAGTGGGTTATACGCAATGACCGACAAATACATATTAAGTTTGTTCCGAGAAAACGCTAAAATTAGTTTAAATAAAAGAAAATTTACAAAATTATTGCATTTATATTTATTGGAGTGTCAATTTGCTTTATGAGTGAGCATTTATATAGCAAATAAAACAAAAAAAATTTGGCTAGATAATTTATTCCATATAAAAGGAAAAAGCCTATTGGAGAATTAAAATGTAAAAAAGTAAATGGAAAAAGTAAATTAAAACATTTAACACGAAATTACTCAAAAAAGCTAGAGTGCACAGACTATGTAGGCGATTTATAAAGCAAAAATCATATTTCCTAATTACATTCAGTACAAATGTTAATCATACGCCATAGCTGGTTGGTTGATATTCTTCTTTATTTAAAAAAAACTTGAAGCGAAATTTAACAAGTAAGGAAGGGCTAAGTTCGGGTGTAACCGAACATTTTATACTCTCGCAATTTATTGATGTAATTTTATAAAGATAACACAATTCGACCCATATATTGCGTATAAAGTTCAATAGAATAACGAAAATCATCATAAATAGTATATGGGGACTGAGGTAATTCCTAAACCGATTTCACTCGTTTTCACCACCAAGATACAATGTATCGAAGACTATACGCTCACTTAATTTAATATTACTTATAATTAGGTATATGGGATCTGGGGGAAGTTATGACCCGATTTTTACCATTTCAGGTACAGAGAGAAACTGTTATAAAAAAAAATTCAGAGGGAATGAATTACATTAAAATATCTGAGGGATTTACCTAAGTATATTTTCGGGGAAAAATTACCCTTAGGCACTGAGTTCTTCATGTTCGATATCAGGGGCCTTGAAAAGTCATTGTTCGATTTTGACAATTTTTTCACAAGTGATGCAACAGATCATATACAGTGTTTGTGTAAAGTTTTATTTCGCTATCTTCATTGGTTCCTAATGTATATTTTATAAAGTGAAGGAATAAGATGGAATTCAAAAATGAGTTATATGGGAAGTTGTCGTGGTTGTGAACCAATTTCGTCCATTTTTCACACGTGTCATTAGGGTGTCAAGAAAATATTATATACCGAATTTCATTGAAATCTGTCGAGTAGTTCCTGAGATATGGTTTTTGACCCATAAGTGGGCGACGCCACGCCCATTTTCCATTTTGTAAAAAAATCTCAGTGCAGCTTCCTTCTGCCGTTTATTATGTAAAATTTGGTGTTTCTGACGTTTTTAGTTAGTGAGTTAACGCACTTTTAGTAATTTTCAACCTAACCTTTGTATGGGAGGTGGGCGTGGTTATTATCCGATTTCTTTCATTTTTGGACTGCATAAGGAAATGGCTAAAATAAACGACTGCAGAAAGTTTGGTTTATATAGCTTTATTGGTTTGCGAGTTATATACAAAAAACTTATTTGGGGGGGGGGGGGGGTCACGCCCACTTTTCCAAAAAAATTACATCCAAATGTGCCCCTCCCTAATGGGATCCTATGTTTCAAATTTCATTTTCATAACTTTATTTATGGCTTAGTTATGACACTGTATAGGTTTTCGGTTTCCGCCATTTTGTGGGCGTGGCAGTGGACCGATTTTGCCCATTTTCGAAAGCAACCTCCTCAGGGTGCCAAGGAACATATGTTCCAAGTTTCATTAAGATATCTTAATTTTTACTCAAGTTATCGCTTGCACGGACAGACGGACGGACAGACGGACAGACGGACAGACGGACGGACAGACATCCGGATTTCAAATCCACTCGTCATCCTGATCATTTATGTATATATAACCCCATATCTAACTCTTATATTTCTTGGTGACACAAACAACCGTTAGGTGAACAAAACTATTATACTCTGTGCAACAGGTTGCGAGAGTATAAAAAGCTTATTGTATTATACTAAACTTGATTTCCTAAGAATATCAGTACAAATCCCTACTTGACACTGATTTTATTTTTTGATTTTATCTCTTTATTTTGATTGCTCATTTTCAGTCAGAAAATAGTGATAAAATTGCATTAAAGTTATTAAGAATTATTAAGAAGAAAACCGCAAAAAGGTTGTTGAAATAATAAAATAAGCCAAAAAATTTATTGTCAAATGGTATATTTGTTTGAAATTTCACTATTCGTAACAAGTAAGGAATGTAAGTTTGAATGTAATCGAACATGTATACTCTTCCTATATTACCTATTTATTACAATAGATAAGTGAGGACTAGGCCAAAGACTAGATTCTAGACCGCTATAACCACTATATTGGATATACTGGGTCCAGGTTCGAAATTTTAATAAGATAACACATGGGGTAATTCCTCATTTACAGCACCAAACTAATTAGGTATATTGGAGCTAGGGGAATTAATTACCCGATTTTACAAAATTTCAACCCAAATGCATATAATTACAGTGGAACTTCTCTAACTCGAATCACCATAAACCACAAAAAACTTCGAGTTAGAGAGACTTCGAGTTCTAGAATTTTCATAAAAAATACAATTTTTCAAAAAGCTGTAAAATATAGATTTATACGAGGGCTGCTATATATATTTCTGGCCTAGGCAACACTATGTGTGCATTCTGACATTTCCATTGGAAAGTTTGACATTTTTTAGCGTAACATCACTCAGAACGTTTTGTCATTTAATCGTGAATTGTTTTATTTACAGGGAATTAAAAAATTCATCTCGGCCAAAAAATGGAATTAACTCGTGAACATTTTCGTGCGATCATTTTTCACAACTTTCGACGTGGATTATCGCGACAAGAGTGCATCGATGAACTAAAACCTTTGTATGGCTATGAAGCACCATCCTATAGCACTGTGAAAAACTAGTACAACGAATTCAATCGTGGCCGACGCTCACTCAAAGACTAATTACGTGAAGGCCGTCCAAAAACAGCCGTTGTGCCAGAAAACATCGATGCCGTACGTGAACTGATAATGCACGACCATCATGTAACATACCTTCAGATAGAGGCATGCCTATGCATTTCTCCCACCAGCATACATTCGATATTGCATGAACAACTGGCCGTAAAATAGATTTGTTCTCGTTCGATCCCGCACAATATGACAATCGCTCAAAAAAAGGCTCAAAAAAGTGCTTCGGAAATTGGTTTGAGCGCATATCGTTGATAAATATTCCTATTTTCATTATTAGGCCAGAAATATATATAGCAGCTCTCGTACACAGTTTTATTTATTCTTTAATTTTGGTTGTTTCATTTTGCTATTGTTTGGCTATTGACGTCTGTATCCCATGCTTTTGTTACATGATTTATGCAATCCATGAGTATAATATCATATTTTTGTTCACCTCTATTCGATATAGAGGGACTCTTTTAAAATTCTGCCTCGATAGTAAAATTTCAAATTTTGTATTATGCCCTGGTCGAAAATTTCGATTTATGGAAGGAAATTTGTATGAAATTTGACTTCTATTGCCAATTCAAGAGTTCGAGTTATAGAAGTTCTAGTTGTGAAAATTCCACCGTATATGGAAAAGCTTTGAATATATGAGAGGGTAACCGATATTTTCAGTAAAAATCATTAGCCACAGCCATGAAAATTAATAAAGTAGTTCCGGAGATATGGCTTCGACCATTTTCCGTTTATCACATGAATCTGAGTGTACTCCGATTGTACTATACATTCAAAATCTAGTGCTTCGGGACTTCTTCGTTAGTGAGTCAATACATGCTTATTTTTCCTAGTCTTTTGTAATGGGGGGTTATTATCCTATTTAACCCATTTTTATACAAATAGATAACGAGGTAAATATTGTTAGTACCACTGGTTGATTAGTTTTAGTAGTTTTCGAGATATATACACAGAAAAACAATCAAATACGCCCACTTTCAAACAAAAATTATCCGATTATGTCCCTTCATATGGTGCTCCTCTGGACCGAATTTCACTTTTATTTTTAATTTTTTGGCTTGGCTTTTTCACTTAACGGCATTTTATGGGCGTAGCAATGGTCCGATTTTGCACATCTGTAATAAAAAGCTCCTTAGACGGCCAAGGAACATGTATATAGCTTGCAAGGACAGACTCTTAATCCTGATAATTTCTAGCTCGTTTAGGTAACCGTGATGTGTACAAAAGTCATGTACTCTGTGCAAAATTTTGCGAGAGTAAAAAATATAAAAATCTAAGTATATATGGAGATCCAACACTTTCTATCGAAAGTTACTCATACGCCATGACAAACAAATAATGAAACTACTTCAGCATGATGCTGGAGATAAGCTTTAAGAAATATATTATTTGATTCGAAACATTATTTCATAATTTACGCTTCCATATACATACATAAGTAATACCGTTCAATTATAGCAAAAATCCAGCCTACCTGGTTGCAAGTTACACATACGCCATGACATTAACGACTATCTTCTCAAAAATACAGAATTTAATAACTATAACGAACAGTTGCATGACTGATTCTTCAGCCAGTTTGATGTAATACACTATTTTTCCTAATATGTGAAGTTTAACCAAAAACTAGATTTTTGGAACGAATTTCACAAAAAATTCTTAAAATAGGTTAGCTTTAGTAACCAATTCAATTACGATTACAGACACACAAAAACCGACCTCTTCATTGTACATTTTCACTGCTAAAGCCAACTTTAAGAGAATTCCAAAGCAAAGGGCGTGAAATTTCCCTCCGCGGCATTTCCACAATTCTGAGCGACCATTATCCGGGATTTCGCACTAAAAACATGCAAATGGCATTTTAAAGGCACCGCACTGCAATCGAAGGCACAAGCTGAGCTAAAGTTAAGCCTACACAGCAACACAATGCCATTCTCCAATCAACGCTGCAGTTGCACGCACACAACACTGCAAATACTTCGAACGAATTGCACAAACACTTTCTGGCAAAGTTAATGCACCTATGGTGCAGGTATATATATGTGTGCGTGTGTGAATTTGTGCCCGATTTGCTCACTTGTTTACATTGTCGAACGAAAGGCGCGCACTCGAAGCGTGCAGTCAACTAGTCGACAACGCGACGCCGAACACAACCGCAAACTGAACCACAAATCTCACAAAATAGAAACTGCATTACAACAACAATCATAACGATACATCGAAATATTTTTGTAACAATTTATTTTGATTTTGCCGTTAGAACTTTATTTTAGCTTCTACGCACAAGCCGCTGTTGACATAAACTTTCACTTGCACCGGAAGAACACGCAAATAGTTCAAGTAATCAGTAACAATTCACTGTCGAATAGAGCCGAGTAACACGATTGGGCTGCCGGCAGCTGGCGCTGGATGCATCTGCATCCGTCAATGGTCCGTGGCGAACTGAGTTCACAGCATCACACGCAGGCGGTTTTATCAATGAGCACGGATTGCCGCCATCGAAGCTGACTAACTGATGCGCCGGAAATAAACACACACGCACACTCACACAATGCCTTGCCGCAAATGTTTGTTGTTGTATTGGTAGCACCAACGTCATCATGCTCTGCCTGCCGCACAATCTCATTATGATGTTTAAAACAACGCACCTCATACAAGCAGTAACGCCATACGTATGTATTGGTTAGGACGCTTCCATCACATGTTTGAGCACTCGCTCTCTGTCGTCACTTCATTCATTGTTATCATAATTGTAACACACATTTTGGACTCTGCGCACTATGTGCCCAAGGAGAGAGAGAGAGAACAAGAGAAAGTGTTGCCAATTTGTTTTGAAATTTCTCCCATAGTTTGAGATAATTGTAGTGTTTGTTGTAATAACTAATAAATTATGTTCCTTGTTCCTGTTTTGAATTTTAAACACAGTTATAATCATATCACACATTAAGATTTACATATTATCCTTTCATTCAGGTCCATAACTTATTATTCTTTTCTCGCAACATGTTTTGCTCACCTAACAGCTGCTTATAAACACATTAACTAATCGAGATTGTTATAGAGTTATTTACGAGGTGTATTCAAGAAGTAATAGAAATTTTAATTTGTCGCAACAAAATTGCTATGACAGTATAATAGTTTTGTTCACCTAACGGTGGTTTGTAAAAAAAATTGAGATATATTAATTGAGATTTGGTACACTTGGCACCATAGGAAGGCTAAGTTCGAAAATGGGCGAAATCAGACCACTCCCACGGTATGAGGGATCGCACTGTGAAGGGGCATATTTGGATGCAATTCTTTTGGGAAAGTGGTAAATTTTTTTATATATCTCGTAAACTACCAAAGCTATATCAAGGAAACTTTCTAGAATCCTTTCTTTTAGGTACTGCATTATAATATCTATATATATATATATATATTTGGCGTAGGAACCGCTTTAAGCGATTATAGTCGAATCCACCAGAGCGCCCACTCGTTTCTCCTTTTTGATTTTTGGCGCCTAGTGGGAACATCAAGTGAAGCCAGGTCACTTTCCACTTGATCCTTCCATCGGAGTGGAGGTCGTCCTCTTCCGCGGCTTCCTCTAGCGGGTACTGCATCGAACACTTGAAAACCCCCAGAGTTGTCTCATCGGATGTTGTCATCGTCCACTCTTCAACGCCATACATCAGGACGGGAATAATGAGTGGCTTATAGAGTTTGATTTTGCTTCGTCGAGAGAGGACTTTACTCAGTCCCAAGTAGCACCTGTTGGCAATAGTGATTTTGCGTTGGATTTCGAGGCTGACATTGTTGGTGTTGTTAATGCTGGTTCCCAGATAAACGAAACTATCTACAACTTCAAAGTTATGACTGTCAACAATGACATGAGAGCCAAGACGCGAGTGCGCTGACTGTTTATTTGATGACAGGAGATATTTTGTCTTGTCCTCATGCACCACCAGACCCATACGCTTCGCTTCCTTTTCAAGTCTGGAAAAAGCAGAACAAACGGTCCAGTTGTTGCTTCCGATGATATCAATATCATCGGCGTACGCCAGCAGCTGTACACTCTTATACTGTATTATACAGTCCAAAAATGGCTCACCTTCCATACAAAGGTTATGTTGAAAACTACTAAAAATGCTTTAATTCAGTAAAGAAAACCAACAGAAACCTTAAATTTCATTATAAAAACGGTACCCAAGAGGTGCACTCAAAATGGTATACAAAATTTTAAATGGTTCCGGGTGGTATGGGTCAAACCTCTAACCAATACCTCGCACCAATACTAAGCTCATTTTATAATTATAAGTTATCATCATTTAATTTATTATGAAGATCAAGTAAATAATGGAAAAGAAAACTATCGTATGAATTTAAAGCTCCAGATGACACACAGTGAAAATATTCCATGTTGACTGCTATTCTAAATAATTGTTCTCTTTGTACTCTTAAAATTATCTGACCATATATGCTGTGAACAGAAATCGGTTGTTTAACTCTATACTGGACAAACGGCCATGATCTTCGAGGCTTTTAAGATCCTTTTATGATCACACGTAAAACTTTTGAGAAAGAAGTGATGAAAAACGAAAACAATACACACAAGATATACAGCTTTAGATTGAAGTAGTTAAATCATGGTACATGAACTGTCATTAAAAAAATTCTGATCCAACCGGCTTTCATCCTTGAGAAAAAAACACAGTTTTTTGCACAATTCTGTTGAATTTGGAGTTACGATACACCCTAAACTCGAAAGTTTTTCCACTTATAACTTCATCCGTTTCCTATCCAATTGGAAGGTATAAATCGGCACACACTGTTCAGTCGAAAACAAATGCTAGGCATCAATTTCACAGTAAAAATTGTATTTGGTTCAATCATACTAAATTATTAAATCTGGCGGATTTGTAATTTTTTCCAGCACATTTTAGTTATCAGTTTAACATTTCAGCTTAAAAACAACAATACCAGCTTTTCGCAAGAAGTAACAATTGAACTAATCTCCGAAACATCATCTGTTGTAATTTTCCCTGTAATTGTACAGTTTAAAGTTAACTGAGTTAAATACCTGAAAGCGTTAGCTAATCCGATTAATTTCAGTCAACACTTGTAGTTGGTCCGGCATACATATCGCACACATAAATACAAAAACTTAATTCATTACACAATAAAATGCCCAAAAAGCAACTGGAAGCATAACACGAAATGCTAATATTTCACTAGAACTGCCACAAGCAGCTTTCACTTTCGCCGAGACACACGAGTTTAGTGGAACACATATGCTTGGTCACTCATACGCCGCGTCGTCCACACAATCAAGGGAAAGTACACGTGTTATTTACATATATTCTGATAAAAACTATAATCTTGTGTATTACATTGAGCATTTATTCAAATTAAAGCGCGCATTTTTTAGTCAACCATTTTGCGAACCAAATTTTATAAAGTCAAAAACAACAAAACAAGCACAAAAACCTCGACGAAACAACACAATTTAATGCAGCGCAGACAAAACAAAGTTAAAAGCTTGTGTGTATGTTATTAGACCGTTCAGCGATATTTGCGCACAGACCACATGCCGCCTTAAATGAGAAAACGATGCCGCTTGATTGCAATTGAAGCTTTTGGCATTGAAAATTGCCGCTTCCGACTTAAGTTGGTTGTTCACTATTTGTTTTTGTTTTTGTATTTATAATATGATACTTTTTCAATGCTGCTATATACATATAGTCATATGTCAGTAAGCCGCTTTACTATAATCACAATAAGATTGCCGCGAATCAACGGAATTTGAGCTACAGCGTGCAACACACACGCACACTCTTTCGGCGTCTTCGATAACCGTCGCGCGTTTGATTTTGCTGCCGTCAGCCACCGTTTGATGCGTCTGCATCCGTCAAAAGTCCGTAACGAACTGAGTTTGTGGCAGCCGCTGCGTGCAGTTTTATCAATGATTGCCGCCATGGATGATGTTCATTTTGTTGTTGTCTTTCCTAGACAACGTTTGTGATAATGAAGTTCCATCGAAAGCGCAGATCATGCTCATTATGATGTTTACATGTGCACATAAAGAGCCGCGTCAATAACTTTCGCAATGAATTATTTTGCTCATTAGACACAGCACACAACCACTCCAATCCATTTTCGCGCCAAACATTGTAGTTGTTATGTCGGTTGAGGTTTGGATGCTGCGCATTTTCCTGAAAGAGAGCGAATGAGTGGCAGTGTTGCCATTCCTGCGGGCTTTTTCCCCTAACGAATGATAATATTTGTGTAATTTTAATGTTTCTACACAGGATGTACATTTACGTATACGTGTGTATGTGTTATTAATGGTTAAAGGACTCAGGTGTTCTTCACGTAACTGATTCCAACAAATTCTGAGTTAACATATATGGAGTTATACAAAGTTTTATCCTAAACCTGACGACAAAACTCATTAATAAAACTAATTACAAATAAAGAGTATTCTCATCTTCAGGCAGTGATGTACCGCAAAATTAGGATTATGGCAATCGACACACATGACACACATTTTGTAAATAAGTATATGCTACATATATGCTCATAACTTGTTTTGTTCACCTACCGGTTGTTTGGAGTCCCTTAAAATTATATATTAACATATCGATAATATATTGAATACCAAGGAACTGTAGTCACAGTATCAGTAGTAGTTATAGTTATCCATAGTTCTGAGATGATAGGAGAGAAATATTAAAATATTAGGGCTACGACTTTGCTTCCGCCGTTTTCCAATAGATGTCTCTAGGGTTAAGCACTGGTTGATTAAATCGATTAAATCTTTTTATATCGATTTTGGACATTTGTGCCAACATTAGCCCAACAAAATAATTGTAGAGATCTGTTTGCATCCAAAACTTATTCTCAACTGAAAAAATTAAATCACTTTTTGAGCAGAAATCTCGACATTTGCACGGAATAAGCATGTTGCCAGAAAGATGGTCAAAAGTAGTAGCTAGCGACGGCCAATATTTTGAATAACATGTTTGTAACCGTTCACAATTTTTACGACTGAAGATTACGAGTTTCTTTATATTCCGGCTATTTTGATTCCTTGTATGATATTATTCATTCATTCTGTACAACGCTATAAAGCATCACTTTATTGAGAAGTTCTTTTTGCTGGCTAAATTGTAATATGGAATAGATCTATTAATTATCCTTGTACTGTGAGTTGACTCAGTCATTAGTTGTTGCTGTGATATTGGAGACTTTATTGCTCAGAAAATCAAGTAAGGAAGGGCTAAGTTCGGGTGCAACCGAACATTTTATACTCTCGCAATTTATTTATTTAACTTTATTTATATTATATAATACACAATTTGACCCACATATTCGTCATATATATTGTATGAAGTCCATTGAAAGTTGGAAACCATAATATTAGGTTAGAAGCACCGAGGTCCTCGTGTTCGATATATGGGGCCTTTTTAGAATGGGGCTGCCACAATATAAACATAGTATTTGTGCAAAGTTCTGCACCGATATCTTCACCAGTGCTTACTTTATATATTGTAAAGTTAACGATTCAGTTCGTCTTCAAAGTTCTGGTATATAGGAAGTAGGCGTAATAGTGAAGAGATTTGGCCTATTTTCACAACATATCATAGGGATGTAAGGAAACTATTACAAACCAAGTTTCATTGAAATCGGTCGAGTAGTTCCTGAGATATGGTTTTTGTCCCATAAGTGGGCGACGCCACGCCCATTTTCCATTTTGTAAAAAAATCTGAGTGCAGCTTCCATCTGCCATTTCTTATGTGAAATTTAGTGTTTCTGACGTTTTTCGTTAGTGAGTTAACGCACTTTTAGTAATTTTCAACCTAATCTTTGTATGGGAGGTGGGCGTGGTTATTATCCGATTTCTTTCATTTATGGACTTTTATTTATGGAGAAGTGGCTAAAAAAATGACTGCAGAAAGTTTGGTTTATATAGCTCTATTGGTTTCCGAGGTATGTACAAAAACCTATTTGGGGGCGGGGCTACGCCCACTTCCCCAAGAAAATTACATCGACATATGCCCCTTCATAGTGCGATCCTTCATACCATATTTTATTTCCATAGCTTTATTTATGGCTTAGTTATGGCACTTTATGTGTTTTTACGGTTTTCACCATTTTGTAGGCGTGACAGTGGTCCGATTTTGCTCATCAAAGCAACCTTACTATGGTGCCAAGAAATAAGTGTGCCAAGTTTCATCAAGATATCTTAATTTTTACTCAAGTTACAGCTTGCACAGACGGACGGACGGACGGACAGACAGACATCCGGATTTGAACTCCACTCTTCACCCTGATCACTTTGGTATATATAACCCTATATCTAACTCGTTTAGTTTTGGTTGCTACAAACAACCGTTATGTGAACAAAACTATAATACTCTCTAGCAACTTTTTTGCGAGAGTATAAAAACTGACGGACTAGTTCTTATATATACAGACAGACGGACGGACGGACGGACGGACAGACGGACAGACAGACAGCCGGACATGGCTAAATCGACTCAGTTCAACATACTGATTATTTATATATATACTTTATAGGGCCTCCGACGCTTCCTTTGGGGTGTTACAAACTTCATGACAAACTAAATATGCCCTGTTCAGGGTATAATAAAGAATCGGTCGGATAACCTTCGTCTGATGCAGCGGCGGTCAAAAAAAGTTTAAAGAAATATATGTAATATCGAGTGATTTATGTGAAATAAAAGTTTCATATTTGCTTAACCTGTTCAAAATTGTCAGCCTAATGAGACAAATTAAAATAGAATTTTCTATACGAAACTTGGACCCATGACGCTAACATGTATGTTAATTATCAATCGCCAATTAAACTACTCAAATTTGAACAGATTATTGTCAACTATAAGGTCCTTCTCTGGACTTATTATATCCAATACCAGGTATATTTTTACACGTTTGGTTTTCAAAGAGGCTATACTTTTTTCGGTAGCTTTTTAGAGAGGTATCAATTACTCATTTTGGTTTGCGATTTCATAATGAACGGGCTTACTCCAGAACAATGTTTATTGCTCCAATTAAAAAGTGTTGAAAACTAGTCTGGCACTCCCCTGAATCAATTTTAAAACTTATTGGGGTTGCCATTTTTTTCTTTATAATAACATTAAATATATGCATTTTATTTATTCTTGAAAACCACATGCCTAATAACGCCCTTTATATATATATAATCTATACCGAGACAGAATTATTTTATAAAATAACATTTTTTTTACTTCCTGTTCCAAGATATTTTCGTGTCTCAAACGAGCTGCAAATGTTAACTGCGATATTAAAATTTATTATTTATTTGCAATTGCTAAGGACAATCATGCTATGTAATTTTATTCAATATCATTCTTAAGTTGATACATTTCGAGTATTCAATTGAGAAAGAAACTTGAGGAGATAACTTCATTCTAAGCAAGATAGATAATACAGTGAGCGACAAAATTGTGTGGACCTAAAATGAAATTTTAGCATTTCTATGGTTCCAATAAATCATATACGACCGTAGAAATGGGTTCATGTGAAGACGTTAGTGTTCACAATTGATATGTAGAGTTTCCACGTTTATGATTTATTATTTAATTTATATTAAAATAAATTATTTATACTTTATTACATTTCATAAAGCTTAAACATCTTCAAAAGCAGGTGGTATATAGGTTAGCATCCCTATATCCATAGTTTAGCATCATATATTAGTAGTATATAGATAATAAAAGCATTATAATTTTTTTTTTTAATCGGGTCAGACCCCTGTAAAGTGGCGCTCTAAGGAATGTTAGATGGATTACTATTGCACTTCATAAAAGATCAGAAAATTAAAAAATATGCAAAATTTCGCCACCTAATGTATGTAAAATAATCTTTATTTTAATATATGGAAAGAAAAAAGTACTTGACGATGAATTTAAGTGAATTATGCGCTTAGAACAAAGTCAAACTACTTTTTTCCTGCCTTTCATTTTTCACTTTTAATACTTTTTCCAGACTCAAAGTACCTTTTTCTACAATGGCTGTGAAGGCAACAATGACAATGAGAAAGCATGATTTCATGCTCGCTCACGCACATGAGCGAGAATAATACTTTAAAATGCATATGATATATTCACATACGAGGGTTTTTCGATAAATCGGCGAGGCTATCCGGACAGCTGAGTGTTATGTTCACATGGCCGTTGATATTCGAGCTAAATATAATCTCATCTTAGCAAAATTCGTCTTACAGTGCTGAGAAGCTTGCTAGGTTAGGTACGTCAGTCTCACCTACAGTGGAATAAGAACAAGCAAGAGCACCTCGTGTGGGGCCTCAGCTGAACTGAGGCAGCGCTAGATGTTCACGAGCACTTGCTCTGTCGCAAGTTCCTTCTCACTCAAGATAAATCGCAAGAGATTGTGGAATCTTCCCATCATTTACTTCGAAAGGTTCTATGAGATCTAGTCAAACATTTCTTAGATCTCATATATCATAACCTCACCTAAGGTTCACCTTTCTCTAGATGCGGGAAGGAAAAATGTTTTTTTGAAAAAGGCAAAGTGGAATTAACTCAATTGACTGTCTGAAATGCCTGCTATCTTAAACATTTAATCGTTCAAACCAAATGGTTAGAATATATGTAAAACAGTCGAATATACAGAACTTTATTGGATCTGATGTTATTTTAAAGACACAATCAATGACAGAAATCCTAGATGATCGCTGACACTATGTCCACCGACTTCTTTCTGTTTTTTCCTAAACCGCTAGCAGTAGGGGCGCATTACTAAGCCACCAATCAAGTAACCCTCGTGGATATCACGTATACACATTTCAACTACTTTCAAGTAGCTGCTCAAAACTGCATTGTGGATAATGTGCAACTTTTTAAATTAGAATCTTGAGCAGATTGCAAAGCCTCAACATTTCATTGCATATTCGCACCATACCTTTCTCCCATTCTTTACAATTACACACTTCCGATTTTTTGTTTAAGTGCTTGCGGGGAATGTTTACAAGTACGAGTAAGTACCTGTGTTTGTGGGAACATGCACGTTACCGCATATCCCTTACAGTTAAGTGTACGTATGCGTGCATGTGTGTTGGTTAAAAGTTGAATTGTTTTGCAGCATGAAATATGTATATCAAAGTGCAAACAGAAATGTGACTTTGTAAAAAGTTGGTGGTTTATATGGAAAATGTGTTTATATGTTTGTATGTGTCTACATATGATTTTATATGCATTGCAACCACATTTTGTTGACTTACCTTACACTTTGGCAACGCATTTAAGTTGCATTATTGAAACTAATATATGCTCATACTTACATATACGAATACAAGTACACATACTCGTATACCAAATGATATATTTATACTCTCGCCACATGTCTTGTTCACGCCTACTTTCCATATAACTCAATTTCGAACTATATATGAATATTTAACTTTATATTAATCAAGAACCAATTAAGATATCGGAATATAATTTTGCACCATTACTATATTTGTGCCATTCCTCATCTAAAAATGGTCGAAATCGAACTATAACTTTTCAAAGCCCCAAATATCGAACATTAATAATGGATAATTTTTTACAGAAAATATCGATAATCCTCACAGATATTTTATAGAAATTCAATGGGAATGTTTTGCTTCTAATAAAGTGCCATATATATAGATTAATATGTGATATATCTTATCAAAATTTAGTGAATGTATGGTCCGGGATATATTATAGCTTGATGGTGAAACTAAGAGAAATTGTTTTCAGAATTACGGAAACCCTCAAATACATATACACGTAATTCTTTTCGTTGTTGTAGTGGATTATATAATTAAATTGAGTATAAAAAGTTCGGTTACACCCGAATTTAGCCTTTCCTTACGTGTTTTTATTGGTTTAAGTAAACCAAGAAAGTAGCACTTAAAGAAGTTTACCTCTTTTGATTTTGTTGATAGTATAGTAGAGAGCAAAAGAAGTGTTTGACATTGAGTGCAAAGTAGTTTTTGATATTGAGCGCAAAGTAGTTCAATCGAAATTAATTTACTACATAAGTTGATTACAAGGGTTTGATTGAAACATCTGAAGAGAGCATTCAGAGTTTTCAATCATTCAAGCCGGGGAAGTCAAAAAGTAGGGACAGACACCCAAGTAAAGACTAAGTTAGCTTATAACCGAAGCTAATGAAGTCCTTATTCGTTCTTGCATGTGACTGGATTAAAATTATGATTATGAAATTAAGGGACGGAATTACATATATTGGCTGTATAAAGTATAAACCATAAGGACGGTAATGATTAT
Source organism: Zeugodacus tau (assembly GCA_031772095.1). Lineage (NCBI taxonomy): Eukaryota > Metazoa > Arthropoda > Insecta > Diptera > Tephritidae > Zeugodacus > Zeugodacus tau. The sequence continues at coordinate 43,247,172 of CM062653.1, forward strand.
ATTAGGGGCATGTAGGCTAGACAGGATATAGACCGATTGCGTCACTAGTTTGTGTATATTGAACACAGAAGTTGTGAACTTCAATGCATTTACGTTTGGCATTCAAATAAAGATTAGTCGAGAACATATTTTTCTAACCAATTTTATTAAAATGATTCAAAATGTAATCCTAAATCCTAAAAAAAAACATTATATTAGGTTAGGTATATTCATTCAGAGAATATACATCCTGGAAAAAATTAAGGGATAAAAAAAAATTCCAAATTTTTGGGAAAATTTCAACAGGCCGTAACTTCGAAAGAAATGGTCGTACAAGAAATCGATGAAGAAGGAAATTATAGTTCTGCGGTTTTTGAGTAATCGTAGAAAAACCAGCAACATAAAAATTTTCAAAAATTTTTTTTGGTCTTCAATTCTGACCAAAAAAATTAAAAAAAAAATTCTTTTAGTGCAAAGTAATTAGTCTTGAAAAAAACTGTTAAATAAAGCGATTAACTAAGGATTCGTAAAAAGTAAAATAAAAACCAATCTGTGAAAAGCGTGTGAAAAAAAATCGAAATTCGATTGGGGGTATTAACTTTTTTTTTTTAATTTAATTAAATGGATATCAGAGCAAAAAATGTGATCCTTTATTTTTTTCAAAAATTCGCTCGAGTGAAACAAAAAAACGGCTGGCTGGATTAATTTGATTTTTTTGTAGGGTTTTTGTGGACATATTGAACTGAATTAGAGGTTTCCTCAATATTTTCGATCTACCAACCACCAAAAGCCCTTTTTTGTTGCATTTTCAAATTCATGTGACAATAAGAAAAAAAAATTTCGGAAAAGCAATGGCTAGACATTAAGGAGAATTCATTCAACTTCTTGAAACCCACCTTTAACTTTCTGTGCGATCATTGGTTGCTGAGATATCGATAATCAAAGACAAAAGGATCCTTTTCCATTTGAAGACCGATATCTCGGCGAGAAGTGGACATATCGAGGTGTTCAAAAAACCAAATTAAAGCTAAATGAACAAAGTATCCGATTATTATAGTGGTTAAGCTAAAAAGATTTTTTCCATGCCCGTAGACCAAAAAAAAAACTAAAAAAAATTTGAAAATTTTTTTGTTTTTGGTTTTTCTACGATTACTCAAAAAACGGCAGAGGTTATAAATTTTTAAAGCTATAATCCAAAAACTAGACTCTTGGAGCTATAATTTCCTTCTTCATCGATTTCTTGTACGACCATTTCTTTCGAAGTTGCAAATTTGCCCAAAAATTTGGAATTTTTATTTGATCCCTTAATTTTTTCCAATAGTGTATAAACTAAATTTTCTAAGGTTTTTCACATATTGACCGAAATATATTTACGATATATTTAAAGTCAATGGGATATTTAAAGTTTTATAATGTCTCTGATGCCGTTCGTTGCTTATAATCTACCACTGACTACATCTAAACATATATTTATTATTTTTTATAAGCACATTTTAGGTGTTTTTTAAAGGATCTACTACCGTAATATGTAACGGTACAAATACAACAACATAAATAAATTTGTTGTTATATTTTATTTGATTCAATAATAAAATGCCGTGTAATCATAAAATCGCTTCATACAATTTTGTTTCATTGTCTGTACATCTAAGTGAATTTAAGTGACAAACATACCTTCCTAGATGTTAAATATATATATGTAATTTTATTATTTTATAGCGCTTAACGGTGAAAAATAAACCTACGCTTATGCGTATGTAATATAATTCTTAGAAGGAAACAAAAAGTAACCATAAACTGTGAGTGAATGTTTACACGAGTTTCTCTTTATGAGTATAAGCTATTTCGAAGAACAGATAAAATAAACAAATGTTGCTTGTTTTCATATATTTCACACATTAAGGATGTTTTTTAGAAACATAGCATTTAAAATTAAATATTGAAAAAATAATGAATCCATATTAAAACGTATTATGAGTATGGATTGAATTTCAAGCATACTCGTATGTATGGTCGCGGACGATCTTAGAAAGAAACATCTTATAAAAGTCATTTTAAAATTCTAATTTTTAACAATTTTCATAACCCATAGGCTTTCCTTAGCACCTAAAAACGTCACCAAAGAGAGTGATATAATAATATTATAATAATATAACATTGCTGGCCAATTAACATGTCCAGTTATTATATGAATCGTTTACCAAAAGTACTTCCTATGCGCTTTAGGTTCCAAGAAAATTGTATATTTCAAAATAGACACCCTCTAAATATACGTTTCGCTTGCACTGTTAACGTATGAAAAATAACATAACTGTTTTTCTTTCGCATAGCCGTTGGTATGTGACAATCTAGCATACTCACCTTTGTCAATACTTACGAACAACACATACATATGTATTTGTAAATGTTTATTATAGTTAGAAAAGTAAAGTTTTTCCATGTTTATCAAAAACATTTAGAAAAGAGTACAAAAGAGGTCATTAGTAAGAAAACGGAAAGGAATTCTGTAAATAAGGTGCAAATAAAATACTTATTTTTGATTTTATAGCATTTTATTTAATTTTAAAAGCCACAAAATAATATAAAGATGAAAGAAAAAACCTTAGTTGAGAAAGAGGTCAAACGGAGAATAGATTATTTCTCTCTCTTTATTAAAAAACAACTCAAGGTGTAATATATGGCTTAAGTTACTTAAGTATAACAACTTTTCGTGGATTTGGAGCTGATTGTGGGCTTTCAAAGGAAATTGGACTGTGCATCTTAGTTAGTTTGTAAAACAGATCTAGAGCAAACGCGTATATTTTTAAATCAAATTCCAAAAATAACAAATATAATCAAATTATCTTTACCAAATTGTGAATGATATTAGATGGATCTGTATGAAATTTGATGGCTCATCGCAGATTCGTGGCATCTAAGAAGCCCAGTTCATAAAGTAAAATTCAAATTGGTAAAATTATTAAGGAGCGTTTTACGGACATTCAGCAAAATCTCATTGCCCCATACATATTTAAATAACTCTTGATGCAGTTGAACAGACTTTAACAGCATCAATATATCCTTGCTACTTCTGCCAAACAAGTTCATTGCCCAAATACTTTTACACATATATAAATGTGAATTCCTTACATTTTCGTAAATTCAAGGGCAGACAAAGAAGCAATTACACACATCACAGTCATTGTATTTTACGGCTAGCATATAATATATATATGTATGTATGTATATATATGTATGTATGCTACATATGCTCATAAATATATACACACATGCACTTTGCCGGCTTTGATTTGCATATCCACCCAGGCTCTGTTGTGCAATGTTAACCTCGCCGTCTCGACACTGCTGCAGTCATTTAACTACACAGTGACTCTGGTAGATAGTCAGACAGACAGGCAATATGACATTGAGCCGTCTTTTCCTCACATCTGAGACTTTCAGCGTTAAATACAAATAAATTCTGGGAGAACACTATTATTTCTCCAGGAAAAGCAACAGTCTTTTTTATACAACCCCGCAACATGCTGCACAGAGTATAATAATTTTTTTCATCCAACCATAAAACTAATCAAAATAGAAATATTCTATAATAAAGTGATCGGACTGCCGGTCTGTATTGATAACTTGAATAAAATTAAGATACTTTTATAAACCATGGTATACGTTTTTGTTAGCATACGGAAAGTGAAGAGAGTATTTATTTTATCCTCTTTTTGAAAAGCGCAATCAGATTATCAAAAGAAATCGAAATCTGTGAATAAAGTTTGCAATCTATCAAAAAACTTAGAATCTGCTCTTATGATATATTCTATACCAAATTAATAAAATTTGAAATACATCTCGGTTTTAAGTTCGAAGATGGGCGAAATCGGACCACTGCCACGCCCATAAATTGGCGAAAATCGAAAACACATAATGTGTCATAACTAAGCCATTAATTCAGCTATGAAATTTTGTATAAAGGATTGTTTCAGGAAGGGGCATATTTGGATGTAATTTTTTTAGAAAAGTAGGCGTGACCCCGACCTCTATTAAGTTTTTTGTACATATCTCGTAAATTACTAAAGTTATATCAACGAAAATCTCAGGAGTCGTTTTCTGCACGCATTTCCTTATGCAGTCTAAAAATGGAGGACCACCACCACCTCCCATACAAAAGTTATGTAGAAAACTACTAAAAATGCTTTAATTCAGTAAGGAAAACCACCATAAATCTTAAATTTCATTTTAAAGATGGTACAAAAAAGCTGCACCCAAAATGGTATACGCAATTTTAAATGGCTGTGGTTCCGCCCATTTATGGGTCAAAAATCATATCTCAGAAACTACTCGACCAATTTCAATGAAATTCGGTTCATAATACCTTGCTGGCCTTCCAATAATGTGTTATGAAAATAGTCCAAATCGGTTCACAACCACGCCTACTTCCCATTTACCAGAACTTTGAAGTCGATGTGAATCGTTTATTTTCCAATATACATATAAAGTAAGCACAAGTGATATCGGAAAAGAACTTTGCACAAAAACTGCATTTATAGTGTGGCATCGACCTTCTAAAAATTGCCGACATCGGACCACAAGTATTCAAAGCCGCATATATCGAACATGAGGACCTGAGAGCTTCGAAAAAATTTTTTACCAACAATATTGGTACGTCTCTCATATATTTTGAAGAAATTCAGAGGAAATGTTTTTCTTCTAATAATATGTCTCTGTGCCAAAAATGGGTGAAATCGGGTCATAACTTCCCATAGCTCCCATATACCTAATAATAGGGTTTCCACATTTCAATGGGCTTTATACCATATATATGCCGAATATGTGGGTCAAATTGTGTGTTATATTGATGAAGTTAAATAAATAAATTGCGAGAGTATAAAATGTTCGGTTACACACGAACTTAGCCCTTCCTTACTTGTTGCATTTGTTTTCGGGGATATCAATACTATTAAAAAGTGAATGTATTTCTGCATGTGTGAATGCCAAAGTGCAATGTCACCAAAATTTCACTGAGGTGTCTTGCGGAGAGAGAACCCAAAAATGCGTACAACAATTTTTCTCTCGAAATCTACAAATATTTCGGGTAAATGTTGCCTGTCTACACGAATAACCGAATCTGCACATATTTTCATACATGAGTCAAGTGTTTCAGGACAGAATTTTAAATGAATTTTACGTTGAATGTTGTAAGCTGTAACCGATATTAATATTCGTTGCAATTAAATACTTTTCCCTCGGCAACTTTCTAAATTGTATATTAAAGGCGTGACACCGAAGAGGAATAATTATTAATTATTAATCAATTAACCATGGGGAGTGTTGCATATTCTGTATTGCATAAATATACGGAATATTATGCCGATGAGCCATACCTATTAATTAACCTTCAGAGCACATTTACATATACATTCTTTAGAAATTTAAATTTTACCGAAGTTTTATACACCTTACCATGTTCACGAACTTTAGTCAAAATTCCTCACGGAACTATGTTTATATTATATTATTTCAAAAAAAGATGGAAGGAAGAAAATCTGTTGGGTCGACGTAATATGAACCTGGTCCTTTTCACACACTTTTTTATACATCTGATGCTTTTCCAATATACTATTTTATTCAAGAAAGTCATGACTGCATTGCCATTCAATGTCATTTACAGTACAATACATATATAAGTTGTATATATTATATATAATATTTATATATTCTTATTCTCTACTTTTACCATTTTTTCGACTTCTTGGAAGTATTTAGATAGATATTTGTATATACACGGTGGCCCAAAAAATGTTTCTTCAGTGAAATGTTTATATTTTCATGAAGCCATTAAAAGTCTTATAATACAAGGAGAAGAAGATAACTAAGCTAACTCTGAGGAATGAAAGAAATACATTTATGTCTGAATAACACCATGAACTAATGTAAACTAATTAATAAAATCAATGTAACACAACCTTGGTGATGACAGAACGTTCGAAAATCCCACAATTTGGTATTATTATAACTCCTAGTTATGATCGAGGGTTTTCGTCTCAAATTTGAGTCTTCATATAAGTCAAGGCTTCATATAGAAAGTGATGGACGATATACTGCGTTTTGATGACTATACATTTTTAGGGCATGCAGGAAAGGATTGATGTTCATCGATTGTTCAGGATTGTAGAGGCGTACATTCCTGAGACCTAGAGAAAAAATTCTACAAGGTTACCCTCTCCGGATGCTATCCAATAAATACTTTGCTTCACCGCCAGAAGCCACTTTCTCAAGAGAAATTTACCATCAGTCAGTGAATAGTCGCAGATCAGACTCATAGTTTTGTTTTGAGAGCGTAGACATAAAAAAAATTTAAAAAAAGTTCATTTTCTCGTATTGGCAGACATGATTGAAGATGAATAAAATTGCAAAAAAAGTCCAGGCTCATGGTTCCATCGTCACCACGTCCAAATTAGTCAAAGTTATTAGACTCCAAACAACAAATAGAGGGGACACAGGGGATTGCAACCCTATCCACGGTGGATCCCCACGTGACCCCTCTTTTTGTTTTCAAACATAAAGATGTCACTCGCCATGTAAAAAAGTGAGTTGTAAAAGGCAAAATAATTATCGGACCGCCGTACTTTGTTTTCGAACCATTCTTTACTGTGTTTTGACCGGGTCAAATGGTCTATCTCCCTTCCGCCCTATGTTTCGGCTTCACGACAGTGACGGTGCAATGCAGAGAATGCTGAATCTTAATTAGCCTAAACGATGCCGCCACTTTGGGTTTGTGGTTTGTCTCGCTTAATTAGACAAACTACCGTAGGCAAGTACACACATACACACATCCTGTTATACATAATCGCGCATATAAATACATAGTCACATGCATAAACAATAGGTGTACACACGCATATACAAATGAGCGACAAATGAGTGATTGTTAGTCAGGCGACTGATGGACGATGGTGAAGTGACAGACTTGACTTGATGGGCATTTGACTTCTAACCTCCGGCGGGCGGGCGTTGAGCTCCGCACACTTCTGTGCACCGCTATTGTTGTTGTCAGTAAGTGACAACAACGAAAAATGTCCAGCACTGCCCACAAATATGTGTGTAGAGACTGGAGAAAGCTGGTGATAAGTAGACAGGTGAATAATATGCCGGTTAGATGGTTACTCATTAACGTTGCTTAGAGAAGTCAGCATTGCAATAATTATGTTGGATGTAGCGAGATGTCATGATGTTAGGGAGAAAATGTGCAGGCACTGATGTCATCCCTTTGAATGCAATTAAGACAACTGTCAACTCGAATTAGCATAACGGTGGTTTGAAATGATTCACAAGAATGTTTTAAGACTCAATTGGGAAAAATTATAATGAAGTAATACTGGTGACAGATTCAGCCGTCAAAGTGCATAGAATTGCTGAGGATCTTAAGAATATTACAACGTTAAAATACAAGGGAAGTCAGCTATTTATCATCATACTTAGCTGAAAGCAAAAGTATCAAAAGCCTATATTACGAAGTAAAAGCCTAAGGGCAATAACGAAATGTAGTTGTACCAGCATTATCCGTTATCATCGGTATCGGAAGCATTATATATATATACAGTTGAACTTCCATAACTCGAACTGCTCTAACTCGAACTGCTCTAACTCGAAGTTCTCCATAATTCTAACTATTGAATTGACAATAGAAGTCAAAATTTATACAAACTACCTTCTGTAACTCGGAAGTCTCTCTAACTCGAAGTTTTTTTGTGGTTATGATGATTCGAGTTAGAGAAGTTCCACTGTATATATATATTTAATGGTAAGTCGTAATACAGGCTCGTTCACTATATCCAAGTGAGTGTATCGCAATTTAAGTATTAATTCGGCATGTGTATTAGATATATAGCGTCAAGGGGAAGTGTTGACCCGATATAGTCCGTTTTCCAGAGATACACATTTTATAAGGAAATCATTTCCTTAGAATTTCTTTAGAATATCAGAAAGATTTACCTAGTAAAAAAACACAAACAATGAGATCCTCATTTTCGGAATCTGGGTCCTTGAAAAAGTATTGTCCGATTTCGGCTTAGTTCTGTATTTATATCCATAAGTTTTGAGCATAATTATAGCATTTTATAGGTTTTCGTTTAACGCCATTTTGTGGGCATGGTATCTAAATCATCTACAATACCAATTTCTTCAAGTGCCAAGGAACATGTGCGAAAAAATTTCATAAATTTTTACTCATATTATAGCTTGCATAGACAGACATCCGGATTTCAACTAGTTTCGTCATCCTCATTACTCGGGTATAAATAACTCTATTTCTAACTCGTTCAGCTTAAGGTGTTACAAACAACCGTTACGTGAATAAAACTATAATACTCTCTTAGAAAAATGTTGCGAGAAATTATCATAATAATATCAAGCATACCCTAATGTTGCAAATCCGTAAACATAATTGTGTAGTTAATTGTGAACATGAGTGTGAAATTCAGTGTCAACCAAGTTGCCTGAGTGATATGGAGAGGACACATTGTTTCGGAATCTAATTGCTAAGCACTTCATAAAACTACCAGGCAATGTTTCACTCACTTTTGGAATTGGTGGCGAAATTTAAAGGTCCTTAAGTTTTGGTATTTCGGATTCCGTATATATGGACGATTCCGAAAATGAAATTGATTGCTGACTCCTTAAAGTTATCAACAATATATGTTTGGATATATTTGGGTCTCAGAAATTTACAATCTATCAATTCGCTTGTGATAACGAGTCAATGAAAATGAGGATTAAATTAAATTACATAAATCTCAGGCCTGAAGAGAATGGTTTCTGTGAGATATTTATTATTTTTGCAAACACAGCAAAGAACAAATAAGTTGTCGAAGTCTTTTCTGTTCTTTAGAATCGGTACCAGACGTTGAAAGAGGTTATAACTATACATAGCAATTGTTAAAATATATCGTTGTAAAATGAAACAGTATTAAGCATTTATTGATTTTCTGTTCAAATATGTCTGTACATTTTAAGATCTGTAATTATAATCTGTAACCTCGCTGAACCGAAATATGGTCATCTGTAGTACTAGATTCCAGCATAAGAAAATCCATCAAGCTACATGGCTGTCCCCGGATCGAATCACTCGCAACCAGATCGATCATGTTGTGATAGATGGACGACATGTCTCCAGTGTTTTTGATGTGCGTACGCTTCGTGGTCCCAACATCGACTCGGACCACTATCTTGTAGCAGCTAAGATACGCACCCGCCTCTGTGTAGAAAAGCGCACACGTCAACAAACACAAGGAAGGTTCGACATCGAGAAGCTGCAATCACAACCGACAGCCGAACGATTTTCTACTCGACTTGCACTCCTGCTCTCTGAGAGCACTCATCAGCATCTCGGTATAAGGGAGCTGTGGGACGGCATATCAAACTCCTTACGTACAGCTGCAACCGAAACCATTGGCTTTCGGAAAAGCCCAAAAAACAGCTGGTATGATGAGGATTGTCGTCTCGCAGTGGAGAGAAAACAGACTGCCTACCTCGCAATGTTGCGATAGACCACAACACGAGCGGGATGGGAAAGATACCGAGAGCTGAAGAGGGAAGCGAGACGTATTTGCAGAAAAAGAAAGAAAGAGGCCGAAATGCGTGAGTATGACGAGCTTGACAAGCTGGCCGACAGGGGTAATGCTCGAAAATTTTACGAAAAGATCCGGCGACTAACTGAAGGTTTCAAGACCGGAGCACACTCCTGTAGGACCCCCAGCGGTGATCTAGTGGTTGATGACCAGAGTATACTGTGTTTGTGGAGGGAACACTTCTCCAGCCTGCTGAATGGCAGTGAAAGTACAACACCAGGAGATGGCGAACCCGATTCCCCAATCGACGACGATGGAACAGATGTTCCATTGCCCGACCGTGAAGAAATTAGAATAGCAATTACCCGCTTGAAGAACAACAAGGCGGCGGGGGCCGATGGATTGCCGGCCGAGCTATTCAAATACGGCGGCGAAGAGCTGATAAGGTGCATGCATCAGCTTCTTTGCGAAATATGGTCGGAAGAAAGCATGCCCGACGATTGGAATCTCAGTGTACTCTGCCCAATCCACAAAAGGGAGACCCCACAATCTGCGCCAACTATCGTGGGATAAGCCTCCTTAACATCGCTTATAAGGTTCTATCGAGCGTACTGTGTGAAAGACTAAAGCCCACCGTCAACAAACTGATTGGACCTTATCAGTGTGGTTTTAGACCTGGAAAATCAACAACTGACCAGATATTCACCATGCGCCAAATCTTGAGAAGACCCGTGAAAAAAGGATCGACACACACCATCTATTTGTCGACTTTAAAGCTGCTTTCGACAGCACGAAAAGGAGCTGCCTTTATGCCGCGATGTCTGAATTTGGTATCCCCGCAAAACTAATACGGCTGTGTAAGTTGACGTTGAGCAACACCAAAAGCTCTGTCAGGATCGGGAAGGACCTCTCCGAGCCGTTCGATACCAAACGAGGTTTCAGACAAGGTGACTCACTATCGTGCGACTTCTTTAACCTGATGCTGGAAAAAATTATAAGAGCTGCAGAGCTAAACAGAGAGGGTACCATCTTTTACAAGAGTGTACAGCTCCTGGCGTACGCCGATGATATCGATATCATTGGAAACAACACCCGCGCCGTTAGTTCTGCTTTTTCCCGCCTGGATAAGGAAGCGAAGCGAATGGGTCTGGTGGTGAACGAGGACAAGACGAAATATCTCCTGTCATCAAACAAACAGTCAGCGCATTCGCGTCTTGGCTCCCACGTCACTGTTGACAGTCATAACTTTGAAGTTGTAGATAATTTCGTATACCTAGGAACCAACATTAACACCGATAATAATGTCAGCCTTGAAATCCAACGCAGAATCACTCTTGCCAACAGGTGCTACTATGGACTGAGTAGGCAATTGAAAAGTAAAGTCCTCTCTCGACGAACAAAAACTAAACTCTACAAGTCCCTCATCATTCCCGTCCTACTTTATGGTGCAGAAGCGTGGACGATGTCAACATCCGATGAGACGGCACTAGGAGTTTTCGAGAGAAAGGTTTTGCGGAAGATTTACGGTCCCTTAAACATTGGCAACGGCGAATACCGCAGAAGATGGAATGATGAGCTGTATGTGTTGTTCGACGACATAGACATAGTCCAGCGAATAAAAAGACAGCGGCTACGCTGGCTGGGTCATGTTGTTCGAATGGATGAAAGTGCCCCAGCTCTGAAAGTTTTCGATGCAGTACCCGCTGGTGGAAGCCGAGGAAGAGGGAGACCTCCACTCCGGTGGAAGGACCAGGTGGAGAAGGACCTGTCTTCACTTGGTATTACCAATTGGCGCCAAAACGCCAAAAGGAGAGATGCGTGGCGCACTGTTGTGGACTCGGCTATAACCGCGTAAGCGGTTTCTACGCCAGTTAAGAAGAAGAAGAACCTCGCTGAAATTCTAAATATATATTATTTAAAGAATATTCATAAATCAATTGCAAAAGCACTATCTCCAACGCAAACCCATATTAGCATATAAAAATGTGCATTTAATATACTAAATAATTTGTGAACAAATTATGACAGCATTTTTCCACACCTAGAAAAAAATTTCCAACGATAAACTAGTCATTAGCAATATGCATAAGTATATAATTTTCACATCGAATCTTGCGAGCTGATCTAGAAGTACTCGTACTGGAACTAACGCTTTCAACTAATTGCTTTCAAACACTTTCCGCAATTAAAATTTCAATTTTTCACCATTCATTAAAGTGGCTACTCATTAGATAAGATTTATCTATCGACGACTTATAATTAGCGCATACGGCACATAAAGCATTTCCATAATAACGTATTTAGTAGGTAAATTTGTACGTGGGTAATATTTAGTAGATTATAAATAGTTGATTATGCATATATTGTTACCGTTGGGAAAATAATAGCGATTAAAAACTGTAAAAATACTGTTAAGTAAAATGCACTTTAGTTAATTAGAATTGGTCAACAACAACCGCCGTAAACGAATCGGTTGATGAGGTACCTTTTTATGATTCGAACATTGATTAAACTCAGCATTTTGGACAAATAAAAAAGAACTAATTTGGGGCAACCGAACATTTTATCCTTTCGTAATTTAAAGATTCAAAGAGTTACAACATTTTTGAATAACATTAACATTAAGGTACAAAACGCGAGAAACTCAACAACACTACTTTTAAGGGTGTAATTACCAATAATCATCAATGATCATAACCAATGATCATAAACTAATTCTAATAGTTTTGAATGTTAGTAAATAGTATCAGGGCCACCTCCTCGGCGAGAAGATAATTGCGAATTTATACTCGAAAAAATATTTCCAGACACCTTTATTACACCATTCCAACCATTCATTGATCTTTTCGGCCTTTATTAACCGATCCACCTTCAGCAGAACTCCCAAGAAAATATTTACTAGTTACTAGACTTGAGATTTCTAACAATACCAAAATTATTATTATTGGTATTACGTTTGTTATATTTATTATTACCTCTAAGAGGTAGATAGATGCCTGGGAATAAGTATATATCGAGAGGCTCAGGTATATACGTATATAAGTTTTTGAATAAGAATATTCCTCAACAGTCATCTCACACGAATATCATTATTATGGGATATGAGATTTCATCTCTTTTTAGATATATTGGGGAGAGGGAAATTTCTTTACTCTAGAACATGTTTCACGAAATTTTATTACCATACAAATAAATTCGGCATTTATTTGAAGATCATTATATACATTTAATGAAGGGGTTGGGTTAAATCACGGTTCTATTTTACCTATTTTCGCCATCAAACTTCTGTATATTCAACAGTCACTTAATTTTCCTAAGATATCTTATATAATGACCGCTAAATACAGTAAAAAAACCACGAAAGTTTGAAAATTCTTATATCAGTTATATGAATGCTAGCGAAAGAATTTTCTCGATTTTATCCATTTTGTACCCGGTATCTGAAAAGTTATAATTGTATATCTTCATTGATGCTTGATTTATATATTGTAAAGGATAAGATGGATTTTAAAGTTTTGTTTTATGAGAAGAAGAAGGCGAGGATGTTTTGGTCATTTTCAAAATCAGTTGTTAGGATTCAAAGACCCTAATATTAATCCTAATTGCTTACAATGGGGAAGACAGAAAGTCTTACAAAATTCCATGCTTAATAAATTTACTCAGGGTCTAGGTGATAATGACGTACTAAGCAGTTCTAATGTACGGAGCATTAGACGTCATCCCAATTACTTTTTCTGTCATTAATGTATCTATTAAATCACTTTATCTCAACTAATTAAGTAAACAATTTACTACTTACTACTTAATAATAGTTTACTAATGATAACTACAAATAATACAAATACGACAGCAAAAATACATAATAAATTACAAAATATTGGTTTAATTGTATAATTACATAATTTATTACAATGTGTAGGAGTTTTCGTTTTTTTTTTGCAATTAGATAATTTCTGTTAGACCGATTCACGCTTTACGTGTAAGCTGGCAATTTTCAGAGTAAATATATACTTACTGTACACACATACCTATAAATATTATAAATAATTTACTCAACGACATCGTTAACATTTTTAACGGTAGTCCAACAACAACACCCAATCGAATTTAAACAAATCCATAGGGAACAATTCAAGGGAATAAATGAATGGAATTCGATAATTAAATGGAATATTAAAGCAAAAACAGTTTTCCCATGATTTTCTAAGTTTTTTTTATTTGAAAAAAATCTTTCAAGGGTTTCGAAAAGAAATTTAGTTATTCAACAAACCTATTGTAAATATTTCCCATTGAATAAACTATCAAGCAGCCTTCCCGATTGTGTTTCTCAGATTCGTCATTAGTTTGATGAGAACATTATACAAATGCGGCGACTTCAGTGGATCCATAATGACTTGCATAATTATACATATGAGCTAATTGTTCACAATCCAATAATACATTTAGAGTAATAACTCAAATATTTCCGGAACAATCAGTTTTGTAGTTAGGACCAAAATGATGAATGTTTTAAGGGACCGCTGTCGAAGTTATGTATGTATGTGATTGGCGTTGAAACCGATTGTCCGGTTATAGCCGAATCGATGATAGCACGCCACTCCTCTCTTTCCCTTGCAGTTCGCCGCCAGTTTGAGATCCCAAGTGTAACCAGGTCGCTCTCCACCTGGTCCCTCCAACGGACCTTTTTATTCGCTGAACTGTCGCCGTATAACTCATACAGCTCATCGTTCCATCGTCTGCGGTATTCGCCGTTACCAATGTTCTGAGGACCGTAAATCTTGCGCAAAATTTTCCTCTCGAAAAGTCCTAGTGTCGTCTCATCTGATGTTGACATCGTCCACGCTTCTGCAACATAAAACAAGACGGGAGTGATAAGATGACTGTCAACAGTGACGTGATAGCCAAGCCGCGAATGCGCTGACTGTTTGTTTGATGACTGCAGATATTTCGTCTTGTCCTCGTTCACCACCAGACCCATTCGCTTCGCTTCCTTATCCAGGCGGGAGAAAGCAGAACTAACGGCGCGGTTGTTGCTTCTGATGATATCAATAGCATCGACGTACGCCAGCAGCTGTACACTGCTACAGCTTTAAAATCGACAAAAAGGTGGTGTGTGTCGATCCTCTTTTCACGGGTCTTCTCCAAGATTTGGCATGGTAAATATCTGGTCAGTTGTGGATTTTCCAGGTCTAAAGCCAAACTGATAGGGTCCAATCAGTTCGTTGACGGTGGGCTTTAGTCTTTCACACAGTACGCTCGATAGAACCCTATAGGCGATATTTAGGAGGCTTATCCCACGGTAATTGGCACAGATTGTGGGATCTCCCTTTTTATGGATTGGGCAGAGCACACTGAGATTCCAATCGTCATGCATGCTTTCTTCCGACCATATTCTGCAAAGAAGCTGATGACGGTAAATGAAATGCAAGACCTTGTGAAAGCCTTGTAATTAAATAGTATCCCTATAATTTTTACTAAATATATGATCTGCTTCTCCTCCCATTTGTAATTATACTCTCGCAACAAAAGTTGCTAGAGAGTATTATAGTTTTGTTCACATAACCCTCACTAACGAATAACGTCAGAAACACTAAATTTCACATAAGGAATGGCAGATGGAAGCTGCACTCAGATTTTTTTACAAAATGGAAAATGGGCGTTGCGTCGCCCACTTATGGGTCAAAAACCATATCTCAGGAACTACTCGACCGATTTCAATGAAACTTGGTATGTAATAGTTTCCTTACATCCCAATGATATGTTGTGATAGTAGGCCAAATCGCTTCACAACCACGCCTACTTCCTATATACCAGAACTTTGAAGACGATCTGAATCGTTAACTTTACAATATATAAAGGAAGCACTAGTGAAGATATCGGTGCAGAACTTTGCACAAATACTATGTTTATAGTGTGGCAGCCCCATTCTAAAAATCGGACCATAGGTTTTTAAGGCCCCATATATCGAACACGAGGAGCTCGGTGCTTCTAACCTAATATTATGGTTTCCAACTTTCAATGGACTTTATACAATATATATGACGAAAATGTGGGTCAAATTGTGTATTATATAATATAAATAAAGTTAAATAAATAAATTGCGAGAGTATAAAATGTTCGGTTACTCCCGAACTTAGCCCTTCCTTACTTGTTTTTACCATGATATTGTGAGATAAACATGTGATCCTTCACGTTTTAAGCAGTTTTTAACGATTTTATGAGAAGGTTTTAATTGCAGAAATATATGCAAAGGCTTGTCAATGTCCGGACCGGTGGCTGCTGTAAATATATCCTTTCCATATACTAAGATCAAAGTTCGAAACAGTTTTCTATGTATGCACTTCTCTAAATATCTTATTTCCCTTTCTTCATTTTTGTTTATTCGTATAAAATGTGATCTTCTTATATATTTTACGCTGAAAACTCTGAAAACCCATAATCCATATATCAACTAATAATATAGTAAAACAGTTTGTGCACAATACGAGCGTAAACAAATATCCAATATGTACATATGCTATTTACACACGTACCGAGAGTCATTTATAAATAGAGACAAGTGTTTCTTAAATCAATAAATTGGAGAAAAATTGATAAATTTGGCGCGTGTGCTTAAAATAGATTCGCAGTGATCCAAAATCAGTTGCACAGTGATCTGTTTTATTAGCAACTAGAAGCAAATTATTTGATCGATCTAGACAATTTTTGACATTTAACGAAAGTAAACAGTGGCAAAAATGTGATCCGGACATGTGATCACATCTGAACCGAATTGAAATTGGCAGCACACTCGCACTCTCCAAACCCCATCTATCAGGAATCTATATATGAATTTGGGGTAGAAAACTAAATACAGTGATCCTGGCTTACGACCAAGACTTCTGTTAAAGAAAATATAGTATATTCTCATTGGATATGAATACGAGTACATACATGCCCTATGATGGTATGCTACTTACTATATACACTATTCAGTTTAAGAATTATAGAACGATAATTCGCAAATATTCGAAAAAGGTTTCTTACATTTTCGATACTCTTAAGTAATTTGTCAATTTTTTTGATTGAATGCCTTCTATATCAATCAGTCAACAATTTTTAGCTTTAGATGGAAGATCGGCTATACAATAGTTACATAAAAACATGAAACATTTAGTGTGAAAAAATCGAATAAGAGTTTTACCCAATGATTGAATATTGATTGAATTGAAAAGTGACGGACTTGAATTGTTTCTACCCAACCCATTCAATATTTAAATTTGGTACTCTAACTACTTGCTGTCTGAAGACTAATTTAAGTATAATTAAATGGTAAATTGACTTTTATTGAAACAAGTTTGTCTTTTAAACGAATTCATTAAATGTGAATGGCTTGATTGACTTCGGCTGCAGCACGCATGCCTTCCCAACTTTTTTTTAATAGCCCATAATGCCGCTTTGAGGTCTGCTTTTCCCATGAATCCCAAGCGCCACATAAAAAAACTCGATCAATCGTCAAATGATATATATTTAATTTCATTTAAGACGCCCAAAAGGCATTGAGCCACGCTGTTACTGCGAGTGTAATTAATTTTGTGCAGCATTGTCTGGTCGCTTGCCACATGTGTTGCAACACCAACGCGAAACTTATGTGTATGAAAAACAGGGGCACGAGCCCTTTAGGAAATTATACACTAGTATATAAATATAGTTTTTAATTCATTGGTTAAACTTTGTCTATCAGTAACAATATTGTAAGCAGACAGATTTTACAATTTTTGTACTATACAAAGAAAATTTCTTCGAGTTTGAAAGCCTTAGAGGTGTATAAATACTCTCACAAAAGAAATATAAGAAGTGGTATACCTCCAAAGTAAGATCTATGTATATAAACTGAAGGGATTCTACGCAAACATTTATTAAGATATATATTCGATAAATATTAGAGCGTAATTTTATAATAAATGGACCAAAAGAAAGGATCTTGACGCTCTCTTTCCCTTTGCGGTGAATTAAAGTTAATTTCGAGACCATTGTTACAATTTGAACATTTTAATATTGAAATATGTACAAAGAACACTATAGTGAACATATTTAACTTTAAGAGCTTGTTACTTTATTGGTTACTTTGGTGTATTCTGAGCATAATATTTCAACAGTTATTAGAAGCCAAGAATTAGAAAAAGACGCTTTACGAACATCAATAAATGTAAAAGCTCCAATTTACTAATACATATGTATTTATGTATATTCCCGACAAACATTTTTGTTGATTCTCAAATTGAGATGCGTTTGAGAATCAACCTTAATTTCAAATCTCAAACATTTGTCCTCAAATGGATTTTAATTTGATAACATAAACATTATCAAACAAAAAGCCACATTTTTCTTTGTTCTAACTTTGAGAAAGTCAAAATTTTCAACATTTTCTCAAATATGAAACTAGAAAATGTTGTTTTTTTTAATTGTAAAATGATGGAAACAGATTTGAGAAATAGCCTTTGAGAAACGTTTGGGAAAATGTTGTCTTTCAAATTGCATAAATGTTGAACTTGAAATAGAAAATTTATATTTTCTCCAACGTTGGGGAATTTCAATTCCAATGTTTGTTGGGTTATATCTTGTAAAAAAAAATCGAACTCGTATATATCCGTTAATGTATCTGGAGACGCACCCTAAAAGCCTTATTTTGCTAACGGATCTCTGACTTGTTTACTCTGTGTTGTCATGATTCTAAACCACACGGAACTTTAAATCATACTTAAGTGGAGACTATTATTATATTTCCAATGATCATAACCTTAAAAGTCTTTATATAATTCGTTGTCTTTATTTTTTGATGTGGGTCAAATCTGTTCAGTTATTTGACAGCTGAATATAGAAGTTTATCTACTAAGATACTAACTCAAAATGTTAGTGCCGTTCTAAACTGACTATTTCTAATGGACATGGAATAAGATCCCCTTCGGATTCATCTGGAAATGTATCGGTCTTGGCCAACTCGTCGGATCATTAACTACTCCTTCTCTCCTTCTATATGTGATATAAGTACATATGTGCCCTTGTTACCAGATGATGATGATGTATTTCGGAAAGAAATAAATTGATTTTGTTGTACAAAATTGGTTGTTGATCCCAGTCTAGCTGAATGGTACTGTAAACATTTTTTTTGTAATAATTAAAAGAGAAAGATTCTTTATGTGAACTATAATTAGGTTTGTTAAGGAGATCATCCCAAGTGACGGCCTTTTTTTAAGAATTTTTAGAATTTTTTTCTACGACTATTAAATAGAGACTGCTTTCGGTTTATTATCATTTATTAACATATCGATAGTATAAATATACATTTTAAGCTAAAAATATTGTGTAGAACATGAGTTACAGTGTTTTGAACACCCCCGGTGTTTTGATAGATGAAAACTCAGCGCTTTGAACAGCCCCTTCTTCTAACTGCTGTATCTTTGAAACGACTTCGAAGTTTTTAAAAATCACTTTATTCTCGTATTCTACACATGTTAAGAAAGCAATTTATGATAAAGATAAATAAATTTATTGAGCCCATCAAGAGAGTCATCCCATAGTAACGCTAAGTTTTAATAAAAATATATTTTAAACAGAACTTCCAAGAGCATTTACTCTAGATAAACTTTACTAAACCAATTAATCTTCACGTGATCCTCCTTTTCTTTCAGGAAAATATTGTCTTTCTGTTTTTAAGACTTTCCTGCCAGTACCTCAAGCACAAGCGTTGCGCATAATATTAATCTACATACGAGTATGTTTGTATGCAACATCGGGCATTACCATCGATAAACCATCAGTTTCACAAGTTCATCAACGCCTTCCGAAGTCTAAACGCCCCAGCTGACTTATGGCTCACTATGGTATGCCCCATTGCTATCGTCGTACATGACGTTGTTGTTATGATTTCATTTCATTTTTTTGTTGTTATTGTTTTGTTTATTTTTTCTGTAGAGTTTGAATGTGGTCGCTTGTGCGCTTGTGTGTTAGCTAGCTGTTTTGTACACCAGCTTACGCTAACTCAAGCTGGTCGCGCGCTTAACCATTTCAGTTCACTATTGAAGCGCGCCTCTTAGTGAACAGTTCGACAGTTCGTGGCCACAGCTATAACGGTTTGAGTTTGGGCAATAAAAAATTTGTTCAAATTAGGCGAAAAAAAAGAAATTTTCCAAAATTTCAACACACTAAGTGACTGGTTGTAAGCGACAACGAAATTTTTAAGTGGTTAGTACATACCAAATCAAGATTGTGAAATAAAGTAGCTGTTTGTGGTTTCAAAAGATTTTTAAAACTCTTATTAATAAATATAAAAAATTATTTTAAATAAAAATATAATTACAACGACTCTAATAATAATACATTTTTCGAATAAAAATATAAATATTTGAAAAAAAAATATTAAATATAAAAAAAATAAAAACGGGAAAATTCCTTTATCGAACGGAAAATTGTGTGAACTCTTATTAACTTAATGATCTACGGCTCACTGTATTATGTTGTTGTTGGAATCAATCAGTGTCAGGCAAACAAACAGAGTCAATAATAATTGTCCAATTGTGAGCTCTGCCATAATAGCAAAACCAAATAACGGCATTTATAGACAGCTATATGACAGTGGCGACAGCAGGCAGGCAAACACTTCACCTACATAAATGCATATTTACATATTATATGTATCTAGAAAAGTAAACGGAAAAATATTAAATATAAAATTGTTAGCGGATTCGCCATTCATTAACATTAAAGGAGTCTAGAAATACGGAATATTTTTTTTCTACAGCCATAGTAGGCTGCCATTGTTTTTGTTGTTGTGCGAAAAAAATTAACATACAAGTCCGTCACAATTACGTTGCACAGTTGGTGTCTGTTTTGACGCTGAGCTTACCTGCAAGTCCGTCCGTCCATCACTGCCTGCCTGTTTGTCGTCTTGTCTTACAGAGCTCCTTGGCTTTCGCGAGGCGCTAGACTTTGAAGTCTGCGTTTGTTTGTCTGCCCAGACGCTACTACATATATATATATGTGTGTGTGTGTATTTGCTGGCAGTTATTTTTAAATACTTACAGCTGTGTTTATTGTCTTCTAGCAGAACAACAAAGTGTGCTAAAAGCCAACTTTAGGTTAAACAGAGACAGAAACGCCGCAAACGCATTGCAATCTTGACAGCTGAGCTACTACATAGTTTGTGTTCGCGTTGTGTGCGTGAGTGACCGCCAAAACTTGGTGTCATTAAAACAAATAAACAAACGGCGGTAAAAGTCAACCTAAATTACTTGTCTGGAAATTTTGAGCGCGTATCTTTCAGCTGCTGTTGAAGAAAAAAGTGTGTGTTTTCTTAACAAAATGCAGACTCTGAATTTAAATACCGCGGCGTTGATCGCTTTAATTTGCTGTAATGGTAAGTTGAGAGAAAATCAAATC
Source organism: Zeugodacus tau (assembly GCA_031772095.1). NCBI lineage: Eukaryota > Metazoa > Arthropoda > Insecta > Diptera > Tephritidae > Zeugodacus > Zeugodacus tau. The sequence continues at coordinate 43,268,126 of CM062653.1, forward strand.
ATTAAAATATATGTATGTACATATGTATGTATAATTACACATTTGATAATGACGCTTGCAGAGGTTCACTTAATAATCTTCATTGGTTGTAAACATAATTAGCTCAAAACAAATTAACGACGAAAACAAGGAAAGATTAATGAGTAAAAGTATTTGCTTTTAGCACATCTTCTTGAAAATCGACCATACATAAGCCAACGAAGGTCAAGTAGACTCGGTCTGCATTAATGAGTAAGGTAAATAATACCTTAATTGTGCAGGAATGTTGAGATTTATAGCTTTAACAAAATCACCTGTGAGTAACCACAAAAATGATCTGTGGACCTACTCTTAGCCCAAACTGAGTCATTTTGATTACTTCTGCAAGTAATTAAAGTCGCGAAGGTCATCTAAAAAGAAAAATAATAATATTTGAAAAATTACTCCACCGCATCGTTCCACTCGATGTCCTAAATTCTCTTATACTATAAGGCTAAATGATACAAGTTCTCGAGAGCATAAGAGAAATATGCTATTCATATTCTTTTAATTCATAATTGTCTTATTTTCGTTTCTAAATTAATTACTTAATTGGTCGCCGCCATAATACATAGAGTTAATATTATGTAGGTGAGTGACTTTTGACCTTTTGTTGCGTAATTTTCAAACTTGGATGATACGTGCGTACGTACATCTAAAAAAGTTTAGCCTTTATTTATTTTTCTTCTTCTTAGACTAAAACAGGTAGAATACGAGGGCTGTTATATATATTTCTGGCCTAATAATGAAAATAGGAATATTTATCAACGAAAATGGTTTTATTGTTTTTCAAAATATTCTCCATCAAGATTTATACACTTTTGCATGCTCTCAAACCAATTTTCGAAGCACTTTTTTTAGCCTTTTTTTTGAGCGATTATCAAATTGTGCGGGATCCAACGAGAACAAACCTTTTTTACGGCCAGGTGTTCATGCAATATCGAATGTATGCTGGGGGGAGAAATGCATAGGCATGTCTCTATCTGAAGGTATGTTATGTATGTGCTGTTTTTGGACGACCTTCACAGAATCGGGCGTCGGCCACGATTGAATTCGTTGTACCAGTTATTCACAGTGCTATAGGATGGTGCTTCATAGCCATACAAAGATTTTAGTTCATCGATGCACTCTTGTCGCGATAATCCACGTCGGAAGTTGTGAAAAATGATCGCACGAAAATGTTCACGAGTTAACTCCATTTTTTGGCCGAGATGAATTTTTTAATTCCCTGTAAATAAAACAATTCACGATTAAATGACAAAACGTTCTGAGTGATGTTATGCTAAAAAATGTCAAACTTTCCAATGGAAATGTCAGATTGCACCTGGCAACATTTAGTGTTGCCTAGGCCAGAAATATATATAGCAGCCCTCGTATTAAATGCATTGTCCAGGCAGTCTATCTAACTTCTTATGTACCTTCTTGTCAAAAAATTTGAACAGTAAAAAACCCTATAATTTTAGGCAAACTCCCTATCTACTACCTACTACCTAACCTCAAATCATACCTTGAGAGCATAATTATTATGTAAGAGGTGTATGAAGGTATATCTGTTTCTCAATTTGTCGAATTGACTGAAAGGCTTAATTTGATCTTGATATAAACGTTTCCAAAAAGAAGTAGATTGTATTAACTTGTCCATGGCAGTACGGTTTTCTATTTTAGATGGATCTACAGTTTATAGAAAACCTTTCTAATTGAGTAATATGCCTTTCTATAGCAATTTTTGCACAAATTGGATAATAACGATTTCTGGTCGATACAGCCTCTTTGGAGGACACCTTGTCCGTCTTTTTCCCTTCATTCTATAAATATCGTTCAGTGTGACAGATATTCTTGAAAAAAATTTAGTTATTATTTTAGTTGTTCGTCAATATGTCAATATGTAAGATGAATGATAAAATCTGTTGAATATACCAAAAAATATAAAATGTGTTCACATCTTCTCTAGCCCAATTATAATGAATTCTGTAATATATTTCTTACAAACAGTTTAAAGTACGTTGATAATAGACACCCTAATGTGCGTAGCATTAATTGAGTCAGCACTTTCGTATCAATCGTATGTGTCTGCAAAGTAATAAAATAATTAAGTTAATGAAATAAAAATTGATTTAAAACGCACAATTGATAAAGTGTCTTAATTTACGAATAAAATAAACTGCCGAAAAACTGCTTTAACTAATGTCTGCTATAAAAATTGAGATAATTAAATTTAATTATTTATTTTGTTATGGTATGTTTTTAGAAAACCTCTGTATGCAATATACTTGACAAAAAAAACGAGATCCAATATTTTAGCATAAATTGAAGATTTTATTGAGCATAATAAGAATGATCCAATTGCGATCAAGCATGCACCGTTTTGTTGGATATTTGGAAGACAAGATATTTTCATATTGCTTCTTTCTTAGAAACCCCTGTTCCTATCAGTAAAAAACTGGATTGTCGCATAAAAGTCTGTTCAGGCAACTTTTTCACCAGTAAAATTATGCGCTATAGACAGAAACAGCAATTAATGTGTGGTCTTGCGTTATCCTGATGGAACACAACCCCTTTCCTATTGACCCAAGATTGCGGCTTTTGGACAATTGTTTCCTTCAGACATTGCAATTGTTGGCAGTATAGATCTTAATATAGAGTTTGAGAGTAGGATAGCAGCCCACATTAGAATATTTCATCCCAATCCCACCAAAAACATGACAAAACCGTCTTGAGAGCCAATCCTGGCTTGGCCACTGTTAGCGACTCAACCACTACCATTTACTCTCGGCCTGGAATACCTTCATTACTTTTCCTAAAAAACCACTAAGGTTTTTCGATCCTAACCACAAATCAAAAACAATCGTTAGGAATAACCCTATATGCTTTATATGTATATAAGACTACATGGAATAGATGCATTCGAATTCATGATTTAACCCTTTCATGCCAAATGTTGCCTATAGGCAACATTGTACTTACCGGCTTCTAACTCTCGTTATTTAAATATTTTTGACCAGCGGTTTTTTCAATTAGGTAGACTTATGTGTTGTGCAAGCTTACAGTTACATTTTTTGTAATGAGCTGTGCACGTATTCATTCTGTTGGCCTTCTCCGCAGAGTGGAATTGTCAAAATCGGTTTCGCGAAAAAGTTATACTGAAGTGTTTATACAAAAAGTGCTCAAAAACATAAAAAAAAATTGTTTTATTTTAAAACAAAATGAACTATATAAATAAGTAAAGATAAGAGAGTTATTTAAAAAAAAATTTTCACGAGAAAAGTGTTTAGTTTTTTTATAATAATCTAATTTGTGGCTATAAGCAACATCCTGTAACTAATGAACCAGGATACATAGGACTTTGAAATTTTTATCACTTCATATTTGAGTTAAGACTAATATATATCTGTCCTAAAAAAAATGTTAGCTCCGCCCATTTTAATTCTGACATGAAAGGGTTAATATAATAGGCGATTATATATTCATAAAACCTTATGTAACCGGTGCCACTGACCACCGGCCATTGACCAATGGACCAGTCGAAAAGCGGAACAACTCACAAAACTGCAACAACTCGTAGCTAGAGAAAGGAGTATTTTTCCGCATTCACTGCACGATACCAATTAACACGATGCCAGATACGCCATCGTTGTCACAGTCACAATAATGGTCACAGTCGACAGTGCCAGTGTCAGGCAATGTTATTTGCGTTAGCCAATTTTCGACCTTTCCGATAAAGAAGATGTGTAAAAATACATACACACATATACATACATACTTACATGTGCATGTTTATATGCTTGTCAAATAATCCGCTTTGATTGTGACTAAACTAGTCGGCAGTGTCTTTCTGACCATCAGAATGCAGTCATCCAGACAGTTGGTCAATCTACGATTTGCAGTTAGCGCGAATTTCGCAATTAGATACACGAAACATACAAAAACAACACGAACAACAGGAACAGATAAATGCGGGTAATAAAAGACAGCGAAAGCAAGAGGTTGCTAAGGGCAATGGATTGGTCTTTGGCGGCTTTGAGTTGCGTGTTGAACAACAACACAGCTGTTGTTGTGGTCAGCAACGAGTATGAGTATACATATGTATATTCGAAACTTGCAAATAGAGCGCATTGTTCGGAGTTAAACTGTTTTGCATGACTCGCTCTGCACTTTGACAGTCAAACGATTTTACTGTTATGAGGCTAGAAACGATTTTTTCGAAAATATTTCGCAGATTAAGGTGGATTGGTTTTAAAAAAGTGCCTAGAATGTAATTTCACAGTTCTAGATATAATTTTTGAGGATCGCATTATGACTTACAATAATTTATATCAGACCTTCGAAATCGCTGACACTTTAGATTATTCTCTCAAATTTATTGAGCTCTTTTATAATGAAGAGAGGAGAAAAAATAATTAAAATTCACTGTCATAAACTTTAGAATTTCTTTACTTTTCTAAGTAAAAGGTTGATCCCAGCGATTCGGTAAGGTAATCACCCCTTCTCAAGCCTGAAGAATATGGTAGCTGGGGAACTGTTTGTAGTCCAGTAGTATACCAATGCTGCTGTGGCAACGGGGAAGGTGTGACCCCTATTGTGTATAGGTTAGGTTAGGTTGCAAGACTGTTTCCTAACCTAACCTAACCAATAGGGGTCATTGTGTATAAGTGGATACAGATTTGTCAACAGAAATTTCGCTTGTTGTCGTTAGGATAAATACTTATATTCTTCAAAGTAATAAATGCTTTTTGAAATATTAGATAAATACAGTGGAACTTCTCTAACTCGAATCACCATAATCCACAAAAAAAACTTCGAGTTAGAGAGACTTCGAGTTATAGAATTTTCATTAAAACTTACAATTTTTCAAAAAGTGTTCAAATATAGATTTATTAGATTTAGACAGTTTTATTTATGTACTTCGCATAAAGTTTTGTGTATATAACCTTAAAACATAAATTCTGTAATTTTGATTATTGCAGTTTACTTTTGTTTGGCTCTTGACATCTGTATCCCACGCCTTTGTTATATGATTTATGCAATCCATAATTGTAATATCATATTTTTTGTTCGCCTCCTTACGATATAGATAAACTCTTTAAAATTCTACGTTGATGGAAAAATTTTAAATTTTGTATTATGCCCTGGTCGAAAAGTTCGATTTATAGAAGGAAATTTGTATGAAATTTGACTTCCATTGCCCATTCAAAAGTTCGAGTTCTTCGAGTTAAGGAAGTTTGAGTTATGGAAGGAAATTTGTATGAAATTTGATTTCTAAACGCTATTGCCAATTCAAATGTTCGAGTTATGGAGATCTTCGATTTATAGAAGTTCGAGCTATGGAAGTTCCACTGTATAATAATAATATAATTAATATAAAATAAAATACAAATAAATAAATAAATAATAGTACTATTTCCTTAGTTCTTTCTGAAATCTTTTGTCAGGAAATCCAAAAGAGGTCAGGCGAATTATAGTCGATAGCGGCGACATTAATAATTACATACCATAAGTACCATAAAATTACCTACCAATTACAGTTGTACATAATAAATTACAAATACCGGTAGTCATCAGCGGTTTTACATAATTTCAAATACCCAAACAATTACGTTGACATTCACACATACATACATGCACACATATTTATATAAAACAAGTAAGGAAGGGCTAAGTTCGGGTGTAACCGAACATTTTATACTCTCGCAATTTATTTATTTAACTTTATTTATATTATATAGTACGCAATTTGACCCACATATTCGTCATATATATCGTATAAAGTCCATTGAAAGTTGGAAACCATAATATTAGGTTAGAAACACCGAAGTCCTCGTGTTCGATATATGGGGCCTTAAAAACCTATGGTCCGATTTCGGCGATTTTTAGAATGGGGCTGCCAGACTATAAACATAGTATTTGTGCAAAGTTCTGCACCGATATCTTCACTAGTGCTTACTTTATATATTGTAAAGTACACGATTCAGATCGACTTCAGAGTTCTGGTATATGGGAAGTAGGCGTGGTTGTGATCCGATTTGGACTATTTTCACAACATATCATTGGGATGTAAGGAAACTATTACAAACCAAGTTTCATTGAAATCGGTCGAGTAGTTCCTGAGATATGGTTTTTGACCCATAAGTGGGCGACGCCACGCCCATTTTCCATTTTGTAAAAAAATCTGAGTGCAGCTTCCATCTGCCATTTCTTATGTGAAATTAAGTGTTTCTGACGTTGTTTGTTAGTGAGTTAACCCACTTTTAGTAATTTTCAACCTAACTTTTGTATGGGAGGTGGTTTTCCGATTTCTTTCATTTTTGGACTGTAAGGAAGTGGCCAAAAAAAACGACTGCAGAAAGTTTGGTTTATATATCTCTGTTGGTTTGCGAGATATGTATAAAAAAATTAGTAGGGGGCGGGGCCACGCCCACTTCCCCAAAAAAATTACATCCAAATATGCCCCTTCATAGTACGATCCTTCATACCAAATTTTATTTCCATAGCTTTATTTATGGCTTAGTTATGGCACTTTATGTGTTTTCGGTTTTCACCATTTTGTGGGCGTGGCAGTGGTCCGATTTTGCTCATTTTCGAAAGCAACCTTCCTATGGTGCCAAGAAATAAGTGTGTTTCATCAAGATATCTTAATTTTTACTCAAGTTACAGCTTGCACAGACGGACGGACGGACGGACGGACGGACGGACAGACAGACATTCGGATTTGAACTTTACTCGTCACCCTGATCACTTTGGTATATATAACCCTATATCTAACTCGTTTAGTTTTGGGTGTTACAAACAACCGTTATGTGAACAAAACTATAATACTCTCTTTAGCAACATTTGTTGCGAGAGTATAAAAATAGACAAAAGCACAATGGTGTCAATATTCCCACTTCAAAAATATTCCCAACGCAGAAAAAAAGTCATTGATGACGCTACACATCCGCTTAGCATTCCCTTGACAAGCGTTTATTAATCAGCGGCATAACACTTCACTATTGTTACATTTGCATATGTATATAGTATATACTATATACACATAAATAAATATATTTCGTGGCATTTAGTTGGAATTTGTTGATTTTAACACTTAAGTGGAAATCAAACATACTTATTTGCACACTCATTTGTGGCGATATGCTATATCTACCACATAATTATTCGATGAGTCCACAAATGTACATATATTTACATATTCATACATACCTATGTGCCCCAATTATGACGCAGTCAATTTATAGAAAAAATATTTAATGTTCTGCCAAACAAAACAGAAGCAAAAAAAATCGGAAATAATATAATGTAATTGATTGCTAATGAAGAGCTAATTGGGTATGTATGAAAAAATTCCACAATTTCCAAATATTACTTAGTGGATAAATAACATTAATAAAGAGTTAATAAATAATAAATATATACATATATACATATTCGTAGTCAGAGAAGTGATTCATCGATATTACTCACAGAATTATCGATAATTAGATAAATAAATAAAATTTTCAAATTACTCAAATACTAATCACAAAACAATACCACTACTTATTATAAAAGCTAAAACCGATGACTAGTTGTATTAATTCCAACCGAAAGTTTCAATTACAAACCCAGTAACAACTGGTTTTTTAGTTTGGAAGATAATGTGACGCTATTAACAAATAATAACCAATACCTTAGTCTAAAAAGCATTACTATTTGAATCAATAAAGACTCTTTCATTCAATCATTATAAACCCGTCATTCCTGAATTAAAATGTCATATTCGATGCGTTCATTAAAATACTCTTCAATTTGCATGGCAAAATAACCTGCTTACACAATTTTGTCGAATAATATCAAGAGCTATACGAAAATAACGAAGATGTTTCTTCTTCTTGACTGGCGTAGACACCGCTTACGCGGTTATAGCCGAGTCCAAAACAGCGCGCCACGCATCCCTCCTTCTGGCAGTTTGGCGCCAATTGGTTATTCCAAGCGAAGCCAGGTCCCTCTCCACCTGGTCCTTCCATCGGAGTGGAGGTCTCCCTCTTCCTCGGCTTCCACCAGCGGGTACTGCATCGAATACTTTCAGAGCTGGAGCACTTTCATCCATTCGGACAACATGACCTAGCCAGCGTAGCCGCTGTTTTTTTATTCGCTGGACTATGTCTATGTCGTCGAATAACACATACAGCTCATCGTTCCATCGTCTGCGGTATTCGCCGTTGCCAATGTTTAAGGGACCATAAATCTTCCGCAAAACCTTTCTCTCGAAAACTCCTAGTGCCATCTCATCGGATGTTGACATCGTCCACGCTTCTGCACCGTAAAGTAGGACGGGAATGATGAGAGACTTGTAGAGTTTGGTTTTTGTTCGTCGAGAGAGGACTTTACTTTTCAATTGCCTACTTAGTCCATAGTAGCGCCTGTTGGCAAGAGTGATTCTGCGTTGGATTTCCAGGCTGACATTGTTATTGGTGTTAATGCTGGTTCCCAGGTAGACGAAATTATCTACAACTTCAAAGTTATGAATGTCAACAGTGACGTGGAAGCCAAGACGCGAATGCGCTGACTGTTTGTTTGACGACAGGAGATATTTCGTCTTGTCCTCCTTCACCACCAGACCCATACGCTTCGCTTCCTTATCCAGTCTGGAGAAAGCAGAACTAACGGCGCGGATGTTGTTTCCGATGATATCGATATCATCGGCGTACGCCAGTAGCTGTACACTCTTATAGAAGATTGTACCTTCTCGATTTAGCTCTGCAGCTCGTATTATTTTCTCCAGCATCAGGTTAAAGAAATCACACGAGAGTGAGTCACCTTGTCTGAAACCTCGTCTGGTATCGAACGGCTCGGAGAGGTCTTTCCCGATCCTGACGGAGCTTTTGGTGTTGCTCAACGTCAGCTTACACAGCCGTATTAGTTTTGCGGGGATACCAAATTCAGACATCGCGGCATAAAGGCAGCTCCTTTTCGTGCTGTCGAAAGCTGCTTTAAAATCGACAAAAAGGTGGTGTGTGTCGATCCTCTTTTCACGGGTCTTCTCCAAGATTTGGCGCATGGTGAATATCTGGTCAGTTGTTGATTTTCCAGGTCTAAAGCCACACTGATAAGGTCCAATCAGTTTGTTGACGGTGGGCTTTAGTCTTTCACACAATACGCTCGACAGAACCTTATACGCGATGTTGAGGAGGCTTATCCCACGGTAATTGGCGCAAATTGTGGGGTCTCCCTTTTTGTGTATTGGGGAGAGTACACTGAGATTCCAATCGTCAGGCATGCTTTCTTCCTACCATAATCTGCAAAGAAGCTGATGCAAGCACCTTATCAAGTGAGGAAAGTTTCTGATTGTCATTCACTTGGGAGTGGCCAGGAACGATTCTTTTACATGTGGCTCAAGCAGCTCATGACTTCCGGTCTTAGACCAAGTATCCTCTGGGTAGCCAACAGACATCCGTTTGGAGACGAGCTAAAGTGAGAAGACGAAACCCGCCTATGCGGTTGTGCGTAGGGTTTGGGACCCACCACATAAAAACACCCCCCAATGAAAAAAAGAACGAAGATGTTTAGAAACAGATAATATTCGATAAATAGATATCGAATCACATAAACCTAAAAAATGTTTGAGAAGTGACGAAATATGTTTGCCCTGAGGAGTATTTGGTATAGAGGTTAGATTAGATATAAATAATTAAGTCTAATCCCTCTATACATACGTATATGGGAACTATGAACTATGAGTAAATATTGAGATATCTTGACGAAACTTGGCACACATGCTCCTTGGGACCGTGAGAAGGTTGCTTTCGAAAATGGGCAAAATCGGACCACTGCCACACCCACAAAATGGCGAAAACCGAAACACATAAAGTGTCATAACTAAGCCATAAATAAAGTTATACAAGTTAGTATAAAATTTGGAATAGAGGATCGTACTAGTAAGGGACATATTTGGATGTAATATTTTTGGCCAGGCCCCCAAATCGGCTATATAAACCAAACTTTCTGCAGTCGTTTCTTTTAGCCACTTCTTAATACAGTCCAAAAATGAAAGAAATCGGATAATAACCACGCCCACCTCCCATACAAAGGTTAGGTTAACTCACTAACGAATAATGGCAGAAACACTAAACCCTTTTACAGAAGAAATAGCAGAACGAAGCTGTACTCAGATTTTTTTTACAAAATGGAAAATGGGCGTGGCGTCCTAGCTCTCATATAGCTCATAAATTAAGTGAGCATATACTCTCAGATATAATGTATGTTGGTGACGAAAATGAGTGAAATCGGTTCAGGAATTACCTCAGCCTATATACTACATATGATGATTTTCGTTTTTCTATTGGACTTTATACCGAATATATGGGTAAAATTGTGTGTGATCTTAATAAAAATATAGCAATAAATTGCGAGAGCATAAAATGTTCGGTTGCACCCGAACTTAGTCTTTCCTTACTTGTTATTCATCAAATTCACTTTTTTCCTCACTGGTAATTTATTAATTAAAAGAAAACTAACCAAATTTATTGATTAACTAAATTCATTAATGAAATTATACGTGATTATATGTAATTAATAAATTACGAAGTTTAGCAAACGGAAAATTGGAATATTTTTTTGCTTATTAGTAATGTACAAATATGTAATTATTAAATTACTGATCACTGACCATACACATTGGCACCGATAACAATTTTGAGCTAACGATACGTCATAAAAAAGAATTAAATTACGGGTAACGAGTCAGATAACCCCTCGTACTTAAGTTTTATCATATATGTACATATGTATATAGGTTTAACCTTCGGCAACTTCAAGAAGAATACGAATCGGCGATGAATGAGCTGACATAGATAGTACATATGATGGCGCTAAATATCTGACTGTGGAACCATACGTTCGATATATGTACATACATATATATAATAAAGTCCGTGCATAAATTGTGATATCTTCAAGTAAATATTAAATTTTACACTTTCCCAATCCAGACAATTTCGCGCATTCACACCCCTGTTTTTGTTCACAAGTAAGTACGACTTTGGGTAAATACTTTCACGAGTCAAAATCTGTTTACCTGAAAGCAACAATATTGCGCACGAGACATGTCTGTGGAATTATTTAAATATTTGAATTTATGTTTTAGGCACGCTATCTTGGAATGAATTATAAATAATATATAGAGTATATGTGATCAAAAAATTTTATTTGGTCAAGGAAAGTTATTGAGATGAAAAAACATTCTCTTGTAGCGTTCAGAACCCGTGTTTTTTTGTAACCGATGATCTTACTACTATTCAAATATCCCAAATAACCAAAGTTGCCAAGACTACTGTAAAACGTTAGGTTGTAAGACTACTCTAGAACTAATGAGTATTTAATAGAAATCTCTATAGAAAAAACTTTGGACGGCCGACATCATCCATTGCGTTGGAAACCCACCCTTTTCAACTGACATTTGACTCTACATTTTCTAAGAATATAAATTTCTCAATTATTTTCTCAAATACTTTAATAGTGAGAAATTCACTTCAATTTGTGTATCTTAGCTATGAAATTATGTATTTATATGCAATTATTCATGGCAATTCGTCGAATAATATTAAAAAATCTGAATCTACATACATACAAATTTGTGGAATGTATAATATAACTAAATGCATATTTTCCCAATCGATTATATTTTCTGTTTAAAATAAATCGTTGTAAGTTTATGTTGTTATTTCTATTGTAGACAGATTTTTATATTACGAAACCACCGGTTAATTTCCATACCAGTTATTATTTACATGGGTGTGTTATAATTAAGATAATCATTAAAAGAGGATCAATTACTATTTTAATTGATATTCCGTTGGATTTAAATCGAGCTAGGTAAATGAATATTTAAGATATTGATCTTGAACTATGTGTTATAACTGAAGTATAACCTCTTTTGGCACATGGAAGTGAAAATCAGGGCATTAAGAGTAACCGCATATTTCATTGTTTCTCATTTAACTCAACCTGACTCTCTTTCTGGGAAGCATTACGTGACCACATAAGCACCGATATCTATAAGACATATTAGTATGTTTATCCCTGGTATTCCTGGTATTTTAAATAAATGGATATCACAAAGGATATCCAGTATACGTATGTATATCTTGTTATATATAGGATCTGCTAAATTATCTGATATCTATCCATATATGAAAGTGCCTTAACCGAAAAACTATATAAGTTCATGACGCCGAGAATGAAAGGAACATAGGAGTTTATTTCCAATGTTTTCAAAATGATGCCAAACGTTTTTATACTCTCGCAGCAAAAGTTTCTAAGAGAGTATTACAGTTTTGTTCACACAACGGTTATTTGTAAGTCATAAAACTAAATGATCAAGGTGATGAGACGAGTCAAAATCCGAATGTCTGTCTGTCCGTCCGTCCGTCCGTGCAATGCATAACTTGAGTAAAAATTGAGATATCTTAAATAAAATTTGGAACACATGTTCCTTGGGACCGTGAGAGGGTTGCTTTGTTGGGCAAAATCGGACCATTGCCACACCCACAAAATGGCAAAAACCGAAAACACATAAAGTGTCATAACTAAGCCATAATTAGAGTTCTAAAAGTAAAATTTGGTACAAAGGATCGCACTAGGGGTATATTTGGATGTCATTTTTTTGGGGAAGTGGCCGTGGCCCCGCCACCAAAACGGTTATTTGTATATATCTCGTAAACCAATAAAGCCCAGGCCAGTACCCCACCACACACCATGGAAATAGTTGAAATCGGAAAATAACCACGCCCACTTCCCATACAAAGGTTAGGTTGAAAATTACTAAAAGTGAGTTAACTCACTAACGAAAAACGTCAGAAACACTAAATTTCACATAAGAAATGGCAGATGGAAGCTGCACTCTGATTTTTTTACAAAATGGAAAATGGGCGTGGCATCGCCCACTAATGGGTCAAAACCATATCTCAGGAGCTACTCGATAGATTTCAATGAAATTCGGTATATAATATTTTCTTAACACCCTGATAACATGGATAAAAAATGGGCAAAATCGGTTTACAACCACGACTACTTTCCTTATAACTCAATTTTGAATTCCTTCTGATTCCTTCACTTTATAATGTATACATAAGGAACCAATGAAGGTAGCGGAATAAAACTTTACACAAATAGTGCATGTCATCTCTGGCTTCACTTGTGAAAAATTGTCGAAAACGGACTATAACTTTTCAAGGCCCCACATATCGAACATGTTGAACTCAGCGCTTATGGATAAATTTTAAATCTCTCAGATAATTTAATGTAATTCAGAAAAAATTGTTTTCTTCTCAGTTCCAAAAATTATTAAAATCGGGTCATAACATCTCCTAGCTCCCATATATCTAATTATAGGTTTTTCAAAAATACGGTAGACTTTATTCCGCATATAAGTATTGGTTAATATGTGAGATATCTTAGCAAAATTAAGTGAGCGTATAGTTTGGGGTATAGTGCACCTTGCTGGTGAAAATGAGTGATATCGGTTCAGGAATTACCTCAGCCCTCATATCTATATATGGCGATTTTCGTTATTCTATTAAACTTTATGCCGAATATGTGGGTAAATTTGTGTGTTATCCTAATAAAATTTCTTCAATAAATTTCGAGAGTATAAAATGTTCGGTTGCACCCGAACTTAGCCTTTCCTTTCTTGTTAGGATTTATTTTTTTATTATTCGTTCTAAATAAGGCAATTCCAAGTTCTTAAACTTTTTAAACCCTTCGTTTGACAATCAAGTATCCAGCTCGACAAATCTAGTATCAGAATGTAAGCGTCATTGCTATTATTGCGCATATTGCCTACTTTTTTCACACACTGTATGTGTGTTTTAAGTTAATAGATCATACGTGCTATTAATAATACTGTTTACATAAAACGTTCAATTTCGATTTCAATCGTTTCCGCCTGCCGTTGACAGCTCGGAGTTACATAATACACACAAGTAATTGTAAATAAATATGTTTGTGAGTATGGTTATTTGAATTTCGCTAAAAATGTAATGCCGACGATTAAATTTTTGCAAAATCATTACCGCCAGGCAATGGCATGAGCGTAGAAACTGTCGCATGTCTGTTGGAAATTTGTTGATTATATTTAACTTTCGTTTGAGTTGAAGCGCGCGTACAGCTAATGTAATTAGAATAATTATTTTCACAGCGACACGCAGATCGGTTAGCTATGTAGACCCATTTGATAAGATGAGTTGATTTTTCATTGTGTGCACATTGAGCGACTACTTAGTTTCTAGATTTGTTTCGAAGTATGCTACTAAAGTATAATTCCTCTGCCAGAATATTCCACCAGACCTAAAAATTCGTTTACCTAACATAAACGCTACTGTGTTGGAACTATTTTGATCCATTGGATCAAGAATCGTTAACAGCGCAGTACGAAATCGGGAATAAAGTTTGTAACCTTTTTAAAAAACCCCTCACTCCGGCTTTGACAAACTTGAAAGATTCTACAGAAGATTCTAAATACCTAAATCTTCTTCTTCTTGACTGGCGTAGACACCGCTTACTCGGTTATAGCCGAGTCCAAAACAGCGCGCCATCCCTCCTTCTGGCATTTTGGTGCCAATTGGTTATACCAAGTGAAGCCAGGTCCCTCTCCACCTGGTCCTTCCATCAGAGTGGAGGTCTCCCTCTTCCTCGGCTTCCACCAGCGGGTACTGCATCAAATACTTTCAGAGCTGGAGCACTTTCATCCATTCGAACAACATGACCTAGCCAGAGTAGCCGCTGTCTTTTTATTCGCTGGACTATGTCTATGTCGTCGAATAACACATACAGCTCATCGTTCCATCGTCTGCGGTATTCGCCGTTGCCAATTCTTAAGGGACCATAAATCTTCCGCAAAACCTTTCTCTCGAAAACTCCTAGTGCCGTCTCATCTGATGTTGACATCGTCCACGCTTCTGCACCGTAAAGTAGGACGGGAATGATGAGAGACTTGTAGAGTTTGGTTTTTGTTCGTCGAGAGAGGACTTTACTTTTCAATTGCCTACTTAGTCCATAGTAGCACCTGTTGGCAAGAATGATTCTGCGTTGGATTTCCAGGCTGACATTGTTATTGCTGTTAATGCTGGTTCCCAGGTAGATGAAATTATCTACAACTTCAAAGTTACGACTGTCAACAGTGACGTGGGAACCAAGATGCGAATGCGCTGACTGTTTGTTTGACGACAGGAGATATTTCGTCTTGTCCTCGTTCACCACCAGACCCATACGCTTCGCTTCCTTATCCAGTCTGGAAAAAGCAGAACTAACGGCGCGGGTGTTGTTTCCAATGAAATCGATATCATCGGCGTACGCCAGTAGCTGTACACTCTTGTAGAAGATTGTACCTTCTCTATTTATCTCTGCAGCTCGTATTATTTTTTCCAACATCAAGTTAAAGAAGTCGCACGATAGTGAGTCACCTTGTCTGAAACCTTGTTTGGTATCGAACGGCTCGGAGAGGTCCTTCCCAATCATGACGGAGCTTTTGGTGTTGCTCAACGTCAGTTTACATAGCCGTATTAGTTTTGCGGGGATACCAAATTCAGACATCGCGGCATAAAGGCAGCTCCTTTTCGTGCTGTCAAAAGCAGCTTTAAAGTCGACAAAGAGTTGGTGTGTGTCGATACTATTTCCACGGGTCTTCTCCAAAATTTGGCAAATGGTGAATATCTGGTCTGTTGTTGATTTTCCATGTCTAAAGCCACACTGATAAGGTCCAATCAGTTTGTTGACGGTGGGCTTTAGTCTTTCACATAATACGCTCGACAGAACCTTATACGCGATGTTGAGGAGGCTTATCCCACGGTAATTGGCGCAAATTGTGGGGTCTCCCTTTTTGTGTATTAGGCAGAGTACACTGAGATTCCAATCGTCAGGCATGCTTTCTTCCGACCATATTCTGCAAAGAAGCTGATGCAAGCACCTCATCAGCTCTTCGCCGCCGTATTTGAATAGCTCGGCCGGTAATCCATCGGCCCCCGCCGCCTTATTGTTCTTCAAGCGGGTAATTGCTATTCGAATTTCTTCACGGTCGGGCAATGGAACATCTGCTCCATCGTCGTCGATTGGGGAATTGGGTTCGCCATCTCCTGTTGTTGTACTTTCACTGCCATTCAGCAAGCTGGAGAAGTGTTCCCTCCACAAACTCAGTATAATCTGGTCATCAATAACTAGATCACCTCTGGGGGTCCTACAGGTCCTAAATACTCAAATTTAATACCCAACCTCGAACTATATTCAAATATAGAAACTTAATAATTCCTCTGTAGAAAGCACTGTAAGAAATCAAGCCTGTTTCTGAAAGGAGAAAGTCTCCTCAACAAAAGTTGCAAAAGTTGAAAAAGAAGTATACCAAAACGTCTTCAAATCAATATTGTTCCAGATCGTATTTATCCATAGTAGATAATTTTCTATAATACCTTGTATTAATATGACTTTCGAACCTATACTCGTACTAAGAAATCTAATTTTAGAGATGGCATGTAAATAATCTATCAATCACAATGAAATTTTTGGGATATTTTTGGAAATGAATCTTGCAAATTTAATTCAGTTCTCATAATAAACAAATTAAATGAATGCCGAGACGGACATGTACCCTAAAAATAGAAGACACTGCAAACAATTCGATTTAACATTGAACAGCAATTTTAGCACTTTGATGGCGCATGCTACTTGCAACCGCCACAACGTATAGTTAATTGAGCTTTCAATTTGCGAACAACTTCATCAAGCCGTCGTCGGACGTCTGCAAGCGTAATAAATTATCACTCTCTCAATAATAACGGCAAATAAAATTTCAAATTAAATGCGCACACTTTACTATTTAACTAAAAAATACTCACATGCTCGTGCTTTTTATGCTTCTTTTTACAGTTTTTGGTGTGACGTTGGCAAATGAGTTCGCCTACAATGGTGCTATGGGTGAGTAAATACGCAAATGAACTAAATTTAACTGTGCCCAGAAAGTGGGTACAGATTTTTTCAAATTATATATGCAAGAAAAGCTGTCTGGCTGATTGATAAGGAAACAGAAAGCTTCAGATTATATGCTTCGACGCTTGTATCACAGCTGCTGCTCTTAATCAATAATAGCAAACTGTCAAAACTTCAACTCCCTAGCATCAAACCTGTACATTTTAGAGATACTTGCTTCTTTGAAAATTTTTGATATTATAATTTGGGCGAAAATAAAAACAGAACTCGAACAAAAGTAGAGATGAAATTATATTTTTAATTAATCAAACGGAAAATACAAATTTTCATCGAAAATGAATGAATGAACTTTAATTTTTTTTCCTAGGGCCTGAACATTGGAGTGAACAGTATAGCACGTGCAGTGGCAAGCATCAAAGTCCCATAAACATTGACTCGGTCAATGTGATAAGACGAACTTATCCGTCACTAATTGCTGACAATTTTGGTACACAGCCACTTAGCGCTGAAATAGTAAATAACGGTCACACAGTGGTTGTACGCCTTGAGTATAAAAACCGACCAACCGTAACCGGTGGTCCACTAGCTGGTGAATTTGTTTTCGAACAATTACATTTTCACTGGGGCGATAATGACACATTCGGCAGTGAGGATCGCATCAACAATGTCTCTTTTCCAGCTGAGCTACATATGGTTTTCAGGAATACCAAGTATCCCACCTTCGATGATGCGGCAAAGGAGAGTAATGGTGTAGCGGTTTTGGCGTATTTCTACAAGGTTCATCATACATTTATTCACCAATTTTCAGTTTCATTTTAATGTTTTATTTTCAATTTTGTTTTACTTTTTAGATAACAAGAAAAGATAACCCTGAATATGATGAGTTCACGGAACTGTTAGAGCACGTAGTCAAACCAGACACAGTGGCCAAGTTCCGTTATCCACCGAACCTTTGGGATTTCGTTAACACTGAAATCGACGATTATTATACTTATATAGGATCGCTGACCACGCCACCATGTAGTGAAGATGTGACTTGGATTGATTTCAAAGAGCCAGTATATATCTCTGCTAATCAGGTTAGAATCACATGACAACCTCATTTGTAGTTTTAAATAGAAC
The DNA here is from genome assembly GCA_031772095.1 of Zeugodacus tau. Lineage (NCBI taxonomy): Eukaryota > Metazoa > Arthropoda > Insecta > Diptera > Tephritidae > Zeugodacus > Zeugodacus tau. Next base: position 43,286,213 of record CM062653.1, read on the forward strand.
TTAACAAATGCGAGTTCAAATTATGGTATTATTGTCGGTCCCTTCTTTACATGTTAATGAACTCTAGGTCCATATATAGGACAAGCAAGGCGAGTTAGGTTGCCCACTATAACTGCCCGTCAAAAATATAGACTGTTTATCTTATGTCCGACGATCGTTCTTGAATCAAACACTATAATCGTAATAATCACTACTCTTGTAAATCTAATTTCTCTTACCTGATCAGAACAATTCTCGTCGGATAATCTCAAGAGCCTGAACGCCCTTTAAAACCATGAATTCATAACTCAATAAGAAAGTGCATTCCCTCTACTCCTTCATTGAACCAAATATGCGATTATGAACCAGTTTCTGAGAGTAAATTGTTTAAAGGATGCTCCCGTTAAGAACTCTACCTTAGATACTTATACATATATAATCTTCATAAAGATATTCTTAAAAGGCAGTACCTATACCAAAAAAGGGATAAGATACAACTTCAAATAGTTGTCTGTTTCCCAAAGCGAATAGTCTGAGAATAATCGATAAATAAAATCGACGATATTTATTACTTCTAATGAGACTGTATACATTCATACATTCTGTCAAATAAGTACCCGGATCATTTTAAATGCATAAAAATATTGAACAAAGTGTTTGTGTGAAATGTTGTGTTTCAAACGAAATTTCTTGTGTCAAAACGTTTGAATTGAAAAAAAAAAACAAATTTAGTGATTCAACCATGTCGAAAACTCAAGTTTGCGATTGGTATAAATCGTTCAAAGAGGGGCATATAAAAATCGCAACGCACACAAAAGGTTGACTTGTTCCTAATGACGCCGTAAACAAACTAAATGACACATTGATAGAATAGTGGTTGACAGTAATGCCAACCTGGAAAAAAAAATTTGAAATATTCTCAGCGGGAAAAATAACTAATTTACGGCTACTTATTTGACAGAATATACATATATTCTCTCATCACGAATGTTCAAAATGAGGGAGAGTACCCCTGACTGAGTGTCTGTAACATTAAATACTAATTATTTAGTAATGGCCCTATTACGTTTTACAACTCCACTGATCTCCTTAGTGAAATTTTACAAATACCATTTAACCTTGGTTTGTAATTATCTAACAATTTTTTTATTGCTTATAATCAATCCCAATTTTCAAAGAGAGCTTATAATGGAGTTGTTTAAAGTTTTCCTAACAAAATCATGATTTGTTAAATTTTCTTTTTATCGAGTTAACGAATCACATCCTTAATAAAACTCCTCGCTGACCTCAAGTTATTATTTTTCATAATTTATTATATTTATTTTCTCATTCATCTATATTTTTTTATTCAGATCGAACGTTTCCGTCATCTCTACACACACGACAATTCGCCAATGACCCACAATTACCGTCCACTACAGCCGCTTAATGATCGTACCGTTTATTCTTCGCTTCCTTTGAGAGAACCCAGTAATCGCACCAAGACGCCAGCAACCGATAATTTAACTGGTGGGGCAGCACTGCAGAAGCCAGTTGGACTCGGTGTCATAGCCGTGATGCTTTTGTTGAGCTTGTTTACCGCTGTGTGAATGACAATCACTAACTTTTCTTAAGCGTAGTGAAATAACAGTATATAAGTCTTATTGCCAATCACATTTGTATGGCCAATATGTATTAACAGTTATTATTTGCCTAATTCGACGCTTACCAAAGTATAAGTATTACATGTGGACAAATTTGTTGGGGTGCTTTTGTATATATGAACATTATGGTGGTCCTAAAATGGTTTTCGAATTCTCAATTTTTACTTTGATAATATTTATTTATAAGTCAATTTAATGCACTGAAATGAATTGAAATTAATCTTATGTAATATCGATTTTTTTTGTGGTGACACTCAAGACATTTAAATAGAAATCAATGTGACCCAAGTGCTATGAACCTTAATCGTCTCCTAATGGAAGCAAAATGTGAATGCGAATGTCTTTGACCGTGGTGTTGTCGATTGAGGGAATTGAAATTAACAAAATATCACCCGTATTTAGGACCCACCCTAATAAGCCCTAAATTGTATACTACAAATAACATACATATGAACATGCACATAATCATGAAATTGTTAATTAAGTTCTCGCGTACATAAGTACAGGCATATACATAAACTCGTGTTATTTTAGTTATAATTAATTGAAAACAGTATTCTCACTACTCACATACCATATGATGACTAAGTTAAATTCAAATATATACACATAAGTATCTGTATTTTAATTTCGTAATTTACAAAAGAAATTGTTAAAATAAAACCAAAAGTATGTAAAAATTTCGTAATATCAAAATTTGCTTTGTGTTGAGGTAGTCCGGTTAATAATGCCTTAGCAAAAGGTTTGGGTCATTTATATACAAACCAACATGTGACATCTTGTGGTCGGAAGCTTCTTCGTCCTCTTTTCGGCACTTTGGCACCAATTGGAAATCCTAAGCGGGTACTGCATCGAACACTTTCAAAGCTGGAGCGTTTTCGTCCATTCAAACAACATGCCCTAGCCAGCATACCACCAAAAAATGTAGGATCGGGAAGAGTTTTCCCAACCGCGGCAAATCAACGAAACAACAATAATATAAATGAGAAATTGGGCTGCGCAATTAAATTGACGGAACAAATTAAGACCCGCAATAGGGAGGATGGGGTCATGTGTAGAAGTTCACGTAATTGAGGAAAGCTCATGACAGCCATTCGCTAGGAACAATTCTTTTGCATGTTTGAGCCACACGACTTCCGATCTTAGACTAATTATCCTCTGGGTAGCCAACATACCTCTGTTTGGAGGCGAGCTAAAGTGAGAAGGCGGTTGTACGTTGGGTTTGGGACCCACCAACCTAAAAAAAACTCCCCCAATGAAAAGAAAACAACAGCCTCGGATGAGTGGTCGGAAACACCGCTTGTAATAATCGAGAGTGTAATGAATTCTCAGAGAGTAACAGTTCGGTTCAGAGTCTTTAGAGCGAAGATTTTAATTATTTAATGACCCACTGACCAAAAAAGTCACCTCAACAGTATTCCCCCAAACTGCTGGAGGATTTTTTATACCGCACCGACTAGAACTAAAACTTTCTACTTTGCTGGAGATAAATCTGGAGCATATTCGAAGAATGCTCTCGATCAAATACTAAGAGTTGTTAAATGTTGTTTCAATTGGATCACTCGAAAAAATCTGTTTTAGTTAGGGTCACGCATTTTGGCATCGTAACTAATTTTTGATTTTTTATAGGACCCGATTATTTGGCTGAACAATTTAGCACGTGTAGTGGCAAGCACCGAAATCCTCTCAACATTGACACTGTCAATGTCATCACACGAACTTATACGCCATTGATTACTGACAATTTCGGTTCGCAGCCAATTAGCGCTGTACTAATAAATAACGGTCATACAGTAGTCGTACGTCTTGAGTACGCCGAGGAACGTCCAACTCTATCGGGTGGTCCACTATTTGGAGAATATGAGTTTGAACAGTTACATTTTCACTGGGGCGATAATGACACATTCGGCAGTGAGGATCGTATCAACAATGTTTCTTTTCCAGCAGAATTGCATATGGTTTTCAGGAATACCATGTATCCCACCTTCGACGAAGCGGCAAACGAGAGTAATGGTGTAGTGGTTTCGGCGTATTCCTACAAGGTTCATACATTTATTCACCAATTTTCAGTTTCATTTTAATGTTTTATTTTAATTTTTATTTTACTTTTTAGATAACAAGAAAAGATAATTCCGAATATAAGGAGTTCACGGAACTGTTAGAGCATGTTGTCATACCAGACACAGCGACCATGTTCCGTGATCCGCCACTTCTTTGGGATTTCGTTAACATTGGAATTGACGATTATTATACTTATATAGGATCGTTGGCCGCACCACCTTGTAGTGAGAATGTGACCTGGATTGATTTTATAGAGCCAGTACATATCTCTGCTAATCAGGTTAGTTAACTAATTTGTCTATAAACTGTATGTTAATACAAACATTATTTAGGACAATTTAGGGGCCGATATGTAGAAGTATATTAACTGATTGCAAACTCTCACGTTCAAATAATTTTTATCACCTACAATTACATTCTATTGATTCCAGTAAAAAATACCGATATCTTACCCACTCTAAGCAGAACATAAGTTAATTTAACCAAATTTATGCAGTAAAATACAAAACTTGAGAGCCTTACTTAAAATTATAAAATCACTGTATTTGAATAAAAATTGATATATCAGTGATAAAAGTTACCTCTAAGATACTTTCATATTCTGAGTTATCGTCATATGAAACGAGAAGGAAGTGGTCCCTAACTGTTGAACCATTTTACTACTTCAAGGTTTAGTAAAGTCTTGGTTGACATGTTTCAATTCAAATTCCAATTAAGTATTTTTGTCGTTTCTACATATGTACATATCACATCCTTAATGAACCCATTCGTAGACCTCAGTTTATTGTTTTCCCCTAAACTTTTTTCAATTCATCTTATTTCATCACTCTTCTTTATTTTTCATTCAGATCGAACGTTTCCGTCATCTCTACACCTACGACAATTCGTCAATGACCCACAATTACCGACCACTACAGCCGCTTAATGATCGCACCGTCTATTCTTCGCTTACTTTGAGAAAATCAAGTACTCGCACCAAACAGCCGGCAAGTGCTGTACCTTTTGTAGATAATTTGGTTGGCGGGGCAACTTTGGAGAAGCCTGTTGAAGGCGGTATCATAGTCATAATGATTTTTTTAAGTTTGTTTACCACTGTCTGAATGACAATAACTCGTCTTAAGCGGAATGAAATAACAGTATATAAGTTTTATTATCAATTACATTTGTATGGCCAGTGTTTACCAACCGTTATTATTTGCTTAAAATAATAAATAAAATAAAAATTTATTTTAAAATAAAAATAATTTGAACCATTTTTGGTACATTTTTTTAAAACATCTGAGAGATCTACCGATATTTACGGGTTTTATTCAGCTTTCTTCATTGGTTCCTTATGTATATGTTATAAAATATAAAATAAAGGAATCAGATAGAATTCAAACTTGAATTATATGGGAAGTAGGCGTTGTTTTGAACCGATTTCGCCCATATCCATCCGTATCATCAGGGTGTCAAGAAAATATTATATACCGAATTTCACTGGAATCGGTCGAGTAGTTTCTAAGATATGGTTTTTGACCCATAAGTGGGCGACAGTTTGCGTCGGTTTTTGGTTTGCGAGATATATACAAAAAACCTATTTGTGGGCCACTTAAAAAATTACATATAATAAAGATATGCCACTCCGTGGCAGTGGAAGACTTGTACCAAGTCTTATCAAGATATCTTAATTTTTACTCAAGTTATCGCTTGCATGTGATTGGCATGACTTGCATGACTCATGCCTGTAGATTGAAGACTTGGGCTTCAATGATCTTTTATTATTGTAGTATGAAACGCCAGTGATATAACACCGTTAGTCTTTTTATTGGATAATGTGAAGGAGATAAACCGAAAACTTATCTTACAATACCTTAGAAAATTGGGTACACAGGTATTTATGACCATTCCTGGGATTATCCAAACTTTAATGAGATCTCCGGCATCTAATATTTTTGTTTGATGCATATTGATCAGACTACTTTAAGATGGAGAGAACTACAAGTTTGAAGAGCTTGTCTTACAACTTTTCAATACGTGTCAAATACTTTCGAGTACCCAATAGATATCAACGAATTATGTGCTTGGTTGCCGGATCTTTCTGATTCCGATAACTTTCAAAGTTTATGCTCTCGGCGATAACAGAAATAAATGTTAAATTTATTTCTATGCACACACAAATATGGAGGCGTTTGAAAATGAAATTTGCTTTCCAGGTAACGTATTTCTGAAATATTTAGATAAAATATACTTTAATGCATAAATTATATTTCCGCTCAAAGCATTTCTCAGTTTGTCAGAAATAAACCGTAAGCCATCATATACTCATATTCAGGATTTTTCTGGATAAAAGGTTTGCATACACCTGATATGTGATATGAGAAGTCGGTGTCGAAGTTTTTTTTAACCACCGTAAAAATCTTTCAGCATTTAAAAGTAGCAAACCTTGGTGAGATGTATATACATATGCATACATCAATATACAGAGGCAGTCAAAATTATTTACACATCGGACGTTTTTTTACATGTTTCACAGAAAAAGCTTTCGCTTGTTGTTGTTGTTGTCGCAGGGTAACAAAATGCTATGTTGTTGTAAACCTTGATCTATTCCCGAGCGAATGAAGTCAGTTTGGCTAGAATAGCTAGAAATAGAATAGCTAGAAATGAACTGAAGACTCGCAGTAGTCAAAAGTATTTACACACGGCGATTTAGCCTTTATCCGTGGATTTGGTTTGAGCAAAAGTAGTAATTTGATTCTATTGCATTCTTAACAACCTAACTCAGCCTTAAAATATAAAAATTGGTAAATAAAATATCGAAAACAAAGGAATTATCCATTATAACTAGATTGGAGACTGTTACTAAGTTTAAGACTCGGGTTTAGGCTTCGGAGTTAGTTCAAATTTATAGAATTTGATGGAATACTGTTTATAATGTTATTAAAAAGAAGGAAACGAAGTATTGCAAGGACAATTTAAAGATAATTGGGCGGAAACCTGTGATAACTCAAAGAGAATGCAGAAGATTAGAAAGAACTGTCATACAAAATCCCACAATTAGTCCTCTTAATATTGCAGCATCATCGAATCAGCATATTGCATGAACAGCCAATGATGCTACACTGCTAAGGACATTTAAAAATAGTAACATAAATACATACGTTGTGCATAAAGTTGACCACTTCCGAAAACAAAAAAGTTTTATTTGCGAAACCAAAAAAAGCGATATGCCTCTCATTTGCCTTAAAATGCATGCTAAAGCCTGTCGTGGACATATAAGGCTGAATTTTAGTTCCAGGGCTTCTTTAGTATACGCTTTATGCCTTTCCCACGTGAGAAGAGGAATAAGACGCTAGAAGAAGAGGTTTAGACGCTAAATAGAGTCGGCAGTGACTTTATGATTTTTTGGGGGAATTCTCTTTACTTCTGTTTTGGAGATTTGTTACTAATTTAGAGACCCTAAATCATCGGGATATGTTAGAATTCACATGACCATGCCATTATAGTGGTCTGTCGGCCTTTTCCAACTATTGACTACATTTTACAACAGGATAATGCTCCATTTCATAAAGGATCTTTACCTACAAAAGTGTTAAATGAAGCAAATCAATTTGACCTCCACACATCCCTGACCAAAACTTTAGTCAAAATGTTTGGTCTTTCGTTAAATATCAGAGGACAATTGATATAATAACCGAAAACGCCGAAATTACCGACATTTGGTCAAAATTAACTGTTAACTTAGCGCACAATTGGGTTGAATCAATTCGGGCCATAAAGCAGGCTGGTATTAATGCCAATGGTAATGAAACCAATTATGAATTTAGCGCTTTAGAATAGGAATTTATACTGAACATTAAAATTTTAAAGTTATCATTAAATAAGAACAGGATAATAGAGTTTATGTTGTGTGTAAATACTTTTGACTACTGCGAGTCTTCGGTTCATTTGCGTGTTTCTCCGCCATATTTCCAGCAATTCTAGCCAAACTGACTTCATTCGCTTAGCAATAGATCAAGGTTTACAACAACATAGCATTTTGTTACCCTGCGACAACAACAACAACAAGCGAAAGCTTTTTGTGTGAAACTTGTAAAAAAACGTCCGATGTGTAAATAATTTTGACTAACTTTGTATATATAATATACTATATATAGCGACTCGCCAAATTGTAAAACCTGTAAAAAAAAATTATGAAAAGCTATTCTAATATCTGACTATAAATTAGCTATTGGAAGTCAGTTTAAACTGCAGAACGCATAGATCAATAAATGAAACCGAAAAGTATATTAAATTTTTGCTGTTTTTCTTCACTTTCCAAAACTATTTTCTAATTCAGTATAAATTATTTTACAGAATCTGCCCAGTGTCCTGGCAAACATCCTACTCCATTAAATATCGACTCTGTGGACATAGTTAATCGAACTTATGGGCCATTTGCAATGGGGTCCTTTCATGATCAACCAAAAATTGCTGAACTTGTAAATAATGGAGACAGCATTTTTATAGAGCTCACATATGACGAGGGAGAACCGTATATATCCGGTGGACCGCTCGATGGGAAATTTCTTCTCGAACATATATACTTACACTGGCTGGGCAATGACACATTCGAAAGTGAGAATCACACCAATTCTGTCTTTTTTCCAGCTGAGTTGCATCTGGTTTTCAGAAATGACAAATATCCCACATACTTCGAAGCAGCGCGCGTAAATAACGGTATTGCAATCTTAGCCTATCACTATAAGGTACACCATTTACCGTTCAGTGGTTGGTTCATATTTGAAATTTGTGCTTTTTTCACTATTTTATTTTTAGGTGACGGAATTTGACAGATATATTTATGCTGAATTTATGAAGGTTTTAGAGGATGTTGTCAGACCAGGCGCTATGGCCAAATTTCGCGGTCCACTAAAGTTGTGGGACCTCATTTCGTATGATATTCATGACTATTACACCTATACGGGTACATTGACCACGATGCTATGCGGTGAGGATGTTACATGGATTGAATTTAATGATGCAATTGACATTTCCGAAAATCAGGTAGGGGTATAGAGTTTGCAAATTTTCCAAAAATTAGTAAGTTATGTCTGGAGTAAGTAGGCTAAACTAACGCTGCGCTCTGGACTTCACGTTGTCATTTAATTTTAATTATTTCTTCTGATCATTCGTCTATATTTTTCCCCTACAACTTTCCATCTAGGTGGATATTTTTCGAAAACTCAAAGCGTACGATATGTCACCAATGATCTATAGTCAGCATCCTATGTTGCCACTTAGTAATCGCACGGTGTTTAATGCGTTTATTTTGGAAGACCCAGACAGCGGAATCCCGGATTTTCATAGTGCTGTACCTTTTGTGGATAATTTGGTTGGTGTGGCAGCTATGTGGAAGCCTGCCGAAATCCAAATTTGTATTGGAATATTTTCTGGTTTGATTACCACATTGACCACATCTGTTAGGCATATCATAGCTTAAGCAAAAGAAAAGTTTTACGACTGCGAGAATTTTAATGTATTCTTATTTCTTACGATGCATTACAACGCTAATTGTGCATTGAATACAAAGCCTACCAAAGTATTTTTATACTCTCGAAACAAAGTTTCTAAAGAGAGTATTATAGTTTTATAGGTTGTAAGTCCGAAAATTAAATGAGTTAGATATATGTATATATCAAAATTATCAGGATGACCAGTAAAGTGCAAATCCGGATGTCTGTCTCTCCGTTCGTCCATGCAAGCTGTAACTTGGTTAACAATTTAGATATCTTGATGAACACGTACATGTATTTCTTGGCACCATAAGAAGGTTAAGTTCGAAGATGGGCGAAATCGGGCCTCTCCCACGCCCACAAAACGGCGATAACCGAAAATATATAAAGAGCTACATATAACTAAGCCATTAATTAAGCAATGGAAGTAAAATTTGGTATGAAGGATCGCATTATGAAGGGGCATATTTGGATGTCAATACAAAGGTAATGCTGAATACTACCAAAAATGCTTTAATTCAGTAATGAAAACCACCAGAAACCTTAAATTTCACTCAAAATGGTATACAAAATTTTAAATGGGCGTGCCGAATATGTGAGTCATATTGTTTGTTATATTAATAAAATTAAATAAATAGATTGCGAGAGTATAAAATATTCGGTGACACCCGAACTTAGCCCTTCCTTACTTGTTATTAATATAAGACATACATATGTATGTACGTATGAGGTATTCGGTATAGGAAGGAGTTTATGCGGAAGTGCAAGGTTAGCTTGATAAACGTATGAATGCAACTCTGTTTTTGTAATAGCCGAACCGTCTAGCAGAAAAAAATAAGGCGGTCTCATCAAAAGCTTTTTATTAAGATCTTAGTATTTATGAAAATTAAATTGTAATTAATATATTAATAATTTATTTTCGTTAATTGTTTATCGCTGTTTGCACCATTAAGCTTTTGTGATTTCGCTAAACAAAACTACTATAATAATAAATAAAACTGCTATATACAAAAGAAAGCATAATTTTGGAAAAAAATTGCGATTTATTTATCAACATAGACTCCCATACAAAACTACTCCACCAATTTCAATGAAATTCGGATAATATTTTCCTGGCATCCTAATGATATGTTATGAAAATAGGCCAAATCGGTTCACAACCACGCCTACTTCTCATATATCGGAACTTTGAAGTCGGTCTGAATAGTTTACTTTACAAACAAAGTGAAGATATCGGAACAGAACTTTGCACAAATACTGCATTTATAGTGTGGCATATCCCGTATCATCGAAATCGGACTGTAACTTTTCAAGGCTCCAGAAATCGAACATGTGGATCTTGAAGTTTGCGGCTATTTTTTATTGAAAACATCGGGAAATCTCTCAGATTTTCTAAGGTGAAGTTTTTAACTAATGAGACTGCCATTGAAAGAGGATTATCCAAATACGCGCATCTCTGATACTCGTTATTCTGAAATAAATTCAAAATATTTTTCCTAAAGTAAGTATACAATTTTTGTTGGAAATGTCATAAAAAGAAAGACTCATCGTTGCCCGAACAAAACCTCAACGAATCTCAAAAAACCCTTATCTCCCTTTGTGTTCCGTTATTTCAAAACTATTATTGATTGCAGTGGAATTGCATATAACTAACGGAAGTGTTGCGAAACCTCAGCAGTCTGCAATTATTACAATTTAATTACTAATTAAGCGAAGCAAAACGTAAATGTTAGGTGCACAACTCTTTTTTTAATGAAATCCATAAGAGCTAAAACTTTCCGTAGGCATTAAAATTGCTCCTGAATAGTATTCCTATCCGTGAACATGCCACATATAATTAATTGGCCATGGGAAAAACGTAAACTTTATAGATTCAGGTCACAAACTATCAAGGATTGGCCTTGGCATTTGTTAACGGTCATAGTTGAAGTAGGATCGGAAGTTGAAGTCGTTTATATTTAAACGGCAGAACGGTTGTAATCATCGGGATCCCAGGAATGAAAACTTATTCACCTTCGAACTTTCCTTTGAATATCAGCGCTTAGATCATCTTGTTCATCAATTTTTTTTAACCACCAAATGCGTTCCGGTGCTAAGTTTTGGTTCGTTTAAATTTCGAAGCATGAGTATTATGGAGCCAACATTTAGTCGTAAATTTTGCAGTGGTGAACGAGACACACCCAAGAAGTTTAAAAATTCCATTAAATAGTTGTCAGCGCATTTGCGTCTTGGCTCCCACGTCACTGTTGACAGTCATAACTTTGAAGTTGTAGATAACTTCGTGTACCTAGGCACCAGCATCAACACCGATAATAATGTTAGCCTTGAAATCCAACGCAGAATCACTCTTGCCAACGGGTGCTACTATGGACTGAGTAGGCAATTGAAAAGTAAAGTCCTCTCTCGACGAACAAAAACTAAACTCTACAAGTCCCTCATCATTCCCGTCCTACTTTATGGTGCAGAAGCGTGGACGTTGTCAACATCCGATGAGACGGCACTAGGAGTTTTCGAGAGAAAGGTTTTGCGGAAGATTTATAGTCCCTTAAACATTGACGACGGCGAATACCGCAGAATACCGAATGGACGAAAGTGCCTCAGCTCTGAAAGTTTTAGATGCAGTACCCGCTGGTGGAAGCTGAGGAAGAGGGAGACCTCCACTCCGATGGAAGGACCAGGTGGAGAAGGACCTGTCTTCAGTTGGTATTACCAATTGGCGTCAAACTGCCAAAAGGAGAGATGCGTGGCGCGCTGTTGTGGACTCGGCTATAACCGCGTAAGCGGTGTCTACGCCAGTCAAGAAGAAGAGTTGTTGGAATTATGTAGTTTGAATCATAAGTCTAAATTATGTAGTTTCAATCATATACACATTTATTCTTAGCAGCCAAAATTACACACCCACTCAACCATTCATTATTTTTGCGGTTGGGAATACTTTGTTGATGAATTCGCTTTTCGATGAGAAAAAGTTATAGAATTTCGAAATCAGTCAATTATGCAAAAAATTGACATTTTAAACATTTATTAAGAAAAATATTATATTAGATTACTTAAAATACTATTTACACATCAAACTGTGTTTTGTATTGTGTATTGTAAGGATTCAGGTTCCGAATTAGCTAAATCAGAAGAAAATGTACCAGTACTGATAGCGGTCATTATGTCGTATAAATACTTTTGGTCGGTACTAAGCTCTTCCCTAGTTATTTCAGGTTATATTGTATGTCTAACGGTAAATTCCAATATCGGCATTGTTTTACAAATTTGTAATTGAGATCTGATGGCGCCCGAAAAACAATTTCCGTCTAAATGTAATAAAGGATTTCGTAGTGGTAACTCATTTGAATGCAATTAACAGATAAGCCACTGTGATGGCCTATTGAATTCTTCCTCCATCAGCCGAATAACACCACCATTGAAACCTATATTCACTACAGTTCCATCGCACCCAACAACAGCTAATTCACTCAGCGTTACCGACTTAAATTTCAAATGTAATAATATAGTGTTTTTAATATTTTTAGGTATCTTCGACTCACAAGTGCCATGGTCAAAATACTAGTTGCTTCTTTGTTGCGATAAAATCACATAATGATCTTCTATCCGTCGTTTTCTGTAAAATTTCCATTGTTTATCAATACGAACCAATACGACTTATCCTTCCTTCCGTCAAAATTCAAACCACGAAGTATTTTATTGGAGTCCGCTTCTTGTAAAGTTTATCTGACCTTAGTTCTTTCACGGCACAATTTTGAACGATCAAAGACACAACTCGGATCGTTCGATGACATAATACCAACGTCTTTTAAGACAGAAGAAGCTATCGGGTCTGTTGGAGACTCCAGTACGATCACACGCAAGGGTTAATGACGATAAATTTAATCTCTTTTTTGGTGGTGATAATTTATGTTTTTTATTATTAATGATTTATACTAGTTGACCCAGCGGCGGTGTATAATATACATACTTCTTTTTGTTGGGGGTTCAATCATTCATTTGAACCACTAAGTTTGAATCCACAGGCACAGTACAAAATGTTTCCGTGCCAGTGAGACAAAGAAGTGTCCGTAGTGCCAAGAATATTTCTGCCGCCAGCGCATCAAACTCTGTAACGTGGTGAATTTTGAGAAAAGATCTTGCCCTACATCCTTACAACATCAAATTGACGCAAGAACTGAAGCCGCCTGTTCACCAGAAGTGTCGTATGTTCGTGAATTGGGCTGAGCAATAACTTGAAAATGATCCGGATTTTTATCGAAAAATCATCTTCAGCGATGAGGCTCATTTCTGGTTGAATGGCTTCGACAAAAACCAAATATGTGTTGATGTAGCAATCCAAACGTACTCCATGAGACACTATTGCATCCCGAAAAAAATTACGTCTTCTTACGGTTAATAAGCCGGCGGCGTCATTGGACTGTACTTCTTAAGTGATAATCAATATCTGCCCGTTACTATAAATGGGAATCGCTACCGCTCAATGTTAACCCAATATTTTTGGACCAATTTTGGTGGCCATACAAGAAAAATCGAGTTTCATATATCGAGCCTTTACCGCCATTTTAGCGTAAGCGACAAAAACCTAACTTTACAGGAGAAGGTTTTTTTTAAATACTTTTAACCATTAATGTGGTAGTAATTTAAATTTTTTTTTTCAATTATATATGTAAATGTCTGAAAAGCATTAATGTATGAGAAATTTTAATCTTGGCATCTACTGCATCAGTTATCTCACGAACATTCAATCGGCACTCTTGTCTGGTTTCCTTCGTTATGGCTGTTCTCTGGGCGGGCTAATCAAAACCCATCGTGTTTTCACGTTGAAAGTAGTTTATCCAATTTTAAACATTTTTTAATAAAATGTTTGCCAACACCTGAAATAATTGCCAGCGTATTTGATATCGAACATTGCTAACGGACTTAGCTCTAAATTAAATATTTTAAACATTTTTCTCTTACATCTTTCCGTTTAGTTGGATATTTTTAGAAAACTCTATGACTACGATATGTCACCAATGACCCATAGTCAGCATTCTATGTTGCCGCTTAGTAATCGCACTGCGTTTATTTTGGAAGACTCAGACAACGGAATCCCGGATTATCACAGTGCGGTACTTTTTGTGGATAATTTGGTTGGTGGCGCAGCTACGTGGAAGCTTGCTGAAATCAACATTCTTGTCGGAATATTTTCATCAGTTTTGATTACCAGAATGATTACCACTATTAGTCATACTATGGCTTAAACAAAAGAAACGTTTTACGAGTGCGAGAATTTTCATGCTTTCTTATTTCTTACGATGCATTGTAACGGTCAATGTGGACCGAATACAAAGTTTACTAAAGTATTTTTTTTATTATTAATATAAGACATAAGTGTATGTTGGTATTGGTTATAGAGACGTTTTGCCCGATAAATACTTTAGTAAAATATGTCGATTTTGAAATACGTAACGGTGAATGATGATCGCTATGGTCTCGAAAGTTTCTAATTAAAAAGCTACAGAACTGGAAATACACTACTCTATGTAGAAGTGCCGCTTTATGACATTTTTTTATTTTTGTTAATTGTATATCGCAATTTGAATCATTAAGCTGTTGAGGTTTACCAGTGTCCATATTCCACCAGTGTCATCAGGGTGTCAAGAACGTGTTATATACCGAATTTCATTGAAATCGGTAGAGTAGTTCTTGAGATATGGTTTTTGACCCATAAGTGGGCGACGCCACGCCCATTTTCCATTTTGTAACATAATCTGAGTGCAGCTTCCATCTTCCATTTCTTATGTGAAATTTAGTGTTTCTGACGTTTTTCGTTATTGAGTTAACCCACTTTTAGTAATTTTCAACCTAAACTTTGTATTGGAGGTGGGCGTGGTTATTATCCGATTTCTTTCATTTTTGGACTGTATAAGGAAACGGCTAGTAGAAACGACTGTAGAAAGTTTGGTTTATATAGCTTTATTGGTTTGCAAGATATATACAAAAAACCTATTTGGGGGCGGGGTCACACCCACTTTTCCAAAAAAATTACATTCAAATGTGCCCCTCTCTAATGCGATCCTATGTTCCAAATTTTATTTCATAACTTTATTTATGGCCTAGTTATGACTCTTTATGTGTTTTCGTTTTTCGCCATTTTGTGGGCGTGGCAATGGTCCGATTTTGCCCATCTTTAATATCAGCCTCCTCAGGGTGCCAAGGAATACGTGTTCCAAGTTTCATTAAGATGTCTCAATTTTTACTCAAGTTACAGCTTGCACGGACGGACAGACAGACATTCGGATTGGAACTTTACTCGTCACCCTGATCACTTTGGTATATATAACCCTATATCTAAATCGTTTAGTTTTAGTACTTACAAACAACCGTTGTGTGGACAAAACTATAATACTCTCTTAGCAACTTTTGTTGCGAGAGTATAATAAATAAACTCCATAATGATGTATATATGTATCTACCTATTATACCCTGAACAGACAGTTCACTATAGCATATAGCTCCCATACAAACTGAACGATCGGAATCAAGGGCTTGTATGGAAAATTTTCGCATTTGACGTGGTATCTTCACGAAATTTGACATGGATTACTGCTTAAGGTAATAATATAATCTCCGAAGAAATTGTTCAGATCGGTTAACTATATAACCTTAATGTTTCTAGCAAACAACCCGGCTAAAAAGTATTAGTAAAATGTTTTCTGTTTTTTACTTACTTTTTCATACGTCTTTAGATTTGCTTAAACACATAGTTACTAAAAGCAATGTACCTGTGAAGGGTATATTAGCTTCGGTACAGCCGAAGTTAACGTTTTTTCTTGTTTTATCTTAACGACGTTACTACAAGAGACATTTTCGAACTTTTTGGTAAACACCTTTGAACACAACGCTTATTTCATTTAAAAATGAATCGAAAACAATTGTATAAACTTTCAGATATATGTATATATAGAAAAATAAAGTGTTCTAAAAAATTGTTTTAGCATTTAGTTGTCTTCCTAGTTAGAAGGATGCTCTAAAATGCTTTAAATTAAACGCTTGTTTTTTATTAGGATTTTTGAAGACATTTCTGAGATTTATTGCTGTAATCGTTTTCGTTTTTCAATAATTCTTTCATGTTGCTTTTAAGTATTCCTTAGGCATAAAAATTACCATACTATAAATTAAATAATTTTGTTTTGTGGTTTTGTTTTTTGTTTTTCCCTTCGCATGCTCAGTGAACACACCACCCAACATGTTTGGAGTACACGCATACGATGTAGATGTGTGTGAATGCACTCAGATGCATGTACGTGTATATGTGTGTGGTTTTTCTGTGTGAATCTTCTTTGTGAAATTTAATAAAATTTGATTTCTTTACTATTTGTGTGTGTGTATATGTATGTATGTACGCAATTGAATTAAATTTCATTTTGTTTTATGTATAATATATATATATATTTTTTTGTTTTTGTGTTTTCGGTACTAACGCAAAATTCTTATATGCAATGTATTTTAGTTTTTAGTTTTCTACAGCTTGTATTTTTTTGTTTTGTTACGCTTTCACAATAATGTTAGTTAATATAATAATTAGAATTTACTTCTTTACACATCTTCTATAACTAGTATATTAATTGTAAAATATTTCATATATGTATATTTTATAATAATTGCTTGTGATCTTAAATGTACGCTATACACTTATTAATCTAGTAGCGTTATTTGAACTTAAATTTACACATGTATGTATATGTATATGTATATATATATATATGTATATATATTTCAATATGTGTTTATGTGTATATATGTTTGTTTTTGTAAGTTGTTGTGCTTACTAAATAACTAATTTAAACAAATTTTCGCTTCTTTTTGTTCGTAATTTATTTCACGTGCTTGTAATGCTGCAGTTTGAGCTCATAGCTCATGAACTGACTTCTATTGCTTATTATTAAATTTTGTTTATTTTTTGCAAAATAAATAGATTTGTTTACGTTGAATACCTTGCAAGTATGTGCTTTGTGGTTTTTTTTATTTATTTTGAAGTTTATATAGTGACACAAAATAAAAAATAAAATATTTTTTAACTTCATATTTTAATAAATTATTTTTTTTTACTCAAAGCACAAAAATATATGTAAAAAAATGCATTATTGTTCAATAATTTTGCACATTAAGTATAAATTCTTGAATTTTCGCTTTATTTATAACAGGCGTTTATTTACAGTAATGCAGTTGTTTCTTTACTTTAGTTGCTGAATTTTGATTTTTGCGTTGCGTGGCAGCTAAAGTTTAATACACTAGTGTGCAGTAATTTTGTAGCATATTTTGAAGTATTCATTTGACATTTTAAGCGCATACAATCAAACAGAAGCATATATACAACTTGAAAATGCATGTAATAATGCTACCTTTTCCTTTATAGTGTTAAACTTCATTTCTTCATTTTTACTTACGCGCCACTAAAGTGCCGAAGCCATATGTTGCATTGTTTGCATTATTTCGATTTTTATATTTTTATTATTTTTGTTTTTCACCACCCAATTTACATACACAAACATTTTAGCTTGACATTAGCATATGGTAACTAAATATATATACATGCTCTTAGAATTATCAAAGAAATTGCAAGTTGCGCTGCACTTCAGACGCATGCTCTTGTTTATTAACTACATTTTTATATATTAACATTAAATCATATAGTTTAGGCTTCAGCTTACATGTTTTTAGCATTAGACTAATTTTAAAATGAATGTCAGTTAAGTTAAGTTTCTTACATTTTATGCTTACTTTGTTCAAGTGCAACGCTACCAAACGGTTTTAGCGGTAAAATTACATTTATTTAAAAAAAAATTTTAATTTTAAATAATTATATAAATAAACAAATAATACTAAAGTGAGTTAAATAAATATGTTTAATACAAGTTGAAAGCATACAAACGAGGCGTACATTATATATGTATATGTATTATACTAAGCAAGCAAAATACTTGAAGAAAAACCGCAAAAATGGCGTTTTGCATTTGTTCAACGTTATGGGGTCAATAAAGTATCATATTTACATATTTATGTGTGTATGTGTGTGTATATATGTATGTATGTATTCAACACGATTTGTATGTATGTTTATACATCACAATTCCATAATTTGTCTATTCAGTAGTGCAACTGCACTGCTACAAATAAAATTATTTATAAAAAAAAATTGTAAAAAATATTATTCATAAACACTTCGCTGTCATGGCTATTTATTTGTCAACTTAAACATATTACAATTATAAATATAACTGTCATATTTATGTGTATAGTGAACAGGTGCATGCCATTGCATGCCAGAAAATTAAATTTCAACATTAAATTTGGTTTGCAAGAAAAATATAAAAATCCACAACTGCAGTTTTGCAGTTACCGTTAATTTGTCTTTGTATTTTTTTTTTTTGCAAAAAAGCAGCATGGCATAAGCGAAAAAAAACTGTTGTAGGCGTATAACACACCACAAATACTTTGCACATCGTTTTAAAAGAACAAATAGTGTGTGAATTTCATTTCATAAATATTTCGGTATTTTTGTTGTTGTAGTGTGTGGTCAATTTCACTGCCTGCTACTTAATGTATCACTATTATCGTGAAAACATTTGCACAAATTTGGGTTGCTAAATCGATTTTGTGCGTTCAAAAAACTTATTTTCGAAAAGAACATTTGTACAAAATTCTATAAATTCACGTTATATAACTTACAAAATATACCACTAAACACTTTTTTGCTAAATTCACTTTTCAAATATTTTTTCATTTTTTCAACACATTTTTTGTTGTAGAAATCTCATTTAATTTTTGTTTTTAATTTGCTGTAATTGCTTTCTGCTGTGTTGCTTAAATATTTTCGAGTTGGCGCAATGTCGCCTATATGCACATCGTATATTTTAGCTGTAAACTCGTTTGTGTTCTTGTGTTTATATACATTGGTTTGTTGTGTAAAACGTATTTATAAAAATTTCAACTTATTAATATATTTAATATGACTACGCATTGCCACTTTATTCCATTACCATTACAGTCCACCAGTTCATCATTTCTTCTGACGCTTGTTTGATTTGTTGCATATTCAGTTATATGATGTTTTGCTTTTGTTTCTTGTTTTATGGCGGTTTTGTGCTATTTATTCCAAGTAAATACTAACGTAGTTGATTTCTGTGGAATAATTGAAAATGATTAGAAAGATGTGTTAGTTAAATATTTGATAAATGTTATAGTAATTTAATATAAGTTATATACTTAATTATAATAGTAAATTATTATTTGATTTAAAGTAAAAACTATTTTTAATAAGCATACTTTTAGCTGTACAGTGGCTTGAATTTGAAATGCAGTTAGCAATAAAAAAATAACAATAAAGACTATATAAGAATATGAATCCTCTATCTAATCTAAATCCATTTTTCTTTTCTAAAAATCAATATGCATTTATGTATATTAATCAAAATCATTTCTTTTTTAATTTTTTCTTTGAAAACTAGTGTAATTTATTCTTGATTCTTCATAATCTCAACCTAAAATAAATTGTACGCATAGTCAAATAGTCATATATATAACAAAGTTATATTTGCTATATATGAGGAGTGTCTTTTCAAAAGCGGATATCTTCATCTAAACTTTTTCAAAAAAATAAGAAAACATTATATGGGATATTTACAGACCATCTGACTAATAGTATTTGTGTTTAGGAAGTATGGCATTACTTTGTTCTAATTACACAATTTGACAAAAACAGGATCTAATTCTAAAAAAAAAAAAACATAATATCCCCTTTTGAAACGAAATTTAATACTATAATGTCCCCAGTTGTTTTGTACTTTTTTGTAAATATTCCCTCTTTTGTAAAATACATATACAGTGGAACTTCCATAACTCGAAGTTCTCCATAACTCGAACTTTTGAAGTGGCAATAGAAGGCAACTTTCCTACAATTTCCTTCCATAAATCGAACTTTTCGACCAGGGGATAATACAAGATTTAAAATTTTACTATCGAGGCAGAATTTTAAAAGAGTCCCTCTATATTGTACGGGGGCAAACAAAAAATATAATATTACACTTATGGATTGCATAAATAATCTAACAAAGGCATGGAATACAGAAGTCAATAGCCAAACAACAGCAAAATGCCACAAACAAAATTACAGAAAACATCTTTTAACGTATGTCCATAAAAAATGTTGCGAAGTAAATACACAAAACAGTGTATAAATCTATATTTTACAGCTTTTTGAAAATTTGTATGTCCTAAGGAAAATTTCTTTAACTCGAAGTCTATCTAACTCGAAGTTTTTTTGTGGATTATAGTGATTCGAGTTAGAGAAGTTCCACTGTATTTCATTTCAGTATTTTGTCCTTCAACGCTGCAGTTTGGATTCTGAATTACTATTTTTTTATAACACTTCTTCGTAGACCTTATATGTTACTGCTATCACGTATCATCTTTCCGTTCAAACCATTTTGTGCTTTCGATGAAACTACTTATATCCGATATGCTTTCAGTAGAAATCCATTCAAGGTTTGATGCCTGATGGATTCCAAGTGTCCAGTGTCGGATCTGCGATAGGGCTGGGATTTCACAAAGAAAGTGGACAATTGTTTCCTTATTCCCTTCTAGTTCACAGCCCATTTTCATTGAATGTTCTTCAAATGGCCAATTCTCCGTTATAGTAGCGGTAAGTGTGAAAATGTTTTTCCTGGACTTATTTAATTCTTCTTCTTATCACATTTTGTCTTTCTTGTCTTATCATATTTTGGCCATATCTGTGAGTGAGTTAAGCTCTCTTCTGATCAATCCTAGTGGACATGGTATTAACTCTGCCTCGGATTCGTCTAGAAAGGGTCCCACATTTGCCAACTCGTCTGCTTTTTCGTTACCGAAAATGTTTTTGTGGTTGAAAACCCAGTCCAAGTCTAGTTGTAATTTGTCTTCTAGGGAGCTTAATACCTACTTGCAGTTATGGCTATGGTGGAGTTAGTGAGACGTTGTAATACATCCATAGTAATTAAAGTCAAGTTTTGTTCCTTTTTAGTAATGACATAGGTAGGTTTTTTTGACCCACATTAATTTCCCCAGTATTTTTAATTGACCGTATTGATGAAATATTTATATGTAAATATGTATTATAATACCTCTTTTATGGTATGGAATGAACAAAGCTTTTTTTTATGGGTAAAAATATCCCGTTTTGAAACGGACGCTCACATTTAAAGATTTATTTACTTGAAAACTATATCGTTCAGATCATAATTCGCGTGACGGAATTGTGTATATTAGCACTAACAACAATACTGCATATTTAGTTAAAAGAAAAATAAAAATGTTAATATCCTGTAAAGATATTCCACATATATTTTACCCACAATATTTCAAGAAAAAAAATTTTTTGCTACTATTGAAAATTTTCTATTTAATAATTACCGCATATTAATGATTGAATGACTTAAAAACTTACGCCAATATAAACAACGCCTAAGGAGGTTTTCGGTTTTCGCCTTTATCAATATTAACATTATCATGAACTAAGTAAGCTATTTAAAAGCTACTTTAAAGATTTTGAAATTGATAAAATTACTGAGAACACTATTATATTTTTTTATTGAAAAACACGGTTTGAAAAATTTAGAGTTACGTCAGTTTTTAACTTATATCTGTTATAAAAATTGGGACAGAATATATAAAATAACTACAACCCATTATTATTCTTTAGGGTGTTTATAAATAATTTGGCATCAAAAATAACTTTTACAATTGTTGTTTAATATGCATAAATATATAATATATTATCCCCAACTACTACAAAATCATTCCTTTTTCTTTTCAAATGCTTAATAACTTCAATATACTTATTTTTATCTACTACGAAGGTTGATTAATGCTGATCGTATTTATATTTGCTTAACAAATATTGTATAAAAATTTGAATTATAAATCTCTGAAGCATTTATTTTCGCCATGCACAGCTAAAAATACGAAATTCAAATAAATGATGTAGTGAACCAGATTCAGTGACGACTTAATTAAATTTGGAATAAAGTTTAAAAAATAAAGCAATATTTATGAATACGCCAATATGCACATGTACATTTTTGTTTTTGTATTTTGTCGCAATAATTTCAGGCCGCTCAGCATTTTTGTTTGCTTGATTTTGTTTTGTTTCAATACACTAAATATATACTTATATATGACAACAACAGCACACAATGGCTGCTATTGCATTGGTTATTTTTTTACAATTAGTTAAAATAGTAGTTTAGCAAATTAGGAGTATACTAACTTTTCGCCGACGAGGGGAGAAATTGTCAACAATTGCAACAATTAATTGCCCAAAGCATAGGCATTACACAAATGAAATGTACTTCACAATTCTAATGGAAAGTAAATAATCGAACTGGAGTGTTCGATCGATGTACATTTCATTGGAGATAATGATGCTTAACATTACAATATGATGGAGTTGATACGATATTGATACGAGTGGAGTACAGTGGAGTGGAGTGAAGTGGAATCGAGTAAAGTGGAGTGGAGTGGAGTGGAGCGAAGTGGTTGCGACGCATAAGTTTGTTGGCTTCCTGGTTGGATTGTGTCAATGATGGTCATGATGATGGTTGTTGTTGTTGTTATTGGTGTTGTTGGTAGAACGATGAAGTACACGCACGCCGGCACAGTTTATTTACACAAGCACTAACGTTTAACGTTGACTATTCCATGCGTTTACTCTAAGTACGGGTACTACACAAGCGAGGCGATGCGCTTGCGTAAGTTCAAGTTTTCCTCAGCATATTCAATCCATTTGTTCGGTGCGGAAAACTTAACGCATACTATAAAACGTTCTACCATAGTGGTCCATTTATCTGGGCCGTTGTCTGTTAAGAATACATAAAACGAAACAAAACAAATTCAAAATTTACGAAATTTCATACAAAAGCAGAGTAAAAAAACATTTCTTTTGTTTGGTTTACAAACTTATCTTCATACATACTTATATATATATACACTATATATGCTGTTAATTTTTGCAAATAACAGTTATAAATTATACAAATATACTTAAGTTGAGCGGCAATTAAATGTGTTATTAGTTATAGGTTATATATTTGTTGACAACTTGAAATTGTAAACAATTGATTTACAGTGAATAAATCAAGTATAATCAAGTAGAATTTTTATTTTGTTTATTATTATGTACATATGCACTTATTTATGCGAGTGATAGCATTTGGCAGTCTCTCCGTCGACTGCCAGGTGTGTCAGAATTATGATTCTCGTCGTATACCGGGCAGGTGGGGCATTATATAAGATGCTTACATTGATTTTATATTTGCAGTGCACTTTAAAATGATTTATTGTTGCGTAGAGTTGAAGTGGAAACAAATTATATCAGTGTACAACACTCGGCTGGGTATTGGACTAAACTAAATTTTTCCGTGAGATTGAGAGATTGAAAAATTGTATTCTCCGATTTTCGAAGTTAGCCTCCAATATCGAAATATTTGGTTTCGAAGTTCGAAAAACGATTTAACCCTAGAAGGGTACGGTTAAATTGTAGGCGCTTATAGGTACCGATGAGTAAATTTTATAAATTAAACAACACCATTCAATGCTTGCGGCAGCCGACTTATGACAGAGTGGGACAAGCACTGCTGGTGGTTGACTTTCAGTGTGACCAACCTGCTGATTTACGAACAAATCTATTCCATATGTGAGTAAATTTTACTCACAGTACCCTTCTAGGGTTAAATAAAAATATTCTTAATTACAGGATATAGTTACTGAAAAATCTAAAATATGAATATAATTTACTTTTTCTTATTGAGTGGTGTGTGTATAAAACTTGTCGGTCAAACTTATATGACTTATAGACGCTATAAAGGGTCCAGTATTTTTCGATAAATATTTTTTTTTTTCGAAGATCGAACTTTGACCCTTCATAGCATGTAGTGTATCCATTTTTTAAATCTTTAGTAACTATATCCTGAAATTAATATTTTTTTAAATACTTTTTCAAATTTCGAAACCAAGTATTTCGATTTTGGAGGTCAACTTCGAAAATCGGAGAATACCCAAAAAAAATTCGATTTTGTCTTAATAATACACTTTACAAATTTACACGTAATGGCACAAAGTGCGCAGACATTTAGAGTGTCCTTTCCCTCAACATTCGAGTCTTCGGAACTGGTATGGACTCTGCTTAGTTAGTGAATGTGTTCCAGCGTGATAAAAATAGTTACCTTACAAGGGTAAAAAAATTACGCCTATATTAGGCTGCTTTCCCCAATATTTTTTAAATACAGAGATCAGGAAATCTTCATAAAATGTGTTAGGTTCTATCACTCACTTGGAAAATCGACATTCTCGCTTAATTATATTTTGCATACTTATAAATTGTATCACATTTTTTTGCGAAATCCATGGCCTGACTGAAATGTTCGTCCCTGGGCTGAGAGGGATGTCACCATTAAAAATATGTTTTCTAGTTATTTTTGTTGTAGTAGCGGTTATCTAAAAACTGCTTGAAAGGAAATGGCAAACTAATTGCCATTTAAGTCTTTTAAGGAGAGACCCAAAAAACGAACCGGTTTCAACGGGGTCAGTTCTGACTGCAGTCTTAGAAGGGTGGATTTCACTGACCATGCAAATGTAGGTGTCGCCCTACTCAAATGGAAACCATAAGTCTAGGTGTCCTCTAACGGTAGGCTTAGTGATGTTTCGACATGGACGGACCAAAGGGAGATGGGTGTTAGATGAGTCGGGTTCGTTGGACATATATTCTGTATGTCGGGATTCAGTCTGAATAAGTAGGAGTTTAACCTGCTACAGTATCTAGAACGAAGTTGCGCAAGGATCACTTTAGTTTCACGTGGCAACTCGTGGTCATCGTCTGCTATAAGTGGTGGTTTGTCTCCAAAGACGCCATTCACTGAGAGCGAAGCAAGGAAGTTGTTAATGATTCCGCTGTGAATGGTGTTTAAGGTGTCCTCTTGATGCAACTGGGAGGCGATTCTGCTTAGTGAGCAGTTCGTTATGATTCAGGAGACATCAAGAGACATCCTGTGACTGTCCGGAGTGCGGTATTCTGGCACGTCTGCCTCTGCAGGGTCCCACTGTATCCAGGCGACCATACTGGTGTTGCGTAATTATAGATTTGCGTCTTTGTACTTTGGTCATTATCGGGGTCATATGTGAAGTGAAGGAGTACAGACTGTCAAAGGAAACACCCAAAATTTTAGGATTATTAACGGTCGGTATTGGAGTATCATCGACATGAATGTTAAGTTTTAGTCGGCAGTCATTCGTTTGTGAACACCATGTCATCAATTCCAGCGCAATCATCAGCGTATGAGGTAACAAAGAGACGGGTAGTGTCATGAGGTGACTCATTCCACTTAGAGCAAATATTTAGTATGTCGGGGTCTAGTCTGGATAAGGAAGGGTTTTGCCTACTACAATATACACAACGAGTTCGCATAGAGTCCAGATAAAAAATAAGCAAAAGGAAACTTCGGTATACTATACCGATAAATGCTATACCAATAAATTATGGTAAAAGTCCACCTTAGAGGGTCCAATAGTATATAAATGACCGCAAAAAAGTGTGTTAATGTATCTGACAACTTCCATATTATTACAACATAATTCATTTTAAAGCGCACCGAAATTTATCGACCCCGTCCAATTGATGGATATTTATTGGTTTAATTTCTCTACTCACCTAAAATATTGCTCGTGCAGTGACTGTCGCTGGAATTCAGCAGCCTGCAAATACTGTATATATGTAATTAATTATGTTAATATATTAAATATGAATGGGGAAACCTGAAGTTGATCGGCGTAGGACATGCGCAGCAAAACATCCGGTTCTCTAGGCATAAGCATACTTGGCCGTGGATATTGGCCAACATTCGCTGGATATGCAAGTAGAAAGTGAAAAAAAAAACAAAAAACGACAAGTGTTAGTTGTTTACATGCACTTATGGCCAATGCGATGTGAATCGCTGGCACGTATTTTGTATACAAACTCACGTGGCAGTTGAAATCCGGCCTCCGGTGGTTGCGGCTGTGAAGGCAAAGGCAAATGTAAATGAGTATGAGAGTGTGCATGATATTCTCTCGTCAATCGTATCTGAAATTTTAAATTTTCAAAAACGTAGCGAATTGTTTTGAGTGTGTTTTTTGTTGCATTTTTTAGGCGGGGTTGGTTTTGATTTCATTGATTTTTTATACGTTTAAAATTGTTTCGTTACTTTTTCAAATTGGAAAAAAAATTATACAACTATTTTTGATGATTTTACGAAAATGAATATTGGATGCATTTCAAATGTTAGATTATCTTTTGGTTTTTGATTAGTTGTTAATTTAGAGTAAAATGGCGGGCAAAATGGTGCAAAAGCCAATTTCTTTAAATGCTTAGCGTTAGAAAAAGTTGTCAAATGAGTTTACAATGATTAATATGAACTAAAAATGTTTCGACAAGACAACACATAAATGCGCCTGCGAACTTTTCAAAAATTTCAAAATGGACACAGACACTCAACAGATGAACTGTGATAAATGCGGGCGAAACACAAAAGAACCCATACAAACTGACAAACAGACAATAGACCGTTAATGGAAAAATGGCTTTGTACACCTGGCGTTATTTTATGATTTTTTTTTAGTTTAATTATGATTTTTCAGTTTAATTACATTACCGTTAAGTGTTATTCAAGTCGCCAATTCAATGTTAAGCAAAAGTTTCAAATGCAAATTTTAATCAAGTGATTGAGCGGTTGTTAGCTATTAATGCACGAATACAGACACACGCACACACACAAACATTTTATATAAAATATTGATTTTTCTAATATTTTTTTTTCATTTTTGTTCTGGTTAATTCGCAAATTTTGAATATTTCTTCCAAATACGATTGAAAGTTTGATTTGATATGTCCTTAAATTGAATCGATACAATACGATACGATATGTGATGACAGTATGATACGATATCGATTGCATGTTTATGATAAATGTGTAATAATCAAATAATTTTGAGATAACAATAATGCGATAATGATAACGATGACTTTGTTGTTGTAATACATAATTATTGTAGGTGATATTTCTAAATTTTTTTCTTTGTTGTTTGGCTAGCTTATTGTTGATATTTACCATATGCTCGCCGGGATCCAGGCCAACATGATGTGGCGGCGGTATGCCCAAGCGCTCGCGCTCCATTTGTGAAATAGCCGCAGGATTGGCGTACAACGGGAATTGTGAGGGATGAATGCCGCTGTGCGCGAGATGAAGAGTTTTACGTTATTTTTTGAATTAAACAGTTATTCATAAGGGGTTATGTTACACTTACCGCCTGTAGTATTCCATCCAATGTGGATCCATGCGCGACTGACTGGCGGCCGCCGCTTGTGCATTCTTTATCTCTTCCAATTCCCTAAAATTATATTTAATACAGTTAGAAATTGTGTCTAAATTAAAATTAAAAAATCGAGTAACATAAAGGAAGAGCGAATAAAATATATGTGCAATATATACACATGGAAAATTGTTGCGGACGATGGATTGACAAGGGAATGCTTTGGCATAATGATAGGTTTAGTATGTATGGCTTAATGAATAGTGGGTAAAATTGATACATATTATGCATATATATTTATAATTTAGTATAAATGAGAAAGGCAATGAGTGATTAATAAAAAAATACAGTGCAATGTTAGCAAGAAAATGAAGTAGAAAAATAAATATGATCACAAAACTACATGACAGCGCATTTTCAATAAGAATTTTTCAAAAAAATAAGTAAGGAAAGGCTAAGTTCGGGTACAACCGTACATTTTATACTCTCGCAATTTATTAATGTAATTTTATTAACATAATACAATTTGACCGTTATTTTCGGCATAAAATCTAATAGAATAACGAATATTATCAGAAATGGTATATGAGGGCTGGGATAAGTGCAGAACCGATTTCACTCATTGTCACCACCAAGAAACACTATATCCAAGACTAATTTGGCTAAGATGTTGCACATATTAACCGATATATGCGGTATAAAGCCTACCGGAAGTTTTATAATCCGAATATAAGGTATATGGGAGCTAGGTGAAGTTATAACCCGATTTTAACTATTTTTGGTACAGATTTCCTCTGAATTAAATTATAATATCTGAGAGATTTGACGATATTTTCGATGAAAAATTAACCTTAGGCACTGAGTTCTTCTTGTTCGATATCCGGGGCCTTGAAAAGTTATAGTACAATTTCGACAACTTTTCCAGATGATATACAGTATTTGTTTTATTCCGTTATCTTCATCGGTTCCTTATCCATACATTATAAAGTGAAGGAATCAGATGAATTTCAAAATTGACTTATTTGGGAAGTAGGCGTGGTTGTGAAACGATTTCGCCCATTTTTCATCTGTATCATCAGGGTGTCAACTAAATATCACCTACCGAATTTCATTGATATTGGTCGTGTCGTTGCTGAGATATGGGTTTTGACCCATAAGTGGTCGACGCCAAGCCCATTTTCCATAAAAAAATCTGCAGCTTTTTTCTGCCTTTCCTTTTGTAAAATTTTGTGTGTCTGATGTTTTCCGTTTGTGAGTTAACGCACTTTTAGTCATTTTCAACATAAACTCTGTATGGGATGTGGGCGTGGGCGTTATTATCAAATTTCGCCAATTTTTATGGTATGTAATGTGGTACGCAAGGGAAGTGACTGCAGTTTTGTTTATATAGCTTGATTACTTTGCGAGATATATACAAAAACCCTATTTGGGGCAGGGCCACTTCTAAAAAAATACATTCAAATATGCCCCTTATAGTGAGATTCTGGTCCGATTTCGCCCATTTTCAATAGCAACTCTCCCATGGTCCCAAGAAACATGGGTACCAATTTTCGTCAAGATATACTAATTTCAAATCGTCTCGTCATCCTGATCATTTTGATATATATAACCCCATACCTCATTTAGTTCTCTTAGCAACTTTGTTGCGAGAGTATAAAAAAGTCGTTAGCAATTTAATAAGTTACCGTTACATAACGGTTGGGCAGTGATCAAAATAAATTTATAATTATTTGATACAGATTAATCTCTTTTTTTCACATAATTATAATAAAAAATATGTTTTTTACGTTATTAATTTTAATATTTCCCTATAATTATCAACACTTTGGAAAAAAACAATATAATTTCAAGAAATTATTCTACCTTTTTTGTTGTTAAAAAAGCAGCTGCTGTTCATAAATGTACGATTTAACATAAAACATAAAATATAAATATAAATGAATGAAATGATAGAGTAGTTGAGCAGGTATTATGACATGAGTGGGAAGCTGTGCAAGCAGTTATTTGACATTACTCGATTTCTTTTTGAAGTTTTATGGTTTTTAGTAAATTAAGAATGTGTGGTTTTTAGGCAACTGTACCTCTCTCTACTATACATAGGCCCCATTGGGTGATGATATGGTACCATCTGTTCAACAGGGCTGAAATAATTCAAAAAAATACAAACGTATAAATTTTCAATTATTTCATTTTGCGTCGTAAAATACATACATACATACAGGCATATGCAAACGATCTATACTAAAACTAAAAACAAGTATAGAATGTGGAAATGTGTAAATCAAAAGGAAATGATACGAAGTTTAATAAAATTTCAATCAAAAAGTTATTAGAAATGAAATGAAATTTTGCTAGTGACACATCTAAATCAAATTGTTTAAATTTTTGTCAAAATATAAATTAATTTTTTATTGTTCTTTTTTTGGATTTCACTTTTTACCAAATGACTGTTCGTTTATTAAAACTGTATTGTAACTGCACCGAATCTACATTTGTCACACTCACCTGAAAGCCACATGTGGCCTGGCGTACTCGGATAATTGACGCAATGCTGGCGTATCCGCATATGGCGGCTTCAGCTCGGCCTTCAATTTGGCCTGTTGGGCGGCCTGTTGTGCTGCGACAGCTTGTTGCTGCTGTTGTTGTTGCTGTTGCTGTTGTTGCTAAGCAAAGATATCGTAGTTGACAGTATTTTAGTATGACTATATAGAATTGCTATATCTTAAAAGCTCACCTGACGCCGCTCACGTTCCTTTTCGGCTAGCTTTCTGTCGCGCTCTTCACGCTTTCGCGCCAATTTCGAGTCGGCCACAGGCTTGAAAATCAAATCCGTACGCGTGCAGGAGTTATAGTCACCACGATCGATGTGACGTACAAAGCTATAAGAGTAAACGTGTAGGAATTAGTGGTGAAACAGGCTGAATTGTTTATTTCGGTTACGACTTACATAGCTGATTGCGAGCGATGGCATTCTGTGTCATCGGGTTTGGCTTCGGGACTAGGGCCGCGCGGTATATTCTGCGTTGGGCTTGGAATTTCCGGCTCCGGATCGGGTTCGATGTCAATCGGTACTGTAGAATGTCGTTTATTAATGAAATATAAAACTTTACGACAGCTTGTCGATACTTACATGGCTCCGTCGGGTGATGTGGACCGCCCAGATTAGCGGAGTGTGCGTGCGCTCGCAACGCATCCATGTGCGATGTTGGCTTCATACCCATTGGTTGACCATCTTGGAATGGCGAGGAGTGCGGCGGTGGTGGGTAGCCGCCTAAATGCGCTCCCGGATAACCAGCTGGTGGCAGACCAGTTGGCGTCGAATGTGAACTGCCTGGCGGACCGCCACTACTGTTGCTGCCCTGCGGTGTCTTTGGTGTTGGGGGTTTGTTCTGTGCCTGAGCCTGCGCTTGCGCCTGTGCTTGTGCTTGAGCTTGTGCCTGCGCTTGTGCTTGTGCTGCCGCCTGCTGTTGTTGATGCTGATGATGTTGTTGCTGTTGTTTTAGCTGGTGAGCAGCTACAGCTTGTTTCTCAGCCGCCGCCGCTGCAGCAGCTGCCATTGCTGGATCGTCGGGGCGTGTGGGTGGCGGTCCCGGTAAGCCAGGATGATGTCCACCAAGCACAGAGGCTGGGTCAAGTGGTCCACCGGGAGGTGGTGGTTTCATGTAGGCTGTGGGGAAACCAGGACCGTACGGCCCGTAGCCATAGTTGAAGGGATTGTGATGGTGCGGGGAGTAAAACATTGATGGATGTAAAAGTGGATGAGGATATGGCGACTGACCGGGATGTACGGCTATTTGTGGTATACCAGCGCCTGTCGGAATTAATGGCAATGGCAGTGGCATTTGTGGGTGTCGGATGACAGGCGGTGAAGCTCCAGGTCGCAGATGCGGTGGTGGTGAAGTGCCCAGTACCCGTTGATTTGGTTGGGGACAGTACATTTTGCTTAATGGGCTAGCCATCAACGAGGAAGCACTGGATACTGGTGGCGGTGTCATGTGCGGTGATTGCTGACGCAAAAGTGCATGACGATCTCGCTCTGCTACAGCAGCTGCTGCCGCCGAAAGTGCTGACGACGACGGATGATGGCTGAGTGGGCTTTGCGGTACCGGATGTAGTGGGCTCTGTCGACTTAAGCTTCCAACACTTGAAGCAGGCGACGTTGAACGATGCGCAGCGTTTGAACCAGGTGTGCCGCTACATCCGGGCAATCCGGCATTACCACCACCTCCGCCAATACCTTGTGGCCCACCAATCGAGTTCGGTCCTTGCACGCTTGGACTAGCACGGCTGAAGGCAGAAGATGGCACAGTATTCGTGTTTGACGCAGTACTGGCAGACGTTGTGGTAGAAGACATACTAACAGCAACGGACGAGTGTGGCGGTGCAGACGAGGAATGCGGTGGTGCAATATGCGATGGCGGTGTACGTCTGCTTAGCGGCGACTCCGGCATGCCAGTCAACGATGGTGGCCCAGCCAATAAAGCAATTGGGCCACCGCCACCCGGACCCAACCCGGCCATTGAGTGCGATAACATTGGATGTCCTGGATGGCCAACACCAGCGACGGCAGCATGCGCTGGATGACCTGGCGGCAAATGCGCTAGATGTGGATGTATGGGCATAGGGTGACCAATTAGACCTGGTGGTGGATTTCCAGGCATTCCAGTTAGAGGAGAGCTGCGGTGTGCATGCGGCGACTGTTGTGGTGGCATTGATGCTTGCGACGTTGGCGGTTCACGTGGTGGTCCAGTAGGTGTGCTGCTATTGATATTCATGCGCTCGTCGTGCAAACTGCGGGACTGTGGTTGCTGCGCTGGTGAAGGCGTGCGCACTGTGCTCGATTGCAATGGTTGAGGCGGCATTTGGTGTGTGGGTGGCGGTGGACCCCCTCTCGGGTCATGACCCTGAAGTGTGAGTGGAATTGGCGCGTGCGGATGCATTCCACCTGGCATATCTTGATGTTGACGATGCAACTGTTGCAGATGGCTGGGCGGGAGATGTTGGGGATGTAGACCGGATGGTGCTACCGTTGACAATGGCGGTGGTGCACCAACTGAGGTCGGTGGCATCGATGAAGCAACAGAAGATTGTGAGTGTGGTCCTTGTAATTGCTGAGAGTTGTTCGGTGATGGCGTGAGATGAGGATGGTGCATTGAACTGGGTGGAGGTGGCCCGGATGCGCCAGGTGGTAGACCGGAGTTCATCTGACCATGAGAAGGTGGTCCGTGGGGAGACACCAAATTCTGTGGATGCATACCAGGCGGTAAACCACCACCTGCCGGTGAAGGCAAGTGTGGCGATGGATGCGGTGATTGGAACTGCTGCTGCTGTGACGACGGTTGTGAACTACTATTACTACCCTGGCTGTCCTGGCCCGGCGTCGAACGAGATGATGCATCTATTGGGCTTTCCGAAGGCGGGTATTTCATACCGCCTGACTCTTGTGGGCCATATGGCGAACCTTTAACAAGATTTTCTGCATATGGCAAGGGTTTCATTGGACCACCATCATTAGAGCCTTGAGGGGGTGGCGGATATTTCAAATCTTGTGGCGGTCCATACTTTGCAGACATTGGATCGCCATACTTTAGCATTAAGCTTGACTCAAAAGCAGAACGTGCCAATGGATGTTGCACCTCATGCTGATAATGGGGCTTCGGCATCGCAATGCCGGGTGGCGGCGTAGCACCAGGTGGAGCACCGTGCGTTGGTGGCTGCTGTGTATCTTGTGGTGCGCCTGCGCCAACGTATTTCAAACCACCTACATCGCCCGGCTGACTGGTCGGTGGCGCATATTTGCTTTCAGCATTTGGCATGTTATAAATATTTGAGCCCTTCATGTCAGGCATTTTTAGCTGCTCACCAGGGAAACCTTTCGGTGGTTGTTGATGTGCAGATAGATCACCCGGATATTTGCCCTGTTGTTCTAAAGCGAATTTCATATCATATTTACCCGCGGCCGCAGCAGCTGCAGCAGCCGCCGCTGCCGCTGCTGCTTGCATATCTTGTACTGTGCCGTACTTCATGGCGTGTTCCAGTGGTGGTGGTGGATACTTGATATCCTGCATTCCAAACTTGCCGCCTTCATATTTGATACCAGCGGCAGCAGCAGCAGCCGCCGCAGCAGACTCATTGTACTTTATTTCCATATCACCAGGATACTTGTGCGTTGGTGGAGGCCCACCTAAGGGCATACCCGACGATGGCGGTGCGTTGTTATCATTACTTGACATCGATTGTGGTGGCGGTGGACCGTACTTAAGCTGTCCGTCCAAAATATATCCAGGTGGTGGTTGGACACCAGCTGGTGGGAGATGCATATGCATATGAGGCGGCTGTTGTGGAGCCTCTGGACCACCAGCTGCGTCGTTGATCGCTGAAGACATTGACGTTGGCGGCATGCCAGCATTACTTTTGCATTCCTCGTTTTTAATCTCCACTTTGACTTTTAAGTCCTGCGGTTCATTGCTGTTCTGATTGCAAGTAGCATCCATGGAATCATCCAAAGGTTCTTTCTTAATGAATACTGCGGTTTCCTGCATATTCACACTTGCATTGTTCGGTGGCAGTTGTTGCTGCTGTTGCTGCATTGATTCCTGTTTCATATTAGCGATCTTCTTCATCATCTCTTGCTCCTTCGCTATATCGACGGCGGCAGCATTACTTTCGGTCACATCCATCTTTTCGACCATGTCCTTGCGCTCAGTGGACAATTCGCCACGGCCGATAGAAGCATTCAGCGCTTCAACGGTAGCTATGGTGGGAACTTTCATGGGTGTTGGCGGCGCACTAACCACATTCATGTTCTCCTCGTTAGCATTGGAGATTGGCTCTTTTATCGTAGCGCTTACGACATCGCTTGGTGGTGGAGCTGCAGGCGCTTGTCCGCTAACTGGCGCTTGTATATTTGTCTCTTCATCATCATTTTTGATCGTCTCTTTGGTGTCTTCAGCAGGTTTCTCTGACTTCTCAATAATGTCCGCCTTCGAATCGCCATCTGCAGCACCACTATCCTCTTTGCCGGCGGAGCTATCTTTGCCTTCCTTCAGCGACTGTTCTACGGTATCGGTCGTATTTGACTCAGCATCATCCATTACCGAATCCGGTCGACTATCCGAGTTCATACTCTCCTCCGCCGGACTATCTGGTCGTTTACGCTTACCGCTATCCTTACTGAGGCTGCTGCCATCATCGGTGACATCACCACTGCCGCCACCACTGCCAGAACCTGCGTTACCATCCACATCGGTACGCTTCTTCTTGTTCGGCGTATCCTGCTTACCGCCCTTACGCTTATTCGCCGCCACCGTCGTTGTCGTATTATTCTCAGCGTTTGCGTTTGCTCCTTTAGTTGGTGTCTTTGGACTATCGGCTGCTGTCACTGTGTCGGGTGTTTCAGTACCACGTTTGGGTCGTTTACCATTCGCTACTTGTTGAGTTGCTTGCTCTTTTGTATTATTATTCTGTTGCTGTTGTTTATTGCGTGTCCTCATTCTAGATGGTGATTCATCCCTTTTGTTTGTTAGACTGGAATCGCTGTCGCACT
Source organism: Zeugodacus tau (assembly GCA_031772095.1). NCBI lineage: Eukaryota > Metazoa > Arthropoda > Insecta > Diptera > Tephritidae > Zeugodacus > Zeugodacus tau. The sequence goes on from CM062653.1 coordinate 43,321,276, forward strand.
CGCTGATATCGTCCTCGGTTAGAGAACTATTCTCCTCCTTGGAGACAACGGGCGACGAGCGCGTCGAATCTGCCGCCGCTGACGCCGTCGTCGCCGTTTGTGGTTCCGGTGTATCCTCCTTCTTCGGAGGTGTATTACTAGCGCGTGTGACACGATTGCGACGCAAGGCACTTTGCCGGCGTCGACGATGCGGTCGATTATTATTGGCACCCGGTGTCTTCTTCCACAAATAGTAAAATTCCACCAATTCGGGTGTCTCTTTGTGCGGTAGTAAATCTTTATGTATGCGAAAGAAATTCTTACCGAATTGTCGTAGACCCTTAATGAATTTCTTTGTTTCGTCCTCCGTCCACTTTTTATCGATGCCCTTCGAAACGGGACACTTAACGAGTGCTTGTAGTGCTTTGCCTGGATCGTAACCAGAATCGTGTAACTAAAATTATATAAAGAAGAAGGGAGGGAGAATTAGTGTGAGCGGAAATTTATAGTTGATTTCAAAAATTAATGATTAATGTAAACAGGATATATCCCTAAAGGCGGCAGTTAGATGAAATTGTGAACCATACATAATTAGTATATTTTTCGCCTCAAAAACCTCAAAATACTAATCCGAATAAAACTCTCGCATCCTCAGAGCGATTAAATGTGCAAATCGTGTTGTTTGCAACAAACATACGAAATAATAAGCGAAAACATATTGTATTTGCTTTAGCATATTGAAATAATACTGATTATTATCAAAAATTCTCTAAAGACCGCTTTTGACGAAGACATAACATTTATTATAATTTTTATTTTCATAAATGTAATTAATTTCCTAATTAAAATATTACGAGTATATTTGTTTATGGCATGCACAACGATCAATTAAATCTAATCTAACTAATAAAACGGGTTCAATTGACTTCGAAGGAAATTATAAGAGTCCGTATGTATGTAGATTTGCATGACTGTAGTGTATTTGACACCGAACATTCAAAGCCAATTAAATGCTTTAATTATTGCTTTCGCCATAAATTCAAATTTCAATGTGAACGTGTATGTATTTGTTTCTGCACATTAGGGACTTACTTAAGGAGTCGAATTGTTGTTAAAATGTATTAATAAATATTGTGACTATGAAAACTTTTGCGATTTATTAAATTTAAATTAATAAACTTTGAAACGAAAATTGATGAGCAATATGGATATAGGACAGAGATTAACATTTTACAAAATTCCGTTAGTGTATCTTTCTTTTTAGAAATTCGAATCCTTGGATGTGAAAAAATCATAATAGCAATATATTCTCTATTGGTACATAGTCAACCCGAATTTTGAATAAAAACCTAATAAAGGGTACATATCGGGTGATCCAAATAGAGGTACTTTTTGCAATAGCCTTTTTTGACAGATCACGCATGAGTCGTGTCAAGTTTTCAAATGACCGCCAAAGGCGACACACGCCTAGATTTCCGACTATTTGATGCCTGAAATTTAATTGAAAAATCGGCGACATTTAATTTCAACAAGACGCCACGCATCGCATGAATCAATTGGTTTATTGAGCGAACACTACAGTGAGCAGAGAATTTCACGTTTTCGGCCGGTTGATTAAACAACAAGATCGTGTGATATCACACCGTAAAACTTTTTCCTGTGGGTCTATGTAAAGTGTAAAGACTATGCGGACAAGTCCGCTTCGATGGAGCAAAACTACACGCTTGTCATTCCCCAGTTACCAGTCGAAATATTCGAACGAGTAATCGAAAATTGCACTCAACGGAGGGAACATCTGAGACGTAATCGCGGCCAACATTTGATGAAATAATCTTTAAACAAGTAAGGAAAGGCTAAGTTCGGGTGCAACCGAACATTTTATCCTCTCGCAATTTATTGAAGAAATTTAACCAATACATATATGCGGAATAAAGCTCACCGTATTTTTAGGTATATGGGAGCTAGGAGAAGATACTTTTGAAAAACCTACAATGAGGTATATGGAAATGTTATGACCCGATTTTAATAATTTTTGGAACAGAGACACACTATTAGAAGAAAACAATTACCTCTGAATTAAATTGAGATATCTGAGAGATTTACCCATATTTTCGGTTAAAATTTATGCTTAGGCGCTGAGTTCAACATGTTCGATATCTGGGGCCTTGAAAAGTTATGGTCCGTTTTCGACAATTTTTTCACAAGTGAAGCCAGAGATGATATGCACCTATTGTGTAAAGTTTTATTCCGTTATCTTCATTGGTTCCTTATGTTTACATTATAAAGTGAAGGAATAAGATGGAATTCAAAACTGTAGTTGTGGTTGTGAACCCATTTCGCCCATTTTTTGTCCGTGTTATCAGGGTGTCAAGAAAATATTATATACCGAATTTCATTCGAATCGGTCGAATAGTTCCTGAGATATGGTTTTTGACCCATAAGTGGGCGATGCCACGCCCAATTTCCATTTTGTTAAAAAATCTGAGTACAGCTCCCTTCTGCTATTTCTTCTGCAAAATTTAGTGTTTCTGACGTTTTTCGTCATTGTTATTGGAGATGGGCGTGGTTATTATCCGATTTCAACTATTTTCATGGTGTGTGGTGGGGTATGTAAGAAACCCGACTGCAGAAAATTTGGTTTATATAGCTTTATTAATTTGCGAGTTAAATACAAATAACCGATTTGTGGGCGGTGCCACGCCCACTTCCCCAAAAAAATTACATCCAAATATGCCCCCTCCTAGTGCGATCCTTTATTCCAAATTTTACTTTTATATCTTCATTTATGGCTTAGTTATGACACTTTATGTGTTTTTGGTTTTCGCCATTTTGTGGGCGTGGCAATGGTCCGATTCTGCCCATCTTCTTATGGTGCCAAGTTTCGTCAAGATATCTTAATTTTTACTCAAGTTACAGCTTGCACAGACGGACAAACGGAAAGACGGACAGACGGACGGACGGACAGACATCTGGATTTCAAATCTACTCGTCATCCTGATCACTTTGGTATATATGACTCTATATCTAACTCTTTTAGTTTTAGGTGTTACAAACAACCGTTATGTGAACAAAACTATAACACTCTCGTAGCAACTTTTGTTGCGAGAGTATAAAAATAAATACCAAAGAATGTTCTTTCGAATGATAATAAACATTCCCCATTAAATATGAAGTTTCTGGATTTTTTCTTGAAAAAAGTAGAGAACCTCGGAACGTTTCAGCCTTCATAAGGGAAATATTATAGTTAAAGTTTAATATTTTAGTAAGATTTGCCCGGAATGAAATCCTAAATCTAATTGAGAACCGAATTTACTTGCATTACTTATTCTTTGAAATCAGCAACTTGACCTTAAAGCATTTAAAACATTTTAAAAAATTCGAAATTCGAAACTATTCCTAATAACCTTTTCGCACAGCCAAATTAATTAATCTATTAAAATTTTAATTGAGAAACCAGTTTTTTCTCTTCGCACTGCCGGCTACTCGATAATCGATTAGCGTTTATACATTTTTGTTTTTGCTTTTCATAAGAAGTTGGAGAAGTTTCAACAGCTTATTGCTAATTTCTCAATAACCACAGCCATTATTTACAGCAGACGTCTACTTTCAAGTAGTATTACTGCTATTTCGCTTAAATTTTTTTTTTTAATTTTCTTTCGATTAAAATTCGTTAAAAATTAATGTAGAAAAAGACCAGATTTTTATTTTGTATGGTAAATCGATCTAAATCAGCGCATTAATCGAGCAAAGGCCGTTTACGTGATCAATTAGCTACTGTGCGAAAAAGGCTATACAACTATTTAGCAAAAAGTTCTCATAATTATCTGTTCTGCTTGGTAGTAATATATGTTAAAATCTTGTATCTAATGATAAATTGATAACTTAAATTCTTATAAAACAGAAATTCAAATCTTAAATTCTGCGTGGCTTAAACTAATTTTTTTAACCTGATTTATAATCGATTCCTTAGAATTTTTTTTTAGTTTATTCGCAATTTACAGAAACCTTAGAATACTTTTCGACTAACTTGTACTATTATTTTTTAACTCATTCATAATTTCCGATGACAAAATGTATTAACCTAAATACTTTTAGCAAATATCTAAAGCAACAAAATCACAATTTTAACAATTACAAGCACTTAAAAGAAATTTCTCTTCCTCGAAAGTGTTAACAACTGTTATATAATAACTTTAACACACTTCAACGTGTGAACAATGCACAAGTGCACAAAGTAATAAAAGTAAATGCGGCTTTTCGCAACAAACAACCAAACACGCGAAATTAAGTGAAAAAAATATATGTATATGTAAATATCACATATGCATAAATACTTTAAAAGCTCATATAATGGAAAGTGTGACTGCCTGGGTGTGGTACTTACAATATCCAATGCGTTAATTGTTGTATCGTCACGACTAGCAGCTAAACAACCGTCTTCTAAACCTCCATCACACATTCCTGCAAGGCAAAAGCGTATAATAATTGTTGAAAAGTTAGTTCAAGTGAAATCTATAAATAATTGTTATAATTTGCACACACTTTATTACCTTGAAATGCAGCCATAGAACGCGCCGCACGCAAAAACATTAACAAATCGCCATCGGCCACAATGCCAGGACTCCATCTTGATTCTTCTAATTCACGTTCGTCGCACTCCTTGTCAACGGGGAAGCTTGAAATTGGATTATAATCGGGCAATTTTGCCTTTTGTGTCCATAAAACAATTTCGCAATTAGTAAAACTTATATGCATTGTTAAGTGTTAATTAATATTTGTTTTTGTTTTTGTTTTTTGTACTTTTCATTTTTTTTATTTTGCTTTATGCGCTTTTCTAAGTGATTTAACTTAGAAATTAGCATTTAGTTAAGATATTTATTTATATTATGTACATTATTATTGTTTGATTAATCGTTTTTTTTTTGTTTTACATTTATTATAAATTACTATTATTATTGTATTATATAATTATCTCGTTTACACAACAGCAACAACAACGAAAAAAGTCTACTATCATTAAGTTACACTCTGATTCTATGGTATACATATATTATATATTTATTTACTCTTATGTACATACATATATTCCGATAAATATGTATTTGTAGTAATGAGTGATTAATGTTGGGATGGGAGTACTGGGTTCGGTTGGTTGGTGTGGGTTGGATTGGGTTGGGTTGAAAACAAAAACAGATTATTGGTAGCCATTCGCTTTGTTGGCAGGCTGGAAGCCTCAACATATTTTGCGAACGGGTTTAAGCGACTTTATTAATGTACTAATTGTCAATTATTGTCAGCCAATTATGGGGGTAAATAATACTATGCGTATACATACATACTACTATATAGCATGTGCGATGGATTTGAATGAGTAATGAATGAATGAATGAAATGTTAAACCAAAATTGAAGAAGTAAAAATAAAAAGTTATCAAAATTGCACTCGAAATAATAATTGAACAAATGACAATATATTAAAAGGAAATAAAAATATTACAGTAATATAAAAAAAATTAAAAAATATATTAAAAAAATAAATAAAATAAAATAAAAAAAAATTAAAATAAAAAAAATAAATAATAAAAAATAAAAATAAATAAATAAAAATAATAAGAACAAGTAAGGAAGGGCTAAGTTCGGGTGTAACCGAACATTTTATACTCTCGCAATTTATTTATTTAACTTTATTTATATTATATAATACACAATTTGACCCACATATTCGTCATATATAGTGCATAAAGTCCATTGAAAGTTGGAAACCATAATATTAGACTAGAAGCACCGAGGTCCTCATGTTCGATATATGGGGCCTTGAAAACCTATGATCCGATTTCGGCGATTTTTAGAATGGGGCTGCCACACTATAAATGCAGTATTTGTGCAAAGTTCTGCATCGATATCTTCACTAGTGCTTACTTTATATATTGTAAAGTTAACGATTCAGATCGTCTTCAAAGTTCTGGTATATAGGAAATAGGCGTAGTTGTGAAGCGATTTGGCCTATTTTCACAACATATAATTGGGAAGTAAGGAAACTATTACAAACCAAGTTTCATTGAAATCGGTCGAGTAGTTCCTGAGATATGGTTTTTGACACATAAGTGGGCGACGCCACGCCCATTTTCCATTTTGTAAAAAAATCTGAGTGCAGCTTTTATCTGCCATTTCTTATGTGAAATTTGGTATTTCTGACGTTTTTCGTTAGTGAGTTAACCCACTTTTAGTAATTTTCAACCTAACTTTTGTATGGGAGGTGGGCGTGGTTATTATCCGATTTCTTTCATTTTTGGACTGTATTAGGAAGTGGCTAAAAAAAACGACTGCAGAAAGTTTGGTTTATATAGCTTTATTGGTTTGCGAGATATATAGTTTTCGGTTTTCGCCATTTTGTGGGCGTGGCAGTGGTCCGATTTTGCTCATTTTCGAAAGCAACCTTCCAATGGTGCCAAGTTTCATCAAGATATCTTAATTTTTACTCAAGTTACAGCTTGCACAGACGGACGGACGGACGGACGGACGGACGGACATTCGGATTTGAACTCCACTCTTCACCCTGATCACTTTGGTATATATAACCCTATATCTAACTCGTTTAGTTTTGGGTGTTACAAACAACCGTTATGTGGACAAAACTATAATACTCTCTTTAGCAACATTTGTTGCGAGAGTATAAAAATAATTAAATAAAAAATAATAAAAAAAAATATAAAAATAATAAGAAAAATAAATAAATAAAAATAATAAGGAAAATAAATAAATAAAAATAATAAGAAAAAAAATAAAAATAATAAGCAAAAAATAAAAATAATAAGAAAAAATAAAAAATAATAAGAAAAAAATAAAAAAATTAAGAAAAAAAATTTAAAAAATTTTATAAAAGAAAAAAATTATGAACGATACAAAAACATAATAAAAAAAGAAAACGAAAAATAATAATAAGTAAAAAAATATTTAAACATAAGAAAAAACAATAATAAACAAAGATTAATAAAATAATTCAAAATTGAATAAAATTAAAGAAAATTACAAAATGAAGAAATAATAATATATTTTAAGTAATAAAAATTATTTAATAATAAATCGAGCAAATAGTAAATACATAATATTAATTAAACAAAAACGTATATAAATAAAAACTAAAAATTATAAAAACAGTTTTTCGAAAGCTTTCAGATCAACTATTGTACTAGCAACGTGCTACTACTAACGAGTGTATTTCAACAAAATTTACGGTACATTTGTTTATTGTTAAATATATATATGACTGCTACTTTAATTTATGTATATTTGTATTTTAACAGAAACAAGTATTTATTTGTGTTCTCATAACAAAGCGAAGGCACTCATTAGCTGAATTAGTTGCTGGAATTTTATTATCTCATTAAGAATTAAAATTTCTGCATTCAGTTTGAAATATATCTGATACATAAGACGTCGTCTTTATTATAATATTTTCGAAGACTCCTTTTGATTTAAATTTTTTGAGGAACATTAAAATCATATCGTCAATGCTATTCAAAAGTGTTGATTTTCAATATTCAAATGAATCCCCAAATGCAAATACCAAATAAGCGACGCTCAAAATCTGTTTAACTCAAAAATTTAATAATCCTATCAATTAGTCTATTTGCCCGCCGCTTGGCTAATGCAATAAACTCATTTGTAAATACAACTAAGTGACATGGCGTCAAAACCAACAAAATACCGACAATTAAGTTTCAATTAACCCATATTTGTTGTGAGGCTAAGTATTTACGTATGGCTATTAATTACAAATGTATTTATTTAAATATCTAAAACCGCCTCTAAATGCGATTATACGCTTAGTGCTAATTACACAGGCATAATCTAGTGAAAATGCTGGCAAAACAACACACACACATAAGCCATTTGCTGAACATAAGTTAATTATAACAATGAACAAAAAATACAAAAACAAAAATTTATATGAAATTAAAACCGCAAAGCAATAAAATACAACTACAAAAGGCTAATACGCGACACACAACAAAATCTGTACAACAAACACACACACACAGACACAGACACACATGTAAATAAATAAATAATAACTTGTCAGCCGTGTCAGCAGACAACAAATTAAAATGTGAAAATCTCGATTACTGTAACTACAACTCAACGCTAAGTGGCAACAACAAAAACATACATATGTACAATATACATACATACATAGAACGAAAGCTATTTCATGTTAAAATGAAATTAAAAAGCTACAACAAAAACACAAAATAAAAATTAAATATTATGATGACTAGTGCATGAACTTTATGATACGATTATGATGATTATGTTTAGACTGGGAATCGAATTGATTTTTTCTTCATTTTCTTTCGTTTTTTTTCGATTTTCGTTTTGGTTTGATGGAAATTTTGAATTTGAAAAATTAGACTTGTTACCGTGAGATTTTCGTGAGTTATGTACGTACATAGACATCGTTTACCTGGTGGCCGGGACCCACTCGAATTTCTCCCTGAGTGGAGGCCGCCATTACCCTTTAAAGACACGCTTCCGGTCCAGTGTTAAGCTTTTTATTGCCCTCTATGATGATATAATATTTAAACTGCAAAAGAAGAACAACAACAACAAAAGTATAAGCATTAGTCACACAATAAAGATGATTTTATGGTTCCAAATATACATATAAAGCATAATAATAGCAGTGTGAGCACTGTGGGGTGTTTGAAATTGGATTGGAAATTCATAACCAAAAAAAAATTGGAAAACGACGAAGGTAATTTATCGCATCATGATGATCAGGATATTTAAGGGTAAATGTGTCCAAAACACGTACGCACTAATGTACAGTGGAGATAAAAATTAAATCGATTTTCGAAAAATTTCGAAATTTTTTTCAAAAGATATTATACTATTTTTTATTATTACTGAAAAAATTAAATTTTAACCATTGGTAAAATAAAAAAAATTATAGAGTTCAATCGCGTTAATTATAAACTACTGAATTGTTTTCGAACATCTTAATGGCCTCAAACAATAATATAACTTTTTCTTTATTTTACTTCGATGAAAACTAATTTTAATTTTCAAACTTTTTTAAAAAAAGTTTTGAAAAATATGTTCTTTAATTTCCCACTGTGTACAGGATCACACATGAATACAATGCAGTTATTGGCTTGCTAACGCCTCTATGCAAACTAGCAAATGGGAAGCAAGTGAAGTAGCAGATATAATTACAGAAAGTACAATGCACCAGAAGAGGGGTCCATCTAGTACAACAAACAGCAATGCAAAGGTTGTACAATTAAATACGCTGCAATTGACAGGAAAATCACAAACATATCTCTCCTGGGGCGCACAACAATAGGTGTACAAAAGCCACAAATGACCATGTAGGAAAAATTTCGAATGGAACTCAAGAAAACCAATTTAAATTCAAAGGCAAACAAATTACCCAGGGTAAGAGGCAATATTTGTGAATGAAATTATGCAGCAAAATTTAAATTGAATTAACCCTTTCATGCCAAATGTTGCCTATAGGCAACATTGTACTTACCGGCTTCTAACTCTCGTTATTTAAATATTTTTGACCAGCGGTTTTTTCAATTATGTAGACTTATGTGTTGTGCAACCTTACAGTTACATTTTTTGTAATGAGCTGTGCACGTATTCATTCAGTAGGCCTTCTCCGCTGAGTGGAATTGTCAAAATCGGTTTCGCGAAAAAGTTATACTGAAGTGTTTATACAAAAAGTGCTCAAAAACTTAAAAAAAAATTGTTTTATTTTAAAACAAAGTGAACTATATAAATAAGTAAAGATAAGAGAGTTATTTAAAAAAAAATTTCACGAGAAAAGTGTTTAGTTTTTTTATAATAATCTAATTTGTGCCTATAAGCAACATCCTGTAACTAATGAACCAGGATACATAGGACTTTGAAATTTTTATCACTTCATATTTGAGTTAAGACTAATATATATCTGTCCTAAAAAAAATGTTAGCTCCGCCCATTTTAATTCTGACATGAAAGGGTTAAATTATTCTCTTTTAAAGCGAAAAATTGTTTTTTTTTTTAATGAAATGTATTGAATTAATATTTTTTTATTTTTTTTATTATTTATTGAACTCGTTCTAAGGGCAGGAAATGAGTTCCTAAAATTAAATCATTTTATATTTATACTTTTTTCGTACAGCCATATTAATTGAATACATTAACATTATAATTGAGCAACCATTTTTTGCTTTTCGCACAGCCGGCTACTCGATTAACGATCAGTTGTTATAAATTTTTGTATAAGAAAATGGTAAGTTTCGTTAGTTGATTGCTATTTTATCAATAACCACAACCATATCTTCAGCATAGACTATCCAGAGTTGCATACCAGTTTCAACTCGATTTATATTCGATTAAAAATTAATGTAGTAAAATAGGATTTTTCTTTTGTATGGTAAATCGATCCAAATCAGCACTTTAATCGAGCAAATGTCGTTTAATTGATCAAAACTCCTGTGCGAAAATGCTATTAGATAATAAAAATTAAGAAAAATCGGAATTTTGAATACCATATCTTCATATCGTTAACAAGCTTTGTTTTACAAAGGTGCTCTACTTTCAAGATTTATTTCAATCACTCAGACAAAATTACGAGAATATAAAATTTTAAACAACTACATTTCCGACAGGGATTCTACATACATACCACACACACAATCACTTGAACCGAAGTGCCACATTGAGTGCACGAAATTTGAGACGAATCGGAAAACGAAGCAAGGAAATTAAAAATAACAAACAAAAAGCTATAAATTTTTAAAAGAAAAACCACCACAGGACCAACTCACATGAAAATTGTAGAGGATGACACATCAGACATACCTAAGGGCTGCACAACGAGGTACCTTCATGTATGGATATGTCAGTATGTTTGTATGGCACACATGTAAGTAGATATGTTTGCATAGGCGGTGAGATATGAATGCACAATGAGGCGTAAATGGTTTATTTGTAATCAAATTAACACAACACGCATACTTAAAACGCGGAACCCGCATACGCATACAGCTGCGCGAACACACACACAAGCAAACAAACATGTGTAAGTAGCGTTACCCTCCGGTCGGGCCCAACCTGGGTGGGTACCTTTCATACCTTTGTACGCTGTACGGTATTGAGCAGCTGTAAAATGATTTTCCACTTTGTTGATTTATATGTACATAAGTGTAACTGTAACATGGAAGCTGTTGGCTGGTGGCTTAAAAGGACAAATAACAACAACAACAGCAGCGTAGAGGATCCGAAATCAAGGATAATAACAGAAATAACAGCAGTAATAAAGCGTCAAATCCACTTACAGCAGAGAACGAAGGAACGCAACAACAACAACAACAAGAACATCAAAGACTGACGTATAAACAGCAGTAAACACATTTTGGCAATAAATCAACTTCAATAAATCAATAACGAAACACTCAATTACAATTTCAATTGCCCAATGACGATGTCGACAGCGATAATGTCCATAGCTGGTGGTGATGGTGGAGGTGATGGGTGCAGATATGGAGTGGAGTGGAGATGGCGGTGGTGAATGGTGTGATGGTGTCATTTAAAGTGTTTGGCTTGCTGATTGACGCGACCATACTCTTTGTTGTTGTTGTAATATCAGTTATTGTTGTTGTAGCTGTGCTACGGATAGGTTATTTATCATTGCGCATTCCTACATAGAGTTTGTTGTTGTTGTTGTTGTTTTCGCCATTATTCCCAGCACAGCAAGCTACAGAAATGCAACGCTGTAAACGAGCAACCCACCACCAACCACATCACACAAAATCCGCACTCAATTGCTACTCGCATTTTGCATTTAAAGTGCACACAAATTATCGCAATTAAATGCAATTAATTAAAAATACACTCAAACAAGCTCGAGCTAACAGCCGCCCAGCGCCAGAAGCACACAACACACACAAACACAAGCAACAACAACAACAACACTAAAATAATCAGCCAACAGTGAACGTAGCGCAGAGACAAAAACCGCCAAACGGCAAGCAAGCAGTAAACGGCAGCCAACAACGAAGTGCACAAATTACAAAAACAAAACAAACAAAAATGATTATGAATAAATAACACGAGCAATTCCAACAGTGCCAACCCGACCGACCACAGGCAAGCTAGCTGCTACCCAACGAACGATCCAGCTAGCCAACCAAAGAGACAGAGACAGTCACTCAGTCAGCCAGTTAGTCAGACAGCTGGTCAGTCAACACGCCAAATGGTCAGCCCACCGAATAACCAAGGTAAGCAAAGGCAAGCGAGACAGGCGAGCGAGTCGTCGCAATGTGCGCGCTCGGGCCTAGAGGATAGCGTCGTGTAGGTTAATGGCGTGTGGTGGTGCGGCGGGGTGTTGTAGCTCGGCATGGGTGCATATAATAATATTGTAAATCATCATAAAGCTGCAACCGCACAACCAAAAGTGACAACAACAACAACGACAATGATGTACACAGCAACGTTAGCATGTAGATATTTAAATAAATAAAAGAGATATTAAAAAAAATTTACTACCGCACCGCACAGTGGAACTCTCGGCGAGAAATTTTTATTCAATTTGCTAGAGATTAAGTCAGTAAGTAAGTTGGATGCGTGGCTTATGCAGTGGGATAAGCGGGGCCATCAAATTATCTGATTCCTGCTTAATATTTCCCAATTCACTCCAGGGGAGAAATACTCTAAGACGTTGCTTTGTAGGAAGTGCAAAAATAACTTTCAAAATGGAGAGCAAATGTTTCGGGAGAGAGTGGTTTTTGAGACCATTCGGTAAGTGGTTCTAGAACATGGTTAGGGCCTTCCTTTTATTGTAATTTCTTTTGTCCTCAAAAATTAACTGAACTATAGTGAAAAACAGGATTACTGAAACAAGTTTTTTTTGACCCCGTAGCTGATTCCATACTCCCGTTCTGCTTTATGGTGAAGCAGCGCGGAAGATGTCAATATCCGATGAGAAGGCAGATGGAGTTTTCAAGAGAAAGGGGTTGCGGAAGATTTATGGATGTTTGAATATTGTCAACGGCGAATACCGCCTGATGGAACGATGAGCTGTACGAATTATACGACAACATTGATAAAAAGACAGCGGCTACTCTGGCTAGGTCATGTTGTCCGAATGAACGAAAACACTCCAGCTTTGAAACTGTTTAATGCAGTACCCGCCGGTGGAAGCAGAGGAAGACCTCCACTCCATTGGAAAGACCAGGTGGAGAGTGAACTAGTTACACTTGGGATTTTCAACTGACGTCGAATTGCGAGGGAAAGAGAAGAATGGAGAATTACATATGTACATATCCATAAATCCTTAATAGCAGAGGGATGTTCGTCTATAGTTGTGACCATCAGTAAAGACTTTAAGTCTCCCACTAGTCCAACCTTATCTAACTTCGTAAAATTTTAATTAACATCCAATTTCTTACTTGATGTCTGATCTATACACTAATTCATCTAAATTATATGATATACCACTATGGTAAAAAAACGCTGCAGCTTCAACAGTTATAAATACATATCAAATATAAGAAAGAAGAAACTCGGTTTTATCAGATTCATCAACCAAATCCGTAATTAAACTATGTTACGCCCTTTATAGTCTCACAGAAGAGTTTACAAAACGTGTAATTCGCTGAGGATGCCTTAAGTAGTGCTCTCCAATTTATGATCTTTATGGTTTAAACACGATCGGGCACGAACCTTTAACTTTACTACGGCTTTGAGACTTTGCGCTAGATATAGTAGATATGAAATAATATAATAACATTTTTCCACTAGCGATTTTTATCCACCGTATCCAGTCTCATGGACGGTTCGGAAATACGGCCATTAGCGTACTGGATTACTCGACTGACGCTTCGACGTATGTTCGCAATAAAAATGAAACATCAAACAGTTTATTAGTCATAAATCTACAACCATAATACACAGTGCAAATTTAATAAAGGTAGCAACGATAACATATGGCCGTTGTGCGAGAGGAGGCGAGTATGAAAAGACTATGCCGTGAGACTGTGTGAGCGCGAGCGAGAGGGCAAACGTATGCCGGCAAAGTCGACGAAGCGTTGAAAAAGCAAGAAAAATATTGTACAAGTAAGTCTTTTAAACTGATTTGCACTTCACACTGAATAAATTTAAGTGGGCGCGTGGTAGAGAAAAATTACGGCATATTACCACATCGACGAGTGTTAAAGTAATAGGTATGCCGAAAAAACGGCACAAAACAACGCGATGACGACGATGATGGAGTGTACGGTTATTAGGCGGGTAGGTAGGTGGGTAAAGTGTGTGTAATTTCGCCTGTCGGACCGACAGCCGACAATTTAGTGACTGTGAAATTCCCACCACCGTCGACAACGACGACCAACAACCAAGTCATGTCGCGTAGCATACGCTAACGTAGATAGGAACGAAATAGCGTACCACACCGCACCGCACGACACGGCACTTTTATTCCTGCCGTTCCTTTGTGTCCATGAGCGCATATGCGCGCGCAAACATAAGCACGGCAAAGCTCGAAGTGCTATGACTTGCAACTGTTCGCCAAAAACGAACTCCGAGCTTATCGAGCTCGTACAAAAGCGGCTGTTGCCAGCGACGAGCCAACTCACTGAAGCTCGTACCAAAGCGAAATCTAAAACAGAAGAGGACACATAACCAGAAGCAACAAATGTGTGCGTGTATGTACGTTTAAAAGGTGGCAAATGTAGTAGGTATTAGCAGTATCACGATTTCAACACCACGCGACCCAAAGCGCAACGGCAGAGGCGACAACACTAAGCGCATGTTATGGCGACACCACCGCGACGACGACGACGACGAGTACTGCCAGGAGAAGCGCCATTAAAATCACCAACGCCGTCAACATCCCTCGATTGTCTTGTTTTGTTGCCACCACCACCACCACCCCGTAGTCGATGACAAGGCGAATGGGCGCAACACCAGAGAGACAGCAAAAATGCACGGTGCGCCGAACACACAAATCGTCAGGAAGGAAGGAAGGAACATTGGATGATATACACTGAATACGTAAGCATTCGGCGCACCACCGTACAAATGTCGCTTAATACTCATATCAATGCTACGTTCTAACGGACCGGTAGGAATGTGGTAGGTTGCATTGGTGATGGCCATTTCCGACCACCGTCTCTTAAAAATAGACTGCTCGTAGTTCGGCACGCTGTAACCGAAGAGGGTTGACTTTTATGGTTTTAACAAGAAAATTTTAAGGTCACTGCTTAATATCGCAAAACACAATTGGCGTGTAGGGCACAGAGAAGGCAATAAAAAGGAACAAACTTATTAACCGCATGCAACTACATAAATCGATTTTAGGTGATTTGGGAAATTGCGGTTACATTTGGTTAATCGAAACCAATTGAATACGACAAAAAAACAATAACGAAAATAAAGGGATAAGGGATATAACCCAAGCTGCAAATGGGGTTGTTTCTAATGGCAAAGGGCAGCATATAAATGGAATGCGTGTTATTGACCTAAATAGAAATTTTAGTGTGGTTTAGAGGGATAGTATGTGCTACTTTTTTAATAGTTCAAATCGATCATCGGTTTAAAATAGCTACTAAGAATTTTGAACGAATATCAAAATAATTTTTGTTGTAACGGTTACCCAAAACTGCTTGAACCGGCAAACCTAAATTACTTGTCATCGAAGCGATCTAACGGTTGGGCCAGGAAACGAGCTGTTTCGATAGCCTCGAACCAAAGGAAAAGGGATGTTAGATGAGTGGTTTTTAGGGGGCATGCAAAGAGGTGGTTAGTGTCATGCGGGGACTCTTTCCATGCAGGGCATATGTTGAGTATATCAAGGTCTAGTCTGGATAAGTAGGAGTTTAACCTGCTACAGTATCCAGAACGAAGTTTCGCGAGGCAACTCGAGCTCTGTGTCTGAGATAGGTGCTATTTTATCTTCAAGTACGCCATTCACGGGGAGGGAGTCAATGAAGGTGTTAATAGCTCCACTGTGAATGGCGTTCAGTGCTTCTCAAAAATCTGTCGCATCCGAAGTCCGGTCCCGGATAGTCCTGTATGCCGTCGACGTATTTCAAAATAATTGTGTTTATGTGCTCCTATGGTTTCTTGGTAAATAGAGTAAAATATTTGAAGACTGAATATTAGATGAGAAAAATCATTCAACATATATGTATTTATCTCTTTCTGATCACTAAATTTACTTCCAGTAATCATTCTCTTGAGATTTAAGGAGAGAAACTATTCTTGGAACCCAAATTCAGTTGATACGTTGGATAGGAAAGCAATTCGAAGTTCAATTAACTTCATTTTGACGATTGGTGTCATGTTTCAGTAGAGTATACGTGCCATTAGATACCGACTACAAAACCTGTCTGGTACATTGGAGAACTTCATGACAGAAGTTGTAAAGGGATATGTTTTTTTTTTGGCGAATTCTGCTTCTATTTTTGCGACTTACTTCAGCGCGTAAAATTCGAGCTACCCAAATCTACTAAAGAGCGTTTATCAAATTACAACACGGTCTTACTATATACATATATACATACTTTTTTAGGGCGGTATTATAAAGCAATAAGAAATAATGCTAGGTTCGAAGGTGCTAACAGATTTTGTCTAATTACTTTTTGAAGTATTCTTTATATTTCTTGAACAAAGAAGCTCCCGCTCTTAATTGATTTTTGTATTTTTCTTGAAAAGAAATTGTTTTCTTTACAGAAATTTGAGAATTCTTATCAGCAGACATATCAAATTCACCAACCAGTGGAATAATTGGTACTTTCAGGTGTACCCCAAATTAGGCAAGGAGTCTTACAGAGTCTTTTATGTTTGATTTAAAACCAGAGAATAATTGAAATTTTTCGTAAATGGGAAATTATCAGGATTCAAATTCGTTACATGCTTACTTTCTTCTACGAAAACACACATAATGCCTTCAAACAAACAAATATACACACAGACATTTAATATGAAACATTCCAAACATTTGAGCCGACAGTTATCCATGCGATCAGGTACGGGCACCACGAACGACAGCGCTGTGCAAATATATAGATATGCATGTAACAAAAGGTGATCGAGTGGCATTGTATTTCGCACCTATGCACACATACACGAAGACAAAAGCAAAGACAGCTACTTCAACTGCCGATCGATAAGCGTTACAAATTCAGCACAAAAGCGGCACTAATTACTACAAAAGACCTTACACTAAGTGAGTAGCTTGTCTATCAGTTAATCCAAACAATAATACTTTTCACAAGGCATTTAATATGTAGACACACACACACACAACTCACACATACATACAGAACTCAGATATATGTATGCATGTACATGTGTAAATATGTATGTCTGTATGTATGTTGGGAAGTAAACTCACATACATATTTGAAGCGCACGAGTGAATGTGCGCTACAACTAACTGAGCGGAAACCGATTCCGACACATTTAAACTTAAATTAATTACTCTAACAACAACAAACAAAGTTATTTGTGTGAATTATTGTAAGAAAATGAATAGCAAAATACACATTTAATAAATCCCTCAAGTGATTTCCCTATTAGGTACAAGAGTGCTCGTATATTCACACAAGAACAGCAAGCAAAGCAACAACAACAATAATAACAAGAACAACAACAACCATTAAACACACACGCATACAGGCGCTCTGGATTGACTGGGGCTCGCTGGCGGCAGGCAACAGTTTTAGTCAGTTGGTGAATCGTCTGAACCGCCGACCGACCGACAGACAGTCGGAGCAACCGACCGCCAATATGACCTTCCGTCCAACCGACTTCATATCTTTGTATAATCCCCTTCACAACGCCTGACCCCTGCTGCTGTTCGGCGCAACCACAAATTCGTGCCGTGAGCTCCGTGCGCTCCGTGAGCGTCGACACGACAGCTGGTGGATGGAGAGATCGCATGAGAAAGGCGGCAATAAACGGGCTGACACGACCATAGCTTACTTACTTGGGCATTGCCGAGTGTGTGCGTGTGTGTGTGTAATTGACTGCCTAGCGGGCTGCCTGCTGCCATTGCTGCTGACTCGATATTGTCGTTATTTGTCTGACTGCCGCCTGCCTGCTGGTGGCTGCTTACTTTGGCTTTGGCCCGGTCGGTCGGTCTGCTTCGGCTTACTTACAATACTTGGCAGCCTGGCATCATCATCACGGTAAGTGGCAGGCAGTGGCGCTGCAGTGGCAAGTGAGCGAGCGAGCCAAAGCGCAAAGTTTAGTGAAATATTATTGCTTTTGTTGGGATTATTATTTTATACACTTGTGTGTGTGTGTGCGCGGGCAAAATGTGTATATCACCAAACTTGTACTTGTGCACACAGCTACATCGTGTAGACAAGAAACACATATATTGTTTTTTCTTGTTGTTTTTGTTTTTGTATTCAACACCAATAATACTTTCAACGAAGCATTCGATTATTGTTATTATACAAATTAACAAGTAATTTGTAAAGCATTAGCAGAGATAAACAAACGCCGCGCATACTCGTATAACATCGACAACAGCATGGCTACATGAAAATTAACATCAACCACAAAAGCAACAACAACAACAGCAACACTAATAATGTGGAAGGAAAGCAACTAGTGTGGTAGAGTAACAACAAAATAAGCAATGAGTCAATCAAATGCATACGTTCAACTCACGCTCACTCACATTATGCATTACCCACGCAACCAAATGTAGAGTGTAATCAATATCTACTCATAACGGTATTATCAAAGATTTGCCAAAACTTGTAGTCGTAATAGCTAAAATAAATTGGAGTGCCAAATTTCCACTTTATAATTTCAGATTATAAATTTCAAATTATAATTTCAGTCAACTAGTCATAAATTGATAATTTATACCAACTGTTGGGCGTAAAACCCGTTAAAAGGCGTTGTTATACCAATCAAGCGAGGGGGGTATTAAAGTTAAGGTGAATAAATAGAAATAAAATATTAAAAAATCAATAAACACATTCTTATATGACCACACCGCTTTCCTGAACTCATTGATACACCCAAAAAATATCTAAATTCCGAATTTCCAATTGAAAGACCGACGTTTTTATCAGACTTTAAATACTCCTTTTTAAAGTCATAGTCTTTAAGAAAAATATGTCTGGTCGAAATCGCTAAATGGACTTAGAAGGCTTCAAATTTGAAAAAAAAACGATCTAAGTACATAAAAACTCGGATTAGTTTTACTAAGGCTCATTCAAAGGGGGATAAAAAATTGTGAAAGAAAGTATTATGGACTTATGAAATAAAAGTAAATCGCATTGTACCGAATAGAGCAATATTTGTACATAATCTGAAAGCTAATGCTTAAACCCCAGATACAGCAGAAAACAGTAAAGAATGGTCAAGGTATTACCATGGTGTGGAGTGCATTTTCAGGGTATGGAATGAACCCGTTGGTCAGAAATTATAGTAGAATGGACTTTTATTCGAACTTAAAGACACAATGAAGCCATTCGCATTTGCATCAATGTCCGAAAATCATACCAAACATGCAGCTGGTGTAGTAAAGGATTGAATTCCCCCGAAAATATTGATATATTGGACTGTTCTGCGCATAATCACCATTTTAAACTGATAGAAACCCTCTGGAATGATATAACAATGAAGATCGAACAAAAATAAATTAAAAATTCGGATGATTTTGGACTGGAATTAAGGAAGCATGGTATTCGCTTTCAGAAACTGGTTGAGATCTTACATCGCAAAATTCGAGCCATACAACGAAATATCAATAGGCTAATAAGGAATGTTTTTTTCTTTTATGCATATAAAATTCAGAAAGTGTGCTATTTCGTGTGCAGCCAAAATCGGTGCCCCCTCGAACTAAAAAAGCCCAAAAAAATGCATCGCATTTAATTTAGTGTTTTTTTTCTTTTTTTTACATAACTTCACACAAATTACTAGTTTTCAATATAACATAACAGTATTGGAACTTGCTCAAAATACTTGTAAATACATCGAGATCGTATCGCTTCAACTCATAAATATTACAAGTGTAGTAGCGCTTAAGATTTCAGTCGCCTTTAGATCCTCTCTATTTTAATAAAAAAAATTTATTTGACAAAATATTCTAAAAATGATTTTATGTTAAAAACTATAAAACATGAGCGAGAAATACAGGTCTCACACAAGGAACTAGATTCATTGACTAATTTGAAAGTTTCACAGGTTTGACTAAAACCATAAAGCCATATAAAAGAGAAATAATGATAGAATTAAGTAAGGAACCACAATTTAAATCAATTAACTTTGGGCATAGACATTATGTCTTCGAGGGGAAAGCGACTGGACCAACTAAAAATTCCTGAAATATGACAAAAAAACATTTTAGTTTGTTTTTCTTTTTCTAAAATATGGCTGCGTGGGAGTTACTGTCAAAAAAAAAGGACTTAAAAATGCCATTATATGCCATAAATAGAACTATTGAACTTGCTCATAAAGTGGATTTAAAAATAAGAATTTTTAAATATTTTTTTATATAACTACTATAAGAAAATCACCTGAAAGGCATGCCAGTTTCAGCCATTTGGCTCACTGGGTATGTCGTGATGACTTGCAGCACACACTGGGGCCGCCTGTTAAGGTTAATAATGGAAACGCGCGCATATCGTAATAATAATAACAGCTTAGTGGCATACTGGGCTAAACATATTAGGCGTACAACAACAACAGCAACAACAATACAAACACATTTAGTACAACAACAAACGGCAACGGCAGACGGACGGATGTGAAAGGTGAGAATAATGGGGGGAAATGTGCGGACACACGTACAACCGAAGCTAAAAATAAAGAATGTGGAAGAAGAAGTCGAAGTGTAATTGGAAGTGTTGTGGAAAAGCATGAATTATGAGATGCTTACATAATTAACAACAATTATACACACATACACGCACACGCACGCCACCAGGCATTCCATTATAATATGTCAATGAGAATTGTTGGCACGAAAATACCACAACGGTACTGCATACGAGTAAGTCAATGCTGTCAAAAGCTGGGAAGCAAATGTGGAAAAAAAGAGAAAAAACAACAACAATTTTCTTATTTTTGCAGTTTTTAATTTTTTTACACGTGTGTATGTGTGGCTGTGAATATGCAGATATACGAAAAAAAGGTCAAACCGTATACGTTGAAGAGCGAAAAAATTGCAACAAAAACAAGAAAGCAAAAAACCTAAAGTCCAGCGGGTCAAATCGCGCGCAGGAAGCAATCGCTTTTCTTACATCCTTGAGGACCTGGGCAATTACCATTTTGTATACAAAAATGTCTCGATTACTGAATATACGAAGTAACATAAATACAAATTTACATATTTCATACAAACATACATACATATGTACGTGTGTATGTTCATGTATGCCTGTTTGTCGAAGTCAAACATTTACTGGCTTACCGCACCACTTGAGGCGATTTCGCAAAGCCGCAAAAACTAGCAGCTAAAAAGACAGACGCTCATTCATACTTAAATCATACATATGTACATACAGACATACATATGTATATGTATGTATCTTGCGAAAAAGCTCTTTGTGTCTTCATGTATTCCACACGCTCAGCTCTTTTGCCACTTGCCACTTGGCCACCCAGCAACAAACTTACATGCAAACACTTACAATTTGTATAGAGCCAATTGTATGTATGTATATATGTATATATGTAGGTTGGTATATATGCACATGAGCTGGCCTTTATTCATCATTGCGTATTGACCATGGAGCATGAACCGCTTAAGTGACTTATGAATAAGTTCTTTCGGAGGCGACAATGTACATTTGTTATTGCTGAGCACGCACAAAGATCAAAAGCGAGCAATGAAAATAAACCAAAGCAAATGGACGGACGGACAGCGGCGGCAAAAGATTGCCCAAATGAAATTCATATGCTAGTACAAACACACACATACATATATACATGACTACATACATGTAGTCCGCGCAATGGCAGATGAAAATCACAACAACAACAACGACAATAAAAACAACAAGCGCAACAGTCAATGGCAGACGAAAAGTGAGCGAGCTGACGTTGTCGACACAAAGATCTTGTTAAACATCGAATATTATAGTGGACGGATATTTGTACATTTGTTGAACAATTTTCGCTGAACGCTTGAATGCTGATGCTGACGCTGCGGTGTACGAGTACACGACAAACGATGACGGCAATGAAGATGAAGTTGAAACCACATAAATTGTAGGGATTTTTTCCTTCTGGAGCGAAAAATAAACAAATCCCGTTGCTTGCAATACTTCTAGTGGCGCACACTCCAGCCAGTGGAGAAGCGAATCTGTCAGCGTTGCATCTAAGTTTGCTTGTTTGTTGTTGTTGTACACATATGGTATGACATGTGTTGTAGTTGCATTTCTCCCGCTTATGGCAGCTCCAATTTGTCAGTGAGTTAATCTCAATCGGTACTTTTCCGCACTTTCATCCACTAGTGTTATTACTCATGGTGGCATTAGCGCTACAAACATATGGGAGTATATACATAAGTATGTTCTGAACTATTGGTGGTTGTAAGCGAAGAAGTGCATGGTGGTTGTATGCAGTAGGAAATATATGTTAGTTACACGACAATGAAACATTAAAGTAGTCAAAAAATTACAAGTTTATCACTAGAATGTACTGACTAAAATCAAACTATTCGGAGAAATATAAGATTTTGGTAAGCTAGTCCAGAAAGGGAACATTATAACGATGAATGAATATGTTGTTATTAAAAATGTCAGGAAAATCCGTTATTTTTCATGATTTCAGCAAGTTTAACACGTTCAACACTTGAATGTTCTACCTTTACTAGATCAAAAATAAAATAACTTGGAACATCCAACTTTAAAGATCCATCTAGTTTGAGAAAGTCCCAATCAGTCGAAGTGTGATTTGCCACAGAACCAAACCTAACCACATAATTTTTTTCTCTGTCACTCCCCAAACGACCGAGATTGTTACCAAGGTACAGAGCCGAAACAAAATCCTCAAGTCGTTAGACGGCAGCACATGTGGTAAAGACAAAGAAGCGATGTTGGAACGTAGCTGGGGAAGCTTCAGCTTTGTCAGAATACCGCTCTCCATACAGCCACAGTTTGCTTTTTGATGTCTCCGGTCGAGCACGAACAAAACTTCCTGTAAAGTGCTCTCCAATCGGTTTCTGTTAGGATGCTTTCGTAGAAATCATCCCTGCAGTCATCTACTGGAACCGAGCCGCCTCCCAAAGCCATCAAGAGACCCTCCTGAAATACGTCGACGATATACAGGACTATACCGACCGGACTTCGGATGCGAAAGACTTTCGACATGCACTGGACGCCATTCACAGAGGAACCATTAACACCTTCAACGACTCCCTTCCCGTGAATGGCTTACTTGGAGATAAAACAAGCAGACACAGAGCTCAAGTTGCCTCGCGAAACTTCGTTCTGAATACTGTAGCAGGTTAAACTCAAACTCAATACATGTCCTACATGCAAAGAATGCCAGCATGACATTAACCAACTCTTTGTATGTTCCCTAAAACCCACTCATCTGACACCCCTTTCTTTTTGTCCGATCCTGTCAAAACAGCTTGTTTCCTGGTAATTCCGTCCATTTAATTTAGGCTTGCTGATAATACACTGGGAAATTTATTGGAATCTCTTATGTTGAAATAGGAGGTTTCAGAAAAAATTAAGTTTTTTCAACTGCTTACTGGTGCAGTTGACAATAGTCAAAAAAAACTTAACTACCAAGTTAAAGAAAACATCTTTTTTTCAAAGTTGATTTGCGAGAGAAGAAATTGAAGAAATCTGCTCAGAAAAATCATATTTTCTTCGATACATCCAGCACAAATCGATTTATGAGATTCAAATACACAACAATTAAGCAATGGACCGCCTGCTACTTCAGTCCATTACTAAACTGAGCCGAAACTTAAATAACCGTATTCGCTTTAATATACACGAATGCCTTTTATTTAGTGTGTTTGTGCTTAGTTCTCAGCTTAAATGGAAATGACAATTTTGTGAACTCAAAAATCATGACTAAGTGAAGTATTTTCCTCACTTAAAAGCAATCAGAATCAAGAGTACAACAATAGATCGCCGCATTGTCTGCTTTACTGGCATCCATTGCTTTTGCACGTCTTTCTTCTTGCCTTTAATCACCGAACGCTTTTCGCTGGACCCTCTCAAAAAGCGCCGCGCCATGCCACCCAACACCACTATTAGCAACGCTTCGTTTCGTTCCATTTCAACACGTCACTGCCGACCAACCAACCAACCGACCGACCGTGCCCTCTGCTATTTGCTGCTGTGTACCTTTGGTCCACAACCATGCTTTTTACCTCCCAAAGTTTCCACACTTTTGCGACGTTCCTCAATACATTTTTTCGTCTCTCGTCTTTTTTTTATGTGCACTTCATTTTTGGGCGAACCGACAACGTCGGACATAACACGAGCCGTTCGGGCGCTACTTAATGCTATTGTTGTTTTCAATTTTTTGTTGGTGTTTCGTTGTATTGCATATGGACGCGGCGTCGGCATCGGTACTCAACAGCGTAAGCATCAGCATCAAAATCATCACAATCGCCAACGCCATCCTTGTCATCGTGGTCGGACTTCATTTCTCGTCGTGCCATATTTAAGCGGAGAATGCTTGGCAGCTTGCTTGCTACGATTGTTGGTGGGTCGGCCGCTGTCGGTCGGTTGGTTGGATGAGTTGATGAGCGCACAGACAGTTGGATGGATAACTGTATGCGGCGAGCTGACTGACAGACAGAGCGACTGCCGCACTGGGTGGCTGACTGGCGGACTCGCATTTATATATAAAGCGACGACGAGCTGACAGACGGTCGAACAAACTGTTTTACTGCTTGGTTGGTTGAAAGCTGTAGGGTTTTGCTCCGCTAGCTGGCATTGCCACTGTCATTGCGGCTGCTGTTGCTGTTGCTGTTGCCACCATACGGTGGCACTCGCAGATTGAATCCATAACTATATGCTCCGATGTTTGTTGGCATGCAACTGGCAATTGTATGGGTGTTTGGCGTGTTTTTATGTGCGTTCGTTCGTTGTGTGTTGTGTGCGCAAGTATTCATGTCGGCTGGCTTGTAAGCCACTTACGAAAACGAGTAAATGCCACTGGCATCCGATTTGTTGGATTTGCTCATGAAGTTGTTAAACAGATTGTCGGTGTAGATACCGCACGCGTTCGCTCGCCTGTCGTTCGAAGCACTGCGCTCGTACCCACGAACCCTGTACCTCGTGGCGCACGTCGCTTTCGGTATGGAGGAAGTGCTCCTTATAGACAGTAGCTTTAGCTAGCCAAAGTCAGTATACTACGAGAGTATATTTAAGTTTGCGTGTGTGCGGCTGTGTGTCTCGGTGTATCAACCCACCACCATAGCCACTCGTACTCACTCTGTGGGTGCGTGCTGGCTGCTGTAAGCCAACGCCGACGATACGTACGACAACTTGGTCCTGCTGTGTGTACGTACCGTGTACCTTCATCATTTTTCGTATGATTAGTTTTATGTAATTTTATCAAGAGTATTTTAGGGATTTGTAGCTTTTACTTATGCTTTGTGGTATTTCATCTGAAAAGTATTTTTCGTTCGTTGTTTTGTTTATTTAGCCACTTCGCTTCATGATTTTCCACTCTCGCTCGTCACCCTCCGTCTCGCTCTCTCGCCGGCTACCATTCTCCACCTCATGCTGCAGCGCAGAATGCTTTGGGCAGCTTGTGAGTGCTTGTCGGTGGGTTTATGGCGTGATAATGAAATTTATTAAAATTTATGAGTGCTCGCAAATAAATATACTGAAATTGATTAGTCATGGGTTTTATGGGGTGGCGACGATCATCACAATTACGGCTACCGCAAGCGCAACCCTTTGATTTTTCCGTGCTTTTGCTGACTGCTTTTTATACTCTCGCAACAAAAGTTGCTAAGAGAGTATTATAGTTTTGTTCACATAACGGTTGTATGTAAGTCATAAAACTAAACGAGTTAGATATAGGGTTATGTATATCAAAATGATCAGGGTGACGAGACGAGTCAAAATCCAAATGTCTGTCTGTCCGTCTGTCCGTCTGTCCGTCCGTCCGTCCGTCCGTCCGTCCGTCCGTCCGTCCGTGCAACGGATAACTTGAGTAAAAATTAAGATATCTTGATGAAACTTGGAACACACGTTCCTTGGGACCGTGAGAGGGTTGCTTTCGAAAATGGGCAAAATCGGACCACTGCCACGCCCACAAAATGGCGAAAACCGAAAACACAAAAAGTGTCATAACTAAGCCATAAATAAAGTTATAAAAGTAAAATTTGGAACATAGGATCGCACTAGGAAGGGGCATGTTTGGATGTAATTTTTTTGGAAAAGTGGGCGTGGCCCCGCCCCCATATCGGTTATTTGCATATATCTCGAAAACCAATAAAGCTATATAAACCAAACTTTCTGCAGTCAGTTCTCTTACGTATCCCACCACACACCATGAAATTAGTTGAAATCGGATAATAACCACGCCCACCTCCCATACAAAGGTTAGGTTGAAAATTACTAAAAGTGAGTTAACTCAGTAACGAAAAACGCCAGAAACACTAAATTTCACATAAGAAATGGCAGATGAAAGCTGCACTCAGATTTTTTTACAAAATGGAAAATGGGTGTGGCATCGTCCACTTATGGGTAAAAAACCATATCTCTGGAACTAATCGACCGATTTCAATGAAACTTGGTTTGTAATAGTTTCCTTCCATCCCACTGATATGTTGTGAAAAAAGGCCAAATCGCTTCACAACCACGCCTACTTCCTATATACCAGAAGACGATCTGAATCGTGTACTTTACAATATATAAAGGTAGCACAAGTGAAGATATCGATGCAGAACTTTGCACAAATACTACCTTTATAGTGTGGCAGCCCCAATCTAAATATCGACGAAATCGGTCCATAGGTTTTCAAGGCCCCATTAATCGAACACGAGGACCTCGGTGCTTCTAACCTAATATTAGGGTTTCCAACTTTCAATGGACTTTATAAAATATATATGACGAATATGTGGGTAAAATTGTGTATTATGTAATATAAATAAAGTTAAATAAATAAATTGCGAGAGTATAAAATGTTCGGTTACACCCGAACTTAGCCCTTCCTTACTTGTTCTTTTCTTATTTAATTTTTTTTTTACGTCTTATTTTTATTTTTATTTTGATAACTTTGGAGCGTTTTATAAATACAGCTCAGGATCTACAAATAATGAATGTCATTTGTATATTTGTGTGTGTGTGTATTAAAGTATTTATTATTTCATGTGTAGCATTACAAATTAATCAATTTGCTTTCAATTAAATGTTAAGTAAATTTCTGTATGAATAATAAATGTGAAAAAATGCAACAAATAAAATAATTCGCTTTCACCAACAGCAACAAACAACAGTGTTATTTTTGTTGTACGCTTATTATTATTGTCATTTCTGTTGTTGTTGTTGTTGCAGCTGTGCTGTCGTTTGGCCATTGTTTAAGTGGCTTCCAGTCAGTTAATCCTTAATAATCCGCATAAACATGTTAAACAAAAGCAGCGCAGAGATTAACGCTCCTACGCAACACACCCACACACACACGTACACAAACGCACCGACATAAAAATACACATGTATGTGTGTTTGAAAAGGTGCAGATAAATAAATTTACACAGTTTAAGTGCATATTGGAGCGCAAGTGTTGGCAGGTATGTATTTTTTTTAATATGAGTAAGTGCATGTGTGTTTGTGTGCCTGCCAGTGGGTTGATTTCAATTTAAATACTTTTTAAATACACACAAATTGTTTTAACGACTGCGCGCACAAAATTTATTTTCCAACCTAAGTTCGTGGAAATTCGCAAATCCGATGATTCGATATTATTTTGCCTTAGTTGGCATTGGGCCAATCACCCTGCACATATGGACCTATACATACATATACACGCCCCTCTCAGGTGACGTAGCATTATGTGAGTATGCATGCAGATTAAGTACGATTTTGAAAAAAATTTACCTTATTTTAAGGATTATGTGTTTATTGAAAATGAGAGGTGGTTTTGCAGATACAACAGATTACAGTACATCAACAAATTTAAATAAAATACAAGGAATGTATATTTAATAAAATATTTGGAAATTAAAATTTTTACAATTTATTTTAAAAAGACAAATACAACAAAAGAGAAAACGCATCTTTAGTTGGCTTAAGGGGTTTATAGGTAATCAGGATTTTCAAAAAATTATTTGTTTTGTTTTTGGATTTTGGTTATTACACTTAACCAAAATCATAAAAATATCCTCTAAAATTTGAAGTTTATCCGACAATAAGTTTTCGAGTTATTCGACAAATAACAAAGATCGCTCGGGCACTACAAAACGCTGGTGTGAATCTTTATGTGTTTTTCTCAAAACTATGTTTTTTGAACTGGTGACAACTGTAACACGAAAACCGCTCAGTAGATTTTAATGAAATTTATACGAATTTTAGAATACAGAATTAACCTGGGCCGATCGATGCTTTTTTTCAAAAATTTCGATTTTTTTAAATCATTTTTCCCGGAAATCTAGAAAGTTTTCTTGAGGCCGCCATTTTGTTAATTAAAAAAAAAAATATGAAAAAGTCAGTTCCATAATTATCTATTTATAAAACTAATTTTTCTCATCCGATTGATTTTAGATGAATCTCCAAGGACTTAATATTATCACCGCAAGCACTATTTTTTGGAACTGGATCAACACAAACAGTTATAACTTTTGAAATTAATTTAAGTTAAGTTAAGTTTTTTTTTTAATTGGTGTAACTTCAAGTCAAAACATTGTGTCATAATACCAAATTATTACTTTTGTAAAATAAAATGATTTAATAGCAAAAAATACTAAAAATTCTATTTTTTCATGACTGTGACTACCCCTTAATACGCACCAAATAAAAATATTACTCTGATTCCAACTTGAAATACGCTCTGTGGGCGTTGTTGTTGTTGAATAATTAGGTTATTATTGTGCTGAACAAATCACTAAGCGCTGACCGCACAAATACAGATAAAAATATCTTCTTTTTTGAACGTTCATATGTATATGTTAAAATAAAAACAATAATTCAACACATTTAAAGATTAGCCATACAATACAATGTCTCAGATAAAAACAAATAATTTAGCTCAAATACTTCCAACTAATTTACACTCCCGAAAAATTTGTTTGAAAAAATTATAAATAAAAAAAAACACAAATTACAATAATAAATAGTTAACACTAAGTAACAGAGATTTCAAGCTTGATTATCGTCAACGCATTCGCAATAATCTAAAGTGTGTAGGATGACACACTGTGGGCAATCAATTGAACCGTCAGCGTGTCAGACGCCGACCCGCCAGCCAACGAGTCCAAGTCATGCCCGCAGCTACTTCAACTCACTTGAGAGCAGTGTGTCCTTATTATTATTTTACTGTCGATTATTTGCTTTATTATGCTCGAATGTAATAAATATCCACCCTCATTTGCGCTTCCACGCACTACTCGCTTGCGCGACGATGACATAGCCGGTAGTTATGACTTTATTGCGACAAGCATATCATCCACCCACGGCCACGTTAAGTCTGCTCCGTATGTAAGTAAATCGCACGGTTTATGGAAAAGTTCGTTGTTCAACTACTACCACAACAAGCGTTGTTCCAGTCAGTTGAAAATACATACATACATATGTACATATTGTCTCGAGGCGATGGTGTTGATGATGGGGCATAAGAAGCGTGAAATCGGGCGCATGAACTCACAAATTGACCATATTTGCAATTTGAACGCGTGAGCAAACGAGCGAATGAGTGAATATAAACGAAGCCCCGCATTGCCCGAATCCACACGCGCACTAACACCAAGAACCGAGCACACCTCACCCCGTACAGGGTAGAACGTCGCGTCGAGCGGCACACCACGCTGCAGGCCCAGAGCCTTGGGCGCGGAAATGGTTGTGTACGCAGTTAAAAGCCATTGTAAGCAGATTTAGTTTGTAATAAATGCCGTGTTTTAGTGGTTGCACTCCCAAATGGCATGGAATTTCAAATTGTCGTGTAGCAACACTTTACAAACAAATTGCGGCTTGTCAACCTTCCGCAGGCGTAGCGCAAAGCAAGCGTTCACACATTTGCTCACATTTGACTTTTCATAAACGTTAATTTTTTGGCATTTCGCCACATTCATTCACTCACTCATTCACTTATTTAGTTAATTCACACAATATAGCGTGTTAATTTGTGCACAAATTACAATTGCCCCTTATCATATTAGTCACTAAATATTTTATAATGTTAATAATTGAATATAAGTGCCATATAATGCTTATCCCGACTAATTTGTTAAAGGCAAAGTTGTTTGATATTTAAAAAAAATTTGTACAGTTTTCTTTTATTGCATATTTGAGCAAACATTTCATATAAATATTATTCAGTAAAAATTTGTTCTTGTGCTCTTATACGAAAGTGTGTGCTTTGTATGTAGACTTATGACAATAAGCTCTCAGACTGTCCACCACATAATTAAATTAATTTACTTGTATTGTGGGTGTACAAGATTAATTGAATGTGTACCAACGACGGTTAGTAATGAATTTATTTCGATATTTAAAATAAATTCAGCTTTAATTATCTACTAACAAAATATATTTTAATGCAATTTTCTTCATATATGTATTTCAACTGTCTTAATAGTTTATGAATATATGCATTTAATTTATAAATATTCATTTGAAATAATTAATATTTCACATAATACTCTGCATTGTTATTAACCACCAAAAACCGTTAATGTATTATGAACAAACTGTTGTTTTAATTTTATTTTCAATTGAACGCTGTCTTTTATGGGCGACTGTTTTTTCTGACTTTATGCACAAATTAATAGGCTTGCTATAAACTGTCACAATGTAGCACTAGCACAATTTAAATCAATTATCAAGCACCACTTTTCGTTCAACAAAGCGCAACAATATCTTTCGTAGGATTACAAATACACAAACTTATACATCCATATTGAAGTACGTAAACTTACTGTTTTTATTGACATGGTTGTTATGTGCGCGTTATTTACAATAATTACGATAGTAATAAACCAAAATATATCACCCGCAGAATTTGCTTGCCTTTTGAAATTGAGAATCAATCAATTTTATAGCTTTACTGTTAAGTGGAAATGTTGTTATACATCAATTATTATTAACAACATTCCTAAAGAGGCGATAAAGCGTATATTAGCAACATATAATAATAATGACATTTAAAATATAAGCAAATAACAATTTAATAATTCAAGCACACATATCAACACATATAATCAGAAATATCTACAATTTTTGTATGTATGTATAAGAAAGGCATTACGTAGCACATAACCTTCCATGTTGTTGAACCAATTAATTTTACATTTTTAAACTTTATTAGCTTTATCGATTCATAAATGTTATCTAGAAACTCGATTAAGATACTATTTATTGCAATACAAGTGGCGTCGAATAAAGCACTGATTGCTGCAATAAATAATAAAAAAATTCCAAAAATATCTGAAATTATGTTCATATATATAAATACATAAACATATTTGTACACATTTGCAGACTTTGCTTTCAAAGTATTCCACAAAGATAAGAGAGTGTATAACTACTTATGAACTACTGCAATTATTTCTGATAACTAAAAGTGTGTACTTAAGTTGCCAATTGACGGATTGGCCTTTGAAATTAGTTGTTGTTTAATACTGCTTTAATTTTTTTAACAAAAATACGTACACATATATTAACTGTATGATTGTATACGCGAACAAAAATATGAAATGTGAGCTATACAAAAATGAATTATTAACCAAAATTCAGTAAAGAAGGAGAAGTATGCTAAATCAGCAGATAACATCATTATTTTTGATTTTTGTGCTATAAATTTTGTAAATGAAAAATTATAAAAGTATTTCAATCTGAAAGCTTTAAATCTCCAAGTTTGAATTGCAATTTGATTAATTATCTTAAATGTTCACACTTTCTCAACTTTCCTTGGAAGACAAAAATAACAAAAACTTTAAGTAACCAGATATGTAATGGAATATTTATTTATCCCTTCATCTGCCGTTTTATTAGCACTAAATGGCGTTTCTCTAAACAACATATTTGGGTAATCGTAAATATTAAGTGGGACATCATCCTATACATCATCGAAGTTAGCCACCGTTCAGCACAATTGCCATACATGTGGGCTGGTTTTACTTGGTAGCAGCTCATTCGAGTTACGAGAGAAAAAAAACCATATACTTGCACGCGCAAATGCTTGGCACAGATGTTAAAATATAAATATGCACATGCATACCTACTAATAAATATACTACATGTGCCTGCCTAATAAACGTTCTGTACATATGTATCTGCTAATAAATATGTGTTTTATTTGAAAATTTTGGAATTACTTACCATTGATTTTGACAAATTGTGTAATTGTTGCTTTTGTGAGTTAATAAATACCAGCTGTCTATGCGGCCGTAAATAGTATACCCGTCAAAAACGGTGTTTTATGTGAATTGTGGGGAAAGCCGAACAAGAATGACGACTGATTTATTTAATTTTTTAGCACATACACATGTTACACGGTCAATTTGTTTAGCTTATTGACTATATGGCAATTGCACAATTAGTTTTGATTTTTATAGTAAATAATTTTGTTAAAATGTTAATACTTTAAAAGCTATTTATATTTATTTATTATTTGTACTTAATATACACTTGGTTGACGTACTTTACACACCGGTCTCAATTAATGTTGGACAAACACTTCCAAATTGAAATCTTTTAACTGCTACTAATCCATAGTTGCTAACAGTGTTGCTCCGCCCAATGGCGAGGAGGAATGCGGCGTGTCGAAAGCTGTTTTATGCTTGACCGCTTCCCTCCTGCTGTAATCGGTCTTGAGTATGGTATTCCTTTCAAGAGTGCTTTGTTCTCATCCACACAGTCGTGCTTCGTTAAAGCGCGATATTTTTGTTTTATTTTTTTGATTTTTTCGCACTTTTTGTAATTAAACACTAGAAGTACACCAAAACGCGTGGCTTCCAAGAATTTTCCAAAAATAATTTTTTATTACGCTATTATTAAACACAGATTAAAACAACTTGCAAACTATTTGTCCGTCGCCCGTTTGCTATTTGCTCACTGAATGCATATACGTTCAATACTTTTTCGCTTGTTTGCTTTTCACCGTCGCTGAGCACCGAAAAATGCTATGAGGCAGATGGGGGAACAATTTTCCTTTTTGCATACACTTTGCGCACGAATTTGAGTACTAACTTTCTAACCAATTTTCGTCACTGTTTTGTTGTGTTTGCGCGAATTTTTAATATCCAACTGAAGGCAGTAAATATATTGAATGTTTTTCACTAAACTTTCTGAATTTTATTACTTTCGATAAGTAAATAATTAGTTCTGAACGGGAGCTCAATTTTTCTTCGCGCACTCAACAAAACAGGGCGACCATTTTGAATTTTCTACTCGTTAATATGCCACTCGTTGTTACGTGACGAAGAGAGTTGGCTGTGTTTGCGCGAGTGCGTTCAGCTATATGCTCGAATTACTTGCAGATTTTTTTAGAATGCGAAATTTATGAATATTAGTCCAATAAAGACCTATACGTTTATAATAATAACAATATTAATTACAATATAAAAGAAAGAAATTAAATATATATAATTTTTAAACAGTGAATTATTTAATTTAATCATTTTGAAATTCGATGCATTTTTTAAGTATATAAAACTGAATTATAAAAAATTGCACAATTCTTAGACGGTAGATGTTAAATTGTTATAGAATTTGCACCAAATTAATAATAGCAATCAAATTTTTAGTTTTGAAAAATTCTGAATTATAGAATTCACAAATGCAACCCTGATTTTGCTATAAAACAGTTCACCCTGTACGAATGTCAAGATGAAAGAAAACGGATTGGGGAAAGTGGAGCAAATTCTTGAAAATTTCAGCACATTTGGAGCCGTTTCAGTTGATTTTTGTTACTCCTTGTGATTGTTATGTGTTTGCGGTCTGTTTAAACACTTTAAAAAATAAATAGAACGTACAACTTTGTAAGTTAAAAGTTGTATTAAAAGCGTCATTACACGGGAAAATCATAAGTGCGCCAAAAATAAAATCAAGTTACCACAGTTTACTCCGGACATTGGCCAAATAAAAGTGCAACAACCTTGAAAGCGCGAATCTGGTACAGCCGCTTCGCTGTGTAAAAATGCATACTTACTGGAATACTTATTAATTATATATATATCTGTCTTCTTAAGAAAACAAAAACTTAATTAACATTTGCTGTGTGCCGGCTTGATAACACAACAAAACCCCCAATTTGTCATCTAATTGGTTTACTAAAAGTTTACTTTGGGATTACGGTGTACCATAAGTAATTGTGTCTATAGAAAGAGTTAATCGCTGTGTAAATAAATAACAGAATTACAGCGGTGAATGTGGAAGGCGCCTTAAATAGGAAAGAAATCAAATTAATTTCAACAGAAACACCAAAAGATTACTTCGGCAGCTCGAGTAAAGGCGGTAAAAATATGTCGGAAACGAAAGTAGATGATATCAATAGTAAGTTCAAATGTTTAAATCTATATACAAAAACACATTCATAAGTTTGCTTAAACAATGAGCTTATTTTTGAATAGACAATATAAGATGTTTGAGTTTATCAGCACCTGTGAAAGTTAAAAAAGTAACGATAATTACAAATATTTAAGTTTTATCTGTACATACATACAACAACACATGTGATTGATGATATCACCGTCAGCTGATATTATTATAGAATTTCTTTTTTTTACATAACGAAGTATAATTATTTAATTCAATGTGACTATTGCAATGTTGTTGCTGTAACTGCTTCGTTCCTTATTTTTTATAAAAAGTTATATTAATGCAAGTGATCTCACAATTATTGTTTTGAATGTAAGCGTTCTGAGCACCGTTTTACAGCAACGTTCATGTTCTTTTGGCACAAAATTCGTTTTTTCTGATCATTTTTGAAAAATGTTAGTGTTGAACAAAATTGTAATTTTTCTCACCTTAGATAACTTGATATATTGCATTTATCAATTTTTATATACAAATAAGTCTTCTAATCTTATTGCTTTTTAGATAAGTTCAATATGTAGTCCCACCAAGAGTATATAAATATAATCAATATTTATGTAATAATCTGCGAAATCTATAATGCCAACATAAATCATATACGTAGATATAAGAATATTAAATACGTTCTATAAATATTATTATACTGTTCTAATTTCCTACTGCTTTACTATCTCCTCAATATTAATAACATATCCATCAGATACGTGCTCTCAGGTACATATGTACATATGTAATAATATTAAAAACAGTATTTTCAGTACTAATGGAGACACCTTTTTCAATAGCTAAAATATTTTTTTAAGTGCAATCATTTATATGTAAATACTGCAACCAACATTGGTTCCATTGCATTAAACATTATTGCATATGTCACGTGTGTGAGAAAAAGGGAAAAACTACAATAATATCTGAAGCTTCAACTTGAAGGTTTTTGTGTGCATGGGCTTCTATTTATATACATATGTATTTTAAACTCACCATAACTAGTGCTTACAGACAGACAACAGTTTCCGTTTCCGCATCCTGATCACATGAAACACAGTATTGAAAATGCATGTGTGTGCATATGCTTTTCTAGTTGAAATAATATCTTTAAATAGCAATTTTCGATCTACTGCATTGTACATACAGACATAAGTACATTATGTACAAAACTAGTGCAAACCGGTACATCTTTTTTGTATTGGCAATAGCGTTTAGAAATCAAATTTCATACAAATTTCCTTCCATAAATCAAACTTTTCGACCAGGGCGTAATACAAAAATTAATATTTTACTATCAAAGTCTCTCTAACTCGAAGTTTTTTTGGGGATTATGGTGATTCGAGTTAGAGAATTGTCTCTGTATTTTTATGTGTATATAATTATATATAATCTTATCAAAGAATGCCCCATATCGAAATAACTTATCTTCATATATGAAAGCTGACAATATTATTTATAACATACTAGATCATAGATCATAAATTCGCTCCACGTTCTAATTAATTTTAATTTTAAGCATTCATTCATTTAAGCATTGATTCAAGAACCATCTTATCTCTATTCTAACCATCCAATGGATAAATCATATTGTCCGTTGTAATCGGAGTTGCACAGATTAACAGTGAAATCTCTTAGACGGACACTCACTGTCGAAAAATTGTTCTCCCCTCAAGAGAGGTGTTCGTTGGGAGAGTTTCCAACGGTCGCGAACCGTACGTTCGCACGCATTTAAAGTTCAAAAAACAAGCAAAACATAAATTTGTCTTAATTTTTTTTATGTTTCGATAGCATTTTGCTATGTCTTTCTTTGGTGCAAAAGGTAGGATCTTTCGATTTTTATTTTTTAATATGTTAGCGACAAACATGCGGTCGCGAACGTACGAATAATGGAAGTTGCTTCTGGGTGCAACTAGAAAAACGCAAAAATTAGCGAAATGGAGCAAAATATTCTAAAAGGATTAATTTATATTAAATTGGAATAAAGTAACTTCCTCCTAACTAATTGCGCGCTGAAATTTGTCCATTGGTTTTTTATTTATAAGGTTGAGTACCGGTCGCGAACGTACTGGTCGCGAACGTACGATTTTTCCATCAAGTTTTATTTGGATTTTGGAAACCTTTTCTTAAATAAAGCAAACTAATATTCCTTCTATTGATTGAAAAGATATAAACATATGGATATAAAGCACAAGAAATATTTATTTAATATTGTTATATTTTGAATAGGCCATACGAGCAGTTCGTAGCTTAAGATTGTCGTCGTAGGAAATCGAATGCACCATTCTGATACCTGCAATATTCGGTATATCCTTCCATTTTCGATATAAGGTTGGAGATATCTCGGAATATATATAAAATTTTAATTCCAGTAATGTGTGCCATCGACTGCATCTTTACCATGTGACGTTGCAAAATAGTTCCATTCTAGTTTTTTACAACCAAATTCGGCCAGTAAATCAAGTAAACTCCAAGCAATAAATTTATTTTTAAATTGACTGCTACTTCCGTCCGAGAAAACGAAAATACTTTCAAACTCGCCATGCTGTTTTTTTATCTCTTGAATAAGCTTCGTTATGAAAACGTAAACATCGATTTTGCTGTGATTTAAATTATCACTAATTACTGCAAACGACTTAGTTTCATTAAACATCCAAGCTACGCAAGTAAAAATGGAAACTTGCTTATAGTTGAAATGTGCGCTTTGATTTTCATTTTGGCACACCAGCCTATAATTTTCCGCAAAATCTATTTGTAGGACAAGTGCCCCAGGCGTGATATTTTTCCTTACGTTTTCAAAATAATTTTGTTGTGCTCGCTTTACAAAGAAATGTTGCTTGAAAATTGGCAGTTAAACTTGTAGTTCATGGAGCAAGTCCGATAACGCAGCAACAGTGCAAGTCAAAATTACACGATCGCTCACTTTCCTCCAGTACTGCCATTTAACATTTGCGTCCATTTTTGACAAGTATTTTAGCGGCCCAATATCTTTTACATCTTTTGTACACTTTTCACAATCGTTTGTCATACAATTTTCATTAGAATATTTGTTTAGAAACAATTCAATACTTACGGTCGCGAACGTACGAAATTTTGAAAATCGAAATAAAAAGTTTGATGCACTGTTTACCTAAAGTAATTATGTAGTTTGATTACGGATGCTTAACTTGCTTTAATCGTGTTTTTTTAGGCACCTGTTTGCACTCAATGTGAAGTAATAGCAATAAATGACGTTTTTGGTCGCGAACGTACGATTAGATCGTAGATAACAAGCAAAATAAAAATTTACCGTTATTCGATTTTTGTTTGGCCCCTTTGCATTTTTCTCTTCTTATTTGGTATTTAATAAAGAGATTTTGTGGAAAAGTACAACCATAACATAAGTTATTCATATAAAATAACTGAAGAGAAAAAATACTTGTAGAGTAGCTCAAAATAAAAACAAATAAGTTTTCAGATTTCAGGTCAAATTTTTCATGAAAATACCAGAGAGAGGTTATGAAAACATAATATTCAAAAAATTTAAACATCTTTGTAAAATCTTATTTAAAAAAATTTTATCTTTATTAACATTTTAATTTTTGGTCCTGGTTGACGATTCTGTGGAAATGCTCATATATCTTTTACTTTAGAGGATTGGCATAATACTAAGTTACTCATGGAGAATGATCAAACAACCATCTCCCTTTATCCGAGTCTTGTTGTTGTTGGTTTTGTGTGTCAACACATTTAGTTTCATATAATGTAGGCTTCCTTTGAGTGGATAAAGAAGACAAAGAGTCCCAAATACCCAGACTCAACGGCTTTGGTAAAGTAACTTTTTTGAAACTTATCACTAACTTACATTCAATTAAATATCTATTACGAAGGGTTTGTATGTAAATTCAGTGTATTTACAAAATATTTATGTAAGAAAATTAACATTTCTAATCGATAGATTGCCAAGGTCAAACAGCCAGTAGCGAAACGTTTGCTACGCTTACATATTTACTTGCAGCATTCCTACTTCAAATAGCGGGTAATTGCCGGAAAATAGATGTCACCACACAGTTAAAATTAAATATGCTAAAAAAATGTCACGTTCTTAACCTCAAAGCAACGAATGGCATTAATAAATTTGTCGAAACGCTAAGAGATAGTGTATGTATGTAAATACAAATATAAATTTACACCGCTGAAAGACGCTAAGTTTGTTATGGACGTGGTTCCGTGCTTTCCCACACCTTCAGCATGCAGTAGTAAGTGCATTTGCGCAACACGGCGGCGTATACGTTACGCTTTGAGGGAGGGCGAGGGAGGTGGAAAAAGAATCAGCGGAAGCAAGTAAGCCGCTAACCATAAACCGCTGATAAGGCTTGTTCTTTGGCGCGCAGCCAATGCCGAGCATATCGTCGTGGCTTACAACAAACAACACAGCGGCATTGAGTGCAATCGCCTTGTTGTTGTTGTCGAAATTACTTTTTAATACTTTCGAAAACATTTTCACACCTCTATGCAAATAACGAGCTTAAGCGCCATGTGCTATGCTACAGGGAAGCAACGGAAAATACAGGTGAACGGTGTCAACACTCGCATGCATATGCTTAAATGTTTATTTACATACATGCATACAATATTACGTTACGTTACGTGCATTGTATCTACACAGCATTGCGCCTCTCCATTGCTTAATACCGGAAATCGCCTTGCATAAGCGCAAACAACAACAAATGTGTATCTGCATTCATAAATCCCAATGTACTGTGTGTTGCACGCCAAATGTGAATGCACTTCTTGCACACAACTGTAAGCTGAAGTTGCTGTTTTATATATTACACACATACATAAACTCCTTGAGGTCCTATGTTCCAGCTAGGAGCTATGGGGAAAATATACATATACTCCTGTGTCTTCATATGTACGTACTTAGCTTTCTTATCGACCGTTCATGCGCTCGCCAATGCTCAGGTGCTTGCACTTACTTTCTCAAGCTCAAATTGCATACTTTTAATTTGCAGCAACCATATTTTCTACCTCAACATACATACAGACATTCCCACTTTTCACTAAACTACTCTCTTTCATTTCGTGCTTATGTCCTTTCTTCCTTCTTTGCTATTTGCTAACAGCAAACTCGCCAGCGTAAAAGTTGCAAGTAACCGGACTGTCAGTGCAACGACCCAATTTTGGAGCAGTGCAAATTTCGCCTTAAAACACACTGATTTACATACATATATGTGACTATATACATAGATATATATATATATTCTACTCTACATGCTTTTCTCGTGTACATAACATCGTTGCATTTCCTTGTCTAGGAAGCGGAGAAGACAGAGTCGCCCAAACAACTGTAAAAAGTAGTCAAGGAGCTTCCAAATGCATCAAGATCTCGACATAATTATTGTAGATTCCTCTAAAAAGGTTCCCAACCACCACAATTATGCCACCCTCTTCCGAAATTTCGTTCGTAGCAGCATTTTCTAAGAACTTTTGAACTAAGATGCAACATATCCAAAGCTGGTTCCAAAGGTATCACTGTTAGGTACCATTAGCTTCTCGAAAATTAAATTTTTTCATGTCGGAAATATTTTCGAAGCTTCTCAATGTCTGTAAGGAAAATATCATTTTAAAAAGGTTAAACTTTATATAGGTTTCTTAACTTAACCTAACCTCTATATATTGATCGATAGTTGAGCGTTCTCAAAGAAATCAAGTGAACCTATTTCCTTATTAGAGCATTTTGTACCAAAAATCGTCATATCAGCATTTCTGTAGCAACTCGTCTTGTATGATAGACCCATAACGACCTCGGTCTTTGGGATTCTGCCGCTTGAAAAGCATTTTCATTTCTTAAAATGCTGCTCAATAAATTTTCATGCTTGTTTTTAATGCTATAAGCTAAGCAAAACCACTTGTCCTCGGTATTAAAGAGTCCTCGTGCAAGGATTAGCCTTATGAGCTTATTAGTAGCCATATACCATATACCGTATACATAGAAACGAATTTCCAAAGTAAAATGTGCCAGATTTGCTGCTGATTGACGGACTGCTTGTTATGCTAAGCAATTTACCATAAATTTTCGCTGCAAATCATCCCTTTTGTTCGTTGGTAGGCGACGCTTCGACCACTTTGGCGGTGGCGGCTGTCTCCCCAGGGTGGAGACAAAACAATTTTATAGCCGCTGTTTTTTCGCGTAAACACAACGGGCAACGTTACTCGCATAACGGGCTGGCTTTGTGTTGCCTTTATGGTAAAATTGCGAAAGAAAACGTTTTTCCTTGCTTTGTGATTTCACGTCGCAAATCGGCATACTTTCAGCAATATGATGAGGCCACTTAAATATGTGTGCAGCATTCGTAAAATTTGGCTTGTCAAAGTGCTTTTAAGGCTAAAGATAATTGAATTAAAATTTATTGTGGTTAATGTTAAGGAACAAAAGAATATAATGATGAAGAATTTTAAAAGTTTTTAATTCACTTTCGTTGTGTTTAAAGGTTTCCAACTGCAAGAATCGTCATTTTAAGTATATTTTTAGTATCACTTTTGTGTAAGCAAAGAATTTTCTGTTTTTGTGAATTCTTGGTCACAAAGTTTTGATGAAAGTGGACTTTAATTTTTTAGAAAAGTGAATTTATTTCAATTCATCAAATTCCCGATGAAAAAAACAGTTCAAAGTTGTCTCATAATAGTCTAGAAGCAATCCCCGAAGATATATTAAATAAATTTGGGTCAAATGTCAAATAGGTTCATCTGTCAATTCACACAGAGGGAGATCTTTTTCCCTTTTTCTATTTGAATCTCTCTCGCTCATTTTCTCCTTATCGCTTTCTTTCTCTCTCTATATTACTCGCCCTTTCTCTCTAGATCTCTATAGTTTTCTCTCCCTCTCTCGAAACAAATGAAGTACATAAATGTTGCATCGAACCTATTCAAGCACCCTTTTCATTGCATACAATAGTCGGCATATATTTTATTTATAGTTAGTCAGGTCCCTTGGGCTAACTAATAAATAATACTCGCTTACACACACACACACTTCAAATAACATGTTCGTGAGCATATACGATTATCTAGTCAATTTATCTGTTCGATTGTGTTCTAGGAACAGGCATACATTCATATAACCATTTATTGAACAGATATAAGATAAATAGTGTTTATAATTAATTTCGACATTTTGTTTGTTAAGTAAAGAATTGCCTTGCTTGATAAGCATAAGTCATATGAGCTTCCAACTGTGTTGTTGTGAATGAGTTATTTCGTACAGAAACAATTACAGAAAGTATGTGGTAGGTTCCGATATCTTATTGAATTTTTGATTAATCGATCGTATGTCTGTCGCTACAAAACGTGGCGTGGAAATGTTTGTGTGCAAGGCAATCAAAAATGTTAAAGTTGTCAAGATATTAATTTGGATTTGACAAAATTAGATAATTATTATGACATAATAATAGACATTTAACACAGGTTAATAATTCACTTGGCAGTGCTGTCAATGAAGACCTTGTCGGTACTACCAAATATAAATATAAATAAGATATCAACTGATCTCAAATTGAACGAAATAAATGGAAATCGCAAGTGCAGCCAGATGCTTCTCCACCTAGTCTTTCCTTTCCAACGGAGTAAGTTGGCTAACGGAATACAAAAATTATTGCATACAATCTAGAGAAAGTGAATCCTATTATTTTATCAGCTCCTTACTATTAATAAATCTTGATTGCAATACCGGTATACCTAAATTGTTTTTGGAAAGAGTTTATCGAGGGTAGATTCTAATGAGTTAAATCAGTGTTGTTCCAAGACACCTTTCACTCTCAGACTTGCTGAGGTTTCGACCCATAAATCAATTACAAGTAGAACTTTCCTAATTCGAATTACCATAATCCAGAAAAAAACTTCGAGTTAGAGAGACTTTGGAGTTATAGAAGGTAATTTGTATGAAATTTGACTTCTATTGTCATTTCAAGAGTTCGTATTATAGAAGTTCGAGTTAAGGAAGTTCAACTAGTTCAAGTGTACTTCTATTTGATATAAAAATGTTGTGGCTACATCGGTAATTTTGACCCTGCTTGTAGGGAAATATAAATTGTTATCAAAGTCATAGAACGGGAAGGAAGAAACGAGCCGTGTCGACAGGTCGGACTTAAAAAAAGGATGTTAGATGGGTGGGTTTCGCTGGGAATGCAAAGAAGTGGTGAGTGTCATGAAGGGACCATTTGCAATTAGGGCATTAGTATTTCGTGATCTATGTTAAATTTAATCGACTATAGAAGCCAGAACGAAGTTGCATGAGGGTTAAACAAATTGGACTTTTGTAGATGTCATCCGGTCAAATATTGTTCGGCGATCTTATCCTTTATTGAGTCACAATGGGGCTCAAAAGGCCTAGGCACGTCGACAGACAACCACTTAACCTATCCTTTATTGATCAGTAAGGAGCAAATTTAAAAAGAGATTATGTTATAACCGCATATAAGGCTATTAAAAATAATAGCTCGCTTCAAAGTGCTATTTTACAAACTCTAGAAAGAGGCCACTATGAATTAGTGAACGATACAGGTGTTTCTTATATTTTTCTACCATTTTTTTATCAGTGGTGGTTTCTCGAAAAACGTTGACTTTCATGTGACAACAATGGAGTTACTTGGAACTCTGTGAGTCACATACGTAGCTATTATACGTCTTAAAATTTCCGCTATCCGAAATCAATTCCATCACGTACTTCGTCTTATATCGTCTTTGTATATAGTAATCGTATATGAAGTACGGTACTTTTTTACTGCATTTAACAATTGCGATTGCAATAATTCCCTTTAAACGAATTGTGTTTATTTCCTCTTTTGTATTTACACGTATTATCATATTTCCCTCTCAATAAAAAAATATATTAATTTGTAGGTAAAATAAATGTAAATATTTGTTTTTAAATATTCTCACATCAGCGCGCATTAGAATGTCAACAAGGCATGCAGGTGTGAATATTCGCGACAACCCGAGAAGTGACGGCGGAAACTACGCTATGCCGCCCGCAAAACAGAGGCACGACCGTTGATTATTTTGTTAATGCGGAATGTTGTGCATTTTTTAGGTTTTACCTAACTCAAGCACATGAATTTTTGTTTAAAACCGCCGCTATTCGATGCACATGATCCATTGTGTGATTTACATCGAAATTTCTATATTGTTTATACAGGGTGATGCATTTTTGGCGTTTATTTGAATAAATTGGGCTTAAAGAGTTCCTATAATGTCGATAATATCATCAGAATTCATTTTTTTATAATTGTTATTTTTTTAGGCACCCTATACGGAACATGGGAACATACATTTGTGTAGGGATTTCATTCGATATTATTTCTTATACAGTATATATCGATCAGTGAACATCAAAGTAAGCTGATATTGATCCCTACATTTGGAAAAATTTCCCCACGAAAACAAAGTTCGACTGTATCCCCACTTAGCTCTTCTTTACTTGTTATACTCTCGCAACAAAGTTGCTTAGCAGGAGATGGTATTTGGTAGAGAGGATAGGGGGGGCCAAATTGGGATGTAATTTTTATAAGTGGGCGTTGGCCCGCCCCTAAATATATTTATTATATATATCTCTCAAACCAATAAAGCCATATAAACTTAACTTTCTGCAGTCGGTTTCCTTATATACCCCACCACCCACCTTCAAATAGTTGATATCGGATAATAACCACGCCCACATCCCATACAAAAATGTCACAGTGCCTAAGGATTATTTTTCACGGAAAATATCGGTAAATCTCTCAGACATTACGGAATCTTTTTCTTCTAATAGTGTGTCTCTGTGCCAAAAATGGTTAAAATCGGATCATAACTTCCCCTAGCTCTCATAAACCTTATATCCGGATTTTCAATCTTCAATCTTCCGGTGGGCTTTATATCGGTTAATATATGAAATATCTTAGCAAAATTAAGTGAACGTATAGTCTTGGATGTAGTGTACCTTAGTGGTGCAGATGAGTGAAATCGGTTCGGATCGGTAAAACTATATCAATCAATTGCGAGAGTATAAAATGTTTGGTTGCTACC
This sequence comes from Zeugodacus tau, assembly GCA_031772095.1. Lineage (NCBI taxonomy): Eukaryota > Metazoa > Arthropoda > Insecta > Diptera > Tephritidae > Zeugodacus > Zeugodacus tau. Next base: position 43,365,980 of record CM062653.1, read on the forward strand.
GCACTTAGCTCCTACTTGTTATACTCTCGCAACAAATGTTGCTAAAGAGAGTATTATAGTTTTGTTCACATAACGGTTGTTTGTAACACCCAAAACTAAACGAGTTAGATATAGGGTTATATATACCAAAGTGATCAGGGTGAAGAGTGGAGTTCAAATCCGAATGTCCGTCCGTCCGTCTGTGCAAGCTGTAACTTGAGTAAAAATTAAGATATCTTGATGAAACTTGGCACACTTATTTCTTGGCACCATTGCTTTGAAAATGAGCAAAATCGGACCACTGCCACGCCCACAAAATGGCGAAAACCGAAAACACATAAAGTGCCATAACTAAGCCATAAATAAAGCTATGGAAAAAAAATTTGGTATGAAGGATCGCACTATGAAGGGGCATATTTGGATGTAATTTTTTTGGGGAAGTGGGCATGGCCCCGCCCCCTACTAAGTTTTTTGTACATATCTCACAAACCAATAGAGCTATATAAACCAAACTTTCTGCAGTCGTTTTTTTTAGCTACTTCCTAATACATTCCAAAAATGAAAGAAATCGGATCATAACCACGCCCACTCCCATACAAAAGTTAGGTTGAAAATTACTAAAAGTGGGTTAACTCACTAACGAAAAACGTCAGAAACACTAAATTTCACATAAGAAATGGCAGATGAAAGCTGCACTCAGATTTTTTACAAAATGGAAAATGGGCGTGGCGTCGCCCACTTATGGGTCAAAAACCATATCTCAGGAACTACTCGACCGATTTCAATGAAACTTGGTTTGTAATAGTTTCCTTACATCCCAATGATATGTTGTGAAAATAGGCCAAATCGCTTCACAACCACGCCTACTTCCTATATACCAGAACTTTGAAGACGATCTGAATCGTTAACTTTACAATATATAAAGTAAGTACTAGTGAAGATATCGATGCAGAACTTTGCACAAATACTATGTTAATAGTGTGGCAGCCCCATTCTAAAAATCGCCGAAATCGGACCATAGGTTTTTAAGGCCCCATATATCGAACACGAGGACCTCGGTGCTTCTAACCTAATATTATGGTTTCCAACTTTCAATGGACTTTATACAATATATATGACGAATATGTGGGTCAAATTGTGTATTATATAATATAAATAAAGTTAAATAAATAAATTGCGAGAGTATAAAATGTTCGGTTACACCCGAACTTAGCCCTTCCTTACTTGTTTTCTATTTACCTTTATTACTTACATGACCTCTGTGTTTTCTAATGGAATTCTAAAAATTACACACAACACAATACCTCATGTGTACATACGTATGTACACAATATCCCACAGCTGCATGTTGCATGAGCACTCGTGTGTTCACAAACCAACAATAAAAAACAGAAAAACTGCAAAAATTCTGAAATTGAAAATACGGAAAAGATTGAATGAGAAATGTGAGCGCAGTAATACTATATAATGGAAAACACGTCAACAACCTCAGCGGCAAAACGATATAGCGATCACAAACCGGCAGCCAAACACGCGCACATACTCCCACGGATGCTTTTGTTGTTGCGCCGAATGCTGTTCTACTGCGCTTTGTTTTTGTATTTTTTGCCTTTTTTTGCCTTTTTATTGCTGTCAACAGCATTGTGTACGCTTAATTGTAACATCAGCAATTCAAAGGACATTGCCACCTACAGCACCTCTTACACATATGTACTCGTACATACATATGTACATTTTGTGTTTCGAATGTGTTTCGACACAAATAACATTGCATTCATTCTTTATTTGAAGCCACACTAACAGCAAATAAATACTATATGGTTTATTGTTGCAACACGTTGCACGAAGCCCCAGGGGTCAGTTTTAGTTGAGTCAGTGGAGCGCTTAGCCTCTTGTTCAACTGGTAATATAAGCTGTTTGTGTTAACACAAGCCTTGTGCCGACAATTGATTTGTGTCACAACAAATCGTTACACAAATTGGAATGTGAAAATGATGCTGGCGGGTATGAATCAGGAGATTTTACTTGGATTTTGCCGGGAAATAAATTTACAATTATTTTTACAACAAAAGGATGAAATAAAAACCATTCTAAATTAAATTATTATGAAGGCTGAGGTAATTCCTAAACCTAATTTCACTAATTTTCACCACTAAGGTACACTGTATCCAAGACTATACTCTCACTTAAATTTGCAAAGATATCTCACATATTAACCGATATATGCGGTATAAAGCCCACCGAAAGTTTGATAATCTGAATATAAGGTATATGGGAGCTAGGGAAAGTTATGACCCGATTTTAATAATTTTTGGTATAGAGACACACTATTAAAAGAAGAAGATTCCCTTTGAATTAAATTATAATATCTGAGAGATTTACCGATATTTTTGTTGGAAAATTACTCTTAGGCACTGAGTTCTTCATGTTCAATATTCGGGGCCTTGAAAAGTTATAGTCCGATTTTGACAATTTCCCCACAAGCAAAGCTACACCTCAAATACTGTATTTGTGTAAATCGCTATAGGTGTGAAAATAACGATTTATCGATAATTAAAAAAATATGCCAGTAAAAGTACTGTCGTTAACTAAAGAAAAATACAACAAGTAAGGAAAGGCAAAGTTCGGGTGCAACCGAACATTTTATACTCTCGCAATTTATTTAGAGATTTACCTATATTTTCGGTGAAAAATTACCCCTAGGCACTGAGTTCTTCATGTTTGATATCAGGGGCCTTGAAAAGTCATGGTCCGATTTTGAAAATTTTTCCACAATGATGTCACAGCTCAAATACAGTATTTGTGTAAAGTTTTATTTTGCTATCTTTATCGGTTCCTTATGTATACATTATAAAGTGAAAGAATCAGAAGGATTCAAAATTCAGTTATATGGGAAGTAGGCGTAGTTGTGAACCGATTTCGCCCATATTCCACCAGTGTCATCAGGGTGTCAAGAACGTGTTATATACCGAATTTCATTGAAATCGGTAGAGTAGTTCCTGAGATATGGTTTTTGACCCATAAGTGGGCGACGCCACGCCCATTTTCTATTTTGTAAAAAAATCTCAGTGCAGCTTCCTTCTGCCATTTCTTATGTAAAATTTGGTGTTTCTGACGTTTCTCGTTAGTGAGTTAACGCACTTTTAGTCATTTTCAACCTAACCTTTGTATGGGAGGTGGGCGTGGTTATTATCCGATTTCTTTCATTTTGGACTTCTGTAAACGACTGCAGAAAGTTTGGTTTACATAGCTTTATTGGTTTGCAAGAAACCTATTTGGGAGCGGGGTCACGCCCACTTTTCCAAAAGACTTACTTTATTTATGGCTTAGTTATAGCTCCTTATGTGTTTTTGGTTATCGCCATTTTGTGGGCGTGGCAGTGGTCCGATTCCGCCCATTTTCGAACTTAACCTTCTTATGGAGCCAAGGAATACGTGTTCCAAGTTTCATTAAGATATCTCAATTTTTACTCAAGTTACAGCTTGCACGGACGGACAGACGGACGGACAGACAGACATCCGGATTTGAACTTTTCTCGTCATCCTGATCATTTTGATATATATAACCCTATATCTAACTAGTTTAGTTTTAGGACTTACAAACAACCGTTATGTGGACAAAACTATAATACTCTCTTAGCAAATTTGGTTCCGAGAATATAAACACAAACATCATATATGTATGTAACTAATCGTAAGTCGGTCACACGTCTCATCGTTCATTTGAATGACGAAAATATTAAAAAAACAAACAACTAGACAATATGGGAATATTGAAATCAATATTTAAACGGACCAAACCCTCCACAATGTTTAAAAAATAAAATTAATCAAAACTATAGTAGAGGACGTTCTGAGAATCTCTAGAATACCATACACCAGACACAGGGCTTTTTCGCCATTTTTAGAAGTTTCTAAGTCTCGACGCTTTCTTCGAACTGTACCTTATCACCTGCATTATTATCGTTTCATGGACACTAGGATCTCTATAACCGAAAAAGCCTAAATTGGCAATTAATATCACAGCCGCCTATATATTGTTAATGAATTTTATGAATTTTAAGCTGACTTAAAAAAACGGAGATTCGAAATTACCTGCTTAAGGTCGCTCGCTAAAAATATACTCAGTTTGAAATTTCAGATTTTACTGAGTTTTAAACATTCGACCTACTAATTGATAGTGTCACACTCTTTCCACCACGAGTATATTTAAATATTTAAGTTTTTAAGCTCACACTTCGTTGTTTGTTTGTAAATTCTAGGCCAAAAATAATAACGTAACGATGCCGAGTCTCTATATTCGACAGGCATGACTCCGTGTCACTTTTCTCTATTTCCAAAAAATAAAGGGAATTTTGAAGGGCTCGTTACAAGCTTAAAGAGTCAAAGGCTATCGCAAAAATCGATTTTGAGAAGGGTTTCGACGATTAAAAGAAGCGCTGGCATAAGTGTATAATCTATACTACTATTATAAAGAGGAAAGATTTGTATGTATACTGTGCCGATTTCAAAAATTCATTCACCATTGGAAAGCTACGGTCACCCTGGGTAACATTGGCTATATTTATTGCTCTAATCTTAACTTTTTGGAAATAGTTCCCAGGCGAGGGTATCAAAAAGACTCCGTGATGGAGAATCTTCATCTGAAACTGAAAATCGATTTTCGAAATTGAAATATTCTGCAACTGATAAATTAACCCGTAATTTCCTTTCGTAGACATTAAGTTCACATTGTGTAAAGCTGTCGGCAACTTTAATTTACACAATTTTATAAGTGGCAATATATTTTTAGAAAAGCTGCTGCAAGTAGTTGTAAACTAAACCAATTAGTTATTTTTACTCGATTTGGAAAAGTTCATCGTTAGCACGCCGTTACGTACCTGTACGAGTATACAGTGGTGGTCAGATAAACAGTATTTGTAATATTTTTGAATGGGAAAATGCGCTAAAATAAGTCGGAACTCAAATGTTTGATAATTGGTACGACTGGTATCTTCGAAACAAAAAAGGATATACCTCAAATGTATTAAATACTGATTAGGTTCCAGTGTATATCTGTCAGAAGATGCGAACCCATTCAATGAGCATGATTATCATATGAACCAACCTAAGAAAAGGAAAGGACGAAAAATTATTGAATAAGAATGTTTCTGCAGTAGGCGTAAGTTCCATGATAGGGAATGGGTAATATTAAACAATATAGAAAGCATTACTTTTATATTTAGCTTGTTTGTTGATAATGGTTGACACTGTACAATACATACACTTAGCAACGGTCCAATTTTAGCTGCTTTCGTCCGGTGAAATATTGCCATACAACAACCAACCATTTGTAACAACAATTGACTGACATAAACAGGTTAGCAAATAGTTTAAAGGAAAAAAGATAAGTTTTTAAAACAAAAGTCGCAAATGAGCTTACAATAAACCCACTTGGAAAGTAACAATCGTCTAATTATATGTAATTATTCAGTGGGAAAGCGAATATTTTTTGGTGAAAAATAAAAAAAAGAGTAATTATTTTATTATTTTTTACTTAATCGATTTTATAATAGCCTGTAGAATTTAATGCATTCGTGTTATAAAATTGCTCTCTTTCCTGAAATGAGGTTTGCTCTCTTTCTTAAAATGAGGATTGAATCAACATTTGAGTTAATGTTTCGATAATGATACTTACGAGTCTGATGGCGAGGAAAGGCCAAGAATTGCCATAAACGCTTTGGAATACCTCAAATCTGAAAGAGTATACAAATATAATTTCTTACTAGATGAAGTACTGTTCTCGCAACCTAACCGATATTACATCGAAAGAGGAAAGTTGCCGTTCAGTATCCAAGCGTACTTTGATTTCACTGCACAATTTTCCTTCCCAAAAGCAAAAGTCGATTCTCACCGAATACGCCTAGAATCAACTAGACGTTCTAAGATCATTTCACAGTGTGGTTAAGGTTGTAGTCTTTCCAGATAATGCAGACTAGGCTTTGGGTTTTTCCATTGTATATCTTTTTTTTCTGCCGTATTTGCCGTTACCAATGTTTAAGAGACCATAAATCTTACGCAAAACCTTTCTATTGAAAACACCTAGTGCCGTCTCATCGGATGTTGACATCGTCCACGCTTCTGCACCATAAAGTAGGACGGGAATGATGAGGGACTTGTAGAGCTTGATTTTGGTTCGTCGAGAGAGGACTTTACTGTTCAATTACCTACTCAGTCCATAGTAGCACCTGTTGGCAAGAGTGATTCTGCGTTGAATTTCAAGGCTGACATTATTATCGGTGTTGATGCTGGTGTCTAGGTATACGAAATTGTCGACAGCTTCAAAGTTATGACTGTCAACAGTGACGTGGGAGCCAAGACGCGAATGCTCCGACTATTTGTTTGATGACTGGAGATAATTCGTCTTCCTCGCTGGAACCGAGACCTCCACTCCGTTGAAAGGCCAGATGGGGAAGGACCAGTCTTCACTTGGTATATCCACTGTTGTGGACTCGGCTATAACCGTTTAAGCGGTGTCTACGTCATTCAAGAAGAAGAAGAAGAATATATTTTTTTAGAGTATACACAAACCGCGATTTCGAAGAAGGAACGATTTAGAAGTGGTGAAATTGAACACACCTGTTGGTTTAGTGGCGTGGCAATGCCATTATTTGTTGTTCGATATATTTTTATTTATAAAAGCCGGATGCTAGATAAGACTTGGCATTATTCTTGTAATATATTGCAATGCTGACGTCACTGCTATGTTCCAGTACATATGTATATGTATATGGTACATTCACGCTGTTAATCTCATATATTTAGATATAATATCTTTCAATGTGCATTTGAACCACTCACTAAAAGGAAAATATAGAAACAATTGAGTAAATTTGCATATCAGCTAGTGTGCATTTCCTCTAGCAAAGCTCTGCGGCGCTGAAAATGGCGGTATTTCAGCTCAAGGGCAGCTTAATATATTATTGCCCCATATAGTTGGATTACGCTCGCCGCAACAAGCGCAGCAAAGTGCATTGCATTTACAACATAAACCCAAACAAACATGGGTACATATATATGTACATTTGGCGCGCACGAAGCAAAAGTGCCGCAAGTGAATCCACCTACTTTACCTGCTCGTTGTTGTTGCGATAACAATATGGCTACCGCAAATTCAATTTATTTTATCACATTTTATAGTTTTGCTAATGTTTATTAATGCAGATGAGTGTGGAGTGTGTGTGTGTTGTAGCCACATGACCTTTTTGTTGTATTAATGCACGACAAGTGCGCGCCGCGATGCTTATTGTTAATGGCTGGTTAGTCGGTCGGTCGATTGGTCGGTCAGTGGGCGGCAGCACTAAAAAATAGGTGAACTTGGTGACAACACTCGTCCGTTTGTTGTTAGTTGATGTTGACGTTTGCATTGACGTTGATGATGATGAATTCCCATTAACGTAGCTATTTTGACATACGCAGAAAACGCCTGCAATGTCAGAGTGTCACAATGCAGTGAAGAGCAACGCATTTTTTCAATAGTCTGCATACAAATGTGATTTTGAGGTTTGCTCGTATTGAGTTACCTCAAGAAAGTTTGCTTTGGAACAAGCGTTTTCTGGCGCACAATCTGCGCTGGCAGTCAGTCATTCATTCACTGCCATTGATTATCACATATACTTGTTTATAAATACTTGTATTTTTTCTATGCGCGTATATTTCTTAGCATTTACGTCGAGTACACGCTATTTCCATTGTCTGACAATGACGTTGTTAATGGGCATTTTGCCAATGCGAAATTTACTAGTATTTGTTATTCAAAACAAGTAAGGAGGGGCTATGTTCGCGTGCAACTGAACCGTTTTATACTCTCGCAATTTGCAAGGGTCAAAGTTATTGATTCTGGTTTCTGGTACTATTGATACAATTTTATTGTAAAGTCTTTTTTAATAAGTGTGCTATAAAAGTTATTCTTTATTCCTGTGAAAGTACATTCGCTCCCATTCATTCGCTGAACCCAATTTTCGATGGTTTTTAAGCATAAATCGACCGATACTGCTGCAATTTCACCTTCGATATGAATCAATCGTCGCTGGTACGAATGGAATTGGAAATAATCTAACGGCGCAAATCGCACGACCAATTGAGTGGGACATTTCGTGAGATAACACGTTCACCAAACTTGGTTTTCAATAAATCTATTGTGTCATTCGCTGTGTAGCTTGTGGCGCCGTCCTGGTGGAACCACATATTGTCCAAGTCCATATCATCCAATTCGGGGCAAAAACATTCGGTTATCATGGGGCGGTAGCGATTCCTATTCACAGTAACGTGCCCATATTGATCATTACGAAAGAAGTACGGCCCAATCACGCCGCTGTCCCATAAACCGCACTAAACCGGATTTTTTTCGGAATGCAATGTTGATTCATAGAGTAAGTGTGGATTGCTGCTTGACCAATAACGCATATTTTGACGAAGCCATTCAGCCTGAAATGAGCCTCATTGTTGTTGTTGTTGTAGCGGATTAAAACATTCCCCAAACAATTTTGAGGAATGCTGCCTATTTGACAGTTCTTGGTCGGATAAAAATCCGGGTCCGTTCCGGTTACGTAGAACCGACTGTCGTAAGAACGGTTCATCGCTTACGATGATTTTTCGATCAAAATCAGAATACATACCACGATTCAGGTGGTCAAACGGCTTCAGTTCTTGCGTCAATTTGATCTTGTAAGGATGTAGGCCAAGATCTTTTCGCAAAATTCGCTACAAATTTTTCGACTAGACGCTCAATTGTTGATCTGACAGGACGATTATGACGACCATAAATTGGATGTAGGGCTCTTGGAGTGGAGCCAATGATTCCGACTTTCGATAGTAAATTTTAATAATTTCGACTCGTTGTTGGATCATATATCTTTCCATGATGAAATGGCAAACCTTACTGAAGAGAAATGGCAAAAGAGCGGAAAAAATATATAGAGTCGTTTGCTGTGCCTATCGGTCTACTTTTGAAAAACCCTTTATTACTGAACTGAGGGTCAAAGCTTAGACCCATTTCATCAATATATATTATCGTATTGGGTATATATTCAAGAACCTGTTTCCACAAAATTGTATTAAGGTAACACTCAATGTGACATATATATATTGGGTATAAAGTTCTCTAGAATTCGGACTGTATGTTCACTTAATTTTGATAAGATATCTTAGATGTGGACTGATATATACCGCATAAATCCCACCGGAAATTCTAGTATAATTATATTATGCTTATGGAGGCCTGAATAAGCATTTACTAGGTTTTTTTTTATTTATAGTACCAGGGCACGCTACTACTTTACTACTACTTGTTGAAGTCGGTTAAACAGTTCCTTAGAGATGGGGTTTAACCCAACAATCGCCTTTACACGCCCATTATCAATTTTTTTAAGCAATCTGAGACTATTTTGTTTCATCTTAACTGTAAAATGGGGGTGCTCAGGAGCGTTTATTTCAAAAATATTGAGGCCACTTTGTATGTATAGTTTTGTAGTGCAGTGTAGCTGCTACAGCAAAGTCTACGCTTATGATTAATGTACGGCGAGTGTTATGAAGAGGGTATATTGGAAGGTATGTATAATTAGAAAAAATTATAATTTTTTAATATAAGCATAACATATGGAATTTTTAAAACATCTGAAATCTCTTTTCAATTCCACGTGCAACTGATTATTTAAGTATTTGCTAGTGAAGAAAGAAAAATATTAAAAAAACTTAATTTTTATTAGCAAAAGCAACAAAAAAGAAATTATGAAAAAAACAAAAAAAAATGTTTATGATATTTTTATAACTACATAGTTCGACTGTTGGAAAAATGCGGAGGTGTGTCGTGATAATCAATTTGCTTGTATGAAAGCGTCATAAACTAACATCACTATACAAATCTACATATGCTTATAAATATATATAGTATGCATGTGCCAATAACTATTTGTTTCCTTTGCACATGTCTTTGTTTGCAAAATAAAATAAAAAAAAAAAACGGAAATTTTTGCTTCAACAGCATTTAGCCAGCGCCATCTCCGGCCCTACACACTAATCATGTGGTTCAAGGCCGCTTTAGTTGTATGTCTTCCACGTTTCTTTATTTTATGTAAAATTTTATTTTCAGCCAAGTTGAATGGTGCCCCCACCCATGCCCAGTTAAGCATGTTTATGCTACTTGAATAGTTTGTCGTTTTATACGTACATACATGCATATGAACATGTGTAGACACAACGCTAATGGCAAAGTAAAAATCGATAGTATTGAAACAATATGTGACCCCCACTTAAGTAACATAAATACATACAGACAGTTTTATATATAATGTATGTAAACACTTTATAGTGAATGTTTTGCAAATACTGTGGACAACATTTAGATAAAACGATTTTTGTATGGCCAACACAACACGGAGGACTGAATGTCAACAGTTCAAGTTTAGTAGCACTAACTATGGAACGAGGTGTTTAAGAGCAACCGGTGAAATTGGGATGAAATGTTTAATGAACCAACAATTTAACCACTTGTCTGCTGCGAAAATAAATTCTGTGAAATAAATTCAAAATATTTCAATTTACAAACTATGGTTAAGGTTTCGATAACTTTTAATAAAATATTAAATATAATGAAATATTAAATATACAGGAAAACGTGGCCGCCTTTTCCAAATCTCTCATCTCCGGTCAAACAAAGACCTCCTGAAATTTGCCTAAAAAAACGTGTTTTGGCTGTTGTAATGACACCTACTATTGTTGCGAAGAGCAGAGGTTACTGACTTAAGCTATGAGTACGGAACAATACATCAGATCTCATTCGTGTAACGTCCAATTTTTCTTCTTGACTGGCGTAGACAGCGCTTACGCGGTTATAGCCGAGTCCTCAATAGCGCGCCACGTATCCCTCCTTCTGGCAGTTTGCGCCAATTGGTTATACCAAGCGAAGCCAGGTCCATCTCCACCTGGTCCTTCCCAATTAAGGGTCCGCACATTCCAGCTGCATGCCCTTAATTCGTAGTCCTTTAAACGTTTGCAGTGGTCGTCATCAAAATTGGGGTATCTCATCCGAGGCTGTTGCTTCCTTTTCATTGGGGGGTGTTTTTATGTGGTGGGTCCCAAACCCTACGCACAACCGCATAAGCGGGCTTCGCCTTCTCACTTTAGCTCGCCTTCAAACGGATGTCTGTTGGCTACCCAGAGGATACTTGGTCTAAAACCGGAAGTCGTGAGCTGCTTGAGCCACATGTAAAAGAATAGTTCCTGGCTCACGAGCCACTAATAAAATTATTCAAATAAGCGTCCCTCTCCCTCTCTAATATCATACGAGTATGTCCTATATGCATACCAACTATGTCAGATAGACCCGCTACCACAACCCAGCCTCCAGTTATTTACGACAATAATAACGATGTAAATACACTTAATTGATTGGCAACACAGCGAATAGTTTTTCCATTTACACACATGTATGTATATTTACAAGAAAAGTAATGTGGAAATTAGGTCAGCGGAGAAAATTATTTGGCGTAAAATATGAAATGAGAAAGACGGGAAGTCTAACGAATTGATTTTCAGTGGGAATATTTACTCGTTTGTATGTACATATGTCTGTGTAGACATACTTATATCAAAACTTCGTCCACTTTTAATATTTCTTTATTGAAATAAGTATAAACACATGTACGTCTATACATGCATGTATTACGGTCATATGCAGTCTAACAAATCGTTGACAATTAATTGTATTACAACCAGTGAACAAAATTTGTTAAGTGATTTTATTAAGTAAATAAAATGAGTGCAACTTTTATTTTCACTGTGTGTAGCTCACAAACATTTTGAATATGTTAAATTTATATCTGTTGCTTTTTAAGTGAAGAAAGGAGTTTTATATTGAGTGTACTAAAACATTTTTTTGACTTTATTGGTTCGTTAATTGAATGACATTAATTATTTGAACAAAATTTTTGAGTATATTTTGAAGTCTATCCTGCTTGTAAAATTTTGCTGAGAAAACTTTTTAATTTATTGATCCAAAAATTTATACACATATTGTGGTATCTTTTAACTGTATTTTAAGACTTAGTTTTAGTAAAAATATTTATTTGAAGAAGAGCTACAGCTGATCTCCAGGAGCTCCTCTCAAAAAAGACGTTTTGCGGTGACCACTATATCTCGGAACTGGATCATCCGAAATTAAAAAACCAAACAGATTTCGTTAAAATAATGTTAAATCTAGTAATTAATCGAAGGAATAAGCAAATTAAAATTTTTTGACAAAATGGCGGTTTCTCAAAAAAAAAAAATCGATTTTTCACCGAAATTTCGGCCTTAAATTGTTTATAAAAAAAAAAATATTTATCGGAGAGAAAAAATCTACTTAATCTACTTAATTACTAAAAAATATATTTAAGAAGGTCGTGTTAAAATTTGAGACTAATCGGTCTAGCCGTTTTCGAGTAATGTTGGTCACCGACTTTGAAAACACCATTTTGAGAAAAACGCGTTTAAAGTTTGGACCTTGTACTTAAAAGCACTCTGAAACGTCTTTTCAAATTTTTCATTTGCTTGTAACTTTAAAAATATTCACCGGAACGATATGAAATTTCTGTTTCTGTGTGTATTCTTAAATATATGTACATTAAGAAAATGAAATAAAAAAAAATCGATTTTTTGAAAATTCTAACTGTATATAACCCCTTAAGGGGTAGACTATATGTATGTATTTGTTGTTAAGAATACTCATAATTTGTTCAAAGATGTCAATAATGTTCCTAATAAATTTTACTCACGTGAGTCAATCATCATTTTCAACATATGACTACATAAACGCATTTGTCTGACAGCAAATTGGCGCGAAAGTAAATTTAGACCAAGTTATGTGGCACTGACATACATAAGCACGCAGCGGCGGAATGCGAAAACTGATTTGGGGGAACTTTTTTTCGTGTGAAACCAAAAGCTCAACCAAATTCGTGCGGTAATCAGCAGCTGTTGCTTCGAATTTGATATGACACCGAAAGTAGACTCCCCCAACATATGTGCACAAGCCGTTGAAAGCAATGTGGCAAGGCAGGCAGTTAATGCCAAATTTGTTTATGCACACTTTCGATTAAAACAATTCATATACCATCCGGAATAGCTAATTTGAATATATGCATTTGACTTATTGTGCAATTGAGGTATATACAAATTGAATATAGCAAACTAATGGATATATGGATAATATAGCAAACTATAATAGATATTGCAGGCATATTAGTAAATAATTTGGTAATTTTGTAAAGATATCTACGAGATAAGGTCGCGTAATCCAAAAATAATATCAGACCAAGTAGTCACTCTTCAACCCACTTTTCTATATCGAAAATCGGAATTTCCGATTCGGAGTCTTACAGATCCAGATGCAAAAGATACAACAGTAACAAAAACAAGTAAGGAAAGGCTAAGTTCGGGTGCAACCGAACATTTTATACTCTCGCAATTTATTGAAGACATTTAACCAATACATATATGCGGAATTAAGGTCACCGTATTTTTGAAAAACCTACAATGAGGTATATGGAAATGTTATGACCCGATTTTAATAACTTTTGGAACAGAGGCACACTATTAGAAGAAAACAATTTCCTCTGAATTAAATTGAGATATCTGAGAGATTTACCCATATTTTCGGTTAACATTTATCCTTAGGCGCTGAGTTCAACATGTTCGATATCTGGGACCTTGAAAAGTTATGGTCCGTTTTCGACAATTTTTTCACAAGTGAAGCCAGAGATGATATACACTAATTGTGTAAAGTTTTATTCCGTTATCTTCATTGGTTCCTTATGTTTACATTATAAAGTGAAGGAATAAGATGGATTTCAAAATTGAGTTATAAGGAAAGTAGTAGTGGTTGTGAACCGATTTCGCCCATTTTTTGTCCGTGTTATCAGGGTGTCAATAAAATATTATATATCGAATTTCATTGAAATCTGTCGAGTAGTTCCTGAGATATGGTTTTTGACCCATAAGTGGGCGATGCCACGCCCATTTCCCATTTTGTAAAAAAATCTGAGTGCAGCTTCCTTCTGCTATCATATCTGTGAAATTTTGTGTTTCTGACGTTTCTCGTTAGTGAGTTAACGCACTTTTAGTCATTTTCAACCTAACCTTTGTATGGGAGGTGGGCGTGGTTATTATCCGATTTCTTTCATTTTTGGAGTGTATAAGGAAACGGCGAAAAGAAATGACTGCAGAAAGTTTGGTTTATATAGCTTTATTGGTTTGTAAGATATATATAAAAAACCTATTTGGGGGCGGGGTCACACCCACTTTTCCAAAAAAATTACATTCAAATATGCCCCTCCCTAATGCGATCCTATGTTCCAAATTTTATTTTCATAACTTTATTTATGGCTTAGTTATAGCTCTTTATGTGTTTTTGGTTATCGCCATTTTGTGGGCCTGGCAGTGGTCCGATTCCGCCCATTTTCGAACTTAACCTTCTTATGGCGCCAAGGAACACGTGTTCCAAGTTTCATTAAGATATCTCAATTTTTACTCAAGTTACAGCTTGCACGGACGGACAGACGGACAGACGGACGGACGGACAGACAGACATCCGGATTTGAACTTTACTCGTCACCCTGATCACTTTGGTATATATAACCCTATATCTAACTCGTTTAGTTTTAGGACTTACAAACAACCGTTAGGTGAACAAAACTATAATACTCTCTTTAGCAACTTTTGTTGCGAGAGTATAAAAAGGGTTGCTTCTTCATCATGGATAGATCAGGTTAGGTTAAGTTTTAGAACGGTTGATCGGATGGAGATCGCGTGGATCATATTTGAACCTTTGTAAACCAAAATCTTTCAGATATGACTCAAGCCTTTCACAAATCTTTTGCTTATAAGGGAACTTACGAAAATTCAAAAAGCTGCTCTGGAAAGTTGACTAGCTCAAGGTATGATTTGTACTTTGTGAAATATTTAGTCATAAATTATGTAAGTTTACAGCAATACGGCTATGTCTATTCAGATATACATTAGACGTCGACAACAAAGCATGTAGAAAAGTAATTTGTTCTACTACCCACAAAGGAATGCTGGCTAGTGTGATGAATGTATATAATTAACTATTATATTTGTTTATGGGTTTGTTATAACATATTGAAATGTAGTACCGTTAATTGAACTCAATTGAAAAATTTTAAATTGATTTCGAAAAGCAACATTCTGACATACTCATACGATATGCGTATGTACTAATGTTTTTACTTGATGCTCATTGACAAGAAACACAGTATAGTATGTACACGTTCTCCAATTAAATATCGAATTACGTAATCTGTCGAAAAAAATTCTGGATAGTCTGGATAGTGTGAACATCTCATGCGAAAAACTTTAAATAATCGAAAATCCGGCATAAGAAGATCTTTATTTATAGTTTAGTGGAACGAGATATAAATAAAACTTTAGTTTCAAATAAGATTAGACTAAGTGAAAACACGCATAGTGTCCAATATATTCATAAAGAGGAGCGGAAATGAATATATTCCATATGATGTTTCGATAGCTTCGCTTCTTCTCATAGTCTATAGTTGAGAGTATGCTTGAGTTATCATATAAAGTCAAATATCTTCATGAAACTTGGAACGCATATTCCTTAGCACTCTGAGGAGGTTGGTATTGAAAATGGGCGAAATCGGACCATTTCCACGCCCACTAAATAGCGGAAACCGTGAACATATAAAACTTAAACTTATTAAAATAGTGCCATAACTACATAAGTCATAAATAAAGTTATAAAAGTTAAATTTCATACAAAGGATCGCACTAGGAAGGGGCATATCCGGATGTAAATATTTTGGGGAAGTGGGCGTTGTCCCGCCCCCAAATTGGTTTTTTCTGTATATCTCGCAAACCCATAAAGCTATATAAACCAAACTCTCTACAGTCGTTTCTTTTAGGTACTACCTTATACAGTCCAAAAATGGAGGAAATCGGAAAAGTTATGTTAAAAACCACTAAAAATTCAGCAAGGAAATTTCATCTTAATGAAGGTACAGAAGGGCTGAATTCAAATTGGTATACAAAATTTTAAATGGGCGTGGCTCCGCCTACTTATGGGTCAAAAACCATATCTCCGAAACTACTCGACCAATTTCATTGAAACTCGGTTTGTAATATTTTCTTTGCATTTCAACGATATTTTGTGAAAATAGGTCAAATTGGTTCACAACCACGCCTACTTCCTATATACCAGAACTTTGAAGTCGATGAAGTGAAGATATCGGAATAGAATTTTGTATAAATACTGCATTTATGGTGTGGCACCCCCTTTCTAAAAATCGCCGAAATCGGACCATAAGTTTTCAAGACCCCATATATCGAACATGAGGACCTCAGTGCTTTTAATCGTTTTTTTTTACCGAAAATATATGTAAGTCTCTCAAATATTTTGAAGAAATTCAAAGGGAATATGTTTCTTCTAATAATATGTCTTCATGCAAAAAATTAGTGAAATCGGGTCATAACCTTATCTAGCTCGACTTTATACCATATATATGACGAATATGTGGGTCAAATTGTGTATTGCATTAATAAAATTAAAAAAGTAAATTGCGAGAGTATAAAAACTTGGCCCTTCCTTACTTTTTATACAATAATTTTTTTTACTCCTCGTTTATATTAAGGTGGTACCATTAGATGAACCGACATATTACACTTCACAAATATTCATGTAAATATCAACAATTTACGAGTGCTTGAGTAGATTAATAAATTTATAAATAACTAAATTTATTTCTATGCGGCAAGGAATATTGACCGTTCAATTATTTGTTTATATAATAATGACGTAATAATGTGCGAAGACACCTAATTTTAAATAGACCACATTACCTATAGTAATAGTATTATAAATATTAGACTTTTTTCAAAGTTCAAATTTTTTGAGCAAACAATGGAATGTGCGAAATGTACTAAAATACTCGCAAGCCAATTTCAATCTAAAGATCTGTCTACGCAATTTCACGCTTTTAAATTTAATATAATAGATGCGGTATCATTACTATTTTCGAAGTTTCTGTTGTTTTCCATCAAATCTGCAAGTATACAGTAGCACGTGTTTCTCGCCTTCGAGATTATTGCAGAATTTTATGTTTTGTAGCTATGCGCGTTTCCGCATGTTCCACAGTCACGCCGTTAATCCTCATTAATTGACGCTTTTCTCCCCCTCATCTAACACACACATACGCATGTGAACGTGTGACGTCATTAAAAAATAGTACGCATTGGTGCTTCAACAATTGGTTCATAAAATGGGGAGACACGCCATGTGCTCACAGTATTTGCCCTCTTCCGAGAGTTCTTTAGCTATGATATTGCGAGTAACATAGCTAAGCGCCACTAAATTGTCGGGGCCACCTTGCAACACGATAGCCGCGTTCGTGAATTGTGAAGCGTGTCAGAATTATGGCTTTGCCAGCCAGCGTCCACTTGGCACCACGTGTGTGTTGGCGTACAGTTAATTGTAAATAATGTAATCACTTAAATGGCAACAAATTAATTTTGTATGAATTTTAAATATGATGGGTAACGTGATAAGTAAAGCAATTATATTCTGATGTCTAGAGGTAGTTACAGTTATAGTACTACACTAGCATGTTAACGATGTCTAGAAAGAGAGAACGCTTGTTATTACTTAAAGCTCGCTCTTTTTAAATAGATGTATTGCAAAATAATGTGAAGATACCAAAGTTAGGTTAGGTTAGTTAACCAATATAAACTTGTTTTATCTGCAACACAGTTCACCTCGATAGTTTGAGTATTAATAGGTTAGATTTCTTTTAAATAGTATGTGATGAGACTGGCGGATGATGTGGTGGGTCCTCTTAAGCATCTGTAGCTTCGTTTGCTTCGTAAGGTTTAAATTAGTACTAGTGCTGTGGTTAGGCAACTCTTACTCAAACTACCATTGTATTTTAAACACTTCACTTCTTCTTCTTCTTGACTGGCGTAGACACCGCTTACGCGGTTATAGCCGAGTCCAAAACAGCGCGCCACGTATCCCTCCTTCTGGCAGTTTGGCGCCAATTGTTTATACCAAGCGAAGCCAGGTCCCTCTCCACCTGGTCCTTTCATCGGAGTGGAGGTCTCCCTCTTCCTCGGCTTCCACCAGCGGGTACTGCATCGACTTCTTTCAGAGCTGGAGTGTTTTCGTCCATTCGGACAACATGACCTAGCCAGCGTAGCTGCTGTCTTTTTATTCGCTGGACTATGTCTATATCGTCGAACAACACATACAGCTCATCATTCCATCTTCTGCGGTATTCGGCTTTGCCAATGTTTAAGGGACCATAAATCTTCCTCAAAACCTTTCTCTCGAAAACTCCTAGTGCCGTCTCACCATAAAGTAGGACGGGAATGATGAGGGACTTGTAGAGTTTAGTTTTGGTTCGTCGAGAGAGGACTTTACTTTTCAATTGCCTACTCAGTCCAAAGTAGCACCTGTTGGCAAGAGTGATTCTGCGCTGGATTTCGAGGCTGACATTGTTGGTGTTGTTGATACTGGTTCCCAGGTATACGAAATTATCAACAACTTCAAAGTTATGACTGTCAACAGTGACGTGGGAGCCAAGACGCGAGTGCGCCGACTGTTTGCTTGATGACAGGAGATATTTCGTCTTGTCCTCATTCACGTCCAGACCCATTCGCTTCGCTTCCCTATCCAGTCTGGAAAAGCAAAACTAACGGCGCGGGCGTTGTTTCCAATGATATCGATATCATCGGCGTACCCCAGTAGCTGTACATTCTTATAGAAGATTGTACCTTCTATGTTTAGATCTGCAGCTCGTATTATTTTCTCCAGCATCAGGTTGAAAAAGTCGCACGATAGTGAGTCACCTTATCTGAAAAATCGATTGATATAGAACTGCTCGGAAAGGTCCTTCCCGATCCTGACAGAGCTTTTGGTGTTGCTCAACGTCAGCTTACACAGCTGTATTAGTTTTGCGGGGATACCAAATTCAGACATCGCGGCATAAAGGCAGCTCCTTTTCGTGCTGTCGAAAGCAGCTTTAAAGCGACAAATAGATGGTGTGTGTCGATCCTCTTTTCACGGGTCTTCTCCAAGATTTGGCGCATGGTGAATATCTGGTCAGTTGTAAATTTTCCAGGTCTAAAACCACACTGATAAGGTCCAATTTGTTGACAGTGGGCTTTTGTCTTTCACACAGTACGCTCGATAGAACCTTATAAGCGATGTTAAGGAGGCTTATCCCACGGTAGTTGGCGCAGATTGTGGGTTCTCCCTTTTTGTGGATTGGGAGAGTACACTGAGATTCCAATCGTCGGGCATGCTTTCTTCCGACCATATTCCGCAAAGTAGCTGATGCATGCACCCATCGTCGTCGATTGGGCAATCGGGTTCGCCATCTCCTGGTGCTGTACTTTGTGTTCCCTCCACAAACACAGTATACTCTGGTAATCACAACTAGATCACCTCTGGGGGTCCTACAGGAGTGTGCTCCGGTCTTGAAATCTTCAGTTAGTCGCCGGATCTTTTCGTAAAATTTTCGAGCATTACCCCTGTCGGCCAGCTTGTCAAGCTCTTCATACTCACGCATTTCGGCCTCTTTCTTTTTTTGTTTGCAAATGCGTCTCGCTTCCCTCTTCAGCTCTCGGTATCTTTCCCAACCCGCACAATCGTCCATAATTTCAAGCTGCACTCCACAAACCCTGTATGTACCAAATCACTGCAAATAATCTACTGCAATAACAATGTAGTTGGAAATATATAATTTACTCAGATGCACTTAGTTGCATATTCCGTCAATTTCGTCTATAATATGTAAATATTTGCATTCATAATTTATACTAAACACGTCTACATTGTCTAGAAAATAATGTCATACAACAGATTGAGCTTAGTTGTTGGTTTTTGCAATAACCTCATGCATAAATTAAATCGCGATTGCGGTTACCCGCAAAGCTTTACATTTTCGATGTCAATTAAAATAATCTGACACTGATACGAATTTAAATTATCACTGTAATATTAGCTGATTAACTTTATGGATATGTATGTCTGTTTGATTTAAAGTGCAGACAGCGAGGTAATTAAAAAACACAGTGTGACTATTTGCCTGAGTGCATAATTAATTATACATGGTAGGTGGGGGTCAAAAAAACAATAGGCAGCATGATGTAAATACATGATTTGGGATAGTTTTCGGCAAAAAATCGAGCACAGATCCATATCAGAACAGGCGGTCGGTTTCAGATTCTTTTGTTCGCAATTTATATACAGAATCTCAGTTAAGCTCAAGTCTAACTCCGAGGATTACTTTCATTAGCAAATGTAGAATTGGAGAGTTGGGAAGTTGGGAGGTTTGAAGATTTGTGGTGTATTATTATCCAAACGCTTTACGCCAATTTGATACGGTTAATATATTTTATAAGAAATATATTAAATTAAAAGTACACCCAAAGGTCAAAGGCTATCTAGGGGAGTTACATATTTTATTTGAACTCCCATAGTGGTAGTCACCTACTCAACTCCGACTTTATAATAAATAAGCCACTTTTAAGTGAAGAACATCGTAATATCCCTTTCGAACAGGAGTTAATTGATCAATTAACCGGCCTTAATTTACTATTTCAATTTTAAATCGAATACAAATCTAGTTGAAATTAGAATGTAGCTCTGCGGGGTGTTCTCCGCAATAGCAATCTGCTGTTGAAACTTAGGAATTTATGAACAGCAAACACAACAATGTATAACAGCTGATTATTAATTGAGCAGCCGGCAGTGCGAAGGGCAAAAACTGGTTTCTTAATTATAATCTTCATGTATTAAATTAATTTGGCCGTGCGAAAAGGCTATTATGAAAATTTGATGACTGGGTGAAAGTCAGTTTAACCGCATAGTATATATAATTACTCAATCTCCTAGAAACCAACAATTAACTTCAAAAACAAATTCATATCGCCTTATTATTATACTCTCGCAACAAAAGTTGCTAAAGAGAGTATTATAGTTTTGTTCACATAACGGTTGTTTGTAACACCCAAAACTAAACGAGTTAGATATAGGGTTATATATACCAAAGTGATCAGGGTGAAGAGTGGAGTTCAAATCCGAATGTCTGTCTGTCCGTCCGTCCGTCCGTCTGTGCAAGCTGTAACTTGAGTAAAAATTAAGATATCTTGATGAAACTTGGCACACTTATTTGACACCATAGGAAGGTTGGTTTCGAAAATGAGAAAAATCGGACCACTGCCACGCCCACAAAATGGCGAAAACCGAAAACACATAAAGTGCCATAACTAAGCCATAAATAAAGTTATGGAAATAAAATTTGGTATGAAAGATCGCACTAGGAAGGGGCATATGTGGATGTAATTTTTTTGGAGAGGTGGGCGTGGCCCCGCCCCCAAATAGGTTTTTTATACATATCTCGGAAACCAATAGAGCTATATAAACCAAACTTTCTGCAGTCGTCTTTTTTAGCCACTTCTTAATACAGTCCAAAAATGAAAGAAATCGGATAATAACCACGCCCACCTCCCATACAAAAGTTAGGTTGAAAATTACTAAAAGTGGGTTAACTCACTAACGAAAAACGTCAGAAACACTAAATTTCACATAAGAAATGGCAGATGAAAGCTGCACTCAGATTTTTTTACAAAATGGAAAATAGGCGTGGCGTCGCCCACTTATGGGTCAAAAACCATATCTCAGGATCTACTCGACCGATTTCAATGAAACTTGGTTTGTAATAGTTTCCTTACATCCCAATGATATGTTGTGAAAATAGGCCAAATCACTTCACAACCACGCCTACTTCCTATATACCAGAACTTTGAAGACGATCTGAATCGTTAACTTTAAAATATATAAAGTAAGCACTAGTGAAGATATGATGCAGAACTTTGCACAAATACTACCTTTATAGTGTGGCAGCCCCATTCTAAAAATCGCCGAAATCGGACCATAGGTTTTCAAGGCCCCATATATAGAACATGAGAACCTCGGTACTTCTAACCTAATATTATGGTTTCCAACTTTCAATGGACTTTATACGATATATATGATGAATATGTGGGTCAAATTGTGTATTATATAATATAAATAAAGTTAAATACATAAATTGCGAGAGTATAAAATGTTCGGTTACACCCGAACTTAGCCCTTCCTTACTTGTTTTTGTCTACATTCAGTACTACTCAGTAGCGCTTAGTGAACTTCGCGTGCTTATTTTCACTTAATTTCTAACAAGTTTTCCATAACTCTCCACTTCCTCCACCGTATAATTACTAAAATCGAAATTGTATTAATTTTATTTTTTTTGAGAATAATAAGGCACCTGTCTAGCAGCCACCCGTATGTATCCACCCACCTGTGGCCTCAGACTCAGTGCAACATCTGGCTGTCTATAATCGAAACAAAAACTATATATTTGATGTTTGAACAGCACGCAAAGGCCTTTTTTAAATTAAGTATATTTGTTTTGTAATTTGTGTATATGTTTGTTAGTGTGTATTGTTTCGTTGTAAACTTGAACTTATATTTTGCCTTTTCAATGTTTATATTATCCGCGCAATAAAAAGTGATACTCATTTAGAGCAATTAGTCAAGTTTTTTTCCATAGTTTGTCTGTGAAAATTATGTAAATATTTTGAAAACCTTTCATTAAGGCGTAAAAAGCCACAGGTGCTACTAAATGGCGCTCATAAAACAAAATGTTTTGTTTAGGAAAATATCATCATCGTTCATCGTTTTATTATTGTTATATTACGAGTATTATACTAAATGAATTTGCTTTTGATTATAACCTAAGAGACTCCCACAAGTTTTAGGCGGTCTGCAAAAACTTCGAAAATATTACAAAATGCGTCCAGCCCAAATTTCTTCAACAATCGATTCGAAATTCTGCGAAGAAAGCTTTTGTTTGCAATTGAAATTCCAAAGGCTTTACGAAATTTCCGTTCGTTTACAGTTTTATCGCACATTTTATGCGGATTATATAATGAACGAAATCTTTATATGGCCACAATGCATCGTCTTTATGGTTGACAAATAATTTGGTGTGCAAACAAGCTAAAGCTCGACTGCTCCCATTCGGTGTTCGTTTATTACCCCGATAACACTTTCTTTACTCTTTTTACTGTGGGTGTTAGTTTATTGACAATGTATTTCTTTTTTAAAAGTATTCACACATTGATTGTTATTTTTATATTTTTGCACAAAAAACATTTATTTTTTCTTTTTTAATTAAAAATCACCATTATTCGCTTTTTATGATTAAGAGTTTGTGCTATAAAATGATTGGAATATAATTTTTATTAGCAGTTGCTAAATAATTTGGAACACATTTATACTTACGTATTATATATGCCGTATATACAGTAAGGGAATAAACTGTTTACGAATATACGGCAAAATTAATGAAATCATATAACACAGATGTGACTTCGATCTAGCAAACCCAGTCTATAGTGAATGTTAATATCGTCAATTATCATTCCTCTGGTAACATTTTTGTTTAAATAACTGTACTTTTTAATTTTAGTGGAAAAAATACTCTGAGGTAGGCTATGGACTACACTCTTGTTTGTCATCTTAATTTGGTGCTTAATTCAAATCTGCGTAGTTTGTCAAAAAATAATTAAATATTCTTTATAGTTTTTTAAGGAATAAATATATATTAATCGTAAATTTCTTAATCACGTTATAATGAGAAGAGCCATAAACTTTTCTGTGAAGAAGAACGTTATAGAATAAATAATAAATAGTGTTTTCTACGGAAAAAATTTGATCTACCAGATCAATACACAATGTAATATTTAGTCCCTCAAAAGATTGGCAGGCGTCTTCTCCAAAATTAGCAAGAATAGGCAAGCTCCTTATCTTTTCAGGTGCTACAAACACTGAATAATAATGGAGTTGATGACTGAAAATTGCAAAAAGCGCAATAAAAAATAAGCCACTTTAAGTGAAGAATGTCATAATATCATTTACGCACAGGAGTTAATTAATCAATTAACCGGCCTTATTTTACTACATTAATTTTTAATCGAATACGAATCGAGTTGAAAATATTGAAATGCAGATCTGCGGGTTGTTGTTGACGCTGTTGTTTGGTTGTAGTTATTAATAAAATAGCAATCTGCTGATGAAACTTAGCAATTTATGAACCCCAAACACAACAATGTATAACAGCTGATCATTTATTGAGCAGCCGGCAGTGCGTAGGGCAAAAACTGGTTTATCAATTATAATCTTCTTGTATTAAATTAATTTGGCTGTGCGAAAAGGCTATTATGAAAATTTGATTTAAAATCAAATGGACGTGAAACAATTAGAAAATTGGTGTTCTGAATAGCATCATATGTCAAATAATGAAATTCGGTGGAGGATCACTCATAGCGTGTTGACGAAAACGATCAGAAGCATAACGCAATAAATAAAAAATAATGGTTTTCATGCAATAGGATTAAACTTCATGATTGATCTTCATAGTTCTTAGTCTTAAACTTGATGGAACATCTTTGTAATATTTTAAAACGAAAAATTGTTTCAGAAGAGAAGCTCCGAAGACCACTAATAACCTATGTGAAGGAGTCTTTATAGCATAGCTAAATACAAGCCCAAATATTTAAGAGTATGCTAGATTCGATAAAAGCAATAAAAAAGTATCAAAGAGGATATTCAAAATATGTATTAAAATGGAAAAATTAAAAAAAGATGTCAATGGACAAAACTGTTCACACTTAGTGCTTCTCAGAATTCATTGTATTGAAATAAGTTACTGCAAGTTTATGAATTCGGATTTTTGTTTTATTAGCGTATTGATATGCCTTTTATTATATGTATGTACATATTCCTAAAATACACGCTCAATAAAAAAAGATATTCGCATTAATTAAAATTTTTGGAGCATTTGTGAACATTTGAGTCCCTTACTGTATATATGCATATAAGGGTAGAAAGACCCAATTTTAATTTGATTTTTATACTTGTAATAAAATGTATCTGTATGTATAAAAGAGTACAATAATTGAAATAATCGTTTTATACTTCAGCAGTCATTATTATCGTTTCATTATAAACTTCAATTTATTCATTTGCATTTTTTTACGATGAGGTCATTCACATGCAAATAATTATACGGTATGATAAAAATGGAGGAATTATAAAATACGAAATTGTGGCAATTATGAAAGAAAGAGATGGAAAGGCAAACATATGACAGTGTTGAACATTATTTGACACATAAGCATTACAAGTTTTTACAGTGTACTGCAGTTTTTGTCTCTTATTCAACTAAACTATTTGAAAAATCTCGATAAATTCTATAAACCTATAGACTATTTGGTATGAAATCTGTTAGACCTATCAATAAAACAAACTTTTCCATACTATATTACACGTATTCTCATTTCTATTAAGCTACAACACATGCTAGTATGATAACCTCATTTAACTAATTGTACAGAAATATATACTCCATTTATATAAATACTTACTTATATCTATATCTTTCTCTTTTTTTTCTATTTTCAGAACATCGCGTACACTTTGATTCGGACAATCTGAAGGATGATCTGGAATCGGGACACAGTGTCACCTACGATCGGTGCGATGATGTCATATTCATAAAATTGGGTTTCCTCCAAGTGAATCACAGATACAAAGTCGATTTGAAATTACCCGTTGAATTATTCGACAAAGGCACCACATTTAATCCTTCCCTGGAGTCGTCGAATTTCAATCCAAATTGCCGCATATCGACATTTGCCGGCGTCAATCATCCCGAACAGGATCATTTCGAAATGCAAATTGAATTCTTTGCCTACAAGGAAAATCTACTACGCGAGATGGTGAGCATCGTCAATGCGAAGGACTCCAAGGAAGTGATTAAGCTGATGATAATAGCGCGAGCGTTGGGAAAGGGCAAGGGTACGCCGCTGCTGCGTAGCGGTATACATTGTTTGGGTGAGGAGGACCCTGAAGAGTCGGAGTCTGATGTACCACGTTTTGACAAAGGCGACTAAAGGAAGAAAGAGAGCGTGCTGCCAAATAACTTATTTGAAATTGTATTATACATGAGAAATTCTAAAATAAATAGCTAACTTTGTATATGTATATCGCAGTCTTTATGCACCGTTTAATTAAAAATTTCGCCGAACAAAAAGTTTTAAAAGCAAATTAAAAATTGAAAAAATGGAGAAATAAACTAACACGTTATTTGTATAAATATTAATATAATATGTACTTAAGTGTTAAGCATTTATGAAAATAACCGTACAGGTGAATTTATTAATTAACGACGCTATTTAACAGAAAATAAATCCATTGAAAATTCTATTTGTACTTAGTTATTAGTGTAAATTACGCGTCGACCGCCTTGTAATGCAACTTTATACATCACTAAATGCAATACTATACACACACATGCATGTATACTTAAATACATATGTACGCAAACATACCCACACACCTGCCTATAGAGAAACATACTTACTTTAAGACATAGCAAGCATTTTGTGTGCAAATTGAGAAAGTAAAATGGTGAAAGTAGAAAAAAGCAAGTTAAATATCGCCATAAAATATGGTAAAATGTAAAATATAGTACTCTATTGTATGGAGTGTTCTCTAATTTGTTGTTACACAATTTGTACACGATCGAAAGTTGTTCTGTAATTCCAGATGGGACGGAAAAGCTGCATTTTATCTCAACGGAAATTGATTGTATTTGTAAATTAATGCTAATTCATTAATAAAACTTTTAAGTTGAAAGTTTTCGTTTCTCTTTTATTTATGTATTGGTATGAATTAGTATTCTTTTTTTTTGTTAAATACTTTTGATTCCAAAACATAATGCGTTCCAAACTAAAATATATGCAAGTTTAAATCCTTTTGAATGCGAATCTTCAGTTATGAATAAACAAAAATAAATATCGCGAATGCTTTAGTAGGTCCATAAAATCCTCATACTACACTGAAAAGTTCAGTGGACCATTCAACAACATTAAACAATAAAAATAACTAACATCCTAAATCAAATTATTTAAAATTTTTGGTGCTTTTTATTAGACAGTTATCGAAGGTAGATGTCGCTGCTAAAAATAGCAATCAGCTGATGAAACTTACCAACTTCTTATGACAAGCAAAAACAAAAATGTATAACAGCTGATCGGTTATCGGGTAGCCGGTAGTGTAAAGGGCAGAAAATGGAATCTCAATAAAAATTTTGGTTGATCAAGTTATTTGGCTGTGTAAAAACGCTATTAGGAGCTTTGGAGATCTGTACCTTAAACCAATATGCCCTCTTGTTTCAATTTTTCAAATATGTTTCAGCTTTGGCTGGAATGGGGAAATTGGTATTCACTAGATCATTGGGTATCTTCCAAAAAATAAATTGAAGAAGTATGCATAACTTAAATTGTGCCGGCCTGTGTAGGATAACATTAATTAATTTTATGCGCTAACAGACTATATAGCGGTTATAGAGAAACGTTTGTTATCGAAATGCATATCTTTCTTAATATTTTAATTCCATTATTATATTACATAATGGGCCTGGTCATTGAATCCGTTTCGATCGAAAAATTTTACGAAATCATTGAAATCGTATCGAAAATAAAAATTACGATCACATTTATCTGACTTACCGACTCGCAAAAATACATACCGCGACCAATTGATGTCGCTAATTACGAAATCATAGCATCCGCAAAATCGAAAATTTTGAGCGAAATATATCCGTTTGAGGTTGTGGAAATTTAAAAAAAGTAAACCATTTGGAAGTTTTTATGTAAACAATTACTGATGATGGACTAAGTTATATTTTAAATGGGTATTTTAGAGACAAGAGACAAAAACTGACTAATAAAAATAAATTTAAGCTGTTTAAAATGGATAAAGGGATTTAAAAGGGCAAATTTACCTCCCCGAAATACCCAAAGGATTTTATCATAGAGCCTCAGACGTTTTAAATACTTTTTGTGAAGAAATTTCACAACACTTAAACGGTGTAGACTCTCAAATCCAGGATAAAACTGGATGAAAGTAAATGTGTATAGGCATCACATGTATATGTTATGGGTTATTTATAGTGTGAAACTGATTTCATGTTTGAACAAAAAAAAAATGCACAACGCATATCTAAAACAGGAGGTGGGACCTCCATTTAAGAAAATTTAAGTTCACTCGATGAGGAGGTCAGTTTTATTTTTTTTTTATGAAGCAAAAAGACACTTTAATTTATCAAATTTGTCGATAAAAATTGATAAAACTGTTTTACGTTCTCGCTTTGTGGTAAAGTAGTTTATCGAATTCGCTGCGGATTCAATGATTAGGCCCAATATGTCAAGTATAATTCTTCATTTTTCAAAGCATATATAAATTACTATAAACATGTGTGCATTATATAATTTTCTAAAAAACTGTGAGAATACCAATCCAACTTCTAGATTTAAAAAACCATTAGGTCATCTAACCATATAACCGTTATATTCAAAACAACTAAAATTGTAATAACTATTTAAAGCATGACGTCAAAAACATTATATTTAACGGTAAACAGATCTTCTACGTAAAATGTCAGCAACCGTTAGACCGAATTTCGTTCGTAATATTTGTAATACATCTTTATATTAATGCAATTTGCGCCGTTTAACACTGTTTTTCATGTCACAAGATTATTAGATTTTAAAATAGAATGTCCAAATATCAAAAAAAAAATCGAAACCGAATTATTCCCTTAAAGAACATTCATCGAATATGAAGATTTCAGTATACAAATATTTAATAGAAATACAAAAGGCTTTTTGAAGTCATTACAATTATTTTGGAACCGGAACGTGGAACTTCTCTAACTCGGATCACCATAATCCACAGAAAAACTTCGAGTTAGAGAGAAGACTTCGAGTTACTGAATTTTCATTAAAACATAAATTTTTCAAAAAGCTTTAAAATATGGATTTATACACAGTTTTATTTATTTACATCGCATAAAGTTTTATGCAGATACGATAAAACAAGTATTCTGTAATTCTGTTTGTTGCACCTTCCTGTTATTTGGCTCTTGGCGTCCACCATACGTCCATACGATATAGAGAAACTCTTTTAAAATTCTACGTTGATAGAAAAATTTAAAATTTGGTATTATGCCCTGGTCGAAAAGATCGATTTATGGAGGGAAATTTGTATGGAATTTGCCTTCTATTGCCACTTCAAGACTTCTAGTTATGGAGAACTTCGAGTTATAGAAGTTCGAGTTATGGAAGGAAATTTGTAGTTATGTATAACTCCATTGTTATGTTCCATTGTTATGTTCCATCTATTTTTGTTGTAATTTACGTTAGGCAAGTAGAACATTATCTTCCAGTTGTAATCTAATACCACCAATCATTGGATGATCCTTAAAAAATAACTTAAGCAAAAGGGATTTGAACTTGTACTGTTTTTATGATTTGATTCTTTTAGTTAACTCCTAAAGCCAGGTTCTGCAAATGATGTATGTATGTATTTTGGAAATAACTGTAAGGCAATACACATATATACTAAAAACCTTTAACAACTTAACTAATTTAACCTGTTGCTAGAAATATAATTTTTAAAATTTTTTAATTTCTTTTCTATTTCAGCTGGATTGTAAATAAAATGTACATACATATGTAGTATTAAAGTAGCGAAAATGGCATAGATTACTAAAAAATAACTGTGGCTTAGACAAAACTTTGTCAAGTTGTAGGAAATGTACGCTCCCTAGAAATATTAGAACACCGAATTACACCAAATATTTCAGCACTTTTTCGTATAAATGAACACAATATATACACTCATATATTTAGCACCATGAAATTAAATTCGAGAAAAGAACTGATTGCACAATAAAAAAGGAAGCATTACTTTTGACTAACTGTACTACTTTATTATAAATATATATGTATGTAAATGTAGTTATATGTGTAGTAAAGAAATTAAAAAATTTTATTTTCGTGATTTTACTCAACCTAATACTTACGTTTTCTAACATAAAGATATACCTAAAATGCATACAACCTCCAATGCCATTTTATAATAAAATTTAAAACGATCTTATGCTAAAACTACCAATACACCCTTTTTCTACCCTTAAAAGCACTTATATTAATATAAAAAAATTTAAATCGAATACAGTTATAATAATACCCAAGTGTTCCAAAAGTCACTGTTTTCTTCATAACCATTACACTTTCAACAAATTAAATACAATATATATTTGAAATTATTGGGACAATATAGCTCAGTAAAGACGAGAATGAATATTTATTTATTTAAATAATATAAATTCATAGCTTTCGATATCATTTAATATGACTTTTGACTAAAAATTCCATACACGGAAAATAGTTGTAATCCAGACTTTAACACGTATAAAATCAACAAAATATCGAAATGTTTCGTTAATTACTACTAGACCTCCAATAATGCCCGATAAACTGGTTTTTGGAAGCGTTCAGAAATCTGAGGTTTTATGTAGTGTTAAGAGATCATTTCACATAAATATTTTGAAATCACAAATCCAAACACACTACAGGTGCTAAATTTTTCGACCTTTTTCGAGAAGTTATCGGGGAATTCAAATAAGTTCCGGTCTATTTACGTACATGAATCTCTCATATTCGCCATAGAAATTAGTGCATCTGAAATACTGAACTGATCTTCCTGCTGAGCTATCCGGAATCGACTAAAGAAGCTGATCAAATCAAATCTAGAAAAGGTATCTATAAGGCCTAGTAAATTTCGGCACCAACTAAAATTCGTTTTCCAAAGATACATGTATGTATATACATATAATATTAAATAATATTAAAAAATTTAGTCATCATTAAAAATCACACAACAATAAGCTCTGAATGTAATCCAATTCAAAATATAATAAGTCAACTATACAACTAACTATCAAATAAGTAATTTATTATATTTTAATTGCTTACGATAAGAACGATTTTAGCAATAATATATGCCTCCCTTCTATACACCAACTTACACATGCATATACATATATGTATGGTATATTCTAATCATTAAAAGGCAATACTTTCTTAATTATAAGTATAATCCTCTTTGGTTTAGGTCCTTTAGATCTCAAAAGCTTTAATTCGAGTATTTACTTGTATGTATGTATAGCTCGTATATGAATAACGTTTATCCTTGATATAATCGATTGTTTGAATTGTTGAAATTGGTGCAGTAGTTACATTTATATACTACTATTTTTTAATAATAAGTAATAGTTATGTAATATTTTAATCAATAAATATTTACTTTAAAACTAAACTCTGCGTCAGTATTGAAATCTTTGTAAAAATACGACTAAAATATAGTCATGTCGTATAATAAGCTTTTTTTAATTTTTTAGTTTGATGTGGTTCAAAAGCGTGTTTTTAGTTTTTTTACACTATACATATTTATTTTTAACTTTTTGTTAAAGTATATTTGTAATCTTTTTAATGGTACTAGTCTCATTATACCCTGAACAGGGTATGTTAAGTTTGTCACGAAGTTTGTAACACCCAGAAGGAAGCGTCGGATCCCTATAAAGTATATATATAAATGATCAGTTGAACTGAGTCGATTTAGCCATGTTCGTCGGTCTGTCTGTCCGTCCGTACGTCTGTCTTTCTGTCTGTATATATACGAACTAGTCCTTCAATTTTTAAGATATCGTTTTGAAATTTTGCAGGTGTTATTTTCTCTTCAAGAAGCTGCTCATTTGTCGGAACTGCCGATATCAGACCACTATATCATATAGCTGCCATACAAACTGAACGATCGGAATCAAGGGCTTGTGGAAAACTTCCGCATTTTACTACATATCTTCACGAAATTTGACATGGATTACTGCTTAAGGTAATAATATAATCTCCGAAGAAATTGTTCAGATCGGTTAACTACATAACCTTAATGTTTCTAGCAAACAACCCGTCTAAAATTAATCAGTAAACTGTTTTTTTTTACTTACTTTTTCGTACGTCTTTAGATTTTCTTAAACACATAGTTACTTAAAGAAATGCACCTGTGAAGGGTATATTAGCTTGTATGTATATATATACAGTGCACTCGCGGTAACGTGAACACCGTCTAACATGAACACCGGTTAACGTGAACACGCTTTTTTTACATTGACTACTCTGTAACGTGAACAAACTTACTTAGATAGCTCAGTAACGTGAACAAAATTTTTGTTCACTACACTTTTTATTAACATACGGACAACACTGAATACATTAGTGAGGCAGTTGAAATCTTTAACAAGGCATTGCAATGGGCTGGAGATGCAATGGTTGATCAAAGCGACATGAGTGTGCTTAGACGATTAAGGGAGAAAGCAGTATTTCAGCTATTAGAAAGGAAAAAGCAGCAGAAAAAGATAACGGATTTTTTTAATGAATAAATCTAATGTGAAATTTTATTCGCAATTTAATATGGCAATAATAAAATACTTTTACATTTAAATGTGTAAAAATCCTGAATTTAGCAATTTGAAGTTATTTTGCGTCTTCAAATTCGACAATCGCTAACGTGAACATTTTCACTAACGTGAACTCCCTTGGTTTTAATTAGTTCACGTTACCGCGAGTGCACTGTATATTATTTAAACAATTCAGATTATCAAAGACACATGTTTAAACCGTATTTTGTGAAATATTTATTTAAAAATTCGGAAAATTCAGGCGTTGGAAATTCATCTCCCAAGACGTGTCCAAAAAAAAGGTCTTGCGGTGGACATCATAATTCATGATTGGTTCATCTAAAATCAATAAACCAAAAATATTTCGATAGTACATAGACAAATCCAGTTAATGAACGAAGGAAAAAAATATTGAAATTAGAATTTTTGACATAATTTAAAAAAAACCTCACTGTTTTGGTCAAATTTTCGGCATATATTGGCTCGAAAAAAAAGTTATAATAACAATATAAAAAAATCGTTCGCTCATTAACTAGATAATGTTATTCCAAAACAAAATCGTTTTTTGAGATATCGTGTCCACCGGCTTGAAAATTTGAGTTTAGAGATAAATGCGTTTAAAGTTTTACATTCATACTGGCGTGGCCTGATGGACGGAACTTACAAAGGGTATATCTCTATTCGGATTGGTTTGATATTTTTGGATAATATTTTGAATATATTGCACTTTTAATAAGACAATATAATTTTCTTTCAAATTTCGAAACCCACTTAACCACATAATTCAGTAAGGCTGCAATCAGATCACTACAAAAAATGTGAAATTGGCGTGGTTCTCAAGATCTGTTATACCGATTTCAATAAATTTCAGGACATAAAAAATAAATATAAGAACACGGCTAATAAAAATGTTTATTCGAAATATTCATAGAAATAATTTCAAATTAAAAATACTGCATTGCATATTTGTTTAACAATTGTTGTTGCACTTTTTATTGTAAATCTAAACTTAAAGTTAATGTCGATTAATGCTACGAAAATTAACTCATCGAAACACCCAACGTTCTAATCGAATACTCATACACAATATAACTAATACAAACAGCAGGAATTACTTTGACTAAATTAATAATTAATCCACGATATAATCCGGATAAGCCTTCATTGATGATAATATTTCTAATTATTCCAATCGTTGTATCTCTACTCACAGGCCGCTGAGTGATTCCGGTGCGGCGTTCATCTCTTCGAACAACTGCAAGAGATGGAAGAGGCATTTTTAAAGTGAAATACCCAAAGTATTATACGACAACTATACTAAAGACGCAATCTCCTCTTCAGTACGCGTAACTAAACGCAAAATCTTTAAAACCTAAAATATATCACTCGAACTCACCTTGAGCTTGGATCCTCGTGCGTATCAGTGAACATGGATATGTAATTATCTGACCCAGTGCACTGGAAACAGCACCACAGGCTAATAAAATCAATGAATTAGGAGGTGTGTTTGTTGTTTCACCGCTTAAATACTTCTTCAATGTTTCATAAAGGGCCAGATCTATGCCAGCATAAGGTATCACACCCATTAAATTAATTGTATAACCATTGTAGAAAGTTCGAAGACCTTCGGTCTTATAAATACTTTGAACTAAATTTATCAAGCCAAGACGTTCAACGGTTGTGCGCAATGCTAGACGGGTCTTCAAAACATCAAATGGATACACGACTGTTTGTGAGATGCTACCGGCTATGGCACCGGCAATAAATCTTTCCCCAATCGTCATTTGATCCTGCGATGAATTTCGTTCTATTTTGATGAAATGCTTCACTTTCTCGTATACTGTGAACTTGATCGCTGAATCAGAACCGATTTTTAAGACATTCACACCATTTCCTCGCCACATACTGCGTATGCCTCCGGTTTTAATCATATAATTCGCACTATCAAGTATTGAAGTTTTCCGTGTTTGAACCTGCACAAGACGGATTTTGCGAAAATTATGTTTGTTATCGACTTGTTGTTTTCACCCATATTATACCTGCATATATAGCTTTAATCTGTCAATTGGTGCCGTGCTTGTACGCGAAATCACACCGGCTAAACCACCAGAAATTGAGTGGCGCCACCAAACGCTTTCCGATTTCATTGGGCTCTCTGTATACTGTTCAGGTTCTTCTAAATTGTCAGCCATTTTGATATGCTTCAAAAATATTTATAATTATTAATCTTTGTCAACTGAAATGACGAACACAAATTTCTGCATTTATACTTTGCGTATATTTTAGAGAATGACATTTATTATTTTTTTAATTGAAATGTGATTTAAAAAACCAATGTGATATAAAGTGAGTTTATTTCAAATAAAATACAGTAAACAGGTTAGTACAGTAATAGGAAAGTTGATATGTCAAGTTATTGCAAATCGTGTTTGAATATACTAAAAAATTCTTCATAACTAATGTAGTTAAATCGGCCCAAGTTATACTAATTTTTGGATATTTTACTACTATGGAGACCATTTAAATGAAAAGTTTCCAATTGTACATAATTGTTTTTTACCATGGTTTATTTCCCATAAGCAAATGAGAATATATCTCGAAGTCTGGAACTTTTTCTAACTCTATCGTTGAAATATTATGTAATCAATTAACGTTATGTTTATGTATCCAATGACCATAATTTCCTTGCGCTTCAATTGAAGCGAAAGCATAATGTTTAAGATCGTAGGAGTCTAAAGTTTTATATTAATTTTCAAAAATAATACTGTCCTGCCTATGAAAACAAATTAAATGTTTTATTTCTCGGATTATCTATTGTAATTATTAAATATCAACTCACAGCACTGGACTTATCTGCATAAAAAATATGAAAAATTAGACCATCATTAGAAGATAATCGAACATATTTACATGTTAGTTATTCATTTTCTTTTCATTGGGTCCTTCTCACATTAGCTCGCCTCCAAAGGAATTGGCTACCCA
The DNA here is from genome assembly GCA_031772095.1 of Zeugodacus tau. Classification (NCBI taxonomy): domain Eukaryota; kingdom Metazoa; phylum Arthropoda; class Insecta; order Diptera; family Tephritidae; genus Zeugodacus; species Zeugodacus tau. The sequence continues at coordinate 43,401,399 of CM062653.1, forward strand.
GAAGATACATGGTCTAAAATCGGAAGTCGTGAGCTTGTGCCACATGAAAAGAAGCATTCCTGAACACTCCCAAGTGAAAGGCAGTCAAAAACTTTCCTTTCTTACGTGAACCTTTACACATGACCCCATCCTCCCATATTATATCCTTCCTTCTTTATGGTGCAGAAGCATGGATGATGTCAACATCCGATGAGGGCCGTCTCAGTTTTCAAGAGAAAGGTTTTGCAGCAGATTTATGGTCCTTTGAATATTGAAAACGGCGAATATCGCAGATGGAACGATGAGCTGTATGAGTTATTCGACGACATTGACATAACACGAAAACACAGAGGAAGAGGAAGACCTCCATGTCTCCAGGTGGAGGAGAGCTGGTCGCACTTGGTCTAATCGTTGTAAAAATTGTATAGTACAAAAAATGTTCTTATGTTATAATGTAAAATGTATAAAATCGTACCACGCCCATTTCCCGCATATCACGATATCAAAGTGGGCCCGATCCTTTCATTTTACATTAGATACAACTAATAATTAATGAAGATATCGGAATAAAAATTTGAAAAACTAATAAATTCAAAGTGTGTAAAATTTTAATTTTATTTATATTGATCGATATGTATGACATCTACATTGGTTTTCGAAAATTGTTCAAAAATTTCAAATCGAACCACGCTATAGTTTTGGAAATACAGCCAGAAGAGGTTTGGAGACCCATGTAACCCCTTAAGTGACACCTTTCCAGATTGACCGATTTCACTCATTTTCACCATCAAGGTACACTATATCCAAGACTATATGATCACTTAATTTTGCTAAGATATCTCACATATTAACCGATATATGCGGAATAAAGCCCACCATATTTTTGAAAAACCTATAGTTAGGTATACCTATACCTAAAATTATATAAAAATACTAACCTATAAATAGTTTACTTTAGTGAGTGTTTTCTAAAAAACATACCTTCCAAAGTAATTCGCTTCAAAATTTATGAAACGAACTATTTCCTCTATAACTTTTTATTCACTTGAAACTTTTGAATTGAAATTTCCGCAAAATTATTCCATTTACATTGAACATAGATGGAGAGTATAATCTACCACGACTTTGATATACCAAAATTAAAGTGCACTTTCGACACTACTCAGAGTAGCGAAGATACTGCGTCTGCAGCTGAAATGTCGCCATCGCGATGAAAATGCGACAGGTCTGTGCGACCTGTCAATCGAGCTGCTGGAGAAGATCATAGCTACATGAATATTTTGCATAGCGATCGCATACGTGGCACCTCGAATCCATCCATGCGTGATGTAAATGATCAAAAAAGCTTACATAAATCCATGCTCACGGATCCGAATAGTTACGAATGTGCGGCGTTGTAAACCATCGATCAGACAACGGAGGTGTATGTGAAGTCGGAATATGCATCAACTTTCTGTGGTTGTATACTGCCAATGCTGCGCAGCTCTTACAAAGGCCCCTTCTGTCCGCAAATACTAATAATTAGTACGTTCCTGTTGCATTTCAACGATATGGTCGATGAACTGATCAGCCATCGACAATTGCAACACGCAAGACTGCAATATAATCTGACGTTAATGCGATTTTTTAGCCGAAGTTTTATACGAAAACTATACTTAAGAAAACCAAAATTACGCAACCTCCTGTTCATTCTCGTAGGCTGAACTTAAACGCCAAAACTTCAAAAAAAAACAAAGATATCAATCGAACTCACCTTGAGCTTGGATCATAGTGACATGGATATGAAATTATCTGACCAACTGCACTAGAAACAGCACCACGGGCTAATAATATCAATAAATTAGGAGGTGCATTTGTTGTTTCATCGCCGAAATAGTTCTTCAATGTTCCATAAAGGGCCAGATCAATGCCTGTTTAAGGTAAGACACCTGTTAAATTAATTGTATAACCATTGTAGAAACAGCGAATGTCTTCTATCTTATAAATACTTTGAACTAAATTTATCAAGCCAAGACGTTCAACGGTTGTGCGTAATGCTAGATGGGTCTTCAAAAGGTCAAAAGGATAAACAACTGTTTGTGAAGTGTTTCCAGCTATAGCACTGGCAATAAATCTTTCCCCAATGGTCATATGGTTCTGCAATGAATTTCTTCTAATTTGACCGATAAAATTTACAATCTACTAGAAAGTGAAGCATCTCGTAAATTGTGTATTTTCTTGCTGAATCAGAACCGATTTTTAAGACATTCACATCAGTTTCCTTGTCACATACTGCGTATGCCTCCGGTTTTAATTATAAAATTCGCATTATCAAGTATTGAAGTTTTCTGGGTTTGAACCTGCACAAGACGGATTTTCCGAAAATTATGTTAGTTATCGACATGTTGTTTTCACCCATATTATACCTGCAAATATAGCTTTATTCTGTCAATTGGTGCCGTACTCCGACTCGGGCTAAACCATCAGCTATTGAGTGGCGCCACCAAACGCTTTCCGATTCCGTTGCCCTTTCTGTAAACTAATCAGGTTCATGTAAATTATCAGCCATATTGATATGCTTCAAAAATATTTTAATTATTTCTTTTTTTCAACTGAAATGTCTTTATTGTTTGTTTGCGTATGTGTTAAAGAATGACATTCGTTCTTTTTTCAATTGAAAAGGGATTTGAAATGTAGGAAAGTGTTTTCGAAAATAAAACATAGAATAAAGGTTGAATTAAAGGTGCCATAACTATATCCATATAATAGCTGAGACACACATGTAGTACAACTAAATACTTCTGTTATTCGTAAAGAAAATTCATATTTTTGCCATTTTTTTTTAATATTTATTGTTTACATTTTTTTGAAATATCTGATGTCTGTGAAACCCATGATTCAATTATAAAAGGTTTGGTAAGTAGCGACAGCAAAGTTTTGACACTGCGTTACAAAAGGTTGTATTTGAGAAGGAAAGAAAAATGGGATGAATTTTTTCGCTTTTTTGTGAAAGCGTACTTAAATTATTTTTTAGCAGAAAACAAGGCTATCAGTTTTTCGGCATTTTTTTAATAATATGATCTCATGTTTTATAATTTTCAATGGGTTCTATAATTTTGACATAATTTAACCGCATTTCCCTATCTGCTACTGTTATAGCTAATAAAATATCCGCGGAAAGTACATTTCAAACTCTCAATTTCGTTTGATTTAAATCGGGAATCTATAATATATAATTTGACTAAATAAATTTTATTTAAAATTTTCATTAAATTATAAATTTTTATAAATCTATGTTTTATTATTGCATGATATCAAAATAAAGTTAATACTTAAATGTAATAAAAACTATAGTAAGAAATATAACAAACATGATTTGGGACTCTAAATACTTTATGCCACTGCTTTGAAGAACTCAAAGAAAAAGCTTAAAATTTCAAAATATCTCATCCTCCTGTTATCTCATATTTTTTATCTATTAATAAAATGTTTAGTAGTTCTCCTAGACATGACAGTGTTAATTTCGGGAATGTGTATGAAACCTATGAAATAAATCGTCAGACACTAGAATGCAGATTAGTTCTCACATACTATATAAGTAGGTCTAAATATTACGGTTTCGCTTCAACTGAAGGATACTGAACATACAGATAAATAAAATAATATAACGGTGGTTGATTACATAACTTTTTATCAGAAGAATTATAAAAAACACGGGAAGGACTTGAATTCGGGATATATTCCCAATTTCCTTGTTAGATATAAACAAAAGAAAAAACTGCAAAGTACAATGAAAATGATTTATTTAAACCCAGGTTTACACAGTAGTTACGCGACACAAATGTAAGATAACTGGAGTTCTTTTAGTTTTATTCCAAAGCAAGTTCTTCAAATAAAATTGTCTACACATTCGTTCTTCAAACCGTAGCTGACAAATCAATCTTCTTATAACTTCATTTCTCTACTTGCTGATTTTTGGTAGAAACTTTGAACTTTTGAGACGAATTCTCTGACCCTGTAAATTTGATATACACATGTAGTTGAAACAGCGCTGTTTTGGGCATCAACTGTTCTAGGTTTTTTTCAATCGCACAAGACTGAGATCCAATAAATTTAGCTAATAAATCATCGTGTCAATATAAATAGCTAAATATGTTTTTAAACGAAACGGTTTTGATGGTTTTTTTATTAAAAATGTAATTGAATCAAACAATTTATTTGAACTTATGCAATATAAAATTCAAATGTCAACAAAATAAATTCCAAAAATACATAAAAGAATGAAACAATATTGTCTACCCCTTGCATTGGTAAATATCTGCTACTATTTAAAACTTTTTGAACAATTTTCAGGCAAAATATCGAAAAAACATTATTGTTTTGCTAACACAGAAGGGTTGTCAAAAAAGAGTGAGAAAGTAAACAGCTTTACCAAAACCTTTAATAATTGAATCATGTGTGAAACTAAAGTGTATACAACAAAGTGAAATAAGTATATGATATTTCATTTTTCTTTACCCGTATTTGACATGTATGTATGTTGCCATTGATTTAACCCTTACTTTCCCTAAATAGAGTTCAGAAGTAAAGTTGGCTGCGAAAAACGAAGTTTCTCTGTACAATAAAATTTCACAACAACGATTCATGTAAACATTTTGATATTTGACGTAAAGTCTCCGCTTTTATTTAGGGATGGCACATCGACGTTAACGCTGAGCTGTAAAAAACTTAGTAAGGTCTAAAAAATTTATTATCAGTCATTTATTAAAAAATTCAAAAGTAGACAAATTTCAAACAAAAAAAAAATTTTTAACTGAATAAAATAAAATGCCAAATACTTTCTGATTGTGCAAAACAACTCATCGAAGCAATTTACCAATGTTTTGTTCTCCAATTAATAAATTGCAACAAATTTTATCCATATTGTTCAAGATAAAAAAGACGGGTTAATTTAAACAAATACATGAATTGTTTTCTATTTTATTGTTAAACAAGGGTATGTCAAATACTTAAGTACTTAGTTCACTTTGTTGAATACATTTTGTGTGAAACAAAGTTGGTATTTCAGTTTACTACAAATCGATGTGTACCAATGTACGTAGCAAACACAATACCATAATACTTTTATAATGGTATTTTTACCGCATGTGTGTCTCGGTAATATTGTTACGGTTATGACAATAGTCATGGATATGGCGTTATGTTATAGCACCTATTTAACCTTAAGGCCTATTAAACATATCATGTTTCAATTTTACAAATTATACATACATTTTTTTCGAAATACATTCAGAAAAGTGTTCAAAAAGTTGTATATGGTAGTAGACATTTATCAATACAATTTTAAATTTGTTCGATAAAATTAAATTTTTATTTGTATTTTTTAAAAAGAACTATTTATTTACAGAATACGAGGGCTGCTATATATATTTCTGGCCTAATAATAAAAATAGGAATATTTATCAACGAAAATGGTTTTATTGTTTTTAAAATATTCTCCATCAAGATTTATACACTTTTGCATGCTCTCAAACCAATTTTCGAAGCACTTTTTTAGCCGTTTTTTGAGCGATTGTCAAATTGTGCGGGATCCAACGAGAACAAACCTTTTTTACGGCCAGGTGTTCATGCAATATCGAATGTATGCTGGTAGGAGAAATGCATAGGCATGCCTCTATCTGAAGGTATGTTACATGACGGTCTTGCATTATCAGTTCACGTACGGCATCGATGTTTTCTGGCACAACGGCTGTTTTTGGACGACCTTCACGGAATCCGTCTTTGAGCGAGCGTCGGCCACGATTGAATTCGTTGTACCAGTTTTTCACAGTGCTATAGGATGGTGCTTCATAGCCATACAAAGATTTTAGTTCATCGATGCACTCTTGTCGCGATAATCCACGTCGAAAGTTGTGAAAAATGATCGCACGAAAATGTTCACGAGTTAATTCCATTTTTTGGCCGAGATGAATTTTTTAATTCCCTGTAAATAAAATAATTCACGATTAAATGACAAAACGTTCTGAGTGATGTTATGCTAAAAAATGTCAAACTTTCCAATGGAAATGTCAGATTACACCTGGTAACACTTAGTGTTGCCTAGGCCAGAAATATATATAGTTTATATCGTATTGTTCCTAATTGTTACTAAAAAACTAAAATATGCATATAATCTACATTGTTATTTCAATGATGTACCTATAACATTTTTCGATTAAACTTTTATGACAAATGATTAATGGGACAAAATCTATATAAATAAAAATGGATCTTCGAAATATATGTACGCCCATAACTTTCGAACGATTTCACCAAATCCGATGATTCTTGGTTTTATGAATTCTTTATCGTTAGGACAAGGTTTGGAAAGGAAAATTATAAAAAATTAAATAGTGAAGTATTAAAAAACGCATTTAAGAAAAATTAATTAAAAATGAATCGCAAAATGTGTTGCTAAGCGCATATCTCGAGAACAGCTGAACCGATTTCGCTAATTCTTTTTTTGCAATATTCCTTGAAGTATAAGGTCCTGAAAAAGTCTAAAATCCTCACTTTTTTAAATTCTCATACAAACAATTTCTAATCTATAGATATAAAAATGAATTGCTGTTCGTTAGTCTCGCAAAAAGTCGAGAACGAAATTAAGTAAATATGGAAAAATTGCGAGGAAGATAATAAAAAGAGCATTTTATTTGAATTGACAACAAAAATATGAAAAAAGAAAACAAAAAATAATAACATTTTGAAGGTTGTCATTGTTGCTTTGTTGAAATATTTTTGTCAGTGTTTAACTGTATAAGGTTGTGTCGATAGCCCTAAACAATTTGTAACAAATAAGGAAAGGCTAAGTGCAACCGAACATTAATTTTTTTAAGAAAACACACAATTTGACCCATATATTCGGCATAAAGTCCAATATAAAATCATCATATAAAGTATATGAGGGCTGATGTAATTCCTGAACCAATTTCTCTCACCACTAATGTTAACGGGAATAGGGGCAACTTGGCAACTGTTAGTAGGCAAACCAACGTCACATTCGGCCTTGAAATTATTCCTAAATTGCAAATCGAAGAAACACCAGTCTGCAAAATCGTCAAAAGTAGCGCTATAGCGAAGATTTTCCAGATATTCATGAAGTCGCTGGAGGCACTGCGAAGGACTTCAAAAGATTTACGCGACAACCAAAACTTTTTTGGTAGAGCCATGATTCTGTTGGCAGGTGATTTACGCCAGACTCTTCCAATTATTCCTGGATAATCGCATGATTAAAATCATCTACTTTATGGAGACACATAAAGATTCGCCAATAAACAACTAACATACCACTAATTTTGCAACAATATCAAATTGCGATTGTAGAAGCAGTTGGAAATGGTAGGGTCCCAGTTGACACCTCAATGGATTAATAACATTTCCAACATATTTCTGTCACTTCATTGACTCAAAGAAGAAGCTTATTCATCGTGTTTTTCCTGACATGAAACCACAATATGATAACCATAAATGACTGCTTGAATGACCTATATTGGTGGTAAAAAAACAAGAATCTCTTCGATCTTAATGCGACAATTTAGAATTTGAGGAGAGTTGACACAGCTACAAACCAGGATGACGTATTCAATTATCTCACAGACTATTTAAAATTGCTGGATTATCCCCACTCACTTGCAATTAAAAGTAGTGTGAGTTGTTATCATGCTGCTTAACATAAATCAACCTTGACTTTGAAGAAGGTATAACGTTTTCGTCTTTATGCGTAAGAATTTTTTCTCTGCATTGAAAAATTTACAAATTTAATGTATACCTTAGCCACAAAAACGAAAAATTAAACCCATTTTCCGTTGTCACGACATAGCATGAAACCGGCTTGACCGATTTGGCTGATTCTTTTTTGTGTGTATTCCAAGGGGCTTGAGGATGTTTCTTACGGAGAGAAAAAAATGCCTGAAAATGCCTAAAATTCACACCTTTCTAATCTCCCATACAAACAATTTGTAATAAGTATTAATTTTTATATGGAGGATATTATAGATTCCAGTTCAAATTGAATAGGTACGCATACATAAGATAGGTCAGCTATACAAAATAAAGTAGTGCACCAAATTTACGCTAAGGCGGTACGAAGTTCGCCGGGTCTGCTAGTAGAAATATATATATAATATTGTAGTACGGAACACCATTTGCTTTCAAACAAAATTCGGAAAACCGGTGATACACATATGGTTTCTGAAGCATACTACAATATGTACTACATGTCTGTCTCAGGTATAAGACAGATTCGATTGTCCAGTGTGACACCCGGAAAACTCCTAACTGATGACTAAGATCCTATGGTGCGACAAAACGCTAGCGCGATTTCGGCAATTTTTATAAAGACTGAACCATTCTACAAATACAGTATTTGTGGAAAGGTTTTTTCCCGATATCTTCACTTCCGATAACTACCGGAGTTCAACTCTAATTATTAAAAATTAGGACTTATTTCCATTTTATTGGGTTCTAGGAATGACGACAATGGCTTATCAACAAGAGCATGCACTGTCGCGTCAAACTGGTGCCACTTGCGGAGTATAGGTATTAAAACTTGTACTTGAGTTAGTTTGCATATTGAGCTGAAGAAAATAGAATGAAGTTGGTTTCAGTTTCGCAGAAGTTGTGTAAATCACCCTGACATGTTTTGTTACATATGTAGTGAAATCGTTCTAAGAGAAAACAGAAATACTGTTAGCGACTTTGTAAAGAGAGCGTATATTGCATAGTGTGGTGTTAAACTTGATGATCAGGATAAAACCTGGGAACAACATATTGTATGCAATGCGTTTTCTAAACATTTACGAAAGTGGATTGCTGCAAAAAGGTGTACCCATTGGTTTGGAGGGAAGTCAGATCCTTAAAAAGATCTTTAATTGATTGTATATGTTCTTGTGACATTGGACTAAAGATAAATATATCATCTAAATATACTGCACAAGTATTATTTATAAAATCACGTAAAATTTCATTCATAAGACGTTTATTTTTTATTTATTTTATTACATTTACATTTTCATTTGACATTTCTCCTCTTCTTCGCCAAATGATCGATAAACCTAGGAATAACACCGAAAATAGTAAAAAAAAATAATCTTCAAATTCTCTATAGCTTTGCGTAGGCGACTGCAAGCAATTTTGGCAGCTACTGCTGCTCGTGTGTCCTGCAAGTCGAGATCTCTCTTGATCAGTTTTATATTATATACTTCCATAGGCTCTCCTTTATCTGACTTTAATTGGATTGAATTCATATTTTTCCTCTCTCTACCTATGCTTGGTACCATAGTTGTCCATGTTGACGAGAATTATTATCCCTATTTCCATTTTCTTGGAAATTTTGTCTAATTTGATAGGAATTGTTTTCAACATTTCCTTTATTTTGTGAAAATTTTTTAACATTTTGCCAACTTGATCTGATCTAATATCTTTACATAGATATTTTTCATTATAATGATTATAATTTCTGTTATTTTTATGATATTGTTCTTATGAATTTTCCGTTCCGTATCAGGTTTATCCCTCAGCTTTAATGCGCTCTTAATTTCTTTTCAATTGTCAGGATGTGGTAAGTTTATGATTACATCCTTCGCCTCTTCCTGTATAGTCCTGTAATATACGGCTCTAGTTGCTTCCTTCCGTGTTTCCTCGTCTCGAATATTTGATAGAAGATATTATATGCTGCTCATAAATGAATTTATTGTCACATTTACTCTTCCCGTAAACGTTGGTGATTGTTTTTCAAAATTCGTTGTAAATCGTTGCCCTTCACTGATTGTCGTTGTTGGAGTTCGACTTACGCATGTCGTAGTTGTTCAAATTGTTGCTCCCTTCGGTTCAGTTCCTCGTTGAGCTCCACGTTTGGTATTTGGTTTTGATTCTGATCTGCCATCCTTCTTCTTTCGTCGAATATGCGTTGCATTGTGGATATAATTTTAATTTTTTTTTATTTTTCGTTCACTGCACCTCACTTGATATTTTGGTGAATACACGCTTTTTTATTTAAGTCGTTATTAAGTTCGTTTTTCAATTTTTTTTAATATTTGTGGTAGATTAACCTCTATTTAATGTTAAGATCATCTTTCATTGCACAAAAATTGTTTTATGTTATATCCTGGAGGGTCTTGTCAACCTCCCAAATCGTCTATAGATTCGCAGGATTGTTTTGGGAATTATAGGTTTTTTTTATATATTCACTATCCTTGTAATATTTATATCATGGATTACCGATTGAGGCACTTTTATAATTACAGCGAGTTCCGAACGAATTTGAATTTATTTCCAAATTATTTAATTGAGTCAACCAGTTGATTTGTTTTCAATTTTCAAACTGAATATTTTTCATTTATTTTTTTCATTTTCATTATCTGAGAATCAAGAAATATTTTGAACAAGTATTTTTGTTGCAAGTTGTTCTTATATGTAGTTCGCGTGTAACATTTTTACGTAAAACTAATATCTAAAGACCTAGAGCTCATAGGGAAAACTGATTTTATATTTAGATTCAGCGTCCCAAACATAGATAAAATCTGCTCTTAACTACCTTTGTATGTTATTTAAATGGTGTAGAACATTTTTCGATCATGCTTATATGACAGAAGCTCAAATTATTTCGAAAAATACTGAACCAGTTTTTGAAATGGAAAATTTGGTCCGGTTGTGAATGAGGCTAAGCGGCCTATCTACTGGTATGCCTATTTATATAATTGCACTATAAATAATCCAGGAATAAACCGCCTAAATGAAAAACTATAAACAGTTGAACTTCCATAACTCGAACTCTTGAGAAGACAATAATGTTTAGAAATCCCAATTTCATACAAATTTCTTGTCATAACTCTTAACTTCCGTAACTCAAAATTCTCCTTAACTCGAACCCTTAAATTGGTATGGAGTAGAAGTAAAATTTCATACAAATTTCCTTCAATAAATCGAACATTTTGACCAGGACATAATACAAAATTTAGAAATTTAAAAGAGCCGAACAAAAAATGTGGTATTATACTTATGATTTGCATAACTCATCTAACAAAGGCATAGGATATAGACGTCAAGAGCCAAACAATAGCGAACTGCAACAAACAAAATCACATGTTTTAACGTATGTATTTACATAAAACTTTATACGAAGTAAATAAATAAAACTGTCTATAATCTACATATATTTTACAGCTTTTTGCAAAATTTTATATTTTAATTAAAACCTCTATAAGTCGACGTCTCTCTAACTCGAAGTTTTTTCGAGGATTATAGTGATTCAATTTGGGAAGTTTAACTTTTTATTTGATTTAGAAAAAATATGCATAGGGAGACGAAATTACATACCAAAGTTTCAAAAATTGTGCCAGCATTTTTTGAAATATAAAATTTCCGAAGGTCCACTTTGTACCATTATATCATTTATCATATGAGCTTGATCGGAAAATGTTATACATCATTTAATTAAGAAGATAATGTAGACTATACATATACCTATTTTGGTTTTTTCAATAACTATAATCTGTAAATAGTGATCTAAGCCAATATGCAAAAACCGTACAGTGTCATACGAGATAAGATAATCGAATATTTTTCTCCGTGAAACAAAACATTTAATATTTTTCATATCCAGTATTATTTTCGGAAATTGGAATCAACGCTTTAGAGTCCTACGACCCTAATTGTATGCTTTCGCTTAATTTCCTCCACCAGCAATTGAAATATTTTTTGGACAGTAGCTTGGTTTTTATTCTTCGTTTTTGTTTTGAATCCTTTCTGTTAACTACATATATCAATCAGCATCTCGATAAATACGAACAAATCAGAATATTAACGAAACGGATAAACGATTTTACATAAACAATCTATGTATGTCTTATTTTCGAAAAAGCTGTCGTGACATTTCAAATCACATTTCAATAGAAACAAGAATAATGTCATTCTTCAAAACATACGCAAAATATTTTCAATTGAAAAAAAAAGAAATAATTATAAATATTTTTGAAGCATATCAAAATGGCTGATAATTTACAAGAACCTGAACAGTTTACAGAGGGCCCAATGAAATCGGAAAGCGTTTGGTGGCGCCACTCAATTTCTGGTGGTTTAGCCGGTGTGTTTTCGCGTACAAGCACGGCGCAAATTAACAGATTAAAGCTATATATGCAGGTAAAATATGGGTGAAAACAACATGTCGATAACCAACATAATTTTCGCCAAATCCGTCTTGTGCAGGTTCAAACCCGGAAAACTTCCATACTTGATAGTGCGAATTATATGATTAAAACAGGAGGCATACGCAGTATGTGGCGAGGAAATGGTGTGAATGTCTTAAAAATCGGTTCTGATTCAGCGATCAAGTTCACAGTATACGAGAAAGTGAAGCATTTCATCAAAATAGAACGAAATTCATCGCAGGATCAAATGACGATTGGGGAAAGATTTATTGCCGGTGCCATAGCCGGTAGCATCTCACAAACAGTCGTGTATCCATTTGATGTTTTGAAGACCCGTCTAGCATTGCGCACAACCTTTGAACGTCCTGGCTTGATAAATTTAGTTAAAAGTATTTATAAGATAGAAGACATTCGCTGTTTCTACAATGGTTATACAATTAATTTAATAGGTGTCTACCTTAAACAGGCATTGATCTGGCCCTTTATGGAACATTGAAGAAGTATTTAAGCGGTGAAACAAAAAATACACCTCATAATTCATTGATTTTATTAGCCTGTGGTGCTGTTTCCAGTGCAGTGGGTCAGATAATTACATAACCATGTTCATTGATATGCACGAGAATCCAAGCTCAAGGTGAGTTCGAGTGATATCCTTTAAGTTTTGAAGATTTTGCGTTTAAGTTGTAAGTATTAATTATATTATATATGAGTATTTGATTCGAACATTGTATGTTTCAATGAGTTATTTTTTATAGCACCAATCGGCATTATCTTTATTAATTTTATTGTATAGTTTGTAAGTTTAGTTTTACAATAAAAAGCAAAATTATAATTGTTAAACAAATATGCTATCCAGTATTTTTAATTTGAAAGAATATTTCGAATAAACATTTTTAATAGCCGTGTACATGAAATCATATCGGTCATATCCTCTATAGTTAAAACATCCTCAAATAAAGAAATGATTGAATAAGTATAAGAATAAGTATCTTGCAATGCTGGGGAGGTATACTCACAAATTAGACCAAATTTTAAGTCAGCTAGATTTATGTCTTCGTATATCTTTTATGATCTGACTGGTTTCGAACTCAAATAGACTGATATAATCGTGCTGCGTAGGAAGTAACAATGGTTTATTTCATTATATCTCATTTTAAAATTTGTTAAGGGTTTTGAGAGATCGGAAACGCTCACAAATATATTAAATCTTGAATATATATCAACCACCCAGCTAACAGTTGATAGATACTAACCCACTTCGCACCCATTTTCAAACTATATCCGTATACATTATCAATTGGTATCAAAAACTCATTATTAAAAATACTAGCTCAAAAATAATTTACTTGAGATAAACACTCCGTTCCAGGGCTTATAGTCAAACTAAGTGAGTATTTTCTAAAAAAATCATACCTACACATTTTTGCCTTTTTCATTCCACTTTCAAAATTGACAACCATGTTTGGCATTTAAAATTTTTCCAAAAAGTAATTCGCTTCCAAATTTATGAAACCAACTATTTTTTCTATAATTTTCTAAACACTTAAAGCTTTCGAATTGAAATTCCCGTGTGTGTTTGTTTGTGTGTGTGTTCAATTGTGTAACCTTTCACGTTCTTCGCATGCATCGTCAAATTCCAAACGCAAAATTATACCATTTACATACATACTCTTCATCTACTACCACTTTGGTATGCCAAAATTAAAGTGCACATCCGCCAATGCTCAGGGCAGCGATGAACCAGTCGTTAAGATGCCGCGTCGGCAGCTGAAATGTCGCCATCGCGAAGAAAATGAAAATCCACCACTTAATCTGTGCGACCTGCCAATCGAGCTGCTGGAGAAGATCATTGGCTACATAAATATTTGGCATCACAATCGCATACGCGGCACCTCGAAGCGCATGCGTGATGTCAACGATGCCTTCGTAATGCACGAGTTCAAAAAAGCTTTACATAAATCCATGCTCACGGATCCGAATAGTTACGAATGTGCGGCGTTGCAAACCATCGATCAGGCAACGGAGGTGTATGTGAAGTCGGGATATGCATCAACTTTCTGTGGTTGTATACTGCCAATGCTGCGCAGCTCTTACAAAGACCCCTTCTGTCCCCAAGTATTACAAATTAATACGTTCCTGTTGCATTTCTACGATATGGTCGATGAACTGATCGGCGATCGACGATCGCAACATGCAAGGCTGCTATATAATCTGACGTTAATGCGATTTTTTAAGGTTAGTTGAGGTTGGGTTTATGTACTCTAAAATATTAGAAAATCGATTCATACTGTAGATCCTACAATTAGGTCTTCGTTTTTGGTCTTTTAACTAAGAATTTCAAAATTTGAAATTTTTAATGTTGTAGCGATTATCTAGATAGATAGATTCTAGCTCTGATATCTTCTTCTTCTTCTTTTTCTTCTTCTCTCTCTTGGCTCTCGTAATATATTCAACATTTTCAATATATTCAACCTATTAATTTTAATTTATACGTAAAGAGTAATCCTCTACCATATCTTACATCCGTCCGTCTTAAACAATGAACTTTCTTCACTTATTTAATCTCAATATGCCCAAAGTATGTGCGATTACTTTAACCCTCATCGCATTTTTTATTACAGAAATTCGGAAAGTCATCGATTATCTCGTCAACCGCAATGCCATTACATTGTCGCATAGTGGTGGAGCTTAAAGGTCCCTGGCTGGGTATGCTTTGGACGTCGAAATCACGTTCGCGCGATCAACAAGAAAAGCGTTGCAACCTGCTTATAATACTGTCCGAAATGCTAATGGCCAATATAACGGGCAAGGCTTTCAAGTAAGTAGAAAATAATGTCAATTTAAAGAAATTAAAGAGAAAAGAAATTAATTTTACAAATTAGACGCGTCTGGGAGTGTCTCAGTGAGGTCTACGTATTCGGCAACGATACGAGCAATTGCAAACGGGTGCCGAAAACACTAT
Source organism: Zeugodacus tau (assembly GCA_031772095.1). NCBI lineage: Eukaryota > Metazoa > Arthropoda > Insecta > Diptera > Tephritidae > Zeugodacus > Zeugodacus tau. Next base: position 43,416,504 of record CM062653.1, read on the forward strand.
TCACTTTCACCGTGCATGGCTCGAAGAAGATTTGCTCACTCTTTCGTTCTTGCCTCGGTGAGCCAAACGACTTTCTGTGGCCAACAAAATGGCCACGTGATCAGTTCACGGTCAATTTGGACATCACATGCAAAGAAGCAATGAAATGGGGCTGCTCCAAATCGCAGCACATGGAATTCGGACCCTTCGCTGAGACGTTGTTCAGTGAAGAGGAAGAGTACATGGACGATTGCAGTTCGGGCAAAACACTGCTGGATGTGGAGTGAAGGTGGAGACTAACCTCTAGCCTGGCCCACACTGGAATGTCACAACAAAACCATTAATTAAATTATATAAACCAACTGGAGCAAGTATAATTTTTGTAATATTTTTATTTTGCTTTTTATTTTACTTCTAAAAATTGTACAACAATCTGATTTTAGGTATGCATACATAATATATAATATATGTAAGTAATTTTTTGCATTTTGCTTGCTAAGCCTACGCGTATATATGTATGTGTATGTGTGTGTGCTATGCCACTTTAATATGTAGTTACAAAAAGTTTACATTTGGGTTTACAAATTATACGAAAAATACACCGTTAAATGTCAGTTAAGGCAAAAACTCAATAATACAAATACAATAACAACTGGGCAAGCGTAAACGCAATTAGATAAAAAAATAAATTTTAAAGTACTAAATAAATTACACACCGTTATTTTGTATGTATACTACTTATTTACAAATAAACTGTGGGAATTTGAAATTCTTAATTGCACTTAAAACGAACATAATTTCTTTCACACTTTTTTCTGATTAAACTCTACTAGTAGTAACGACAGAACAGTTTTGAACAATTTCAATTTCGCTAATATAAACACTGCCGATTGCGAATGTGAGCATTAGTGGCTTGCGCATTGATTTGCGTTAATTTCTTTCTTATTATTGTATATTGCATGATAAGACAATATTGTCTTCCTTTTTGTTTTTGTTTTTACCTGAACTTGACTTATAAAAATATGCGATTGACTACTCTATGAAATAATTCCTGATATTTTCTCATAAGGAAGTCTTTGCGTTGTTTTTGAACAGCATCGGCGACGACAAGCATGGTCTCTAATGATCCAAAATACGCATATTACCGGAAACGATCTTATTGTCGAGAATGGCACCAGCCGGTATATCAATACGATCACCGTGATTGGCAATGATGATAACAGTACCCTGTAAAAGCAAAACAACAACACATATTATATAAAAATACAATATTTAAATGTAAATTGTTTCAACTGCTTACCCTAAGCGACACGCCACGTCCAAAGGTTACATCACCAGACACCGTCAAGTGATCCAGCTCAATGATATCTGGGATTTTGTCGAAACGACCGAGGAACTCTTTCACTTTCGAGAAATGATTTTCACCCAATTTCACCAATGGTGTGGTGGGGAACATACGCTGTGGTGACATTACTAGACTGCCATTCTTCAGATGATACAAATTGGACATGACCAACAGTAAATCGGATGTCTTTTTCACGGGCAAGAAACGTGAACGTGGCACATTGATACCGATAGCGCCATCAAAGCATTTCATGGCAGCACCTACGGCTGTCTCCAATTGTACTACGCGCACACCATTCTCCATTGTTTTGTTGTTCACAATGATCTCCATGTTGAGCGTACGTTCGCGGAGCACGCGATCGATAGCTGTGTAGTTGGGTGGAAGTGCGAGAAAGTGAAAAATAAATTATTAATCTGTGGGAGGAAGAAATATACTTAATAGGAGGTATGACTAACCAGAGTAGAACCACATGGAAAAAGCAGATCTTAGGTAATTTCCTCAATTAAACTCAAGTAAAAAACAAGTAAGGAAGGGCTAAGTTCGGGTGTAACCGAACATTTTATTCAATTTATTTATTTAACTTTATTTACATTAAATAATACACAATTTGACCCACATATTCGTCATATATATTGTATAAGGTCTATTGAATGTTGGAAACCATAATATTTGGTTAGAAGCACCGAGGTCCTCATGTTCGGTATATGGGGCCTTGAAAACCTGTGGTCCGATTTCGGCGATTTTTAGAATGGGGCTGCCACACTATTAACATAGTATTTGTGCAAAGTTCCGCACCGATATCTTCACTAGTACTTACTTTATATTTTGTAAAGTAAACGATTCAGATTGTCTTCAAAGTTCTGGTATATAGGAAGTAGGCGTGGTTGTGAAGCGATTTGGCACAACAACATATCATTGGAATGTAAGGAAACTATTACAAACCAAGTTTCATTGAAATCGGTCGAGTAGTTCCTGAGATATGGTTTTTGACCCATAAGTGGGCGACGCCACGCCCATTTTCCATTTTGTAAAAAAAACTTAGTGCAGCTTTCATCTGCCATTTCTTATCTGAAATTTAGGGTTTCTGACGTTTTTCGTTAGTGAGTTAACCCACTTTTAGTAATTTTCAACCTAACTTTTGTATGGGAGGTGGGCGTCGTTATGATCCGATTTCTTTCATTTTTGGACTGTATTAGGAAGTGGCTAAAAAAACGACTGCAGAAAGTTTGGTTTATATAGCTCTATTGATTTGCGAGATATGTACAAAAAACTTAGTAGGGGGCGGGGCCAGGCCCACTTCCCCAAAAAAATTACATCCAAATATGCCCCTTCATAGTGCGATCCTTCATACCAAATTTTATTTCCATAGCTTTATTTATGGCTTAGTTATGGCACTTTATGTGTTTTCGGTTTTCGCCATTTTGTGGGCGTGGCAGTGGTCCGATTTACTCATTTTCGAAAGCAACCTTCCTATGGTGCCAAGTTTCATCAAGATATCTTAATTTTTACTCAAGTTACAGCTTGCACAGACGGACGGACAGACAGACATTCGGAATTGAACTCCACTATTCTCCCTGATCACTTTGGTATATATAACCCTATATCTAACTCGTTTAGTTTTTGGTGTTACAAACAACCATTATGTGAACAAAACTATAATACTCTCTTTAGCAACATTTGTTGCGAGAGTATAATAAACATGGTTGCATTCAACAAAGTATTGTTTATTTTCGAAAGGCGATATTCCCCTTTTTCTTTAGAAATATTAGATAACAAAAAAGTGCATAGAGCTCCTAGGGGAAATAACTCACTTATAGAAAAGTCAATATTTGAGGTTATAATTAATAATGATGAACAAATAAAGGTCGCACACTTTCATCCCAGGCGGGGAAGACATTGTTTACAAATTCTATGACAGTTCGTTTCATTTATGATTTCGGAGCCTCATAAAGTAACCAGAAATCAGGATTATAACCCGCTTTTATAAAATATTATAAAATAACTTGGGGAGATATCTGGACTTATTTGTTTCTATTAACGTTTTTCGGTTAAATAGTACGGGCTGTCATGGGAACGGTTTTATTATATTTTACTACTATACTACTAGGTAATGAATGATCGACATGAACTTAGAACCTCATTATATGCTTAAGACAAAAATAACAATTTCTACACTATATATAGTCAGAAGAGAATATTTTCTTTCCATGAACACATTTTGCTCGAACCAAAATCATTAAAACACAAAATCATTGTGATCTCTCATGCTTACCGTCCAATTTGGCCCAGATATTGTTGGTATTGAAAAACTTGAATGTTTTCACCGATTTGAAGTCATCAACATGCTCCTTTGGCACTTGTGCGATTTCCAGCAGTCGCAGTTTATTTTCAAAATTAATAAGAGTACCACCCTGAGGAGGAGAAAATAACACATTTAATATAACTGTAAGTAACTAAATGTGTGATTATATTTACCTTAACGTCAGCGCGTGTTTTGTCAGTAACCTCCATCACAAATTCAACTGGTTGAGCAGAGCGTTCCTCACCCACCAATTTATTGAGTATAGCCAAATCGACAGTGGCGCCCAAATTGTCAATATTCGAGAGGAAACAATATTCACGACCTTCATCGATGAATTTCTTGAGCAGACCAGAATTGCGGAAGGTATCATAGAAATCACCGTGACCAGGTGGATACCAGCTGCAAGGCAGAAATTTAAAAAAAAAAATATATACTGCTGAAATTGCATTATTGTAGCAAAACATACGCATCAATATCCTTCTCCACATCGCAGTCCTTAGCAACGGGCAAAAACGATTCACGGCTTATGCGCGGGAAACAGCTCTGATTGAATGTGTGTATCTGTACGCGGAAACCGGTGTATTTGCGTATAATTTTCTGCGTATCTTCATCGGTGTTGAATGAGTTCATCAGCACCAGTGGTACATTGGCATCGTAGGTCTTATTCAAATGCTGTGTGAATGATAGATTTTATTTTAATTAATTAAATTGGAAAAAACATTTGATTCAATTTTAGCATACCTCAATTTGCTGCACCGTTAAATCGAGGAACGTGAGATCGGAGCGCACGGGTATAACACTTTTGGGACCATGGCAACCCATAGAAGTGCCGAGACCACCATTCAGCTTAACCACAACCAATTTGTCTAACATTGTGCGTATCTGTGTCGGAGATATGGCATCAAATTAGAGTAACTCAATTATGTAAAATAATAAAAGTATGTGAAGCGGCTGGAAAATGTCTGAGCGTATGAAAAGTAAGCTGAGAGGAATGTATCTACATTTATGTGAATAAATTTATAATAGACAAGTAAGGAAGGGCTAAGTTCGGGGGTAACCGAACATTTTATACTCTCGCAATTTATTTATTTAACTTAATTAATATTATATAATACACAATTTGACCTACATATTCGTCATATATATTGTATAAAGTCCATTGAAAGTTGGAAACCCTAATATTAGGTTAGAAGCACCCAGGTCCTCATGTTCTATATATGGGGCCTTGAAAACCTATGGTCCGATTTTGGCGATTTTTAGAAATGGACTGCCACATTATAAATACAGTATTTGTGCAAAGTTTTGCACCGATATCTTCACTAGTGCTTACTTTATATATTGTAAAGTAAACGATTCAGATTGTCTTCTAAGTTCTGGTATATAGGAAGTAGGCGTGGTTGTGAAGCGATTTGGCCAATTTTCACAACATATTATTGGGAGGTAAGGAAACTATTACAAACCAAGTTTCATTGAAATCGGTCGAGTAGTTCCTGAGATATGGTTTTTGACCCATAAGTGGGCGACGCCACGCCCATTTTCCTTTTTGTAAAAAAATCTGAGTGCAGCTTCCATCTGCCATTTCTTATGTGAAATTTAGTGTTTATGGCGTTTTTCGTTATTGAGTTAACCCACTTTTAGTAATTTTCAACCTAACCTTTGTATGGGAGGTGGACGTGGTTATTATCAGATTTCTTTCATTTTTGGACTGTATAAGGAAATGGCTAAAAAAACGACTGCAGAAAGTTTGGTTTATATAGCTTCATTGGTTTGCGAGATATATATAAATAACCGATTTGGGGGCGGGACCACGCCCACTTCCCCAAAAAAATTACATCAAAATATGCCCCTTCCTGGTGCGAACCTTTATTCCAAATTTTACTATTATTGCTTTATTTATGGCTTAGTTATTACACTTTATGTGTTTTTGGTTTTCGCCATTTTGTGGGCGTGGCAGTGAACCGATTTTGCCCATTTTCGAAAGCAACCCTCTCACGGTCCCAAGGAACATGTGTTCCAAGTTTCATTAAGATATCTCAATTTTTACTCAAGTTACAGCTTGCACGGACGGACGGACGGACAGACGGACAGACGGACGGACAGACATCCGGATTTCAACTCCACTCGTCATCCTGATCATTTATATATATATAACCCCATATCTAACTCTTTTATTTCCTGGTGACACAAACAACCGTTATGTGAACAAAACTATGATACTCTGTGCAACAGGTTGCGAGAGTATAAAAATGTGTGGTAAAAGTATGAAAGCTTATTTACAGCTGTGTTCAAAATAATAATAGTGCTAAGAAGTCAATATTTGAATTTCTTATAAAAAGTTTATTATTTTTTGTTGTTGAAATTGAGTACGAACATATGTAATTTATATGTGCTTTTATTAATATAAACTGCAACATTTTTCAATAACGATATTAAAACTAAAATAGCTCGAAAATTCGTTGTTCAAAAAATAGTAGTATTTCACATCTGATTTAAAAAAGTATCTGAAACTTAGGTGAATCTAAAAATTATTTATAGATACAAAGAAATGGGGTTCACTATTTGGTCGAAAAGCCCCTTTTATATAAAACTGCCTTACAGGGATGCGGCATAGAGTTGACTAGGCCTTCATAGTGGGTTTTAGGTATATCTTCCCAAGAATCCTTCACCCAAAGTTCGCGATTATTGCTTTTCTGAATATCACCACATAGGTTATCTATGGAATGGAGGTCGGACCATTGCGCAGGCCAAGGCATGACTTTAAACTCTTTGATACGAAACCATTCCTTGACTAGCCGACTTGTACGTTTTCGAGCTAAAATTCTGCAGGAAGACCCATTTCAGAGGCATTCAGTATAAGGTAACATTGTGGTATTCAAAATATCAACGTAACCATGTTGTTCCATGACAGTGTATAAACGATATATGGGCTCAGCAACATAAAAATAAAAAACAAGCCTAACTAATATTTTTGACCTCCAAGTTTTATCGTTATCGTAGTGTGTCTAGGGTGCTTATATAGTCTTCCGTGGACGTTGCACGTACGGTCGTGAACATGTGCCTCCAAAAAGAATGACTTTACTTTCATCTGTCCATAATATATTCCTACTCTTTTCCAATTTCAATGATAAGACTCTGTTCAGTAAAAGAACATGAGGTAATTTCAGGATTACGTTTATTCACGGCGACGATCCAAAGCAAAAAGGATCGAGTAAAACTGGAGTAGTACAAAAGTTAGATAAATTGCTATAACTAAGGAATGATTGGAATTCAAGAAACACTGTGCACAGGGTGCATCATATGAAATAATAACTAAAATTAAACCTTATAATATAAATATTATACATCCTGCCCGGTCGAAGGCTCTGCTTCGAAATCATCGGGTTGTAAAAGTAGACACAGTTTCTGCACTGCCCGGGTGCACACTCCATAAGATGTGGTCAATGTTGCGTTTCGTACTAGACCGTCACTGCCATGATGAACCTCCGTTATACGACCCAATCGCCAATGTGTTGGGGGTAGATTCTCATGTCTAACTAGTACGATGTCACCAACACGAACGTTGTCAACACGCCTCTGCCATTTATTGCGTGATTGTAGAGTTGCCAAGTATTCTTCACTCCACCGATGCCAGAACTGTTGATGAATGCGCCGTAACCACTGCCAATGCTTGAGACGATTAGCTGGAATTTCCGCTACAGTAGGTTCAGGTACTGCGATAAGTGGGGCGCCAATCAAGAAGTCTCCAGGTGTTAAAGCGTATTTGTCTTCAGGGTCGTCATTAAGCGGTATAAGCGGGCGCGAATTCAGGCAGGCTTCAATTCGTGCCGCTAGTGTCTGCAGTTGCGAACGCCACATAGTTTGACTACCAATGACGCGTACTAAATGTCGTTTTGCGGACTTTACCGCAGCCTCCCACAATCCACCTTGATGGGGGGCACTAGGAGTAATAAAGTGCCAACGCGTCCCAGTGTTGGCAAGATATTGTCGATTTTGGTCGCTGTGCCAAGCGGCTAAATCTTCTTGCATTATTCGATTAGCTCCAACAAAGGTTGTAGCATTATCGCTGTATAAGTCGCGACACGGACCACGTCTGCTAACGAAACGTGTAAAAGCGTCTATAAAGGCCATTGATGACAGGTCATCTACCAACTCGATGTGCACAGCTTTGACAGCCATGCAGACGAAAACTGCCAAATAAGTCTTCACTGTAGTCCGAGATCGTTGATTGCCAATGCGTAACGTGAAAGGACCGCAGTAGTCTACACCTGACGCTAGAAATGGCCGAGATACGCTGACCCGTTGTCGTGGTAATGAGGCCATCTGTTGAGTAATGGTGACTCCACGATGTCTTCTGCAAATCACACATTTATGTATCATACTACGTACAACTTGTCTGCCATGAAGTATCCAATAACGATAGCGTAGTGTCTGTAGCATTAACTGGGTACCACCGTGAAGAGTATCGATATGAGTTTGATGTACAACCAACCTAACCAAATCGCTGACCTTAGGTAATATAATCGGATGGCGATGTTCTTCTATCAATGCAGAGTTGGTAATGCGACCACCAACCCTTATTATTCCATGATCATCCAAGTATGGATTAAATTGTAGCAAAGGACTAGAGTTCGGTAAACTGGTTCCTTCGCGTAGACAATGTAAGTCCTGAGGAAATGCTGATGCTTGATCAATACGTATGAGCAATTCAAGCGCGCTGTCCATCTCTGGTGTTGTCACAATATGCTGCCGAAGAAGACGATGCCTCGGTAACCAGCGAAGGACGATAGCTGTAGTTCTGATTAGTCGTTTGATGGAACTAAACCGTTGTGCAAGTGGAATATGTTGTCCATCGATGCGTCGGGTGGTGAGCTGGAATCGGATTGAAGATGCGAAGGATACAACTCTGACCCTCTCCTCGCTCTGAGCTGCAACCTGTTCGTCTGCTTCTAACTCTGGTACATGGCGAAATGTTGTTTCCTTCTGACGTAACCAATCTGGACCCTTCCACCATAAATTGTGGCTCAACAACTCTGATGGGGTCACACCACGACTGGCGCAATCAGCTGGATTTTGTGCCGAACGTACATAATGCCAGCAATCGGTAGACGTCAATTGTTGTATTTGTCGAACCCTGTTGGCGACATATGGTTTTAACAACATTGGCTGTTTGCGTAGCCAACACAAGACTATACTGGAGTCCGTGAATAAGTGTACAGAGGCTTCCTCCAAACTTAGCGCTCTGCAAACATTGCGAATTGTCTTGGCTAATAGAAGAGCTCCACTTAGCTCCAATCGGGGAATTGTGGCGCCATTCAACGGCGCAACCTTAGTACGTGCGGTGAGCAAAGATACATGTGCATTGTCATCGTTGTTGAGGGTGCGTGCGTAAACCACCGCAGCGTAAGCCTTCTGACTAGCATCACAAAATCCATAGAGAGTTGTACGATTAGTTGCATTCATACCCAGCCATCGGGGTACGCGAACCTTATCGAGGGTACACAAATCACCTCGAAATTTAGACCAAATATGGCACAGATCTTTAGGTAGTGGAGTATCCCATGATACACCAGCGGACCAAAGAGTCTGTATAAATACCTTGCCCGAAATAATAACTGGTGCCAGAAATCCAGTGGGGTCATACAATTGGGCTACATCACTGAGAACTCGCCGCTTTGTCGGCATTCCATCATAATGCTTCAGCGATACCCTGTACAATAACTCATCACTAGCCGGGTCCCAACGTAGCCCTAGCACTGTAGCTATGGGGGCATCAATATTGCATTCGCGCAGAGAATCTGGCTCCCCAATTTTGGCCAGAACAGCGGCTCTGTTCGAATTCCATTTCCGAAGTTTGAAACAGCCAGTCAATAGAATGCTAGACACATCATTGGCTAAAGTGACTGTTTCACCAATGTCAGTACAGCTTGTGAGGAAGTCGTCCACGTAAAAAGAAGAAAGAATGGCGGTGCGCGCCGACTCAGCTCGACTCTGGTCATTCACCAATATATAGTTATCGACTACACACTGCTGTAGGGCTCGTACTGCATTATATGGGCTACACGCCATACCATATGTTACCGTCGTAAGCTGATATGTTTTAACTTCGTCGTTTGGTGATTCTCGCCATAAGATGCGCTGAAGATCTCTATCTTCCGGTGACACTAAAATCTGTCGAAACATTTTTTCCACGTCAGCTGTTAGAGCAATCGCGTATCTTCGAAAACGATAAATAATATCGGTTAACGAATGTTGAATAGTTGGACCTACGAGCTGCACATCATTAAGTGAAACACCATTTGACGTTGGAGCTGACGCATTAAAGACGACTCGAAACTTGTCCATCACAGCATGATGCGGTATGTAGTATGTGCGATGGCTATCATTGCATGTATCTAAGGCTTCCATATGCCCTAGATCGATGTACTCTCTCATGAAGGCTGTATATTTGTTACGTAACTGAGTGTCGGAGGCCAGTCGACGCTCCAAACGGTAGAACTGCCTTAAGGCACTACAATATGAGTCGCCTAAAGGTGGGGCGTTAGGCTTCATTAATAAGCGCACCATATAACGCCCTTCTGAAGTTCGTGAGTGAGTCGCTGTGAAGATTCGCTCACATTCCTCATCAGTAATATCGTCGGCATCCGATCCCTCATCGAGCTTCCAAAAGCTGCTTACAATCTCATCCAAACGAGATTGTTCCAAAAGTTGAGCGCTGTATGAGCGCATGTCTGAATTATTTGTCGAAGATGCCGTTGCAGGCCCAAAAATAACCCAACCCAAATTTGTTAGTTGTGCGTGTGGCTCGTTGTGACCACCCTTAATAGTGTCTCCCAACAAAATGAGACCCCAGACGTCAGCTCCTAGGAGAATATCAATGCTTCCAGGAGTACCAAAATGTGGATCTGCCATTTGCAGACCACCCAAGTGTTTATATTGACTTCCGTAGATATGCGCTGTAGGAAGCACGGAAGTAATAGATTTGATAACCAATAGATGAATTGCCAAAGAAAATTGCGAATGTGTTGATTTGAGTGTAACTGTCACCATGCCGTTGGTGCGTGTATAGGGTAATGCACCAATACCCTCGACCGATACATCATAGCTGCTTCTGTGAAGATTCAAAGCATTAGCAAAACGTTCAGTAATGAAACTTACTTGTGACCCAGGGTCGCACAAAATCCTAGCCAAACGTTCTTCAGAATTATCACCAGAAATATATGCACATGCTGTGGCGAGAAGCGTGATCTTGTCACCCTGAGCATGGCATCCAATTACAGAATCGCTGTGTCATAATGTATGTTGTGCCGGTGCTAATGGTAGACCAGGCTGATACTTAATATTGGTAGTAGCTGTCACCTTCCTGGCTGTGGGAAGCGAGGCAGGCTGTTGTTGCTCTCGACAAAATATGGTGTTGTGTCTGCGACCACATTGACGACATCCACCAGATGGACATTGCCTTGATACATGTCCAGACCTCAAGCAGTTAAAACATAAGCCCGATTTCTTAAGGGCCTCGAAACGTTTGTCCGGTTGTAAGTCCAATAAGATTGGGCAGCGAATGACCTTATGTGCACCTCGACAATACGGACACCCATCCTCCGTTGTAAGATTGCATTTAACATTGCGCGTTGTGGATAAACGTTGATGCGGACGAACGATTGTTGTGTCGGTACCATCTCCGACCTGAACTAGCTCTGTTGAAAGACTTTGAGCCCTTTTCTCCAAGAATCCCAATAGCTCCGATAAAGTTGACAATTCCGTTGGAGAACAATACATACACCATTCGCGCTTTGTTATAGGAGGAAGTTTTGATACCACAATAGGCACAAGTAATGCGTCCCACTCATGTACTGGCAATTTGATAACGCCCAATGCACGCAGAGAATTGCTAACCACGTCCACAATATTCAGCAATGATTGTGGTAATTCATCTGGTGCCAACGAAAGGTTTAGCAAACGTGCTACATGAATTTCAGCCAACTGTTTGGGGTTATCATACCGTTTCTTCAAAGCGGTCCATAGTTCGTCATAACCTCCAGAATACATGCCACCAACTAACGGCACTGATGAGCAGGGAACAGCTTGTCGCAATTTACCAAGCTTGTATGCGACGGGTAATTCTCGGTTGTGCACTAGAGTCTCGAACGCGTCTTTAAATGCCAACCAATTATGCAACGCACCATCAAATGTTGGAATATTTAACGCCTCCAACTTTAACTCCACCATCGAGTCTGCGTTGGGTTTCCTTGTAGCGTGAGACTCATCACCCTTAACCACCTGAATACGCATAAGAATGGTGCACAATTCGTTGTACATCTCCTCTGTCGAGTCCCACCATGCTGAATGCACATCCAACTCTTCCTCCTTAGCAAGACTGAGGAGCGCCTCATGGTTAGCAAGCATGCGTTCATAATGGGACTTCGCGGATGTTAACAGCTGCTCAGCTTTGGATGCATCTAAATCGCCGGGGTGCGCCTTGCGCACTTGCTCCAAAGTTCGGGATATAGCAGATGCATGAAATTTACGAAGATTAATTTCTGCCATCTCCAATTATATGTCAAGTTATACTATACCGTATATAAAGAAACTTTATCCAAAAATATCGCGGTAATCCTTTGAAATTACGTTAAACTAATACATTTGCGAAAATGACCGAACTAAACTATTAATTTTCGCAATGTTCTTAGTCCTCACAGGAGGCACCAAAAATTATGTTCAGTAAAAGAACATGAGGTAATTTCAGGATTACGTTTATTCACGGCGACGATCCAAAGCAAAAAGGATCGAGTAAAACTGGAGTAGTACAAAAGTTAGATAAATTGCTATAACTAAGGAATGATTGGAATTCAAGAAACACTGTGCACAGGGTGCATCATATGAAATAATAACTAAAATTAAACCTTATAATATAAATATTATACAGACTCTAACATACGCACTATTATTATTTTGAACACAACTGCATGTAGATAAATAATGAAAGCATTATGCATAGAAAATAAAATAGCTTTAAAGTATAAAAGTTATAAATTTTTTTTTAAATAACTTCAAAGCTCTTTAATTTTTTATATAGTACATGATATTAGAGATGATAATGTAAATGAAAATAATATATATAATAATAAATATGTTTTGTTTGCAAACATTTAGCGACCATTTTTGAATTTTTTTTTTAATCATTTGCCAATTGTGTTTTTTACATTAATAATCAAGCTTATAGAAATTAAATATCATCGAGAATGCGGTAATGTTGCTTGGGATGCAAATAACCAGCGTCTTTATGTTGATTACAACACACACCACGAACAGCCATTCGTGTAATTTTGGCAATTTTTGACAGACAATTTGGAAACTTTCTTTTTCTTAACATTTCTCATAAATTTCACACCAATTTCATTTACCAAATCCACTTCTTTTTCAACATAAAACAACGCAGGATATCTCTTGGGAGAGCGGAGTGTACAAGTTAGAGTAAAGAATACACTTACAACCGTAAACCAGCGCTGGTAGTTGGTTTTCATAAGAAGCAATTAGTATTTAAAAAAGGTAAAAATTGGAAAGTTAAACAGTTTTACATACGAAAATGTGCAAGTTGCAAATTTCAAAGTTTCAAAGTTAGAATTATCCAAAAATACAATACGACAATATCGAGTGGTGTATATAAAGTACTTATAATTGACATTACAAAGCCATTAAAGTTTATAGAGTGTGAAAGCGTTTACTACATACATAGATATTGATTTATAAAAAGTTCATAGAAAGTCCAAGTAGATAGTATGTATTTAAGCATTTATCTGGGTAACATTGAATTATAGCAAATGTTTTTTTTATATCACAACACTTTAACTTTGATTTGTTACCTCGTTCTATTAAACACCAGAATCAAAATGGTTCACCAATTCACATACAAAAAATGAGAGTTGTAATAGAAACAGGCATATACATATATTATATTGTATAGGGAAATAATACAAGTATATGAAATTAATAAAATGTGCAAATACAATACAAAAAAATATATCAAAAAACCGCATTTTACCTGCTCATTTTTGGGCGAATTAAGTTTGGAGTAATCCATAACGGCGTTTGCTGGCAGTTTTTGTATGTTCTCCCATTCAATGGAAGGACCCTCTGCAGATAGACATAAATAAGACAATTGATTACAAACACATGCAAATTAATATTTTTAATTTCCAACACTCACCTTCTTGCAAGAAGCGTCCGAATAAGTCGGCGAAGCGTGCCATTTCCTTCTGCAATTCCGGACGTTTCTCTGCCGGTGCAGTTTCCTGCAAGCGTTCCAATTCATTTTCGAGTGATTTTAGTGCGTCACGTTTGGTGACTTCGTGGAATTCTTTGGAGTCGGATGGCGCTCTTTGGTGGCCACGGACCTACAAGTCAAATAAATAAACAACAAATTATATTATAAATATATTTCACATATTAACCGATTTATAAGCTATTAAGCTCATCGTATTTTTGAAAATCCTATAATTAGGTATTCTCATATTTCATATATAAGAGAAGTTATGACTCGGTTTTAACCTATTCTGGTACAGAGACACACTATTAGAAGAAAAAAAATCCTCTGAATTATATCAAGATAACTGAATTCGGTGAAAAGACGCCAATTTTCCATTTTGTAAAAAAATCTGAGTGCAGCTTCCATCGGCCATTTCTTATGTGAAATTTAGTGTTTCTGACGTTTTTCGTTATTGAGTTAACCCACTTCTAGTAGTTTTCAACCTAACCTTTGTATGGGAGGTGGGCGTAGTTATTATCCGATTTCTTTCATTTTTGGACTGTATAAGGAAATGGCTAAAAGGAAACGACTGCAGAAAGTTTGGTTTATATAGATTTATTGGTTTGCGAGTTATATACAAAAAACCTATTTGGGGGCGGGGTCACGCTTCATAACTTTATTTATGGCTTAGTTATGACACTGTATAGGTTTTCGGTTTTCACCATTTTGTGGGCGTGGCAGTGGACCGATTTTGCCCATAAAGAATAGCCAGTCAGTCCTTTGGATGACTCAAAGCGAGTCAGTCTTTTGGCTGACTCAACCAACAAAACCCAAATTCGTAGTTTTTACTATTACAACATTCCGGTGAACGTCGGGAAGTTAATTGACAATCCTGCCAAGAGACTTCCCCGAACAAACGAGGAATGTTTAATTTACATACATACAGTACAACTATAAACAACATCAAAGAAATCCGAATCCCATTTAATTGGATATTGGGCAATAATAGACAGGAACTCGTATGATGGATGCTTTGCCGACAAATCCAAAGTAATCAAATGATGAATGAATAAAAGGCCAAGTAAAACCTTTAAGTCAGTTCAGTTCAGCTCGGTTTGTTCAATCTACTAAATCACTTCAAAAGTAAAAATGACAAGTGTGCAGATGTTGTAAGGATCAGATCCAGGGAACCAGGACGATAAGTATCATAAGGATTACTTCAAGGAAACCAGGACAATAAGTATCATAAGGATTATATCCAGGAAACCAGGACGATAAGTATCTTCTAACATAATGAACTTAATTCTAGTTCCTTTTGCAGCTCTTAAATAAAACCACAATCTGTAATAATATAAGAACGTAAAGTCTTTTTATTCGAATTGCATTTATAAAAAAGGAAATCTATTAGGCGTGGGAACCGGTAAGGCGATTATAGCCGAAGTTCTTTGACGCTTCATAGCATCAGTAATATAAGCTTGACCGAAAAGTTTTATAGACCATTGAATTAAGAGGAAAATGTAAATTCTATCCATATTTTGCATTTTTTAGTAGCTATAATCTGTAATTTATAATAAGTCTTATTTCGAGTTTGGAGGCTAACTTAGAAAATCGGAGCATACTTTTGTCTTAATCTCCTAGACTATGGTCTAATACGCAAAAAAAATTCGATTTTGTCTTATAGTGTAATCTATGACTTTCGAAAAGTTTTTCTCAGGGATCTAAACTTCATACAAATAATATTATGCTTGCAGTGTTATATGTCTTGTTAACCAATATTAAATAAAGTCCGGACTTAGCCAAACATTAGACACTCTCGTTTTGTAGATTTTTTTTATTTTGTAGAATAATTTAATATAATTATTTGATGTAAAAGTGGATCAATCTCGTTTATCATTTTATTGGGATATTGTAGCTTTAAAATATTATATATGACTCATATATGATCCCGTATATATCTATATAACTTTTTTAAGCTGTCACAAACCACAAATAGTTAAACAAAAACCTTAAACTACATGCAACATGGTGGGAGAGTATGAAAATGATATAAAATCCACCGTTTTGGAGTATTGTAAACATAAAAACAACGAATTGTTAAAATGTTGTGGCAAAAATCAACTTAAACAACGATTAAACTACTTATGGAGTCAAATAACGGCGGCCGAACGCACTCAAGTGATAAGCGAGTTGAAACAACAACACGCTTAACTCATAAATGCACGCGCTTGAAGACTACACATTAGTGACGAGACAACAATAGAATTGCAACAGTGCGACAATTATTTTTGGAAATTAGTGAGTGCAACATTGCGTGGCAAAAGTAATTTTCTGGCACAAAAGCCAATTACATGAAGAAATTCAGTCTTGCATAGAGCGTGAGGGAAGTTGGTTGGTGAAATTGCAACTGGAGGATAATAAAACAATGCGTTATAAGAAATTTGGCTGCCTGCAGATCCTTTGCTTTGTGCTGCTTGTCGGTGCAAAGGAGGCGGAGCGCGTGAAGCGTGTGCAGAAGCGCGGTGTGGTGGAAAATTTCGGCGAAGGTTTGAAGTTTGCCGGACAAATGTTTGGTAAATCAAATGGTTTAACAATATGTAGCCCATTCAACCCTTAGCAATACATATAATTGTAATTTTGCAGGCATTAACACAGCCGCTGACGTGGCGAATCTGGTAGCGATGGCTTTCGCCAAAAAGAAACCGGATTTCATGTCGATGTTTCAGCAGAAACAAACAACCGTAGAGGACAGCGAGACGGAGGCAACGCAGCAGGAGACGGATTCGCAGGAGCGAGAGAAAGCGTCCGCGGAAAATGAACAACGGAAGAAGCAAACACAACAGCAGCAGGAGAAGGACGCGAGCTACGAACAATCGGAACCGGTGGACAAAAGCTCAGCGTTCAGTCCGAGTCGGTTCGTTACAGGTGTGTTGCGCATGATTGGCTTCGATGCAACCAAATTGGGCGCACTGGCGATAAACGCGTTAATCTTGTTTGCACAGACGGTAAGTAGTGTCTTCCACACACACATCAGCCATCAGCCTGAAGTTGTAAAATCACGTTAAAGCAACACTGATTACATGCCTGAGCTCTGCCCACACACTTCTCATTCGCTTTTTTCATCACAGATTGGCAATGCATTTACATCACCCCCACGCAGCATTAATCCATATGCGTCACAATCACCACCACCATCCATTAATCCCTATGGCAATGAGGAGGATGATGACGTGCCTGATGCACTGCGTGACGGCGAACGGGAAGCACATCAACCGCGCGCTTTACGCGCAGGCACACCAATCGACTGGTATCTGGAGAACCCGGATGAGGGAATGCGGCGCACACTGGACGATGCCTTGGACACGCGTCTCACAGATCGCATTACGGAGATGATTGAATATGTGGAGCAGCGCGATGGTGGTCAGGGTGGCTGCTTGAAGCTGCTGATGTGCAAGAGCTCACCAATTATTTGGGGCATGCAACGGTCGGTGAGTGAACGCGTTACGGGCAAGGTGGCGAACACAACCGATGAGAAAACGTCACCGAAGGAGAAACCGAAGAAATTATTTTCAACGGATGTGTTTTTTACACATCTTCCCACAATTGCGGAATTTCGTGAACATGGCACAGTGTGTGATGAGCGTTTCGGCAAAGAGTGTAATCTAAATGCGGACTATGGTAAACGTGGAGCGGAAAAGCATGCATCAAAAAAGGAAAAGGGGAACAAGTAAAAGTGAAATGTGGTACGGAGTGTTAATTTTAATGCTATAATAAAAGTAATTTAAATAAAATTCGAAATAGAATAGTAGTTAGCAGAGCTTATGCCGAACGTGAACGTGGCCGATTCCAGATGATCCGTAGAGTTTAAGAGTTACTTTTAAAGGGCTTGTAATGATGATCCTTCATGTTATTATTTAAACCATTTAGATTAACTATCTAATAAAGTATTTGGAAAAATTGCAAAAACTCTGCCAACGATATTTTATTATGAAAGGTACACAAAGATAGGTGATGTAATATATAACTACTCTAATGGACCCTGTGAAGCTTGTCTACAATATTTAAATCGCCTTTGAAGAATTGATTTAATTAGAAAGAATTTCATAAACAAAACCTACATGGCGATCTGACATTCTGAAATTTTGCAGTTTGCTTAGTCTTGACTAGGATTCAAACTCGTCGGTAATTCTCATTACAGAAACATAGCCAAGTACTCTCTGAGAGGGTTATTAAGGCCCAAGGCATATTAATGCAGGGAAGTTGAGCTTTACTTTCAAAAGTTGTTATCGAAGCAAACGTGTAGATTAATGCTCTGAACATAATGACGACGACACGACACGACGTAGCGACGGCTGACTACAAATGTAACTTTGAAGCCAGCGTTTTGAACATTTTGAAGACGACAGCGACATATCAATTGCATTGTTGCCACACTGAAACCTTTCACTTCAAGAAAATTTTAATATTTATTTAAAAGTGAAATTTTTTGTCCAAAAAATTATAAATAGGTTGATTATTTATTAAAAAAAATCGATTGTTATTTCAAATGATATATCAAAGCTATTTTACGCTTCTGCTGGCAAAATAGCGTCATACTTGTTAGACCGTTGTCATCGACAAAATTAGAAACATTTGTAATTTGGCGACAGCGACTACTTCAAGCCTGATGTCGTCTAAAAAGCTGTGCCCATAAGAACGCGTGTATTTTAATATTTGACAGATGTCGCTCTTCGCTTGTCTTCTGTCGTCGATGTGTTCAGCACATAATGAATAAGTTTTCGGCAAAACATGAACCGGAACCAACTATATAAATAATTTGAAGTACAGGTCTGTATAATTGTCAGCTTAGAAATATAGGATGATTGTCTTAGAATCAGTTTAGTTAGGAAGAAATATGGCAGTGTGTGTTTTGGAACCGACATTTGTAGGAAAGTACTGGTAACTAAAACAATATAGACTGAAGCACCTTAATTGAGATAATTGAAATGTAAAAAACGTTATGCAGGTGCACGATGTGGTGTGTTAAAATAGAAAATAATAAAATAACACCCGACTAGCCTTGAGGTGATGGATATAACAATGTCAAACAAATGCAAATTATGCATTATACGGGTTATTTACCATTCTAATTGATGAAATGTATCACAAAGCGCCTATCAGAACCTTTGCTGTGCTCAACAAAAAGATTAGTATTTTCGCTGAAGCGTATCAAATTAGGCAGTTAATTCACATTTTATAATGAGGAGTGTGTATTATGTGCTTATTATATGCTATAAAATTTGATTTTAATTTTTATTGCCAACAATATTCGAAATTAATCACAAAAATAAAATAAAAGTTTTAATACCGACTGATTCCGTTAATACAAATAGTGTAGATCGGGGGTCATAAAAGTATAAAGTGGGAAAAATCAACGAAATTCATGACCTTTTTGTTCACAATTCTGTAATTATAAATAATTTTATATAGATATTTGATAGTTGACTTGGCGAGTGGTGGACTGTGATCCTCTTTAAGGACAAGACTGTTATTACTAATATCTCAAGAATAGATTTCAAATCTGAAAATATTTTTCAACTTTACTAAAAATTCGTATTTTTCGAGCACCATTCTTTATGTTTATATTTTTGTGTAGTAAAACTACAAGTTGGTTTGTAAAGTGATGACTGTTATTATTTTTATTATCTATTACAAATGTTATAGCTGCAATTAAATCTACTTCAGCTAATTTACATATATATATGTATATATGAACTCAAGCGCTTGTGAGTATATAATGATAGCGTGTATTTATTAAAATTCAAATACTGCTCGATTGTAGATTGCGGTTGTCTATTTATAGATGCAAAACAGTCTCCTACTAGATTACATAAATCTAAGATTTTCTTTAATCTCTTATCGCCGGAATTTGCGCGATAGATGATCATTAAAATTGTTTTT
This sequence comes from Zeugodacus tau, assembly GCA_031772095.1. Classification (NCBI taxonomy): domain Eukaryota; kingdom Metazoa; phylum Arthropoda; class Insecta; order Diptera; family Tephritidae; genus Zeugodacus; species Zeugodacus tau. The sequence continues at coordinate 43,436,310 of CM062653.1, forward strand.
CGTTTTCATTTTTTGTTTTTTTTTTTTCAAAAATAGTGCAAATATATAGTTAATTGCGTCAGTGAAACTAGCTGCTGATAGACAAATACCTATAATAATTATATAAACACATTTGCATATAATGATTCAAGACAAATTTAAATACGAGAACTTACGTACATATGTACATATATTCATCTATTTAGCTCGTTTGGTAACCTTCCTTAAAGTCAAGGTTAAACACTGTATACAACTATATAAGCTTAAGTATAAAATAATAAGCAAATATAAATAAGTCAAACTAAATAAATAATATATTTAATACGACAAATGAATACGACAAAGCATTCTTATCTCGGCGTATGATAAACCTGTGAGCCCAAGTTATTACCTACGTACTACAACTATAAAACTATAAAGGTATGCACCTATAAGTAGAGTGTTTGTAGAGAGATTTTTGGTAAAGTAGCTCCTAAAGAATATAGTAGTTGTTATTGTAATAAACCTTGTTTAGAAAATAACGTTTTTATGACGAAGAGTTACTTGAAGGGAGAGCAGCGCTTAATAAGTAGATCAAAGTGAAGTGAGGATTTAAAAAGCAACAATACTGAATTTAACTCTCAAGAGTTTTGAATTTTGTGAGATCCTCTATGTCTCGGTTCTTTTGCATTTCGAATTCCGGGAGGTGCAAATATTCCGCTAACAAGATATTTTAGCTTGGTGTTAGCTTGTTTTTTATAATATCTGAAGTCACCAATTCAAAATACTTTCTATTCTTTCATCAAATAGTCATCCGTAAATAATTTTGTATTTGTTATTTACTCCTTCTCTAAATTGAATTTTGAAAACACAACAAAAGAACAAATAACAATTTTGCAAAAACAATAAATTCGCCTTCTTGGAACTTAATGTTTAGATCTCTTGAGCTTAAAAGTAGTTTCATGTATTTTTTTTTACAGTGGCTTTGCAACTGTTTGCATTCAAACTAAGCGCTCTATCTGTTGAGTGCTAAGCAAATATCAAATCGCGGATGTTTATCTTGACTCTGGACAGTGGGATTTTTATCTAAACAATAAATTAATGCATTTAATCCGGTTATAAGTGGTAAATTTTCTTTATACACAATGTATATTTACACGCCAAGCTACAATTTTATGGTCGTTATTTAGTGCTCGATCAACACTATTAACTTTATAGGCCTTATATGGTAGGAAATTTCCAAAGTAAGGTTCCAACAGTGGGATATTTTCAGGAATTATGAACGCATACATTTTCAATTAATTGATTGTTTTGGTTCAGTAAAACAGAAGAAGACCAAAAGTGTACTTTGTCGCCGTTTAACTAACATAGGTTAGGTTAGGGTTAGGTACGAAGGCTGTTCCCCCCGCAAAAGCAGGTTGTTACAAAAGGAAAAGTTGGGAAGATTCTACCTCATCCTCTTCCAAGCAGTTTCTGCAGCTATCATCCGGTAAAATATTTAGTTAAGACAGCATGAATCCCGATGGGCCAATGGCCAGTTAGAAATCCTATAACTTGGGAAATATTGACCTTGTTGAGTGCGAAGACTACCTTGACCTCTTGCGATTTACTTTGGGCCAGAATGATCTAGCTACAGAAAAGGTGCTAGTGACTGTCCAGCGCCTGCTCAGTTCAGCTGAGGACCATTCATCGAGAAGCAAATTGCAAGATGCTAATGGTACTCCTATTTGTTCCCACTGTAAGTGAGACCGACGTGCCTAGCCTAGAAAGCTCACCAGTCAGTTTCCTGTGATTCCGCTTTGGCCCAAACCCAAACTGGTACAATTGCGAAGTGATCCGATACAATTGATAGCAAGGACTGGCAATCCTTTACCAGTCTGGAGCGCACAGTCATCGAGCTTAAAGCTAATATCGCCGCTCTACTATCAGAGTGGAACGTCACCTCTCTGAAGGCTGCTAAGCTCCACAGCAGTGAATCCGCTTCAACATTTATGGCAGCCACTTACATTTAAAAAACGTTACAATAGTCCGGAAGCCTGAAGCTGAGGTTGATGAGAAGTTAACTTCGCTCAGAATGAAGTCGAAGCGCCCGAAGATACTAGAGCGCACCCTGCTATATAGCCAGCCTTTCTGAGCCTGATAGCACTTTGCGAGTGCTATATGCAGTAGGGAATTCAGTGTCAAAGTCGGTGTGGTCCGTAGCGCACCACACATACCTATGAGTGCCGCCCGTTGTACACTCACTAGTTTTTTGGCTAGTGAAATCTTTTCAAGCGCCTCCCACAACACGTGAATCCCGTATAATATTATAGGCTTGACTATTGGTTCATATAGCCAAAGATCTACTTCTGGCGAGAGGCCCCATCTTTTACCTATGTCTCCTCTACAACAACATCGGTTGCCCTGCCTTTTTGCTCTTTCCATCAAGTTGGCTTTTCAAGAAAGCTTTTTGTCCAAGACAACTCCCAGGTACTTCACACTGTCTGCAGAAACACTAACCTAACTTTTTGAGGATTTTTTTATAAAATGACAGTTTAAGATTTTTTTTCCTTATTTATAACTAGTATCCATATTGACATCAAACGTGACATAACATTATTAAATTTTGCAAAAGCAACATCACTTCAGCCCCTCCCAGCGCATTAAAGGTGCCTAGCAAAGCGTTTGATGAAATTGATCTATTTATCGATACGCCATTTAATTTTCTTCTTCTTTGCGATTGCATTCTACGCCGTAGAACTGACGATTTTTGTTTTTGGTTATGTATGTTGTGCTTTGATAAGTATAGGTGACTCAAAGATAACTAGATAGACAGAGTACCTTTTAAAGGAGAGGGAGTTAGTTGACATAGCAGATATCTCTAGAGGGTTGTATAGGTTATATTTTGCTTGAAATATTAGAAATGAGAGCGGTGTCAAAAAACAAATACAATTGTTAGACCACTTCACAGTAATGTTTGACCAAGTTTAAGAACAATTCGAAGAAGTTTCTGCGTACTAATCCTCGACGAAACAGAGATCCACAGCTGCAGACCACAGATCACGGAATAATCGAAACATTGGCCAGGCCTGAGCCGCCTCAAGAAAGGTAAAATAGTATTAGGCCTCTAATATACCGAATTCGGATTACAGAAAAAACAACGCTATAGCAATCCACCGACCCGCACATTCGACTCACATTCCATCATTTTGTACAGATTTGACCCTAAGCCTGGTTTCCAAACATAAAAAAGTCACTCGCCGGATAGAAATTTGAACTGAATAATGATGGTCAAAGAAATTGGAGCATCGTTGGAATAAGTCTTTCTTAATAAAAGTGTTTCTTTATAAATCGCAATATCTTTTCCAAACTTGTACTTTCATTTATGAGGATAAGTACTTATCAGACCGCTAGAAATTATATTTTTTTTAATTGGGAATCAATTGTCACGTGGTATGACGTTGAATTATATGTAGTTGTTTGCATAAAATTCATTGAAACAAAATCAAAAATCACTTATACAACATGACGCACAAAATCAGAGAGTCATAAAATTCCCACCCACAGGAAATAATTCTAATCGAAAACTACAGGTGTACAATGAAAATGATAAAAATCAACTTAATACATTTAAGGGTTTTTTGTTTTGTTTTGTTGAAAATGCAATGTCATCACAGCGAACAGTTCGACGCACATTTGCCGGCAAAGTAAAGGCATGCGAATACGCTAAACACCTACAACAATAACAAAAAAAGTAAATATGAAATAGCTGAGAGCGTGCCAAAGCTACGTGATATCGTTCCACGCTTAATGGCACAAATAAATGTTTATGTGTATGTACTTACATATATTATATGCAAATATATTTAAAATTCCTACGGCCAACGAACAGCCAGCCAAATGAGTACTCGCTGGCATGAAATAATTTCAATACTTTGCTATTTTATTTTATTTTATTTCGACGCGTCTGGGCTTACGCTTTGGCGCTGCTTTTATGTAATTCATATCGACACAATTAATTAATTAAAACAGTGCACGAGTAAAGGAAATATTTGTGCACTCAACGGCTTTTGTTTGTGGAGCACAGGGAATCTCGCACCTCAATGCAGATAACAGTTAAAGCACTTAAAATAGTTGACAATACGTTTATGTTCACTTAGATGTAATCTGAACAATTAGCAAATTAAATATAAGTCATAATACAATAATCAACTGAAGTGTTTTTATATTTAATCACTAACAGATAACCAAGTGGAAAATTCTAAAGATATGATCTATGTATTATATATCGGTATCATTATATACTTCCGATACAGTTAGTTCTTCAACATCTCACCTATTCACACTAACGGAGAGAAGTTAGAGTACTGAGGTTTCGACTTCACCGAATATCAGTTGACTTTAGCGCCAAAGTCCAAAATATGTTATTATAATACGAGGGCTGCTATATATATTTCTGGCCTATGCAACACTAAGTGTTGCCAGGTGCAATCTGACAAATCCATTGGAAAGTTTGACATTTTTTAGCATAACATCACTCAGAACGTTTTGTCATTTAATCGTGAATTGTTTTATTTACAGGGAATTAAAAAATTCATCTCGGCAAAAAAATGGAATTAACTCGTGAACATTTTCGTGCGATCATTTTTCACAACTTTCGACGTGGATTATCGCGACAAGAGTGCATCGATGAACTGAATTCTTTGTATGGCTATGAAGCACCATCCTATAGCACTCTGAAAAACTGGTACAACGAATTCAATCGTGACCGACTCTCGCTCAAAGACGAATTCCGTGAAGGTCGTCCAAAAACAGCCGTTGTGCCAGAAAACATCGATGCCGTACGTGAACTGATAATGCAAGACCGTCATGTAACATACCTTCAGATAGAGGCATGCCTATGCATTTCTCCCACCTGGCCGTAAAAAAGGTTTGTTCTCGTTGGATCCCGCACAATTTGACAATCGCTCAAAAAAAGGCTCAAAAAAAGTGCGTCGAAAATTGGTTTGAGCGCATGCAAAAGTGTATAAATCTTGATGGAGAATATTGTGAAAAACAATAAAACCATTTCGTTGATAAATATTCCTATTTTCATTATTAGGCCAGAAATATATATAGCAGCCCTCGTACCAGTTGACTTCAGCGCCAAAGTCCAAAATATATTATTATATTACAATAATACAAAAGAATGTAAGTCTCTAGATCCGAAAACATAAAACTAAATCGTGCAGATTAAGAAGTGATTTTTCGCCATCTTAGACATCCGAATCATTATCATGTTGAAGTCAAATTATTTCAGTTAACATGTATACAGTTGACCTTCAATAACTCGAACTTCTATAATTCGAAGTTCTCCATAACTCGAACTCTTGAAGTGGCAATAGAAGGCAAATTTCATACAAATTTCCTTCCATAACTCGAAATCACTCTAACACGAAGTTTTTCTTGTGGATTATGGTGATTCGAATTAGGGAAGTTCAACTGTATTTAGATTTAGCGCAAATGCGTGTTTAATGTCGGAATCAGATGAGGTATCTAGAGTTTACAAAAGATATATAGAGCTTCACGCTTTAAAACGCTTTAATACGGAACTATGAACTGTATTAATGAAGACATTACAATAGTTGAACGACATCTAAATAGTTTACAAATCCGATCGAAAGGAGGCTCTTCAGTTCTGACGGCATTTACTATGGCAACAGCAAAGGTAGCAGAAGAAGAACGTTGGAAATACTTTGATTCCACTTGGCATTACGAACTCTCAACAACGTGAGAAGGAAATAGCAATATGCGCGCCATAGTGACTCGCTTAAAATGATTTAACGATGACACAGCACAAGCTTCTTGACTTTTTGCGAGATTTTGACATATAAACTTACAAATACATAACAGGTGTTTCAAAAAATAACGGGAATTTTAGAAGTGCCAATTGCCCAAAAGTCCAATTGTTGGTATATATGTCACTAAAGTACGATAAAATTTTCATCTGTTAGAAAATTTCTGTTATTTTTTGAACACATTGATTCTGAAACGCCTGAAAATAATTACTGGGCGTGAACACATTTTATATGAATTGGCATTAAATAACTTATAGGGCTTCTTAGATATTCAGAAAAGTATGCAAAAACAAAGAAAATATTTCAAATATATTTTCGAAGACTGCATCTCGAAATTTAACAATACAAGTTTGATTTTGGTAAATGAAAAGTTGTATGTATAATTAATATTTATGTGAGTAAGTAACAAGGAGAAACCTACAAAGTCCATATCCATTTATATACTAGTTGGCTTCCTCAATAATAAATCATTAAATTCGATATACACTATCGTCCGTTTGCCACCATGAGCGATGTAATAATGGATCTTTGACATTTAAATGACACAAATAAAAGACTTTATGGAAATTGAATTCCGAGGAATGGCCGCCATTAGAAAAAACTATATTTTTTTGTATAGAATATTTTTTGAAGAATTAAACAACCTTCCTTAGGGTACGCATTGACCCTACTTTAAAGGAGAAGATTGCTCTAAGGCTGACGCCAAACAAAAATCCCTATAATCTCAATAAAAGATTTTATATTGAAAGAGGAGAAAATATCAGATTGATGAAGATCTAATCATAACATTTGCACATTCACACTTTTACTAGTATGTATATACATAAATATTATAACTCAAAAAATTTATTCCTTAAGGAATTATGAGGATTCTTGCCTAGACTAATCTCTACAAATTCCCAGAATATTTCACAACAGTTCTAAGACCATTTTTAAAACATATATACTATAAAAGACAGAAATGCCATGATCGCATCGCCTCTTCTGCTCCACGAGCTCCTGTTCTGTTAATGACAATTGAGTGGCATTTACAAGCTAAATAACCTAACATGCCATATTAATCTTGGGTCTGTATCATCACTAGGCTATATTTAAAAGAAGTGATACAATGAACTTGAACTATCGTTAACTTAGGTTAACTCTCACAAAGATGTCTAGAATATGGCAAAATTCTGAAAAAAAAACATACTGACAGCTAAAGCTTAATTGCTTGGAGCAGAAGCAGAGGCAGAACTTTAAATCTCAAATGGCTGGCTATGTTCAGACATTTCAATTTATAGTAATGGGGTACTAAACAGCACGAGCACTTAAGTGTGGTGTTTAATAGACAAACATTCTGTTTGCTATTTGCGCCTGAGCTTCAACATGCTTGCGCTTATATAGAGGCGATAATATATATGTACCTATATTATGTATATGTGCCATATGTATGCGTATGCCAACAGAATGCTGTTAACAAACCGCAAAATGGCACACTTTAATTACTTTTGTAATTGATAAGAGAGGAAAAAGAAGTCGAAAAATGCATGCACACAAACGCACAAACGCAACGAGCAGGTATACAAACAGTGTTGCGCAAAATACATGCAACTCAATAAGTTTGGTCGTCAAAAGCATCCAGATTTTAATACCTTGAACCAAATGCTTACTTGACAAAATTTTAAAAAGATGATGAGTTATTCTAAAGCGTTCAAGTTAGGCGACTGGACAAATTTTTTTTTTCGTTTAACCACTCGTTTTAAAAACTGCGAACTATCTCTGGATTTGAATGGATTTTACTGATGAATATCTTCGAACCCATCTAACCTTAAGAGGTTACATTTGGTCTCAAATTGTATTATTATTCTCATCGACGAACAATACTCGACCTTATCTACAAATTGAGGTCGTTAACAATGATGTGCGAAGAAAAGTCATGAAGTCATCTGTCAGTTGACAGTTTAGTTTTACATGGACAACCAAAGAACCAATCATTGACTTTGAAATAAACTTGAACAATAATTTAAAATATCCGTTACATTACGTATTAACTGAATCGTAGCATTTAATAAATTTGAAATTATCAGCAAAATTGAAGTTATACAAAAACTTTGTTTCCGCTGTTTTTTTGTAAATTTAACCCGGTTACAAATGTCGATGAGGCTCAGCCGCACTTTTCTTGGAATTAAAAAAGAAAAGCAAAATTTCCCGCAAATGTCGAGAATTCGGCTCAAAAAGTGACGTTTTCAACGGAGAATAAGTTTGGGATGCCAACAGATCTCTACAAATATTTTGTTGCGTTAATGTTAACACAAATGTCCAAGATCGATATAAAAAAAAAATCGATTTAATCGACCAGTGCTTGACCCTAGAGGCATCTATTGGAAAACGGCGGAAGCAAAGTTGTAGACCTAATAATTCAGTTGCATATATTTTACACAATACTGCTGGTGAGTCGTATACTTTATAAAGGTTATGAATGAAAGGTGAAGTTACAGCGGTCATGAAACTTTACGCTCGAGTTACATTAACTCGTAGAATTGCTTCGTGAAATCGGGTGAAAACAGTTTATCATTTTATTACAATTAAAGTAAAAAACCTTAGCGCTTGTATTACCAGGATTCGTGTGTAGTTAAATCTTGACTTCAACATAATATGATAAGCGCCTAACACACACATGTAAATATTATAAATGAGGCTCGTGTTCGTTCGAACGATTAAATTTAATTACCATAAAGTTCTATATAGCTTTATATATGTACATATTTATTGGAATATTTAAAAAAATATTGACTAATTGCCCTCATGTGGTCTGTTCTGTCTTCTTGTCAAATAATCTGTTTCAATTCAATAAAAAAATGTAAACGTTTCACACAGGAAATGTTGCAAGAAGCAAAAATTGTTAGTACACACTGATAATGAAAATCAAATCACATATATTGGTATAAAGGGTGAGCCAAATTGGTAAAGCGCATCAATCATTCAAAGACAGAGAGTTTTTGAAGTAGCTTTTTCGGAAGCTTTAACTAAAAAATAAAAATTAACTGATCTTTTCAGACTGATCAAAGATTCATTAAAAATTAAAAAAATGTACAAAATGTACAAAAAAAATCTAAAACAAGTAAGGAAGGACTATGTTCGGGTGTAACCGAACATTTTATACTCTCGCAATTTATTTATTTAACTTTATTTATATTATATAATACACAATTTGACCCACATATTCGTCATATATATTGTATAAAGTCCATTGAAAGTTGGAAACCATAATATTAGGTTAGAAGCACCGAGGTCCTCGTGTTCGATATATGGGGCCTTAAAAACCTATGGTCCGATTTCGGCGATTTTTAGAATGGGGCTGCCACACTATTAACATAGTATTTGTGCAAAGTTCTGCACCGATATCTTCACTAGTACTTACTTTATATATTGTAAAGTAAACGATTCAGATTGTCTTCAAAGTTCTGGTATATAGGAAGTAGGCGTGGTTGTGAAGCGATTTGGCCTATTTTCACAACATATCATTGGAATGTAAGGAAACTATTACAAACCAAGCTTCATTGAAATCGGTCGAGTAGTTCCTGAGATATGGTTTTTGACCCATAAGTGGGCGACGCCACGCCCATTTTCCATTTTGTAAAAAAATCTGAGTGCAGCGTTCATCTGCCATTTCTTATGTGAAATTTAGTGTTTCTGACGTTTTTCGTTAGTGAGTTAACCCACTTTTTGTAATTTTCAACCTAACTTTTGTATGGGAGGTGGGCGTGGTTATTATCCGATTTCTTTCATTTTTGAACTGTATTAGGAAGTGGCTAAAAAAACGACTCCAGAAAGTTTGGTTTATATAGCTCTATTGGTTTGCGAGATATGTACAAAAAACTTAGTAGGGGGCGGGGCCACGCCCACTTCCACAAAAAAAATTCATCCAAATGTGCCCCTCCCTAATGGGATCCTATGTTCCAAATTTCATTTTCATAACTTTATTTATGGCTTAGTTATGGCACTTTATGTGTTTTCGGTTTTCGCCATTTTGTGGGCGTGGCAGTGGTCCGATTTTGCTCATTTTCGAAAGCAACCTTCCTATGGTGCCAAGAAATAAGTGTGCCAAGTTTCATCAAGATATCTTAATTTTTACTCAAGTTACAGCTTGCACAGACGGACAGACGGACAGACGGACGGACGGACAGACATCCGGATTTCAAATCTACTCGTCACCCTGATCACTTTGGTATATATGACTCTATATCTAACTCGTTTAGTTTTGTGTGTTACAAACAACCGTTATGTGAACAAAACTATAATACTCTCTAGCAACTTTGTTGTTGCGAGAGTATAAAAAGTACACTTTGAAGACCTACTCACTTATTAAACTTTTACTTAAAAAAAATAACACGAAAAGGTTCACCACAAATTAGGCTTGATGTGTGATTGAATAATTTCTTCATCAAAATTATAACTTTTTTGCAAATTTCTGAGTATGTGAGTGAGTACGCTTCATTACACACTTTTAACTAACATCAACTCATTAAGAATCCATGGCAAAGAACTTGACGCCTCTTTGCCATTTAGCCGGCAGTCATATACATAGTACCGCAAAAGCAAACACACGAAGATGACTGCTGCAGAAAATACACTGCTTGACCCCCACTTAACTCCTCATTACCATTAGCGGAGGTGTTTCAATGTGGTTGTTGTTTACTTAAGAAAACAAATGTTGATAATAAACAAAATTTATATTGCCATGCAAATACATAGATAAGGGGTGTTGACGATGGTAGAACACTTACACGATCCAAAAGAATATCGATGGCGTTCATTTTGTTTGTGTTTTTTAATAGTATTTTTTATTAGTCTGCTTGCTTATTAATTTTTGTAAACTAAAAAAACGGAAAACATATTTGAAAAATTAAAAAGAAAGAAAATGATAAAAATAGCTTGCGTATTAAACTTAAAATAATTAAAAAGCTATTAAAACTAGTTTATTTAAAAATAAAAATAATTAAATATTTATTATAAAATATTTAATAAAATTTTTTATTATATATTTATTTATTATATTTATTTTATAAATTTTATTAAATATTTTTTTATAATTTTTTAATAAACATTTTATTATTATTATTTTTAAATAAAATATTTTTAATAGTTTTTTAATTACTTTAATTGTTTTTGAAATTTTTTTTTTGTTTTATTCTAATTGTGGCATAAAAATACAAATATTATTTCAAAATCTGTTTTAATGACTTTAATTTTAAAGTTAATTAAAATTTTTTTTCTATTTTATATTTATTATTTTAATTATTATTTTCTTTTTTTTTCAATATATTTTTTTTATATTTGTCCGCAACAAAAAATTCACTTGTTACACGCCATCAACACTGGGCGTCAATATATAGTTTGATATAATTGAGAATTTTGTGCGCGCATTTATTCGCTCATCCAAATGACTGGTTATAATTACTTTTATTTAGGCTATTTCAAATAGACAACGCATGTAGGTACGTGGAAGCCGTAGTCAGTCACAAAATATATTCTTAATTGCCACCACACAATTATTTATTATTATTTATGATTAATAATTATTGTTGAGAGTTAAGCGTTGAGCGCGTATGTTTTTTGGTGGCAAACGCTTTGATGAACGATCGCGACGAGACTGTGCAATTGAAAACGCCGACTTTTTCAAACTTAATTTTATATTTGTGCGAGCTGAACATTGGCTCAGGAGACACAAGCACGCATATATATAAACAAATACGGTAGCACACACTTCCATACATACATACAAACATATATAATATATTTTAGTGAAATAAGGCAGCAGACTCGCTCATTAAAGTACTGAGGGTGGCTATTAACTTGACTAGCATCAAGACGCTGGCGAGCAAAACAAGAGAGTTAACAACTAAATTAATTTACTTGCTTACATTCACACACACTCACTTTTAATAAACGTTTTTTCGTAGATAAGCGTTTGTAGCGCGCCATCAACGTACATATTGTCAATGTGCGAGCGCGCGTTGATGGTTTTTTTGAGTGGAGGAGATTTTAATCACAAATCGTTCAACTAGCCAGAGCAGGAGCAGCACCTTATTAAGAGTAGTTTTCTAGGCGCCAGCACTCCCATACAACACTCATATGTAGCTGCATTAGAAATTAGAATCTTATATAAGTGTTAATGTATGTGCAAGTCTGTGTCTGTGTTCGTTATCAATTCCCCCTTCGACCTTTCAGAACTTTGATAAGCGTCAAGTCATTATATATAGCTCAAAATATTAATTATGCAATGCATAACAGTATGCCGAAGGTGACCATGAGAGTTCAGTTTCAGTAATAATTAATGATTCTGAGACCTTAATGGAATATAGAAGTCAAAAAGATCTTTTCTACTATGAGCATAGATGCTTCATCGGCTTTATTGTATTTAGGAAACATATACATATGTATTTGTATATATATTATGTTGCCATTGCAGCGAGATAAGATAATGTCGTGACCGCAAATCACTCGTTGTTGTTGTTGTTGTTGTAACGGTTATCCGTCCCTGCTTGAAAAGAGAAGCTTAAGTCTAGTTGTCGTCGGAATCATCTAACGGGAGGCCCAGGAAACGTGCTGTTTCGACAGGGTTGGACCAAAGGGAGAGGGGTGTTAGATGAGTGGGGTTCATTGGGCATACAAAGAGGTGGTTAGAGTCATGCGGGGACTCGTTGCATGCGGGACATGTATTTTGAATGTCGGGGTTCAGTCTGGATAAGTAGGAGTTTAACCTGCTACAATATCCAGATCGAAGCTGCGCAAGGGTCACTCTGGTTTCACGTGGCAACTCGAGCTCTTCGTCTGCTATAGGTGGTGGTTTGGATCCAAGAACGCCATTCACCGGAAGGGAGTCAATGAAGGTGTTAATAGCTCCACTGTGAATGGCGTTTAGGGCGTGTCTAAAACTGTTTGCGTCCGCAGTTTGGTCGGTATAGGGGTGGAGTTCGTCGACGTATTGAAGGAGCGATCTCTTGATGCACCTGGGAGGCGGTTCTGCTTCCAGCAAGTGACTACAAGGGTGATTTCTACGAAAACACCCGAGTAGAAACTGCTTGGTAAGCAGTTCATTATGCTCCTTAATAGGCAGCATAATGGCCTCACTATGTAAGTGCGTCATTGGTGACATCAAGAGACATCCTGTTGCTGTGCGGAGTGCAGTGTTCTGGCACGCCTGTAGCTTCTTCTGCTGCGTGTCACTGCATCCAGGCGACCATACCGGTGCTGCGTAATTTACGACCGGCCGGCCGATAGCCTTGTGCGGCCAGCAACGTTTCTTTGTCTTTTTCCCAAGTGCTACCGGCTAGCGACTTGAGGATTTTGTTGCGGCTCTGTACTTTAGTGACTATCGTAGTCGTGTGTGGAGTGAAGGAGTGCAGACTGTCAAATGTAACTCCCAAAATTTTGGGGTTGTTTACTGTCGGAATTTGCAAGCCATCGACATGAATATTAAGACTTTGTCTGTACCTTTCGTCCAGTTGGTAAAAAGGGTCGCCGTGGATTTAGTGGGTGCGAGTGCCAGGCTCCTCGCAGAGAAGAAGCGAGAAAGTTCGGGGAGGTAGCTGTTCACTTTTGAACACATGTCATCGATGCCAGTGCCCGACGTCATTATCGTACAATCATCTGCGTAGGAGGTAACTGAAATTCCCTCTGGTGGTTGAGGAAGTTTGGAAATATAGAAATTAAACAGTAGCGGGGAGAGGACACCGCCCTGTGGAACCCCTTGTTTAATTTTCCTAAGTTTTGAAGTTTTACCTCGAAATAATACCGATGATTGTCGACCGCTCAGGTAGTTCATAATCCATCTCTTCAGCCCTGGAGAAAGTGTTGTTTGCTCCACGTCTTCTAGAAGCGTTGTTAGGTTGACCGTGTCAAAGCTTTTGACAGGTCCAACGCTACTAGGACGGTTCTCTTACAGGGTGGTTTCTGATTTAGACCATGAACTATCTGGGCGTTTATGACGCTAAGTGCTGTGGTGGTACTATGCACTTTACGGAAGCCGTGTTGATGTTTAGCCAGGTTCAGGTGGTATGTGAGAGTCGGGAGCAGTAAGGCCTCAAGCGTCTTCACTACTGGGGAAAGGAGAGTTATCGGGCGATAGGACTCCCTTGGTTGGCGGGTTTCCCAGGTTTCAGTAGTGGAACCACTCTTCCGATTTTCCACATATCGGGTATTTTAAGAGTGGTTAGCGACAAATTGAGTACCTTGGCGAGAAATTCTACCCTGCTGAACCTAGGTGTTTTAACATCAGAGAATTTATTCCGTCAGGGCCAATGGCTTTGGAGGACTTTGTCTTCCTGATGACCTCCTGAACCTCCCCACTGGTGAAAACAAGTGGCGCGCCGTTGTTTCGCATTTTGCGCAGCCGTCTGGTGACACGTCTTTAGCCTTGTCAACCTGGGGGTGCAGTATAAATTGTCGGCTAAAATAGCTCGCGCACCTTTCTGTCCGAGGAGGCATGGCTACCGAATTGAATTTCAACTCGGTCGTCATGTCTCCTCGGGTTTGACAGGGATTTGACGGTTGACCAGAGCTTGCTCACACCAGTGGAAAGGTTGCAGGACTTCAAGTGCTCTACCATTTCGTCCGCTTATAGTTATTTACCAGTTGTCGAATCTCCAAATTGAGATCCCTTATGCGGGGATCACAGGGATCGACCTGGCGTAAGGAGTCACGCTCATTTGCTAAAACTGCCGCTTCAGCCGGGAAATTAGGACGCATATTTGCAATTCTTCCGGCTGGTATGAAGCGAGCGGTAGCATCGGTGATCACCTTGCGGAATTGACGTTCGCCAACGATTACGTCCGTAGGAATGGGAAGAGCGGCGAAGGCATTCTCGGTGAATTCACTGTGAAGCCGTCCCAGTTAGCTTTGTTAAAGTTAACATAAGTGCGGTTGTCCGCGGAAATAAAGTCAGGTGGTTTCTCAATCGAGATAATTATGGGCAGATGGTCTGATGCCAGAGTTAGCATAGGTCGCCAGGTTATGCTGTTTATCAGACCACCGCTATCAATTGCGATGTCTGGCGAGCTGCTGCAGGTGCTCATAATTCTGGTGGGAGCTTCGTCATTCATTGTGCAGAATGTCGAATCGTCTATCTGTTCTGCCAGCTCCATCCCTCTCCGATCATTTGACAGGCAAGAATGCCAAAGATCGTGGTGCGCGTTAAAGTCGCCAAGTACCAGTCGGTTTTCACCACGAAGTAGCGCACTAATATTCGGGTGATATCCTGTTGGGCAACTTGTAACTGGGGGGATGTATATATTAAATATTTCGAGCTCGACATCACCTGACCGGACTGCTATACCCTGACATTCTAGGATAGAGTCCCTACGGTCGATGTCACCTTCGATAAGACGATATTGCACGGTGTTGTGTAATATGAATGTTAGGCCACCACCACTATCTCGCTCGCGATCTTTACGTAAAACGTTGAAACCTGCACAACTCAGAAGGTCTGAGTGGCTGTTTAACTTGGTTTCTTGGACCGCAGCTATTGATATGCCTTCCCGACTCATAAAATCAGCTATTTCCTCGATCTTACTCTGGAGCCCGTTGCAGTTAAATTGTAAGAGTCGAGTATGCGTCTAGGTGTTGCTGTCGTGACCCTGGGGAGTGAGAGAGTGACGTACAGGTGGAGGTTGTTGCAGCTGTGTTACCCGCAAAGGAAATTGTCGCACTTCGGTGTTGTTTGGCGACTCCGATGTTGTTGGTTGCGGGGGCAGACTCCTATTACAGCATGGGGCAACGTACGATACACTCCACTCACGTATGGTGCGCAGGTTGAACACGTCGGAAAATGACACCAGCCAGTGCAGGAATTGCATCTGACTGAGGTCACATTCCGACGTATTATGGTCTGGACACACGGAACAGACTGTGCGAGGGACCAGGAGTTGCCTTGAGGTCCTCGCACGAGGATTGGAGCGGGATGAAGGTTGAGGGGGGTAGTCAGATTGGTCAGACTGGGAGTCATGCTGTCTACTTGAGCTCCTGGGGCCGAAAGGGCCCTAAGTTGGCCACTCCCTGAGGGTGGCGGCGCATTGCGCGAACTAGGTGCAGGTTGCACTGCCGTAGAGGCAACAGTCGCAGTATTGCGTTGACAGCAAGGGGCCACATAACGTGTGGTCCACTCCCTATGGGTCTTAAGGCCTGAACAGGTCTTAAGATGGCTCCATCCATTGCATGTATTGCACCTAACCGAGGTGGAGTTTGGATGGAGCCTTTTGGCGCATACGCAGCAGAAAAATACCTCAGGCCCTGGGTTGGACTCGATGCCAGCCCGGAGTAAGAGGATGTGGAGCAACCCTGCTGCAAGGCGTTGCTCCAATGACGTACAACTAAACTTAAAACTAATCGATCCAAACAGGGTTAGATCGCCGAAAGGGCAGCCCTTGACCGGATAAAATCCGGGTCAACTCCGGTGCGTAGAACCGGCTGCTGTGGGAGTTGTAGTTGGTGCTTATCTGTCACAAATTGCCTGAATAACAAAAAAGATTCCATAAATAGAATAGGATGTGGTATAGTTGCAATTTCACCAAATAAAATAATTGGTTTTGAATTATCACGTCTGCTGATACAATATCTCTAATTTTCGTTTGTTTTTTGTTTACTTTTAGTAGGAACCGGGAGGTCTATTCAACTTGGTTTTATTTTAGAGGTTATTTAGGTCACATCTTTCATATTGCTGTTATCGAAGTCTCTAGGGTATGACTATTACAGGAGGAGGTCCCATGGCTATTAATAAGCTGCTCTCTTTTTGTTGAATTTGTAATAAAATTAAACACATAATCGAATTCAGTCGGTGTATTTTTGGAGTTTGCAATATAACAATATTGTATGGAACTTTCAACAATCGCAACATCATAGGATAAGTTAATGTTCTTCCAACATGTCTCATAATCTTATATTCCTTTACAACCGAAAACATTCCACTTTTTCAGCACACCACTTTTACTTACATATATCAATTAATAATCAGTACACACTTAAATTACATTTTGCCATAGTATCAGCTATAAACATTCATGCAATTAATTTACGAATGCTTGTTTGACTATCAACACTCAGGCAGTGCCCAGCTGACCTTATCACACCGACCGGCACTTATCACAAAGAATTTCAATCAACATTTTTTGTTACTCTCCGTTATTACGTCTGCTTGTTTTAACTTTTGTTATCAATGCTCAGTTGCGCCTCCTTACATTCATTGAATCTTATTAATAAATGTTACATACATACATATGAATACGGAGATATACACACAAACTAACATACTCATGCAAAGAGTGCAGTAAATTATGGAAACTTTTCGTATTTGTTTGACATCTATAGCTTGCATTGACCCTTTTCTGATTAATTGATTATATAAATGGTTTGAAAGAAGATAATTTGAATTAACTCTTTACTTTGTATAAAAGAATAAACAAATATATTAATTGGGTAATGACACTGGTTGTTTTTGTTGTACTAGCAAGAAATCCTATAAATATATATTTCTAAGGTTCAATACCGAGACGAGAGTTTAGGCGCAGAAATTATAATGTTTAATATAAATATTGTTTATAAATACTAAGAATCTTATTTTTTTTAATAAAATAAAGTTCTTCTTCGCAGAATTTGTTGTGTGTAACCCCTTTAAGTTTGAACTTGTATTCAAAAAAATCACACAAATCTTATGCTGCTTCCGTGGCAGCAGGAAGCAACAGAGTTCTGTTGTCATATGATTCACGTCATTTCTGGTCAGAGAAAAAATATCACAGAATTAAATTTATTTTTAGAAATTTCGGCAGATCCATAAATACACCTACGTACATACATACACAAATGTTTACGTATATTAAACACGAAATATTAATTAATTAAATCATTCAAATGTCTGTGACATTTTAAAATACTTAGTAGATGCGTAACTATTTTCTATTTTACACATTATGCCATAACTAAATTCATCATATAACAGCTTCATTTATACATAACTGATATATAAACACATAAACATAAATATTTTTATATTATATACTATATTCGAATAAGATAAACTTATTTTGATTGATGAGAATTTTTTTCAACCAAGTATGAACACACCTACTTATTTATGTACACTAAAAGTAAAACGCTGTTAGGAACAACAATGCATCTAAAATACGTTTACTCAAATTTACTTTTTTATACCAATTGGTGAAAAACAAATTCCAATTGTTCAAAACAATAACAAAAATATAACACGAGCGCAAGTTGTCATTCAAGGGTAAACGTATGAAAAGCAGGTGGAGTGAAAATGAAGCTGCCTCTGACAATTTTAAATAATATTTACAAACATATGCACATTAATGCGTACCAAATACCCATATTTATGAACCTATGTACCAAAACTGCGAAACGCTGCATTATGAGGGTTTTACCAAATGTGGAGGACAGTGCACGTTCTTTAGGTCACTTGAAGGTCGTTTTGACAACGGCAGCAGACAGCTGACAGCATATACGCACATACACACATAGATTTATTCATATAGCAGCGCTGATTGTGTTTTTAATACCGACTTACTGTTATTAACATGAAATTATAGTAACATATTGTTTCACACACACAAACATAAAATAATGTGATAACATTAATAACTAAGTCTGTTAATTAATTTGACTTGTCTACTCACCTTACTTTCGTTTGGAACATTCAACATGTTATTAATATCACACAAAAACCTTTTTTGTAATTTTCTTTCTAGCAAGAATTTAACACTTATTGCACGTTCTTTACAATAAGAATGAATTAATAAACTTTAAACAGCCCTACTGTAGTTTTTGTGCGGATTTTTATTGACAACAATGCTAAACACGACCGTCAAGTATTTTGTGCAGACAAATCTAATCAAATCGGCGGCCAAAATACTTTCGTCTTCTACTTTGAATCACTTTTGTTTGTCTCTTCGTTCTTTACGTTGTTCTCCAATTATGTTGTTATTTTGTTTATCAGCGGAAAATTTAGCAATGTTTCAACGCATGGTTAAAGTAACAAAGAAGAATGTCAAACAAATTCATGATGAAGTTGTTGACTCTGTTCGTGTTATTGTGGTGCTTACACGAACAATCATTTTTTCTAATATATTAAATACCACTTATCGGATATAATAGTGACACAATTCCAATTTTGAAAACGCCCCTTTTTCATAATTGTACAAAATAATAAAAAATTCAATTATTTATTTTTTAAACCTTTAGAGCTCATTTTTATATACATATTTCTTATGTGAATAGTATACTCTTTAAGCCCTTTTAACACAGATAATCGGAATCGCGATGTCATAGCATAGATTTATTGAAAACTTAAGATAATAAGTTATATATTACATGTGTATTTTATATAGAAAAAAATTGAAAAAAAAATTACTAAAAAATGGAATAAGAATATAATAAGCAAATGTTCTCTTCAAAAATTGTTGATAAAGATGCGCGTTTTCCTATTGGGTCTTAAGCAATCAGTTCATACACTAAACATACCCTAAATTTGTTTTCTTTTGCTCTACTGAGCATGACACCCACCCACCAAGAATGATAGAAGACATGTCTTCAACTTTTTAGTTTAGACATGTCTTCTATCATTCTTGCCCACCCACCCAACAAACAGCTGATTCAGACGAATGACAGTACAAAAGAAACTGGTTGTAACAAAATATAAATATTTGATACCACAATAAAGTCGTAATTCAATAAATAATATTAACAAAATGGGTTCTTTGTGCTCATCATGTTTTGGAGGCAATGGTGAATCATCCAACTTGATGCCTTCACCGGTAAGTTAACTAAAATTTTCAGTTTGTAAACCTTGGCAGCCAACAATTCCAAATACAATATAAATTGTGTACCAAAAGGAAACTCGACGTCGTCAGCAACTTGAAGCAGCGGAACGACGGCGTGAAGAAAATGAGCATAGAGGTATTAAAAATCCTGACAGCGTTCGCAGACAACAACAACGAGCGGAGGAGTTAGCTAGAAGAGAAGAAGAGGCTGCACGAACAGGTGGCGGTGCACCAGCTTTAAAGGTATTGTATTTCACTTAAATAATGCGTTGGTGTGTACTCATGAAATATTTTTTTTACAGTGGCAAGCAAATTAAGTAAAAATTCCGAAGGGAAATTCAGGAACTAACAGCTTTAAGCGCGTACCATTCTAAGTATTCACATACGTAAATTTCTGTTGGTATCAAAAGTGTTTACATTTTAAAAGACATATTTACACATCATTGTTATACCAAAAAATTATTCTAAGAGCAAAATATCGATACGATAGAACACATATGGTTTGTCAAAATTGTTAATAATTGTTTAAACTCTTATTCATAATAATGCTAGCTTTGTTAATTCTTAGTATGCGTTCTAAAGTATTAATATCTGTTAATATATACATATGTATATGAACATATATAACGTGCTCATTATCGAAGTTGCACATTATTTACGGTTTATATGTTACACGACTTATTCGGTTATTTCATACACATATTAATTGTTAATTATTATTCGTATAAATCTTAAAAGATAATGAAACAATACCAAAAACTAATCGAGATGAACTATGTATTTAATAAATATTTGTCTGCATTGCATTTTGTAATTTTGTACCTTTGTAAGCAATTTGTTGTGGAAATAATAAATTATGATCTATAAATGTTTACTATTTTAAATATAGCCTATGAGTCATAACTAAAAGCAGTAAGTATATACGCTAGCCAACAGAATAATATGAATGTTCTCATTATTGGAATAACTTTAATCTTATTAAACTATAACTAGTCGCCTTAAAAACATTTTGTTGGCACAATGTTGTGTATTTACGTTTGTGTGGGTAAACAAAACATTTAAGTTCTCCGTTTAAGCCGAGAATAGTAATTGTCAAACTTTTAAGTGTCATCACATTCTCTGTGCCACATATTCTTAAACGTCGTCATTGTTTTCATTTCTCGCTTTTACATTCAGTACTTTAATTTACGCCACCAATGAAATTATGATTAAGCCAATTATAATATTTTGTTATTTATTACTAATAAGTGTTGAAATATCTGGAAAGCGTGTTATTGTGAAACGTAAGACCACAAAAAGTACTCCGGTAGAAACGTGGAAAGGTAAGTGGTTTCCTGGACCACCACATCCAAAGGATGACTGGAAAGGAAAATGGTTTCCCTATCCACCTTATACAAATGGACAGAACTTAAATGCACACGATAATAAACAACTTACGGTCTCCGAAATTTGTGATGATGGCAAGGTATGTTAATAAATACATATATTATTGATAGTAAAATAAAAATAATATATTTGCAGCAATACATTGGAATCGATTATGATCCAAGTGATGTCAAACAATCTTTTGAACATCTCTGTTTAGCGAATCGCACTTTATACACGCCCAATATGAAGCGTGAAGCATTGCGAATGGAGTACTTTATCCCACCAGCCTACGTACCACCAGTGAAGTGCCTTAATGAAATAATTACTTACGATACGATATTACCGACTTATGGTGCCTACCGACCAATTGTTCCAAAATATGGTTCATACATATTTATGCCTCCCCAAAGATATATTTCATCCCTTTCTCGTGGAGCTATTGTAATGCTTTACCATCCATGCGCCTACAGTGGTCAAGTGAAATTATTACAAAACACACTTAGTGCCTGTTTATATCGTCACATCATAACACCTTCGCAGGCTCTGAGTCCGGAAAGACCGCTCGCTCTATTGGCTTGGGGAAAAAGCTTAGAAATGTCTGTTGTTGACGATCATTTGGTGGTCGATTTCATCAAACAGAACGCAAGACAAGGACCAAATTTTTCCGTCAAGCAACGAAATAATACACAAATGTACGAAGCGGGCTTACTGCAGGAAGCTCATTTAATTACAGATGAAAATGATGTCGAGATCTGTGGATATAAAGAGGGAATGTAAAGCCTTAATTTAACAACGGTGCAGCATTTTCATTGTGAATACCTAAAATTAAGAATCGAATATGTTTATTAAAAATTTACACGCCTTATTGGGTTAAAGATATATATCAAAATTTATAGTTCTAATGTACCTATGTATATACATATTCATGAATAAAAAAATTGTTGAATGTTAATAATAAAAATTAAAAACTAATTAAAAGTTTCCATAAACATATGTAATTAAACCGAATGGGCAACTCCGTATTGTAGAGGAATGCGCGGAATGAAAAGACAACAAAAAACAGGTGTTCGTACAGCTGGGCGTATTTGTTGGGTTTTTTCCACTAACCCGATTACAAATTGCTTAAAGAGTGAGTATTTTGCCTTTGGTAATAATAAATAGTGTTTATAGTCACAAAATTGCAGAAAACAAAATAAATAAACAAAATTAAATATGTTTTTCTCACTTATTTATTGTGTTGATAATTAAATGTGAATATTTCCCGAACACGTACTAATCTAATACCGATTACTCATAAACTAAAAATATTCCCATCACTAATGGTATTATAGTAGAATCTGTTGAGCGATTTTCATTTACGAGTAGATTGCTGCAGAACTTTTATATATTTCTCGGTTTGCAAAATGTCTTTGACATTCTCGGATATTTGCAATGATCTCAAAACATTTCTGGAAAGTATTTGTAGAACTTGTAGCAGGATTGATAATGGCGAAGGGCAATTGCAATTTAAGCGTATATTTGCAACTACGGAGGAGTCTCAAACTGTGTTTATCAATGAAGCTTCAGAGCTCCGTGTAAGTGACGAAATCAAAGATGTGTATGACGAATTGTTGCTTTGGAAACTAAATGTAAGTTTTTTATAATAGAAAGAGTGTGAAATTAATAAATTTTTTCTTGTAGATTAAACCAAATGATGGATTACCGCAGCAGATTTGTCACGACTGTTTGGAACGTTTGAACGGAGTTAAACATTTTCATAACCTATGTCTTGATACGCAGACGCTTTTACAATCTTATATTAATCATGTTGACACTCTACTTGAGTCTGGCAGCTTGGGACGTTTATCACCGCGTGGTGAATCCGTTAAAAGTGAATCACGTATTTCACCCGGACCTGGTTTGTTTAATCCAGAAGATTTAGTGGAAGAGTCACCGGAGACTCCGGAACGCACTGTTTTAACATCGAACTCTCCACATTTAAGTCCAAAGAGCCAACTAAGTCCACGTTACAATAAAGAAGTTGTATATGCCGAAAGTTCTATGGGCACACCGCCACCACTTTTTGATGAATTGAATACAGAACCCATTGACATGGAGACAATGGAATATTTAAAAGCTGAATCAGATCCGGAAATGAAATTAAATAGCAATCTGCAAAGTGGTGGACCTTCATCAGATATCTTGCACCCATTAAATTTTATCAGTAGCAGTGAGGATGAAGACACTGATGGAGGCACAGTTACCGATACTGAGACAGATGCAATGTCATACGACTCTAATTACGCACCTCGTCAGCCTTTGCAATGTAATATTTGCATGGCTATATTTCCTAAACGTTGTTTATTAAAAGAACATCGCTTACGCATGCATCCTCAAGAAAAGCCATATATTTGCAATATTTGCTCGAAAGGATTCAAAACAAATTTTCAGCTGTCCCAGCATAAACACAAACATAGCCGCCTCGATTCTATTAAGTGTGAACAATGCGGCAAACATTTTCGCAGTCAACTACATCTGCAACGCCACAACAAAAACTTTCATCTTACTTCCACATATACATGTCACATATGTAATGAAAAATTCGAAAATTACACGCAAATGCGATTTCAGTATCATGTGCGGCAACACGGTGAAAAACGTTTTCAGTGCCAATTCTGCGAGAAGTCATTCCATCAAAAAATTCATCAAATCAACCATGAGCGTACACACACAAAGGAGCAGCCTTTCTGTTGCGATGTCTGCGGAAAACGTAAGCTTTGTTAATAACAACACACTTGTGTTCATGTATGTTAAATAAATTTGTTTACTTTAATTATAGGTTACCGCCAGCAAACAGCTTGTAGGGAGCACATGTTGACTCACAAGGACCCAACACCTTTTAAATGCTCAATATGTCAAAAAGGTTTGTGGACTATAACAAAATAACAAATATGTATATTTAACGTGAATTTTACTTAATCGTAAAGGTTTCACTCAACGCTCAAGTTTGCGCTTGCATTTGCGGGGCCACAGTAAACATAATAATAAAACGATTTTCAATTGCGATTTGTGTGGACAAAAGTTCACAAAAGAATCACATTTTGAATGGCATCAATTAAACCATAAAACATATTGCACCGAATCGAAAAACCTATTTGGATTGGAAAATCCAACTCATGTAAACGCACATGGACTATGTATGTAACACAAATATACTTTTATTGTCGGTTAAAATGTGATAACAAACATTTATAACAATATTTTGCAGCTCATAAAACTTTTTATTGTAAATTTTGTGATAAATCGTTTCAAAAACAACAGTTACTTTTACTGCATGAACGGCAGTATCATGGAAACATGGTCGAAGAAGAGGGCGACTCGGAGAGCGGGCATCTCTATAATTCGCACTTTAGTGAGTATTCAAATAAAGTACACTTGAGAAAATAATATATTAAAGCTCATAATTTTTTAGAATTAGATCGTGTATTACCACACCGGACTGAAGGCAACATTGACAAAGATATATTATCGTTATTTACTACATAAACTTATTGCTAACCGCTTATAATATCTGTATTAATATTCTTGATCTATAAATAAAACTGACTTATACACCTATATATATGTATGATTTCTGGGAAGTAACCTACTAACTAAACTAATAGCTGACTTGTAGGGTATAAGACAAGTCGCTTATTAAATCATGCCAACAAAGTTGTAACAACAGTGCTATATTGTATGGTCGCATTAACATTGTGCAAATTCAATGTTTATTTTTTTATAAATGTCTGGCATCGCTAACACCTCTTCTTCTTACTTCTATCATTCGATGTTCGATACACTGATTCTATAGAGGACTTCTGGAAGCAACATTTAATTTAGTTTTTGTTTTACAAGCGACTTGTTCGAATTGATTTGATTAACTTCACAATACAAACACCCGTAATTCGTGGTTGTGCCCATTGTGTTGTTATTCCTTTTGGTGTTTTTGAAAAGTTTCCTAGACTTTTTCTAATTTATTTCAAGCATTCGATGCGAACTGTCAGTCAAACGCATTGAACCAACAAAGTGGCTTACGTATTGCAGACCAGCAAACTATAGAAAAATATTACAGTTGTGAGGGGAGTAAAGTGCATCCAATACGAAAAGAGACAAAATCCACTAAAAAAAACTATTCTCTATAAAAATTGCATCACGTGAGCATTACGTGAACGGCAGAGAATAGCATACGGATACTTGCAATCTAGTAATTTTTGTAAATTCAATCAGTGGAGTTAGTTTTACTCCGTGCCACTCCATCCAACCACCCCAACGCAAACAACGTAAATTTACATATTTTTATATTGTGGAATTTATCCACAATATCAACAAAACAAACACAATAAAAACAACAACCACGTCGCAACACGAAATGAACAACCTGCCCGACACTCCTGTGCCCGATCCAGGATCAAGTGGGGATAAACAAGAAGTGGCCACAACTGCACCCAATAAGTCTAGTGCACTGAAAAAGACCAGTCGTTATCGTAGTCGCTCTCTATCGGCTTCCTCTACGGATTCCTTTAGCTCTGCCTCATATACTGGTAGCAGTTCGGATGATGGTGACGATGTCCCGCCACGCGAAAAAGTCCAAAAGAATACCAAAGGTAATTCGGACTTTTGTGTGCGTAACATTGCCGGTCAACATGCGTTTGGCCGGCGTGAAATCGAAATAGCCGAACAAGAGATGCCGGGTATAATGGCACTCAGGAAACGCGCTGCCGACGATAAACCGCTAAAAGATGCGAAAATCGTCGGTTGTACGCACATCAATGCGCAAACTGCAGTGCTCATTGAGACTCTAGTAGAGTTGGGTGCATCGGTGCGTTGGGCTGCATGCAATATATACTCGACGCAGGTGAGTATTGTATAGTATATGAATTAAAGCGTATAGTACGTAACAGCTGTTCTCTATCGAACAGGGGTTGGTGCTGTAAAATGACTTGTGTATATAGCAAAGCTGATTACATATGCAAATAGAAGTTAAAACATATAAAAATATTTAAAATTTCAACTACCACCGCAAAAAATCATTAAAAATCTAGAAAAAATATATTTAAATTCGCTAGAAGTACTGTCTTTAATTTACATACATAGATCATACCTTTTATTGAAATAGTTTTCAATATTTGAAGTGAAAAATGACTAATGATCACATACAAATTTCCTAGACTTAGAATGATTACTATGTTTGCATTATTTATACCAATTTAGGCCATGGGTATATAAATATACATATATATAGTGTGTACAAATGCATTACAGATAAAGCGATATAAAAGCAGTTTTAGTACAAATGCACATACATATGCATATGTTGAAACCCATGAAATGGCTAATAGAAGTGACATGCAATATTAATTGACTTGCTTTTTAAATTTTCTATTTACAATGTTGTCTGAAAACAAATTAATGCACATACATACATACATTTATATATACTGTATGTATGTATGTATGTATTAAAAATTTAAATCAAAATTAAGCTCATGTGACTTGTCCAAAATTGCTTACCAAATAAACATGCCGCTCCTCTTCAGCACCTAAAGAACCATAAGAACATACATTTCGTAATGCCCTTCCCACAATGACAACAGCCCGCAATAGACGATATTGCTGTTTACTTAATAGAAGATTGTAAACGATTTATAATTGAGTAAATTCCAACACACTCACGTTCGGTAAAATAAAACACTAGCGCTGCTTTGTGTACAGTGACAATTTCAATTTCATACAATTGGCCACCTAAGCATTTATCTGATATGCTGAAATCGAATATTCAGCGATACAACTCCATATAAAAAGCTCAGCTGCATAGGCAAATGACGTCAGTTAAATTTAATTTAAAATTTGTTTGAATCAGTTGCGAGTGCACATATAAACATACAGCATGATTGCATATCTAACTCTGTATATGCATATAATTATAACTGTACATGCAAGCCTATATGCAATAATATATAGTTGACGTAGTTTACTGTACTCATGCGAAAAAATGTAATTTAGTTTTGCATTCAAATGCAATCAAACAAGAATTGAGGGCACCAGCCGATTGACTCTTGTCATGGAATGTTAGATATACGAAATTAAAAATCAGCGCTAAACACCTGCCAGAGTTATAGTTTCGGCGTTATTAAAAAACAAGCACAGTTCAAAATGAAATAAAATATTTTTTTTTTGTTTTAGAAAAATAACGCATTCGCTTAAGCACTCGATTGTGCTACTGCAAAAAGCTAGAAAATCCAATCAATTGCTTATATGTATCTTCATATCTCATAATAGATTGCCAGATATATCTGTTTGTTCCTTTTGGACTGTCAAGTGCGCTAATGAAAAGTTACTAAATACCAGATAACACGTTAGTTCACGCTTAAAACTGATATACATATGTACATATATTTGTATGTGTGTATGTATATAAATCGGTATATATGTATGAACCATTGTATATGTACATATTTAAAATGCAAATATTAGTCAGAATAAGTTGTTTGCGTTGAACTGTATCCATTACTTGTGATGCCTAATGTTCGGTAAATAGTAAATAACTAAAAAATAAATATAGCGCGATAAAGTTGTAGATAAGTTTAAGACAGTAATTGAGCGCTTTTTATTGTGTCAAGCATTATTTATAAACCTTTGAGCAATTTTTTTTTCGGTTGGTAGGTTGCGCATTAATTATGCATAAATACAGTTTTACTCATTCTAAATTGATTACTTTTTCGGCTTCAAAAGTAAAAATGCAAAAATTTACATTTAAATATAAAGCAAAGTTACTACCTAACAATTTTTCTAGAAACCTCACGTTTAAACTATAAAAATTTATATTTGTAAAACTAAAAACCTAATTAACGCCTAAAAGTATTCGGTTGCACAATAGTTATCTTGACTTTAGAATGCGTTTAAACAATTCTCTGTATATTTCAGATTTATTTGTTGGGTTTCAAATTAATTGTACGCTTCTGTTCTAAAAAAACAACTTTTGAGAGATTCACTATTTTCGAAAACTGTATATGTAAATATCTCCCTAATTTTGTATAGATGCTCATGACTCAATGAGATGTTACATTTTAACATGTTTCCTTCGCTTGAAACTTGCTACTCGGTGGTTTTTCGGGTCACTGATTAGAAATCCGTTACCGGTTTTTCAAAATGAAGAATCCAACATGGCGGACGCTTTTTTGAAAAATTCATCGGAAACGCTTGAAACCCGTTACTCGGGGGCTTTCGGAATCGCTAATTGCGAATTCGGTGTCGGTTTTTCAAATCAAAATGGTGGATGCGATTTTAAAGACTTTCGAATAAGCTAAAATAAAATCCATAAATTATAGTAATTTAGAGGGAAAAGGGAAGGAGATTAAGGATGGGCGTAAAAAACCTGCCCCAAATGCCTTCCTAATTTGAACTATAACCTCGTTTTACGTTACCATTCTACTACAATAAAACCTTTTTAAGTGCGAATTCGAAATAATTTAAGAAAACCGCTACAACAACACTATAAATTAACGGCATTTTAAGAATTCTATACAAATATGTGCATACCTATATTTACACGTAATAGCTGAATAATGTTTTAAATTGTCCAAAACGCTCTTTTAGCACTTCGCTCTGCGCACAATAGACAAATACAGAAGTGTTAATTGACTTCATTAGCGTTTCACAACAGACCATTCAGCAATTTTGTTAGCCCATTTTATGGTATTCAAATTGAACCATTTTTAAAAGAAAGTGCTAATTGTTTACTCTTCTTCCTTCCCCGAACTCTTTTTGCAGAACGAAGTTGCTGCCGCCTTGGCAGAGGCAGACATACCCATCTTTGCATGGCGCGGCGAGACGGAAGAGGATTTCTGGTGGTGCATCGATCGTTGTGTGAATGCGGAGAGCTGGCAGCCGAATATGATATTGGATGATGGCGGCGATGCGACACATTTGATGCTGAAGAAATATCCCACAATGTTCAAGCTCGTGAAGGGTATTGTGGAGGAGAGTGTGACCGGTGTGCATCGCTTGTATCAATTGTCGAAAGCTGGTAAACTAACGGTGCCTGCAATGAATGTCAACGATTCGGTCACAAAGACCAAGTTCGACAACCTCTACAGTTGCAAAGAGTCGATACTCGACAGCTTGAAACGCTCAACGGACGTTATGTTCGGCGGCAAGCAGGTAGTGGTTTGCGGTTACGGTGATGTCGGCAAGGGCTGTGCACAGGCATTGAAGGGTCAAGGCTGCATTGTATATATAACCGAGATTGATCCGATTTGTGCACTGCAAGCCAGCATGGATGGCTTCCGTGTGGTCAAGCTGAACGAGGTGATACGCAATGTGGACATTGTGGTCACGGCGACCGGCAATAAAAATGTCGTCGTACGCGAACATATGGATAAAATGAAGAGCGGTTGCATTATCTGCAACATGGGTCACTCCAATACCGAAATCGATGTGAATGGTCTGCGTACACCGGATTTGACGTGGGAGAAGGTACGCTCTCAGGTCGATCATATTATCTGGCCCGAAGGCAAGTACATCATACTTTTAGCCGAGGGACGTCTCGTCAATTTGTCATGCTCCAGCATACCGTCGTTCGCTGTGTCAATTACTTCGGCCACACAGGCACTCGCACTTATCGAATTGTTCAATGCACCACCCGGTCGCTACAAGTCCGACGTATACTTGCTGCCAAAGAAAATGGACGAGTATGTGGCCAGCTTGCACTTGCCCACTTTCGATGCACATCTAACAGAGTTAAGCGACGAGCAGGCTAAATATATGGGTCTCAACAAAGCCGGGCCATTCAAGCCCAACTACTATAGATACTAGAAGAAAATGTTGAAGCTATAAACACGGGGGAAAAGCGCTGTGCAATTAACGGGATGGATTATGGTGATAACGAAAAATAGTTGGAGGGCGCGCGCAAACTGCCAACGAAAGTATTCTAATTTGAAAGTATTTCAGCTGATGTTAAAGTTAATGCTGAAGCTGTGAGCTTAAGTACTATAAATGGTTAAGATTGAACTAAAACAAAAAAAGAAAGAATTGAATGCAGCACTTATTAGCAACTAACACAAATATACTGGCAAAAACAACAACACCGCAAAACAATAATTACCGAGTATACAATAATAAATAAGAGCAAAGTATAAAATTCGAGTTGAAAGCATTTAGTTTGCACACACACATACAGACACATTCACATGTGCATACATGCAGTTTATAAGGCTTTGTAGGAAATTCCAAACGAATCCCAATGTAAAAACAGCTAAAACATGAACTGTAGTTAGTAGTAATAACTTTACCTCCACACGGAGGTGAAAGCAACACTTGCCTATAAAATGATGTAATTAAACATCAATATAAAATAGAAATAGCATTACCACGTCGCCAGAGATGACAATGAGCTTCATGACAACCAATTCAAAATAATGCAACAACACTAACAAATAGTAAATATGTATAAGCAAAGTTATACTAAAAACTCGAAATCGAAACGAAATCGTATTGCTGCAGTGTTCAATTGAAATATTAATCCATTTAAAGTATTCTTGTTTCAACGTTTGATTGCACTCTTTGAGAAATGACACCTTTGGCTTGGACCAGCAATGGTTTTTTTTAATAAATATTAACATTTGATCGCATTTTAGCTACAAACTAACATTTCAAATTTTTCGCTGCTTTATACTAGTAAAAATTAAATTTTTGTTTGCATTTAGCACAATTGTACCAAACTTGCTACTAAGTTATGCAGCTTTTAGTGAATCTATTCCAATTTATTTTAAATAATGTACTTATTATATTTATTGCATATACAGTTGTATTAAATACGTCTTTTAGCGTCAATAAAACGAAGTTTACTTGCGTGTAAAAATAAGGTATTATGAGAAAAGCAAAACATTGTTTATAAAAATAAAGCAGAGTTTAATAAAAAATTAATCGAAATACACTTCTTATTGCTTTTAAAGAAATACAATGGATCCTAGAGATTTTCGAAACAAAATTTCTTCTGCAAAAACGGGTTTCAATAGAAGCGCAACAAAGTAAAAAAAAAAACCGGTTTGGGATATCAACGAATTTTTATTCCTGTGAAAGTACATTCGATGCAATTATGTATGGAACTCGATTCATCTTTTGCATGGCCAGCACGGGCACGCTTGCAGAAGTCTAGACGCTAAACGCAATTTTCGACGATTTTCAAGCATAAATCGCCCGATACTGCTGCAATTTCACGTTCGATATTCGTATGAAATTCATCCATCTTCGCTGACTTGTTGGCATAGGCCATAGACATGACATAGTCCCACAGGAAATAGTGTAACGACATCAAATCGCGCCGCCGATACGGCCAATTGACTGGCGCATTTCGTGAGATAACACATTCACCTAACTAGGTTTTCAATACATCGGTTGTGACATTCGTGTGCGGCTTGTGGCGCCGTCCTGTTGGAACCACATATCCAAGTCCATATCTTCCAATTGGGGTAAAAATATTCAGTTATCACTGAGCGGTAGCGATTCCCATTCACTGTAAAGCGCCAGTCTTGATCATCACGGAAAAAGTACGGCTCAATGACGCTGGCGCCCCTTAAACCCCACCAAACCGTAATTTTTTCGGGATGCAATGGTGACTCATGGAGTACGTGTGGATTGCGTCCTGACCAATAACGCATATTTTGCTATTTGACGAAATCTGACGAAAATCGAAATCATCTTCAGCGATGATTTTTCGATGAAAATCCGGATAATTCTCAAGTTGTTGCTCAGCCCAATTCACGAACATACGACGATTCTTGTAGTCAAGCGGCTTCAGTTCTTCCGTCAATTTGATCTAGTAAGCCTGTAACAACGTTGCAGAGATACCCAACGTTTGAGAACGACGTGAGAGAGACTGATTTGGGCTTTCCTCAATTAATGCGCTTGCGGCAGCAATATTCTCGACACTATGGGCATTTTTTTGCCTCAGTGGCCCGGAAACATTTTGTACTGTGCCTGTACCTGTGGACTAAGATTTTTCAATTGTTGATCTGACAGGACGGATCTGACGATTATGACGATCACAAATTGGACGGAGCGCTCTTAAAGTTGCGTCCACTGACTCCGAATTTCGGTAGTAAATTTTAATGATTTCGACTCATTGTTGGATCGTATACTGAAGAGTAAAGTCAAATATGGCATCGTTTGTTGTCGTTCAACTTTTGGGGCGTTCCTATTGAAAAACCCTTCATATTAGTTTAAAGCTGACAAATCGCTTTTATATTGGTGCAAAGTAAAGTTTGCATTAATATCAGTTGTAATTGATTTACAGTCAACAAATGTCTTTCAGAATTTATATTCTCTACTGTTGCTTTTGTAAATAATTAATATAAACGAAGTGCAGCACAATTTGCATAATTTATATGCAATTTTTAAGTTATATAACAGTTATAGCTTTTCCAAGATAGTTCTGCATACTTACATTCTGTCAGGAGCTATAGCCCAGCACTCCCTATACTTTTTTGTGACATTTTTGATGCTATTACAATAACCTAAAATTATTAAATACATTTTTTACTCAGGAAAAAAAATAGATAAAATTGCTCTATCAAATCTGCTACGCACATCTATTCCAGAAAATTTTGTAGTAAAATCCATATCGCAAAATTTTGTTGAAAGAGTTGAACAGAATAAAAGTCCGTTCTCTCAATAATTAGGATTCTGCATTTTGTGTAATATGTTGTCTACATTTATACTAGAAGACCTCCCCTGGGAGGTTAATATCCTTCAATTTTTGCTTTATATTTTTTATTTTTGTTTGACCTTAGCTGGAAGCTCGTAAGCAGTGTATCCATTTTCGCTCCTTATCATGGTCCATAAAATATATTTTGTCTATCATTGCAACCAAAAAGATCCGATACTCAGGTAAACTGGTGTTATTTGACGACAAATACTCTCATTAGATGTTGTGGAGAATTTTAGATATAATTAAGAAAGTGTTAAGGACCGAGACCATAATGGCATTCGGAAAAATACGAGCTTAAATATTTCAAGTCCACAGTATTAAATTCACACACGCTGCATATGAGATAATACATTTCTCTGACGTATTTTCTTTAAATCTATAATTATTAACATTACACATAGAAAAACTCCGTTGTGATGCTTTTCAAAATTGTAAACGTCTTGCTTTATTTCAAATTCAATTGTCAATAAATCCAAAATTTAATTCTATTGCAAAGATTAAACCGTATTCAAGTATTCAATATGGTTACGTACAAACATATATATTAAGTGAATTAAAAATAACTTTCTTTTACGCTATACACGTATCCATCGTGGACGTTTCCATGCACTTACTGTATTTTTTAAATATAAAAAAAGTATTGATAATTCCATATCAGATCTCAAATTCATATTAAACATAGTCATTTTGGCGCGCACTTGTTATAACTATTATTGTTTACATTATAATTTTTTCCAATTCTACTTTTTATATTCATACGTGTGCGACACGCATGCTTTACAATCAAGACGTACAAACATTAACTTAAAACTTAGTGAAAAATGCGTTCGACCCATTCAAGCAGCCGGTATATTTATAAATCAATATCAGGGAAATTGCAAAAAATTAGAGCTCTTAAAATTTATAATCTTGCATAGTATGTACTACTATTTTAGAGTATGAAGCGTGTTAATTGTTTTTGTTTTTTTTTTTACGAAAATAAAATATATCATGTAATATTCCTATATTGCGATCTCAAGGAATTGATCTGCTGTTGTTGTTTTTTTATTTTTCTTCGCTTCCACCGATCTCAGCGCAGACTACTTAATCGAGAAAATGTGGCTTTAAGTGCTTTAACATGCCAAATGTACGGAAGCGTTTGACTTTCATCACCTTCATTAGCTCATCGTCGCAAATAGCGAATTGTTTATTTTTAGGATCGTATAAATTACGTTCTTTTATAATGGCCCATACTTTCTTCACTACTACATGGCGTGGTAATGATTCAGCACCCATTAAGGCGGATAACTCTGGTGATAGATTATATGGGCGAGTAAATCCCGTAGATTTGCGTCCAGTACCGCCACCGGCACCTCCACCGCCAGCCTTCTTCTTTGGACCCTTCTTTTTCGGCATTTCATAATCCGAGTCCGAGCCACCATCCGATTCAGATCCAGAGTCGGAACCATTTATAGACTTCCGCTTCTTCTTTTGTTTAGGTGTTGCCTTACGTTGAGTTGGTTGGGGGCGCTTTTTGGCCGTTTTCTTTTCGACCTCCTCTTCCTCGGATGATGGCTCTTCTTCTTCTTCCTCCTCTGCTGATGCTTCACTCTCTTCTTGTTGCTGATTTATGAAATCCATGACAATGCTATCAAACTCCTTTTTGCGACTCAATAACGAACAGTTAAGTTTCTTCTCCACTTGCTCGCGCACTTTCTTCACCGAAACGACCGAAAGGTCTGCAGTCTTGAGGATAGCATTAATTTCCGCTTTTAAATCTTCAGTAGATATATCTGCCATTTTGCGCAATGTTCCTTAACGTTTAATTAATTTCCTTACTTTATATATTATTATTTTTCAATATTTAATAATTTACTTTGAAGCAGCACCAGCAACAATTTTTTTCAACGAAACGTGAAGCAAAGAACGTGAAATGATACAAGCAACGAGAAAAATTCGGCGTCTTAACATTTAGAACCGATTAAAAATTATCGATTTTAATCGAAACTCTGCAGGGATGCAAATAATTCCACGAAAAAATATAGTGACTAATTTTTCCAGCTCCATTTTTATTACTTTCAGTTTAGTGTGCTTTATCATTAACATGAGAGTCAATAAAGTAATCATAAACTTTTAGTAAATCTCAGCAACAGGAATACTTTGCTATAACTAAAACTGGTTTCGGAAATATTAAGTAAAATAACTGTCGAAATACAGTATATTTGATAAAAACAGTCCTATCCTTTGAAATTATAACTGAATGCTGTCATTAAAAAGTCAAAAATCGAGAAACAAATCATCATTTTGATTGTATTTTTCTTTATTTATTTAAAGAACTGCTTATATAAAGTTTGTTGCATAGTCTACACTAGATTTTAAAGTTTCGACTTAAATTCCTCAAATAATGAAAAATCTAGCGATTATTGTTTCTCTTTGCGCCTATTTATGTGTTTATTTTAGAAAAGAGAATTGTCAAAATACCATTGCTACGAATAGCCACAAAAAGCAAAATGTCAATAAAGCAAAATTGAATGAATGTCGAAAACGAAATAGGCAATTAAAATAAATTTTTTGCGACGTCTGTGCTTAAATTTGTTAAAAACTTATAATAATTGTTGTCCAAAAATGTCAAGACAAATGAGAAACAATAAACAAGTGATTAATTTTTATGTGGTATTACAGTTAGAAGCTATCAAAGTGTGAGAGTGTCGCAAAAACTACCGGGTTCTGATTGGGCTATAGCCCTAGATTTTATAAAAATTCTGTGTGCTTCTAAATTGTGAAACTAGTGAAGGCGTCGAACTTTTCAATTGCATGAACTGGCCTATTTTCAAGCACATATAACGCTGCAATCTGATACTGTTTAAGGTATGTGAAAATTTTTTAAATATTTCTTAAAAACTGTGCAAAGTTAAAGGGAACTCCAATTTACTCTGCAGAAAAAGTGGCTTGTAAACTTTTAATACACACACCCAAATACACACGTATTTGTCCATATATATGTATAAACTCAGCTGCCCTGCTATTAAAAGACCCCCACAAGATATTAGTCAGCTGGCGTGAGCAATTGCACAAATGCAATTTGCTGTATATGCAGCAATGGCGTGCGGCACTTGCTATCGCCAATTTATTTTTAACTTTGCGATAATTTGGTCCAAATATTTTTTATGAATTCATATCAATGCAACAGTCGTACATTGCACTGCGTACGTGCACATGTTTGTGTGTTGCGTTTTCAGCTTCTGTGCGACTTATACCAGTGTGGCAAGTCGTGATTTGTGCCGGCATATATCCTGAACAAAAAATTCTTTGTTTGCCGGTATTGTAACGCCCTAAAAAGCAAGTTCCTTTTCTTTATTTATCCCATTAACTTGTGTTGTATTATTTTTTTGTCATTTCTCTTTTAACACGCTATTCTTCAATCATACTTCAAAAATGTGTGCATATCGTTTGATGCACTTTCTTGCATATTTTTTGTTGTTGCTCTAACTGGTCTTGTATATTACTTTTCTATTTTGAAATTCTTCTCTTATTATTAATTTTATCCCAAAAATTTTGATTATATTTAAATTTGCATTTTTCGTAGCTCATATGTAGGAAGTGTTATTTGTTTAGTATTATCACAAGTCACTTAACCGAATTAAAACCAGTTATATGAATTACTATTATGTATTTTTGTTTCTAATAGATTATTCAGGGTTATTGAATTCTTCTTTCCATTTCGAAATATAAACACCTATCGTATTTATAATAAATCCATTACTTTTCCCTAATTTTTTAATGTTTAAAATTTATTTATATTAGATAAAAGTCTCAGTAGAATTCAGCATATTGGCAAAACATTTTTTTAATTTATTTTGTTCAATATTAAAATATAAATTCCAAAGTATCTGCAACGCGTATGCTGACAATGCTAGCTATTTGCTACTAAAATATATTATTCATACTAAATTTAATTAATAAACAACTAAGTAAATATTTTTATGTAAGAATTTTCGTATAAGATAATGCTGTTTGGGTATATAATGTGAGAATTAGTGGGCCGGACCGGATACTTTTTGGCTCGACGCCGAATATTAAGTCATTAAGTCAGCGTGATGGTGGTGGTAGTCGTAACACTATCATAGGAGGAGTGGGTGTTTTATCATATGCTCTTGCAATAGAATTTAAGCATTTTTGTGTATAATATTATGCTTAACTTATAAATATTGAAAATATCTACTATCTCGAAGATTATTATTATCAACCCTATTTGAGATACTAGTAGAATTGTGATTTGATTTCTATTGGCAAATTGGCAATGAATAATTATTTATTGATATGTAAATGTTTAGTTTACAACTTAAACTGTTTGTTTAATATGCCGAAGACGTTTACAAAAGTTTGCCGTGCCACCATCAAAACATCTAAGCAGTTTAACTTGGCTAATTTATTTATCTCCGATATATAGACTGTAAGAATTTCGATAAAGACAAATTCTATAAAAAATTTTATTACTGTGGACTTTAATCTGGTGCACCTCCGAAAAAAATGTTTTCGCTAAAAAATTTATTTAGAATATTTATCCATTTCACATATAAAACACACATATTTCACATATTAAAATATTGTTAAATATTTATTTCAAACAATAAGTCGCCATCCCACAACATAATTTGCCTTCAAATTGATTCACAACTTTTCAGTGGATTCGTCTCTTGGCCTCTTATCGAATGTTTCGTCATTAAAATTTAAATAATAAAATGAAATTCAAAAGCTATTAACATAAAAATACAAATCTACAGAATAACTAAAAAATAATAAATATTCGAAAGTGACAAAAAATAAACTTTTTTATAGCTCAGCTACAAAAAAACGTATTCCCCTAAATCATCAAAGGTGAAATATTCGAGAATAAGAGAATGTGACGATGCCCTCAGGCGCAGTGCTCATGTGTAGTAGAGACTATCGCTATAATCGCAGCTGATATTCCAAAGTGAAGAGAGTGAAATTGCACCCACGCAAAAAGTGATCAAGCTTTATGCAAAATAAAATAAGAAATAATAACAAACAAAAATTATAAATGAAAAACAATTTAGTAAAATGTTTATATGTGAACACACGTATGTATATAGGAACGTATGCATGTACATATGTATGTATGTATGTACATATTTATGTTTTTAAAATTGTATATGTGAAATTTCTGAATTTTTGTGTTCTTTTTCATTTATGTATGTATGTATGTAGATTTGGGTATATTGTGGTATATAATATGTGTATATGTATAAGTATAAATCTTTTAATTTCACACGAAACACATTTTATGTGCTATGTAGTCTCATATACCCACATATATACATTGTATGTGCAAATATTGTATAAAATGATAAACAAAAAAGTATTTTGTAAATTATGTTGTTGCTACGTTGGAAAATTTGTGCAAAATTTCTTGCAAATTTTATCAAGCGATGAAATTTGCTTACCTTTTCGTTTTAAACAACAAATTGGCACAATTTGGGATTTGAGATATTGATTTGA
This sequence comes from Zeugodacus tau, assembly GCA_031772095.1. Classification (NCBI taxonomy): domain Eukaryota; kingdom Metazoa; phylum Arthropoda; class Insecta; order Diptera; family Tephritidae; genus Zeugodacus; species Zeugodacus tau. Next base: position 43,474,487 of record CM062653.1, read on the forward strand.
AGAAATGCCTTTTAATGTATGAGACTTGCTGGAGAGGTGAAAAATCGACCGGACGCTGCCACGAGCATGTCAGTGTTACAACAACAAGTTTGGTTTGACTCCTATCTCATACCTTTGTACCTTTCTGAAGAGGCTTGTCTTGGATATCATTGTTTCATCAGGTTTAAAATCAGAAGTAGTCACAAAAAAAGTATTTCCTGCTGTTTCTTCCAAGGTTTCCACGGTTTAGAAAGTTCAGCTCCGGGTCTGAAAGAAATATTAATATTATTATAAGGCTGATTATAAGGAACTTTAGATTTCTTATTTAGAATATTACTGATTATAAGGAACTTTAGATTTCTTATTTAGAATATTACTACCATCACGGTAGTTCTCATTCTAATTCTGATGGCAATCGGGTTCTCAATCTGAGCCCTCTGGGTAATATTTTCCACCGCTACTACAACAACAATAATTCCCAGAACGTCCTTACTTTGTAACTGCTTGCACTTTGTAACGCCGATAGCCGTCAGCACTGACATTAGCCTCATTTCCCCAGCAGACACAATCAAATTAAGTTATTGGCTAATATTTTGTGCTCAATAAATTTGCTCAGCTTACGAATGTTTCTGCGGTCAATGTTTTGTTAATTTATTTTTATTTCTCCGTCTTTTTTTTTATTTTTGAGAAAATCAAAATTTCTCCGACATTTTACTTTCAATTGAAATTAAAATGTGTGCCAAAGTCGTTATCATTGTTTTGAACGATGCATTTTAGTTAATCCCAGTCCATTATTGCAATTATTTAGCATTTGCATATGAAAATGTATGTGTGCTCTTCTTATTTGAAAAACACACACCCACACCCACGTAAGCTTTCATAATGCGATCGTCCTTAGCATTTCCCTCACCTATTCTTATAAGAATTTCTGGCAACATTCGTACTCTTAACGTTCTACTTTGTTGAAAATTGTGGTTGCATATTTTGTAGAGAATTTTCTTGTTTTGACAGAGGTTAATATATTTTAAATACCGAGGCGGTAAAAATAGCGGCTCACTCTTGCGAAAATAAAAAGCTTTCGATCGCTTTCATCAAATACTTTGTATTTCTTTTTTAGATTAACAGTAAACACGGAATTACTATTGTGACCCTGCCGGTTACAGATATAGGTTCTCACTGTCACAAAACAGAAATATGGAGATGTTAATTGGCTCTACTTCTACCACTTGCAGTTCAATATGCAGACTGAATCCCGACATACATAACACATGTCCTTCATACACTGAGTCCACACATGATACTAGTCACCTCTGTGCATACCCAGCGAATACGACTTATCTAACACCCCTTTCCCTTTGACCCAAGCCCATTGAAATTGCACATTTAGATAACCTCGACGACAACTAGACTTTTAGTTTCCATTCCATCAGGGTTGGATAGTCGTTACAACAACAACAGTCAACCCTGTACTATGCAGGTTATGACCGTTAGACATTATATCCGATTAGACCGCATAGAACCGCAATTGTTACCGAGATACAGAGCCGCAACAAGATTATCAAGTTTCTAACCGAGGCACATGGAGAAAGGACAAAGAAACGTTGCTAGCAATCGGCCGGCCGGTCATTAACTACGCCACTCCAATGTGGTCGACCAGATGTTGTAGGATGCAGTTAAGAAAGTTACAGACTTCAGAACACCGCTGTACGGACAGCTACAGGTTGTATCTTGATGTCTCCGGTTAACATTTAATGAACATAATGAAATATTCCAACCATCTCTGCAGTCAATTGCTGGAAACCGATCCTGCTCCCAGAGCCATCAAGCATACCTTCCTGAAATACTTCGACGACCTACAGGCTACAGAAATTCGCACGCGAATGTCTACCGACAAGCACCGAATGCCATTCACAGAGAAGCTATTGACTCTATCCCCATGAATGACGTACTTTGAGTTAAAACACCCCTTATCGCAGACACCGAGATCGAACGTATTTAACCCCGAAATATCCAACACATGTCTTGCATGCAAATAGTCCCCGCATGACAACCAAGCACCTCTTGCTCAATTAACTCCAATCCATTCATCCCACCAAGAGATTTTAAAGACGATTTCCAACAGATCTCTCAAAAAGCCTACTAGAACCCTTTCCTCTAGAATCCCCTTGTTCAAGTTGTACAGGTTTTCGGAAACTATTCTGGTATTGCAGAGTCAGTGACCATTAATGTACGAGTGGACATCGTTGTAATCGATTTATACGCAGTCCTTCTAAAATCGTGAAAGATCAACTTTTCTTGCATCTGAGTTCTTACATGAAAAAAAAAATGGTGAACCTTCCGATAAGTTAAGGGGTTAGGGGTAGTCAGAGACACGAATAAAAATATCAATAATTTTTTTTCAACTAAATCATGTTTTTTTACTAAAGTAATACACAATGTTTTGACTTAAAGTCACGAAAATTTAAAAAAAAAATTATAATTTCCAAAGTTATAGCTGTCTGTGTTGACCCAGTTTCAAAAAAAGGTCCTTGTGGTGACAATTATAAGTCCTTGTAGATTCATCTAAAATCAAGCCGGTAAGAAATATTAGTTTTATAAATAGATAATCCTGGGCCCGGATTGAAGCTTTTTCTTTTTTTTTTCAAAAATTAACAAAAAAAATCCTTCGATCAGGCCTGAGTTTATTATGTATTCCAGAAGCTGTTTAAATTTCATTAAAATCTACTGAGCGGTTTTCGAGTTACAGTTGTCGCCAGTTCAAAAAACATAGTTTGAGAAAAACGCATTTAAAGTTTCACACAAGCGTGTTAAATTGCCCGAGTGCTCTTTGTTATTTGTCGAATAACTCGAAAAATAATTATCGGATCAACTTCAAATTTTCAGAGAATATTTTTAAGATATTACACTTAACGATTATGCAAAATTGATTTTGTGAAAATCCTGACTACCCCTAACCCCTCAACAAAACATATCCATTTACACATCCTTATATTCAAATTCAAATGCAGGCTCCCTCCAGTAAACATCCGGTAGTTACAGTCTTCATTGACCTTCAAACCATTTGGACGATTTACAAAGCATAAGCCAATGCATCATTAAATTTATTTACCCCCTTACAATCGCTGTTCGGGTCGTTTGTGTGCCCCGTTTTGGCGCCCCTGCCATCCCCTGACGCGCTCTATTTTAGTTTTGGCTGCCTACCAGCTAGTTGTTGACCGGTTGCTGCATTCTTACGAGCATATGGCGTCATTGCCAACCGCCGTCATCGGCAGCTCGCCGCTACAACAAATGTCGTCTTTGGCTCACTAACTGCGTCCACACACAGTGGTGTGGGTGGCATTTTCCACATGTGTGTAGGTGGCTGCTGGGCTGTTTACGCGCCCAATTTGGCGATAAATAAACATTTCTACAATTCTTTAAATACTATGCACGCGTATGTGTGTGACCGACCGGCCATTTCGACCATATTTTGCCGATTTCCGTTGGACCAACTAGCCGTTAGCCGTTTGCCATTAGCCGCTGAGATTTTCATTCATTTGTGACAGTGGTCGCCGCGCAGGATTTTGCTTCTTGGCTCTCGCTGAAATAAATTCTGAGTCAATGTAATTATTTTTAGTGTGAAAGCGAAGAAGAGCAAGACGACTTATTTGCTGTTCCTCTTTTGTTGTTGTAGGAAATTAAAAAAAAATAGAAAGAATCATTAAACTATTTGTTAGACTTGGTTGCTGCAGTGACATATCTTTTGTGCTGTTGTTGTTGTCAATTATTTTGGTGATATTTTTATATGCGCAACTGTTTCACATATATTTTTAACTCACTTAAATAACCCAATTTGCTTGGCTTTTCCTATTTCATTGCTGTAAAATTATAAATATTTCGCGCTAAATTTAATTTAACGATTCGCATTTAACCACAAGCGAAATTCGTTGAATTAAAATAAGCACAAAAGTAATGGTGCGACACTTGCTGGCTGCTTTCTAAATAGCAAGTTCATACAAAGCTATATACATATACATATATAAATATATATCTTCTGATATGCATGTTTATACCAATTTCGCAAACAGCCACTAATTACATGATTTCGACTATAATTTGCCAATCAATTTATTTCTACACTTATGTGTGTTATGTTCCACTAATTTATAGTTTTTATAGTGACTAGTTCGCAACTACTTACTTTTTGATCCAAAAAAGTCAGTGACACTCAGTCGATTCAACTACCTTTCCATCTTTAGCGAAACCACCTATTAGTTGTGCGGTAGCATTCGAGCTGTCACAGTTAACCGGCCGGTCTAGTTGTATGCTTTTATCCTGGTCCAACAAGGCTTGTTGATGACATTGTCTCCATTTTGTACTCGTCATGAACGCAATAAATGAACTCTAGGACAACTTTAGGATATTTTTATACCAATAAAAGCGCTTGAATTACATTATGGAAACCACGATCTTCGGTAGCCACGATTCAAGGCCCCACACTAATGTCTAAACAAACTCTGTAGTGCGAAAGAGTACGTCTACTAAGAAGAAGCGATTTGTCTGGATCTATTAACCCTAATACATATCTGTAGCATTATTTAGAGAGTGTATCAAATCGACGCTCGACCTCCCCTCGAACGACGTTTTCGAACCAAATTTTGTTCAGCGATGAGACCCATTTCTGGCTCAATGGGTGTGCAGACAAGTAAAATTTGCTCATTTGGGACGAAGATTAACCTGAAAAGATATTCAAGACCTTCCATTTCATCCAGAAAAAAAAAAACTTGTGGTGTGGTTTGTAGGCCGGTGGAATCGTTGGTTCATATTTCTACATAACGCGCATTAGGGCAAAACATCGCGCGTGTCATTCGCCAGTTACCAGTCGAAATGCTCGAAGGAGTAATCGAAAATTGGACTCAACGGATGGACCATCTGAGACGTAGCTGAGGCCAACATTTGAAGAGATAATCTTTAAAAAATAAATGCCAATAATGTTCTTTCGAATGATAATAAACATTCCCCATTACATTTGATTTTTCTGTGCTTTTTTCTCTTAACCTTCAAGTGGGCCCGCGGACGCGGGCGCGCGTAACTGAAAAGACGTTTGGGATGAATAACATAACTCAAATATTCGATCGTAGTCGATTCGCGCCCGCTTGACGGTTAAAAAAATAGGGAAAAAATGGATCACCATATAAGTATGAGTATTGAGGTTATGTTCCACAAGTTGAGTCCTTCAATCCCGAAATAAAGTCTGTAATATAAAATGTAAACTAAGTCGTCTTCCTGGTCAGTTACAAACGATCTTATGAGACACCAAATAAAAATATAGATACTAACGATAGATGTAAATATCTTTCCTGCAATCAAAGACTTTAAAATCAGTATACTCATAGTCGAATGATTTTAAGATTAATAAAATTAAATTTTAATATTAATTGATCAATCTAATTAGAAAATAATCTAAATTAATTAGATCAAGTTTCACTAATCAATAAGTTTATATTTTCTCCTATACCGCAGAATACACTGTTTTAACTTAAATTATTGATTTCGAATAAATGAGAATTACTGATTGTATCTGAGAGTTTTTACAATGTATGGTCTGATATTGAACCTACTAATCCCTCTTGAGCAATTGTTTAGCAAGATCTCCAGCTACTCTCAGCCAATTCTTATAAAATCGCGCAAATTGGTATTCCTTTCGATCAGCTAATGGGTTGCTCGCTTGTCTACCTATATACATATTCGTCGTGCTTGCAGGTGGTTGAAACTGCAGTGTTCCCGGTATTGGCACGCTGCTCGGAGGGGTGAGGCGTGTCACCTGTTGTTTGTTTGCACGCTGCGCGAACGCAAGCGAAAAGCTCTACATTCACATAATTAAGTATATAACACATATTTATATATTCAAATACATATGTACATATGTACGAGTATATATGTATTTTTTTTATTTCCCCTTTTATTCCACATTAATGATGGGGGAATAAACAAATGCTGCAACATTTTCTTGAACTTAATTTGATTTCTAACCGGTTGTGGGTTCCCATGAATTATTTATTACACTGTGTGGGTGTGAAATAGTGGCGGTGTTTTTGGTGTTTTCAATAGGTGTCCATACATGATTTTTCCAAATGTTTTCAGTATTCTACACCGTTTCGTTTTTTGCAATAAACATGTGGTCTGATTAATTTTTATTTTACTTTATTATTATGTTCTTTTTTTTAGTTTCTTGCTTTTTAATTATGGTATTCGGTAACAGGTGATCACAATAACAACAAGAATTCAAGTATAATTTATCCAATCCCACTAAATAAGTACAAAGGTCACATGAATTTTCGTTGTATACCAAATCTTAGAATCTGTGTATAATTGAGTCCAAGTTGGTGTTGTACTCACTAATTGCTTCGTTCGGGGTATATGTATGTTGTGTAGTTTGGTGACTTTAGTCCAGTGACCACGTTATTTCCTGGACTAAAGCCTCGTAGTAGCCGCACGTCTCTAGAGAGAAGGAGCTCGGCAGAGATGATTCACCTTCAGTACTTTCAGCTCCCGGTTCAGTTCCCTTAGAATGATAAGCTGGTGTCCTATCACCTCCTGGAAGATCAGTGAGTCGCCATTATCTCTTCAACATATTTCTCGACTTTACCCTTCTCTAGCGTGTTTTATTGCCGTCTGAGGCGTGGCGCTTCTTAAGGCGAAGGAACACCTCCAACTCCCCATGCTATCTTCCCAAACCTAGTGTACAAAATGTCGTCTGACGCCTTATTGATTTGGAGTATGTAGCCTCCATCTGTGTTTGCCGTTTTTGCCACGCTCAATAATCTTCAATCGCTAGTCGACACTTCCGGGTTTTGTAGTAGCCGCAGTGCGTGTACCTGGTCCACTATTTTTGCCTTAGGAACCGACAGAATGCTGTTGAGGTCCAAAATCTCGAGTCTCGCGTCTTTCCACAAGTTCGAAAGCGTTCTAACCGTTTCCCTCACCCATGTCAGGTCGTCTTTGCATTTTAGGACGCCAAACCACCCCGCTTCATGAAACGTCGGCATGGGTACACTTGGATAGGCGCCCATCCTCGAGAAGAGCGCTTCTAGTAGCTTTATTTCTACTATTCCACCGCTCCTGTTCTTTTGTCCCAACGTGTTACTGCGGTCAAGGAGAGCCATGATCAGATGTCGTTTTGCTTTTTCACTTGTTACCGGTATTTATGCTCACAGCACTTCGTGGTCCGCATCTTCAAGGATTTTGGGGTCATCGCGCTTTAGAGCTGGCTTGGCAGTAGCACTACAACCACGTAAATTGTGTGGGGGTTTGGCCGCACGACATAGCTTAAATTATCGATGTGTCCGCCGTTGGTAACAGCCTCGTCTCCCACCCATAGAATTATATTAGACGATCCCTCATATCTAATTATTCTAAGATAAAAAAAATATAATCGTTTTTCGTCTCATGGGTTTCATTTTTGATGATTTGGGGAGTCCTAAAGATTTTAGTATCTTGGTTGTCTACTAACGTTGTAGTAAAGACTAAACTGCCTTTTTAGTCGTACTGACATCAAAATAACCGACTTCAAGAATATTCAACACATATTTTAATAAAAATTTCGAATAATCTAATTATTTATTAACAAATTACTTCAAAAGCATAATTTTTGGATTCAAAATTATTTTCTAGACTATTAATATGCGACCCATCTTATAATGATCGTCTTTTGTATCGATAATTTACGCTCATCGCCAATTCGTTAGCATTTCTTTATTTTTGTGAAGACAATGTACAATTTTCTTTGAATTGTGAACTAGCCTTAAGCTTTGATGATTATCTAATCAATTCAACAACAATTTATTAAATCATTTATTATATAAAACACACAACTCTTTATCAATGTAACCACAGACAATTTCGAAAAAAATGCGGGTGGAAAACTTTTTCGAAAACCAATAAGAGATTAAGCAACAATTCAGTACTGAGCGAGAAAGCTTTTCTAATCAATTTGCGAATACTCAAACGTTTCAAAAATACATATTTCGAAAATGTATCTATGAGAGATTTCGAACACCATTTCTTATTTTTCGAAGACATAAACTGAGCGCACGAAAACAAAATGCAGAACACAGAAAGCGTAGCTGAGCAACACTGCAACTTTTCTTATCTAAGAAAGCTAGGTAAGTGAATTTGTATGATTTGTTGCTACACGCGTTGCTCATTTAAAAATATGTTTGGATTTGAAACGAAGCAAGCGAGCGAAAGTGGGTTCGAAAATGCTACTCAAAAGACACAAACTTACGAAATATGTTCGCATGCATGCATACAGTTTTGAAATTGTTACGAATGCGTTTCGTGAGTGTGAGCGCCCGAAGCGCGCTCATTCATTATTCGCGAGAGAGATTTCATAATACGCTTTTTTGATTTGTGAAAATGTGTGTTTTCAAATCTTTTTTTTTTGACTTCCACTGTGTGTTAGAAGTTTTAGTTGAATTTTGAAAATGCTGTTAATTTGAAAAAATCATTTTTGAGTTGAGTTAAATTAGAAAATTGCGTTTTTGAAATGTTTTATTTTTGATATTTTAGAATTTATTATTAACTTATTATAGTCTATAGGTGATTTCAATTTGTTTTAACACACCTTTTATTTAGTCTTTCGTCTGTAGCAGATTTTCATTGAGAACTTTTCTCGTGCGTTTTTTTCCTGCTTTCGTTAGTTTTCGTTCATTTTCCGCTGTACTTTTAGCTTTTTCTGTATCACACTGTTTCGAAAACTACATACGCATTTTCATACACAAAATTGTGCCGTTTTCGTGCTCACCGTTTCGAAAGTTTAGCTCCTTGTGATCACGCATTCACTCTCCCACTCTCGCGTTGGCACGCTCTCCACGTTTTGGACACATTTAGCATGCGTTCGGTGTGTATGTATTTTTCGAGAATTTCCTCACCTCAAAACACTTTTGCCAAAGCATCTTAAGGTGTGTGGTTTTTATTTTACAATTTTGATTTTGAGATTTTCGCTTTAATTTTCGAAAAAGAAAAGCGTTTTTTCGATCATCTCTGTGCGCTGTGATATGCGAAAAGCGTTTTTGATTTGGAAAATCACGTCAGTGGTCTCTGCGGAGGTTTCACGTTAGAACGTACATTTCGGACAGAAGAAAGCAACGCGCGTAAAGATTTTGTGTGGACCAAGTGAAAGATGAAAACTTTTAGAAAATGTGTTTGCACTAAAAGTTGAAGTTGAAGTTGAAGAAAAGTGAACAAACGAATAGTAAACGAATGAACGGTAGTTTTGAGTTGAATTAAATTTTCAAAATTTATGATTTTTAATTCACTGTGTTTTGTTTAAAATCACAAAATAATTAAACAAAACTTAATTCGTGTCGAGTGTGCGTGTTTTCGTGTGAAATTTTTGAAGTGTTTTTTGAAAAACGAAAAAATTGAACGCCTTTTTCGTATGTGTAGTGTCTGATTTGCTTGCGATTGAATTTAATAAAATTTAAACTATACATATTTAAAGTGAAATATAAACGAAGAACGCTAAATAAACGAAACGAACTTAATAATTTAGGAAATATTTAATTATTCAAGCATAAATTTCTAATATTTATCAAACGATGCGCACAAAACGAAATATTAAAAAAAATAAAACGAAATTACTTTAAAATAATAATCATAATAAAATAATTAATTATTCTCTTGATAAAAAAAATATTCTTTAAATATAAAATATTCTTTGCATAAACCAATTTTAAAAATTTTAACTCCCATTAAGAATAAATTAAAATTAATTTAAATAAACGAAAACGCGCCAGAAAAAAAATTAAAAAAGTGAGACCAATTGTTTCTTAGAAACATTTCATAAGAAATTTAAATTTTCCGAACGCTCCATAACTTCAAACTACTCTCTACAGGAGAGCTTTTTTAAGTGCGTGTGTCTAAAATGCCACAAGATAAGCAAAAATCAAAGATTTTCAAACAATAAACAGCTGTTTTATTGATTTTGAAACGCGGAAATCGCGTGAACTCAGTGGCCTATAGGAAAATGCAAAATTTTCAGCAATCAAACGCAATAATCATTCCATTAAGAACGAAAAGTTACTATTACAATTATTATTTCGCGAAGGTTGGCAACGATTACACTTACTACGGTTATTCAGATCGTTAAAATTACGTGAAGTACCAGTATAACAAGGAAGTGAGAATCTGGAAGCAAGTGTTATCAAAAAAAGTGGTACAGAAAAAAGAAATAATAAAAAGGGAAAAAAATAAAAACAAACAAAACTAAAGTGAAAATAAAGAGAAAAAAACTAAACTAAATAAAAGTTTGCTAAAACGAAAAAAATCATAATTTAATACTTTAAACACTTTAAAATAATTTTTTGAATTTCAATACTAAATATTTTACAAATTCGGGAGTAATACTGATCTAAACAAAAATAAAAACCATCAAACAATATCTTAAATAAAAATCATTTCGCTAACAAGCTAAGTTCATGCAGTGTTTTGTTGCTATGCTATTTGGTAGTTGTTGTCTCTAGTCCAACAACTGATCTGTTATTTTTTGCAAGTTCCCAACAAATGCAGTCAGTGCGGCTATTAAGCCGGCTGTGATCCGTCGTTGTCGTCGTCGGTTCGACTGTGGCTGCGTTTTCGTGTGGGCCTTCGTGGCGATCATGCGGGTCATTGCTGATACGGATGAACCACCAGCGAAATGTTGCAGATATTGTGAGGGTGAGCTGATTGTTTGGGTGTAGAGTGTGAAATTGTTAATTGACTGATAATTGAGTATGAAATGTGAAGCAATTTGGAAGTGGTGAGGTTTAGGTTAGATTAAAAAAATAAATTAAAAATATTTTTTTAAATGCAATATTTTTTTCAGTGAAAAAGTTGTAGAAAAATTGTTTAAAATATTTTTGATAGCTTAATTTTATAAAATTCATTAAATAAAATATTTTGTGAAAATTATAGAAAATTAATAATAATTTTTTTCCCAAATTCAAAGAGTTTATGTAAGTTTCATGAAATATTCGTGACGATTCTAAATGAGATGTATTTGTTTGTTCGTGTTTTAAATATACTATGTGAAAGCAGTGCTGATCAGAAAAAGGTTTCTGTTTTCAATGGCTGGTATGATGAAAACTCTTTTATAGAAGATATGATAATGATTATATTTACTACCTCCCTTAATACTTTTCCAATTTACTCTTTACATTTTTGAAGATTTTTCGTTGCTTTGTACTCTAAATATACAATTACGGTCCTCTATTATTACTTATTAAAATTTTTGTGAAAAATATTCGTATTCGTATTAAAAGATTAAAAGCTTAATTCAAATTTTGTTGTTGTTTTCATTGGAAGTATAGGGAAAGGTGTCCCGGTGAGTGAGTCTGAGTGTGGAAGAGATTCCAAAATTCAAAGAAGCGAATGCAATTACTCTAACTAAGTTATCTGGCCACTACTGTAATGTGTTTGAATGACATTTTCAATCTTAAAATAAAATAATTTTAATTAAGGGGGAAGGAGGTGGAAATGCTGGTAAATTGAAAATGATTATTTGAAAATCATTTAATATAATATATTCTACTATATAAAGTTGAATTTCCATAACACGAAGTTTTTTTGTGGATTATAGTGATTCGAGTTGGGCAAGATCAACTGTTTACATAAAAATTCCTAATTTTTAATAAAAATATAATATTTAATATCCACTTTTAACAACACTCACTCAAATTGCGGTAAATATTATTTTTTCCATACCGAAAGTTCAATTACAAAAATAACAAGCAAAGCAAGGAAGAGAATATCTCGCACACGTCATGTAAATACGAATATCGACCATTTGCATCAATGGTTTTGAACTAGAAAACGACTCAAGTTCATTAACCTGAATGTGTTGCAAGTTTCCGATTTTCAAAATTTGTTGTTTTTGCTTTCACATTGTGTATACGAGTATGGAATGGGTGCATATAGTACATATATTCAACTAAATTAGTATTTGTGCACATTTACCTTTGCTCCAAGTGTTGCTACTTCTTTTCTGCATAACCAGCACCACTGCCACCCCCTCCCCATGCGGCTATTAGCAATGTAAACTAAACAGAAATTGTAATCACCGCATAATAAGATCACTTTAATGAGTTAATTGAAAGATTTATGCGGTTCTCGCATACATACATACCGAAGTGCGTGTGTTATATGTTTAGATGTATCTGATTGAGAAGAAATATACATTATTATGTACATATGTATATATCGGATAGGTGTGAGGTTTATATGCACTCCTATTTAAGTACTCTCTTCTACTTCGCATGTAGCGGCATACACGCCCCCCTCGACTACGCAGCAGTTTAAACAAATCTCACTTTATTTAAGTGTTTCGATTAAAAAAGTAGCTGTGAGGGTGTGATTGTGTTAACGGTAAACAAACTGATTCGGATACAATTGTGTGGTGGTTCTTATCTTTCTTTTAACACTGTTTTAGTATTTTGGTATATAAAAATATATATTTTTCAATATTTTCTTCGAGCTTTGTATAATTCCTAGCTAAGAGACGATATTGGAATGGTTCTCTATCTCAGGCGTGTTTGCCTTATCTTTGTTGTTGGAAATGTTCCGTTGTTTTTTTTCTAGATCTGTGAATCGTCTAAACCAAGTCCGTTCTATTATTGAAGTTTCGTGTATTTTCGAGTGTTTTGATTTGATCTTATTATACGAACAAGTCCGAGGCTTTTAGCCTTGAACGTGTAGATTTTCAGATTGAGTCAGTATGTGGAATGTCACTTCAATGTATTGTTAGGGGTGTATTCGAAGTTCAATCTCAGTGCTTTTGTGTTTCGACAGATTTTATAATTGGGCAAAAACTACATTATTCGTAGTCGATTGTGAGACCCGATGTTTCATTCTCCTCTTTGTCTTAATATGTTTCCAAAAACTTAAGATTTTGCATATCTAGGACTCTAGCGCTGGTTATATTACTTATAGACCTGTTTTCCAAACTTGTTCTAAGCAAAAGTGATCCAAAATATACCGGCGCCATTGCATAACCTCAATGGTATGCAGTTACCAAGTAGCGAAGTGCATTTCGACACATTCCTGACTAAATTTACGACGAGTTTTTATGCTTGAAGAATATTGAAAATATTTTTGAATAAAAATTTATTAATTGGTACACTTATTTGATTATTATGTGACTAAAATCTTTGTTGTATTTTTAGAAAATGAGGGCAAAGCACAAGATTGTTGTTGTGCCAAGCGTCTTAATGACTTTTGCTGCTAAATTCAATTAATTACACGAGGATGTTTAAAAATAAACAAGATTTTAATATTACAATCGACTAAGACTGGCCGCCTGCATATACACATTTACATAAATATATAGACTACATATAAATATGTATGTATATATAAGCGTAGGATACGAATTTTGTAAACAAATTTTTATGATTTCAATAAAAATTTTGCCGCCTTTGCTAAACAGCAGCTATATTTTGTTGGAATTTGGCTGCTGCCCGAACAGCTGCACAATGACTAATAATAATAGCAAAAAAATACAAAAAAAAAAAAACAATAGTTCAACCAAACAAATAAATACGAAACTATGAAAATTCTGTGAATTTTGAAAAATCTGCTAACGAGCTTAGTAACTATGATGGAAACAATCAAAAACTCAAATATAATTTACCTTTGCATATATTTACACTCTGTTTGGCATTGCTGTCAGTTTTGGTCAAAACAACTTGTTTACATAGTGAGCGGCGAATAGAACCTTGAAAACGCTGTAACTATTTGCCTTGCTCTGTTGTGCATTGCATAGCATATTCGATAGAAAAACAAACGCAACCGTGACCGTTAGTAATGATAGTGTCACACATCATGTTGACTTTGAGCGTGATCTAAATTGGAAATTTCAGTACTCGGGTGGCATTGGAAGAATTCGTCGATACATTTCGAGGATCTATAAATGCATAGTGAGTGAGTTCAGCACAAATAAGTTATGTAGTTAGGATCCACGTGGTATGGTATTGGTGTAAAAAATTTCTAAATTATTTTGAAGAATACAGTCCTTGTCCGAGCAAAAATTCGGATTCAATCCGGCTGTCGTAGATGTATATATAAGAGGAGTGTTCAAAACGGAAAACGGCATCGTGTCTTGAACAAAAAATCGATAAATTCGTCTACCATAATGTTGTCGCCAAGTAGACCTCATTCGATATTATGCCAGCGCTTCTTCCAATCGTCGAAACATATCTCAAATTCGATTTTTGGAATAGTATTTATCTTGTTTATCAATGCGCTTTTAATTTCATCTATGCTTGTAAAACAACTACTTTTTAAGGTTCTTTCGATTTTTTGGAAATACGGAAAAGTCATATGAAGCCAAGCCATATGGCGAATATGGAGGCTGATAATCTCAAGTATTCGATCAGAACAAATTTAATCTGAACAGAAACAAAGTATTCGATGATTAGGTATTGAAGTACTCACTATGGATTAAGGTAATCCGTAAGTACAGAACGATTCTGTAATTTATTTTCGTAATATAAACTGGGGAGCCTTATATCAAGAATCGTAGTCCAAACTGGGATTTTTTGTGGAATTTATTGGAACAGAATAAATGCATAATATCAGTTATTGTCATAAATTTATGTTCTTTGTAATACTGTGAAGAAAAACAAATTGAAAAATGGTTCCGAAACAAAAGAAATCGCATTATATCGGGTTATCCAAGTAGAGGTACTTTTTTCAATATCCTTTTTTTTGACAGCTCACGCGTGAGTCGCGTCAAGCTGTCATGTTATTTTCGACCGAATAGACCACGTCCAGCACGCAGTGAAGAAAATATAGTAGGCGTAGCTGAGAGTGTACAGGAAGACCTCGGAGAGTCGATTCGGCGACGTTCGCAGCAACCCGGACTGACGTATGGCGCATTTTAGGTCGAGATCTTAAATTTAAAGCCTAGAAAATACAGCATAAACTATAGCCGCTCGAAGTTCCCAAACGACATCGCCTCATTTAATATGGGCTTCAGGGAAGTTTGAGTATGTAGACAAGCGAAATTGCCGCATTTGGGACGAAGAGCAACCCGAAGAGATTCAAAAGCTTTAATTTCATCCAGAAAAAACAATGGTTTGGTATGGCTTATGGGCCGGTGGAATCATCGGTCCATATTTCTTCAAAAATTATACCGGTGAGAACGTAATAAATAAATAAAATAAAAGTTAAAATAGCTTTGGATTTATTAACAGCTTAGTCTTTGATAGTATAAAGGGAAATGTCAAAACAAGCGACTTTTCTGTTTACCTCAGTACTCAGACCCAGTTGAGGAAGCCCTCAAGTGCGCTGCCCGGCCAGCTGTTCATACATACATGTGTACATATGCCAGTTTCTATGTTAGTATGTATGCAAGTTGGCTGCCTGTGTAGGCGTGTTGCTACCCAATTAATACGCAACACAATTGTTAGCGACACGACGGCATTCACAGTGCCCGCGCACACATTACATAGCAGATTACTTAACTAATCGTAAGCGAAGTAAACAAATGCACACACAAACAAATACACGCCAAGCACGCTTTTACATGGCAACAAAGTAAAAGTTGAGCAGAGAAAATCTTGCAAAAAACCTTGACTCGAATTCTCGCTAAATGCGGCTAAGAATGAGCAGAGCGGCCAACAAAAAACATTTTAATTATAAAAACAACAACAAAGATGCCAAAAAATGTATGCAAACTGCGCCAGTAGTAAGTGCAAATATACAATAATATAGAATAACAAAAACAACAATTAACAGTTTGCATATTTATTGCACACTTGTACCGACAAGCAGCTAAGCATCTGAGCATCTCAGCATCTTTGCATGTATGTCAGCCGCTAGCTCACTGCGCTGTGATAAACACGACAGATAAACAACTCGCGCGAAATCCTCGCAAATCGCTTGCAATTAATTGCCGCAAACAAAGTGATTAAATTTGAAATTTATCATATTTATTATTAGGCGCAACATAAATTTTTATTATTAAAGTAATACACAGACAAGCAACAACAAAAACAAAAAAAATATTAATAAAATGTAAAGTAATGATTTTACACATTAAATTCTTGCGCCGAACGAATTTAGCCGCCACCCACACTACGCTTCGGTGTGCCTCGGTGGCACAGTGTAGCCGCTTGGCGCACACAAGTTAGAGAGCAGCCAAAAATTCTACACTACAACAACAAAAGCGCGTATCGTTGTAAAGTGCCTGATGTCAAGGGGAAGTCGTTCTTGCACAACAACAATCCCCACAGTCATAGGTGTGCGTGAAATTCTGTGACATATTTTAAAGTTTTATGGCCGTTACATGCCATAAATTGTTCAGTTACCACATTTTCGTCGCATTCGCTTGGCATTTGTTTGGAGCTTTCGCTTTTACGACCCGCCTCGGTATACCTCTCCTTTCGAAACTTGAAATGTCTTCAATTTGCGCTTTCCTCCTGCGCGGTGATTTGTTTGTCAACGCCACATCTGAACAACACACGGCTCTGCTGGAATTTCTATTTCGGTTCACGTTGGAGGAAGCTGTCGGGCATTATTGATGATCTGCCTATAGTGGGTCATTAAAAAACGCTTTGAATTTACTTTGATGGCGGACAAATTTAGTTTTTATAATTATTTTAAGAGGCCTCTTTCAATTAGAAATAAGAAATATTATTTTTGTTTTCTTTTTGTGGAACGATATTTGTAGATTACGACTTTAATAAATATACAATTTTCTGTTCTTTGCGAATAGTCCTTTTATAGATTATATTTTGACTTATATCTTTTCTTATCGGTTGAGAGATAGATAGAGGTCAGCAAGTAAATTTTCTGATAACTAAAATTTGGTTTATAGCACTCATTAATTTAGTCAATTATAAATTCCTTCATACATATATCGTATTGTAACCTTTTTACTGAATTCTTTAATATAGTCTATTAGTAATTTTTCCTTAAATAGCTTATACGTTTACAAGCAAAGATAAATTTCTAATTGACTATAATAAAAACCTATTATCTAATTGACTAAATTTAGAGGTAATTTGCTAATTGCCTAATAATTTGATAATTTAATAAATTTAGAAGAATGTTTCTAATTGTTTTAAATTATAGTGGATTTGATTATAGTAAATAAATTTATTAATTTACTTGTTTACGATAAATTTCGCTTATCGGCTGAAATAAGGAAAAACATATCAATCGACTCAATTAATGGGATATCTAATACAGTACGTGAAAAGTGTGTGTAAAAAGATTTGATTTTTCGCCGGTTTTGTGTTCATTTTCTTTCTTTTTAAGTTAAAGCCCTTTTCCACTTCTAATTTTCCCATGTTGCCTCTTTATTTCGCCTTTTCATGGAGTTTTGGAAAAAGATTACGTTAATTTCCAACTTATCGGAAGTTAAATGATGAATTGCTTACTACAATTAAGTCTATTAATTACTTAAAGTCCTCCAGTCGATGTGCTAGCTCAGGATCCCACGAAAACTGAAAGTATTAATACTTTGATTAGTTCTTGATGAGGTTAAGCGAGTTTAAATGCTTTTAGATTTGCAGAAGTGTTTCTAGATTCTAAGTTTCGCTGGCATAAAGGCACATTACTCAACAGTTGGCTCCAAATTCGACTACAAAATATTGGAAGTCAGTACTTGAAATACCAAAATCCGTCATAACACTTCCTTACGTTTTATTAATTATACTTTTTTATTAAAAATGTAAGGACGTCTTAGGCTATGAGCAAACTCGAATATTGAGTAAAATGAAAAAGTTCAAAGAGCTTTTAATCTGAAAGGATCCCTTTCGTTAAAAGAAAATGTGACCTCTCATATATGTATGTATAAATATTATGTATTCTCTGTTATGCCATAGTCATTGGAAAAAATGAAAATGATTTAAACAAAAATAAAATAATTTTGCTTATTGTCTCCTTACCAATTAACTTATATTTATCTTTCTTATTTCTTTGCAGGTGAGTCGACTTGGCCTGAAAATTCATAACAACGAAAACTACTAAATTATAACTATAACTGGTTCTATGATTCGTAGCGATATGGTAAAAAATTGTCCAGAATGATTCGAAAGTATCAAAACACCTTAGATCTACTAGCTTATTTAAAATCAGATCCAGCAGCCAAGTTGTTTTATAAATATATCAAAGCCATAAGCATTGAATTAAAGATGACTTTCAATTATAGTTCTGGTTAAAAATTGTACTTGATGTTAAATATTATTGTTCTGCGCGCCAAAATGTATGCAACGATTTTGAATGTTTCTGAAGTTTTCTGTCTATGATGTAGTATACTACAGGACATAGAAGTTCAAATTGACTAGTATTGCTAGATAAAGAAAACTGGTTGCGTAATAACCTTTTCGCACAGCCAAATTTATTTAATGCATTAATATTATAATTGAGAAACTCGTTTTTGGCTTTCGCACAGCCGGCTACTCGATTAACGATCAGCTGTTATACATTTTTGTTGTTGCTATTCATAAGAATTTGGTAGATTTCATAAGCTGTTTGCTATTTTATCAATAAACACAGCCAAATTTACAGCGTAGACAACAGACAGTGGAGTTGCATTGCAGTATCAACTCGGGTTGTATTCGATTAAAAATTAATGTAGTAGAATAAGATTTTTCTTATCCATGGTAATCGATCTAAATCAACGCTTTAATCGAGCAAAAGTCGGTTAATGGAGCAATAAACTCCTGTGCGAAAAGGCTATAACAATCTCAATCCATATTAATATTATAAATGCGAAAGTAACTCTGTCTGTCTGTTACTCTTTCACGCCTAAACGGCTGAACGGATTTTGATGAAATTTGGTATGGTGATAGATGATAACCTAGAAAAAATGGTCATAGGCTATAAATAATCCCGCCATCGTTCTTAGGGGGTAGGCAGTAGGCAGATAACTAAATTGAGTTAGTGATTTTTTTATAGTTTTTGCTGGGACTTTTGCTCTTTCACGTCTAAACGGCTGAACGGATTTTTATGAGATTTTCCAAATATTCAAGAAGTCGCTGGAGATACTGCACAGGACGTTAAAAGATCTTGATTGTCGATGAACGTTTTTGGTGGAGACAGGATTCTGTTAGCAGGTGATTTACGCCAGACTCTTCCAATTATTCCTGTATCAACTGTTACTGACGGACTAATCGCTTGCCTAAAACCATTTATTGTGTGGCGACACATAGAGAATCGCCAATTAACAACTAACATATGAGTATTTTTGCAACAATACCAAATTGCGATTGTAGAAATAGTTGGCAGTTGACACCTCGATGGATTAATAGCATTTCCAACAGATTTCTTTCACTTCATTGAATCGAAAGAGAAGTTTTCCTGACATGAAACCTCAATATGATAACCATAAATGACTGATTGAATGACCTATATTGGTGGTAAAAGAACAAAGAGATCTTAATGCAGAACTTCGGTCCAGGAGAGTTGACACCGCTACAAACCAGGATGACGTAGTCAATTATCCCAAACTATTACCACTCACTTTACAATTAAAAGTAGTGTGAGTTGTCATCCTGCTGCGTAACATAAATCGACCTCGAGTAAGCAATATCGTCGCCGAAGCCAAGATTGGACCAACTTAATTGAATGTATACCTTGCCACAAAAACGTGTGGTCGGGTCTGCTAGTTATAATATATTTTTTGAATTTTTCGTACAAAAACTACAAAGTTAATTTAGGTTAAGATCAAAAAAACCGGTAAATTAAATTCTGAGAAACAACCAATTGCAAATGGTCAAAAGTAGCACTTGACCACTAATGAGTTAAACAGCGTACCTAGCTATGCTACCGATATTGAAATGTCACTGGCACATACTTGGCAGCGCCGGTGCGAAACTACATGTAGACTTTGCTTCGTGTATTGTTTATGTTGCTGTTGTTGTTGTTGTGTTTGCAACATAAATTTTCCGTTCCGTGAAATTATTTTCCACGCATAATTACCAAAAATATTTGAAGAAAATTTGCAATCTAGAACAACATGTGAGTACAAACAAGAAATTAGCCTTTCATAAACAAACAAACAAGCAATTATGAGCGCTTGACTCGCATGTCGTACGCACGCAAGCCACGCAAATACACACAACTGCACGTACATTTGTCTGTAAATATGTGTGTTTGCTAGTACTTGTGGCCTATGACAACTAGTATGACGGCAGAGAATGGCAGCATAATATTAACAAAATATTACGAGAAACAACAACAACACTGCAATTGTGTAGTAAAATCAACAGCAGCAACAGCAACAACAACAAACAAACAACAAAAGTTATAATGAAGTGCTGTGTGTCTGCATGTCACATGTGAGGTGGGTGGATGGCGCACAATTGCATATCAACAGCTATGCACTTATACTCAGATATATATACATGTGTTGTAGCGTTGCATGTGATACGAGTAGTGTGGCCAGCACAATAATACTTTCATGGTTGCTCTCGATTTTGCGGATGTGCCAAACAGCGGCACGATTGGCAGTGGCGTCTAAGCAAGAACACCAGCGCCAGTGGACAGTTTCTATCTACATGTGCGTGTGTATATGAGCGCATTTCTAATAACCGCCAACGCCAGCAACGGTCTACCCGATGTGGCCAAAAGCTTGCTGTTGCCATTGCTATCCAATCCTCTTGCCTCTTCTTGTGGTTGTTGTTTTTGCATTACTCTCACTACCGTTGTTGTTGTTTGTTGTAGTTGTTGCTTTGAGCAGTTTGGGGGCGTTGTTGATAAATTGAAAACATTTGCCCGCAATCTGCCACATGAAGGCTACATACCCGTCTGCCACACAAACACTCACTTAACAACACCATATATACTATGTGTGTATGTGCAGCAACATTACCTGTTCGCGCTGCATCTTCTGCTAGCTAACTAACTGGCTGGGGCAATGTGGTCACATTACTAGCAAAATTGTTATGGCAAAGTTTTCATGCGTTGATTTCACTTCATTTCTCTGGCCAACTTCTACTTGCTACTGGCCACAAAAGCGAATGCGTGCCGTGGTGGCAGCAAGTGTGGAGAAAAAGAAGTTTGTTGAAGTTGTCTGCCAATATGTGTATATGTATGTATGTATTTACAAGTATATATAAAGTATTTATTAAGCTAAACGAGTATTTAGTTTGGCTTCTCTGGTACAGCGAATGTGGCATAAATGATAATATTTTTTTCTACAAATAAAATCAACAATCAATCAATCAACAACATCAATTGAAGCAGGATTCTTAAAAATAAAATTAATTAATAAAATACAAAATTCATACCGCAGACAACGTGAATCTATATTTCCTCAGACTAAACGTAAAGCAATACCAAAAGCTCCGTCAGGATGGGGAAGGTCCTCTCCGAGGCGTTCGATACCAAAACTGGCTTCAGGCAGGGTAACTCACTATGGTGTGTCTCTTTTAACCTGATGCTGGAGTAAATAATACGAGCTGCAGAGTTAAACATACAAGGTACAATCTTCTATAAGAGTGTACAGCTACTGGCGTACGCCGATGATATCGATAACATTGGAAACCTCAACAACCGGGTCGTTAGTTCTTCTATATCTAATTGGATAAGGAAGCGATGCGAATTGGTCTGGTGGTGAATGAGGACAAAACGAAATATCTTCTGTTACATCAAACAAACCGTCAGTGCATTCGCGTTTTGGCTCCCACGTCACTGTTGACAGTTATAACTTTGAACTTGTACATAATTTCGTCGATCTTGGAACCAACGGCAATAATAATGTCGGCCTTGAGATCCAACGCAAAATCACCCTTGCTAACAGGTTTTACTTTAGACTGAGTAAGCAATTGAAAAGTCCTCTCTCGACGAATAAAAACTAAACTCCACAAGTCGCTCATTATTCCCGACCGACTTTATGGTGCAGAAGCATTGTTGATGTCAACATCCGATGATACAGCAAAAGTAGTTTTCGAGAGAAAGATTTATATTCTTTGAACATTGTCAACTGCGAAAGCCGCAGATGATGGGACGATGAGCTGTATGAGCTATAACACAAGAAGAGAAAGAGGGAAATCTCCACTACGTTGGAAAGACCAGGTGGAGAAGGGCTTGGGTGCTCTTGGTCACAATTTTAGAAAAAGAAAAAAATCAATTCAAAGAAAGAGGAAATAAAAAAATTTCGAGCTCTCTTGCGAAAGAAGACAAAATCATTGCGTACTCGAATTCCATGTTCAAATTTTGGTGATGAATGAACAAAATATCACTTGGTTCTGCTACAGAGGACAGTGAAGCCACATTTTCGTATATTAAAAATTCCTAACATGCATTGTTTTCATGGAAACACATGTTTACAAGCACATCAAACAACTCAAAGAGACACCAGTAATAATGAATGGAATTTCAAACTATGAATGCAACAATTGTTTCATTTTCGAATTCCGCCCACAAAGCAGTCGCCTACTCTGCCTGCTGTTCTACTGAACTGCGTCAATGCTTTTGAGGACTTGTTGTTTTCAATTTTCGTTTATTAAGGCTTTTCAGTGTGTAGGACCAATAGCTGGCAATGAGATTAGGCCTGGCGCTGAGTGTGGGCCGGTAGTTGCACCTATTTCATTTTCATTTCGACAACAATAGTTCAAATTCAAGGTCGGCTCTACTCGAATTGACCCAATCAATGCTATGAATTTAAATTGCTGCATTTCGGTGCTATCCGTCCATCCATCGGCTAGACGCTGTTGTTACCGAAAAATTGTTGCTGCTGCTTTTTGTTGTTGTTTTGTTTGTATTGGTGTTGATAGCCAGCTTTGAGCTTACACAATTGCTGCTAATAACAAACAACCAACAATTGACCATATTTTACTTCCATACAGTCCATTGGTATTACAACGGTGCTAAGGCTTCTACGAATGTACATAGGTGTGTGCATACGCGTTGTTTGTAAATTGTACGGGGATCCTGTAGGAAAACTTGAAGACTTTAATTATCGTGTTGTGGAAGTGAAACCGATAACAGGATGAACAAAAAAAGGCGAGTTCTAGAAGTATCAAAATTTTTTAGAACATTTTCTATAAAATAAACTATTCTACAGTTCATTTTCCTTTATTACTATTAAATTGAGATCAAATGGCAGAAAAATTCGATAAAGAAGTTCTAATTAACGAGGCTGGTAAATTGAAAAGGTTTCTAGATATTCGGTGCTCAGCTTCAATAGTTTCGAGGCTAGTATTTTTGTTCTGATATGAAAATGATCCTAAATAATATTTTTGCTTCTACAGTAACTCTCACAGGGAACTACTTAAATGTTGAACTTTAGGTCTATTCAGTTCGGAGGCAAAATCTTTGAAAATTATATCAAAGTTGCAGTTAAGTTACTTAGGACATTCGACTATAAGTAGTTGATATCTGATTCTGAAAAGAATTTGTTTTCATCTGATAAATATTTGGCTACTGGGGATTTTTCAGACAGTACTGGAGTGGTCTATAAAATTGAAAACCTTTCTAAAATACACTGAAGTTCAGAGTCTTTCCGGCATATTAAATCAATTACTAAAGGGTTTTTCAATTGGGGCGCTACAAAAGTAGACCGATAGGGGCACCAAGGCGACGTCATTTTTGTTCCCGCTCTTTGATCATGGAAAGATATACGATCCAACAACGAGTCGAAATTATTAAAATTTATTACCGATATTCGCAGTCAGTGGTCTTAACTTTAATAAGCAAAATATGCGTTATTGGTCATGCAGCAATCCACACGTACTCCATGAGTCACCATTGCATCCCGAAAAAATTACAGTTTGGTGCGGTTTATGGGCCGGCGGCGTCACTGGGTCGTACTTCTTCTGTGATGATCAAGACCGCAATTGAAATCGCTACCGCTCAATGATAACCGAAGTTTTAGCCCGAATTGAATGACTTGGACTTGGGCAATATGTGGTTCCAACAGGATGGCGTCACAAGCCGCACAGCGAATGTCACAACCGATTTACTGAAAACCTAGTTAGGTGAATGTGTTAACTCACGAAATGCGCCAGTCAATTGGCCGTATCGGCGGCGCGATTTCATGTCGTTACACTATTTCCTGTGGGGCTACGTCAAGTCTAAGGTCTATTCTTGATTGACCTCGTGCGAATATCGAACATGAAATTGCAGCAGTATCGGCCGATTTAGGCTTGAAAACCGTCTAAAATTGGGTTCCGCGTCTGGACTTTGGACCGAATTCGATCACCAAATATTGGAGTGTTAAGCTATTCGACACAGGATTGTAACTGTGACTCTAACTTAATAGAACACCCTGTATTTGAAACATTTACAGGAGTAGACATAGAAATGTGCACAGTTATATTACACGATTAGCTGCTATTACAATAACAAAAACAATAATAAAATTTCATTCATCGCTGCAAAAGTTCGCGAGGAAAAAAATCAAACAATAAAAATTCAATTCTGTTTATTTTCAAAAAAGGAAAAAAAAATCTTTACTATGCGCATATACAATACCTACAAATATACCTACATATCTTCAAATTCTTGGAATTAAATTCTTTTTAGCAAAAGTCATTGGTGGCCGCCTGTTGGCAATGTTTTGTACAAAAATGGCTAATATTACCGAGGAGCGTCTAAACAAAAACAAAAACAACAATGCCGTAACTCACGTCTATGTAAATATACTTATACTAACGTACTTTTGTATATACATATGTGTGTGTGTGTGTTGGGAGAGAGTACGGCTGTAACGAGACACAATAATTCTTCCAAAATCAAAACAAAAACAACAACAAAACAAACACATTTCTGCCATTTTATGAGAAGTCGTGAAAAACAGCCAAAACATGGCCGAAAACAAGCCGAGCAACAGAGCCAATAATAATAACAAACATAATTGTAAAATATGGCAACAACCCAAACCACACACACACACACGCACATACATATATACGAACGTGTGAGCGGCATCGTAAAATGGGCTACAACATATGGACCAACTGAGATATGGTTAAGTGATCGGAGGCGTGTGACGCAAAGGGTTTTCCGCTCTCAAAGCAACGGTGCCGGACTGGACTGGACTGCAAGGTGTGATGTGCGATTAACCCGAATGTAATGCTGGCATTGTGGCGAAATAAAACAGCTACACAAAGCAGTGAACTTTGGCAACTCAAATAACAACAACACATACAAACTGACTAAAGCCGTATTTGGCCGCAAAATTTAGTTAGGTGTGTGTGTATGTTTAAATGGCGCACATGCCGTTAATTTTTGCATGCCACATACACACGTATATCCATACACAAATACAGTTATGTGTTAACATAAATATACATACGTGTCAGTATGTATGTATGCTTTACGTTTGGTCCGCTTACTTTTACAGCACACTATAAGTTTAACTTGAATTTGCTGAAATATATTTTTCAATATTTTTTGTTGTTGCACTCTCGGCTTGTATTTTTTTCTCGTTTCTACTACATTCAATTGCACGAGTGGCAAACGGAAGCGAAACGCACAGGAATTAAAAAAAGCATTTAGTAAACAAATTCTCGGCGTTTAGAAAAAAAAAATGTGTTTACCTCAGAGCCTCATGTAAAGCGCAGAGGAGCATGGTGAAGGGTGCGGTAAGCGGTGAAAAGTTTAACAGCAATTTCGAGGCAAAAAATAAAATAGAGAATTTAACTGACCGCGTAAACATTTTGAAAATGCTCAAATCAATGGCGTAGGACTGGCTTTCTGGTGTGTGTATGTACTAGGGTGGGGTAGATTTTTGCTGAAATTTACTTTGTTGAAGTCTTCAGGATTTTGGTTCGGTCTCTTTTTCCCTTTTAGTGGTCTCTTACAATTATATAAAGGGTCAAATCGCACGACCGAGGTGGCCAATTAACTGGGACATTTCGTGAGATAACACGTTCACCAAACTTGGTTTTCAATAAATCGATTGTGACATTCGTTGTGTGGCTTCATCTAGTTTTTTAGACATCTAAAAATTGACTTTTCATTTTGAAAATTTTAATAATATTGAAATTATGCAATTATGAACCTTCGCATACCCTAAGCTTTTTCTAAATAAATAATTGTTTATCTTTTTGTAAATTTGTTCTCTTCGAGTTCTCTTTCTGTTTGAAATTTTCTGTTATGGCCTACAGTGAATATAAAATTACCAAATAAATTTCATTTAAAATTTTTACGGCATTGTGTGACACACACAAACGTGACAAGTGCGTGTGTGTGTGTAAACATTTTTGGTTGCAAAATCTATTAAATTTCAAAGACCGTCACCAAGTACCGGGTGTCATTTGTCCTTCTTGTCAAGGAAATGCAAAATTATATGAGAAATGCGCATAAATGCGTTCTGGGCGTAAGCATGCATAAATATATACATGTTGCCTATAGACAAATTTGATATATTGTCAAATTGTACGAGTAGCTGCAATTGTGTGTACGAACTTGACGGCGACACTAGCCCAGATGAGTTGAAATTTAAAACGAGAAAAGTGAAGAGACCTCAATGACAAAGCGGTGAGGATGCTTACTTATGTTTAAGATGTTAAAAAAATTTTAACAGAGCTAAAATTTCGATTAATTTTATTTACAATATTTTTTCTGTTTGAAAATTTAATAAAAAAATCATATTTAAAACTTTTTTTTTTGATTTTGAAGTTAGGAATTTTTTTTTTGTATATTTTTGTATGGCCTATTATCATCTGTTGAATTAAAAAATCCTCAATGAAGTTTCCACCTATAGTTTTTTAATTGTAATATCTACTAAAAACAACATTTGTCAAGCAAATCCAAATATTTTGGTCTGATTACGAAAAATGACATTTACAAATGCATATAAAAATTTATTTCACATTGAAATGCCATTTTAATGCATACAATGAACTCACTGCAAATATTAAATTCTACGCACGACTAAATGACAACTCAACAGAAAATAAAAGTATAAATAAATAAAAGGATAAATTGTCAACAGAAATACTATTCGAAGCATAGCATTTGAAGAAAGATGTACTAGTCTATTAGTAACAAGTTGGAGACCAGTTTTGAAAAGAGAGAGATTTGTTTCATATTTAATTTAATGTAATTTAATTTAATTTAATATATTTTAATTTTAATTTAATTGAACTTAATTTAGTTTAATTTAATTTAAATTAATTCAATTTAGTTTAATTTATTTTAAATTAATTCATTTTAATTTAATTTATTTTAACTGAATTTAATTTAATTTAATTATTTTAATTTAATTTAATATATTTTAATTTTAATTTAATTTAATTTAATTTAAATTAATTCATTTTAATTTAATTTATTTTAACTGAATTTAATTTATTTATTTTAATTTAATATATTTTAATTTTAATTTAATTTAATTTAATTTAATATAATTTAATTTAATATAATTTGATTTAATTTAATTTATTTGTTTCTAATTTTATTTAATATAATTTAATTTAATATATTTTAATTTTAATTTAATTTAGTTTAATTTAATTTAATTTATTTATTTTAATTTAATTTAATTTAATTCATTTTAATTTAATTTAATTTAATTTAATATAATTTAATTTAATTTAACTGAATTTAACTGAATTTAATTTAATTTAATTTAGTTTAGTTTAATTTAATTTAATTTAATATATTTTAATTTAATTTAATTTAAATTATATTAATTTAATTTATTTTAATTTAATTTAAATTAAATTAATTTAAATTAATTTAAATTAAATTAAATTAATTCAATTTAATTTAATTTACTTGTTTTAACTGAATTTAATTTAGTTTAATTTAATTTAATATATTTTAATTTAATTTAATTTAATTTAGTTTAATTTATTTTAATTTAATTTAATTTAGTTTAATTTAATTTAATTTAATTTAGTTTAATTTAATTTAATTTAATTTATTTATTTTAACTGAATTTAATTTAGTGTAATTTAATTTAATTTAATTCAATTTAATTTAATTTATTTATTTTAACTGAATTTAATTTAGTTTAATTTAATTTAATTTAATTTGATTTAATTTAATTTAATTTAGTTTAATTTATTTATTTTAACTGAATTTAATTTAGTTAGTTTAATTTAATTTGATATAATTTAATTTAATTTAATTTAATTTAATTTTATTTTATTTGAAAGTCTGGTTTTTGTTGATTATTTTATTTTTCATTACTCACTGAAACATTTAATATTATTTCCATTCATTTTCATAACTCTTTTAGAAATTATTTCTAATATCACTAAACATTTCCCATAGGGTCTGCCACTGTGCCGCCCATTCGCACGCTTGATATGTCTAGCCATGGTCATTTTCCAACGCACTTTTTTGGCAATTACAAATAATTGTGTGTAAACAATATTGCAACAACTACAACACCATACTAAAATAAACAATTACAAAAACAACAAAATGTACGACGCTCAACAGTGGCCATAAATAAGCAATTGGTAATGAGTAAACAGTCGCAAAATGCTTAATTCTAATAAAAATAGTAATTAATAAGTGAACGCGTGAGCCGCAAGCAAGACAAGAAAAACATTAAATAAAAACTAACAACAACAATAAGGCAGTGAAAATAAAAATTACAAAAAATACCTGAAGATAAATGAAATTATTCGCAATTTTCGTTGACATTTTCATATTTTGCTGATGCGAAATGAGACGAGTCACAACAAAAAATCTAAATTCTGAAATCTAGAAATATGACGTTTACGACACACAGTCTCACTGTCGGTACAATCGTAATGATGTTGTTGTTGTTAACATTCATATCGGTCGCTGTTGGTGCTGTTGCGCCTGCTGATGGTGTTGCTGATGTTGATGTTGACGTTGATGGCGTTAGACGCAATCATCACACCACAGCTGCTTTTGCTGCCACTGTTGTTGTGCCCGTGTGGTGTGACGATCTTTTGCTAATGAATTGTTTGACACAGTTTCGTCGCACTTTCATTTCTTATTTAATATTTTTTATTTGTTGTAGTGTTGTTGTTGTTGTTGTTGTTTTCACTTAAAAAGCGCGAATATTTGCGTGATGAAAATATGAAAATTACTTAAATACGCGGGTGATGAGACACAAGTGCGTTTGCCAATAAAAACAAATGGAAGCTTGCGAAAATTATTTGAAACTAGGTAACTGTGGCAATGGACGGACAAATTGAAATTTAAAGTGACAATAATATTTCTATGCCGACACAGGTGGGAGGTGTGTTCCTATTTCTTTCTAAATTACTTCCAAGAGAACTTGTTTTAATACTCTACAAGAACCAATTTTCACTTGAGAACTAGAGAAGTCCATGGGAATGATATATGGAACCTAATTGAGATATTCTTGTTTAAGGTTTTGTTGTTGTAATGTTGTAATAGAAAGTAATCGGTCCAGAAACAGAGTCCAGAGATATGTTAGAAGACTGAGTTTTACATGAGAGTCTTGAACAATCGTTTGAATCCGGAAACTGAAGAACGATCGGCGAGAAGGTTCTATTGTTTTATATTGGCGATCCAATGGCAGTCGAGACTACGTATCCG
Source organism: Zeugodacus tau (assembly GCA_031772095.1). NCBI lineage: Eukaryota > Metazoa > Arthropoda > Insecta > Diptera > Tephritidae > Zeugodacus > Zeugodacus tau. The sequence continues at coordinate 43,503,929 of CM062653.1, forward strand.
GAAGAAGTTGTTGAGGACTGACACCGTTTAAAAGATAATCATGTTAAGATAGTCGGTATGACCAGAAATTTTCTCTAGCCGTGAGCACTCTCATCTAGGAAGCATTTCTCCAAATTATTTAATGTTTCCTGTTAAACAAAAACCACTTTTATTATTTCTGATTCCAACCTAATATCTATAAAATAGGTCTTACGGAGTTCTTGATCTCGGAACTGTCAAATCTGCAAACGTATACTGTCAGACTTGTTTATCCTCAGTCTAGCTCTGCAAACGGGTATCCATTTCCAATTCTAGGGAGCCGGCTGTTCTCCTCTCAGATAGAACATCTATTCTGTCGACTTTGATCTATCAAGTAATTGAGAAAGGTCTCTCAAAATTAGACAAAGAAGAGAATACACTTCTTGAATCATAGCATTTTCTTTACTTTACTTCCCTTCCAAAAAGTTTCTCGAAATACTTCTACCAAATCTAAACTCCTCACTCAGCTCATAATTTCCTCTCACTTTGAACGAACTTAATTTCTATAAATTTAATCCGCTTTCCACTTTAATCTCCCGCTTCACTAGTTTCGCATGCAGTTTGCAAATCAAAAGTCCTTCATTTCAGCTCATTTCTTGAGTAAATTTCAATTTATTTCCCGCTTTCTAATTTTAATCTCACCAACTCACCAAAAGCAATCGCATCCCCCCTTCGTTCGCCTCTCATTTAATTAATCCGCCACTTCATTTGCACAAATCTACATAAAATAAACTGTTTCAATCGCTCTTCTCTTCTTGCTCTTCTCCCCCAATTCATTTGCGCTATTTATTCACTTCAAATTGAACCAATCGCCCAACTCCCGCAGCTCAACTACGCTCAAAGGCAAATAATCAAATTTCAATTGTGCTTATGGAGTGCGCTGTCAAAGAGCAAACAAGCACGCCGCTGTGCGCTCTTCAAAGACACTCGTATTGGACACAATTCAACAGAATTTCGGCAAATGCAAGTGACTGCAATTAAAACAGGGGTCACCAACGCTTACGGTTATACTATCATTGGGTCACACTTTAATCATTGATTGGTAGCCGACTAGGTCCGCTCTGCAAATATTATACCCCTATACTCGTCAAATCTCTGAATGAATTTAATTATTTTAAATTAGTGAGAGAGAGATGACCGTACATCATTATAGTGTATAACCGTTTCTTAATTTATCTGTATATAATTATAATGGTCCATTTCATTTATGCCAGTTGTTTGTTCGATTCTCCACTCTCTAAATTTCAGCTAATCGAAAGCAGTTAATAATCAAGGAGTTATATTTAGAAATATCGAAATTGTTCATTAGTTATTTTAATCTGATTCTCATCTTAATATGAACTCTTACTTCACATTAGAAATGGTATAAAAGGTATTATAGAACCGGTATAAAAGTCTTGAAAATTTCACATATTTTATAACAGGCCGAAAAGTAGACCCTGAGGGACCAGGAAATAACTGGTTACACGAGTTATTAACTTTAACAATCGGCTCCGAATCTTATTAGATTATCCATCGATCTGGATGCGATAGAAGGTAGTTGATCTGGAGCATTCACTGCATTTTTATTTCTATTTCAAATGCTTGACAATGAGACAGATTGAGAGATTACCGAGTGGTAGACTCACCCTTATTTAGGCTGTGATCTCTCAGAAGGTTAATGGTTATTTTATTGAGATACTTTTACCATTTCAATATGGGAATACTGATGTAATGCTTCCACCTCGTGGACTAATGTAGAGTGAATACAATATTCTTAAGAAGGAGGGTTCGAGAAATATACTCTCATATTTGTTCCCTCTAAATTATATAAGTTTCGGTCACTCTTGTTTGAATATTAATTTTCAGTTTTAAGGGTAGCGGCAAGAAGTTTGCAATACCAAATTAGAATTCGCTAAAATCCGAAGGAAATGTGATTAAAGCGGCGGGCAGTCCCGTCGAATTTGAAGAAATAAGTAATTTTTCGCTTGAGCGATTGCAAAATGTTCTTTCAAGCTTTTTAATGAGTTTTTATGGCTGCCATAGTTTACATTCGGCAGTTCAGCTGCTGTTTATTTCATGAAGTTTAACGAGCGGGTGGCAAAGCAAAATTCATTCGAAGCTCAAAGAATTTTTTAGGTTTCGCTGGTTTTGCTTTTGAATATGTTTATTGTAAAAAACTTTGAAAGACGGCTTTTAGTAATTTTTTTTAATTATTTAATTTTTTTTCTGTTTTTCAGCTTTGCTGTTTATTATATTTTTTCTTTCTTTAATTATATTTTTGGTTTTTATTTTTATATATATTTTTTATACTCTCGCAACAAAGTTGCTAGCAACAAAGTTGCTAAGAGAGTATTATAGTTTTGTTCACATAACGGTTGTTTGTAACACCCAAAACTAAACGAGTTAGATATAGGGTTATATATACCAAAGTGATCAGGGTGAAGAGTGGAGTTCAAATCCGAATGTCTGTCTGTCCGTCCGTCCGTCCGTCCGTCCGTCTGTGCAAGCTGTAACTTGAGTAAAAATTAAGATATCTTGATGAAACTTGGCACACTTATTTCTTGGCACCATAGGAAGGTTGCTTTCGAAAATGAGCAAAATCGGACCACTGCCACGCCCACAAAATGGCGAAAACCGAAAACACATAAAGTGCCATAACTAAGCCATAAATAAAGCTATGGAAATAAAATTTGGTATGAAGGATCGCACTATGAGGGGGCATATGTGGATGTAATTTTTTTGGGGAAGTGGGCGTGGCCCCGCCCCCAAATCGGTTTTTTGTATATATCTCGCAAACCAATAGAGCTATATAAACCAAACTTTCTGCAGTCGTTTTTTTTAGCCATTTCCTTACACATTCCAAAAATGACAGCAATCGGATAATAACCACGCCCCCCTCCCATACAAAGGTTAGGTTGAAAATGACTAAAAGTGAGTTAACTCACTAAAGAAAAACGTCAGAAACACCAAATTGCACATAAGGAACGGCAGATAGAAGCAGCACTCAGATTTTTTTACAAAATGGAAAATGGGCGTGGCGTCGCCCACTTATGGGTCAAAAACCATATCTCAGAAACTACTCGACCGATTTCAATGAAACTTGGTTTGTAATAGTTTCCTTACATCCCAATGATATGTTGTGAAAATAGGCCAAATCGCTTCACAACCACGCCTACTACCAACCACTCCTATATACCAGAACTTTGAAGACAATCTGAATCGCTTACATTACAATATATAAAGTAAGCACTAGTGAAGATATCGGTGCAGAACTTCGCACAAATACTATGTTTATAGTGTGGCAAACCCATTCTAAAAATCGCCGAAATCGGACCATAGGTTTTTAAGGCCCATATATATCGAACACGAGGACCTCGGTACTTCTAACCTAATATTAATGTTTCCAACTTTCAATGGACTTTATACAATATACATATATGACGAATATGTGGGTCAAATTGTGTATTATATAATATTAATTAAGTTAAATAAATAAATTGCGAGAGTATAAAATGTTCGGTTACACCCGAACTTAGCCCTTCCTTACTTGTTTTTTTTACTTTTTTTGAGACGCGATTCTATCTGCGTGTCTTCTAACAATCTTCTGAACTCCTTGGCTATTTGTGGCCATCTTTTCAACAGCTTGTACATACGTATGTGTGACTTTTATTTGTCTGTTGTCGCCAACACAGCATGGTCCAGCCTGTCTTGACAGTTGTTGTTGTGTCTACAAGCGCATACTGCAATTAGCATTATATACATACACATCCAGTACATAAATACAAGCAAATGCATACACAAACAAATTTCGTTGCATTTGTCCCGTTGTCTGTGCACTTTCTCGCCTTTGTCGTCGCTTGCCTCTGCACAGAAAATAGCTTTCTTCTAATTTTTATGCTGCAGCAACTGGAAAACATTTGGTTGTTGCTGTTGTTGTATGCTATTTTGTGGTTCGGTAGCTTTGGGTTTTTAGTCAATTTCGCTTCATTTAGTTTTTGTTGTTTTTGTATTTATTTATGGAAATTTATCTTGCAAAGCAAAGCCGTTCCTGGCTGTGATTGCATCTTCTGCTTAGTATTTATAGGTGTGTATACATTTATTGCTCTCCTTGTATGAGTTTGTTTAATATTAAATGGCAATTAAGGTTTTATTCAATAGCGGTTTTGTGGGTAGTTGTTGTAGTGGTTTAAAATAAATATTTTACAAAATAAAATAAAATAAATAAATAAATATCATATAAATATAATTTCAATTTCTTGAATGATGGTTCTATTAGTGTTGCTTCTCTTATGTTATATGGATTGTCGTAAATAGTAGGCAGTATAGAGATTATGTTAAGCTAATTGGCTTACGAAGATCAAAATATACCTTATTAGAGGGACCAAAGTTTCGTGTTCTATTGGAATCGATTTTATCCCTGTTGCTACGACAGTTGGTTCTGTATAACCGTATCGAAAACGTTTTTTTATTCGATTTTATACTTAACAGGCTTCATTTGTGTTTGAAACGAAGGACCCTGTTATCGAAGTCTGAATTTCGGTTAAGATACAGTTCGCAAACTTCTGCCGCTCTTTGTCATCTAACGAAAGAACTCATCCTACTTATAAATAGGATAGGCAATAAAAATAATGGTAATGGAGGATTACGAGAACGTTATTGATAGAGGGTAATCGGGCTTGTTAGCTTATGTCGAGCACTTGGTACTGTATATGACGGTGTAGGTGTACCGCCTGCATTCATAAATAGACTTTAATATAAAAAAATAAAAAGGGATTAAAAATGTGTGTTATTAAAATTAGTAGCTTTGTGACATAGTCTTTTAATTCGAAGAAAAAAAAATACCTAAAATACATAAAGCATTTAAGTTTTGAGGGGTTAGGTGGGTTTCAGAGGCTAAAAACAAGAGTATTTTTTTATATTCTCGCAACAAATGTTGCTAAAGAGAGTATTATAGAGTATTATATAAAATTTGGTATGAAGGATCGCACTATGAAGGGGCATATTTGGATGTAATTTTTTTGGGGAAGTGGGCGTGGCCACGCCCCCTACTAAGTTTTTTGTATATATCTCGCAAACCAATAGAGCTAAATAAACCAAACTTTCTGCAGTCGTTTTTTGGCCACTTCCTAATGCAGTCCAAAAATGAAAGAAATCGGGTCATAACCACGCCCACCTCTCATACAAAATTTAGGTTGAAAATTACTAAAAGTGGGTTAACTCATTAACGAAAAACGTCAGAAACACTAAATTTCACATAAGAAATAGCAGATGAAAGCTGCACTCAGATTTTTTTACAAAATGTAAAATGGGCGTGGCGTCGCCCACTTATGGGTCAAAAGCCATATCTCAGGAACTACTCGACCGATTTCAATGAAACTTGGTTTGTAATAGTTTCCTCACATCCCAATGGTATATTGTGAAAATAGGCCAAATCGCTTCACAACCACGCCTACTTCCTATATACCAGAACTTTGAAGACAATCTGAATCGCTTACTTTACAATATATAAAGTAAGCACTAGTGAAGATATCGGTGCAGAACTTTGCACAAATACTATGTTTATAGTGTGGCAGCCCCATTCTAAAAATCGCCGAAATTGGACCATAGGTTTTTAAGGCCCCATATATCGAACACGAGGACCTCGCTGCTGCTAACCTAATATTATGATTTCCAACTTTCAATGGACTTTATACAATATATATGACGAATATGTGGGTCAAATTGTGTATTATATAATATAAATAAAGTTAAATATATAAATTGCGAGAGTATAAAATGTTCGGTTATACCCGAACTTAGCCCTTCCTTACTTGTTTTAAATATATATCATATATTTCATTTAAACAATTCGGCGTATTAATGATACCCGTTTAAATATATTTTGTGAAATTTTTATTTAAAAATTCCGAAAACTCAGCCTTTGGCGCCTCATCTCCTATGACGTGTCCAAAAAAAGGTCTTGCGGTGGACCTCTGGTGGTTCTTCTAAAAACAAAAAAACAAAAAATACTTCGATAGCACATGGATAAATCTAGTTAAGCAACGAAGGAAAAAAGAAAATATTGAAATTTGAATTTTTGATAGAATGTAAAACAAAAAACTCACTTTTTTGTAAAATTTTCGGCATATATGGGCTGGAAAAAATAGTTACAATAAATTTGAACAAAATCGCTTTATAACTTTTTGAGATATCGTGTCCATTGACTTGAAAAATTTAGTTTTGAGATAAATGCGGTTAAAGTTTTACATTCCTACTGACCGGATGGGCGGAACTGTGAAAGGGTATATCTCTCAGAATATTACTAGGATTAATTTGATATTTTTGGATAATATTTTAAATATGTTTCACTATTTACTAAGATGTTCTGTCAAGATCGCCAATTGGCTTTCCGACGATGCGCGCGCGATGTTGTTTCTAGAAAAACTATATGTTTTTGGTTATCTGGCTGAGTCAGCAAGATTTGAGTCTGCCAAGGGACTGACTTGTTTATCTTTATTTTTCTTTCGTTTTATATTTTTATTCATAAGATTTAGTCTTAAGTCTACAAAGGTTCATCTAACAATCTAAAATGTGAAACTTGAGTCCACTTAAGCTAATCTTACAATTTAAGAATTCAATGTTCAGTCCACTGAACGGACTCCATATGTGACGATCTGTTCTTAATAGTCAATATCATATTTGACATATTTGTCCATTAGATCGATTGATATTATTGGTGATGTTAACTTGTAAATTTTACCATACATATATCAAGTAGGGAACTCTTTAAGATTGTCTGACGATTCCCCATGCGATATATTGCATTTATGCCAGCGCTTCTGCCAATCATCGAAACATTTTCAAACCCGATTTTTGGGATAGCCTTTAGCTCTTCAGCCATTTCATCTATGCTGGTTGAAGGATAGGTCTTGAAGGTTCTCTTTACTTGTGGAATTATGAAAAAGTCATATTGTTTAGGACACGAATTCACGAACAAGCAACGAATTGGTATATGTAATTAGTATCTTAAAAAAATCAAAATTATCATTGGACTTTTCGACAATAAAATTCCCGTTATTTTTTGAACATACCTCGTATTTAAAAAAAAATCAATTTAGTTTAAAATTAACTACCTTACAGTGAAATATGGTTTATTTGTTTAATCTATGTTACAACATATTCCGAGTAGCAGTAAAAACGAATGCAAACGTCAAACGTGCAACGTGTGTGTGTGTGTTGGTGTGCGAGTGCACCTTTCCACGTTTGTATTTATATTAGTGTTTCGTTTAAATCTGGATATATTTTTCCTAAGAATGTATGTGTGTGTGGGTAGCTCTCGTAATGACTTCTCACAAGCGGCTGCAACGCGACAGATTGGCATGATTTTCCATTGCACCATTGCACTTCCGCTTAAGTGTGACAACAGGCAGCCAGTTAGTTAGTCAAGTAGTCAGTCAGCCACTGAGGCAGTGAGGCAAGCAAACAATAACAACAACAACAGAAAAGTATTCAAATAAGAAATGAAGCCATGCAACAAATATACAAATACAAATAAGAGTTGAAAGTGAAAAATGCAGAGAAGGAAAATGCGAAGAAAAAGAAAAAAAAGAATGAAAAGAGCAAAATGAAATTGTGGAAAAATGGAAATGTGCACTTAAAATGAAATGCTTGTGCCTCGGGAGCAAACGCATGTGCACGAGTACGCGCCCACACAAACACACACATTTCGCAGGGCCAAAAGCAACAGGCGAAAATCTGTTTGTATACGTAGGTATGTGTGTGGTTTGTGTACATTTGTACAAAGACTGGTGCTGCCAATAAATAAAACTGTCAACAACGAGTGAATGCAACAACACATCATTTCCGCCTCCGCCATCCTCATCTCTTGCTCTGAGAAAGCAAGAGCAAGAGAATTTTCCTTTGCTTCGTCGGCTGAATGAAGGGCGAGCGCAGTTGAGTGTAATGTGCGCGCTGTAAATATGCGGTGGCAGCAAGTAATCAGCATGTGGCATGCAATTGAACTTAAGCCGCATGCCCCTGCCAGTCTGCAGAAATCCTGAAATATGGGTCAAATATACACACTGAAGAGGCAAAGGCAAAAGTAAAAGCAACAGGAATAAATGTGAAGTGAAGTGGTAAGGATTGGAGAGGAGTGGTGTGGTGTGGAATGGAGTGTGTTGCCTCGACTTTCTAGCCGAGTGCTGGCTGTAATGAAAGGGAACGACCGCATATTAATGGCAGCAATGTTGATCTTGCAGCAGCAGGTGCGCGCCTCAGCAATATTTTCTCCGTTCTGCTGTTTTTGTTATTATTGTGGCATGCCACAAGTATATACACACACACACATACACCATACGACTTAATAAATGCGCGTGTATTTATAAGCTTCAAGGAAATGAAGGCAAATCTGCGCCGCTCAAAATGTTTCCCTTCAGCAACCTTTGCCTCTACCACAAACAGTACGTGTGTTTGTTTGTGTTAGTGTGTTTGTGTGTGCCTAGTGGCGCGGCATGCATGCGTGCGACATTGATGTGCAGCAAATTTATGCACACGATGATGATGTGTCGTTCAAAGGTCCTTTGGCAGTCAGCTGTTTTGTGCCGCAACAATTTGTGGCAACACTAATTTATGGCGGTAGTGGAGAGCGCTATTGCATGCAGGAAGCGCCGCTGCTAGATTATTGGCGTTTTCATGTACTTTCTTTTAAATCGGCAGTAGGAGATAAGTTCGGTCAATCTGTTCGATTTTTGAATTGTTTGTGTTCTGTGGTTTACCAAAGTGCATTTTTTTATCTGAATTCATATGATTCCCTCGAACTTCCACAATAATACATAATTTTAATATTGACTATTATATATTGTGTATAGGATGTTATTTATTAAATAGATACTCGTATAAATACGCCTACGAAATTTCCCCTACAATCCCAAGAAGTTTAAATTTTCCTTTCCTAACCTTCGATTAGCTTTTTTTAATCTTATAAAAAAACATTATCTGAGTACGCTTTGAGTTTATTCATAAAATATATTTAGGTGATCTCTTTTTATACTCTCTCAACAAATGTTGCTAAATGGAGTATTATAGTTTTGTTCACATAACGGTTGTTTGTAACACCCAAAACTAAACGAGTTAGATATAGGGTTATATATACCAAAGTGATCAGGGTGAAGAGTGGAGTTCAAATCCGAATGTCTGTCTGTCCGTCCGTCCGTCCGTCTGTGCAAGCTGTAACTTGAGTAAAAATTAAGATATCTTGATGAAACTTATTTCTTGGCACCATAGGAAGGTTGCTTTCGAAAATGAGCAAAATCGGTCCACTGCCACGCCCACAAAATGGCGAAAAACTAACTAAGCCATAAACAAAGCTATGGAAATAAAATTTGGTATGAAGGATCGCACTATGAAGGAGCACATTTGGATGTAATTTTTTTGGGGAGGTGGGCGTGGTCTCGCAAACCGATAGAGCTATATAAACCAAACTTTCTGCAGCCATTTTTTTCAGCCACTTCTTAATACAGTCCAAAAATGAAAGAAATCGGATGATAACCACGCCCACCTCTCATACAAAAGTTAGGTTGAAAATTACTAAAAGTGGGTTAACTCACTAAAGAAAAACATCAGAAACACTAAATTTCACATTAGAAATGGCGGATGGAAGCTGCACTCAGAGTTTTTTACAAAATGGAAAATGGGCGTGGCGTCGCTCACATATGGGTCAAAAACCATATCTCAGGAACTACTCCACCGATTTCAATGAAACTTGGTAGGAAACTATTACATCCTTACATCCCAATGATATATTGTGAAAATAGGCCAAAGCGCTTCACAACCACGCCTACTTCCTATATACCAGAACTTTAAAGACGATCTGAATCGTTTTCTTTACAATATATAAAGTAAGCACTAGTGAAGATATCGGTGCAGAACTTTGCACAAATACTATGTTTATAGTGTGGCAGCCCCATTCTAAAAATCGCCGGTTTTTAAGGCCCCATATATCGAACACGAGGACCTCGGAGCTTCTGACCTCATATTATGGTTTCCAACTTTCAATGGACTTTATACAATATATATGACGAATATGTGGGTCAAATTGTGTATTATATAATATAAATAAAGTTAAATAAATAAATTGCGAGAGTATAAAATGTTCGGTTACACCCGAACTTAGACCTTCCTTACTTGTTTTCAATATTTTTGTAAAAAAATCTTAAAAAATAGCTGAAAAATACCTTATTGCATCCAAAAAACTTCGAAACATTCGATCGATTACTTTCTTAAAAAAAAAAACAATTCACGAATTTTTCATGGGTTACACTGGAATAGCCCCTTAAGATGCCATCATTATAGTCAGGAGAAAATAAAATGCGAACTTTGACCTTGAAAAAATCGTTGACATGACTATTGCTTCTGATATATATGGATAATGGAGTGGTCGAACTATAACCCCACCAATCTTCTATGTACATGTACATTTATTAAAAATATTAATGATTTAAAAAACAAATTTTTATATACAAATGTACCTATATTTATTAAATGTATATATTTTTTCCATTTCAGGTGAGTTTTATTGCTCTGCCACTGGCTGTGGACGTCAAAAATACACAATTAAATTTATTCTGGAGAATGCGTAAATATGTACTGTAGAAGTGTATTCACAAATGTATCTACAATTATTAAAATCAAATGTTTGAAAAGTGTTAAAGTGTTTAGCGTTGTGAATTGTATACTTATTTTTATTAATTACTCGATTAGTGAAGTTTCAAACCTTTGAACCTTTTCCTATGAGTGGCTGCGGAGAAGAGATATAACACATTTTTCGGTCCGGAATTCAGTTTAATAAAGACCTTACAACTGAGCCACATCCAATGGCGCTTGGTCATATGCAAAAAAATTACTTGGCTGGTAAAAAAGTTAAAATGTTGCCACCTGATTGAAAATTTGAATTCAATAGTAATTTATAGGATTAAGAAACCCTAATACATGACTATACAACTACAAATATTTAAGGGATCTTAAAATTGAAAATTTATTTTAGAGAATGTTGCATTCTATTTCAATTTACTAGAACTGATGAGATAGATATTTTCATAATATTAATAGTCATAATACTAAAATTATAACTTCTTATACTTTAAAATATTTTGAAGAGTGTTGCCAACTGTTAACATTTAATTTATTTTATTTTAGTTTTTTTTTGGGTAAAGGAACTCACAATTACAATATTGGTATTATGCTAAACGTATTTAGAAAGCAATGGACATATATATTATTTTCTTCAAATTGCCACCTGTCACAAACTGTTTAAAAATGAAATTAACAATTATTTACGAAATTTTAATTTCAATATTTGTAAATAATCAAAGTGTTCATTCATAAATTGCCACAATTTCGTAATTTATTTTATTTTATCAAAACATTTATACACATTTTGTCAGGCATTACCCAATTTTGTTTGCGGTTTCATGCCTGGTCCACATTGTGGTCAAGATTTACTCACGCATATGCGACAAAAGAAAACTCTTGCTTGCCACATTTCAAGCATTCCCACATTCATGTGTTGACAAATATTATTTCTATTTTCCACTTTCCACTTTCCGCTTCTATTTCCATTACGGCAACATTGGCCGGCAAGTGATAGTGGGAATGTGTGTGTGTGTGTGCTCTTTAACCAACATTTACACACACCGAGCATAACGGAAAAGTTTCCGTTTTTGTTTGTTGAGGGGATTTAAGTTTTTGCTTTACAAAATGGAGTTGGTTGAGTGTGACTGTGTGTGTGTATGTGGGTGTGTTGTTGGCTAAATACACCAATCTGCATGTAGTTTGTCGTGTGCAAATGAGTAAACTTTTACATTTGCAAGTTTGGGAATATTTACGAAAATAAAACCACAACAACAACACCAACAACAACATGTGAATAAATAAATGTTAACTTGTTGATGGCCCTCAGGGCTGCTCAAGTGTTCCGCCACAGCACAACCACAGATACAGATCAAGCAGCGCTTGAAGAGTGACTTTTCAGCTGGACGTGGGCGACTGTGTGGCAAGTGGCATGTGGCACTCAGTAATCGTATCTGTTGTGTGTTATTGTAAGGCAAATTTATTGCAAATATACTTTTTATTTGCAACATAACTGCTGTAATGGCATTCGTAACTGGCTATGCGCTTGGACACTTCTTCTTGCCAAAGTTCAACTTTTATTTTCACTCTGCAGCTGCACAATCATTCGTGTCGTTGTATGCATGCAGTTACTTGTTGCATCAAGGATTTGTTGCACTCACATTTATGCATACATGTATGTGGAAAATTTCTGTGTGTGTTTTGTGCGTAAGCTCGTAAGCCAATGAAAGCTCTTAACAAGTGTAATCAGAATTTATGATAACTGTAAATTGTTTTTACACTTTAAGTTTTGCATACTTACATATGTATGTATATCTGTGTGTGAGGCAAGTAAATATAATATCATTTATATTTTACAGTTATAGCATGCCATATATAACAATCAGTTGCAACAAGCTTTATAACTGTGTGTAATCTCTTTGAGCACCGTCAGATTTATGTATAAGAAAAAAATGAAATATTGGCTATAAACCATGAAACAGGATGTCATCTACGAGGGCTGCTATATATATTTCTGGCCTAATAATGAAAATAGGAATATTTATCAACGAAAATGGTTTTATTGTTTTTCAAAATATTCTCCATCAAGATTTATACACTTTTGCATGCGCTCAAACCAATTTTCGAAGCACTTTTTTTGAGTCTTTTTTTTGAGCGATTGTCAAATAGTGCGGGATCCAACGAGAACAAACCTTTTTTTACGGCCATGCAATATCAAATGTATGCTGGTGGGAGAAATGCATAGGCATGACTCTATCTGAAGGTATGTTACATGACGGTCTTGCATTATCAGTTCACGTACGGCATCGATGTTTTCTGGCACAACGGCTGTTTTTGGACGACCTTCACGGAATTCGTCTTTGAGCGAGCGTCGGCCACGATTGAATTCGTTGTACCAGTTTTTCACAGTGCTATAGGATGGTGCTTCATAGCCATACAAAGATTTTAGTTCATCGATGCACTCTTGTCGCGATAATCCACGTCGAAAGTTGTGAAAAATGATCGCACGAAAATGTTCACAAGTTAATTCCATTTTTTGGCCGAGATGAATTTTTTAATACCCTGTAAATAAAACAATTCACGATTAAATGACAAAACGTTCTGAGTGATGTTATGCTAAAAAATGTCAAACTTTCCAATGGAAATGTCAGATTGCACCTGGCAACACTTAGTGTTGCCTAGGCCAGAAATATATATAGCAGCCCTCGTATTACTTTGGTACTAAAAACCATATTGTCTTGTTGCGGGGTTATATGTGTTTTCATTCAATTTTTTTGTTTTATTAAGCAGGACAATATCTTTAAAATATTCTCCAGACCGATCCGAGTAAAATTCTAATAGATATACATTTTGAAAGTTCCGCCCGAACGTCCAATCGACTGGTACAAAACGTGAAATTATCTGTTCACCGAAGTGTCCTTTCAATAAACCCATTAATTGATGCAGTGTGTGGGAAGTGGCGCCGTTTTGTTGAAACCAAATGTTGCCGATCACGAGCTTCAATTTTAGTCAATCAAATAGTCGGTTATCATGATGCGATAATGGTCGAAAAAATATGGACCGATGATTCCATAGGCCCTTAAACCATACCAAATCGTTGTTTTTTCTGGATGAAATGACAGCTCTTCAGGTTGCCCCTCATCCCAAATGCGGCAATTTTGCTTGTTACATACTCATTGAGCCTGAGATGGGCCTCATCGCTGAACAGAATTTGGCTCGAAAACGTCGGATCTTCTTGGAACTTTTCAAGAGCCCTTAGAGCGAAGCAATGTCGTTTTGGAACGTCGAGCGGTTATAATTCTTGTATAAGAAGTATTTTGTACACTTTAAATTTAAGATTTCGACGTAAAATGCGTCAAGTCGTTCCATACGTCAGTCCGAATTGTTGCGACATGGTCTGAATCGACTCACCACGGTCGTCGTGTACATCCTTAGCTACAGCTCTTATATTAGCCGTGGTCTATTCGGTCGAATATTATCCAATAATGAACGCTGGGTCTCAAGATGGGTGATGGTGTTGTGAGAAGTACGCTCAGTAGGCCGATTATATTGATTGCTCAAGTGAAGTTAAGATCGCTCAATACCTATCAATAACGGCGAATTCCACTCTTTAAATACATATGCAAAAAATTCTTCGCTAAAGTTAATCTCTGTAGATAGCATAATTTAGCAAGCGAATAAAATATGCTTAAAGCTGAAACAAAAACGAATATATTAAACTTACAGGTCTCTTAACCAAAAGCTAAAGAAAACAAAAAAATATCTCGAAAAGCACTCTCTCTCTCACAAAAGAACCGCCTCAAGTGACAGCCAACGCACTTCTATTTTACATGAATAAAAGGAAGAAAACTCCTTGCAAACTTTTGACAACAAAAAATTTATAAATTGACTTGTTGCCCACACCACGCTAAAGCTTACACGCCTACTTGTATGCTAAACCTGCGCATATTTGTTCCAAAGTAACCAGAGTCCCCGCACTTTGTCTCTAACATCAAGCGTCTACGTCAGGCACTCTCTCATTCACCAGCATTTACACTATTTTGCGACAACTTTGACACTTTTCATAGTCATTTGCACATTTACCTAACGGTAAAAACAAACAAACCGCAGAAAAGAAGGAAAAAACAATAAACCAAATTCTTATTGTTTTGTTTACCCGCATTACCGTTACATTTTAAATATTTATTGCCTGCCACACAAGTACATGCGTATTGCGTAAAGCCGCTTGCAGTTGCTTAAGTAGGCAGAAAAGTGTATTTTTAATGTGTGTCCGCCCGCCTTGAAGGCCGATCTAATACCAACTTTTTCTTATCCGCGTGTAAATCTGTCAGCTCAAGTGGTAAGCGCGTACGAAGGTCACACGTTCGCTATAAATTCCAAAAGCGCCAATTTATCGACGGTATATTGTTCGGGTAGGTGTTAAATATGCCAGCCATCCACTCACGGCATGTAAATGAGTAGGAGCATGCAAACTAAGCGCAATTTTATATTCCGTTATTTTTTTTACTTAGCAACCTTTTGAAAAGTCCGCCGGCAAGTTGGAGGCAGCTTTCAGACTTTGCATCGTATTTTCATATTGTAACTCTCTCTTGCCTAACTTTCGTCAATGTTCTCCCTTGTATACATTCTGCGCGCAGTCTTTTTACGCATTCTCCGTGGTGACTAAGCTTCAAATAAGCCGACTTTTTTTTGTCGCTGCGAGCACTTTTCAAAGTCGTGTGGCAAAGTTCGTACTTTTACTTGTATCCTGCTGTGTAAATCCTTTTTCTGCGAAAATAAATAATAAAATACCGCATGTCAATAATACACGCGCCGGCAAGCTGCCCGCATAAACTGATAATCGCTTTTGCGGAATTTCTCAGCGCCATTTTTCATTGCTCTTGTCAATAACTACAAAAAAATGTACTGATGTGTATCAGCAAACCCTTTTTGTTTAATTTCAACATCGCATTTCGTGTTTAATGACTTTCTCAAATGCATATAGTCGATTCTCAAAAGTTTCTCAACAAATATTTTTTTTAATAACTTCTCTAAATTGTAAACAGTTTCTCAACCCATTTCACGTTTAATAGCTTTCTCAAATGTTTGTAATCGATTCTCAACAGTTTCTCAACAAATAATTTTCTCAACACCTACTCCCAATTTTCAATTGTTTCTCAACGCCTTTAACGTTTAATAGCTTTCTCAAATGTTTGTAATCGAGTCTTAACAGTTTCTCAATAAATAATTTTCCAAAACCTTCTCTCAATTCTCAACAGTTTCTCAACAAATAATTTCCCCTATAACTTCTTTCAGCCCTCAACAGTTTCTCAACACTTTTTCTTTATTTTCAGTTTCTCATTTACAGTTTCTCAACTACTATTTATAATCTAAAATTTTTAAATCTAGTATTTTTTTACTATATCGATTGTACTATTTAAACTTTCTCAGCACTTTTTATCAATCCGTATACTTTTTTGAATATTACGAGTTCTCAACAGCTTATCAACAATCGGATTAAAGTAAGTTAACTCAATTTATTTAATAATATTCATTGCGCTGTTAAATTTCGTATATGCCCATAAGTATTCGAATTATTTACATTTAAACCAACATTTGAGAACCGTCAGATTTGATTGAAATATGAAAAATTCTCAAAATAGTCTCAACAGTGTCTGAAATGTTTAATTATTTTCTCTATTAATTAATTACTTGAAGTATATTAAGTCCCGTCATTTAATTTAAAATATATTTTTCACTAGTTCAATAGAAGTATCTGGGCGATGTACGCTATCTCTTTGATTGTATATCGCGTAAGCATATATCATCTTTATACATAGTTAAGGCACACTGACATATTCGTTGTTTGCTATAAATGTTTATTCTTCTGAGCTTTTGTATTTATTTAAAAGAAAAGGAAAATTATTATGACCTGTTCTTGATATCACATCACATCAAAAGCAATACCACATCACATCAGCTTATAATAGCATGTGATATCGAATAATCACATCACTTACAACAAAATAGCTTCTTATATGTTCTAATGATGTGATAAATGATTTAATTTCATCACCCCTGACACTTTGACTGTTACATTATTAATGTCAATGTGACGTTTCATCACTTCGCTATATGTTTCAATCACCAAGTCACATCAATTGATCATCACCTTGAGTAAATCAATCACACGAGCACATGTCACTAATTTGTAATTTTTTTACAACAAAGGAATATATGAAGAAAACACCATATGATATTCGTACTCTGGCACTCGTGTGATCTCATCACCAGATCAAATCACATCAACACATCGTCAGTATACATCATATATATTTATTAAAAACAAAAATAAATAAATATTAAATCAAAAATCTTTCTTTTACTTTTTTTACCGTCTTTGCTCTTACACAAAGCAAACTTTTCCGTTACACGAGCTTAAAGAACTTTACTTTCAGAACTGTCAAAGTATGTTGCAAATTATGTAAGCCTGAAACTTTAAAGCAAACAAAAAGCAAAAAAAAACAATAATTTCTTCAACTAATCCGCACAATATTTTCATTTCCTCATACTCACATAAATGCTTACATATGTATGATTTCAAGCTCAATTCCATTTGCTGCTTTGCGCCGCCGTCAGTAGTCGGCATCTCAGCGGCGTAGTTGGCGGCAGTCAATGCCCCCTGACAAGCGTGGCAAATATGCGCTAAATTGGAAAACTTGTAGGCAAAATGGCAAAACATGGATTTTTAATTTGTTGTATAAAAATTTAATAAATACCAACAAGAATAAAGGGAAATATACCTACAGTAGCCTACAACAGCGGTATCTGGGAAACGAGAAAAGTTTGTTCGGTCGAAATTGTAATAATTGTATGGTTGTGCGAAATTTGACAGCTGCCTGCCCCCAATGACCTCAGCAAACAAATTATGCTGCTGTGCGTCTGCTCTTATGTACCGTTATGTGGTGTTCTGTCGGGTGTCTGCCTAGAAGACCATGCAACACATTTCTGACACTAATGGATGGCCGATTGGTAAATTATGTGGCGCATCGCAGAAAGCAAAAAAATGAAAACATTAAATTAAAAAAAAAACAGAATTACAAAAAATTTACGGAGTATGGAAAATTAAAAAAAATTAAATTATGTGAAAAAAAATAAAAAAATGAAGGAAATAAGCATGAAATTTTCGGTGCGTAAAAATATGGAATTTGCTTCCAAAGTAAAGAAGTTGAGAAGCATATCTAAAAATAGCTGGAATAAAGAAATTATTAAGAAAATTCATTTGCCAATTAGCCACCATTTTGTAAAAAGAAGTATACTAAAATTATATAAATATTGTTTTTTTATTTTGCAAATTTTCAATTATAGTTCTATTAAAAATATTTGAAGAAAACAAAACATATTTTAAGAAATTTTTTTTTTTAATTAGTTGCTTTGAAAAAAATAAAAAGTGTAATAACTAAGTTAAAGGTGAAACAAAAAAGGAAGGGAATTTTATAAAGATAACAGAATTTGATACATATATCATAAAATCATAAAGTCCACTAGAAAGCAAAACTCGTTATATATTGTATATGGGGACTGGGTTATATGGGAGCTAGGGGAAGTTATGACCCGATGTTAATATATTTTACAGAGACACACTATTAGAAGAAAAAATTTCCTCCGAGTTAAATTATAATATCGGAGAGATTTAACGATATTTTCGGTGAAAATTTACCCTTAGGCACTGAGTTCTTCATTTCGATATCCAGGGAGTTGGAAAGATATAGTCCAATTTGGACAATTTTTTCACAAGTGATGCCACAGATCATATACATTATTTGTGCAAAGTTTTTTTCCGCGATCTTCATTGGCTCCTAATTTATATATTTTAAAGTGAAGGAATCAGATGGAATTCAAAATTGAGTTATGTGGGAAGTAGGCGTGGTTGTGAACCGATTCGCCCACACGTGTCATCAGGGTATCAAGAAACTATTATATACTGAATATATCATTGAAATTGGTCGAGCAGTTCCTGAGATATTGGTGTTGATTCAGAAGTGGGCGACGCCACTCCCATTTTCCATTTTTTTTAATCTGTTTTCAGCTTTTTCTACCATTTCTTCTGTGAAATTTAGTGTTTATAGTGTTTTCCGTTAGTGAGTTAACGCACTTTTAGTAATATTCAACCTACCCTTGTATGGGAGGTAGGCGTGGTTATTATCCGATTTCAACTATTTTTATGATGTGTGGTGGTGTACGTAAGAGAAGCGAAAGAAATATATGCAAATTCAATTTTAAAAAAATTCTAAAATTTTTTCCTTTCGTTTCCAAAAAAAGAATAAATATAATATCACACATTTTACCACCAAAACAGAAATATTTGGGACAACAACACAAGCTGAAAAAATTCTGAAAATAATTTCCAAACTTTTTTGCAGCAACACAGTTCAATGACTTTGCGTGAAAAGTTAAATGTGTTACGCATGCGACTAGGAGTATATACGAAAGTGCTACGTGTCGAGGCTTGCCACAACATTATTTCTAAAAATGTCCAAATATGAAAAAAATAAAATAAAAACAACAACAACAAACAGAGCGCTGGATATTTTTGCGCGCTCAAAATATGGAACACCATTATTTTTCGCTGCATAAGGAAGAAAACACTTAAACGCACAGACACACACACACACACTTAGGCATCCATAGAAATGCCGTTGGCTCTGGAGAATAACCACACATGTTTGCATCGTCATCCGTCAGCATGGCAATTTGGTCAAACAATTAAGCGGCACTTTGCCACTTGCCACTTGCCACATGCCACTACTGGCACTTGGCATCCGCTTCTATTTTGACTGTCTGTCTGTCCGAGTCGCTGATAAGTCTGCTCGTTCGCACTCAAAGGGGCGCATTCGCCGTCGCCGTCCCAAAACGCGTACGAGTACATTTATGGCGCGCACAAGCGTTAATTGTTCGCTTCTGTTGTTATTGTTGTTGTTGTTATTATACACTTTGGCATGCTGTAAATACATAAGAGCGCGCTGGAGTCAGATTTGTTTGTGCTCTTAAATGTTTTTATTGTTGTTGTTGTGTTTTCTTAAATTTGCAATGAAAAGTAGAAAAGCTCTTCAAAACAAAACAACAACAACAACAAAAAGGGGCGCGCTTTTGCCTTCGGTCTAGGCAATTTGAAGCCATAAACCGCTGCTTAAGGCAATAATCGTGTGGTTTTATGTTGTTGCTTGGATCAGCGTTGCCATCATTTTAATTCGGCTGCTTGCAGCAATAAATTGCGTTAAATTTGTTCTCGACAATTAACACTTTGTCTCGTTTACGAGCGTCGAAGCTGCAACCGAGTCAGCTGTTGGCTGCCTGCTCTCTGAGTTGGTCAAATTTAAGTGTTTTAATTGTTATTTAAGGGCTTGTGGGCGGCGGCCGATTGCGTGCGAAAAGCTCACTTTCTGCGGCTTGAATTTTTATTGAGCTTTAAAAACGCTAGATCTTTGACAAAGGGTGTTTGGAAGCTATTTGAAGAAGATGGGAACTCGTTTATTTAGTCGAAATGTCCGAATTTATCTTTCCTTCAGAGGGGTTACACGCAGACGGTTCTGGTTTTGTTTTTGTATTATTAGAAGCGCCTAAAACTTTTTATGAGTCATTGTGACATTTAGGCCTCTTTACCGAAATCCATTTGCAGTTGGAGTGCTCAGAGTACACAATTCACGATTTTAATTTAAAATTTCACATTTCGACTGATCCTTGTGAAACTTTTTTTTTCCTTCAATATTTCTTTATTTATTGAATCTGCTTTGGTTAAAGCCTAACAATAAGTATTAAAATCTTAAATCTATTTACAACTAAGAAAGCTCAAGAATGTGGTTGAGCTGTTTTGGTAGAACGTTGCTCTTTAGTAGGCAGGTAGACCTCTTCTTTTTAAACGTGTTTGATTGCAGGAATGTACCAAGGCAATAGCCAATTGTGAAACTTAGACAGGAATACTTTTTGAAAGTTTTTTCATTACCCCCGTCAAATTTTTGTTATTACACTGATGATGGTCAAGTCCTCATGAGTGATAATAAGATCTCTGGAAGAAACGACTAGATCACACTAAAACTCTGAGAAAAGATGTTACTTCTCTTGGAGAACATATCAATAGGACTAACTTCTAAAGACCAGGACTAACTTCTAAGAGAAAACAGATCTAAATAGGGCTGATTTCATTAGGACGATAAAGGGCTGACTTAGATTTCATTAAGTCGTTAAAAGAAGACTAGATCTCAATAAGATTGAGCGCTTTAGGAATACTAAATCCCTTTAAGACTAACGTTTATGAGTAAAAACTGAATTTCTTTAAAATTTACCTCTATTATAAGACATTAGACTGATCCGTGTATAAAGACTCTAGATCTCAAAAAACGTTTCCTTACGAGAAGAGACTAGACCGATATTAATGGGAATTTAAAAAATACTAGTTAAGAACCGATTCTAAGTTTATCTAACCATAGGTGTTTGGTGATTCTCCAATTCAAGATACAAATGAAGGTTAGGGTCAGCACAAATTAGACAAATTATGACGGGCAGTCCTTTAACCATCGTTGTTCAAGATCGACAGGTCCAAAATGGCGAAAGATTGAAATAGTGTATGAGCTTATACTAAAAAAACTGCACTGCTACTTGGAGGAATCTCAGTTAAGAAAGTTGCTCTAACTACGAATCAGTATATCGCTTGATTATGGAATTTATTGTTAAAATACTGATGTTACGTACACATTTGAAATTACTTTATATTTCGGGACGTGGTTCCAACAACAACCACCTACGGTAAGTAAAAATTTCAAATATTACCCTTTTAAATTTACACCAACAACACATTAAACTTAAAAGCGCTTTTGAAATCCATACACATTACATATATTATCACCATGTAAAATTGCAATTAACCCGCCATTTAGCACGTCCTGACAATTTAGCACGAACGCTCGTAAATATTTTTATTCTTCTTATTTTTTTTTATTTTTTTTTCTCTAAAATTGTCCATAACACTTTGTGCGTCCGATTTCTCATGAATGAATAAATTTGCAATGAAATTGGGCTAATGTTCGAATTCAATGTCTATACTCGCATATGAATATGAAATCGACATGAATTACAACTTTAACAAGTAACTTTGACATTTTAATGGGTTTTTCCTTGTCCGTTTCGCCACTCAGCGCTTCGCAGCGTAAGCAAGTTGTTCGGTAATGTTGTTGTTGTTTTTGTTATCTTGCAATAGGCGACATAAACACATGTTGATTTGTTTTTTAATTTCTCCATAAACACATTGAAATTCATATACATACATATGTATAGTCTAGTCAGTTTTAAGGGATTTTGTGGTTAGGTATTTTCCATGTCAGAAAAGTTCATTGTAAACAATAAATAACTAAAAAAATGGTGCGAAGGTGTGTAATAATTCGTTCAATAAAAACTACACAATATGCTTGTCATTTAGCTCTTCAATAAACATGTCTGCTTCGCAGCTGTTCACGGCTGTCTTTTGGTTAGACAATATGCGTATAAAAGTTGCCATAAAAGTTTTAAATTCGTAAAATTAAACCGTTAAATTGAAGGTTATTTTTCCCTAATGATTTTCTCTCTATTTTGAAACACTTCACGCTTTAAAACCTTGTTTTTACTGAGGAATACAAAATGATGGTCCATTATTGGGACTAAATTGTGGTCTGCATTGCGCTCCTTACAACGTCTCTTGACAGCAATATTTATAGAATTTAAGATAGGTTTAGATTTAGAATAAACTAATGAAAACGGAAAATATCCAAACATATTTTCCAAGAATAAATCGTTTTTGGATAAGTTCCGAAAAAAATTAACTAACTAAAAACATATAAAAATCTGTCCAAAAATATCGTTAAAAAAGTTTACTTGAAAGTAATGGGAATGGAAACTGAAAATTTTCAAAATATTTGCCAAAAACAAAAGGTATTCCTTAATAAGGTATAGTTGATGCCTAGGGCCTTTTGTTGTGATACCACCGGGTCCTGAATGGCACACACATTACCATGTCCTCATTGCACCACTCAGGTGCCCAAACTGGCAACTTCATTCCATTAAAGATCTATCGTAAAACAGGAAACGAGTTATACTAAAAGCTCAAGACATTCCTTCGTTATTCCTTCGAAGAAACGCTTAGAGACTTTAGAGATTTTGAACCCGCTTATCTGTCTGTTAATATAAATATGTTGTAAGCACGTTCTTTGTCAGAACAAGAAGGCCTTCTTCATTTGCAATAACTTCCGATTGAAAGACACTACAGTGATCTGTTAGTCGGCGGCCGATTATGGTATCTAGCTTTGCTCTCCTCCTCTCACTCGTTTGTGTAGTTCGGATCCGTCCATATAAATGCTTATCTCTGTGTCTCAGGGAAGACAGTATTGCGAGCTGAATTAAGATTTAATTCTAGTGGATTACGAAAATTCGTATTATCAGTTATGAACAGGAACTAAGTATACTAGAACGTCCCTTATTACAGGTAACTAGTAGAGAGGACTCCCTCAGTCCAAGTGCCGACTTTGTAGTCACTTGTTTACCACACAAGTCTATAGGCAGTAAGTAAAGAATAACAATTAGTGCCTGACTTGGCGTTGTCATAAGAGCTCAACCGATACATATACTTGCTTCTCTTTGTATACTTTCCATACGCCATACTGCGAATTTCTTTTCAATTATTGGCCACCAGATCAATAAAATGGCGTTTGGATGGATTGGAGTATAATGAAAACAGAAAAAGTGTATGTAAGTTACAGTCGGACTCCAAAATAGGGAGATAATAAATTAATTAATGAATATCTATTTTAAAATTGAAAAAATTATAACATAAAATATTTGAAAATGTCTTATAAAAAGAAATAAGTAAATTGAAAAAAAATCAGAAAAAATAAAAAACTATGAGAAATTGAGAGACATTGTTGAAGTTATTACATTTTTCTGTAACTCGAACACAAGAAATCGCCATAAAATATAGTAATTTTAAAATAATTATTATATCTAGGGTATTATACCAATATTTTCCAAACATATCATCTTAAAAACCAATACAATTTGTTTTAATTGCGAAAGAATAATAAATAAATAAATATGTTCAAAAATAAAGGCTTTAAATATAGCCGGCATGACAGCATTTAGCGTTGACGTACAACAATAAAGCCTTAGGGGTGGAACTCACGTTTTGATCATTCAGCACATTTTTTGTAGTTTTTATAATATTTATGTTTAAAATTGCATCTAAACAAAACGTTTAACAATGGAAAACGTGAAATGAAAATTTAAATTAATCTACCATACAAACACACTTACATATGTACATGTAAAAGAGATATTTGGAGTTCGATTATAAAATTTAATTTTTATGGAAACATTTTTAACAACAAAATATTGTAATAAAACATTTTAACTTCTGTATTTTTACATATTTACTCACCTTTAGTTACCTATACATACATAATACGTATGTAAACCAATAAATATATAAATTGTTTTCACGCTACTATAAACCACTGAATGTTGCGTATACGCCACGGCATCACACATACTGGCGCTTCTCCGCATACATATAGTACATATGTATATACATTATGTCTGAATAGTACAATCACACTCATGCATTTTAATCGGCCGACCACCTTGCTTTGCCTTGGCCATTTTGTAAACAAACAAAAACAAGCCAACAACAAAATGAAAAGCAAATACAAATGCCGATTTTTTTCTCGTGTAAACAGCTGTTGAGCTTATTTACAATACATAACAGGCATATACACGCGCATATAATGTACATACATACATACATACATGCGAACAGAAGTGCAAATGTACATTATTTATTGCAATGGCGTCTACTCATTTATGCGTGCTGTGCGTGTGTGTGTGCCATGAATTTATTGCAACCAGGCTGTCTGCCTGCTTTATGCTTCACTTTTTTTTACTAGCTACACGCACACATGCATAAAGTATGTAGTACATATGTGTGCTTAATTGTAGCAGTCATTTGTTGTTACGCCCGCCAACAACAGCAAAAAAACGTTTGCAACAACAACAACATTGCAAATACTCGTACATGCGTTACATATTTATGATGCTGCCACAAGCATAGGCTGCGCATTCATTGCTCGCTGCCATGCAACTTTCGGACCGTTCGCATTGTCCACATACGAGTTGCTCGCTCTCCCTTTTGATCTCGCTTTTGGCTGTGGATTTTTTGCTTCGTTGCATTTGCGCTGATGGCAACCTTTCGGTCAGCACTTGGCACGCGACCAACACTTGAAGTTTTCGCCGCCTCCGCCTTACTTTGACTTTCAATATTTGCGCTGCGTTTTTTTCGGGTTTTTTATACTCTCGCAACCTGTTGCACAGAGTATCATAGTTTTGTTCACATAACGGTTGTTTGTGTCACCAAGAAATATAAGAGTTAGATATGGGGTTATATATACATAAATGATCAGGATGACGAGTGGATTTGAAATCCGGATGTCTGTCCGTCCGTCTGTCCGTCTGTCCGTCCGTCTGTCCGTGCAAGCGATAACTTGAGTAAAAATTAAGATATCTTAATGAAACTTGGAACACATGTTCCTTGGCACCCTGAGGAGGTTGCTTTCGAAAATGGGCAAAATCGGTCCACTGCCACGCCCACAAAATTGTGGAAACCGAAAACCTATACAGTGTCATAACTAAGCCATAAATACAGTTATGAAAATGAAATTTGGAACATAGGATCCCATTAGGGAGGGGCACATTTGGATGTAATTTTTTTGGAAAAGTGGGCGCGACCCCGCCTCCAAATAGGTTTTTTGTATATAACTCGCAAACCAATAAAGCGATATAAACCAAACTTTCTGCAGTCGTTTCTTTTAGCCATTTCCTTATACAGTCCAAAAATGAAAGAAATCGGACAATAACCACGCCCACCTTCCATACAAAGGTTAGGTTGAAAATGACTAAAAGTGGGTTAACTCACTAACGAAAAACGTCAGAAACACCAAATTTTACATGGGAATTGGCAGAAGGAAGCTGCACTGAGATTTTTTTACAAAATGGAAAAAGGGCGTGGCGTCGCCCACTTATGGGTCAAAAACCATATCTCAAGAAATATTCGACCGATTTCAATGAAATTCGGTATATAACACTTTCTTGACACCCTGATGACACGGGTGGAATATGGGCGAAATCGGTTCACAACTACGTCTACTTCCCATATAACTCAATTTTGAATTCCATCTGATTCGTTCACTTTATAATATATACATAAGGAATCAATGAAGCTAGCGGAATAAAACTTTACACAAATACTGTATTTGAGCTGTGACATCACTTGTGGAAAAATTGTCAAAATCGGACCATGACTTTCCAAGGCCCCTGATATCGAACATGAAGAACTCAGTGCCTAAGGTTAATTTTTCACCGAAAATATAGGTAAATCCCTTAGATATTTTAATGTAATTCATTCCCTCTGAATTTTTTTCTTATAACAGTTTCTCTCTGTACCTGAAATGGTAAAAATCGGGTCATAACTTCCCTCAGATCCCATATACCTAATTATAAGTAATATTAAGTTAAGTGAGCGTATAGTCTTTGATATATTGTATCTTGGTGGTGAAAACGAGTGAAATCGGTTTAGGAATTACCTCAGTCCCCATATACTATTTATGATGATTTTCGTTATTCTATTGAACTTTATACCAAATATATGGGTCGACTTGTGTTATCTTTATAAAATTACATCAATAAATTGCGAGAGTATAAAATGTTCGGTTACACCCGAACTTAGCCCTTCCTTACTTGTTTTTTGCAGTTTTCTTTTTTCTCTTATTGACTTGGCAGGCAATTGAATTCCTTTTCGTGCGTGTGGCTCAGCAATTTTTGTTTGTGTCCTCTTTATTGGTAATTTTCTAATATGCTTTAATTAAAGCACAATAAATTAGACGCGTCTTAAATGCTCAGCAAACGCAAACATACATACATAAATATTCTAAGTAGTATAAATATTATACATATGTATATATTTCTTAACAATTCCAAAAATGTTGAGACATTATTATGTTTTTAAGAAATTCGTATAATATGCATCCTAAATACATATATTAGTTGACAAATACTTGCTATATATATATGAGCGTAAAATATTTGCCAAGTCATAAGAAATTAAAAAAAAATTCACATATTTGCCGCTTTTGCGTAAAACTGTTTAAATTTATTTGATGAAAGTACAAAGTGAAATTATTTAAAAAGTAAAAAAGTATTTGAGACAATATTTATTAAATAGAAAATACGACATCACAATAAATTTAGATTTAAGTGAATTCTTTAAGGCATAATCATAAAAAATACGATTTCTTTGCCTTAGTCATAGATGGCAAAGAATACATTTGTATTTAATTAAACTGAAGTATTAATTAGATAAAAAATGCAGAGAATGATATAAAATAAAAAAAATAAAAAAAAACTTAATTCATTTACTTTAAAGTGAAACTAAAATTCCTTGTTTTATTTAACTTCTATACTGTTTTGTATAGACTCTAGCCTCAATTTTATATATGAACTCAATCCAATTTAGTCACAAAAGACTGAGCTCATTCTTTAACATGTCAAATTGTATAGCCTCAGTCAGCACAGACACCCAATAGAATATGACTCTTCTTCATCAATACCATGATCGGGATAAACGAGTTGTCCGTCTTAATTTTGGCAAAACATTGACACGAAAATTCGCGCGCTTCGCTCAACATGGTCAACATAATTGCCCTACTGAGCGTACAATAAGCAACATCATCACCCATCTTGAGACCCAGCATTCATTAATGGATATATTCGACCGAATAGACCATGTCCAGAACACAGCGAAGAAAATATAGCAACCGTAGCTGAAAGAGTACGCGATGACCGTGATGGCTAAGACCATCAATGGCGACCTTTATCGTGCCATGATAACCGACTATTTGATGCCTGACATTAAAGCTCGTGATCTCGGCGTCATTTGATTTCAGCAAGATGACGTCATTTCCCACACATCGCATTAATCAATGGATTTATTGAAAAACAATTCGGTGAGCAGATAATTTCACGTTTTGGGCCGGTCGATTGGCCACCAAAGATCGTGTGATATCACACTGTTAGACTTTTTCTTGTGGGGATATGTAAAGTCTAAAGTCTATGCGGATTAATCCCGCTTCGATTCAGGCCTCAACTGATGGACCATCACCACAGACGTAGCCGCGGCCAAAATTTGAATAAGATAATATTTAAAAAATGCTAAAATAAATGCCAAAGAATGTTCTTTCGAATGATAGTAAACATCACCACAGAATAGCGAATCTCGAAATGGATCACCCTTTAGATAGTAATTTGAATAAATGTTTAAAAAACTTCACTTTTGGTAATGAAGTGACAGTCCTTAACCGGATTTAGGTCCTAAGCCCGTCAGTCACAGGAACATTATCACTCATTTTTTCCGTCGATTACACATATAATATAATTACTATTGGGCTTTAAAAATACTAGTACTTTCTTTAAAACAAAATGTGGAAATAGAGAGTTATCAAAAAGAGCCGCCCAGGGTAGTATAACTTACTCACTAGGACGCACTGACCATAAATATTTATATAATTTCTCAATCTTCAGTTAATTTATTTGACTAAACATTTTCCAAGCATGAAACTCAAAGTTCTTTGATTGATTGAAAAATACGGAATACATTTTTCAATTTGTTTGTCGCTACTCTTCTTAAAATTTGATTACTTTAGAACATACTACTTTAAAATAAAAATATTTAGAAAGACCAAAAATGTTTCTGGGTATATCTTTGGTTCTGAAAGTTGGTTGCGATTCTTTTACTTTATTTCACTTACTTCCCTGTTTTCAATATTTTCAGAAAGAAAATGCTGCGACTGTAAACAATTTGTTTTGTGTATTAATTTTCTGTTCAAATTCTTCAAACTAAGTGATCACAAACTCTTATTGAAGTCTTAAAAATTGAAATTGATCACTTTTTCACTCACGTGACATAGATCTGTAATTCTCCACAGCTTTATATTAAAAATTACAATTGCGTTGAATAACATTGAATTTTTGGTTAATAAACCGATCGTGAGAGCACTTTAAGAGAGCACTACTTATAGATTAACCCAACTAAAATAATGACAAACCTTCATAGGTGCCTTGAACCCACGACTATAATATATTCTACAATGGTTGTGACGCAATCAATTGCATATATTCGTGTTTTACCCTTGAGTTGAAAGTCAAACCTTAAATCAGTCACTAAAATCGAATATTTTTACGAAAATCAAATTTGAAATTTATTTGCAAATTCACAATAAAGGAAGAACAAATATTTATGCTATCAAAGCGATTTAGACACAGCGGCGATTATGTTGCGCTTGGTGAATAATAAAAATTTGAAAATTATATGAAAATTAGAAAAAAAAATGAAAATTATAAACAAGCAAATTAACGATGGCAAAAAGAAAGTAATGCAAGTACAAAAACAATTTATGATTTTAATGTCACCCCCAAAGTATGTCGGGTGATTAGCGCACACAAATACAGGCACACTCACACTCACTTAAACAATTTTTTTTTTCAAAAGTGATAAATAAATTTGTGTGTGTTTTCTCCCATTTTTCATTGAAGAAAAAAAGAATATATAAAAATAGGAAAATTAAATCAGCTCGCTCGCGCAGTTTTTCGCCCAACAAGAACTTTTAACAATGGCGTAATACCCGAAAAAAAACAAATACAAAGTTAAACTTTTTTCCTACGAGTAAAAAACAAAACAAAAACCGCCACGAATGAGCGCATAAATCAGACGTAATTTTGACGCTACGCTAGAAATTTATGGAGCAGTGGAGCGACTGAGGCGAGCGCAAAGGAAATGACAAACTAAATATGCTCGCTTATACTAACTAAGTACAAATGGAATGTGTGTGTTTGTCTGTATATGAGAATCGGTCCAACTAATCCAACGCCACAAGGCTAGATTAGCAGTTGGCTCATGAGCGGCATCAGTTTTGTCCGTTTGTGCTACGAGTATACATGAGACTACTTTAGGTTGGATTATGTTGCCTTCAGAATTGGAGAAATGTGTAAAAGAACCTTTTGTTTTTCAAGATTTTGAAGGTGAAGCGAGGCGCTTGTGCAACTTTACACTTTGTGTATGATTTATTTTCTAGTTAAACTGCCAAAAATTCAGATTGATAATCGGGACATTTTATGATACGACATGAGTGTATGGCCGCTTAAATGTTAATTTCTTATAGGCTAAATTCAGTTCACTTAATCTTACCAGTATTAACCTAACCTCACTTTTAAGAATTTTCATTGTCAAAGCTGGCACTAAATATGCGTAACATAACCTCCCTTATAGCCTTTTCGCACAGTCAAATTAATTTAATGCATTAAGATTATAATTGAGAAATCAATTATTGTCTTTCGCACAGAAATCAATTATTCCCTCTCGACTCGATTTGTATTCGATTAAAAATGTATTTAGAACAATAAGATATTTTCTTTCGTATGTCAAATCGATCTAAATTAGCGTTTTAATCGAGTAAATGCCGGTTAATTGATCAATTAACGCCAATGCGAAAAGGCTATTATGATAATCTGACATCTTTTATGCTATCTTAAAGTAATTTCTTAACTACTAACTAAATTAGTTAAGCTAACTTATAGAATTTTTTAAACTATTTCGTTACTAAAGTGACCTAAGTTTTAGTGACATAACCTCACATATGATATTATTCTCAAATTTTTATACTTATAAATCTAAACCTTGCTAAATCAATCCCTTCTAGCTCTTATCAGAGTTCCTATATACAAAACTACCGGTATACATGCTATTAAAATTGCAAAGTAAAACCTTAATTTCGAAAAAGTCGCAACAACAACAACAAATCGAAATCGCGCGCTGTCGAACAAAAATAGCCAAAGCTGCGACACAGCGCATTCTTAGCATAAATACCGTAGCCGAAATCCCTTTAAAATTTATGGTATGCCATCGACAGTGCAATTGACAAACTAAATCCAAATATTGGCAAACGCACTTAGAACGCAACGATGGTGTATGTATGTATGTATGGGTGTGTGCGTGTGGGCATGCAAATGCAAGCATTAATTCAAATGCTCTCAAATGCATCCCATATCGCCTCGATGGCGGCACAAATTGCATGTAATGCTGCGGCAATCGAGGCAGAAATTAAGTCCAAATAGGCGCAAAAATTACCAAACAACGCAGCAGACGCACGCACGCACGCACCAACGGCCAGACGGATGTGAGTATGCACAAAGCCATAGTATTCGGACTGTTGTTGCAGTTAGCTGCAACTGTTTGTTGTTGTTGTTTTGTTTTTTGTTACATGCTCGCATTCAAATAGCTTGGCATTTGTTGGCGCGCGTAATAGAAAAATGCCACAAATGGGCGCGACACACCGCTAAATGCAGCGGCACACAGACAGACAGACGGAAGGACGGTCGCGCGCACGTTTAAATGCGTCGGCAAGGCGGTTGGCCATAGAGTAGCTTGTGTTGCTTGATGCTACAATATTGTTCTAATGCCGTGCCTGCGTGCTATCAACGGAATAGCGCTGATGTACAGTGATTGGCATTGGAATAGATTCGAGTGTAAAGAAGCGCTGCATTGAAGCTTTTGAAGCATTATATGTGACCTGGTCTACGTAAAGGGGGCTTAGGTGTCAAAAAATCAATTTTCACTTTTTAGTTGATTCGGATGGAAGATGAGATGCTTTTTCACGTGATAGAATCCAAAAAGTCATAACTTGTTTGAAAGTTCCCTAAAAATTAGAGGTATTAGAGTAAACATCACTTCTTCAGTGTTACTTTTTTAAATGTTCCACACTAGCAACTTACACGATGAACTATAATAATATTCCGACCAAAAACAACACTTACTGGACGTCCTTGAAGCCTCTGGAAAGGAGAACAATTAATGAGATAACGAGAAACTGACACAACGAGTTGTTTATTTTTAACAGATGTTTCCCAGAAAACTAGTTTTCGCACGTTAGCTCCCTTTTCGTAGACCAGGTCACATATATTGTAATATCGGACTCGGTTGTCTCTAATTTTCCTTCAAATTTCTTGTACTATTCCGAATACCGGTAGTCCACCGAAACTAACTTTTCATTAGACCGACGGCAATCGATTTTATATGACGAAGATATGCTCCAAGAGCTGGAGAGTACTGGCCCTTCGAAGGTGAGTGGTCAACCGGTATTAGTACACCAGGTCGACGACAATCGGTTATCGGAGGGAGAAATGGCTCAAGAACTGGAGAGTACGGGCCCTTCGAAGATGCTTGGTTTCTCAATCTGTTACACTATTATCAGCGAGATTCAATGTTATGAATTCATAATTCAATTCGATGCTTCCAAAACAATCGATGCTTGAGTTTTCTCCGAGAGTTCAAGATCAAGGTTTTACATTTTCATTGACCTTGCAGATGAGATCTCTTCGAAGGTGCCTGGGCAACTGGTATTAGTGTACTGGGTCTTTATTAGGCCAAAAGCAATCGGTTATCGGAGGTAGATATATCCACTAAGCTGGAGTGTACGGTCCCTTAGAAGATGCTTGGTCTGTTTATCTTTTACACCGTTTTCAGGGAGATTCAATGCTATGCAATACTTAGTCCATTCGGTACTATCAAAACAATCGATGCCTCAGATTTATCTGATAGATTTAGATCAAGGTTGTCACAGAGGTCACTAGGAATAGAAAGTCCTACAGTGATAAGGCATCCAATCCTAAAATGTACGGATTTGATTTTAAGTTTATCCCTACGAAATATCCCAGAAGAATCTTCTTAAATTTATGAGGAAATCAACATTTTTTTTTCAAGTTTTGGCAAACTTCTCAATTTGTAGCTCCATTCTAATGGCAAGCGCTGTAGTTTAGTAGTCTGCCTGCCGTGTGGCAGCATCAACAACGGCCCAGCTTAAGTTGTCTTTATTTACGCATCTAAATGGGCATTTGACGGTGCCGCTTTAGCTGCCTGCTGTCTAACTGTTCTACATTATATTTTTATGCGTTGATTTCTGCCATGCCATGCAGTGCGCTGCAACTAACGCATGAATATTTTGGTTGTTAGCTTTGATTTTTATTTTATTTTTTGGCTTTACATAGAACATGTGATGAAGTGGCACTTACTTTGTGCCATGCAGCGGCGTACGTTTGTGGCTGCTTGCCACATTTTTTATGCGGCTTGTGTAGGCCTTTTTTGTAACACACGCCAACTTCGTTGTGTTTTCGCTGTTCGTTTGTGTTCGTTTTGTGGCACATTTGTCGCGATTTGCATCTAATTTGGTTAAAGATTTGCTCCTTCCTTCTACGAGCGGCACAAGCGTTGGCGCGTGTTTCATGTATGGCATTTGTCTTTGTTGTTGCTGTGTTTGGTGGCAGCTTTCTAATTCTGTTGACATATTTTTTTCGAGTACGTTGCGTTGTTTTAATAGACACGCATTTGTTTTTGTGTTCGCATATTTTTAGCAGCGTTTTCACTTTCGCTTTTCGCTTTTTTCTGCTGATTTCTAGTCAAAGATTCTTTTTTTGGTTGAAAAGAAACATACTAAGTTGCGGGTTGTTGGGTCAAATCGCAAATAATTTATTCTCTGGAAAATGGAAAATGCCGAAAATAGCAGTCGCTCACTCACACTAAGTAAACAAGACCGAAAATGAAATAAAAAGAAACAGTTTTGTTGCATGCAACATTAATGTATTCACTCTGTTGCAACTTTCGCTAAAGTGTATTCTTTCTGCAAAGAGTTGGACACGGAAAAGCGGCCAAATGTCTAAAGTAAATAGAATTTAAACAAAAGCTTGATACCGTTATTTTGCTTATTCATTGTGACAACTTTGAAATACGAACTGCCTTCGGAGGTCTGAGTACTTTGATTTGCCGCGCAGATTTGCTAGAAATGTGAGCTCAGAACTTTTTGTGGATTTTAACTTTTTTAGATTTTGTTATGTCAAAAAAGGGACAAAGGGTGTAACTTTTGGTCGTCCTTTTTGTGTGACAAGGCTATGGGTAGCAAAAATGTACCATGTGACTCATTAGATCTGTCCTGTACGCTCTACACATCAAGCACGCCTCACTGAGATCACGTTCTACATTCCATTTCCATTCCTTCTTTCTTCTACTCCTTACATCCCCTTAAATCTCACAAATTTTGTATTTCGGTTGCTTAAACTCTTTAAACCGGCCGGTTTGAGAAAGTGTCTCATCTTAATGAACACCATAGACCTTTAAATACACTCACATAACCTCAAAATATGGCGAATGACATATGCTAGATACTGGATCATTTCAACAGGTCTCCCAAAGAGAAATGAAAATATTGATATACTCTATTAGCTCGGAACCGAATACCGGTATTAGTCCACCGAAAATACCTCTTCGTTAGACCGACGGCAATCGATTATATGAGGAAGATATGGTCCAAGTGCTGGAGAGTACTGGCCCTTCGAAGGTGAGTGGTCAACCGGTATTACTACACCAGGTCTTCATTAGACCGACGACAATCGGTTATCGGAGGGAGAAATGGCTCAAGAGTTGTAGAGTAGGGTTCCTTCGAAAATGCTTGGTCTCTTAATCTGTTTCACTATTATTAGCGAAATTCCATGTTATGAAACCATAATTTAATTCGATGCTTCCAAAACAATCGATGCTTGAGTTTTCTCCGAGAGTTCAAGATCAAGATTTTACGTTTTCATAAAGCTAGCGAATAAAGTGAAATGAAAATATTGATATACTTACATCTATTAGCTCGATTCAAGATGTTCCCACAACAATCGAGACTACCTTTCCGGAACTGATTTGGATTACTTATCCATCCATCAACTCTATAGAATACCTAAAAATAATCTGGGGAATGTTTTCTGCCGCTGCAACAAACACAGACAGATGGTCGAAGACATCTTAACTGTCTTCTAAAGATCGAAATCTGTGTTTTACGGAGGATATGTCAAGATGTTCTCCTGAACCTCTAGATAATTGTACTAGACAA
Organism: Zeugodacus tau; assembly: GCA_031772095.1. Classification (NCBI taxonomy): domain Eukaryota; kingdom Metazoa; phylum Arthropoda; class Insecta; order Diptera; family Tephritidae; genus Zeugodacus; species Zeugodacus tau. Next base: position 43,538,560 of record CM062653.1, read on the forward strand.
CAGCTATCTGTTGGCGTGAAAGTAGAAAACGCCGGAAGATATCTTCGCTATTTAGATGGGTTTGACATGTTCGTGAGTCTTCTTCGTCCATATGCAGGAATGTTTGCGTTAAACAGTATACATCTATAATTATAGAAACACTTTCGATTTGTGAGGCAACAACCTCCTCATCTAAAAAATGTTACTTGAAATAGAAGAGTTGAAGCTCATCATTCCAAATATTTAGATAGTTTATGCCCTTAAAAAGTCAATACTCAAGAGGGTATTCAATAATTCCGAAACATAAAACATATTTGTAAATTCTAAACGCTCATCACTACTACAACAGAATTATGCACCTAAGTACAACAACAAAATCTAGAATAGAATCTAGAAAAAAGGAGCAAAAATAAAAAATCGAAAAAGTGAAAAAAAGCAAAAATGCTCATCGAAGGAAATCCAATTCATCAAAAAATGGTGTTTACGAAGTGTCGCTGATGGCTGCTGATTTTCGCGCCAAACCGCGTCAATACATCACCAAAAGCAAAGTCATTCATCATAAAATACACGCAGACACCACGATACACACACCAATTTACATATCCACACACCTACATATATGTATATGCTTAGGTGTCTTAACAGCAGTACATTGTTGTGAAAAGTATAAATCAGAAAAATGTGAATATCGAGTATATTTTCATGTTTTTTAAGCAATTTTGTTGTTGTTGCTGCTTTTATGTTTTGGCTGAAAAAAGAAAGAAAAATCTGTGAGTGCCAGCGAACTGTAACGGCAAAGTAATGGTGCGCTGAAACAAAAGTACTTTGCTGGGCAAATGTGCGAGCGGATTAAATGTACCAAACAAGTTTTGCTTACAAATTTATTTAACCCAATTTTAGGGCGACGCGCTATTTGTTTAGGCTGCCGAAATCGGCGAAAAGCACACACATCCACACACACACAGCGTTGTATATATGTAGACAAAGGCAAATAGTTGAAATTAATGATTTTCACAAGCGATATGCTTTTACATTTTCGCAAATCAACAGCAAACAAATCAGCAATCAAGTGAAATTAAAATGGAAACAATAAAACACACGCAAACTCAAACGCAAACAAACAGAGATATGGGAAATATTACAACATTTACAACAGATGCTGCGCTCGCTTTTATGCGCGTAATTTTCCATTTACATTTCCCCTACCATTTTCCTGAAGTGAAGTAGACACCTTTGTTTTACTTTTTCTCTCTAAAAAAAATTGAAAATGAGTTTCTTTTTCTTTACACCACCTTCAATGCTGTAACAATTTTCCTCGCTGTGCTCTGAGTTTACGTTCCTTTGCATCACTCAGCGCCGCACAAAAGCCATAAAAATCAACAACAACAACAAAACAAAACAAATATAGTAATATGCGGCAGCATGTATGTGTGTGTGTTTGACGGCACATAATTAACATTTGGCGTGGCATTCAGTCTGCCGCTTTAGACATTGTTGCCGCATATGACGCGTAGACACTCTTATTTTTAGTTCAAAATTTGTCCCACTTCGGCGTTTGTCCCTTTGACACACTCGAAATAGTTCTCCCGGCCCCCCCGCACTAAGGGGTAGATACAAATCAAATGTATGTGTCTCCTACACTTTCTTAGTATAATGTACTCGTGTGTGGGTGTTACTCAGTTGCTCACCACTTTGTACAAGTCAAAAGTAAAAATAACATTGAAAACTATAATTTTTCTCTTGTTCACTAGTTGTAGGCTTTTATGTTAGCTGTCTGAAGCTACCAACCAACTACTTTAAAGATAGATATTTTTTTTTAATTTTAATTCTTTGAAATTATTTTATTTTGACTTAAATATATCTTGTATAATAATATCGTCGATCTATTTTCTATTATTACCTTAAAAGCTCTTTAATATGTCTGTAAAAGTGGTCAACATCCAGTCCGGCTGCTAACTTTATTTAGTACATATTGTTCAAGAATAACTTCAGTACAAATTGTTCGACAGAAATTGTCGAATTGTATTCACCGATGCGACTACCATAGTCTCATCGATACCATCAATTTGCCTAGTGTTCGAAAGTTATCAGTCGTTTAGAGGCGACGAACTTATTAAACTCTCCACATTTCGGATAACATTAAGATGCAAGCATCCAGTCATCTACTTTAAACGCCATTTATAAATTAGAATTACTTATTGTTCCCTAAAACTGATCATATAGCTTACAGATATGCCTCGGAGTAAGGAAAACCTTGAAATAGTCTCTAATAAAAATTTAATTTAGTAATTTTCATGAAAAAACAATATATTCCTTTAATTATAATACTGATAAACCGGTTGAGAATTATCGACATTGCTTGGCACAGCGAACGAAAAATCAGTTGAGTAATAGTTGTATTTAAGCTAACAAAAATAAGATAAAGGACTATAGTATGACTCTCATCGATACAAATCACAGTAGTCCAATTTCTGTGATTTGTTCAGCATTTACTCCTTGTCGTTTCTAATAATAGACCTCATAAAAGTTCTATTCCATATTGTTAATGTCACTAGTTTTTGTTGGATTATGTATGAAAAATAAAAAGTTGAAAGAAAATCACTATAGCCTTTTCCCACAGCTAAATTTATTTAATACATTAAGATTCTATTAGAGTAACTAGTGGTTGCCTTTTGCACAGCCGGCTACTCGATTTGGGTTTTAACTCAATTTGTATTCGATTAAAAATGAATGTAGTAAAATAAGATTTTTCTTTTGTAGTAGCCTTTTCACACAGCCAAATTAATTGATCAATTAAAATTTTGATTGGGAAATCAGTTTTTTCCCTTCACACTGCCGGCTGCTCGATAACCGATCAGCTGTTATACACTTTTTTGCTGTTCGTAAGAAGTTGGTAATTTTTCGGCTGATTCCGATTTTATTCATAACGACATCAAAATATACATTTCGTGGACAACTACTCGTAGAGTTGTATTCTAATTCCAACTCAATTAAAAATTAATGCAGTAAAATGTTTCTTTTGTAATGTAAATCGATCTAAATCAGTGCTTTAATCGAGCAAAGGCCAGTTAATTGATCAACTAACTTCTGTGCTATTCTATGGGCTATTAGTTGGTTTGGAATATACATATAGACTTTAAAATACCTGAGCATTTGTATTCAGACATGAACTGTATTTAACCCTGGCTAACCAATGTTAGTCGTTTCGACTAACATTGTTTCTTTTTGCTCTCGCAATTTTTTTTTCTTTTTATCTATCGTCCTCTCATTTTATATTGTGACAGTTGATTCAGTTGCAAAGCTACTGCCGATGAACACAGTCAGGTTGTGTAGATTAGCTGAAGGGTATGTATGTGTTTGTAAAAGTAAGGTAGTCGTTACGACTAACATTGGGTTTAGTGCAACTTTTTTTAGCCAGTATATGGCTGCACATAGAATATCTGACGATGAAATTGAGAGAATTTTGGATCTTTCCGATGATGAAGAAGAAGATTTCAGTGCTTCCGAAAGCGAGTACGCACCAAGTCCATCCGAAGAAATGATGCAGGGAAGTTCGTCAGATGAAGCAGTAGATAGTGATGGTTATGAAGGCAGTGATCACAATCTGGAAGGCAGCGATGAAGAAAGCAGTAATAGTCCTACTCTACCGACTCACAAAAATATTATACCTTTTTCAAAAAAATTTTACGTGGGAAGAATAAACACAAATGGACGAAATTTGCGCCTTCTGCCCATATCAAAAACACCGCATGACGAAGACAGTATGCACAAAATGCGGCAAAAGTACCTGTGGTGAGCACAAAGTTGAGCTTTGTGCCTTCTGTGCAAAATAATGATTTAAAAGTTTTTTTCTAGTTTAGTTACTTAAAGTAATGCTTTAATTTCATAACGGCAGAAAGCCTTTTGTGTTTTTAAGTTATGTTCTATTTTTTTTTTTTTTTCTTAGTACCATGTGATACTACTAAGACTGAATAAGAGTAGCAAGTAATTTTATACCAAAATTAATCAAAAATAAACTAAATATGAATGATTTTTTATTTTTAAAAACAGAAAACTGTATTATTTTCTTCTTTTGATATTTTTTATAATATTTAATGAAGAACTGGTTCCTTAGAATCGATTTTTAGGGTACATTAGTCGAATCGACTAACATTGGTTATAACGCATAAAAAATATGATTGGTTATGCAGGGTTAAACTCGATTGAATATTTGGGAAACGCAATTAATTGCATTAAGAAAAAAATATAGTTTGCGCCAAAATGTAGGCAACACTTAAAAAAAATGTTGTCTACTTCTCGGATAATATTGAAAGAGCCATAATACAAACTAAATAATTTAAATTAAGTACTTTAGAAAGAACCACTAAAAATTAGTATTGAAATATATATTTGCGCCAGAAAGTATTCCAAATTTTCCAGCGGGGTCTCAAAGCAAATATATTTATGAATATTTCTTGTTCTACACCTAGCACTTATATTTTGTTGTCTTAATAATTTTAATGTTTTTTTTTGTTTTCAGCCATTGTAATTTATGTTGCACTGCTGCGGTATCCGTGCAGCGGGCACGTATCTACTACGTGTGCATGCAACAATGGAATATTTTTTTTACGAATGTGTCATAATTAACGTTTCTTTATCTCACTTTCTGTCTTCTCTCTTTCGTACTCCACCGAAATGTCCACAGTCTCGAAGGTGTTTTTGTAATATTGTGTTATGATTTATTTTTAGTTTGTTTGTTCGTGGAGAGTGTTAATTTTATTAGAAATAAAAATAAAAATAAGTTTAAAAATAAATATGCGTGTATGTGGGTTTGTTTGTGCATTGCTGCAGCTAATTAGATATTTTTCCATTCCAATCTGAGGAGTTTACAAAGCAGCAAGCACTTTTATTCGTTATTTTAAATATACAAAACAACTTTTATTGAGCACAAAAATCGGCAAATAATCGCCTGCTTGGTTTTAGTGAATCATCTAACAGCGTTTCCCCCCTCGAATTCATGCCATTTTTGTTTAGCTTAAAATTACCTGCGTCCTCTGTACTGTATACAAATACAAATTTGCTGTTAATACTTGAAACAGTTTTATGCAAAATTTCCTGCTTTTATTTTCACTGCTTACTTTCACGTTAATTAACACATAATTTTCATTTCGGTATTTTCTGTTTCATTGCAGGTGAGTTCTTTTGCTCGGTCGTGTTTTTCGTTGCCGTGGGTGATTCGCTTGCTGTGTCATTGCTGAGCAATTTCTATTTTATATCCCGAAAAATACGTAAATACATACATACATGTAGAGTTTATAATAGATACATAGGTTGTTGTATTTTAAACAAATTTTCACCGTGAAAAATAGTGGCGGTTGCTCGCTGTCGCGCTGCGCTGAGTAATAAAATATTAATGACGTGACTAAAAGCTGAAAATTTTCGAAATTAATGTGACAAACCGGTGGAAAATTTAGACATACATACATATATTTAAGAATTAGGGAATTAGGTATTAACCTAATACAGCAGGCTCAGCTAATTAGTGAAGATGTATAATATTAATAATATTTCTTATAATAAATTTAATTGTAACTATATTTATCCATAACGCTGATCTTCAAGATTGATTTAAAAATTTTCATTTGAATATTTTTAATTTTTGGTTTAGATTTATATTTTCTCATATTATTAAAACAATTTTTAAACCAAGTTTCATCAAAATTTAGTAAAAATCTTAACTTATTTTGTGATATCTTACTTTGGCGTCCAAAAAGATAATAAAAAATTAATATTTTATTGAATTTTAATTGTAAATTTTCTGCTAAAATAATACTTGGTAAAACCTTTCGATTTTCAAGGTTTAAGTCTAGACATAATTTTTAAATTTATAAGATACAATTGTTTAACAAAAATATTGTGGGCCCCTTTTAGATTACTCTTCGTTAATTTAATTGAAATTATAGAATATAATATTATTATCAATACTGAATTTCATATGTTAATTGATCCATCATGATATAATTTCCCATTTTAAAGTTTATGAAGATGTGATTCTGGTGTTATATTTTTAAACACCCATCAGATCTATAAACGTTTATCTGAGAAAACACTGTGAGGACCACAGATCGCTATTGAAACATCAAAAACAGACCGAGATGATCATTCCAATTTTAAAAAGTTTCTCATTAGTGTTACTTGAAAGTTCTATTTGATTTCGAATGATAACACGACTCTACAAAAAAATTTTTTTTCTTTGTCCTAAAGTTTATTTTATGATTTTCTGATTAATTAACGACAAGAAAGTACCTTCTTTTCGTATAAAGTTTGCTTTTGTAAAAGTTATAGTAATAATACTATATTTGGGGTTAATTAAGAGATAGTACCTATGAACATAAAAAAAGTAAAAGTGTGCACTTTTAAGTTACTTTTTACTTTTTTGGATTTTGATTTAGATCTATAGATAGCGATTTGACTTGGTCTGAAGTAATTAAAAAAATAAGTAATTATAAATAAACGGTGATCCATTTCAAGGATCCCTACTTTTTTAAAGAGAAGTTCAAATTTAATGTAGAATGATTATTATTATCCCAAAGAACCATTAAGATTATCTCTTTCAAAAGTCGACCGCGGCTACGTTTCGGGCTGTCCATCCGTTGAGTCCAACATTCGATGACTCGTTCGAACATTTCGACTGGTAACTGGCGAATGTGATACCCGTGATGTTTTGCTCCAAGAAAGGATTGTAAAGATTTCCTTACAGAACGGGAATTTTCGTAATAAAATTGAATAATGTGTATACGCTATTCAGGCGTAAGTCCTTCCATGATGAAATGCCAAGGAACTTGAGGATTATGTGACCGATAATTTTGATTCTCAACAAGTAAGGAAAGGCTAAGTTCGGGTGCAACCGAACATTTTATACTCTCGCAATTTATTGAAGAAATTTTAATAAGATAACACCCAAATTTACCTATAAATTCGGCACAAAGTTTAATTGAATAACGAAAATCGTCCTATATAGTGTATGAGGGCTGAGGTAATTCCTGAACCGATTTCATTCATTTTCACCAGCTAGGTACACTATATCCAAAACTATACACGCACTTAATTTCGCAAAGATATAGTATCTCACATATTAACCAATACATATATGTAGATTAAAGCCCACCGTATTTTTGAAAAACCTATAATTAGGTACATGGGAGCTAGGAGATGTTATTATCCGATTTTAATACATTAAATTATCTAAGAGATTTACCAATATTTTCGGTTAAAATTTACCTTAGGCGCGGAGTTCAACATGTCCGATATCTAGGATCTTGAAAAGTTATAGTCCGTTTTCGACAATTTTTTCTCAAGTGAAACCAGAGATGATATGTACTATTTGTGTAAAGTTTTATTCCGCTATCTTCATTGGTTCCTTATGTATACATTATAAAGTGAAGGAATCAGATGGAATTCGAAATTGAGTTATATTGGAAGTTGTCGTGGTTATGAACCGATTTCATCAATTTTTCACATGTGTCATCAGGGTGTCAAGAAAGTATTATATACCGAATTTCATTGAAATCGGTCGAGTAGTTCCTGAGATATGGTTTTTGACCCATAAGTGGGAGATGCCACGCCCATTTTTCATTTTGTAGAAAAATCTGAGTGCAGCTTCCTTCTGCTATTTCTTATGTAAAGTTTAGTGTTTCTGACGTTTCTCGTTAATGAGTTAACCCACTTTTAGTAATTTTCAACCTAACCTTTGTATGGGAGGTGGGCGTGGTTATTATCCGATGTCTTTAATTTTTGGACTGTATAAGGAAATGGCTGAAAAACACGACTGCAGAAAGTTTGGTTTATATAGCTTTATTGGTTTGCGAGTTATATACAAAAAACCTATTTGAGGGCAAGGTCACGCCCACTTTTCCAAAAAAATTACGTCCAAATGTGCCCCTCCCTAATACGATCCTATGCTCCAAATTTTATTTTTATAACTTTATTTATGGCTTAGTTATGACACTTTATAAGTTTTTGGTTTTCGCCATTTTGTGGGCGTGGCAATGGTCCGATCTTGCCCATTTTCGAAAGCAACCTCCTCAGGGTGCCAAGGAATACGTGTTCCAAGTTTCGTTAAGATATCTCAATTTTTACTCAAGTTATCCGTTGCACGGACAGACGGACGGACGGACGGACGGACGGACAGACAGACATTCGGATTTCGACTCGTCTCGTCACCCTGATCATTTTGATATATATAACCCTATATCTAACTCGTTTAGTTTTATGACTTACAAACAACCGTTAGGTGAACAAAACTATAATACTCTCTTTAGCAACTTTTGTTGCGAGAGTATAAAAAAGTGCGAAATTGATGTCTTGATGGGTGGACCTTTTATGGCATCTCAGATCATTTTGAATACTTTATGTGCATTTCAATGATTTATTCGTTTCATTAATTTATTCATTACATTAATTTCATTTGAATGAAATAAATTTATGTTTTTCTAGTATATACACCTTAGTCCCTATACGCCAAAGGGTCATAAATAAGTTGTTGTAATTTAATAAATCAACATAATCGCACCATACATAATGTAGGCAATAACTTTATGCACTGTCCCGAATAACTTAAGTCGCGATTGTCATAAATACGATTGAGATGCATTCCCCATAAAATAATTTTCACGACCCTTGGCAGGAGCCAAGAAATTTTGGGTGTAGTTTACAATGTGGGATTTCGCTGCTCAAATAAATGCACACAAATATATAAATATGTATATACTTATAGATTTAGATGTGTGTGTGTGTGTGAGTGTATATAAAATTCATGATCATTAAAAATTATGTCAATTTGAAAAGTTGCCAATTGAATGCAAACAAACACACACACAGATATATGTATACACACTCATACATAGAGAGAGAGAGTGTAGAGCCAGCTAACAACAGACGGTGACAATAAAAATGAGGCTATAAATCAAAGATAAAATGAGACAATACAAAATAAGAGCAAAAACAACAACAACAACAACACAAAAACAAAAACAATTATACTTGCAAGACATTCATTGATATTTGCCGCTTGGATTTTTTTTTTCATATCAACCAAAAGCGAGAAAAATACAAATTCAATTATTTTGCCAAACTAAAAATTCCTCAAATGCATATTTCTGCGACACTTTTATTTTCAGCAAAGTATTTTGACATTGCTGGCGGAGCGCGCAATTTCCGGCTTACATTTATTTGCATAAAATGAAAATGCCGTTGTTACAACAGAAACACAGACACACACACACATGCACTAAGAGACACACCCAGTGCTGGGTCTGCGGCAAATGGGAGACGCGTTGAAAAACAAGCCCAAAATATGCAAGCGCAGGATGCCTCACGGCGAAGACACTGCCACAGCGGCGTTGGCTGGCTGACATTCTTCGAACACAGAAACACACACACACACATGCATTGAATGCTGCCAGCGTATTTTGCACATATTTTAATGAAAAACTATAAATTCACTAATTTATTTAAAATTTTATGAATGCTTTTCCGGTGCGGCGGCGATATTGTATTTAATAACGGTAATATTTAATGCACAACTACAAGTTAGACTAGCATGTATGTGTGTGTGTAATTTTTTGGAATATATTTGGAATATGAGCGGTGAAAAGTGAAAGGTTGATAGATATATAAATATAGATATACCTAGACCTATATATTTTATTATTGTACATATGTATGTGCTCGTGTGCGTGCGCTCGCATTGCGTCATAAACAATGAAAAATTGCTGCAAATTGAAAATTGGCCAAAAGTCGTGTGGAAAAATATTGTCATTGGACTGAACCGAAATTAAATAAAACAAAAATGATTTTGCAATGAACCAAAAAATAAAAAAAAAAATAAAAAATTGCAGCAAAAATTACAAAATAAAAAAAATATTTTATAAAAGAAAATTAAAAATAAAATAAAATTTAAAAATTAAAAAACAAAATTTTGAAAAGCAACGTGACAATACTTGCCTTGCACTCAGCCATTTAAGCATAAATATTTCAAAATAAAAATAAATATTTAATTGGCAATCAACGCCGTCATTAGGCAAATATTTATGCAAATAGCAAAACAAAAACCTTAACAATTTACAACCAAGCAATAAACAACAACAATACCAACTTGAGTTGCATACCATTCCCCAGGGGACATTTTTAATTTTGGTTATAAATTTTTATTTCAAACATAAATTTCTGCACGATTTTAAGTGAGCACAGGCGAATTTTAGCTGCAGACCCATAAATATTCCCGTGTTTGCGGTTTATTTTATGCCAACGTAGCGTGATCACTTTGCGAGCGAATGCAAAGAGAATAAAATTTCTGCATTTAAAATGAAATATAATAATATTGGATCAAAATATAATAGTTTTAAATTAAAATTAAATAAATAAAATTAAAACAAAATAAATTAAAATAATATGGCAACTCTAAAATCTTTTTCTATTAAATTACTCTTAACTTCTATGACTTTCTATTTATACAAACGGTATAATATATTAGTTTCTGTAGAGCTGATGAATGCTTAAAATTTGTTTGTCAGAAAAGAACTTTAAATTATCAATTTCCTGTAGAATTGAACATTCGAGTAGTTGAGTCTAGTTGGCAACCCTGACCAAATGTAGGGCAATCGTGCACTATGATTATGATATCTTCTGTTCCTCCTTTGGCACTACCGTGGGTCAGTCTGGGCAGAGAACACAAAACTTCGCCAGAGACACTTGTACATCCAGAGTGCAGTCTCTATACATGTAGTCCTTCCATTGGATGCGTGGGCGCGCTTGCTTCCGTTGTCCATCCATAGGTCCTGAATCGATGAATCTTTTCACTGGAGCATCGTCTTCCATGGAATTTTAAAGGTTATAACCACCAAGTCCCTATTGAAAAATGTTTTGTTATATTCATACCTTTCTGCATATTTGTATTGATTCTTATTAGGTGGCAACTCTACACATACATTTAGCTTTATATTAATTGGCTATTAAGGGTATGGTAGAGTCTAATTGTTATTTTTTAATTCGCAACTCTTCATTTGAAATATTTTGCGGCGATCTTCCCTTCGTTAGGTCCCCAAGTGCTCTCATTTGATAAAAAGGCGAATTTGTTAGGTGTCAATATGGGAAATGTGATCTCATGTCTGGTTAACCTAATTTCTATTAGGCTTCAGACAGAATAAATAGAGGTCTAAAGAGTTTACGAAAAAATATCCCGGTGATATGATAGATAACAACTTCTAGTATATACATAATATATAACCGTATACACAGAGAGTAAACGTTGCAATACCCTTTCTACCTCAGTCTTCGGCGTAGCTTAGATATTTCTTATAGCCTTTTCACACAGCCAAATTAATTGATCAATTCAAATTTTGATTAAAAAACCACTTTTTGCCCTTCACACTACCGGCTACTCGATAACCGATCAGCTGTTACACTTTTTTTATTTTGCTTTTCATAAGAAGTTGGTAAGTCTCATCACTGATTGCTATTTTTAACAGCGTCATCTACCGTCGTGTATCATGAATAACAATTCGCAGACAAAGAACGTATATATAATTACAAATACGGTCTTTGTCGCAGAGTTGCATTTAATTTTCAAGTCCATTAAAATTCAATTAAAAATGTATGTAAATTTTTATTTTGTATGGTAAATCGATCTTAATCAGTGTTTTAATCGAGCAGAAGCCGGTTAATTGATCAATTAGCTCCTGTGTGAAAAGGCTATTAGTCTCTTAAGTCATGAAACTCTTCAGGAAACGGTTTCAAGTTTTTGTTTCGGGAGTTTAAGAATTGATAAGTTAAACTAAAGAAGGCTCTCTATATTCCTCTCAAGTGCAACCACTCTTTAATAGTATAAGATTGTTTTGAATAGAATAAAGGAATAGATTTCGATCCTTTTAGTCTTCAATTAATATCTCTGTACTGACGCAGACATATTTTAGTGTTTTTCCATGAGTAACTGCGAAGTTTTTTTTCAAACCTTATGATTTAAAAATTCGCATTATAATTTAATTATGTATGGACTCATAGACTGATTAATCTTCTTTTGCGCTTTGACAATGCGATGATTCCCTAAATCTCAAATGCATTAAAATCGTATTAAAAATAAATACTCAACAAAGCACAATCGCTTTCTTTCAACTCTGTGTGACTCGCGCATTTAAACAAAAGCTTTAAAAATATACATTTTCATAAAAATGACTAAAATTGCCGAAAAACATAGAAATTAAAACACGCGCCGCATTTAGAAATGCACACTCACACAGACACCTGCATGCATGCATATGTCCATTTGTCACCAAGTGGGCGTTAGACTCGCAGATCATTGCAGTGGTCAAAGGCGAATTTGTCAGCGGACAGTGCAGTGTATGGATGTTTGTTGTATTTGTCTCTGTGTATTTGTGGTTTTTAATGTTCCATGCATGTCTGCTTATGTATGTACATATGTATGTGCTTGAAATGTGCACACATCTGACGGCAAATGTTGGTTTGTGGTTGTATGCAAATGACTGTTGTGCAAATGAATAATTTCATATTCGTCCAAGCGCCGGCCAAATAAATCATTTGACGCAAAACTCGAATACCAAAGTATGGCGGTTGCATTTCGCGATATTTCAAATATAAATACGCTCATAATTTCGCAATTAAAATGCGCGGAAGGCGGGGTTGCAAAAAATCATATTTTTGAAATTATTTATTTTATATTTTTTTATGTTAAGTTTTGTCATCATTTTTAAATTTGAATAATTTTTTATAGACTTTATAATCTGTATCTGTATGTATAAAAAATATTTATTCATGATGAAAAATGCATTAATAAATAAATGAAATATATTGAAAAATATATTTATTAATTAATTGAAAAAATAAATTTATTATTTATATTTTATTTTTTAGCTATTATTTATTTTAATAAAATTAATTTTTTGTTTTAATATTTTCTTTTTAATTTTCGAAGTCTCTCTAACTCGAAGTTGTATTTAATTTAATTTAATTTAATTTAATTTTACTTTATTTTATTTTATTTTAATTTATTTTATTTCAATTAACTTTACTATACTTAATTTAATTCAATTTAAATTAATTTAAATGCGGTAGACATTTTTCACCCTCTCTCCCGAGGCAAAAAAAATTAATTAAATTAAATTTAATTTAATATAATTTAATTTAATATAATTTAATATTTAATTTTATTTTATTTTATTTAATATAATTAAATTTAATATAATTTAATTTAATTTAATTTTATTTTATTTTATTTAATTTAATTTTATTTTATTTTATTTTACTTTATTTTATTTAATTTAATTTTATTTTATTTTATTTAATTTTATTTTATTTTATTTTACTTTATTTAATTTAATTTTATTTAATTTTATTTAATTTAATTTAATTTAATTTAATTTAATTTAACTATATTTAATTTAATTTAATTAAATTTTATTTTATTTAATTTTATTTTATTTTACTTTATTTTATTTAATTTAATTTAATTTAATTTAATTTTATTTTATTTATTTAATTTTATTTTATTTTACTTTATTTAATTTAATTTAATTTAATTTATTTTAATTTAATTTTATTTTATTTAATTTTATTTATTTTAATTTAATTTAATTTAATTTAATTTAATTTAATTTAATTTTATTTAATTTAATTTAATTTAATTTAATTTAATTTATTTTAATTTAATTTTATTTAATTTAATTTTATTTTATTTCTTCTTCTTGACTGGCGTAGACACCGCTTACGCGATTATTTATTTATTTTATTTTACTTTATTTAATTTAATTTAATATAATTTTATTTTATTTTATTTAATTTTATTTTATTTTACTTTATTTAATTTAATTTAATTTAATTTTATTTAATTTAATTTTATTTTATTTTACTTTATTTTATTTAATTTAATTTAATTTAATTTAATTTTATTTTATTTATTTAATTTTATTTTATTTTACTTTATTTAATTTAATTTAATTTATTTTAATTTAATTTTATTTTATTTAATTTTATTTATTTTAATTTAATTTTATCCCGGCTCTATAAAATGCGCTGTATATAGAAACTGCCATAACAAATGAATATTCTACAGGCCAATATGCATAGATGCAAGACTGCTGACGCACTACTGTCCCACATGGTTACGGAGAACGGCTACGACTTAGTAATCATAAGTGAACAGTACAAAAAGAAAGAAGGCGGAACCTGGTTAGAAGATAGCAGCTCAACCGCTGCTATATGGCTACCTCCTGCAAGTAGAGTGAACACTATAGAAAAAGGGAACGGCAACGGCTTTGTCTGGGCCAGATGCGACCTTTTCACAATAATAAGCTGCTACCTGACGCCAAGCGATAGCATACAAGAATTCCAGGAAAAGCTCAACAACATTGAAGACACGGCTAGGTCTATCGAAGGGCATCTAATCATCGCCGGAGACCTAAATTCTAAAGCTATAGAGTGGGGCATGCCAACCACGGATTCAAGGGGCAAGCGTATTCTAGAAATGGCCGCGAGACTTGGCCAAATAGTACTCAATACAGGCGATGCAACTACATTTAGAAGACCCGGATGCGAAGAAACCACACCAGACATCACTCTAGCATCAGAACGTATGGCAGGATCAATAGAGAAATGGAGAGTTCTGGAAGATTACACAGGCAGTGACCACCAGTACATCTCCTTTACGATTAATATCGGAACTAACCCTAACCGGAATAGAAAAACCTTGGGCACCCGAAAATGGAACATTTCTAAATTAAACCTTTCGAAATTCATCTCCGAACTGGACGAACAGAACGCACCAAGCAGCTCTCCCAAAAATATAAGGAAAATTGTCGAGCACACAATGGAAAATGTTACACGTGCCTGTCGCAAATCGATGCCCAAAGCTGCACACAGCAAACATAAAGCAGCAGTTTACTGGTGGACTGAAAATATCGCTACACTTAGACGCACATGTCTGCGCCTTCGTAGAACTTACACGAGATCCAGGCGCAGGGGAGCCGCATCCGAAGAAGCCGAACAATATCAAGCTGCAAAAAAGGAGCTTAAGAATGCTATCGAAGCAAGCAAAAAGAAAAAATGGGAGGAACTACGTGAGGACATTAACAAAAACCCGTGGGGACTTGGATACAAAATAGTAATGAAGAAAATCGGAGCTCGAGCAAAGCCACCTGACTTAAACGCTGCCAAAATGGACCATATTGTAAAGGTACTCTTCCCTACACACGAAAAAGGGCCCAATGAACCAGAACAGGCCATTAGCCTTTCGGAAATTCCCAAGTTCACCCTTGAAGAGCTGAAAATAGCCGCCGGAAAGCTCAAGACTAACAAATCACCTGGCCCAGATGGAATTCCAGCAGAAATACTTAAAATAATCGCCACGGAACGACCGGCAGTACTCCTGAACATGTACAACGCGTGCCTCGAAGCTGGAAAATTCCCTGACGTCTGGAAGAAACAACGGCTTGTCCTAATCAGTAAGGGAAAAGGAGATCCCAGCCAGCCATCAGCATACCGTCCACTATGCATGCTCGACACAGCGGGAAAGCTCTATGAAAGGCTACTCAAACCTAGGCTTCAAGCGGCTATCAGGGAAGCTGGTGGACTCTCCCCTAGACAGCACGGTTTTAGACCCGGTAGATCAACTTTAGGAGCTATCAAAAGCGTTATGGAAAGTGTAGAAGCCGCACAGCGCAGATGCCATAAATACAAAAGAATAGTCTTGCTGGCGACCTTAGACGTCCGAAACGCCTTCAACAGCGCGAGATGGGTGGATATTATCGACGCACTAGAAAAAGGTTTTAGTATCCCTGATTACCTCAATGTGGTGGTGCGGAGCTATCTCAGTAACAGGAAATTGGCATATCAGACAAAAGAGGGATCAAGACAAATAGAGGTCACGTCAGGAGCAGCACAGGGATCCATTCTAGGCCCAGATCTGTGGAACATTAGTTATGACGACATACTAAAACTTGAAATGCCAGACGAATCGTATTTAATTGGCTACGCAGATGACATCGCAGCAGTAATTACAGCCCGAGATACAGAAGATGCCCGAAGAAAGCTAAATCAGGTCATGATACGGACGCAAGCATGGCTTGACTCACATAACCTCCAACTGGCAACAGAAAAAACAGAGCTACTACTGCTAACAAATAAGCATATCCCACTAGAAGTTAGTATGCAAACGACTAAGGACACTCTAAGGACACAAAAAACGGTGAACTACCTAGGCGTAAGACTGGACCCCAGATTAACTTTCTGGGCACAAATCCAGCACGCCGCAGTGAAGGCAGCGAAAATTACATCCCAACTCAGCAGGCTAATGGCCAACATAGGAGGGCCCACCCAAGAAAAGAGAAAGCTCCTAATGTCGACTACTATCAGCGTCTTATTATACGGTGCAGAAATTTGGGCTGATGTATTAAAACGAGAAAATCGGCGCAAAGCTCTGGCCAGAGTGCATCGCACCGCAGCCCTCAGAGTCGCATCAGCTTACCGGACAGTGCCAGGTGATGCAATATTAGTTATAAGCGGAAATGCCCCAATAGACCTCCTAGCATATGAAAGAAAAAAGCTGTGGGAAATAAAGAAAGCAGGTCAAAACAATAAGAGTGCGATCGAACAAATAAAGAAAGATACGGTATCAGCATGGCAACGAAGATGGGAAAACGAAAGCCGCGGCAAATGGACGGCCAGACTTATAAGGGATTTGAGCTTATGGACAAGCCGTAAATTTGGAGAAGTCGACTACTACACCACACAGCTCCTATCCGGTCACGGATACTTCAAAAAATACCTGCACAGAATGGGAAAAGTCGAAGAGCCGTCCTGCCTATACAACGACGCAACAGAAGATGATGCCGAACACACATTTTTTAAATGCGTGCATTGGCAACGAGAACGCACCGCCGTAGAAGACCTGGTTGGACCAATAAACGCGGATAATGTAATCAGCGCCATGTTGGAGAGCAAAGAGAACTGGAATATTATCCAGAAATACGTAGCTGACTTGCTACGTAATAAAAAGCGGGACCTGGACGCAGGTGTGCAGATGTAAATCTCTCTATGAGAAAAATGGAACGCCACCCTGAAGTAATGCGAAAGCGGTTCCAGGGTGGGCGACGGTTCCCTAGAGGGGGGGTTTTTAGTGACCTGCAAGTGGCACATACCATTGCTGCGACGACAGCTTTGATGATGCGGTAGGCATTTTCCACCCCCTCTCCCGCGAAAAAAAAAAAAAAAAAAAAAAAAAAAAAAAAAAAATTTAATTTTATTTTATTTAATTTTATTTAATTTAATTTAATTTAATTTAATTTGATTTAATTTAATTTAATTTAATTTTATTTTATTTAATTTTATTTTAATTTACTTAATTTAATTTAATTTTATTTAATTTAATTTTGTTTTATTTCTTCTTCTTGACTGGCGTAGACACCGCTTACGCGATTATTTATTTATTTTATTTTACTTTATTTAATTTAATTTAATATAATTTTATTTTATTTTATTTAATTTTATTTTATTTTACTTTATTTAATTTAATTTAATTTAATTTTATTTAATTTAATTTAATTTTATTTTACTTTATTTTATTTAATTTAATTTAATTTAATTTAATTTTATTTTATTTATTTAATTTTATTTTATTTTACTTTATTTAATTTAATTTAATTTATTTTAATTTAATTTTATTTTATTTATTTTAATTTATTTTAATTTAATTTTATTTTATTTAATTTTATTTAATTTTATTTAATTTAATTTAATTTAATTTAATTTGATTTAATTTAATTTAATTTTATTTTATTTTATTTAATTTTATTTTAATTTACTTAATTTAATTTAATTTAATTTAATTTTATTTAATTTAATTTTGTTTTATTTCTTCTTCTTGACTGGCGTAGACACCGCTTACGCGATTATTTATTTATTTTATTTTACTTTATTTAATTTAATTTAATATAATTTTATTTTATTTAATTTTTATTTTACTTTATTTTATTTTACTTTATTTTATTTAATTTAATTTAATTTTATTTAATTTAATTTTATTTTATTTTATTTATTTTAATTTAATTTAATTTTATTTAATTTAATTTTATTTAATTTTATTTATTTTAATTTAATTTTATTTTATTTAATTTAATTTGATTTAATTTAATTTAATTTAATTTAATTTAATTTATTTTAATTTAATTTTATTTAATTTAATTTTATTTTATTTCTTCTTCTTGACTGGCGTAGACACCGCTTACGCGATTATTTATTTATTTTATTTTACTTTATTTAATTTAATTTAATATAATTTTATTTTATTTTATTTAATTTTATTTTATTTTACTTTATTTAATTTAATTTAATTTAATTTTATTTAATTTAATTTTATTTTATTTTACTTTATTTTATTTAATTTAATTTAATTTAATTTAATTTTATTTTATTTATTTAATTTTATTTTATTTTACTTTATTTAATTTAATTTAATTTATTTTAATTTAATTTTATTTTATTTAATTTTATTTATTTTAATTTAATTTTATTTTATTTAATTTTATTTAATTTTATTTAATTTAATTTAATTTAATTTAATTTGATTTAATTTAATTTAATTTTATTTTATTTTATTTAATTTTATTTTAATTTACTTAATTTAATTTAATTTAATTTAATTTTATTTAATTTAATTTTGTTTTATTTCTTCTTCTTGACTGGCGTAGACACCGCTTACGCGATTATTTATTTATTTTATTTTACTTTATTTAATTTAATTTAATATAATTTTATTTTATTTAATTTTATTTTACTTTATTTTATTTTACTTTATTTTATTTAATTTAATTTAATTTTATTTAATTTAATTTTATTTTATTTTATTTATTTTAATTTAATTTAATTTTATTTAATTTTATTTAATTTTATTTAATTTTATTTATTTTAATTTAATTTAATTTTATTTAATTTTATTTAATTTAATTTAATTTAATTTAATTTAATTTAAATTTTTCCTCTGCGTATTTAATAATTTGTGAATATTTATGTATTTAAAAAATATTATGGTTTTCTTTAAACATACAACATATTTTCCCTTCACTCCTGCGTAGGTGTTACTTAAAAGCATTGCACATTAATTGCCAGCTGCTCCGAAAGCACAGCAGGCACATATAGGATGCATACATGCTGCATGAATACATCTTTCTATGTAAATACAGTTATGTGTGTGTGTGTGCGTATATGTGACAGTTGCTATTTGTGTGACATTTTTTTGACTTTTCTCTTGTCAGGCCATCAGTCAGTCTAATGCTTTGACGGTGACATTTCACTTTCAGTTTTCATCGCAAACACACACACACACCCATTGATATACAGCTCTCGGTAGCCGCGCCGTATTTTTGGTTGAGTGATTTCACTCGCTGCTCTTTCAAGGTAAAGCATTCACATTTTTAGCCCAATTTTTTCCACTTTGTACCGAAAACTCACAGGCGCGCTGTCGTGCTAATTATGATTTCAACATTCACAACACACACACACTCATATTTATGCGCCCACTTTTGAGAGAGGCATGAGAGAGGTGATAAATTTTCATTGCTGCTTTTTAAACAGACGACAATTTTTTGACGCTGCAAAAAAAGAAAAATAAAAAATTTAAAAATAAAAATTTTAAAAAAGTTATAAAAAAAATTGAAAAAATTATTAAAGCAATTAAATATAAATAACGCATAACACATTTGTGTTTGTTGTTGTTTTAGCCGCATGCTAAAGCATTTAGGAATCCATTTTTTTTATTCCTTTCTTAAAGTACAGTCAACCACAATGCATATATAATATATTAGTCTGCCACTAAAAGTCACGAGAAGAGACGAGCGAAGTAAAAACCAAAAAAAAAATTAAAAAAATAAAAATAACAATAATAGGCGGAATGAGTAAAACGGGTGCAAAAATGGTGTATAAATTATTTGAGCGCAAAGTGTCAGTTTGTGTTAATAAAGTGCCTACTTTGCAGTCGACGCCTGCTACTGTGACGGTACAACATGGCGTATACTTAACAACTTAATACAGTACTCAAATGCGAGTGTGTGTGTGTGCTTAAGCAAACAAACAAATATTGAAATATACAAACAAACAAGCACATATACATACATTGATATGAATGTATAGGCAAGTGTGAGCGCAAACAACGCTTTCGCACCGGCCGGCCGGCATTTTTGTTGTTTTTTCTACAACTAAATGGCAGATAGTAGAAAGTGTGCGTGTGTATATAGGCTGATGGAGACATATATATATATATATGTGTGTGTGTGCGTGTTTACTTGGTTGTGCAGGCAGCCACTTTGACCCTCCACGGTGGAAAAACAATTTAGTAAGCGCTACATCAACAAAAATACCAACAACACTAATATCAGTGGTGGCACTCTACTTTGAGGTGTTGCAACAACAAGCAATCATAATTGTTTTATACACACAAACATTCAACGCTCTCCTTTATCAGCTACATTAGTCAAGGCGCTAATTTGCTAGCTGCTCTCCCATTCTCTACCTCTCTCCACAGCGTCCAGTGCGTGGGCGTGAATTTATGTTATCGCCGCATTTTAATGTTGTTTCACTTGCTTATTTCAAGGTTAAATATTTGTCTCAAAAGTCGTAGTTGAGCGCTTTTCGCTTTTTCACCCATTTTGCCAATTTTATTTTGCCAGAAATTAGTCTATTAGTTGGAATTGATTTGTTTACGCCGCTCATATTGACCTCACTGTGAGTTTATAAATATTTTATTTATTAATTTTATTGTTTTTTAGTCATCCTTCTTTTTAATTGGTGCGTTTGCGTCAGCATGACTATTAGAAAAACGCGTAAATTAATTAAGTATGTGCTGAAAATTGTTTTTGTATTCCGGATTCTCAAGGTAGCAGCAGGGTTTTAAGTGACACAGCAGTCTCTGCTATGCTCCAGCGATGTGCCTGAGTACATCAGATATGTGAATTTCCATTATACTTATCCTTAATAACCATCTTCTAATTCTGCCTTTATGAAAATATCTCTGAAATACCGCTATTTGTCAGAGTAAGATTGAAAATCCAACGCAGAATCACTCTTGTCAAGAAGATTTTGGAGTATAATCGGTCAACTTCTTAAGCACAAGTAATAGAGGTTAATAAACAGTACCTTGAATGATAGCGACAAGATGAGACAGTGGCAAAATTGTGACAGAATTGTGACAATTTCAAATTTTGACAGCCTTAACTTTGACGTCACAAATTAATATATTATTCTTTGAAATTAATGCAGATAAAGGTACATCTTTATTTATAATTGTCCTGAACATCAAATACATGACAAATTTTTTCCTTATTTTAATTTTTTTACAAAAGTATTTTAATCAAAGATCATTTTATTCTTGTGTCCATCAAAGTATTTTCATGTGAGTTACACAATTGTTCTTGCAATTTGATAAATTTCCTTGTAAATTGGTAAATTCTTATCTAATCTACTGCATGTTCTTTTCATAAAAATCGCAGCGCATTAAGCAAAAATCTCTAATTATTCGCATTCGATATAAATACTTATCAAAGTGCGATTTCTATGCAGTACACACAGAACATTTCCGTTATATTTGCTTGCAAATGTATAGAAAAATTTTATTTGAGCATATTTTGGCTGCAAGCAAAGCAAATATTCATTTATGTACGTGCCAAGTGTCGCATTATTAGGCGCCATTGTTAAGTAACAAAGGAAACTTAAAAGGAAAAAAGAAATTTATTTCTAAACAATTTTGCAATAAGAAAACAGTGAAACTAAACAATAAATACAAGACTATTATAGTGTTCATGCGAATCGTTATTTTTATTATTTTTCTCGCATAATTGCTGAGAGCTATACTAATTACCTAACACAAAATACAGAAAAGTTTGAAAAATATGTGTTTTTAATTCACTTAAAGATAGCACAGCGTAGAAGGCCACCTGTTAGTTATTAGTGAATGGGTCCTGTTTATGTCTGCGATACAAAACTGTTTGAAGTATCTTCATAGTATTCAAAGTTGTAGTAGTTTTATACATTTTGTATTTCCCCATGTCACAAATAATCGTAATTTTTTAAATTCTATTAGTTTTATTTTAATGTTGTCTTAATTAATTTATTACCCAAATTATCTTGCCAATATCTATAGACTTTGTTACTATTTAATATATTCCGTTTAAAGAACTGATGTGAATTGCAAAATATTTATTTAATCGAGTAATATTTAGTGCCAGAACTTACTTTATAGTATCATCAGTAATTCCAAAAATACGTTCTCCTTTGGACCCAAACTCGTCTTAATCATCTCATTTAAATTAATTTAGAACATTAAGATTATAATTGAGAAACCAGTTTTTGCCTTTCCCACAGCCGGCTATTCGATTAACGATGAGCTGTTACAATTTTTTTGGCTGTTCATAAGTAGTTGATAATAACGTTTTTGGACAGGAGCTAATTGATCAATTAACCGACCATTGCTCGATTAAAACGTTGATTAAGATCGGTTTACCATACAAAATAAAATCTACATTTATATTTAATTGAATTTCAATCGTCTTGACGTACGATATACGTTCTTTGTGTGTGATTGGCTGAATTTTTTGATAAAAAAAATCTAAGGTAGATGTCGCTGCTAAAAAATATTAATCAGTTGATGAAACTTACCAACTGCTTATGAAAAGCAAAAACAGAAAAGTATAACAGCTGATCGGTTATTGAGTCAGTGTCAGGGCAAAAATTGTATTCTCAATCAAAATTTTAATTATTTAATCTATACTAATATTATAAAGAGGAAATGTTTGTTTTTTTGTTTGTTTGTGTCGAATAGGCTCCGAAACTACTGAACCGATTTGAAAAATTCTTTCACCGTTGGAAAGCTATACTATCCCTGAGTGACATAGACTATATTTAGTTTAAAAAAAAAATAGGGTTCCTTACCAAAACTCCGATAATGTAAAAAAAATACCAAAAAACTTTCTTTAATCGCGAATGCTGCGAAAACGATTGAAGATATAACAAAGTGATGTACTACAATTTTGTAGAACTTATCATTATCTACAAAAAACGTCGCGACATCATACCTCTAACTATTATAGTTTTGTCACAATAAGCGATTTTATATAAAAAAATTAATTAAAATACCACTACTTGAAAAAGATCTTTATTCATACCTTAGTATTAATCCTTATCGAAATAAATGATTTATTATTTAAGATCGCTTCAAAACCTTTATATAACTAAAATTTTGAAATTGTCGCTTGATAATAATATGATCTAAAAATGAATTGCTGTTCGTTTGTGCTACAAAAAAACGAGAACGGCCAAACCGATCTGGCTAATTTTAGTCTTGAAATATTCGTGGAAGGCCAGAAAAAGATTAGAAAGTGAGTAAATATGAAAAAATTTCGAGGAAGATAATAATAAGAGAATTTTATTCGAGTTGACAAGAAAAATATTAAAGAGAAAACAAAAAATTATAATTTGAAGGTTGTCATTGTTGCTTTGTTAAAATATTTTTGTTATTGTTCAATTGTATAAGGTTGTGTCGATAGCCCAAAACAATTTGTAACAAATAAGGAAAGGCTAAGTTCGGGTCCAACCGAACATTTTATACTCTCAGATAACACACAATTTTATCTATATATTCGACATAAAGTCCAATAGAAAATCATCATATATAGTATATGAGGGCTGATGTAATTCCAGAACCAATTTCACTCATTTTCACCACCAAGGTTAATGGGAATAGGGGCGACTTGGCACCTGTTAGTAGGCAAACATACGGCGCATTCGGCCTTGAAATTACTCCTAAATTGCAAATGAACGAAACACCAGTCAGCAAAATCGTCAAAAATAGCGCTTTAACGAAAATTTTCCAAATATTCAAGAAGTCGTTGGAGGTACTGCACAGGACTTTAAAAGATCTTGATTGTCGATGAACGTTTTTGGTGGAGCCAGGATTCTGTTAGTAGGTGATTTACGCCAATTATTCCTGGATCAACTGTTACTGACGGGTTATCGCATGCCTAAAATCATTTAATTTGTGGCGACACATAAAGAAGCGCCAATTAACAACTAACATATGAGTGTTTTTGCAACAATACCAAATTGCGATTGTAGAAATAGTTGGCAGTTGACACCTCGATGGATTAATAGCATTGCCAACAGATATCTTTCACTTCATTGACTCGAAAGAGAAGTTTTCCTGACATGAAACCTCAATATGATAACCATAAATGACTGATTGAATGACCTATATTGGTGGTAAGAAAAAATATCGATGATCTTAATGCGACAATTTAGAATTTCGGTCCAAAAGAGTTGACACAGCTACTAACCAGTATGACGTAGTCAATTAGCCCAAACTATGTAAAATTGCCTGTACTTTGCAATTAAAAGTAGTGTGAGTTGTAATCATGCTGCGTAACATAAATCAACCTCGAGTAATCAATATCGTCGCCGAAGCCAAGATTGGACCAACTTAATTTAATGTATACCTTAGCCACAAAAACGTGTGGCCGGGTCTGCTAGTTGATCAATAAAATTTGACAGTTTCAACTCGAGCAAAGGTCTGTTAATTGAACAATTAACTCCTGTGCGAAAATTATATATTATATAGAAGATATTATGGCTTAAACTCGAGTTTATTACTCTTAGTTTGTTAAACACCGCCTATAAAGAATTTGACATCCTGAAAATTAACCAGATTTTTTCACAGTCCACGTTAAGACTAGTTTATTAGTAATATTGGTGTTAGATTAATTCTACTCATTAACACGGAGTTCACCTTACCATAGAACATTATTTCATTAAGTCGCCTTAAACCATACTTTCTTGATGTTTCCAAAAAAGTTGAATAAATCCTTAAACTCGAGTTTATGGCTACCACTAATAAGATAATTATCAATGAACTTATTAAGCGAAGAAAATTATCACAAATTACAGTTAAGTAGTATCAGACAACCAATACAATATAAGGACGACTTTAATAAATTTTTATGTTATATTGTTAATAGAGATGAAAAAGCAACTCTGTGTTAGACCGGCTGCCGCCCACATTTGGTTGAAAAGTAGCAAGACAACTCCCATGCACACCTATAAGTGAAATTCCAAACAACAATAAAAGCCGACAAATCATCGTGGAATGCGTTAAAAATACATAAATTCCCATATGCACAAATATATTTATATTTAAAGGCAAACATTTTAATGATTATCACATTAAAATATAAATAGCCGCAAAGGCGTTGCGAATTTCGGCATTTTGCTATTGTTGTTGTTAGTATTTGGCTGCTCATTTGCATTTTGCATTTAATGTTCGTTCGCTGAAATTCTCAAATTAATTTATTGAATCAATTTCCTCGACAATAAAAAGATTTTGTGTGGTTGCTAGCGGAGCGGAGGTGAAGCGAAGAGCGAATTGCACAGGTGTTGCTGACGTACGCAGCCGTGCAGGCGTGCATGTGTCTGTGTGTGGATTGGCGGCTACGTGCGGTGAGTGATGTCGCCTTTATTAGTGGTCATTTGGTCAAACATTGCAGGCAAGTTCAATGGACTCTCAAGGTTCGGCTGCCATCAAATTAATAAATGCGCACACTTTTCACTGACATTGCTGCCGCACGCCAATCCGTCACTCGCCACTGTCCGGTCTCTTTCTCTCTCTTGTGCGCCATAAAGTTGCTTTTATTGCAGCGACTAGATAGATATTTCTGCTATGCATTTGCGGCATCAAATGTGTTTGGGGAAATTATGACATTTTTAGTGTAGAAAATTTCCATTTGAAAAATGTGATAAATTTAAAAATCCAAAATTTAAGATCATAAGAATTGTATACAAGTATTCTTCTATTTCTATTTATATTTAAATATAAAAATACACTCATGTATACCACATAGCTATCCGGAGTATAGAATTCTCCGATACCACAATCACTCTGATGAACCCACCAGCGTATTGTAATCATTCGATAGACCCTGCTATTGTTATTGTTGTTGCTATTATTATCTTTATTGTTCTCGTAACGGCATTCAAAATCCGAGTCCTCTGCTCTACTATCACCGGTTTTTACATCTGAGATCAGCAATCTATTCATTCTCGAGCGTAAGATCTCGGGGGGGAATGGAATCATGTGTAGAAGTAAGTGAGGCAAGTTTCTGACAGTCAGTCACTTGGGAGTGGCCAGGGACAATTCTTTTGCTTACGACTTAAGCAGCTCACAACTTCCGATCTTAGACCAAGTATGCTCTGTGTAGCCTACAAACGTTTGGAGGCGAGGTAAAGTCAGTAAGAGTAAAAACTGACATTACCGCCGTCCAAGAAATGCGATGGACGGGACAAGGATGGAAGACGATGGGTCTTTGTGACATCTACTACAGAGGCCATATAAAGGAGATTCGTGGTGGGAGAGAGATTCAGTCGTCGAGTCCTGGCATTCACTCCTATGAATGAACGTCTAGTCACAATCCGCATCAAAGCAAAGTTATTTAACATATCGCTGATGTTGCGGCCACGCCCGACGTAAAAGAAGGATGATGTGACCAAAGATGCTTTCTAAGAGCGCTTATAATGAACCAATGAGCGCTGCTTCCGTCACGATATCAAACTCATGCTTGGTGACTTCAACGCCAGGGTGGGCATAGAAAATTTCTTCGACACAACAGTTGGCAAACTCTGTCTGTATGACGAAACATCGCCAAATGAATTGAGGCTGATCAACTATGCAGGGCTTCGAAATATGGTTGTATACAGACATAGATTCCAGTATTAGAAAATCTATCAAGCTACTTCGCTGCCCCCAGATCAAAAACTCTATGTATATGATCAATAACTATCGTCAAGTGTCAGCCAGCGGAAAGGTACTCGTTCGCTTTCAATGATGAATGTAGTCGTTGTGAGACAAGATCTGGTCGAGGTAAACCACTGAGTATAATAAAGTAAAAAGAAAATCAGAGTGTAAAACAGCTTTTCATGTAGATCACTACAAACATCGGTCAAAATTCAAAAATATAACGCAGAATGAAAATAAATCCCTACAAATATATCTGTCACCGTTGAAAGCATCACTTTATCCATATTATTATGATAAATATTTTCTACCATTTTCACAAAACACAACTCAATTAATTTGCCGATTTGCTTGCACCACACAAATGTTTAAAAACAATGCGAATATCAATAATAATTATGCAGCTGTTGCGGCCGTGGCGGTAATGAAACTAAAATTAAAATCGGAAACCGAAAAAAAAATCAATAAATGCACATTAATAATTTCATTCACAAAGTCGAAATCGTGCAACAGAGAAGAGCGAGAGCGAGGAGGAAAGGTGACTGCGCAGCGCAGTAAATTGACTCATCAGCGCCAGCATCGTAAGCGCCAACAACAATGCAGCTCGCCGCAAAGGTGCTGGCTGACCAACGCAGCTGTTGTGGCATGTGCGTCCCAATGCAATTAATTGCCAAGGCACAAACACACACACATACTCATGCATATATATACACTTGCCAGTATAATTAACCTAGCGTTGCACGCTGGCAATGGAGCGCTTTGCGCCGCCACAACACTCGCTGCCTGATGTCGTCATTATTGGCCGAGCGCTTGCGATTGCACAGCCAATTTGCAGGCTTTTCGCGCTTATTGCAATTTGTTCTGCTACTGACAGCGACACAACCGCAACAACAAACAGCGATAATATGAAAACAACAACAACAACAACAACGAATATTAATAATTATAATAATATCTGAGTTCAAAGTTTTTTCGCCAGCGAAATATGAAAATTCACATAATCACATATTTGAAATGGCGCACGTTTCCATGTCGCCGTAGTCGTGCGGCTCGTTAGTGTCTTACGTTCTTTACCCCTCAATCCGTCCGCCATTTTGCAGCGTTGGCAATTGTTGCACATCTGTGTGTGGTGCGCGCTCGTAAAAGTGTTAAATAAATAATTGCAAATAGTTTTTTTTCTACTGCCAAACGCCCAGCGTTGAGTGTGCGAAAAATGTAGCGAATTGAATATTGAAAAATTATCTAGGACTCAATTGATGACTGCAAAAGTATCCAATAAGAAAGTCATAATATGAAATATAAAAATCTGACAATGTAAATAACTAAAGATTTATAGGTTAGGGACGTATTTAATCGGAAGTAGTTTAATGAACGACATGACTTTTAGTTCTATTCAATTCCTAATATTTTTATATACATTCAGTTTTTTTTATCGAGGTTTTCAGGAGTATAGAAGTAGTCCTTTGTCCAACTTAACCTTAATATTTGCTCTCGAAACCTCCTCTTCAAAATACAGACTGGAAAAGATATAGTGACGGAGTTAAACAACTCTCTTGGCGATAGAGAAATTATATCTGGTACTTTCTTAGTTTTTTGTTCGATATTTTTAAGATAGACGTGCTGTTTGTGAGTCGCGACTGTTTTGGTAACGCTTCGTTAATCGGATCCATTCCAGTAATTGCCTCGTCAAAATGATTTTGTTTTGATTATTCGTGTCAAATTAAGGTAAACATGCCTAAAAGTCGATTACATGTTTGGTACTAATTTCGAAGGGTTCTAATAGCCTCAGCCAACGTCGAAAATGTACTGATAGATTTGCTTATTTTTTTTTTAATTAATAAGCAGATTTGTCAATCAGCTGTCTAATTGTACAAATCTGCCGTCTGTCACCATAAAATTACAATGTGCATTAGGATTTCTTAAGACGCATTAATTTTGTTCGTCTGTCACTGTTATAATTCTTTTTAACCTCGGATGAAAGTTCATCTGTATAATCTCACTATTGTGACTGTTCCTTTGTAGTTGCTATACGAGTATTACTTTGTTGCTGTTTTAATTTTGGTTAAAAGGTCTCCAGTTAAGATTGGTTAGGGTTATGGAAAACATCTTTCTTCAAGGTTTCTGAAAAATTCTTTCAACTCCGTTTATAATATTTAAGATTGGGTGGGGAAAATGACATTATTTATTTAGGGTATTTCGTGATACCTTAACAAAGCTGTCTTGCAATTTACATAATGCAAGCTCTGGTCTAGATGGTCTCTTCAGACTGTTTATATATCCGATATGTATCATTTAAGGTTTACACTGTATGACTATTGTCATGAACCGATCGGAAGAAAGTTATCTCTTGAAGCCTAGCCCCCTATGGAAATAATCAAATTGTTGCTCTCGATACTAGTATACTGGTCTTTCAATAAAAATTATTATAGTTTGGACCTAGTGGGATCATGCAGCTCATACACTAAATCCAGATTCATAATCTATATCTATTACAAAACATATATATAAGTTGTAGAATAATCTAAATATTTCCAGTAGGTAAACTGATTTCTACGAAGTGATGGTTTTTAGAGAGAACGTTTTACAGTGTTAGAAGTTGAGACTTTGTACCAGTTTAGAAGAGTGTAAAAGACGCCGAAACTCTGTGCGACTGAAACCAGTTACTTGATAGAGTATGCGCGTAAATGTTAGGTCCAATAATCTGGCAGTGTTTTTAAAGGTGTTTTAACCATTAATTTTTTTGCAATCTAGCTGTATTAACCCCTTAATTTTGGGTTTCA
The DNA here is from genome assembly GCA_031772095.1 of Zeugodacus tau. NCBI lineage: Eukaryota > Metazoa > Arthropoda > Insecta > Diptera > Tephritidae > Zeugodacus > Zeugodacus tau. The sequence goes on from CM062653.1 coordinate 43,568,131, forward strand.
AAATTTAATTTTTTTTTTTAATTCATTGTAACTATTTTTTTCGAACAAATATACTATGTCGAAAATTTCCAAAAAAAGTGAGTTTTGTTTTAAATTCTGTCAAAAATTCAAATTTAAATATTGTCTTTTTTCCTTCGTTCATTAACTAGATTTAGCCAAGTACTATCCAACCAATCATCAGTTATGATGTCCAGCCCAAGACTTTTTTTTTTTGATACATCTGGGAGATGAGGTACCAACGGCTGAGTTTTCAGAATTTTTAAATAAAAATTTCACAAAGAACTGTTTAAACGTGTATTTTTTGTACTGAAGCGCCGAATTGTTTAAATGAAAGCTATGATTTTATATATTTAAAAAAAATGTAAAAATACCCTTGTTTTTAGTCCCTGAAACCCACCTAACCCCTTAACCAGATACATTGTCCAAGTTTCAACTTAAAATGATACTCTTGCGGTACCAGATCCTCAAAGAATACTGAAGGTAGAGTAGAAACAGTCATCATTATCGCACACACCCAGAAATGGCTGACGTTAGCAATAACACCGAATTTGCTACACTCTCATCTCCCTGCATCCGCCTGCGATTGCTTAGTGCAAATGCCCGCAAAATTTTGTCAGAATCCACTTCCCCAGGTGCATACGCACGTCTGTATATAAACATTTATATGCACATAGTTTTGTAATAATTTTGCGATGAGTCAAGCGTTACTCATTCGCGCCAACACACACATGCACACGTGCTATATATACATATGTATATAAGCAAATACATAAATATCCGACCATTTGCATATTAGCCAATTTATTTTATTTGATTTTTCGCAGAAAATTATTTCATTTATTATGATCGTGGCCAATTTTGAATGTTTAGTTTTCCCGCAGAGCGCACTGCAACTCACACCGCGTACCGCCTCGCATCGCCTCGCCTCCTTTTCGCGCGCCAATAATTCAACCGTAATGACCCACAACGACTGGGCGGCTAAGTGCGCCAAGCTGAAATGCTTTGCCGCCACATATTCTATTTGTTACATCTTATTGTTGTTGTTGTTGCCGTTGTTGCACGATTGCCATGACTGTTGCACGAACGATAATAATATATAATATGGCGGAGCAAAGCTCTCGGGCAGCGGCGGCGGCGGTTTTTGTTGATGGCGTTGGCATTTGATTTTGAAAATTTCGTGTGCGCTCATACATATGTGTGTGTGTGTGTATGTAAGTGTGTGCAAATGAAAGTATTTTTTATTAGGTTAACAAAAACATGCACAAACTGTTTGGTATTTGGCTGTCATGGCGCTTCTTGCTTCCACACACACACACACACACATTTCTTCTTCTCATTATTGCACGCTTCGTTTTGTTTGGTTTGTTTGTTGTTGCTGTAGCAGCTGCAGCCGGTTGTTTAGAATTTTTGTGGATTTTCGTGTCAAGCGCATCCACCAAATGTGTAGTAAATAACTGTGCATTAATTCAACATTTCGTTCGCTCACTTGGTTAAAACACACATACAAAGATATATTTATATATATGTATGTATGTATGTATTTAGTTGGTGATGATGGAATTAATTGGAGAAAATTTGAGAAATGGAAATATGTAATTAAATGCATTTAAGATTTTTTCGAGAGTTGTCGGTCAGTAATAAGTTGTTTATACAGGATATTAAAAATTGGCACAGCGACCTGAGCTAACTTTTGAACCCAAATATCTTGGCGATCAATTACATTCGTAAAAGTGAAAAGGTAGTGTGTATCGATTCTTATCTCTTGGGTCTTTTCCAAGACTTGGAGCATGGTGAATATCTGATCCATGCTGGATTTTCCAGGTCTAAAGCCACACTGATAAGGTCCAATCAGTTTGTTGACGGTGGGCTTTAGTCTTTCAGACAGTACGCTCGACAGAACCTTATAGGCGATATTTAGGAGGCTTATCCCACGGTAATTGGCACAGATTGTGGGATCTCCCGTTTTATGGATTGGGCAAAGCACTGAGATTCCAATCGTCGGGCATGCTTTCTTCCGACCATATTCTACAAAGAAGCTGATGCATGCAGCTTATCAGTTCTTCGCCGCCGTATTTGAATAGCTCGGCCGGTAATCTATTCCCGCCGCTTTGTTGTTCTTCAAGCGGGCAATTGCTATTCGAATTTCTTCATGATCGGGTAATGGAATATCTGTTCCATCGTCATCGATTGGGGAATCGAGTCCACCATCTTCTGGTGTTGTACTTTCTCTGCCATTCAGTGGGCCGGAAAAATGTTCCCTCTATAATACTAGTATGCTCTGGACATTCGTTACCAGATTACCACCTTGGTCTCTACATGAGGATGCCCCGGTCTTAAAACCTTCGTTAAGTGGCTTAATTTTTTTTCATAAAATTCTCCAGCTTACCTCTGTCAGCCAGCTTCTCAAGCTCTTCATACTCACGCATTTCGGCCTCTTTGATTTTACGTCTGCAAATTCGTCTCGCTTCTTCAGCTCTCGATATCTATTCCACCCCGCACGTGTTGTGGTCGATCGCAACGTTGCGAGGTAAGCAGTCTGTTTTCTCTCCACTACAAACCGGCAATTCTCATCGTACCAACTGGTTTTTTGGCGTTGTCGAAGACCAATTGTTTCAGTTGCAGCGGTACGCAATGAGTTTGAGATGCCGTTCCACAGCTCTCTTATATGTGGCACTACAGACAACCATATTTCGAGCCCCAGCGCAGTCGATCAGCCTCAGGCGTTTTGGCAATGTTTCGTCATGGAGGGGTGAATGCTAGGACTCGGCAACGCAGTCTCTCTCCCACCACAAATTCAACACCAAATTTGCGCTCCTTTATATGGCCGCTGTAGTAGATGTTACAAAGAATTACCTTCTTCCGTCCTTGTCCCGTCCATCGCACTTTTTGGATGGCGGTGATGTCAGCCTTTAATTGTATGAGGACATCAAACAGCTGGGCAGAGGCATCTTCTCAATTAAGGGTCCGGAAATCCCAGGTACATGCCCTCAAATCGTGGTCCTTAAAACGTTTGCAGGGGGCGTCATCAAAAGTGGTGTTTCTCATCCAAGGCTCTGTTTGGACTTTCATTGGAGAAGCTGGTTTTGCCTTCTCACTTTAGCTCGCCTACAAAGGGATGTTTGTTGGCTACCCAGAGGATACTTGGTCTAAAACCGGAAGTAGTGAGCTGCTTGAGTCATATGCAAAATAATCGTTCCTGGCCACTCCCAAGTGAATGGCAATCAGAAACTTTCCTTTCGTGAACTTCTACATATGACCCAATCTCTTACCTTAACAAAATTAAGTGCATATAAAGTGCAAAATGAATGAAATCGGTCCATCAAATACTCAAATTCCCAGATATATATACTGATTTTCGCTATTCTAGTGGACTGTATGCCGAAAATACGGAACGAATTGTGTGATACCTTAATAAATAAATATATTGCTAGGGTATATAATGTTTGGTTACACCCGAACTTAGGCCTTCCTTACTTGTTTTTTTTAATTTATTTGAAAATTTATTTTCTGCTTCTTCCTGAACATTATTTTTGTTATCAACTCTTTGTAACACACATATATGTATGCAATCACAATCCGACTCTACCATTGAAAGCATGTTACTCATACGCACTGGTGGTTCCATTGCATATAAAGCTAGAATTGCGCTGAAAAATATAGTTTATGCATATTAATGGCAACGTTCGATATTAAAAATGCGCCTTGGGAAAATATTGCCAGCGATAGTAAGCGCCCATACAAGCGAGTGGGCGACACATTTTCTTGATTGGAAAAATTTGTTAGCGTTGAATTTACATACATACATACATACATACATCCATATATTATTGATGTGCTATAAATATGCGGGAAATGCACTTTGCTGTATGCACCAATATCAATATGTAATTGTGTTGTTGTTATTGTCGATTGGCTGCTGGAGACATTTGTTGCAGCTGCTGCAAGCGTAACGAGGCACTGCAGTCGTCAGCAAGCGTTCGTTAGCGAATGCCTTGCGGTTCGGTGGCAAATAAAAGTTTATGCATATGACTGTATGTGTGTGCCTTTAATGTGTGTGTGTGTGGTATTTTATGCATTTGCTTTTGAGAATAACTGTTTGGCAAATGCCATATTTGCTGGTTATGGTTAAATATTTACTTTGGCAAAGTGGTTTATTTAATATGCACGTTTACGATTGCATTCGCTGTATTTTACAGTTGTGCAGTTTCAGAGTATAATTTCAACGAAATCACCGGCTAATAATAATAATAATAATATACACATAAATATGTTAGTTGGTGGTATTTTACTAACTCATTAAATTTTAAATCAGCATTTAATTAAACGATAAAGTCAATCGGTTTGCTTAAAGCTTCTTACCACTCAAAAGTGCTTTTTAAGTTTTCAAAACCTGGATATCTTCACAGAACACTTCCGTCAGAAGTCTAGTGACTTCCACTTCTATCCTTAGCAATGATATACTACATTTATCTAGAGATTCCGAGTTTTAATCGCCAACTTCGTGTATTTTTAAGAGTTTAAGCGCGCCCATATTACACCGAACTAATCTTTTAATACAAATATACACGCATATGTACCGTTATATTAGTAAATTTGTTATGCCTCCAAACAAAAGTGCTGTAAACAGTTGACTCTCCGCTCAGCTGCTTAGCAAATGTCAATGTGACAGCTGCTTGCAGTCAGTCAAACATGCTAAAGCCGCTACACACAATCACAACAACAGCAGCTGTGGCGAAAAGTTGACAAAAATACATTTTCATTTACACATTTTTACGCACACAAAGCTTCAACAGCGCCGGCTACATACATATAAAGCTATGTATGTTCATATGTACGTCATCAGCGGCAGCTTTGGCGTATTTCTAGCTCATCAAACGCTGTCAAAATGTCACTGACACATATTTGTCTTCTACCCTACATCTCATACTCTTGTGACTCTTTTAATCTCGTGACTTGCGTTTATCATCACACACTCAGAAAATGTTTGGCTTCAAAGTAAAGTACATGCAAAAAGTGTGTAATTATTTTTAATAGAAGTCGCCCAATGACCTTGTGCCCAATTTTATTTGGAATAAAAAATATATTTCTTTTAAGAAATATATTTATTTAAATACATTTCTTTTAAGTGTGACGAATAAGTAAATATTATTATGAGGTTTAATGAACTGAGTAACGTTAAAAAATATTTAATAATTTTATTTTTGTAAAAAAAATTAATTCTTTTATAAATTAATTAATTTTTTTATAAAAAATTTGATAAATAATAAATTAATGTTTTTTTATAAAAAATAATAAAATTATCAATAAAATACTAAAAAAATATTATTTATAAAATTATTAATAAAATGAAAAAAAAAATAATAAAAATAAAAATTATTGAAAAAATAAAAAAAAAATGAATGAAAATTATTAAAAAAATTATATTTTTTTGTTTGAAAATTTATATTAAATAAAATGTGCAAAACTTTTAATACATTTTTAAACAAATTAGAATTTAGTTAAAAATTAAAAAAAAAAAAAATTAAATTTATATAAAAAATATAAAGATAATATTTTAAATTTAAAAATTTTTAGCTGAAAGTACATAATATTTTATAAATGTTAAATTAAATAAAGTAAATATGTTTAGTATAATAGAGATTCAAAATTTGACAAACTAAATAAATTAAGAAAATAATCATAAAATCAAATATTAAAAATGTATTGTAAATAAATATATCTTTATTTTAGTTCTAAATTTTATAAAGAATTAACAAAATTTTGAAATCAAAAATGTCAAAAAAAATGTTATAATATTTTTTCAATTTTATTTAAATGTTTTTTTTTAATATTAATTAAATTTAAATATTTTAAAAATTGATTTAAAAATTGTATTTATTTGTTTTATTATATATTAATATATTAAAACAAAAAAAAAACAATTCAAGCTAAAAAGTAGTAATAAATTACAAATTTAATTTTTTTTTTGAAATTTCAATTTAGTCAATATTTACGTAAATTAAAAAAAAAAATCAAAAATAGGCGAATAATCTATAGGCGAAAAAAATATCTAATACTATATTTTAAATAATTTTTAACTTTATTTTATTATTTAAAATTATCCTCTTCGTAATTCAATGAAATGATATAAATGAGACTTAATAATATTTGAAAGTATTTAATTTTTTTTTAATTTCAATATTTCTTAACAAAATCGGAAATAAAATGCAAAAAACATATTCAAAATTTAACAAAGCAAAATTATACAAAATATTTTATGCCTGAAAATTTTTAACAATATAATCGTCAACATGCCCACAGTTTTCACATACTACATACGAAAAAATATTACGTTTTACCTTGAATTGATCCATTTATCTATTAAATGCTGCTCTAGTCGACTCATCTCCTTGTTTATTTATTGCACCGTGGTCTACTCTGTTATGTTTTTTACCTGCCCAACCGCTAATTGCCGCTATTAGGTTAACTTTTGGCATTCCCCAACAATTACCGTTTAAATACAATAAACAAAAACAAATTCCATACAAGCAGCGAAAAGTTGTATATTTTACGCTTTTCAATGCCGTCAGCAGGGAAGGAGAAAAAAATAAAAGCGGAAGTCACATAAGCGAAACCGGCAACTAAGCAACTTAAGAGCTACATGTGTGTCTACCACTATACATAAAAATATATACCTGTACTCACACATACATTTGTACCTAGGTGCATGCACGCAGCGCACCTTCGCTATCTGTGCTAGCTCAATGCCAGCGCAGATAATCACCAACACCGCTGCCGCCGCCGCCGCCACTTCCTTCTCCACCAACAACCAGCAACCAACCGGCAGATGATTATCGTCAATTGAAGGCGCGCATAGTTCGGCATTGAAAGGAATTTAATGAGCTCATAGTTGAAAATATTTTTGCAAGTGCTTTATTTCACATATACATACATACATACACATACATAAATATATATACATGCATGTGTGTGTTCAGATTTTTCGGCCAACTAACTTTCTCAATGCTAAATTTGCAAACAAGTTCCCGCTGGTTCTGCATTATTTCCAATTTAGTTTCGCAAAACAAAAAGCAACAACAAATATAAGTACGAAAATTAATTCCTCAAGCAATTGCCGCCATCTAAGCGGTTTTCATAATTTTTATGGTTTTCAAGTGTGGCAATGCATGAAATATGATTTATTTATTTGCGCGCCGTTTTCATTACCTTACATTGTTGCCATTGTGCCGACGGCAGCTGTGACAAATGAATCAACTAACAATGTGCATTTGTCCACTGCGGAATGTTCGGAATTGACATTCTAAATGATTGCTTGTTTCTTTGTTGTCTGCATTAAATGCATTTTGGTATGAAGACAAGTCAAATTGGTATGCGCACTTTTACGACGCACTGTTGCGTTCGTAGAATTAGCTAAGCTGTAACTTTTTTCCAAATTTTTTGCCTTTTAATTCATTCATTCTTCTATGCAGCGAAAGCAGATTAGCACAGAAAGTACAGAAGACAAGAATAATTTCTGAATTTGCTGGAAATTAGCGTCAAACACGTTGTTGCTAATAATGATAAGAAATATTAATTTTTGTCCAATAAAAGGTACTTTGGCAACCCTATTGTCCCACATCAATTAATAAATATTTTTGCATACTAATTTTTTTAAGGTTTGGTGGCCACTCTGGCCTTTATTTTTTATTCAGTTGAATAATTATTTAATTAATGTCAACTAAATATTTATGTAATATGTGGCAACACTCCCACATATTTTCCTTGAAATAATCCGTTTAAGCTTAGTGCTAAATAGCCATATTGCAAACAAAAATTTAATAATTCTGTCTTAGTTTTTAAGTAAATAGGTGGCAATATCAGAAGTATTAATATTGATATTTTTTATACATGCATATCTGTTTAGAAGTCTTTTATTACAATTTTTGCACGTTGCTTTAAAAATTTTTGTATTTCTGTTACTATTATTGTTGGCAACCCTATTCGAAAATGTTGCGGAAGCACATATTTTTTTGTAATACTGTAATAAATTCGATATTATTGCTAATACATTAGGTTAGGTTAATAGATTGTTATTTTGTATGTTTTTGCATGTTGCTAGAAATTTCACAATCGTTGGCAACCCTATTATCTCAATTAAATTAAGATTATAAGGCGGCGTAGTAGGAAAATAAGCCTAATTGGACAAATAATCATCATATTATGGAAATCACCTCCACACTTGTGGAATTAAATATATTAAAATCGGGTGGCAACTCGCAAGAATATACAATTTGAAATTTTTTTTATTTTGGGTATAATTACAATTTATTTAACATTTTAGCATAATTTCACAAAGGTATACTGCTTATTTCTTGACGTAAACTGGTGGCAACCTTGTTAAAAATAGTTTTTATTTGTTTGTTTGTTTTTTAAGCCGTAATTATACATAATTTTAATTTTTTTTATTTTCTTTTTTGAAAAATTATATGGCAACCCTGGAAAAATATATTTAGAAAATAGCGCCCGTATTACTCATGAAAACTGTAGTTAAGCTTAATAAACGGAGATTAATTAAAAAATTAATTAAATTAATTTGTGTGGCAACACTATTTTTGTAATACCATTGATTTTAACAGAATTCTCTAATTATCTGCATATTTTTTTTGCTAAGTATTTTTACAATATTTTTTTTTTAATATTTTACTAATATGTACTACTATTCAAATGCTATTTTTATCTTTTCAGGTAAGTTTGCTGTGATTTATTGACTCCCACGTCAGCAATAAAATGTGAGTTCAGTTGAGTAAAAAATTAAAAAAATTCAACAAATGCATGTATGTATAAGATTTATTTATTTGTTATATTTATACTTTTTTTATTTTGTGGGCGATTCACAAGCAAAAAATATGTATTTTCTTTAATTTTCCATAAAAACAACAGTTTCAAGCGCTACGTCAGCGTTCACACGTTTTCCTCATAATCAATTCGCTCAGGTTTGATAATAAACGTAACTATTGTGGTCTTATTTATACTTTTTTCAAATAGTGCTAAACTGCTTAACTTGAAGTTATGTGTGTATGTGTGCGCGTACAAACTCACCCTGTATATATGTAAATATACAAAACTCGGCAAAAGCAACAATTAACCGCAAATTATTTCAATCAACGCCAGCATTGGAGGTGTTCTGCAAAACGCTTCTGTTTTTAATAACTACTCGCTTGGCAATGAAAACTAAATATTTCGTTTTTGTTGTTCTCGCATGCACATTTACGTTGAACAAGTGACGTCATCAGTTCAATATTCAAACGAATGTGTTTTGCACAAATTTAAATTGGAATGAGTAATTCAGTGGTTAGCTAAAATTTAGTTAGTAAGAGCTTAGATTATTGTGAATTTAGAAGAAAAATGTGAAAGATTATCGCGGTTATTTTAGGCTACGAAACGCAGTAAAAAGCTCAATTAGCAGATTGAGGGTCTCTTTAGTGTACAGCTCCGTACTAAGCTTTTCTGACGCTTAGACTTTCGGCGCTGTGTTCAACTGTCTTTCTTGTATATACAATCTACATTTCTTTCCATATTTTATTAAATTCCAGAATATTTAAAAAACATTATAAACCCAAATATATCTGATATGTAATGATATTTCGGCCTTAAAATCCATACCATAATAATTTTTAAACCCTACTTTAAGACTTCGATGCATTTTAATACATCCAACAGTGGTTAATATATCTTGTATATTGTTTTTGGAGGCCCTTTTTCAAGAATTTGTCAGAAAACATTATTTTCGAGGTCCATAACAGTTAGATTCACTTTGACCTATCTATAAAAAATTATAAATAAAATTTGTGATAATTCCGGAAATTTTAAGGCCTTTGTTTCATCTGCTTCATCTATTTCCGTCAAACGCTCCCTCTTATGTCTATATAATCATATTTTCATTTACAAGGTTGTTTGTCCACTGCTAAAAATAAATAAGAATAGTCAATCATTCCTTGTGTACCTCTGCCTATTTTCATTACTTATAGTTTTTCTCACATGAGTTAATTGCTCAATTAACCGGCCTTTAATCGATTAAAGCGTTGATTTTGATCGATTTGAAATTTGTATTTTCCTGATGAAACCTAATCTCATAATTTTGTTTTTGGAACCTGTGGAGGTTGGTATTATAATTGTCAAAATCGGTCTATTGGTGCAACAATTTGTCACAGGGGATCATAGTGAATAGAGCTTTGCATTTTAAAAATTCTATACAATGGGTTCGATATCACTCAAGGTTAGTAGTAATGTCTTAACATACAAAATACTAATTTTAATCAAAAGGAGTCAAATCTTTTACTTCACAAGACATTTTTAGACAGCCAAATAAATTAATCAATTTAAATTTAAATCGAGAAACCCTTTTTTGCCGTTTATACTGCCGGCTACTCGATTTACGATCAGCTGTAACACATTTTTGTTTTTGTTTTTTCATAAGAAGTTAGTAATTTCATCAGCTGATTATTATTTTTCTATTTTATCAAAAAATTCAGCCAATCGCAGGCAAAGAACATATATCGTACATCTTTGTCGCAGAGTTGCATTTGATTTTCACGTCGATTTAAATTCAATTTAAAATAAATGGAGATTTTATTTTGTATGATAAATCGATATTAATAAGCCTTTAAATCGAGCAGAGGCCGGTAAATTGATCAATTTGCTTCTGTCTAAAAACGCTATAAGGCCTCAATGGCAAATCACTAATGTGTTATAAATGTAAAATGTGTGTTCCCAATTTTTGGAAACTCCAAACTAATGATTGTAGTTTTTCTAACCCGCTTAGACTGATCCGCTTCAGTTGAGCTTAATAGCCTTTTCACTATTCTCTTCTTCACCCTTCAAAATTAATTTTCATTACATTAAGAATATAATTGAGAAACCAATTTTTGCATTTCGCACAGCCGGCTACTCGATTAACGATCAGCTGTTATAGATTTTATAGGTTTTATGTTATTTAGATAGGTAAATCGATCTAAATCAGCGCTTTAATCAAGTAAATCGCGGTTAATTGAACAATTAACTCCGGTGCGAAAAGCTTATAACTCATATACTATACTTCGGTAGCGGTTAACGAAATGTTTTTTTTTAGCAAAATGTGATTTGCCGCCAAAATCCAATGAAATCATTACTACATATTTAATTATAATTTGTTTCATTGTAATTCATGAAAATTTATATACGCTTAAACGTGTTGAGTTAGTTATAATCAAATAAAAATTAAACACGTCAACATTTAAATCAATCCAAACTATTTATACGCAATTAATCACGCCGACAATTTATTAATGAACATAAATTCGTGTGAATATATATAATTTTGTGAGTAAAATACGACTGCTAAATGTGATTAATAACCCGTGTGTCAGCCACTATATATGCTTTAAATTGAAATATTTAAAGTTTTCACTGTTTTATGTGGTTTATAAAATTTTCTGATTTACTCACAGCGCTGCAATTAAGAATAAATTAATTAGCGCGCACAGCAGGTGAGCACATTTAAGAAGCAAACAAGTATAGTATATAGGTGACTGTGGTGAGCACAAATACAAATGTTTTGTTTTAATTCCATCAATCACCTGTACTAAATAGCAAAAGAACTACGTCGCCACCTCGGATGCATATATACTTACATACATTTATACATATATATATATATGAGTGCAGCTGTGTATGCGCGTGTGTGCGTTGGGATGCGTGTGGCAACTATCAGGTGATTTTCAATCAACGCCAACAGCCATCAAGCCCAACAAACTGGGGGCCGCAACGCTCGCCATTTTGGCTTGTTTGTTCTGTGTGTGTGTGCCTGTGCGTTTGTGCGGCGGCGGCTCGTCGGTTCGTCTGGCGCGCATCAATGTCTCATTTTCTGCATTTTTATGCGCCGCTTGTAGTCGCTAGAATGAAATAAATTTAGCCCTGAATTGTATGCCAAGAAATGCGCAATCGGGCTACAATAGCGTCAGCCACCCTCAAATATATGTATGTATGTATATCATGTATATATATATATACATATATTTACATTTCTGTTTGTGCCATTTTATTTATATGGCTCCAAACATATCTACATTTATTGTGTTGTGCGTGTGTAATACTTGAACGCTAATCATGCCGTTAATGCGCTGATCTGATCGCTTTCTAAATCAACCAAAATGATTCCACGTAATTTCAGTGCGTTAAGCTTCTTTGTTTTCTTCTTCTCATTCCCTCTCTTCTCCTCAGTCTACTTTCGTCGTAAGGCGTCTGTTGCCATTCTGGCTGGCTGGTGGCCGCCTGGTCTCAATGCAACGCTGCATATTTGTTGCGTCCTATTATAATTTCTTTTTAACACTTTTAATTTTATTTTCAACTATTTTCGATTTATGCGTGTGCATTTATTTACGGTTACACTTGGCATATTCTCAAAATTTTTGCGTGCCCTCGTGTGTTGCAATTTTGTTGCCAATTGCGATGTAGATCTCTTAAATCAAGTGTGTTATTATTTAATGTATGATACAGTGTATGGTTGCTATGAATGTTTTGGGTAACATTAAGGTCCAGTTTTGATTGGTACCTTGTATACGGAACTAAGTACAAAGCCGTGTTTAATTCTATTCCAAGACAGTTTGGATTGCCTTGTAACTTTCAAACTCATCGAAATAGTGACCCATTTTAATCAGTACAAAAGCGAATAATTTTATAATTATTCACCGACCGAGATTTCTCAATCGAGAATCTAAAAATTAGCCTTCCATGGATTTCATAATGACCGAGTTGATCTTTAATTATATGTTGTGCCTTAATACTTTTTCAGACTATGATATTTGCCTGGACAAAACTTAACTAACAGTTGAAACAAAGTAAGAGACGAAGCATTCCTTTCAATCGTATATCCTTTTCGCATAGCCAAATAAATTTAGTACATTAAGATTATAATTGCGAACCCAGTTTTTGCTTTTCGCACAGCCGGGTACTCGATTAACGATCAGCTGTTAGATATATTTGTTTTTAGTATTCATAAGAAGTTGCTAGAATCAGCTTATATGATTTTATTAAAAGCTACTACCAAATTTACAGCGTGGACAACAACCCGCAGAGTTGCATTCCAGTTCAACTCGATTTGTGTTCGATTAAAAATTAATGTATTAAATTAAAATTTTCTTTTGTAAGGTAAATCAATCTAAATTAACGTTTTAATTGAGAAAAGGCCGGTTAATTGATCAATTAACTCCTGTGCAGAAAGGCTATACATTTCTTGAGCACAATCGGAATATATGTAAAATTAAAGTTCATCTGAGAGAAAAGTTCTAAAAAGAGAAAACTTTATCGCAACCATTATCTTTAGACCAACCAACCAATAGATGATCGACCAATATGATCCCTCACCGCCGATCGCAAGATCAGATGTGAGTCTTCATTTAACCTTTAAGTATTCTTAATCTCATCAGCAAACAAATGATTTGCAGTAAACAACAAGTTGCTATAAATATAGTTGCAACATTGTTGCTCACGCGACATTTTTTTCGAAATTCTGTGCTAATTTCCCAGTTTTTGTTTTGAAGTATCAAACGCATTTCGCTTTCTTTTTCGTTTTCGTTTTGCTGCATGCGGCATTGACAAGAAATTGGCAAGTCAAATGGTTGACAGCAGAAGCGCGTTCATGCCGGCGACATTGTTGTGCCAACAACAACAATTTCCCCAACTACATACAACGACTTTCCGCTTAGCTGAGTAAATGGGTGAATGTATATTTACATATACGAGTAGAATAGTAGATATGGGCACGTAGCGGCACAAGCCACATACTCTTGATCTATGCTAAACATACGACCATTAGTCCGGCCTACCCATTGGCATTTTGTTGGGGCGCCTAAAAGCGCAGTCGAACCTTCTGTCTAAGTGCATTCTCATACAACTGAATTATTTTATTTATCCGAATTTCATTTAGATTTGTTAATTGTAGCGTGGGTGTGTTATTGCCTCTCCCTGTTACAACAAAAAACATTTGTTTTGAAAATATTCGAATTTTTTTCGGTTGCTAACGAAGGGCTTGTCATAAATGTAAGCTATTTTTCTAAATCTGGTATATATTTTTGGGTAATTTTATAATTACAATTAATCTTGTCAAAAAACAGTAAATTTTATTTGTATTTGTTGTTTCTATGAATACATTAAATTGAAGTGATATTGAGGCTGAATGGTTCGGCTACATAGTCTCGAAACATTTGGGAGTATATCACGATTTTTAATTATTTTATTTTTTCTGTTTCTTAAAAGTATGGCAACTCCATATACGTATGTGTATTCGACAACTTAATTTTTCAAAAATTTGGAGAGACCCGCTCTTTTTGAAATGCGCTACCTGTTTCAGTTTGCATCCATTTGTTGCTGTGCACCAATAATTGCGCTAATAAACAAAAATAATAATCCGCGCTAATAATTTTTGAAATAATTTATTTAAAATTTGCAATACAATGTTGCACTTATTCCTTTTGAGTATGCGAGCGAATGTGCGCCAGAAATAGCTTCTATTAATATTATTCTTATAAATTTATTGGGTGCGGATCATGTAGTTTCATCAATATGTATGTATATAATTATTAATTTTACAAATAGAAAATTATTAGGTGAATCACTGAGTAATAATTTTGCATTTAATTCGCCATAAAATGTGGAACAATTTCTCGTTGTGAATTGAGAATTTTACAATTTTTTAAATACTTTGTTGCATTTTTTGAATATCATAATTAAAATTGTGACGGCATATTGTACTCATCATAAAAAGAAAACAAGAAAATTAAATAAATTCGATAATTTTGAAAAATAATTGAATAAAATAATGTGATTCATGAACAATGACAAAATATATCGAATAAATATATGGCAACGCTTCTTAAAAATATGCTCAACTATAAGACACCTAAATTTTATTAAATTTTATTCCTATGATAGTCTGATTGTAGCATTTATTTTTAAATATTTCCTGAGAAATTTGAAAGAGCAACCCTACTCCAAAATAACTTCACCAATAATCATTATTAAGCATCATTACCATCATAATACAAACATATCAATTTTATATACCACTCGTATTAGGTTAGGTTACTGGTCTGGTAGGCCAGCAGGTCCCGCATAGACCAGTTATGGTGCTGCCAGATGGAGTACTGTCACGTATTTCCTGAGTAAAAGTCATTGTTGACGTGAATTATGAGACCTCACTAACGATGTCTCCTCGAACTTATCGCCCTCTAAATACCTAAAGCTAATGCAGGACAAACGCACGAGAAATGCTCCACTGTTTCCTTGGTGCCCTGCTCTTGAAACTTCCTGTATTTCTACCAATCCGACAGCCCTATCTTATAGGCGTGCGCCACTACTAGACTGTGGTCACAAAGTCCATTCTTTCGAGTTCCAGTAGGAAACTTGTATATTTCTGATCTACCGTTTTGCACATGACCTTTGCGGTTTTACAACCCGGTAGTTTTTTTCAATGCGCTTTGATTATCCTTGTCATGCACCTGTCTATGTGGGTTTACATGGATTTACCAATGTGGATCACGTTTTTGGATAACACCTGTATTTCAAGTTTGGCAATCCCGTCTATGATTTCGTTGCCCCCGATGCCTTTATGGCCTGGCACCCAGTTGAAGTGTAGCCGCTCGTATTATTGAGTGACATTTTTTAAACTCAACCAAAAATTATTTGAAGGAGTAAACCTTTTTAAGCATATAACTTTTAAATAAATAATTTATCGTCAAGCTTTACCTTATAATTACTATCGATTGATATTTTTTAACAGCTGGCAACCCTAGTAAAACAGTACTCTTTCAATTTTTATTGTTTCATCTTCATATATTTTTTATAAAAAATCCTAAACGAGTGACAACCTTTCGATCATTTTTGTCGTTGGGGGTTTATATTCGTATAGTAACTCACAGTTTACTGCGAAAGTGTCGAAATTATCTTTCCCATAGAATTTCGTTGCATTCGAACGATTTTACTACCACAACTAAAACTATTTCCCCTTAAATTTGTTGAATAAATGTTTAATAAAATATAAATAAAAACGATTTTCACATTTGAAAATAAGGTACGAGTACTCAACAGCTTTGATTGTCAATTACAACCAACAGTTAAAGCATATCAACTATCAGATAGATACCATATACATATATATATATATATATATCCATACAGATATCTATACTTATACCTACCTTCCTACCTATTTCTATATCACCACTTTGTCGGCTACTTTATCAATTGTCAGCTTGTCAGCTTAACGACTCATTACATACGTGAACTGTGTCTTGTCAGTTAGTATTTGCAAGTGCTGCGAGTATGAGAAACAGCTAATAAGTTTCTATTGTGAAAATTTTCCATTTATTTATAATAAAGTGTTATTATTGTGTCGACTATAAAATAAGAGGCCTCTGCATATGAATACAATAGAAATAAACAAAACAACAATAAGCGCTATAACTGTATACTCAAAAATGCATTGAGTGGTTGTAAGACTGGTCCAAATTTGGTTCATATTAAATCGACAACACTCCTGGCTTCTATTTTTATGCGGAAAGTAAACAAATGGGGCTGCCGTAGGTAACTGAGGAGGATTACTCTTTAACTACTTTAAGTGTTATTCTAAATTAATAGCCTTTTCACACAGCCAAATAAATTGATCAATTAAAATTTTGATTGAGATACCCATTTTTGCCCTTCACACTGCCGGCCACTCGATAATCGATCACACATTGGCGTTTGTTTTTAGTTTGCTTTGCTTTACGTTAACAACAACGCGCAGACAAAGAACGAATATATAATTACAAATACGGTCTTTGTCGCAGAGTTGCATTTAATTTTCAAGTCCATTAAAATTCAATCAAAAATTAATGTAGATTTTTATTTTGTATGGTAAATAGATTCAAATCAGCGGTTTAATCGAGCAGAGGCCGGTTAATTGATCAATTAGCTCCTGTGTGAAAAGGCTATAAATACGGTTCTTCTCTAAACATACTCTATATAGTATAGCACTATTATCCATTAGTTTGTACCAGTGAAATTTATAAATTAAACTTCAAATTCTGATTTCACCATGTTTCAGATCACAACTGACCTCATTCAGACTAGTTCCCAAACAGTGTTCAAATATCTAATATGTGACTAGTTACATTACGTAATGAACCTACTAAAACGTAGGCGTTTGCGTGTGCCTACATTTACAAGACTGCTTCCTATACATTGCTAGCTCGTCAGTCAAGTATTAATTTGCTTATTATCTTTTCAAATGCTTTTGTTCATGAAAGTAAATATACTAATGTGCATGAATATCGTAAGCGATGACGTTGTCGAATGCCTTCCTACGTATGTAAATGTGCACCACACTAGATAGGAATATTATAAAAATAAAAATAGACACTTTCATATGCATCTAATATGCATATTAGTTCGACCTTGCAATTGAATTGCTCAAAAATGCGATCCCAATTAAATTGATTGCATTCGCGGCATATTTTGGTGATGGCATAATTCTGTCGAGTCTTTTAGGCTCTGTGTTATAAATTTAGAACTATTACGTTTTAATTTTGGTTATCATTTTAAATTTGAATGCTGTTGGTGGTGAAAGTGGTTGGCTCTAGGTCGGAGCCATTTTTCGTAATACGAAGAGTAGATATTCGTACCGAAAACATATTCTCAACACACAGGAGTTTCTCAATAATCGTTTCTAAAAATTAATTTTAGCTAAATAGCATTGCCTTTCCAGTATCGACGATGTTAGAATTCGTAGATCCTAACCATGCTGTTTCATTAAGGAGTCAAGGTCTTCAGTTACGTCCCTTAAACACTTCAGTTGATAAGTTGTCGCACAAAGTAGTCAAAATAAATTTTATTTTATAATAGGATTTGTCGTGTCGACAACAAATAAGATATAGCTTTACTTTAAGCTCCACAATGTTCACGCGAAAAACCATTTCCAAGCCAAACCGGTCAAAATTATAATTTTCTTTCGTGATCTGACCTTTGAATCCACCGACTAACAGATCAACCAAAAGAACTACCTTAAACGTTTGTAGATAACATAGATCATCGTTGTTTTACAACGTTCTGAATTCTTAGCAGAAGAACGTTTATGGGATCCAAGAATTTCGTTGCTCCAGTCTTGAGAAACGAAGAGTCACCTACTCTCAACACTGAATAAGGTTATAATTTATGCAGATTACTAGTCTAGGATTCTAGTTTTGAACCAAATATAATGGTACTGAAGACTGTCTTCAAAACTGTCAAATCCAGGAAACACTGATTGTATTTATTTTTGTTGCAATTCTCGGAACAATTTAATCAGGTTATCAACCATAATATTTGGTAAATATTTACATAATGGAAAGAATGGTTTGAATGGACGATCTGCTCTACTGTGTTACCTTGATAATTTCAAATGAAATGATAATTTATTAAAATGACTTAACAATATTTACTTGCAAAGGCAATGGACGGACCCTCCTCATTTCTACACAATTAACGCAGTTGTTTAGTTGTGGTTTGTTTATCGATTTTTAAGTTCCAAAGACTATAGATATGGAGAACTGAAGGTACTTTACCTTTCTTCTATCAAGTCTCGTAGTCAAGCCATAGTACCTACTGATAATCCTCAAAATCCACAGTCTTTCCCCTTCCTGTTGACATCATCATGGCAACAATGCTACAAAGCCCTCGGTTTAGTTCAACTTGAGGCGTTGATGATCAATCAAAGGGGGAACTGCTTAAGATTACCCACAATCGCGGCGTTCAATCAACTCAACCTATATGAATACAAAACAAATAAACAAATAAAGTTTGTATTTTGTATTTGAAAGCGCCACGGCTATCGCGCACAGCTGTGCGCACAGTCGGGCGTGTGTGTGTATGTGTGCCGGTTGTGCCGAAGCGCAGCCAACTTCATGCAAAACACAAACAACGCGACGCTGCTCAGCCAATCAACACGTTCGTTCGCCGATGCCGGCGGTCAGTGTGCCGGACTATTTTGCGGCGTTTAGAGTCGAACGCTTGTTGAAGCGCGTCGATCGTGTTTACTAACAAATACATTCGTTTAGTTATTGATCATTCTATAATCCACATAAAGTTTAGTGTAAATGTTGGAATTATTCATAAATTGCTTTGGTGCGCGCTCGCACTCGTCTTGCCTTTTTTGTTTAAATCCGCTTTCAAGATAAGTTGGCCGTGTTGAGTTCGCTAAGAAGTTTAAGGTAGTCTGCACCTACCTACGTACAAAGGTGTATTTGTGGTTATGATTCACTCTCACTCTACGGTGTTTATCAGCGTTTGATAAGCTGTTTATTGTTAGTGGGCGTTGCCACCTTCCACCACTCCTCGCCATCAGCTGCTTGGTAGCATGCGATTGAGTGCTAATCAAGATTGTTACTGTTTATCTAACAAAGAAGCAAAAGAAAAAAAAAACAAATTGTTAAACTAGCAACAACAACAACGCAAATGTAGATAAGCTTTGCTGATCAATGCAAGTGTTTGTGGGATTTAATCGAATGTTTGAAGTGCTGCCTAGTGCAAGCGTGTGTTGCAGTATTATATAAAATTAAATAAAGCA
Organism: Zeugodacus tau; assembly: GCA_031772095.1. NCBI lineage: Eukaryota > Metazoa > Arthropoda > Insecta > Diptera > Tephritidae > Zeugodacus > Zeugodacus tau. Next base: position 43,587,725 of record CM062653.1, read on the forward strand.
AGAAGGAAAATGCTGAAATTGTGATAAATAAATAATGTTATATTTGTAAATAATTTTGAAAAAAAAAAAATTAATCAGTTATTCAGAAACAACTGTGGTAATTAAATATATATTACACGCTCTTTGCTGATTAAATATTTGAAATTCCCATATTTAATCCCTTCAAGTTTAATGCAAATTTTATCGCATTGCTGTTGTTGTTTTCTTTATAAGTGCTATATCACATGTGTTTCCACAAAATCAAAACTAAAATAAAAGAAAATTACCAACACAACAACAAACCAAATGCAGCGTAATAAATAAAATAAAATAAAATAAGTAATTTATTACAACAACATTGTGTGCAGTCTGGTGTTTCTCCTAAAGTATTTGAAATTATCAGGAATTAAATGCGCAACGCTTTGGCTGCAGTAAGTTTCCAACACTCCAATACATCTACATATAAACACTAGTAATATATGTATAAGTATTTGTTGTTGTATATAAGTATTTATTGTTGTTGTTGTATTTACATAAATAATTGTTTATCCAAATGACGTAAATTTACTTATAATCGTACAGTGCTCGCAAAAGATAAACGATCCAATTTATTGCTGTTAAACGGGAAGCGGCTTGCCTTAAAATTATTGGAACTTAAGTTAATAAATAAAATAAGAACATATTTCATGCTAATTTAAATAAATATTATATTATAAAAAAAAAATAAAAATAAAATAAATAAATGAATAAAAAAATAAGGAAAAAGTTAGAATTTACATAAATACACAGAATTTACTATTATTCTCGAACAGCTGTTATCACAAAGCTATCTCAAAATTATTTTTTACTATTTTTTTTGCTTTAGAAAATTTATTTTTCAATTTTTATATAACAAAATTTTTGATATGATATTTGGCAACCCTGTTTCATAATTAATATACAACTTTACCTGAGAATAAAACAACAATAACTATCGATAGACTCAACCCTTTTAAACCATCTTTTAAAAGAACGACTCTATAGAACGTTGAACGATTTTTACAACTACAGTAGTTTTCCGAAAAAACGAACACATTAATTGTCAGGCCATTGACATTGTTCTTCTTTGCTGCTGTTAGCCTTTTTGTGCCACTTAAATTGCAGCATAAAAGGACAGCCACTTCTCCCTTGGATATTTTTCTCTCCGGCTCTGTGCAGGGTACACATATATTTTATCAGCTAAATTCTTCCAAAATGTATCAATTCAGCAACTTCACCACTATGGAATGTTTACTTTTTGAAGCAGGAGCTCATATACCTTATTTTTAATAGTCGAAACGGTGAAGAAGTTTTAAAATAAAAATGTTTTTTTTTTTTAATTTCCGAAAGTATGTAAAATATTTTAATAATAATTTACAGAGTTTTATAAAATATCGAAATTTATTGATTTTTTGTCAATATGGCAACATCTTCAATAAAATTATGTTTTAAATTGTAGATAAAAATTATTTAAATTTTCCTCATGCAAAGATTTCAATATTTTAAAAACTCTATAATCATTTTTTTTTTTTTTTTTAATTTTGAATCAGTGGCAACCCTTTCGTCAATATATTGTCGATAAATCGAAAATTTTTTCAGGTGCAGATTTCAATATTTTAAAAACTTTGTATTACATTTTTTTATTTTTTGTTCAATGGCAACCCTATGGTTAATATATTGTCGCCAAATCGAAATGTATGGCAACACTTTTCTTACTTATACACCATGAATGATTTACCTAATTTTTATAAGCAATAAATCAGCTGAGCATGCACTCTTAATGATCTCTAAGCTAAACAAACATTTGAAAATTTGAGTAGCAAAGAGAGTAATAAATTTAAACCAATAGGAAAGCGATATTACTCTTTTAAGGCTGTCGGCTCAGTGGAGGATTGCCTTGTCTTAGAATATAGTAAATAGTATTGCTCATTTTCTGTGTTGAACAGGAATAGTGTTGTCTCCTGCTCACAAAATTCGAAGTGTTAAATCTATTAAGTGCGAAGTAGACTTCATATTTTTAATAAGTAAATGCTTTGTTAGGGTAACCAACTATCCGAAATATAAACTCTTTTCTAATAGATATTCTTTGATAAAAATATGAAGCTGCTCAAAACTTATATAGAGCTGCCAACTTTTGAAATAATATTTATAATATAATACATAATTACTTCTTTACTAAAATCCAAACCAATGACTTAATTAAGTTACCGCTACTCACTAGCGCACTTGTTGACTTCTTTCTTATACCTCACAGATCATAGTGTGTTCATGTAGTGTTTTTGTTGTTATTATAGCTCAACTTGAGCACTCAGCAGACTTTTCTAACGGCTTTGTGTGCTCAGCTATAAATAGCTCAGTTGATGAAGTCAAGTTTAAGCAGATAAAGCATGGCTCTGCAAAAGATGTGTGAAGAACTTAGTGAAGCAGTCATACACACATACACGAGCTATCAGCATAAGTGCTAATATATATGTATGTATGTATGCTACTGTTGCTGCTACTGGTTGTGCCGATGATTGGTCTTTCACTGCTTAGGCTAATGCCATACCAACGGAGTATATTTTCATAACAGTAAACACAAGACTGTTGAATGTAGGCAACCACTTCATAGCACTCCAATGAGCATACATGCACACATACATGCATGCATACGCCTGTACCCAGTTATTATCGCCTAAACAAACAGTGAAGCAGCAGCATCTTAAGCTGCTTTTAACTTCTAGCTGCAATTTCAGCAGGTAATGTTTACATTCACCACTCGATTGAGTTTGCTGTTTTGCTTTGTTGCCTCTTCATTAAATTTCATGCTGTGTTTTTATAGCGCAGAATATATATCAAATATACATACAAACACATGTACATGAACATATATGTGTATGCAAGTAGTTCTATTTGTTGTTGTTCTAGAGACGTGCTTGAAACTTGGCAAATTGCTTATTATGCTGCTTTTCCGATAAGCAAGTTATTACCACTTTATTTTTGCTCCGGCTGTTATGGGTTTGCCTGCTCAGCTTGTTGTGCTGCCCCTCAATCCGCCCCCTGACGCTTTCTCTTTCTCTTTCGCACTCTGTTTACAGGTTTTCAGTGAAACTCATTCACGCCAAGTTAGCTGATATGCCTCGTCGTCACTCTTACAGCTAGTAAGTAGTTTCTAGAATATAGTGCAGGCAGCGTTAAATCTCTCTTCTCGGTAGCTGTTGTTGCTGCTGCTGCTCAAGGTCATGCATTAAAATGCGCGTAATTTTAATATGTAACTTAAGCGTTATTTACTCTTTGGCTTAGCGATTATAATTATGACGAAGGTTGCCACGGAACATGCTTGAAGCTACTTGCAGAAAATTAAGTAAAATTAAAGAAAACTTTTGTTAAAAGATACGCTGACAACCTTTATCAAACCACTAAGCTTAAATGTAACACAATTATATATATATAAATACTTACGAGTAAGGTGGCAACCCATAAATGATCGTTGGTACTAAAAAGTTATCAATTTGACTGTATACTTTTTACCAGAAATTGTTTGAATTTTTTAATATATAAAACAGGTGGCAACACTATAATAAATATGTGTCAACTCTACTTCCAAAATTATTTCTTTTCAGCAACAGTTTCCAATTTGTACTTCATACTTACTTTTAAGCTAATTCCAAATTTTTTATATGAAATTTTTAAACATATGGCAACCTTGTTTCAAAATATTATTTTATTTATGTATTTTAAGTTATTGCACGCTTATTTTCCTTAATATATTGGAAGAATATTGAATATTTTATTCTTTATTTTTATTCTCGAATAATGTGGCAACACTATTTTTTTTTTTTCAAAATACATTTTTTTATAATTTTTATATTAATTAATTTCCTAAAAAATTTGGAATAATATTGAACATATTGTTCTTTATTTTTATTTTCGAATAATGTGGCAACACTGTTTTTTTTTCAAAATATTTTTTATAATTTGTGTATCAATTAATTAATTTATTTGTTTAGCCAGGATATTGTAGGCAATAATTTTTCTTACTAAAAAATGTGGCAACACTATTAATTTGTTGTCTTTTTAATTACACTTAATAATACCAAATCACCTCAAAATCTAGTTTGATTATATTGTCCTCAATATTATGTTCATCAATTTTTAAATATGTATACCTATGTGGCAACTCTGTTAAGAAATTTATTTATATTATCAAAATCTCAGTACTAAGCACCAATATGGTGTATATGTTTTGATAAAAATCTCTATACTGTAACCCTCTAAAAAGTATTATTCCGATTTCATTCCATTTTAATTCACCAAGTATACCAATTATTTCTTCCAGAGCTGTCGCCTGCAACGAATTAAAAAATTAAGTTCTTAATTTTTCCATTCAATTTGTAATTTCATATTTTATTCAATACGCAAAGTTGTGTTAATCCCTCTTATTGCCACTACACAGCCAAGCCTACACTGCTTCTGTTAAGTCAACAGCCATGGCAGTCTCGGTCTATACTTAGTACGAAAACTTTGTATCTTTGTATTTCTTATTATTACTACTATTCCCCCCTGTTTCTGCTTGGTCCTCTGTCGCTAGTCTTACAAAATATTAGCTTGATTCCACTTTGTTTCTTTCTTTCTTCAACTATATTTGCTTATGAGTTGCCAACACGTAGTGTTTTGTGTTTTGTGTACGCAGTTAAGTTTTCTTGTTTTCTCAAAAAGGAAATTCCACTTTTTGCATCTTAATTGCTTTCCATTCAAATTGCTGCAGAAAAAACAAAATCGCAAACAACAACGTGGCAGCAGCCGGTTGAAGTCGTGTGGCAACAGGTCGTTGTGTGTAAAATTTCATTTCTTTTATTGCGAAATGTCAAGTACAAGCAACTATCAATGTTTGACCACTTCGTCTGTCAAGCGCCAGACATCGTTCGACATGCTCATTTCTATGTCAAATTTCTGGTCGAAATTTATGAGTAACAGTAATCGACATTTCGCACAGGAGCTAATTGATCAATTAAACGGCCTTTGCTCGATTAAAGCGCCCTTTCAGATGGATTTACCATACGAAAGAAAGATCCAAATTTTAATCGAATTTGAATCGAGTTGAACATTAAATACAACTCTGCGACAAAGAACATATTTGTAAATACGTATACGTTAATTGTTTGCGAGTTGTTTTCCAGTAGCAGGTAGTTATGGTTATTGAGAAAATATCAATCAGCAAACTTGCCAACTTCTTATGAAAAGAAAAAACAAAAATGTTTAACAACTGATCGACTATTGAGTAGTCGGCCGTGCGAAAGGCAAAAACTGGTTTCTCAATTAAAATTTTAATTAAACAATTAATTTGGCTGTGCGAAAAGGCTATTTCATTTAGTGGTTTTAGACCCTCACAAGGCGTGTTAGTATACGAAGTTCTGTGAGAAGAATGGTCAAAACTGCCAACCAGATTTATTCGAAAGTTGACAGAAACTATGCCAAAACATTTTGAAACAATTTATAGAACCATATAGGATATGAAAAATTCAAAAAAGAGGTTACATAAATTATATCCAAATGGTTTTCTCGATCTTTGTTGTGATTACATTGTTAATTTAACTTTTTTAATATTTGTTTTTGCGGTTTTATGAGCATTGTGGTGCAATGCCCTTAACAACTTCTTCAGTTTTATATATTTCTTGATAAAGATAATCATAAATAAAACACGTTTTATTGAAATCACTTTATTTATATTTTTGACAAAAACTAAGTTCGTTACAAATAACTGCCGTTATCTAGTGTTGAATGAAAGATTGTTCTGTAAACATTTCTGTATTATTCATTAATTTCTCTTGTTCTTCTTTTCCGATTATTATTGACGCTGTTCATCTGCTCCAGCCATTAGTTCAGCTGGTTGGTTGGTGTTTTTTTGTTTTGTCTCGCCGGCGTTAGCTCATCGTTACGCATTACTTAAAGCATTAGTCGTATATCATTTGAAATTGCCGGCCGCATATGGAGCAGCTGCTTATGCTTCCAATTCCAGCCATGCCATGTCATGCTATGTCTTACAGCGCGAATGGTTTTTTACTATGGTTACCTATACGATAAAAAGCTTCTGCTTCTGTTATTGTTGTTGTTGCGCATTTGGCATTTGAAAAACTGTTGTCTAAACAAAAGGTGTTTATAGCCTTATTCTTCGCTTTTGCCTCGCTTCTTCTGCTTCTTCGCCACTACTGCGTTAATGTTTATTGCTATCGGTGATTTTTCTGTTGTTGTTGTTTTTGCATTCATTGAAATAATTAGTCATTTTTTCGCATTTAAATTTTGATGCTTTAATTTGGTTTGGTTTGCTTGAAAGGCTTTTATGATAAACAAAAGTGAATGACTTGCTTGGCGCTGTGTGAACATGTGTTTGTTTGTACCGGCGTTTGTGTGTGATAAAAAATAATTCGACGATTGCTTCACTATTTTTCCAGTATTTATAAATCGTGCATTTTGTTTTATGAATATTTGCCATTTTTAATGCGGGGATTTTGTGCTCACAAACATTTGTATGGTATGGAAATATTTCGATATAAACACATTAATTGCAAACTACACGAAAAATCTTCATTTTCTAAACACATTTCAGCCCTTTTAATAGTTTTTTTTTCATTTATCATAATGAGTTTTGATTTTCAAAAATTCTAAAAAAATATTTATCTCAGGTGATTTGTTGTTAATTAAAATATTAAGCGAGTTTTATGTTACTTTATGTAACATTTTTGTTCGAATAAAAAATTTGCTATTTTAGATATTTGCAATGAGCCATACTCTGACCTTCTCAATGTTCATTATCTTTCGTGGCACCTTTGTAAATTGTTCTCAAGAAGCTAAACATTGACTTACTGATTCAATTGAGAAATCGAATTAATTGCTAAATCAATAATTTGCTCATAATAAGATTAATTGAATTACATTAGTTAAATCTCAAATAAGCCTGCATTAACCTACCAACTTGAATTATAGCCCAAATTAATTTCCATTAATACATTAAGCTTTCAATTGAGTTTTAGCCTTTCGCACAGTCGTCTACTCGATTAACGATCAGCTGTTGTACATTTTTTGCTGTTCATAAGAAGTTGGCAAGTTTCAACAGCTATTACCACAGTGGATTCCAGTGCAACTTGATTTTTATTCGATTAAAAGTTAATGTAGTAAAATGATATTTTTCTTTCGTATGGTAAATCGATCTAATCAAAGGCCGGTTAATTGATCAATTAAATTCTGTGCGAAAAGGTTATTATGTCGTAGAAATTTTATAGAAAAATATAACTTCAATCAAATTTAAAATTCAAGTGAATTAAATTCAACTTGTTTAATGAAAAGAATGAGATTTAATTGAAGCAAGTCTAACATAATTAAATTCTGAAACAAATTGAATATGATTAAATATAATTAAACCAAATTGAAAACATCATATAAATATGTATAGCTGTAACTGACTTAAATTGAATTTAAATATATTTAATTGACTTTAATTAAGTTACAAATATAATTGAATTTAACCGCATTCAATTAATTAATCTAAATTACCAATAAAAATTTGAATTAAATTAAATTAAATTAAAATAAATTTAACTCAAATTAATTTCATTTAACTTCGATAAATTGAATTATATTATAAACTGAATTAAATTCAATTGATTTAAAATAAATCTTCAACCGAATTGAATTGAAACTTGTATATAATTTAATTTTAATTTATTTTAAATATAAATTATTGAATTAATGCAATTTGCATTGAACTAAATTGAGTTCAGTTGAATTAAAACGAATTAAATTGAACTGGAATTCAATAAAGTTGCTATAAATTAATGCATATTTTATTGTGAATATTTTATATTGAATAAAGTGACCATTGAAAAAGTTTTATTTATATGAAAATTAGTATTATTTACCAGAAGTCAATGCGATATCTTTCCTTCGTTTTTATTTTTCCTTGAATTGTTTCTCATTCTGTTAAACATCGTTCGGAATACTTAAGTATACCATGCTGTACTAGCGAAGTGGTGAAGTAGTGCAAATTACGTCGGCATCCGCCTACGCAATCGATTTCGCTCTAAAAGCATAATAAACGAAAAACAAAAGAGCAGCAATAATTCCTACCTTGATAGCTATTCAATAAACGCAAAACTTGTTGACTGGAAGTCTGTCGTATGCCATTGGCGTAGCGTGTTGCGTGTGCGTGCCTACGGTTAAATGGTGCGGCTAAGGCGGCCTATAAGTACAACTCACTCATTGCTAGCCCTTTAAGTATGTATATACATATGTATGTATGCCTACAAATGCGTCGTTGTTGTGTGCAAATGAGCCGATTAAGCAAATTTTGTTCAAGGATACACTGCTCTGCTGTATTCTCTCTAATAGCCAACGGCGGACGGAAGTTGTGTGTGTATTAACACAATACTAGGAAATCTCGGAGGGACGATTTCCTATATGAAGCACCGGTTATATGGTTAGTTGCGCGCTGTTGTGTGCATATATGTGTCTATAATTTATTTCCGCTTCCGAGAAAGGTAATCTCTTGTCTCTATATATGTCTGTATTTTTTAATACATATACTAGATTATTACATATAATCATATCAACTCAAAATAACCCTTATGTATTCATCTATAATTACATTTCCGTGAAATTTTTAGAATCTTTTTGTGGTTGGCATATTTGCATTTCTCTTTGTGTAACCAGAAATTTATCATGCCAAACATTCCGCAAAGCACACTATAAAATATATACATAGACATTTGCCCCAACATCCAACACCCTCCAACTATATTGAAATTGCTCTGCGATTTGTAGTACATATGTTTGTTTAATTGTCTGTATATAAGCGTATCCACATACATACACGTAAGCATCTATCCTCATCAAAATTGCGCTCACATATCCTTCATTTTGTCCTTCGCTTTGTTTACGCTCACATTATGTTCACTGTCTGTCTGTCTGTGCTTCCATTTCCTCTTTGGGACAGTGTCCTTTTTCTGTGTTACAAATCCTTAATGCTGCTTTGACCTACTTACCTTTGATTGGGGGTATTATTGTTAAGCTTCGTTGTGTGTTTTATTTCGGTTTTAATTAAAACGTTTTGGTTCGTGATTTTTACATTTCTTTTTGATTCTTTTTTCTTTATAGTTTTTGGTTTTTCATTCGAAGCAAATGATGTTTTTGTTGTTTCAAATTCGAGCTTTCAAAGGTTCTTTTATTCGTTTATAATAGAATCCAGAGGGACAGGTTCTTTCTAATTAATGTTAATATTCAAAACAGCCGTAATAGACTCTGAGAGGACACACGAGTAACCTTAGACCTTTACTTAACCAATTTGTTAAAGATTAAATTTGACTATTCAGTTATCCGTGTTGCTTTCTCAGTGCTAGTTCTCTATGGTCAGTAAGTATATACTCATGACTCAACAGAATTGCTATTTTTGTAAGACTTTTAGATCTCGAGGTCTTTGAAGCGTTGTTGATAGAGTGTTCCGATTTTTCCTTAAATTGAAAACGTAATTCCCTTTCTGATAAGCTTTTTGAGACTTTCTTTATCAAGTTTTAAGTATAATTTTTTTCTCCCAGCCCCTCAGGAGTTAAGTGGGTTTTATTACGAAGACTTTCCTCGCGTTGAAAATACCTCGATTCTAGTGTCTTCTTTCATTAGCTTTATTGTTGTTGTAATTGCTGCCATTTGTGTCACCTGAATGTAGCTTCATTTATGCTCTTTATCACACAGCCATTTTTAGCTATCAAAGGCAATTGTCCCAAATTTGCCGTCACTCAAAGCATCGATTGTGCACCGCGTGCCACAACAAACGACATCAACGTCAGTCACAACAGCGTCAATGCTTTTAAGCGCTAGCTTATCAGTGTTCAGTGTGCACGTGAAGTGAACAAAGCAAACAAAAAAATAAAATAAAATTATATAGTTTTAAAAGGTAAAAAACAATTTGTGCAAAATTAAGAATTAAATGGCGTTTTCGCTTGTGCGCCTGTGTGTTGGAGTGTATGACATGTTGCAGGCTGCCAAAAGAATAGAATGCCAAACATGTCGCATTTGTTGCAAATACACACACATACCCATACTTACTTGTTTATTGATGCTACTTTTATTTAGTGTTTGTGCCACGCAACCGTTGATGCAATTCATGTCGCCATGTTGCATCATCGTTATGTGTCGCCAATGAATACATTAGAGAGATGAGATGATGGCATGTGGGCTGTGGTGTGGTGAAGGAAGGCCATAACAGTCTATATAAAATAATGGGGTCATATAAATAATAAAATAAAATTAATATATAAATAAAATAAAATAAAATAAAATAAAATAAAATAAAATAAAATAAAATAAAATAAAATAAAATAAAATAAAATAAAATAAAATAAAATAAAATAAAGTAAAATAAAATAAAATAAAATAAAATAAAATAAAATAAAATAAAATAAAATAAAATAAAATAAAATAAAATAAAATAAAATAAAATAAAATAAAATAAAGTAAAATAAAGTAAAATAAAATAAAATAAAATAAAATAAAATAAAAAAAAATAAAATAAAATAAAATAAAATAAAATAAAATAAAATAAAATAAAATAAAATAAAATAAAATAAAATAAAATAAAATAAAATAAAATAAAATAAAATAAAATAAAATAAAATAAAATAAAATAAAATAAAATAAAATAAAATAAAATAAAATAAAATAAAATAAAGTAAAGTAAAGTAAAGTAAAATAAAATAAAATAAAATAAAATCAATGTAAATTAAATTAAATTAAATTAAATTAAATTATATTAAATTAAATTAAATTAAATTAAATTAAATTAAATTAAATTAAATTAAGTTAAGTTAAGTTAAGTTAAGTTAAATTAAGTTAAATTAAGTTAAGTTAAGTTAAGATAAATTAAATTAAATTATTAAAGTAAATCACATTAAATTAAAGTAAATTAAATTAAATTAAATCAAATCAAATCAAATCAAATTATTTTAAATTAAATTAAATTAAATTAAATTACATAAAATAAAATGAAATAAAATAAACATATAAACATATAAACAATAAAAAACTGTAAATAATAAAACAAAATTTAAATCTTAAATTCATTCATAAATTCCTCAGTGAATAGTGAAAAAAAATTAAAATGAGAATTTTTCCTTTCTGTCCCTCCCTACCACCTGTTTACACTCAAGCCAAAGCAACTACATTTTTACTTACTTCCGCAAAGTTCTGCACTCTGGCGTTTTCATTCACTTGTGGCAACATAAATTTATGTGAGTGAATATGTATACAGTACATTTGTGCGAATGTGAAAAATTTGATTAAATTTTTTTGACATTCTGCTATAACAATTCATTCACTATGAACATACATTTTGGCATCTGTCAATTTCCGCCTTGCAGCACAGACTCACACACACACACACATGCATATTATTGATCTCTATGCTGCACATTGACGGAATTTCAACGCTCGGTTGCAACGCTGCAAATTTTATAATTTGATATGAGTGATGCGGAACATGAATTTGATGGATTTTCTGGTATTTGTTGGTTCACCATTCTTGTGCTTACTTTATTTTTCTCCTCATTTTTGGTTTAGTATTTTCCCAAAGCCAAAGTTCAATTGTACGAAGTTGTAAGAGATATGCCTTAAAAATATTTATTCTCATAATGAAAAGCCAGAGAAAGGTATTGTTATGGTTTTCATATTATATAGCGCGATACAGTTCAGCAATTTCATATAACATATTACTAGAGTCTTCTCAATCTTAAGCTATTATGTTGTGACATGCTGACATAAATGACAACAAATGGGAATTTTACAAAGAGTAGTTTTCATGCTTTTTGAAGAAAATGAAAATTATTTAATAGAAATATCTAGTTGTTAGCATCCATCTGGTTGTTATGCTATAAGCAAACCGAAATAAGACAGAAATAAATGAATAACCAAAGTAATTCCATGAACCTCTCAATGAGGTACAATGAATTAAATTTCTTTGAATTCTTTGAATGGTCATTCTGAATTCTTGCAGAAATGTTTTGCTGTGTACCAATTCCAAGTATTTTAGTTGTCTAATTGAATTATTGGTCTACCTGCATTGCATGAATATTCGGTTGTATTTTTTAGAAAGAAATGTTTTGTTAGCCACTACATGGGTTTCCAATTGGATAATATTCGTAGAATTTGTTTGTCTTAACTAAGTACATGAGAGTGTCTAACGTATAACCTAAAAAACGATTAAATTCCCGTGAATACTTCACCGCGCATAAAAGTATGCAACGAAATCGGACATAGTCAGTTGAACTGCGTATATTTCAAATTGAGTGCTCTGATGAGAATATAGTTGGATAACTAAGAGATTTAAGGTTAGAGCTACAGGTATTAATTTATTTGGGAATGATACGGGAACTAACTGAGACGTAAACAGTAGTAAAGAGAGAGAGAGAGAGATACAACTACACGTTAAACAAACATGGACAGGTGGATAGGTGCCATTCCGGGTATATTAATATATATATTACACTCGTTTATTTGTGAAAACAACCGTTAGGTGTACTGATTAATTATTGTTTGTTGCATCAGTTTTTCATAAAAATATATCGATGGCTTAATATAGAAAAGGCGTATCTACACGTTTCGTTACTTTTCAGGAGAAGGGAAAAACTGAATAAAACCTTAAAAACTTAAGATGCAAAAAACATTTATATTGCAATTTTTATTCAAAACAGGTAACAAATTCAATTGTGGTATAATTTTGTTATTATTTTTAATTTCTTTGAAGTTATTTGAGATAGGGCTTTATGTTGTTATTGTAACTTCGAATGAGTTAGCGCTTTTTTTATATGACTATAAATCCGTTATTTACGCATAGCCCACAAATTTTTTAAGGGGAGGAGTATTTGACAGTGGTCTACCAGAATACATTAAAAACGCGATTTCGAAAAAAATGTAGATACGCCTTTTCTATATTAAGCCAACGATATATTGTTTTTCTAATTGTTAGAACATATTTACATACCTATTGATTACCTAAGAAAAGTTGAATGTCCGTGAGTACTGCATTGTTGACATTCGCTTGTCAATTGCACTTCAGCTTTGACGTTTTTGGCGGACGCGAAAAGTTCCCCGCCTCTCTCACACCTCCCCAAATATATATGCTTACATAGTATATGCATACAATGTATGTTGACATTTAAAATTTCTCTAAACATTTTTGTTGAATTTACAATTTATATATGTTTACCCAACGCGTGGCATTTCCGCACTAAATGTCACTTAAACATAAACAATTGCATAAACAAATAATATTATGCAAAATGTAAGCATTGTTGACCCTCGAGATTCATTATTAATGGCTTAAATTAGTTAAAATGTATTAAATATTTCTATACTTTCCCCGAAGTTTCCTTTATGTTTTTATTTCGCACATTTTAATTTTTTTATATTAATATAATTAAATAGTTAGGTGGAAGCACTATTTAAAAGTATAACATTATAATATGCTTTCCCGAGGATTCGTTTGAACTAATTGTAAAACTGTTACGTCTGTATTGTATATTTTGCTCAGTCTAAGTTATATTATGTGTAGATAAATGGCAACACTATTGTCAAAAAAATTTCAAAAAATATTTTTAAATAGAGGAGTTCTTTTTTACTCCATTTGGTACAAATTATTTCATTAACGCTTCATATTGATACTTAATTGAGTCAATTAGCAATTATTTGTTATACAAATTAATGCAGTCATTAGCTAATCGACTAAATTAGCTAATTGTCTGAATTAATTTATCCTTAATTGAGTCAATTAAACATTCTATACAAATTAGTGAAGCAATTGTCTGAATAAATTGATCTTTAATTGAGTCAATAAGCAATTCTATAGAAATAAGTGTAGCAATTGTACGAATAACTTGATCCTTAATTGAGTCAATTAGCAATTCTATACAAATCAGGTTGGCAATTTGCTAATTGACTAAATTAAGTAATTGCCTGAAAAATTTTTTAATCAAACACATTATTTCTTTAAAAAATTTAATCATCAAAATAATCAACACCTTTTGAGGTATATGTACATCTGATTACCTATGGTCCTTTAGCTTGTGACGACTGCGTGCCTGCAATACTCAACGATCGCCAAAACGCGACTACAAAAATACCCGCCAGTACAATAAGACAAATCAACAGCATATATTTAGCGCTGTCTGTCAATTTAATTTTATACCTGATTAAATAGAGAACAAAGCAAGCATTTAAATAAATACGAGACATCCAAAAAAAATTACAAAAACACTTGCAATATCTTATTTTTAACGGTCACACTGGCGACGCGAGCGCAGCTTAAAGGCTAAAAATACACACATTACCCAGCGGTTGCCGGCAGCACACATATTTACATATATTATATTCGTGCATGCAACCTGCCAGCTGTCGGCCACGTTAGCCGCCAAACCACGCCGTAGTACACCCGTCACCGCGCCGAAGCTCTGCCGCACAAATCATTTGAGTTTGTCGTAGCTCAGTGCTTGTCATTAAAATGCAAAGTTTGGCGATCGTCGCCGTCGTGGAGGACACTGCTGTTGTCATCGTCGCTAGCTGCTTGGCATACCAATGATGGTGCAACTAACTGTTGCTGCTGTTGTTGTTGTGGCGTTGTGCGGGCGTTTTTGCCGCATAGCAACAGCGCCGGCTATACAAGGTTCCGCTGCCTTTGTTTTTATCGCCGCAAATGGTCTGATGCACCAAGCCACAAATGGTGTGCTTAGCATTGACGAAATGCTGACGGGGTTGCATATCAATAGCAATTCGTCTTTTATTGTCTGTCCTCACGTCTTTTTATTTTTTTGTTATTATCTTCCTTCCCTTTGTTTTAGTTTTATTTACAACAACAAAAAATCTTAAAATATATCTGCATAAGAAAGCCATATCCCACAATGAAATAGTGAGCATGACTAATTACATAATATGTATTGGCTAAATTAATATACAATTTATTTTCAGTCCTTTATTATATTTTTTTTTATTTAATAGGATGTCTCCTCATATGCATATCTAGCATAATTGTGTAATATTCGCAAAATCGTTAATTAGTTTCATTTGCATTTTATTAATTGCGATTTAAGTGTTGCATGAAGTGTGCTAAATGCCGCAGTGTTGTAACAAGCCATGCTATTTAGTTTATTATATATTTTCTTGAAATTTGAAATTTATTTTATACATTTTCGGGTATTTTCAAATCTTAATAAAGCAGCACATTTTCTTCCTGATTTATTGATGTGGTAACTGCAGTGTATTACATACATATAGGGTGCTTTTTTCTTATATGGTTTGTTGTGTGTCAATTTAAACACATTTACGTTCAGAATATTTTGACAAAACACCATGCAAAGACTTACAGTGAAATAAATACACTTTCAAATAATTCATGACTTATACTAGGCTTACATATAACGAGATTATCTCTCCTAGCTTAACTCGATAATCTGTAATTAAGAAAGGAGATTTCTCATACAAAATTCTTCTCTTGATATTCCGAGATTATAAAATTATCTCGTTTTATACAACTAGATTTTCGGTGTTAGGAGAAATGTCAAATGAAAATGTAAACAAAAATGGCCGACAGCGAGAGAAAGATGTGTAATACAATAATAAATTCCACACATTTGACAATTGATAATCTCATTTGGCTATATGTAAACGGTTAGATTATTGAACGAGCTTAGAACGAGATTATTTTCATATGTGTCTCCAGACCAACTTTTGTCTTCAAAGTATTAAATTCTTATGTAAATTAATTAAACCATTTTAATTGTCAGTTATTCATTCGATAATATGATCTTGTAAGAGATGGTGGTCGCATTTCCGATATTCCATTGTATTTTTTATGCTTTATCGGGTGATCCAAGTAGAGGTAGTTTATTCAATATTTTTTTTTTTGCTTAAGTCGTGTCAAGCTGTCATGTTATTTTCGTTCAGTATTGTTTGTC
The DNA here is from genome assembly GCA_031772095.1 of Zeugodacus tau. Lineage (NCBI taxonomy): Eukaryota > Metazoa > Arthropoda > Insecta > Diptera > Tephritidae > Zeugodacus > Zeugodacus tau. The sequence continues at coordinate 43,603,690 of CM062653.1, forward strand.
ATTTCATCATGGAAGGACTTACGCTTTGATTAGATTCAAGTACGTAATAATTTTAAATAAAAAACAAAAACCAAAAAAAAACAAAAAAAAAATTAAAAATTGTGAAAAATACAAAAAAAATATTAAAATATAAAAAAACAAAAAGGGATTAAATGTTTGCTACGTCCACATCGTTAATCCTGGGTTACGCTAATTGCAGATAATAATAGTGCATAAATCAATGATTTTCACCATGTTCTGAGTTGGTGTTTTATTTGTAGCTCATACAAATATTGCTGTCCCAAAATTCCCTTTGGGGGGTAAAAAGGTGATGAAAGAAGGAACATTTTAAGATATTTTCGAAAAAAAAGGGTTAAAAATTCCAAAAAAAAAATTTTTTTAATTTTTTGCTATGAAATATTAATTTTAAAAATTTTTACGATATACAGTTTAAAAATTATGAGAAATTCTGTACAAAAAAGTCACATGGTGTTTTAAAATCTGTTCATTAGTTTTAAAGTTACGGCGGTTCGAAAATTTTTTTACAAAAAACTTTGGCCCCTTACAGTATGGCAACCCTGGGTTACACAGTCCTAACAGCATATGTTTTATTTTAGGTTTTACATATACTATAAGATATATCATTGCCAAAGAAAATAAAGAACTTTTTTTAAAGTGGCTTTTTTTCCAGAGAATGCCTCATATATAAAAAAGGTCGTTTTAAATTACAGAGCTTTACTTTTCATGGCTCAATCATATATTTTAACATATTTTATAATTAATGTTTTTATATATTTATAATAGGAAGCGCTGTATCTTCACGCATTAAATTCTTATAACTTTTTTTCGCTGACCCTTCGAACTTTTCATGAATAAGCTGAGCAAACTTTGAACTTTTATACTAAAGTATTTAAGTTGGACCTTAAGGAAAATTAAAATTGACAAGCATGATAGCGTTGCCTATGGCAATCTTTCAAGAGCGCGTACAAACAAATTTAACCTTTTCGAAATTGGGCAGAAGCCTTTTCTCGCCACTGCCTTCTTTACGGAAATTGTCGAAGATAATTAGTGAAAATCACACGAATATGCAAACTGTTTGTAGTGCAAAAATGACAGCGTGGCAAGAAAAAATGTAAAATAAAATATGTATAAAAAATTAAAAAAAAAAAATAAACAGAAAATAAATAAAGAAAAAACAGCATAAATAGTGAAATTGTGAAAAAAAAATATCTCAAGTTGGCGAGGTTTTTGTAAGAATGCCCAAAATTAATTATATTTACACCGAGTGGACGTGCGTTCATGCTTCATTAATAAATTTTAATTATTTTTCACACCCTTCGAAACCGAAAACAAGCAAAATGCGGAGACTTAAAATGCGAAGAAGAAGAAGAAAACCCAAAATAACAAAAAAATTCAACGAACGCTATTTACCATATATCGAAAGTGTCGCGCACTTTTCTTTAATAAACTAGCGTTTTTTTGTGGTTGTTGTTGTTGTTATGCTGTCTTTCTTGTTCTTTTGTTTTTTATGTTTTTGGCAAAAATAGAAACTATTGGCAAGGGAAGTGAAATTGAAATGCGTAAATGCGAGCGGCGGCAGCTCTGTGAAAGTGTCGAAACTAAATTAATAAAAACGAAAATAGGTTCGACACATGTGCAACGGACGACGGCATGCAGCGGCGTGGCATGCCACAATGTCGCAGCAATGGCACACGTTGCCACAAGCACCGCGCCCGGCACATAGAAACACAAGTTAAGCTCCGCGTGTGTGTGTGTGTGAGTGTGCGCTTATGTGGCGTGGCAGCCACGTCAAATGACCGAACATAACGGAATTGGCTGAATTGGCTTGGATGGACGCTTACGCCGGCGAAAAGTGGGTTAGTTGGCAGCGGTCAGCAGCAATGTATAGCCGCTACGATGGGCAGGGATTTCGTCGTTGAATGTGTATGTATGTGTGTGTGTATGCTTGAATAAAGCGGGTCCCTCATTGTTTTAAAAATGGCGACGCAGCGAAAACTACAAATAAAAATAAAATATTTAAATATTTAAAAATAAAATACACAAAAATATTTGCCTTTAAAAAAACTGAAGCGTAAAAATATAGTCAACAAAAGCGCACAAGTAAATACGCCGGCAAGGGGCGAGCTGCCGGCTAAATAAAAAATCGACAACAAAAGCTGCTCAAGGTTGACCATGGTGCCACCAGTCAGCCAGTCAGCGTGTTTGTTTGCTATTGTTTTTGTTAGTGCTGCTGCTGTTGTTTTTAGTGGTTTGCTTTTGTTTTGTTTGGCTTTCGTGTTGTTTTTTTCTTCTCGTTCTTTCTCTCGCTGTAATCTGTTGTAGGTACTTGTTGTTGGTGTGTCTCGCAATTCGATGAATTTCACCAAAAAGTCGTGCCAACAATAAACAAAAGCGTTGAAAAGGGCTAAAAGGTGAATACACACATACGCATACATATTTATATACTCACAAAGCCCAGTAAATCACATACTGATCAGAAAGGTTGCTCATACCATCTGTCCCACAGCAGAAGTGGCGAACCTTTGTGCAGTGAGTGCGTATGTGTTGTCCATTTTGGACTCGAAAGGTTAGAAGTTAGTTTTATTAAAAGAAGAAAATAAAAAGAAGAAAAGCTTATTTTGCATTAAGCTGTTAATAAGTAAGTTTCAAAACTGAAATTGTTGAAAATTATTATTTAAGCTTTATGCACTTCACAAGGCTTAACTTTTGCTTTTTAGGTTTTCCGTATTATGTGCTAAACCAAAGAGCTCGCACTACAATTTATGAAATATTAATTTCAACAAAATATTTAATATAATTCTAAAAAAGTATTTTTTTTTGAAGAATTTAAACTTTTTTTATAATTTTTACTTTTGGGATTTTTTTTACCCAAAAATTTATTCGTGCTCTTATAATATTTTATAAGAATAAATTTGGAAAGAAAAAAGTAAAAAAAAATCTGAGAAACTTTGTTTTTTAAATATTTTTTTTAAGAATTAATTTGGAGGAGGGTTGTTTGCTAGAAACATTAAGGTTATATAGTTAACCGATCTGAACAATTTCTTCGGAGATTATATTATTACCTTAAGTAGTAATCCATGTCAAATTTCGTGAAGATACCACGTCAATTGCGAAAATTTTCCATACAAGCCATTAATTCCGATCGTTCTGTTTGTATGGCAGCTATATGCTATAGTGAACCGATCTGAACAATTTTTTCGGAGATTAAATTATTTTTATGAACAATAACTCACACCAAATTTCGTGAAGATATGTAGTATAATGCGGAAGCCCTTGATTCCGATCGTTCAGTTTGTATGGCAGCTATATGATATAGTGGTCCGATATCGGCAGTTCCGACAAATGAGCAGCTTCTTGAAGGGAAAATAACATCTGCAAAATTTCAAAACGATATCTTAAAAACTGAAGGACAAGTTCGTATATATACAGACGGACAGACAGACGGACATGGCTAAATCGACTCAGCTCAACATACTGATCATTTATATGTATACTTTATAGGGTCTCCGATGCTTCCTTCTGGGTGTTACAAACATCGTCTGTTCAGGGTATAAAAAAAACAAATTGTTTTGATTCATATTTTTGTAAAAAAAATTTAGTAGGAAATATTTGTTGTTAAAAAATTATTCAAATTATTTATCATTTCTTATTATTTTGTTAAAACGTGAATTTTTAGAAGGAAAGTCAATAAAAATCGAATTTTAAAAATTAAGATATTTGCGAAAAAAGCGAAAAAATAAATTTTTTCTAAAAAAATATTTAAAATAAAACTATTTTTTTTAGAGAAAAATTTGGAAAAAAATTTATTTTTGTTTGTTATATAAAATAAATATATGTATCTGTATATTACAATACGATATATTAACCTAAAATAGCTGACGATAGTTTTAATTTGCTTACTTTCATTTGCTAAGTTTCGATTACTCATCCCTCTTTCATTTCCGATTAATAACATTTAACTACGTAGTTATCATTATTACTTGATTAATCGGGTATTCACGGACGCTATCAGTGGCAATAAGTCGTATAAAAGCAATTAAGATTACAATACCGTATTATTTATCCCCTGCTACAGTCATTACATTTCTATATTTGCTCTATTGTTCAGTTGTATTAGCAATGATAATGTATATAGAGATAAAAATAGTTATTAATGTGAAATAGAAATGGTTTTTATATATACAGATATGATTGTGTGTATTATGTGATAACTATATTGTTAATTTTCAAAATTATTATTCTATTATTAATGGCAAAATTGGTATTAAATTCTTAATTTATTGTCAATTTTTGTATTTTGTTTTTAGCTTAAATTTATCGATATTTTCTCCTTTCAGAAATATTGAATTAATAGTAATTTTATCGATAAAACTCTCTAATTACAAATTTAACCTTTTTATAAAGCGGAAATATTTGTAAATTAATCGAAATGGAATAAAACCTATTTACAACCATTTATTCACACAGGAGGTAATTGTTCAATTAACCAGCTTCTGCTCGATTGAAACGCTAATTAAGATCAATTGAATTTTAATCGACTTGAAAATGAAGTGTAACTTTGGGACAAAGACCGTGTTTGTAACACGGTCGGTCTCTACACGATGGTAGATGTCGATCGAGTAGCCAGAAGTGTGAAGGCTATAGTAGAAGTCAAAATTTTAATTGATCAATTAATTTGGCTATGTGAAAAGGCTATTAGACTAATTGCGACTAATTGTTCAAGGTGGTTTAACCCTATTTTATTCTCATCGACATGCAACCATATTTAAACAAAAGTCTATTTGAAAAATTGACAAAACCTGAAAGACATCCATACTTCGCATCTTTTCACACAGCTCTATACCCGATACAATAAGAACAGATACATATACATAGAGTTTAGAAAAAACTTTGAGTTTTTCTTCATTACTTAACGGATTACACTACTTCAGTGTATATACAAATAAATAAAGATACATATAAACTTGTTCACACCCCAATCTCTGCTATGTGATCCATAGTCGTCGTTGTCAGCTGCTCCTCATCACGTATCCACATTTCCGTCTAGTATATTTGTCTAATTACCCACCTGTGCTGCACACGCTCTTACACTCTCGTAGACCTAAGCACACTCAGATATGATAAAACGTTTATTATTTTATCAAACACACATAAATTATCTACTCAAATCAATTGAAGCGTAACAGTTCCAACTAGCAGCGCAGACAGCTCACTTTGAAGTGGCCGCCTCCCGCTCAGCTCAACGCATTTCGAACGAATTTAGTGTAAAAGAAAATATTTTGATTTACTACACACCCTACTGCCTACCGCTTGCCATTTATTTATTTTTTCTATTTTATTTTCATTTTTACTTTTCTCCACCAAATTCATTCATTCTTTCACGGCAGCTGCTCCTGCTTTGAGAGGAGGTATGAGTTACAACTAGAGAAATTATTTATTTTCACAGCTGATTGAGGAATTCTCAATTGAAGCACAGCTATTTGTGAATTGGTCAGTGGTGTTGTTAGAATTACTAGAATTGCTCAATCGGCAATGGCTTGCCATATTGGTCTGTCTATTTGTCTAATTAGCCACAGCGCTTGCAGTGCAAAGAATACCACGAAATACGAAAAAATACCTTTGCTGCATTTCTTCTTTATTACTTTTTATGTTGCTGTTGTCCATTGCAATTCGGGTTTCCTGTCAGTGCAAAAGTTGCTGCAAATTTAATTAATCTCTTCTTCTTCATTTCTGCTGGCCAAGTCTCGTATTGCGTATAATCAGCGCATAAATGACCGGCGACCGCAAGTTTTAGCTCTTTTGTAGTTCAGTTTCTTCCCTGCATTCTTGGCTTGCTAGGCAGACCAGACCCCACGCCATCATTCTCTTTGACTCGTTGGCTTCCCGGTTTTTACGAGCTGATTGTGGTAAAAGTTAGCTTCAACAATGTAAGAGTAGTAAATTAATTTGCTGCTTGTGGTTTTACTGGCATTTCAATGCTATAAAATATTTATGTGCGTCGCAAGCCAAAGGCAACTTGTTGCTGCATAACGGTATATAAGTATACTAAGTTATAAATAGCTTGCAACTGCATCATAGTTTGTTGCTTGGAAACTAATTTCTTGCGCAATTTCTTTGGTTTGTGTTGCGCTGTTGAGTGCTCGAGTTGCCACTCGCGGGAAATATGAGTTGGCGGAGTGATCTCTGTATGTCCTCAAATTAATTTCCGTTCACTAAGTTGATTTACTTAGTTTAGAGGGGGGTTAAGGGTACATAAATAAATCACAATTGCATAAAAAACAATGAAGAATGTTTATATTTAGCGCGATTAAATTGGCTCATAAATATTTTAGTTAATTAAATTCTTTAAATGTAATTATATATGTAATTTATTGTAGTAAAGTAGTGAACTAGTTAATTGTTAAAACCAATTAAAATACATTACAGCAATTACAGTCATTAAATAAGTCAAAACATTTAAAGTGGTTTAAATTTAATGACATTATTTGATAAATAATTTATAATCTGTTTTACTAATTAGGTCAACTCAATTGATTGAATGATTTTAGTCTAAATTAATTCAATTTAAGATTTTCAATTTAATAAAATTATTTCATTTTAATTAATCTGGTATCCAATCAATCAATGAATACGGGCAACTTAATGTAATTATATATACCATTTGTAATAAATTTGCTTTATAGCCTTTTCACACAGCCAAATTAATTGATCAATTTAAATTGTTATTGAGAACCCCTATTTGCCCTTCACACTGCCGGCTACTCGATAACCGATCATCTGTTATATATTTTTGTTTTTGCTTTTCATAAGAAGCTGATAAGTTTCATCACCTGATTGCTATTTTTAGCAACGACATCTAGCGTCGAGTTGTATTAATGCTATTTTATCAAAAATTACAGCCAATCGCAGACAAATAATAGATTTATAATTACAAATACGGTCTTTGTCGCAGAGTTGCATTTCATTTTCAAATCGATTAAAATGCAATTAAAAATTAAAGCAGATTTTTATTTTGTATGGTAAATCGATCTTAATAAGCATTTTAATCGCGCAGTTTAATTGATCAATTATCTCCTGTGTAAAACGGCTATTATATTTAATTTTATTTAATATTATTACAATATACTGATTGTTTATCGAATTTAAATTGAAAATTTGCTAAATATAACGGGTGATTTTTTTGAGGTTAGGATTTTCATGCATTAGTATTTGACAGATCACGTGGGATTTCAGACATGGTGTCAAAGAGAAAGATGCTCAGTATGCTTTGACATTTCATCATGAATAGACTTACTAACGAGCAACGCTTGCAAATCATTGAATTTTATTACCAAAATCAGTGGCAGAAAATCCGCTTTTTTATCGACAAATTTTGTTCAGCGATGAGGCTCATTTCTGGTTGAATGGCTACGTAAATAAGCAAAATTGCCGCATTTGGGGTGAAGAGCAACCAGAAGCCGTTCAAGAACTGCCCATGCATCCCGAAAAATGCACTGTTTGGTGTGGTTTGTACGCTGGTGGAATCATTGGACCGTATTTTTTCAAAGATGCTGTTGGACGCAACGTTACGGTGAATGGCGATCGCTATCGTTCGATGCTAACAAACTTTTTGTTGCCAAAAATGGAAGAACTGAACTTGGTTGACATGTGGTTTCAACAAGATGGCGCTACATGCCACACAGCTCGCGATTCTATGGCCATTTTGAGGGAAAACTTCGGAGAACAATTCATCTCAAGAAATGGACCCGTAAGTTGGCCACCAAGATCATGCGATTTAACGCCTTTAGACTATTTTTTGTGGGGCTACGTCAAGTCTAAAGTCTACAGAAATAAGCCAGCAACTATTCCAGCTTTGGAAGACAACATTTCCGAAGAAATTCGGGCTATTCCGGCCGAAATGCTCGAAAAAGTTGCCCAAAATTGGACTTTCCGAATGGACCACCTAAGACGCAGCCGCGGTCAACATTTAAATGAAATTATCTTCAAAAAGTAAATGTCATGAACCAATCTAACGTTTCAAATAAAGAACCGATGAGATTTTGCAAATTTTATGCGTTTTTTTTTTTTAAAAAGTTATCAAGCTCTTAAAAAATCACCCTTTACTTTGAGTGTGTTAAATATTTATAAAATTAGGTGAAGTAGAATAAAAGAAGAAAATTAGTTAATAAAATATTAATTGCTTTCAATTAGTCTCATTAATGATTTTAATAAAATTAATTGCATTTGATTTGGTCCTCATTAATCAATTATAATTCACTAATTGACTCAATTAAGAGTTGTATAAATATCTTTATCATAAGTAAATTAAAATTTACATTTAATTGAGATTAATTATATAAATTAGAAAAACAGTTATTTTATAATTTAAAATTCCTTAAGTAAGCTAGTTTATGTATGTACATATACATAATCAGTAATTTATCATCATTAAATGAAATTGGCACGTAAAAGTATATTTAGCTCACTAATGTATTCATTAATTGATTACAATTCGCTAATTAACTCAATTAAGGGGTGTCTGAAATATATTTATTATAAATATATTGAATTGCACATTTAATTTGAATTGAAATTTAATTAGTTAATGCTAAAATAATGAATAATTAATACAATATGGAAATATTGTTCACAAGAGAATAAATATGAGAATAAAGAAGATTCTAATCGCCCAAAAAAGTAGGCTAATGTTTTTGATAATTTATTTCTTTAGCACAAAATAATCAAATAAGCTTTGAATAATCCATCTTTTATTAGGCAGTCAGTTACAGATAATTAATATGCTCATATTTATGTTTCTAAATTTACTAATTACGCTATTAAACACACAATTAAGGGTTTGCTTTTGCAAAGTATTCAGTTACGATTTAATGTAATTGGTTTCGAGGTATTTTTATTGAGGTCATTTATTTTTCAATTCTTGTAAATGAATCATTTTTAAATTTTTCATAATTTTTATATTCTCCTTATTGAAAAAATTTAACAAAACGCTTTCAGGTGGATTTATTTGCCTGCAAAACCTTTTAAATCACGCGTAAGCTTTATTTAACAATATTTGCATAGAAATCTTTCTCCAACACAACGTGATATTTATAAAAATGATTTTAATAATTTATTATACGCTCGCCATATTTCAACATATTTGTTTGAATGCATTGTTGTTGTTGCTTTTTTAATTCCATTTCTGACTCATCCGAACTGTGAGAAACTATAAATATTTCAACTATTCCAATTAAAAAATGCTTTGCTGCCACTAAAAGTATGATTGGCACTATAAATAATGTGCATATGTCTGTATGTCTGTATGTACAGATATACATATATGTATTCTAGTGTGTGTGCTCGGATTTATACAGCTGCTGAATGAAATACTTGCCCGTTATATTATTTATTTGTTTATCGATTTTTTTTATTTTCGGACGTGATTTTCACGCACAAAAACGCTTGGCCTTTGTGAAATTGTTTATACAAATATAAATTTTCAACATTTCTGTTTTTGTATATATAAAGTTGGAAGCTTTGTTACATAATTGCCGGTAGTTTTACATTTCTCTAAAAGGTCTCATGCAATTATTTCAATTATTCGGAAAATGCACGCAGAGATAGCAAGCAATTTCGTGTATTTAATAGGAATTTCGGCGAGTCTCAAAGTCTCAAACATGTATGTGTGCTTTTCTCTCTTCAAAACTGATTACCGACAAATATTGTGGTCTAAACCGTCATATGGTTTTGATTACAAGTTACTCAAATGTCTAGAGTATCATAGGCTCGATCGACTCCATGTTTGCTTTCTTTCAAAACTAGTTTTGGCTATATTATTCTAATATTCAAACTAATATAATTTTCAAACAAATTGTAATCTACATTTCTTCCATTTTCCTTTTCTTCCCGTAGAGTCTACGCAGCACGGCGTGGACGGCGGCCCTGTATCGTGGCGTTTAACGCTCGATCAGGATCTAATTGATACGCTCAAACGTAGTTTCCCAACTTGGTTTCAAGCGTCCGCCGGCAGTGACGGCAATAATACAACAACAACAACCTCTACAACAACAGCAGCAGCAGCCGCTGTTTTAAAAACACCGGACGCTTCAAGCACCGAAGCATCCGACGCAAAAGCGAAGCTTCCAACTGCAACAGTTGCCGAAACAAGCAAATGCAACAGCACAACAATTAACAGCTACGACAACAACAACAGCACAGCCGCCACAATCATAAATATCGCAAAGAGCGCCAGTCATTGTACGACACCCATTACCGTTGACACAACAAACCATTTGCATCAACAACTGCCATATCTGCACCACCACGACCATCATAATCACCATCACCATCACCAACAACAGCAACACCATCATCTGCTGCACCATAGCAACGGCCACAGCTTGAAGCGACACAGCAACGAAAGCAAAAGCATCACATCGCCACAGTTTAGCTGTAGCAGCGGTTACTCAGCAATATTATCCTCTTCCTCATCGTCCGCCTCGCCTGCATCATCGATAGCATCGAACTGTTCGGTCGCCTCATCGAAGAAATCCACAGCGAGTCACAAGAGTAACAGCAGCAGCAATAGCAGTAGCAGTAGTAGCAGCAGTTCCTCCTCCTCTTCGTCATCTTCGAATTCGTCGAAATCCTTCACTTCCTCCACCAGCTCAGCAGCAGCCAGCACCAAATCGTCTACGTGCGCGAAGACTGGGAACAACGTCGCATCGAAGACGACATCCACGAAATCCGCCAACACCGTTAACGGTGTACAACACAAATCCGTCAACGCCACCGCGGTCACAACTGAGACGGGGAAGAAGTGCGCCGCGTCAAAAGCGGCTGTAAAATCGGCTGTCAAGTCGGTGGTGAAGGCGCGCGAAAAGTCCACATCTACGCTATCGACAGCCGTCGCAGCGCTAGCGACAGCGAACGTGAACACCTCCGTGTCGAAGGCAATCACCAAATCCGCATCGCTACACTCGCTGAGCAGCTGTTCCGGCGGCTCGGCATCACTACTGGCAACATTCTCATCGCCCGGTTCGACAGCAACCACCGTCGAGCTTATCTCGGATACGTCGTGTAACGCGCTCCTGACAGCTACGCAGCTGAGTGGCAAAGTGGGCTTCGAGCACACCTTTCAAGACGTCATACTGTTGCAGGAAGCATACGACGACATGTCAGAAGGTGAGTCGCCCGAAAGCCAGTCGTCGCCAGTGATTGTGCGTAAAGCCGCTGTTGGCATTGACGCATAATCGAAAAATACTTTTTATTCGCTCGTCGGTTTTTTTGTTGTTCTTTTTTTTTGAATATTCTTCTTCATCTTCGCTTCCGTTCGTCTCGTTACAGGTGAACAGCGCTTGAATGCGGCGGCGGCATCATTCCTCAGCAGCGGTGGTATTAGCAGTGATGACGGCGCAAATTCCGATGGCTATGATGCGCGGCAATCACCGCCGAAGGCGATTGTCGATTCCAGTCCGCTGCAGCCGGCGATGGATAAAAATAAAGAATGTAAGTGCTCAATTTTGTATTTAAGTTCAGCAAAAAGGCACAAAACAAATCCGTTAAAAATGTGCCATCAAAGATTTTTTGTTGTTGGCGATTTTTCGCATTATTTTAAACCGTATTTCAAATTTTTGTTTTATACCCTACTTCCGTAACTTCCCTCTTAAGTTCCTTGTTGTTCCAGCGCGCTTTTGGCGCGGTAATAAGTTCAAATATTTTTATTTTTCTTTCTTTCCCCAGCTGAGTTTTTGGCCCCCTATTAATTCGCAAACATTTAGCACTTTTGTTTTTCTTTCTCGAAGATTCACCATTTGCACGTAAATAAGTTTGAGCGTCGAAGAGAGAGAGCTCAGTTTCTCGTTTGGAACTTTTATTTTGAAAATTTTCAATGTTGCTTGCTACTTCAGCAATATTGAGCATTTTTGATACGCAAAATCGATATTTTTTCATAGAAATATATATTTTGTCCCAGTAGGAAATGGTTAGTCTCTCAGTATTATACATTTTTCATTTTATAAAGAAGTCGCTTAATTAATTTTTTATACAAAATGGCGAATGACTGATAAGAAAACAATTTTTTACTACACTTGACTTTTTCGAGTTTTTTTTTAATGGTAAAAATAATAATTTGGCGTTGAGTCTAGTTCCCGTGATAGAGACGTCTATAAAGAAGACCCTTCAAAATTTTTCTTTCATTACAATATGTGCTGTTATTTATCAACTAGGCTGCTTGAATTGAGTTTTCCTCCTGGTCATTTCCAATACATTCAAATCCGAGTCGTGTCGTTTGCGCAAAGTTTGCAATCAATGCAAAATTGTTGACAACTCAAATCAAAGGGTACAGAGCGACACAAAAAGTTTGATATGTTTGCAGTCTATTAAGTTTCTTTTATGTTCTTGACAGTTTTTAATCTTTTTTTCGCCCTTCGTAAACACAAAATTGTTGAGCGTGCAAAATCAAAGCCTGTGAGGGGATCTAACAAAATTTAGTTGACACAATATTGTGAAAGGAAAGAAGGGGATTGTATTCGTAGGTTTTGAAACTATTTTGGTTTGTTTCAATTCAATAAAATGCATCAAATGTCCTCTGTTAATTAAAGTGCGTTCTGATTTAATAGTGATACCATTCAAAAACATTTTTTAGCTTAATTTTCATATTTGATATATTAAAATTTTTTGCGTTTTGGTAATAAAATGTTAATGCGCCAAAATGTAGGCAACGATTTTCGCTACATTTTATGAGTTTTCAGCTGTACCCGTTCCGTTTTCATGTTAGCGGTAGTGGTACAACAGACTAGAAGAGTGGTCTTTCGGATAAATTGAGCCTAAGGCTTCTAAAGCATTGTAACTCTAAAGAATTGTAAGTTGAATTAATCTAATTATCTCCCATTCAATAAATGTTAGAACCCCAACATGAGTTGAGTTATGAATTAGTTAGTGATTTTAGTTATGCAGAATTCCAAAAGAGACTTTTAATTTCGAGCTTTTCTTTAAATGAATTCAATTTCATTGCTCATGCATATTTCAGACATGAGTTTGCATTTCAAATTGTAGAGAATTTCAAACGTATGCATGTACTCGTATATACTCTCATTGAACAGCCTGTAGCAACCCCAATAGTTGGCGAGTCATTCAAAGTAAGGATATACGAGAATTCAAATATAAAACAACTGTGTCATTAGACATCAGTATCAAGAGGGGACAGCCCATTTAGTGCCCTACTAAATACTGTAATTCACTTGTAAAGTGTATATATTTATATACATAGATATGTATTTCAAACACCCACTCGACTCATCGTCAGGGCACGCAAGCACTCAGATTTTCAGCAATTCATCGTTTTAATAAAATATGGTTTGGCATGCAATTTGCCAACTGAAATCGGTGCATATGATTAAATTATTTTTATATGTCTGTATGCCGTTACATATGTACATACATACATTTGCTATTTATCATTTTTCGTTGAAAATAAATATGTAAGTCACGTCCAACCATTTGTGCTGACGCCCGGTGGGCGATTTAGAGGGCCATCGAGTGATTGAGTAGGCGATGAGCCACCATCTGCTGCAAAATCATCACATAGCTGTGCGATATATCTTAGAGAAGTGTAGCTTCAAGGCAAATTGAGTCCGTGATAAATATTTGGTATACTTTACGTTGAGTTAATGTATTGACTTGAGTTTGGGCAACGTATATATTTAAGAAACTTAAGTTACTTTACATAGCTTTTATCTCTGTTACATATCCTTGTACTTTTTAAAGTTTCGAAAATATTATATTAATTGTGTTTATTTAATTTGGTTAACTTTACTTGACTTTATAACAAGCCAACATTTTTCATCTTCAGATCGTTTTTACTCATCAATCATCATTGATTATTATACAAATTTGTTGGACTGATTTCTCAGGAAAACTAAGCAGCAGGATTTTGAGTAGTCTGAAACAGATGTAACATAGACATGGTTCAATTTAGCTTAATTTATATTGACTTCACTTGCCTCGGCTTGACTTGACTTGACTTGCCTTGCCTTGCCTTGCCTTGACTTGACTTGACTTCACTTTGTTTGATTTGACTTGACTTGCCTTACCTTGACTTGACTTGACTTGCCTTGATTTGATTTGACTTGACGTGGATGGCTTATCTAGACTAAATTCGACTGACCAAAAATATTCTTCACATAACTTAACTTGTATTTATTTCAACGTACTTACTATCGCAGGTGATTATAAGTTTATTTATTTGTTGTATAGACTTAACTTAAGAACTTAACATAAACTTAACTCAATTTAATTTGCCTTAACATAATTCGGTAAAACTTAAGTCGATTTAATATGACTACTTAGGATTATACATTTATTTTATCATTGACAAGCCTTATAACTTAACTTACTTTTACTTAAAGTTTTTTGACTTAACTCAATTTTGATCGATTTTACCGAATTTTACGATGATCAAGTTTTTGTATTGACCCCAAGACGTGTTTATAAAGTTCAAAAATATTTCTTATTTCTTTGTTTTCTTTCCTGCAGTCATTGTACGTTTAATTGAAATTCATAACCAAAAATTTAAAACTATATTTGTTCTAAATTATTTTGCAATGCAACGCTGCCATTTAAGCAAATTTCCATTTTACGGTAAATTTCGCTTGTAACGGTGCCGCAGACTTTTATAATTTATTAGTTTCAAAAATTAATACGCGACTCGTGCATGTAATATATACATATACATACATTGCAATTAAAACAAAAATAATTTGGGTTTGTGAGCATTGGCGGTCATACGAATGTTTAGTGAAAAGACATTAGCGCAAATGAAAATTAAAACTTTTAATTTGCCCGAACTTTTGTGCTAAGAATTCTGCTGCAACTCACCCACTCAACTACTGGACATAAGCACTTAAGCACGTCCGTAAGTGTCCATATATCAGTTTCGTTTTCGGAACAACTGGCAGTTATGACTTGTCGAATTCCACACAGAATTGGTGAAATTGTAGCAATTAGTGTTTTATTGTTTTTCTTCATGAAACTAAATTTGTCGCACATTACAGTTAATGACTGCAGTTGTTAGGGATGATGAAAAGAAAAATTTTGGTGCAATTGAAAGCAAAAAGAAAGTTGGATTAAATTGAATATTGAGTTATTAATTTGATGAAAAAAGTCTAGAAAATTAAACAAATCTATAAAACTATTTTAAGTCTCTGCAGATATTGGTGGCAAATCGATCATATGCAGAACTGGCAATAAAGCTATGGTTTTTATATTAACCCCGATTTATACAAGTGCCTATCCACGTATCAGTTAAGTCAAATCTCATTGAATCAATGTCCATATTCAAGGAAATATCAGTTTCATAGAAACATACACATAAATACATAAACAAAAAATAATTTATTGAACACCCTGTATAAACATATAAACAATATGTATGAGAATTCTCACGGGAAATTCTAGGCTATCGGTAGCATATTTGTTTTTATGATCAACGGAATAATGATTAATAAATAAGTGTGAAAGGTTGAGATTATGTACATTAGGTCGGTTCTACTATAAAACTTACCTTTTCAATTCTCAATTATTTGTGATTATAATATTTAACAGTAATCTAAGTTAGGCGTTAGTTAGTTTGAACCACAGAGAGCTATTTTTTCCCATGGTTCTTTTTATTTTATTTTTTATTTTTTTTTAATTTTTTATTAAATTAAACTGTGGCAACCCTTCTCAAAAATATTTTCAACTGCAATTCCTCCGAAAAGTTTGATATCATTATTTACCTAACATGTTTGTCCAAAAAATTTTATTTTCATAAAATACGTTTTTAAACAGGTGGCAACTCTACTTAAAAATGATTTTGAGATATAAGCTTTTTAATTTTTTTTTTTCGATAAAAGGAACAGTTTATATAAGCTTAATTTTAATATTCTCCAATATAGGTAATAATATTCACAATAAAAAAAATATTAAATTATTAAAAAAAAGTGCCACCCTAATATACACCTAGTAGTCCATTGGGTATTGCTGCCATGCCACTGTAATATGTAGCAGCATGCACATTAAATATAAATATCTAGTTAATGAATTTTCCAAACGTAAAATTTAATTTTCCTTGCTCTCGAATGTTTATTCATTTCAAAAATTATTATTTTGTGTATAAATTTTCGAAATTTTCAATTCACAAGGGACACTAAACACGAAATTTCATTGATCAATTTCCGTTTATCACACACAAACACACAGCAACACTTTTATATGCCGTTAATTTTACGACTTTTCCAATACATACACACACTCGATATGCATATGCATGCATATATGTATGTACAAAATTTCATTTAAAATATATTATATAAACACAAACATGCGCTCACTTTGTTGTTGTTGTTGGGATTTTTGTGATTTCTTTTTGCATTTTTATTTGTTATTGTTGTTTGGCTGCCATGTAAATCACGTAATCGATTACGTTTTTGGCAAATGGCGCTAACACTGACCACCTTGCAAGCGTGAGCATTTAACTGGCAGTGTGTGTGTGAGTGTGTTTGTCTTGATTTTATTGTAAACTTTCATATGCTGCCGCTGTAATCAATACAATTATAAATAATTGATTTAAAGGAAGCGAAACAAGGTGTGGTTTGCACCAGGAACACTTATACTATGTAGTATATATTTCGTATTACTATATAGATTTTGGTTCCCGCATAACCGTTTGAGGAGGCACAATAGTCTCTAATACCGTTATTTTTATTAATTTATCGGTAGATTGTACACTTTCGAATTAATTATATTCTGTACTTACTTGCTTCATTTTGCACAATGTGTATGTTTTCAAAATATTTTATCAATCCGGTTTTATGTAAAAGTTTAAAAAGGTGGCAACGCTTGTTCAATATGTTCAATTGATTCTTCTTAAGGTTTAACCAACGTTTTAAAATAATTCGTTTTTTTATAAGTTCGTTTAAGTTTATAATAACAATTGTATTAAAATACGCGTTTCAAATTGGTGGCAACCCTCAAACTAATTTTTAGAGTTACAAATTGAAATACATGCAGTAATTTTTGCTATATATTATCAATATTATCATCACCAAAATATTTTATTTTTCGGTGTTTTCTTCTTAAAGTTTACCATTCGTATTGAAATTGCCTTAACGATTTGATTAAATCTTTTTAAGTATGGCAACTCTTTATAAACATAGTTTGAACATTAAGTGTTTTTATCTGCGGTCCATGTTTTAAAAGTTGATTTACTTCATAAATATTACTGATATAAAATTTTTAAACAGGTGGCAACCTCACTCAAAAATAATCAATATTTTCAATTCTTAGTTATTTCAACATTTTATGCTTGTACTGTTTCTCCACATAATTCTTTTTTTGTTTTTTTTTTTTTTTTCTTAAAAATTCCAAGAAGGTGGCAAATATCAAATTTTTATTCTTTAATAAATTTGACAAAAATTCAACAAAATTTAGTGTACTTTATTATATATTAGTATTATTGAAACAAAAATTTAAACGGGTGGCAACCTTACTTTAAAATATTTTTTTTTCCAACAATATTTTAATCAAAAAATCACATACTCTCATACAGATGAACTCAATAAACTGCCCTCAAACTAAAAATATATGCACGGTAAACAAAAATCGTATCACGGCATATTTCAAACAAAATATATTCACTTTTTTCGCATAATTTTTGCACTTAGCCATCCACTTGTGTCCTACATTAAATAAATAAATAAACATATTTGCTACCATTTAAGTTCTTGCTGTTTTTGTTGTTGTTGTCGATCTACATCCACTTTGTCTAGTACCTGTTGGCCTAAATACGACGTAATGAGTTTGTGTTCCCAATTTTTCCATTTCGGTATTGCTTATTTTGTTGTACGGCCAAGATATTAGCAACCTTTGTGCTCAGTGGCAGCTTCCGCTTTTGACTTCGTGCTGAGTAATTAAGTGTCTGCGCGCCATGTTCAAACGAACGGCCGTTCGGCGGGCAGCGCAGCTCACCTTAGCTCAACAGCTGGTTGTCATCATCGTCATTTCTGACAGGCACCCATCAAAATGTTGTGAGCTAGGCGCTGCTAGTGACGGCGCGTGTTGTATGTGTGACCGCCTGCGTGGGTGTGTGTGTGTGTGTGTGCAAGAGTATTTAATTAAAATCCATTCATGGACGCTTGTAGGCATTTTTGGCGCGCATTGAAAAAATGATGGAAATTTTCGGAAATGCTGTGGATATAGTTTGTTGTAATTGTTGTTGTTTTTGGGAGTTGAAAAACCTGTGAAGACATGCGCGGCAACATTTGAAGTTGCTGTCATTATTAATTTTCATTATAACCAATATTAAGTTAATATTAATATTTTTTTGATATTTTCGAACGTAATTTGCTAGCAATTTCGCGGGAAAATGTCATAAAAATTGTCCTTTTTGTTGTTGCTGATAAGCAAATATTTGTTGTCACTTGCGCTCCGTCATTTGGTTAGGCAGCATTTTGCATATATTTAATGTGATGCGGGGATTAGTTTAATCGATTTAGTTGTGTAAATTAGCTTGCTTGCCTTCAATGGCGTTCACAACGGAATTTAATGTTGATAAAGTTGCTCATACGACACGTACGCCCATATGGTTATATTGCTCCTTACTCCATTGTAAACATGTTCAAGCTCAAATTTGCTGATTTTTATTAAAATGATACTGTCAGTTTAATGATATGCATTATAGTGAAGGGAAGAATATGTTAATTTATATTTACATATTTTTACATATTATTGGTATTATGAAAGCATGCGATTATATTTGTTTGGAAAAAAATTTTCAATGGCGGAAAATGTTTTGTATTATATGTTTGTGTTTGCAAAGTGATATTATAAACATACAAAAGAGCGAATAGCAATATGAAGCTTTATGAAAAAGTTTTAACGAATCTTTTGCCACTAAAGTGTGACTTGAAATTGATGGCCATATAAATATGTCCATGTACTATTTTTATATTTTTTTCATGGAAGCAAACTTAAATTCCCTAAAAGCACTATGGAAATTTTGTTGTAGTTTTTCTACAGAATACTCATATTTATGGTTTCTAAATGCTTTTCCATGAAAATATACATATAAAATATTTTTATTTTTATTTTTCATTTTTTCAAGAATTTTATTCGTTTAAAAATGTCCTCGGCTATTTTGTAAATTCTTACATTCTAATCTGAGCGCTACGGATTGTTAAATGAACATTTATTTTTTTTTTGTTTTTGCTTTTTTTTAAATTATTACGTAGATTAGATTCAAGTACGTGATAATTTTAAATAAAAAACAAAAACAAAAAAAAAATTAAAAATTTGAAAAATACAAAAAAATTAAATAAAATATTAAAAAATAAAAAAGAAAAAAAGGGATTAAATGTCTGCTACGTCCACGTCGTTAGTCCTGGGTTACGCTAAATTCTTATAATAATAGGGCATAAATCAATGATTTTTCATCATTTTCTGAGTTGGTTTTTTATTTGTAGCTCATACAAATATTGCTGTCCCAAAATTCCCTTTGGGGGGTAAAAAGGTGATGAAATAAGGAACATTTTAAGATATTTTCGAAAAAAATCGAAGGGGGCATAAGTTGTTAAAAATTCCAAAAAAAATTGTTTTTTCATTTTTTGCTATGAAATATTAATTTTAAAAATTTTTACGATACACAGTTTCAAAGTTTGAGAAATTCTGTACAAAAAAGTCACATGGTGTTTTAAAATATGTTCATTAGTTTTAAAGTTATGGCGGTTCGAAAATTTTTTTACAAAAAACTTTGGCCCCTTATAATATGGCAACCCCGCGTTACACAGACCTAAAACCATATGTTTTATTTTAGGTTTTACATGTACTATAAGATATATCATTGCCAAAGAAAATAAAGAACTTTTTTTTTCAAGTGGCTTTTTTTTCCAGAGAATGCCCCATATGTAAAGTGCAAAGTTTTCAAACAATAAATGTGTGCCTGTTTCTCAACTCTATGTTTCTGTCTTTTCTTCACTTCACTCTCCAATAAGTTTTATATAGTCTGCTGCCAGCCATAAGTACCTCCCGCTATAGTCTCTCACTTTTAATAGAGTTGACATCCAAATGTAATCTCAAATCCTGTCTTTTATTTTACTTGCCTTTAGTGGTTTTGTATTATTTTCTTGCTTTCATTCTTTTCAATGGCTTATTGTTGGTTTTTTTATTATTACTGAATGACACGCCTCTTCTTTTTACGCCACAAGCCCTCATGTGGTTAAGTTTTCCACTTAAGTACTTGATTTTCTGCTTTTATTTCCAAAAAGTAAATACTTCAGACTACTTTTGTTCATTTCGGTTGTCAAAAAGTGTCTTATTGTTAACAAAGACAAAAAACGTGAGTGCCACATGTGTCTGCAAACCACTACCATATTTGGATGCATATAATATAAATAAGGGGGAAAATGAAAAAAGAAACATTCTTTAAATTTTTGTAGTTGCTAGTATAGAATTAGAAAAGTAAAAAATTGTGTTCTTAAAGCTGAAAATATGAACTTTACTATTGTAGACTAATTATTGCACGTATTAACACTACAATTATACAAGAACCGATGATATTTATAAAGTGCATCTGATTTGGTTTGTAGTATTGGTTATGTTAGGCTTCTAGGCATACTATTCTATTTGTCTAGCTCCCTGTTAGGCTTCTCTATATTAATTAACATAGTGGTTGAGAATTACAAGCGCAGATGTACAAGTTGAGTGAAATAATGAATATGTACACATCTAAAGGAATGCCCTTTTGATTTTCCATACACAATTTTGGAAGTCTAGCAATTACCAATGTATTAAGGGCGTTCACATTTCAAAATTGTCAACCGAATATGTTTTTAGCATACGAGTTAATTAAATGGCTACTCAGTTCTCCATGGCGTATGATGAATTAAATTGTACACTACATAAACCAAATTATCAATTCTGTTATAATTTAAAACATCTTTACCATCTTAAATAACTCAACGGTCTTTGTGTAGCTTAATTTAAATCAGCAAGTGTCTTCCGAATGCCCTCACACTCGCTGTCAAGCGCATTAATTTCAATTTCATAAACTCATCAAGCGCCTTGAAAAAATATGTGTTAATTTCATTTCATGCTTCTGCGCCTTCTCATGACGCCAGCGGTCGCGTCGCGTCGCGTTTTATTTACACTTTGTCTGTTTTAGTACGTCTTAAAAATAAGAACTTCTAGGCTCTTGCTTGTCTTTTCACATACATTCAGCCTGTTTATTAAGGCCACGACTTGTCCTCTGTCTCATATAACTAACAGCGGTGTTGTGAGCTTGTCCTTTGCTACCGAATCTACTTTGCCGCAGTCTAAATAAATAAATTAAAACTTGACACTGACTGTGTGGCGCAAATCAACGCCGCCTTCAAATTGGTCGCAACTTTTGTCTATTTGCTTCTACCTACTCGTCACTCCCACTCTCTCGGCTTTCTTTTATGCGTTTAAATGTGTTCGCGTTGGTTTTACTGCGTTTTAATTTCTTAATTTTGAGTTTAATTTTTGTGCTCCCTTCACTCCAACATGTTTCACTCCTATTATGTTTCATGTTTTTGTTTTCAAAATTGTTTATTATTCGCTGGTAGTCGCTTGGCAGCTGTTTTCTCTTTCGCGTTTCGTCTGCGTAGAGCACGTTGCCCTTGTTAATATTTTTTCCACCATTAATTATGTTTTTCTGCGCATTATTTAGTGTTGGTTATCCTGTCATCGCGGTTTCCTAGTTGTGACAAATTATTTTTGTCTTAGCTAAGACCTTATGATGTTAACCTCTAACCTTACTTGAGTGTTTGCTATGGCTTCAATTTCATTTACTTTCATTTAGAGCCCTCGTAAGAAAATTCTCAGAACAGAGAGTTATGGAATAATAATTAATGAGCTCTCCTGATTCTGCAAAGGTGCCTTAGCTAAATTATTCGTTATTAGATATTCTGAGCTAATCGCTTAGATATATCCTGAGATCTCATCAAAATCTTACTGCTACTATTATCGGCAAAATTAAAATTAAAAGTAAAACAAGTAAGGAAAGGCTAAGTTCGGGTGCAACCGAACATTTTATACTCTCGCAATTTATTGAAGAAATTTTATTGAGATAACATACAAATTAACCCATAAATCGTCATATATAGTATATGAGGGCTGAGATAATTCCTGAACCGATTTCATTCATTTTCATCAGCAAGGTACACTATATCCAAGACGATACGCTCACTTAATTTTGCTAAGATAGCTCACATATTAACCAATACATATATGCGGAATAAAGCTCACCGTATTTTTGAAAAACCTATAATTAGGTATATGGGAGCTAGGAGAAGATACTTTTGAAAAACCTACAATGAGGTATTTGGAGATGTTATGACCCGATTTTAATAATTTTTGGAAAAGAGACACACTATTAGAAGAAAACAATTTCCTCTGAATTAAATTGAGATATCTGAGAGATTCACCCATATTTTCGGTTAAAATTTATCCTTAGGCGCTGAGTTCAACATGTTCGATATCTGGGGCATTGAAAAGTTATGATCCGTTTTCGAAAATTTTTTCGCAAGTGAAGCCAGAGATGATATGCACTATTTGTGTAAAGTTTTATTCCGCTATCTTCATTGGTTCCTTATGTTTGCATTATAAAGTGAAGGAATAAGATGGAATTAAAATTTTAGTTATAAGGAAAGTAGTCGTGGTTGTAAACCGATTTCGCCCATTTTTTGTCCGTGTTATCAGGGTGTCAAGAAAATATTATATACCGAATTTCATTCGAATCGGTCGAGTAGTTCCTGAGATATGGTTTTTGACCCATAAGTGGGCGATGCCACGCCCATTTTCCATTTTGTAAAAAAATCTGAGTACAGCTCCCTTCTGCTATTTCTTCTGCAAAATTTAGTGTTTCTGACGTTTTTCGTTAGTTAGTTAACCCACTTTTAGTAATTTTCAACCTAATCTTTGTATGGGAGGTGGGCGTGGTTATTATCCGATTTCAACTATTTTCATGGTGTGTGGTGGGGTACATAAGAGAACCGACTGCAGAAAGTTTGGTTTATATAGCTTTATTGGTTTGCGAGTTAAATACAAATAACCGATTTGTGGGAGGGGCCACGCCCACTTCCCCAAAAAAATTACATCTAAATATGCCCCCTCCTAGTGTGATCCTTTATTCCAAATTTTACTTTTATAACTTCATTTATGACTTAGTTATGACCCTTTATGTGTTTTTGGTTTTCGCCATTTTGTGGGCGTGGCAATGGTCCGATTCTGCCCATTTTCGAACTTGATCTTCTTATGGTGCCAAGGAATATTTGTGCCAAGTTTCGTCAAGATATCTTAATTTTTACTCAAGTTACAGCTTGCACAGACGGACAGACGGACAGACGGACAGACGGACGGACGGACAGACATCCGGATTTCAAATCTACTCGTCACCCTGATCACTTTGGTATATATGACTCTATATCTAACTCGTTTAGTTTTGGGTGTTACAAACAACCGTTAGGTGAACAAAACTATAATACTCTCTAGCAACTTTGTTGTTGCGAGAGTATAAAAATGGGAACCTTCTGGTTATCCTTGCTGTCAAGATTACTTGTTGTGGTATATATACTTCATTTAATATCTGAACTACTTTAATATAGGCCTAGGAACTAGAACCTAAAGTTCTCATAACTTAGTTCTGAAGGTTCTATTTAATTGAAAACGATTCTGCCGCTATGTATGACTTGAGATGCCTCCAGATAATCGTAGATTGTCAAAGTTGTTTCGAAGGTAGTACCTCGCTTATTCAAATTTCGGTAGACTTAGGTTGGAGCATCCTTGATGACGTACTTTCAGGCGTCTTGGGGGATTTTCTAAGATCGAAATTAGCATCAATAATGTCGTTATAGGTTTCTTTGTCGATACGTGAGACTATTCAATATATATTAATTTTTCAAGAATTACAAACCGATCTCACAAGGGACCCGTGTTCTAACTAATGATCTTCGTGATCCCAATGTTTAAATAATTACTTTATTATTTTGTTAAAATTTATTATCGTATTTATTTGTTGAAATATATAAAATGCTGTCGATGGGTCTCCTGTTGATTTCGCTTTTATTTACCGACAGGGTTGTATTTTATTTTACTTCGCACATTCTGCCTTCTGTTTTTATGCACCAATACATAAACAAATATTTTTATTGCTTTTGTTTTGCTTAAATCACTTTGTGTGTTATTTGTTCTTTGTTTTTTATTTCGTATTTTTTCTTTGTTGTTGATTTGACTTTTGGTTTTTGTCACCCTACGCAGCTGGCGTTCTCCGATTACTTACGCTCCAACTGTTTGCAAAATTCTGTGTATGTAAGTGTAATCGTAAGGGCGTTGGTATTCGTTTATCGTTATTGTGTTGTTGGCAGGAAGTCGTTTGGGCGGATGTCAAAATTCCGAATTCAATGTTTTCAGTTTTGTAATTTAATTTGTGCAAAATCCAGCTCCTCCAAGTCCTCTTTATTTATAAACTTCCACACAAAACCGTTGATGCACGAAAAATGTTTATTGTTATTATTGTATTTACTGCAATTTAAGAAACTGAAGCTTCCGTTTCACCACAGTGGTGTGGTTACAGTTGACAGTGGTTCTTAAATGTAGTGGCACAACTAGACTAGTTTACACGCACATTGTATTTCTGGTGTCTACAAATACTGTTTTTAGCGCAACAACTATTTATTTCACAAGTCTCTTGTGTAAAACAGCTTATGTTAACTCATACATTACTATATTTTCTTTCTTTCTTCTCTTATATTAATGTGCTGCTTTTCGTCGCTTTCGCTTACATCAAATGCAACAAATGACATGAAAATGTTCATGCTCGCTGACCGGTCACTTGTGACTTGGCTTACAACGCAAATCCTGTGATATGTGGTTACGATTTGGTTGGTCGATGCAGCGCTTAAAGTGAAATTAATGGTGAGACGACCACATTCACAGCTCGTCGAACAGGGAATCATACCACGTAAGTATCAACAGTACAGTGATTTTTGCTTCTTTTTCATTTTGGTTTTTAGTGGTAAATGTAGTGTTTTGTTTTGTTTTGTTGGCATCATAGAAAGTTGTTATGGTGGTAGTGGATTGTAGTATTATTTTATATATAATATATATCAAGCGTCTACATATGAATGCTGTATCTGTAGTGAACTATTTATAGTCCTGCTTTATGTAAGTCACACGTTTGGTTTTGGCAAATATCTTCCAACAGGTTAAAGGTTTGGTGTTGATACTGACCACTATACTATCGAGGAATAAAAAAACCTTAATTTTAAAGAATGTACTATTGATATAGGCATACTTAATGGACTTAAAAATGTTATTTGGTACCTATTTTAAATACTGATCGCTATGCTATCGAGGAAATTTATTATTATTAATTTATAAGTTTTGGTTTTGTTTTAGACGAGATTACCATCTTGGCCCAATTCCACTATTAGTAGTAAAGACTTCTCGAATTTTTTATTTGTCTTTACCTTGTAAATACTATGAAGGAAGAAACCCGAAAAAATTAAAATTTTATTACAAAGAACTCCACTTATATTCATGATAAACTAATAGTATTCGAAATGAACTTGAGCAGTTTACCTTTTTAAAGAACTTATTAAGTATTGCTCTTATACCACATCTCCAGCCTCCTTTTTAAAGAACTTATTAAGTATTGCTCTTATACCACATCTCCAGCCTCTTTCAAAGTCTAGAATATCGAAACGTCTTCCAGCTGGCTATAGCCATGTACGCTGCAATATGTGTAGCCAGCCAATGCATCTGGAAACATTTTTTTTATTAAGACATTGTTACAATGTTAAATAACCATTTCTACATACATAGATATAAAAAAATATATAAATGATTTCTACTTTCAGTCTTCAAATTGACATTTGTCGTCATACCAATTAGCTAAACAAACAAAACCCCCCATTAAGAAAATAATACTTATGAAAATATATGCGATATAAATACCTCAAAATGTCCCAAAATATTCACATTAGCTTGAAGATTGGCTGAGCAGCTTTCTTTCTTAACATTGTTAGACATTGTGACTTAACAAAATGCATAAATATATTACTTAATCTTACCCACGATGTATTGTGGTGTTAGAGATACGTATGTATTTCTTAAGAAAATAAGTTTACCGATGTTCGTTGTAAAATAAGCTATTGAAGCGTTGGCGATATTGAATACTTTTTAATTGCCAATGTGGACTATAAAGCAATACATGTATGTGACTTGGCACCATAGGAAGGTTGCGGACCACTGCCACGCCCACAAAATGGCGAAACCCGAAAACACATAAAGTGCCATAACTAAGCTATAAATAAAGCTATGGAAGTAAAATTTGGTATGAAGGATCGCACTAGGAGGGGGCATATTTGGATGTAATTTCTTTGGGGAAGTGGGCGTGGCCCCGCCCCCAAATAGGTTGTTTTTACATATCTCGCAAACCAATAGATCTATATAAAGCAAATCTTCTGCAGTCGTGTTTTTAACCACTTCTTAATACAGTCCAAAAATTAAAGAAATCGGATAATAACCACGCCCACCTCCCATACAAAGGTTAGGTTGAAAACTACTAAAAGTGGGTTAACTCACTAAAGAAAAACATCAGAAACACTAAATTTCACATTAGAAATGGCGGATGGAAGCTGCACTCAGAGTTTTTTACAAAATGGAAAATGGGCGTGGCGTCGCTCATATATGGGTCAAAAACCATATCTCAGGAACTACTCGACCGATTTCAATGAAACTTGGTTTGTAATAGTTTCCTTACATCCCAATGATATGTTGTGAAAATAGGCCAAATCGCTTCACAACCACGCCTACTTCCTATATACCAGAACTTTGAAGACGGTCTGAATCGTTTACATTACAATATATAAAGTAAGCACACTAGTGAAGATATCGGTGCAGAACTTTGCACAAATACTATGTTTATAGTGTGGCAGCCCCATTCTAAAAATCGCCGAAATCGGACCATAGGTTTTTAAGGCCCCATATATCGAACACGAGGACCTCGGTGCTTCTAACCTAATATTATGGTTTCCAACTTTCAATGGACTTTATACAATATATATGACGAATATGTGGGTCAAATTGTGTATTATATAATATAAATAAAGTTAAATAAATAAATTGCGAGAGTTTAAAATGTTCGGTTACACCCGAACTTAGCCCTTCTTTACTTGTTTATATTGCATTGCTTTACTATACTCAAGAAAGTTTGAGTTTAAATGTTATTTTCCGAAATAGACATGCCAAATGTTCACCGGCCAAAATGTAGATGAAATCGCCTGCAAAGTATTTGTATTTATTTTCTGAGCTAGAATTGTAGTTTCTTTTGTAAGCGATATATGTATCATCTCATATATTCCAAGAGTCAGTGACAGATTTTAAAAGATACCCATCCCCATTATTTATTTAGTCACGCTTAAATATGAAATTAACTCTGAGAGTTGTGTTTAATTTTACTACTTTCAAGACTTTCAATTGCTTTTCTCCACTCCAATATTAACCACAATTTTTTCATAAATATTCGCAATCTGGCAGGCACCGTCTTCGGTTGTAGACATCGTAGACGATTATGTAAACAAAGGTAAAAAACCTCGTAGCTATTCACCCAGTAATGCGAATGGAAATGGTTGTATACATAAATAAAATTTCTATTCAATTTGAATTTAAATTGCCGCCGCCATCTTTTCCCATATACATACAAACATGTGTATGTGTGTGCATGCCTCCTTATTTACATGGGAATATATCTTTATTTGCACGATTGATGGGAAATTAATGCTTTAGGCATTTGTGATTGACAGTGCATATTTTCAGGCAAAGTGTTGTACATATGAACCTGAGTAGACAGATGACGCACCGAGTTGTTTTTTAGTCTTTATTTCCATAGCACTTAGCATTTTAAATGTGGTGCTCTTTTTTTTGTAGAAAACTATGCTAATTTTTAAACGTATTTACTTTTCGGCGGATATTATACTCCACTTCTTCTTAGTAATCTATATATATATTTTTTGCAGCCTTGAAAACTTCACCCGCCATACACGAGCAATGCAAACAACTGGAGCGTGCCAAGACCAGCGATATGCTGAAAGCGAAAATACAGCAGCGTCCCAATCGCGAAGACTTGGAGCGACGTCACATATTGGAGGAGGATGAGTGTCATATCGATCCGAGCTTGGCGGAGAAACAGCGCATGCTGAAGAAAGCGCGCCTGGCCGACCAGCTGAACTCGCAGATACAGCACCGGCCCGGACCGCTCGAGCTCATCAAAAAGAATATTCTGCACACAGAAAAACCAATTGAGAAGATTGTCAAAGAGGGTTTAGTATCATTCAAAGCCACAAGTGAAGGTCTACTAACGCGCCCACAGCACCCACATAGTTACGTGACTTATGAGGAGGACTCGCAGAGCTCAGAAAGCGATACGCGTCAAACGCCACCACGCGCTGATGAGCAAACGGCGTGTGACAGCGCTGGTGATGCGTTGCAGGCAGCTGCTGCTTCGGCAGGTATAGTAACTGTAGCGCTTACAATACCTACTAGCAGTGGTCAGGTGGTCGTGACATCTGCACCACTTGTACAGAGTAGCGCACCAGCGCTGAAAGTTAATGCAGTGCCACCGCCGCCGCCACCACCACCGCCAGCGGTGTCTATCGCCAGCAGTCTGCAGGTCAAACAAGAGACGGCGAATCTCTTTGAAGAGCTCTGCCAATCGGTTGCTGGACCGTCAGCCAGCCCAGGAGGCAGCTTTTTGTCGATGGTCTCCTCACCAGCTTCGCTTACATCGACTACTTCAACACTGAGTCCACTATCTTCCATTGCTTCACCACCACAAACTTTGACATCGCTACCGCCTTTGAGTTGTCAGTTGTTGAAATCGGATGCACCGGGCAAGGAAAAGAATAGAAAGAAATCAAAATCGAAACCGGCCTGCAAGGCGCGTACAATTAAATTTCACGAGTATAAGGGACCGCCGAATGCGTCACAGAAGCTGTGTAGTGAAAGTAGTCAACCCGAAGAGACCTCCTATCAATTGATGTTGGAACAACAGAACTGCTTGCTCAAATTTCTGGAAACGCTCAACAAGAATCAGTCTATCGTGCCAGCAGCCAGTGCCGCAACAGCAAGCACTAGCGCCATTGCCGGAGCAAATGGTGGTTTAGTGACGACAGTGGCTAAATCGAACACTACAGCGGCTACAACCGCAGCAACAGCCACAAAACTGTCAACTGCTCTACCCTCACCAGCACCAGCTACACCTTTGTCCAACGTCACGGCGGTTAGTGATGGCGCAAGCAGCACGGTCTCACCGGCCAACTCCACATTTTCCATAATTTCCACGCCACGTCCGCCGCCGTTACCATCGCCCGCACTTTCAGTCACTTCTTCCATACCACCGAGTCCGGCCACGAGCTACGCTGAGTCTACATGCTCCGCTACAGATATCTCACGCCTAGAAAAGATGAAGGTTTCTGATTTGAAAATGCATCTGAAGCGACGCAACCTGCCTGTGTCAGGGCCGAAGCCACAACTAATCGAACGTCTCAAACCATACTTACCGCTTGACATCAGCGATTGTTCGACAATTGTGAACACTCCCGCCTCCACAGCTTCTTCCGAGATGATTTCCACTGCAGGTGCTGAAGCCATGGACGTCACCAACACAGCGGTGAGCGCGGAGCAGACCGTTCCCATGGTTGTCAACTCACCACACCCCGCAGCAATGTCACCGGAACGCCGTAATCTCGAACATGAACAAATGGACATAGTACAGCAAGTGGACTCGCCGCGCCCAGTGCCGTTGCAGACCATACTACAACCGAAACCGCAGGCCGCCACCATCATTTTAACGAATGATGACTTGGTGCGCGAACAGAAGCGTCAAATTGATGAGCTGCAGCGCCAACTCCAGCGGTCACAACAAGAGTTGCAGCAGATGCGCCAAAAGCAACAGCAAAGCAGCCATCAACAGAAGCATTTGTTGCATCCACAACAGCAGACGGTGACCGCACAGGTGGTGAATGCCCTGCCCACACAGCAGATAACCCTGATCACCACCACAACCGCGCCGCACTGTGCACCGCTCGCCGTTCTCCCGCAGATAAAAGAGAACATAACGTTGCCCGCCACCAAAGTGGTCACGGTCAAATCGCATGCCGCCAAGGCGAATGCCTCAAATGCGGCGGCGCACAAAGCCGGTGCCAACAACAACACTACGGCGGTGACACCACAAGCGATGAGTCAGAAAATGGTCGTGAAACAGCAATTGGAGGCGAAGATACAGAAGCAAAAGCAAGCAGCTGCTGCCGCGGCGGCCGCAGCACAAGCGCAGGCGCAACAGCAACACGCCCAACAAGTGCAAGCCCAAGCGCTGGCACAGGCACAAGCGCAAGCGCAGGCGCAACTGCGTCTACTCACCACCACGCAAAAGACACAAACTTTACTCATTCCAACCGTGACGGCGGCGCCCGCACCGGCAAAGTTAGACGAGTTGAAGAAGCCGAATGCGGCGCGTCAAAAGAATTCCAACAACAACGCTATGAATAAGTGCAATGCAAATGCTGCCAATACAAATAACGCCGCCGCAACAACAACGATACTCGCGAATCAAATACCGTTGACAGCGAAGACGCACAATAATCTCGGACTCGTGTGGAACGAAGGCAATCAGACGATCTTTCTGGTGGGCCTGAATGATCAGCATATGACAGCGCATACGATCGGCAATATTTCGCTGGCCAATGCTAGTCCAGCTACGAAGAAACTGTTGAATGGACATCAGCGCACGAGTTCATTGCCGAGCATACTCTTTCCCATCGCCACGCCAGCAGGCCACGAGCCGCAGCATCAGCTGATCGAGGCGAAGCCGGTGATTACACAACAACAGCTGCAACAATTGCAACTACAACAACAACAGCAGCAGCATCAATTTCACAATCGCATCTTTCCGCACACACAGCAAATCATACAGCTGGACATCAAGCCACACAACCTACCGCCGCCACCGCCACCGCCGCCACAATACGAGGAGGCAACCAAGCAGCTGGCCGCCAAAGCACATCTATCGCAGATTAAGATCAAAGAGGAGCCCAACACGGGACGCAATACGCCACATGCGCCCACACACTCGGTGACAACGCAGACCACCAGCAAGCGCAAGAACCCGGTCAAATCGGAGAAAGTGGCCAATGTGCTGGACATACTTGTCAAGCAGGGTGATCTGCCGGAGAGCGTGTTGGAACCCATCACACCTGTGACTCCGCTCACACCGGGCGGCAGCAATGCGCTTATGACAGACATGGGCGGTAATTTGATATTCAGCCCCAACACAAACATGCAAACCGCCGCGGATGTGCTGGCCGCTTCGGGCGCGCTCGTGCCCAAACAGGAGCCGCGCAGCAGTCCAATGCCGGAGAGCACCATGCCTACGCAACCGATGGACACAACGTCTAGCGAACAACAGCAGCAGCAACAGGCGCAACGTGACATGGACAGCGTGTTTCAGATGTTGAGCGGCGGCGGCAGCGATATACCATCTAATGTCATCAATTCGCCACTACACAGTGGCTTTATTGACAACATCGACATGGCCTCGCCATTGCAGCCAGACGCACACATCGACGCGGAGAGCGTGGCTAAGACATTGGATATATTCCTGGAGCAACACCATTCCACACCGCCGCCGCAATCGTCTACGCCCGGCGCACATTTGCAGCAGCATCAGTCGCCCACACACCACGACATGCTGAGCAAGGCGAGCAGTTCACCCGAGAAGGTTATGTCACACAATGTCGGCAGTCCGGATGCCAAGCTTAATCACTTTGATGAATTCGAGCTGTTCGAGTTGATGTCGCAGCAGTTGGAGATGGATATCGGTGATGATGCAAGCAATTTCACAACGCACGTTGGTGGTGGCGGCGGTGTCGGCGGCGGTCTTAATCCTGCCCACCAACAGCACTTACATCATTCCAGCGGAGATGGCAAGAGCGTCAATGGCGTCGACTCGACGGGAGTGGCGGCCAACACACTAAATGGGCTGCGGCGTGACATGAATCCCAGCTTGCAGCCATCGATCAATGAGCTTATACAACAGCAATTGCAACAACAGAGTCATCAACAAACACAACAACAACAGCAATACCAGCAAATGCAACACAACAATTGCGCACGTGACGTGTTGAGCGCCGCTGACGTGGATTTCGATGCCGAGAGCTTTGTGGCGCAACTCGCGCAAGTCACCGAGCAAGAAGGCATTGCCAATAATAACAACAACAATAATCTTTCAAACAATCACAGCATATTAAGTGGCATCGGCGACCACAGCAACGCGGGAAGCCCACTCAACAACCACAACAACAATGGCAGTGAGCTAAGCAGTAGCGGGGACTCCGGTCTCAATCTGCATGACAGCGGTGCGCGTACACACAGTCACAGCCACAGCCACAGCGATAATCACTTCAACGCCACGCCTATGGATGTTTGCGATGATTTCGACAACCCGCTAGGCTCCTTCAGCTTCTCCGCGTTCTCGCCGGACTCCAACATCAACACGCCACCGCATCCATTTGGCAGCGGTGACAGTGGCAGCAGCGGCATGCTGAACGGCGGTTGCATGGTGAATGGCGAAACCAATATGGGACTGGGCATCGGCGGCGGCATGGTGAGTGGCGTCGGTTTGGGTGGTGGCGCTCCCTCCTCGTCAACGGCCAGCTCTTCGACGTGTGGCATGCAGGCGAACAACTCCAACTCAATGGGTATGGGCGAGCAAATGTCCATTTGTGGCCTCAGTGATGGCAGTACAATGATGGGGCTGGGCGGCATGGGTGAGAGCGCAATGACGGCGGCGGGTAGCGATAGCTTTGGTACGCCCGGTGACATCTTAGATTTGTTCAATATCGACGACTATAAAATGTCCTGGGGTGAGGGGGATTTCGCGGTATAAGCGTGAGAGGGCACCAGGCATCAATAAAGCTATAAAGCTACATGGTTTAAAATTGCGAGAGGTCGCGGCGCTGGTGTAGATTGAGTGCAAATGAAACATCATGTTTATCAACATCATTTCCATAGTTGTTGTAGTTACTTACTGTAGTCGTTGTTGCAATTATTCAAAGTCACCGCTACGCTTTCGGTTGCGGAAGTGTGCGCTCTGACCAACGCGTTTGTGTACAGGAAATTGAATTAATGCTAATGGCATTGTGGTGAGCTTTCGCTCCGAGCGGCAGGATGTGCATGGTTGCGGTGTGGCCGCATTAAGGGGAGGGGGCAGTGGACGGCTTTATGTGCATGTGTCCGCCTTTATTAGGCAATTATTATGCGCATACTCAAGCGTTAAATCGCTGTCGTACGAGTGTAGTTGGAGTTTCACAGTCATATAACGGTGCTTTATTGCACAATTTGCAATAACAACAACACATACATGCTTTCGCACACATTATCACTGCGCTCTTGGCTACACAATCAACCATTATATATCTACGTGTATATATAAACATTTGTACATTCGAACTTATTCCTCTTTTTTCTACAATTTTACTATGATAACTATCAAATGGAGACCCCCACCTTTGAGAAAATGCATTTAAAATCAATTTAACAAAAAATGTAAAACAAAAACAAAAAACATAATGGCGCTCAATATGCGAGCGTGCGAATTTCCATGTGAAAGCCAAGGCGATAATGTGTGTGAAAGTATTTTTTGATAAAAGGCCGCACCGCATGAGAGGGTGGTAGGAAACGCGTGTAAGCAGGAGAGTGGGAGTAAGAGAGTAGTGTAGCAAAAGTCATATAAACAATTAATGAAAAAGAGTACTACGAAGACATGCATTGTGAAGTGAAAGTAATTGAGACCATTCCAATAATAAAATAAATTTTACAAATTTAAAGAAATTTTTTAGAAGCAAAAATAAATAGTTTAGTGTGGTTTTGCGAGCGCTTGTAGGTGTGTGGAAGAGCACAGTTTTGTAAGAGAGTTGCTTTGTTAGAGAAAGAAACTGATGTGGCGCGCTAATTGTTACAACAATAATTTGAAAAAAAAAAAAAAAAATACAACAACAAATTGGAATACATATTTTTTGTTGTAATTTTTCAAATAAGATTTCAATTTTCTAAAACAACATCAATGAAAATTTCAAAAAAATTCAAAAAATTCCAAAAAAATATATAGCAACAATTATGCACTAAAAACAACAACAAATTATTTCAAAAGCGCTACAACAACAACTTTGAAAAAATATCGATAAGCCGTTGCCATTTATTCTCATGCTGCCCAGCTGCCTTCCGACAAGTCCGCTACCACTTGCCATCATAAAACAGCGCATGACAACAACAAAAACATTCTTGTATTTAAGTTTAATATAAAAACACAAAAAATTATGAAAAATTGTAAATAGTTAAAAGGTGATTAAAACAAATATTTAATTTAAATTTTCAAATGCTAAAGCAAAAACAAAAAAATGAAAAATGACAAAAACAACTACTTCATGCAAAAACAAAAAAAAAGTTTCTAAACTAAATTACATGCAAATACATACATACATATTTATTAATTTTAATATATAATATTCAATATAAATTTTCAATAATTTAACTAAAATATTTATGCAAATGAATTACTTAAATGCATTAATAAAAAAAAATTATACTTCGTAATAAAAATTAGTATAGAAAAAACAAAAAAAAAATGTAAAAATGAAATTAAAATAATTATAAATAGCGGCAAATGTAATAGTCATAAATTTTATAAAATTTAATATTTAAAATCATGTGAAAAGTATTTCCTTGGAGGAAAGAAAAAGCCTTTTTTGAAGTAAGTATTTGCTGTTTTATTTGTTTTCAATTTTTGCTTTGGCTTGAATACAATTTTTAGCAAAAAAATATAATGTTTTTTGCACTTAAAATGCAAATTATATTAAAAGAAAAATAAAAATTTTATAAAATGTAATTAAAATTATAATAAAATTTTATAATAAAAATAATAATTATAATTAAAATTTTTGTGAAATTCAAAATATTGTTGTTACAACAATTTCAAGGCCATGTTTAGTTTAGTATATGAAAATATATATTATATTTTATATATAAAAACATTGAAAAATTAACATAAATTTAGCTGCAGTAAGCAATTTAAAGTTGAATTATGCTATACACACGAACATTTGTATGAAATGGTTTAATGCAAATAAATTTATATTAAAAATCACAAAGAAATTATTATGTTTAACATTTAAAATGCCAATTAGTTTGTTAATCTACTAAATATTTTACGAAATTTTAATAAATATTTAATTAAAAAATTCAAGGAAGAATGATATATATGTGCATATGTCTAATTAGAGAAAAATGCAACGCTATAAATAATTTATAAACAATATAACTGTCTGTATATATCAAAATGGAAAATATTTTATTCAAAATATATAAATACGAGTTAATAAAAAAATTTAATAAGCTTAGTTAATATTTAGTCATACAAAAAAAGTTTATTGTTTGCGAATGTCATACATAAAAATACGCGAAAAAGCGTTTAGACTATATTTGTGCGGCATTTGCAGATTTAATTGAGATTTATTACGCATTAAAAATTCAACAGAACATTACTGTGCCACGAAATAATACGCATGCAAGTAAATTTCGAAAAGTTACTCACAAAAAAATAATTCCGTTTTCAAACACTGATGCATATTTTCAACAATTATGATATTAAAAACAAAAAACATATATTCTTTATTTAGCCTAAATATATATGAAAAATATTATAAATACTATGTTATTTCATTTTTTGATTATTTAGTGAAGCATTAATTTTAAAAACTAAAAAAGAATAAAAACGAAAAATATTAAAATAAAAACAACAAATTACAACAGAATTAATTTCAAAAACAAAGTACTTAATAAAATGCAGTTACATTTTGTGTTTAAGCAACACTCAAAACTGCGTACTTAAGCAAAAACTAACTATAGTGTGTTATTAAAAAAAATTTGCTTAAGTTTAAATGAAAGCATAAAATACATTTGAAAAATATTTATTTTTTCTTGCTCATAAAACATTCTGTAACAGTTAAGTTTAGCGTAAGGAAATGCAAAAATAAATATTGAAATAAAAATAAACTAAATTTAAAATAAAAATAAACTAAATAAAAAAATTAATAAAAAACGCACTTATTTTAATTAATTTTAAAATATATAATTAGTAATATTTTATATCATACAAAAGTAAGTCAAAGGGAAAATATATATATATATATATATATTAATAAATATATATAAATATAAATATAAAAAATAAACAGTTATTTTGTACAATAAATCATAACAGAACGCGACTTAAGTTAAAATGCGCTTAAAATTAAAGAAAAATGATAATAAATAAAGTAAAAATAATTAAAAAAATGCCTAGCATTCAATTACGATACCTAACAATGACGGACAAATGTTGTCTGCTAATATTATTATTAATATCACAACAAGCACACCTACATATATGCAGCATGCCACACTGAAAATGGCTAAAATAACGTTTTTAAGCATACTCATTTTTATTATTAATATTAAATTAGTGTTTGTATTGAATAGGCTTAAAGCTTTTAACAAGAAAAAATGTGTAACATTTTGATTTTTTTAAAAAACACACACACACATGTTATTTGCAAACATTCGCTCTAAACCCCCTTCCCTAATTAAGTGCATATGTATTGTTCGAAAAAAACGCATAATTCAATTTGTATGTGGCAGTTGTAGTATATAAGTGGAAGTATATAATGCAAAAAGTGAGATTAACAGTGTTGTGTGTATGTCTGAACACTGACAGCTTGGCTGTAGCGAAAGTTTTTCACACACACACACACCTTTACACATGTGACTACTAGTGGCGTACTAACAGTTAAAGACAGCTTAGTTAATAATTGAGCTATTAAAAAAAACGGTTAATTATGAAATTGAAAATTGAATTTTTGCAACAGAGTAATCGTAGATACATATATGTATATACAATTCTTTGAAATTGTTTTTCAAATATTATTGTTTTTATAATTTGTTTTTATAGTTGTTGTAGCTGTATATATTTTACTCAATTTGTCGGAATATTTTTGTTAAATTTTTAATTATGGAATATTTGAGGTCAAGTTTGATATTCGAAAGCAATAAAAGCTAAAAAAATTTAATAATTTATAAACAATTTTAGAAAATGCCATTGATTATATAAAAAAAAATATTTTATAAAATAATAAATTTAAAATATATTAATACTGATTATAATTACACCAAAGCAATTTTAATATTATTTCATTTAAAAATTAGAGTTTCTTAAGCTTTTTTGTGTCATCAATTCATTACTTACCGATCCAAACAGGGTTAAATCGTCAAGAAGACAACCCTTGAGCTGAAAAAATCCGGTATCTCAGAACCAAATTGTGTTAAAAACTTAATTAGAAAGTATTAATAAAAATCTAGCTCATATTTTTTACGCAAAATTATTAATTATTAAAAATTATTTGGCATTTATTAAATCTTAGTTACCTATTCAAAATTTAATTTACATGTTTTTTTTTTTTAAAGATAAAATGTTTTGCTTACAAAATTTAAAAATCAAAAATTTAAATAATTATGGATTTTTTTTACTTTCATAGAAATTTTTAAAATGTTAATCAAAAATAAATAGAACAGTATTTTTAGTTAAATTTTAATAATGTTTAATATTATTTTATAATAACTATTTATAACATTTACTTTTAATAATATGTATTAATTTGATTTCATAATATTTTGTTTTTAAATTTTGTTTATTTTATTTTTTATTATTTTTTTTAAATTAATTTAGTTTTTAATTTTTTTTTTAAATTAATTTATTTTCTAACTCAGTATTTGAAAAATATTAAAAATTATTATAATATAGCTGGTTGAGGGTTAAAATTTAAAACATTTATAACGACAAGAAAAAATGATAAAAACTTTGAACATTAAACTCAAAAACAAAATCTTCAAACTGCACAAAAAATTGATTATAATTTGAAAAATTGTAAAAATTGTCCAAAAACAAAAAAAAAAAAATTCAAAAATTATATTTGCACACCTCTGCACACAAAACGATTACACTGTTGCAAAAATATTATTAAAAAAATAGAAAAAAAATAATAAAATATTTTCCAACAAAATGTTCAACGCCACAGAAAATATGCATGATATTTGAAAACAATTTTTTAACATTTAAAAAATATATTTAATATTTACTGTTACATTTTACTACGCAATTACGTAATGTTCTACTACAATTTTACATACATACATACGTATGCACATACTACATAATGAATTATTATTAAATATATATGTACGTTAAATATTGAATTTGCTTTGTATTTATAAACAGTTTTTAAGCCCATATAATTGTAATTCTTAAACTAAAAAAAAAAGCAAAAATCAAATAAGTAATTTACATATGACTACAACTACAATATGAAAATAAACATACATACATACATACATATAACTGTATATCATAATTATTATTACGTATTCTCTTTACGGTACATACTACTTA
Organism: Zeugodacus tau; assembly: GCA_031772095.1. Classification (NCBI taxonomy): domain Eukaryota; kingdom Metazoa; phylum Arthropoda; class Insecta; order Diptera; family Tephritidae; genus Zeugodacus; species Zeugodacus tau. The sequence goes on from CM062653.1 coordinate 43,642,259, forward strand.
TACACATAACAAAGTGATAATGCAAAACCAACAAAAAATGATTTATAAAATAAATAAGAAAACGTCATTTAGACTATACAATAAATAAACATTATTAAATAAAAACATCTTTTCCAATATTAAATAAAAATTGTTGTTGTTTTATTTAAAGAAAACTGGTGATTGAAGTGGGTTTTTTCAGTACTTTTGGTTTTTGAGAGACACAAATCATCAATAGAGAATTTTTCTTCGGGTCCTAAGTTAAGCTTGACTACCGTTGACTAACATTTATTATATTGGGTGCACCATCTCTTAAAGCAGTATGAAAATATTCAAAACCGACTCTTTATATTGAGATGTTCTTAAATATATCATTCATCCAAGTCAGTAGCAGTCCAATTCTCCATATTGGATATTGTGTTTGCTTTTCAACATCCCTTTCAACACCTGACTTGTAGCTATTTTACCAGAAACTGGAATGTTTATATTGTGTTCTGACTTGAGGCGTGGTCGAATATCGAATGAATTTTCGACACTCCAATTGATCAATTTTATTTATGAATGCCGTCAGATATTATGTAATGGATTCGAAGTAGGATGAGCACTGATTTGAGGTTCATATAATTAACTCAATCGGTTAGTAAACCTGAAAATAATAATCACATAACGATAATAAAGGTGCACTCTGTGCCATTCCTCTAATAAAGTGTGATCCATTTTGAGGTTCCCTACTTTGTTAAAGAAAAAACACAGAAAATTTAAATTTAGTGAGGAATGTTTATTATCATTCGAATGAACATTCTTTGGCATTTATTTTTTAAAGATTATCTCTTTCAAATGTTGGCCGCAGTTACGTCTCAGATGGTCCATCCGTTTAGTCCAATTCGATACGCGTGATGCTTTGCTCCAAGGCCTGAATCAAAACGGGATTGTCCGCATATACTTTAGACTTTACATATCCGCACAGGAAAAAGTCTAACGGTGTGATATCACACGATTTTGGTAGTGAATCGATCGGCCCAAAACGTGAAATTATCTGCTCATCGAAATGTTTTCTCAATAAATCCATTGATAGATGCGTTGTGTGGGAAGTAGTGCCGTCTTGTTGAAACCAAATGTCACCGAGATCAGGAGCTACAACTTCAAGCATCAAAAAGCCGATTTTCATGGCGTAGTCGCCATTAACCGTCAATCTTACCGTTCTCACTGACATAATTTTTGTAGAAATATGGACCGATGATTTCACCGGCCCACCAACCATACCAAACCGTTATTTTTTTTGAATTTCTTCAGGTTGCTCTTCGTCCCAAATGCTTGTTGATATACCCATTGAGCCAGAAATGGGCTGCACAGCTGAACAGAATTTGGCTCAAAAACGACAGATATTTTTAGAACTTTTCAAGAGCCCACAGAGCGAAGCAATGTCGGTAGGGAAGGTCGAGCTGCTTCAGTTCTTGTACAAGCTGTATTTTGTACGCTTTCAATTTAAGATCTCGACGTAAAATGCGCCAAGTCGTTTCATACGTCAGTCCGAGAAGCTGTGAACGGCGATGAAACGACTTTCTACGGTCTTCGTGTACAGTCTCAGCTACTGCTGCCATATCATTATCCAATAATGAAGGTTGGTTCTCGAGATGGGCGATGGTGTCGCTCAGGAGGCCGATTGTGTTGACTATAATTTGAGGGAAGCGTGCAAAACATATTATTTACAGAACGAGAATTTCGTAATAAAGTTGAAATTTGTAAACGTTGTTCAGGCGTAAGTCTTTCCATCATGAAATGCCAAACAATACTGAAAAAAATAACATGACAGTTTGACAAAACTCACGCGTGATCTGTCAAAAAAATGTTACTGAAAAAAGTACCTCTACATGGATCATCCGCTACATGTTCCATATCTGATGGATCTGAAGTTTCGACCTACTACAAAGAGTTCCATGACAACAGCAGTTCACTTTTTATTGATGTAATGTCATAATAAACTTAATAGTTGAAGTATGAAGAGATCCGAAAGACTTCTTACATCAGTTGTTGAAATAGTTTTATTTATTAACGTCGTAGTTTAAGGCAATAGGCGCGATGTTATTGTATGGTCCAACCGGATTTATTTATATCCTATCCAAGTAGCCTATTAATATGATGATAAGATCAATATCAGAAGTGCATGTGTAAATTGTTAGTCTGTTTTAATTTAAGGTCTGTTGGAGTTAGGGAAAATAACTCAATCTTATCTTTTTAGAGAAGCTAATGTGGCATAAAGGAAGAAGGAATAATAGATCCTTTGCAAACTTGTTTTGAAGTTGGATGAAAATTTCGGAATTAACTATAGTGACTTTTTAATCACTGATATCCATAATTAACCATTGCGACGACGACAGTATTTGTGGAGCCACAGGCAGTAAGGGTGGCATACACTAAAGAGTTTCGGTATTAATTCTTCCTCCTGGAATGTTCAATTTTATGCCGTTTGGACTCAAGTACTCTTGACGAAGCAATGATAATCTCATCTAAACTAGAAGATTCTGCGACAAAGAATGACATTATTTAAAGAAAATTAGAAGACAGTATTATCTAATTATTTAAAAATGTTTTGCAATTTTATTTATATCATACCATTATATCATAAAAGCGCTCATTCAGCGAAACTTTTACTACTCCCTTGCAAAGATTAAAAAGCAACTTCAACTGCGGTTAATTATCTACTTAAGGTTAGTCTTTTGCTCATTCATTCATTGCAGCCAATTTATCGCCACAAACTGTTATTCCGCTCACATCTACTGCAGGCAATCTCCGCAGTCATTCCATTGGTGGCGATGCTATTTGAAACAGCTTCGGGAATCAGTCTATTTTCAGTATGGGTCAACCAGCTACACCAACCTCAATGCATGAATACACTTAATCAGTGTGTAAGTATGTATGTTGGCGTGTGGTTCACCCGAGAGAGGCGATGACATCGCCATGTTGAATTATAAGTTTGCAGTTGATGCATGGAATAATAATGACAAATTATTATGGCGCAACGCGAGTAGTCGAGAATGAGTGGCAAGCACTCCTACAAACACTTGTAGCCCTCTCATGTACGCAATATGCTCTTGAGTCGTGTAAACAAGCGGGATGTGGTAGTTACTGTATCTTCAGCTGGAAATGAAGCAATAAAACGGCAATAATCATCCTCATCAGCAACAGGCTGATTTTATAATCATCTTACAAGTGGGAGGCTCAATGCTCAGTGTTATGGGGGAAGGAAAACCGCATCGAAATGTTGATGTAAAGTTGAACAAGCAGAGAGCTTTGCCGATTTTAAAGCATCCATAAGTTTAAAGCAACTTCTTTCCCCGATCTGGTTTCGAAATCATGACGCACAGCGAGTTTAGCACAAATTCCACGCTCCCGACTTCAGAGGTCGTAAGTTGATATCAATAAGGGTCTCTGAAACTGTGCTATGTTGTCAATATTTATTTGGATAATCAAGTTTAAAATAATCGTCGATGCCCGCAACAAACTTTTTTGTTTTTGCGTGGGATTCATGGCCATACAAAATGTCGAAATGTGACAACCCAGTGTAAGCAACCATCAATTTCAATGAAACGCGAACGGAAAATTTCAGATTATAATTATAAATTGTAACTGTATTTTGGAAGATTAAATCCTTAAATTGCACCAATGAAATGGAGAGCGCAAACAAAACAAAAGGAATTAAGATACAAAATCTTTTGCTAAAAATAGCCAAAGAAAGCTGATATAAACAAATTACGACAATTACTTGAATAGCAGCAACAGTTGTTTGCACAAGTCCGCCCATAAAAAGACTAAGGGCCTACATTGAAGGCTACATGAGTATGTATATATACTGTTGGTATACGCCAAGTCAGTATATCATTAAATCGTTACGCATGTATCTGTATACACAGGGTGTGTCAACTTTTATCGTCGGCAACTAAACTTTTAATAATTTTGATATTTTCTAACCGGTGAAATGAATCAACGAATGTCCAAAAATTGCTTAATTTAATTAACAGATATTATATTTGATGACCATAAGTGCCCAGGAAGTGGCCATGAGGGTTATTGGTTTCAGCAACACGAAAGTGTATCTATTAATGCTTGGACCATTGATGAGCTCCAGGAAAATATTTATGTGAAACGTCACAATACCACCCAATATAATCGAAAAATTCAGAAAAAATATCATGTTTTAAAAATGATTTCAGGTAAGTGACCGCTGCGGCTGGTTCCGATAGGGGCTATGGCGTCGCTTGATATTTCTAGCTCTTTTGACATTTCTCTTCAGTAATTCAGCCATTTCATCATGGAAAGATATACGATCCAACAACCAGTTGGAATTATTAAAATTTACTACCGAAATTCGGAGTCAGTGGCCTCAACTTGAAGAGCGCTGCGTCCAATTTATGGTCGGCTCATTTCTGGTTGAATGTCTTCGTCAATAAGCAAAATATGCGTTATTGGTCAGGCAATACACACGCATTCCACGAGTCACCATTACATCCCAAAACCATTACGGTTTGGTGTAGTTTATGGGCCGGCGGCGTCACAGGGCCGTATTTATTCCATGATGATCAAGACCGGTCCGTTAATGTGAATGGTAATCGCTACCGCTCAATGATAACCGAATATTTTTGGCCCAAATTGAATGATTAACCTCATTTTACGCCGTGGGGCTCAAGTCTAAGGTCTATGCCAACAAGTCAGCGAAGATTGATGAATTTCGTAGGAATATCGAACATGAAATTGCAGCAGTATCGGCCGACTTATTCCACTAGAGTCCCAATTTTCGACCACTTTTTGCAGCAATTATGGCCATATGTCAGCAAAAAACGTTGTTCTGGAGTAATTCTGTTCACTATAAAATGGCAAATAAAAGTGAGTATAAATTAAGGGGCTATACCAGTGAAATCTATGATAAATTAGGCGATTTAGATGAATTTTTATAAAAGAAAGTACTCGATCGATTGTTTCGATGTTTGTTGTACATAATAAGGTATATTTTCAGCTACATTTAATTTTTTTTTTTTACAAAAATATTGAAAAAAATAAAATACCGGAGTTATATGCTATCTTCGGAACAACGCCAAGTCAGGCACTAGAGGTTATTCTTCACTTACTGCCTATAGACTTAGTTTGTAAACAGATGGCAGTAAAGTCTGCAATTAGACTGAGCGAATCTTCCTTACTAGGCACTTATAACCAGGGGCATTCTAAAATCCTTAGCAAATTCCCGTTTCTACCGACTACCACGGATTTCCGAAATCCAATAGAATTAAATCTAAATACGTCCCTCAATATCGCCTTCCCCACTAGAGAGATGGGGGACAAGGGCGAGGTAGACAAAGAAAAAGAAATAAGTATTAATACAGACGGTTCTAAACAAGATAAACGAGTGGGAGGTGGTGTCTTTTCGGAAAAATTAGACACCAGAATCGCCTTCCGACTACCAGACTACTGCAGCGTCTTTCAAGCAGAGATTGCTGCAATAAAAGAAAGCCTGCTCGTGCTGGCTAAGAGGGTGCTTACGACTAGAGACACTTAACCCTAAGGATCTCCTCTAAGATAGTAAAAGAATGCCATGAAATATTAATGGAACTGACTTCGTACTACACGATAAACCTGCAATGGGTTCCTGGACACAGTGAAATTCCGGGTAACTGTGTGGCAGATGAACTAGCCAGATTAGGCACAACCTTACAATTGGATCCGTGTAACTCCGTGTAAGTACTTAATTGATAAGCAGATCATAGATTGGGCTGAATCCAGGTGTATAGAATCTATGAATTGTTCAACTAGCAGGCAGACGTGGTCTAATTGGAATAAAGGGCGTACGAGTCGGCTACTGAAATTTAAAAGGAAGGACATAAGAACTCTAGTGGGAGTGCTAACTGGTCATTGTCTTATTGGAAGACATGCCGACCGATTGGGGTTACCGAACAATGACTACTGTAGAAGCTGCCAGGAAATAGAAGAAGAAGAGACTGTTGTACATCTTCTATGTGAATGCAAAGCATTGTACAGGAAAATACTCACAACAGTCGGACATGGTTTTCTAGACAACACTTCGGAAGTTGCGCACATTAAACTTGTTGAGCTGCTCAACTTTATAAAAGCCACAGAGTGGTTCAAAGAGGACATTGTAGTGTAAGGGGCTTTAGTCCCGGTGGATTCACAATGGGCCTCGTAAAGGCCTAGGTGCGTCATTTGACAACCACTTTACCTACCTACCTATGTTATCTTCGGAGGTGTCAAAAAAAAAGTTCCCCAACTGCTGAATGAGTTGCTGAAACAAAAAAAAAATCAAAAAGTATATTAAAGTTAAATATATTTCCAATACAATAACCTACGATTTTTGAAAAATATCAAAAATTGACAAAATGGCGTAGTTCTGACAAAAAATTACGTTTTTTTAAGTAAAAAAATGGTGTTTTTTAAATGCCAAATTGACAATTTTCATCTAATCAAAAATATTGTATAGTAAATATATTCAAGAATACTCAGTTTAAATTTGAAGTCGATCGGTAAATTTTTCATTGAGTTATGATGTTAGCAGTTTTGAGAAAAGTTGTTTCGTGAAAAACGCGTTTAAAGTTTCGACTATATAGGGTTATGCCTGCGAGCGGTCGCTCTTTAGAACGCTGTCATTCAAAAACTATTTAAGATATGACCTTGCCGCTTTGACAGAATATATTTGAAAGTACAAACTATCGAAAAAGCAAAAATAAAAAAATCGATTTTATGAAAATGTACCAGTGTAACATTAGCCCCTTAAGACAGAGCTGTCAAAAAGAAAAATCCCGGGTATTGTCCCATTGGAAACAGCACGTTAATTTTTGCACCTTGATGGGTGTTGAATTTTATAAATTACTTTCAAAATATTTAATTCAACAAAATTGGATTAAAAGTATTTTTTTTATAATATTTTATATATACCGACATTAAGGACGCCGCACCCTGTACATATTCTTATACATATATGTGCTAATATTGAATTCGTTAATATATATGTATGTATGCGTATGATTGAATGTAAGCTTAATCTTCTTAGCGCTCGAAGATAAGTTATATAAGTAAGTGCGTGTGTATGAATACCCGACAGTATTGTTTAGTTGCTTGCGATCTTATTGAAATTGGTGTCAGTTCGCAATTTGATATACTCCCACTTGTTTAGGCGCAAGATGGGTCGGCAGCGCGTGTGACACAAACTCTCTCATTTTAATGCCGACTAAAGCCATACATACATACATACATAGAAAGTGTGTTGAATAAGCGACAGCAGAGCACAGCAACAAATAATTTAAATATTCGCATAAATACACGCACACATGCATACACACAATCTCATACAACCAGCTTCATATGAACACACACACACACATTCACACAAGATACGCAGGCAGCGATGCGTGCTGCTGGCATGCTTGTGTAGCCACCGCAGCGCGCGCCAGTGTTGACTTCATTTAATTGCGATGAATGTGTCGCAACGAGCCGAAGTGGATTCACAAGCCCCAGCCAAGCGTAATGGAAGCACGTAGAGGAAATTCGCCAAAGCAAAAAGAATTTGAACTTGATGAATCGTGTGGAGTGTGGGTGGGAACCGGTCTCGACGGCGCGGCAACTGGATATGAATGTCGCTCGGCGCGCAGCAGGATGTCAAGGATAAACGAAGTGGCTGAGTAGGCAAATGCGTTGCCGATGATGAAGCGAAGTAGCAACAAGTTGATCAAGGACGCCGCAGCAGTGCGTTGCTGTGAGTGATGAGGGGTGCATTGTGTGTGTGTTAAGGGTTGCGCAGGGCGGCGGTTTGAGTGTGCGTAGCGACGGCACAAGCATGCCAGTGGACATATTTGCCTTCATTAGGATGTATATACTTATGTACATACTTCAGTTAACCATGTACAATGCCAAAATAGAAATAAATATTAATAACAACCGACTTATATTTCGCTCAATGCCATTGCGTAGGCGCTTATTGCCTTTAATTTGTGCTCTTTGCCGCCAACAACAATGAAAAAATGAGCAAATAGTGACAATTAAAATAAATAGCGAATAAAGTTAATCACAATGCTTTCAACAGCAATGAAATAAAAGCGAATTGCAGCAAATAAGCATCACATAAAAATAAAAACTAATTTATTGCGACATAATATTGAGTTTAATTGCTGTTTATTGATTATACAGGGGTAACGTGGCGTATGAGTAATCTATGGTAATTACGTATGACAGTAAATTTTACATAAAATATGCATACGAGTATATAATAGTCAATTATTATATTCTTGAAACATTTTGTACAAAGTACCCCAGTCAAATAATTATATGTGCATTTCGGCTTTTGTTTATATTTCTTATTGACTGTTATTTTTGGATTTCGGTAAATGTGGAATAGAAGGTTGATATGTTACCGTTACTATGCAACGAAAATTATTTCAAACTTTTCTCGTTCGTTGTACAGTTACAGTAAGAATGTGGTTGTGAATTGGGTATTGCATAGAAAATATTTATATGTGCAAAATCAGTTTAGCGGATCTTTCTTACTGATAGTGTCGCTGCAAAAACTTTTTTTGCTAAAATTTGTTTTCAAATTTATTGTAGGTGCATTAACTTAAGGGGTTATATACAGTTAGGATTTTCAAAAAATCGATTTTTTTTTTATTTAATTTTCTTAATGTACATATATTTAAGAATACACACAGAAAATTTCATATCGTTCCGGTGAATATCTTCAAAGTTACAAGCAAATGAAAAAATTGAAAAGGCGTTTCAGAGTGCTTTTAAGTACAAGGTCCAAACTTTAAACGCGTTTTTCTCAAAATGGTGTTTTCAAAGTCGGTGACCAACATTACTCGAAAACGGCTAGACCGATTAGTCTCAAATTTTAACACGACCTTCTTAAATATATTTTTTAGTAATTAATCGTAGATTTTTTCTCTCCGATAAATATTTTTTTTTTATAAACAATTTAAGGCCGAAATTTCGGTGAAAAATCGATTTTTTTTTTTGAGAAACCGCCATTTTGTCAAAAAATTTTATTTTGCTTATTCCTTCGATTAATTACTAGATTTAGCATTATTTTAACGAAATCTGTTTGGTTTTTTAATTTCGGATGATCCAGTTCCGAGATATAGTGGTCACCGCAAAACGTCTTTTTTGAGAGGAGCTCCTGGAGATCAGCTGTAGCTCTTTTTCAAATAAATATTTTTACTAAAACTAAGTCTTAAAATACAGTTAAAAGATACCATAATATGTGTATAAATTTTTGGATCAATAAATTAAAAGGTTTTCTCAGAAAAAATTCTGGAAAATTCACTTTTTTTCGGCCGTCTAACTGTATATAACCCCTTAATGAATTATTAAAAATTTGATTACATTTATTTAACATTAAGCATAAAATGCCTCGTGGTATTAGTTTATCAGCCGAGGAACAAGTAATAATCATAGGAATGCATGAAAGCGGTTCCAAAATGGCTCTAGACCAAAGTGACGTCGGAACTGTATCTCAAAATTTCTTAAAAACCCCACTAATTATGGTATAGTGCGACGCAGCGGACGAGAAACAACATTGATGAGCGGTGCGAAAGGATGATTCGACGGCTAGTAGTTGCGGACTTGATAAGCAGCAATCAAATATGGACCTAGTTAAGACAGAAAATCACAATAAATATAATTTTTCCAATTATGCATAAAAATCAGTTTCTGTAACACACCTCCATGGCACCTAAACCTACGCTAAAGAAAGACTCAATAAAGCACATTTGAGGTTTGCAAATAAATACCAATTCTGTGCCGATGAGTGATAGAATACAGTCTTTAGTGACGAAAAAAATTAAATTTGGTCGGCCCAGGTCATTGCAAGAAATATTGGAGAGATTCGCATCAGGAACGACGGTCCTACTACAAGCGATGTTTTGGATGCGGTACCTTGATTTCATGGGCTGCATTTTGCTGCTGTGGAAAGCTATCTACATGTTTTATATTCACTCAAATGAATGCTAATATCAATGTAGATCTTTTGGACAGCGAGTTAATAAAATTTGCTGGCAATATTTATGGCATATAACTGGACACATCGAAAGGATAACGCTTCAATTCACACGAAGAACATCTATAACGACCGGAAAATTCCGGTATTACAATGTGCAGCATTGAGTTCGAACCTAAATCCTATTGAGGATCTCTGGGAGAACCTCTCTGCTCCTGTTTTCCACAACGGAAAGCAGTTTGAGACAGTACGTCACCTTAAATTAGCCATAAAGCAAGAATTTGCCAATCTTTACATAACTATTCTACAGTCAGTAGTTAATTCTCTGATTAAGCGGCTTAATTTAGTTTTAAAATATAAGGACAATTCTACTGACTATTAAAATAAACATTTCTTTCAGTTAAACTCAAATGTATAGGCTTTACTGGTAAAAATAGTAAAATGCACATATAAATATTTACCATTAACCAAACCTGCATACTCAGAAATATTTTGCAATTTTGTAATCTTTAATTTTTTTGCAAAAAGTTCATGCACATATAATTATTTGACTGAGGTATAACAGTTTGTTTGTGTGTCTGTCCGTCGGTGCAAGTAATAACTTGAGTAAAATTAGTATCTTAATGCAACTTGGTATCCTAAGCATAGAAAAATATTATCCAAATACTATGGATAATATTTGGTATCAACCAAGCATGTTTGGGGAGGCGCTATCCTGATAACGCACAGTGTATGTTGTTAGGACCACAATAAGGTTGGGATATTTCGTTGGGAGAAATCAGACCATTGCCACGCCCACATAATGACTCTCGCAATAAATATACTTCCTGGACACATTTCTTCCTTGTACCCCTTCATACACTATGAAAATTAGTGAAATCGGTCTTTAACCGCGCCCACCCCCATGCAAAGGATATGTTGAAAACTACTAAAAGTGCATTAACTCTCTAACGAAAATGACATAAACACTACTTATATAATAGAAAAGATGATACAGAAGAGCTAAACTATATACCACCCTTTTGAATTCCATCTGATACGTGCACTTTACAATATACATAATATGACTTCTTTAACCTGATGCTGGAGAAAATAATACGAGCCGCAGAGCTAAATAGATAAGGTACAATATTCTATAAGAGTGTACAGCTGCTAGCGTATGCCGATGATATCGATATCATTGGAAACAACACCCGCGCCGTTAATTCTGCTTTTTCCAGACTGGATAAGGAAGCGAAGCGTATGGGTCTGGTGGTGAATGAGGACAAGACGAAATATCTCCTTTCATCAAACAAACAGTCAGCGCATTCGCGTCTTGGCTCCCACGTCACTGTTGACAGTCATAACTTTGAAGTTGTAGATAATTTCGTTTATCTGGGAACCTAGCGGCTACGCTGGCTAGGTCATGTTGTACGATTGGATTAAAACATTCCAGCTCTGAAAGTGTTCGATGCAGTACCCGCTGGAGAAAACCACGGAAGAGGACGACCTCCATTCCGAAACAACACATATTGTGAAAGGGTGAATTTGATTTTCTTTTCAGAAAGAACGACATATTTTGTATTACAACAGTATTGCTGGAAAATTAATCAAATTTTTCATATTGCTTTCAGCAAAAACGACACGTTAGACTTATAACGGCGAAATTGATTTATATTTTTCACAAATAACGCCATAATTCAAAGTTGGTCGCGTTTATGCCCAAGAAAAAACATTAGTACACTTTATTTGGTTCATTTATGCTCAACACTGTATTTAATATATTACAGGCCACTAGATTTGTCAATAAACTGATGGCATGTTGTCTATATTTGCTAAATAAGAGACAATTGAAACTTTAAATCTCTTCGTCCAAATACTGCCTTGAATGTGTGACTTAGCTCATTACAAAAAATGTCAAACCTTACTATAACTTCCCATACCAAGATACCTATTAGGAGGAGGGACCATGCCCACTTTCCCATAAAGAAAATATCATCCCACTTTCTCTAGTGAGACCAAATATCTACCAAATTTTCATAGCTTTCATGAGCTTTTATGAGAAGGTATTGAAAATGGCTGAAATTTCATTAAGATATCTTAAGTTTTACTTAAGTTATAGCTTGCATGGACGGACGTACGTCGGGTGAACAAGCAGACATCTGGTTTTCTATTCATACATATATTAGTTATATCTTATCTATCCTTATCTATCCAGGGGTGCCAATATGAGTGGAAATATTATTGTTATGACGATCTTTGGAATTATCCGCAATAATCATGCTCTTCGACATTTACAATATATTATATATTTCCTGTTTATATGGGTTATGATGTCAGGGCCCACATTTTATAATATTAAACATCCTGCACTAACACTCACAACAGCGTCTAAAGTCCTCGGACACAGAGTAGAGTTGCACATTTAGCTTAGGTCAACGCAGCTCCCTCGCGTAATGCAACGAACATCAACGCAAGCCGCCAATTCATTTAAAAGTCACAGCATACTACACCAAACACCACGTCTCCAGCGAGCCCGTCTTCCAGTTGGCGTTGCTGGACATCATCTTTTTAATTAAATCGCTGCCTTGGCACTTCGTCACGCAACAGGCACAAAGGATTAGAGAACACTGTTACTTAATTGCTTTGTCGCGCGTTGGGATGCAGAAACCATTGATTGTGCGGGCGCAGTGCCCTGTCATGCCCTGCCACGGTCCCAACTGCTTTCAACTGCAACGCATTGCAAAAACAACAAAATGTGCAAATGCATTTGCGACAACAACAACAATGCGTTTCTTAAATGACTATTAAGCGAAACGACCTGCTATTTTTATTCGGCACTGGCTCTGGCTCTTAATCGCGCACACAGACTCAGTGGTACATTGGAACTGGTAGTTTTGTGGAGGGGAGCATAAAGAGCAAAGGCTCTTATGCATTTGTGTGCCCATTAGTTTATGCATTTCTAAGATTATCAAGCAGCCTTTCCGCTTTTATTTGCATTTGTAATTGTGATTGCGCAGTGACCCCTATAATCGCCCGCCCACTTGTGTGGGAAGTTGGCTAAATGGCGCTCTGCCGTACACAGTTTGTTGCTTGAACGGAAGTTGCAATAATCCTTATTAATTGTCTGTATCCTTGAACTGACATTGTCTGGCAAAATGTGTGTGGGTTAAGTAGGTATTATGCAACAATGCCATTCAAATGCTTATTACAACAAATGCCTTGGCTCGTAGATCTTGCACGGAGGCACAACTGACCGTAGTTAAGAAGATCAAATTGCCGTTTCGGATGATGTTTTTATAAAACTTAATATAGACGATTGTATTGTTTACGATTGAGTGACTTTTCTCTACTGAGACGTTTAGAAATTGTATTTTGCGTAATATTTTGGGGGATTGTTCTTTTTTGAACGGGAAGGGTTTCATAAACAAGTTTTCTAGTTTTTTGCCTTTATTTGTTTGAAAAACTATTCCCTTATTAGGTAATTATGAATGTTGAGGTTTCGCCTTAGATGTTTACGAAAATTCAATTGGAAACTACTGTTATATTAGTATCTCCGAGAATTCCGTACTAGCAAATGTTATCTCGAAGTATCAATAGCTCCTTATTTTTGGAAATAGGAAAAAGTTACACTGATCCATGTCTGGCGAATATGGAAGCTGGGGCATCTTTCCAGCATCGTTTTGAGGCAAGAAGCTTTTAACAAATGAAAATCGCCAGGCTCCTAAAAACACGTCTAATAGCCTTTTCACACAGGAGCTAATTGATTAATTAACCGGCCTCTGCTCGATTAAAACGCTGATTAAGATCGGTTTACCATACAATATAAAAATCGACATTAATTATACTCTCTTGTGTTCACATAACGGTTGTTATTGTCACCAAGAAATAAATGAGTTAGATATGGGGTTATATCTATATAAATAAAAATGGATCTTCGAAATGTATGTACGCCCATAACTTTCGAACGATTGCACCAAATCCGATGATTCTTGGTTTTATGAATTCTTTATTGTTAGGACAAGGTTTGTATGTTGGAAAATTATAAAAAATTAAATAGTGAAGTATTAAAAAACGCATTTAAGAAAAATTAATTAAAAATGAATCGCAAAATGTGTTGCTAAGCGCATATCTCGAGAACAGCTGAACCGATTTCGCTAATTCTTTTTTTGCAATATTCCTTGAAGTATAAGGTCCTGAAAAAGTCTAAAATCCACACTTTTTTAAATTCTCATACAAACAATTTCTAATCTATAGATATAAAAATGAATTGCTGTTCGTTAGTCTCGCAAAAAGTCGAGAACGGCCAAACCGATCTGGCAAATTGAAGTCTTGAAATATTCGGGGAAGGACAGGAAAGGTTTAGAAATTAAGTAAATATGGAAAAATTGCGAGGAAAATAAAAAAAGAGCATTTTATTTGAATTGACAACAAAAATATGAAAAAAGAAAACAAAAAATAATAACATTTTGAAGGTTGTCATTGTTGCTTTGTTGAAATATTTTTGTCAGTGTTTAACTGTATAAGGTTGTGTCGATAGCCCTAAACAATTTGTAACAAATAAGGAAAGGCTAAGTGCAACCGAACATTAATTTTTTTAAGAAAACACACAATTTGACCCATATATTCGGCATAAAGTCCAATAGAAAATGGACTGATGAGGGCTGATGTAATTCCTGAACCAATTTCTCTCATTTTCACCACTAATGTTAACGGGAATAGGGGCAACTTGGCAACTGTTAGTAGGCAAACCAACGTCACATTCGGCCTTGAAATTATTCCTAAATTCGAAGAAACACCAGTCTGCAAAATCGTCAAAAGTAGCGCTATAGCGAAGATTTTCCAGATATTCATGAAGTCGTCGCTGGAGGCACTGCGAAGGACTTCAAAAGATTTACGCGACAACCAAAACTTTTTTGGTGGAGCCATGATTCTGTTGGCAGGTGATTTACGCCAGACTCTTCCAATTATTCCTGGATAATCGCATGATTAAAATCATCTACTTTATGGCGACACATAAAGATTCGCCAATAAACAACTAACATACCACTAATTTTGCAACAATATCAAATTGCGATTGTAGAAGCAGTTGGAAATGGTAGGGTCCCAGTTGACACCTCAATGGATTAATAACATTTCCAACATATTTCTGTCACTTCATTGACTCAAAGAAGAAGCTTATTCATCGTGTTTTTCCTGACATGAAACCACAATATGATAACCATAAATGACTGCTTGAATGACCTATATTGGTGGTAAAAAACAAGAATCTCTTCGATATTAATGCGACAATTTAGAATTTCAGGAGAGTTGACACAGCTACAAACCAGGACGACGTAGTCAATTATCCCAAACTATTTAAAATTGCTGGATTATCCCCACTCACTTGCAATTAAAAGTAGTGTGAGTTGTTATCATGCTGCTTAACATAAATTAACCTCGACTTTGAAGAAGGTATAACGTTTTCGTCTTTATGCGTAAGAATTTTTTCTCTGCATTGAAAAATTTACAAATTTAATGTATACCTTAGCCACAAAAACGAAAAATTAAACCCGTTTTCCGTTGTCACGACATAGCATGAAACCGGCTTGACCGATTTGGCTGATTCTTTTTTGTGTGTATTCCAGGGGGTTTGAGGATGTTTCTTACGGAAAGAAAAAAATGCCTGAAAATGCCTAAAATTCACACCTTTCTAATCTCCCATACAAACAATTTGTAATAAGTATTCATTTTGATATCGAGGATATTATAAATTCCAGTTCAAATTGAATAGGTACGCATACATAAGATAGGTCAGCTATACAAAATAAAGTAGTGCACCAAATTTACGCTAAGGCGGTACGAAGTTCGCCGGGTCTGCTAGTATATATATATATGATAACACGGGTGGAATATGGGTTCACAACTACTTCACAACTGAAATCGGTTCACAACTACGCCTACTTCCCTTATAACTCAATTTTGAATCCTTCTGATTCGTTCACTTTATAACACATATATACATTAGGAACAAATGAAGATAGCGAATTAAAACTTTACACAAATATTGTATTTTAGCTGTGACATTACTTGTGGAAAAGTTGTCAAAATGGGACCATGACTTTTCATGGCCCCTGATATCGAACATGAAGAACTCAGTGCCAAGGGTAATTTTTCACCGAAAATATAGGTAAATATCTTAGATATTTTAATGTAATTAATTCCCTCTGAATTTTTTTATAACAGATTGTCTCTGTACCAAAAATGGTTAAAATCGGGTCATAATTTCCCCCAGATCCCATATACCTAATTATAAGTAATATAAAATTAAGTTAGCGTATAGTCTTCGATATATTGTATCTTGGTGGTGAAAACGAGTGAAATCGGTTTACGAATTACCTCAGTCCCCATATAACATTTATGATGATTTTCGTTATTCTATTGAACTTTATGCCGAAGATATGGGTCGAATTGAGTTATCTTTATAAAATTATATCAATACCATGTCCCCATTGGTACAATGTTTGTGGCCAATGACCTAAGATCTTTAGATCGCTGCATCATACTTCTTTTGGATATGTATTTATGGCTTAGTTATGGCACTTTATGTGTTTTCGGTTTTCGTCATTTAACAGATGTGGCTTTTGTCCGATTTCGCCCATCCTATGGTGCCAAGAGGCACGTGTACCAAGTTGCATCAAGATATCTCAATTTTTACTCAAGTTACAGCTTGCACAGAGATTATAAAAATATACAGTGGCTCAAACGCATAATCGGACAGTGGTTTTTTATACGAAAGTTTATTTTAATTTAAAGAAAAAAGCCAGAAAAAAGAACAACAATGATTCAATTTTTATGGTGAGTATTCTCCAATCTCTCATTTTTCATACAACAAAAAAAACAACAAGAATAAATTCATTTTTACAAAACAAATTTAACAAAAGCAAAATAACTCAGAATTCTTAAGCACAAACAAATAATCGGACACTAAACAATATTGTCATAATAGTGCAAAAGAAGCAACCAAAAAAGTGCTCAATATGAAGTTTAATATTTTGTGGGGTATCCTTTAGAGTCAATTACAGCTTGCAGTCTTCTGGGCATAGAATTGACCAAATTTTTACAAACTTCTGGCTCAATTGAATACCAAGCCTCTAAAAGTCCTTCTTTTAACTCATCTAGAGTTTTGAATTTGCTTTTGTACACTCTTCTGGCCAGTTCCTCCCAAAGATGTTCAATGACATTTAGGTCTGGACTTTGGGCAGGTGTTTGGAGCAGTTTGGGGCAGTGGTGGATCAACCACATCTGTGCAACGTTCGATTTGTGCTTCGGATCATTATCTTGGTAAAATGCAAAGTTTTCCAAAATACCAAGCTTCTCCGCACTCTGCTTCAAATTTTCTTTCAAAATGTTGAGGTATCCAAATCTGTCCATTTTTCCATCCACGAAACACAAATTGCCTACACCAGCACTTGACATACAGCCCCAAACCATGACTGAACCTCCTCCATGTTTAACTGTGCCCTTAGTATTTTTAATAGCAAATTCTTGATTTGGCTTTCGCCAAACATAAGACTTGCCGTCAGATCCGTGTAAATTAAATTTACTCTCATCTGTATAAATAACCTATAAATTGTACAATATAATTTTGTTTTTGTAATTTTTAACTGTTTTCTATAACTTACCGTGTTCCAGAACTCAGGCGATTTAAGTAAATAGTCTTTAGCAAAAGCGATTCTTAGCTTCTTGTTCTTGTTGCTAATGAACGGCTTATTCCGAGCTATTCTACCATGGAAATCGTTTTTACGAATAACATTACGTACCGTCTCATCACATACTGTAACTCCAGATCTTTCCTCCAACCCTATTTTCAACTCTTTAACGGGTTTAAAAGGATTTTTCTTAACTTCTATTAATATTTTGCGCTCTTCTCTTGCTGATATCTTTTTCCCTTGACCTTGCCGTGACTTATATTCCAATCTAAATTCGTCCCTATACCTTTTAATTATATCGTGCACCGTAGATTTTCCTTTCCCGACTATTTCAGCAATTTCGCGTACCGATTTTCCCTCAAAATTTAATTTTATAATAAGTTGGCGTATTTCTAATCCTAAGTGTTTACCTACAGGAGCCATCACGTGCATACTTCAACAAAAAATCTCACAATGTTCTTCACGTTAAATATGATAACTGTTGTCAACGTAACGGCACTTTTTTGGTTGCTTCTTTTGCATTATTATGACAATATTGTTTAGTGTCCGATTATTTGTTTGTGCTTAAGAATTCTGAGTTATTTTGCTTTTGTTAAATTTGTTTTGTAAAAATGAATTTATTCTTGTTGTTTTTTTTGTTGTATGAAAAATGAGAGATTGGAGAATACTCACCATAAAAATTGAATCATTGTTGTTCTTTTTTCTGGCTTTTTTCTTTAAATTAAAATAAACTTTCGTATAAAAAACCACTGTCCGATTATGCGTTTGAGCCACTGTAAATAGGTATGGTAATGTATCATGACGACTTGGGATATAAGTTTGTTGATTTATAGAAAGATTACTTCAAATGACGTATTTTGACTGTTAATTGGTTGGAAACTGTATAATAATATTTCCACTTATAGTTTGAAATCATTAAAATACAAAAAATTACGGAAATATGATTTTTTAATATTTCAATTTAAGAGAAATTGGGCAGCTGGGATTGAAAAAACTCAGAAGCTTCGTTAAATCGACCGAGTTGTTCAGGTGATGCTTATGAGGGTACCTTCGGGGAGCACAATGGGTCCAATGATGGCCAAAGTGTGGCCGCTTGCGGCAGGCTCCCTTCGCCTCTCTTTTCAACCAACCAACCAAGTCATAAATAAAGTTACAAAAGTAAAATTTGGTACAAAGGTTCGCACAAGGCAGGATCATATTTGGATGTAATTTTTTTGGGAAAGTAGTAAGTTTTTTATACATATTTCGTAAACTACTAAAGCTATGTCAACAAAACTTTCTGGAGTCATTTCCTTTAGGCACTTCCTTATAAAGTCTAAAAATGACGAAATCTCGTCTACCTCCTACCATACAAAGGTTATGTTGAAAACTACTAAAAGTGCTTTAATTAAGTAAGGAAAAGGACCAGAATAATTAAATTTTATGGTAAATATGGTACATATGGTAAATCGGAGTTCTAGTATTTAGTGGCGTTTGTTGTCAAAAACTCCCTCCCTCTAGTCTTTATATAACAAATATAATGATTTCTGTGTTTTTGGTTGCCTTTATAATATGCCTCTTAAATATGAAATAATAAATGCTGCTTTTGCCCGACCAACTTGCTTTTAAAGCATAATGCTTTTATAAATAAGTATTCTCTCAGGCTTAAATATAATATATGTACATGTATTAGAAATAAATATAAATATATTATAAAGTGTAAGTGGTTTAATTAGTGCTGAAATATGATAATACCACAACTATTCAAAAACTATTCAATATGTTTGTATAACTAAGTTGATTAAGCCAATTAGGCGTCGAAAATGATATGTGTTCGCCTAATTGACAAGTAAAAAGGGATTATATGTTAATCGAATCATTACTTACACGGTAAATCAGTCGAGAAAAGGAAGTACAGAAATAAAATAATAAAAACAATAATAATAATAAAGATCCGTTAAATTATACATACTTATGTATTCCTATATTATTATATCAAACTAAGCTTTAATGTGATTTTAGACATAACTGTGCACGTGTGTGTATTTATAAAGAAGCACATCATTGAGTGCTGTGAACATTTTATGGAGGCTTAAAGTGAATTAACTAGAATTCTATTTAATATGCATATTTTATTGGCAGTGAGTTTGGAAGCGTGTGCAAATTGTATAATATACACATACATATGTACGTATAAGTATTGTTTCATAAAGGCATAGGGTGGTCCATATTGCATATTGCTGTACTTGATTTTGCATATTTTCTGGAGAGACTGTTGGAATATCCCTATTCCTTCATACAAAAATAGCATTCTACAACACTGCATGTTCGAATATCACTATTCGAGATATGATAGTTACATTACACAACACTACGTCATGAATAGGTTGGTAATACTTTTAAGTTTTCATTCGAAATTGTTGTTTGCTTCATTCTATTCGAAATCAAGCTTTCAACAGGTTATGGACCCAATCCACGCTAAATAATTAAATTTTTTAAATCTTTTGTCTGAAGTTTAAGTTTTGTGTTGTGCATACAATGGAAAAAGCAAAAAGGAATATAAAACCTTTTGACGGGGAAAAGTATTCCGTATGGAAATTTCGAGTCAGGGCTTTGTTTGCTGAGATGGATGTACTAAAAGTTATTGATGAAAATATGCCAGATATAGTGGATGATACTTGGAAAAAAGCAGAAAGATGTGCAAAAAGTCTGCTAATCGAATATTTGAGTGATTCTTTTTTGAATTTCGCAACAAGCGACATTTCGGCGCGTCAAATTCTGAAGAATCTAGACGCAATATATGAGCGAAAAAGTTTGGCGTCGCAGCTAACGGTGCGCAAACGGTTACTGTCACTCAAATTATCAAGTGAGACGCCACTATTGAGTCATTTTAATGTGTTTAATGAGCTAGTGAGTGAATTACTAGCTGCGGGTGCAAAGATTGAAGAAATGGATAAAGTGTCGCATTTGTTGTTGACTTTGCCTTCTTCCTATAATGGTGTGATTACAGCAATAGAAACATTAGCTGAAGAAAGTTTGACATTAGCTTTTGTAAAAAATAGGTTGCTTGACCACGAAATTAAAATTAAAAATGACAGTAACGATACTAGTAGAAAAGTTATGAAGGCGTTTATTCAAAATAATACAAAAAATAACTCATTTAAAAATAGGGTAAGCAAACAAAAGAAATCATTTAAGGGAAAGTATAGGAATAACATAAAATGCCATCATTGTGGTAAAGACGGGCACATAAAAAAAGATTGCTATCATTATAAACGAATACTAAACGAAAAAAATAATGAAAATAAGCAAGCTCAAATCGCAACATCCCAACAAGGATTTGCATTTATGTTAAAGATATTCAAAACAGACTCGTTTGGTATGCACAACTTCGGTTTTATTCTTGATTCGGGCGCGACAGACCATTTAATAAACGATGAATCATTATATTCGGATAGTATAAAATTGCAACATCCACTTAAGATTGCTGTTGCCAAACAAGGCGAGTTTATATACGCTACAAAACGTGGCATTGTGCGGTTGCACAATGGTCATGAAATTACCCTGGAGGATGTTCTCTATTGCAAAGAGGCTGCAGGCAACTTAATGTCTGTTAAGCGACTGCAAGAAGCTGGAATGACAATTAAGTTCGATGTAAATGGTGTTACTATATCCAAAAATGGGTCGATAGTCGTTCAAAATTCAGGTATGTTGAATAATATACCAATTGTTAAATTTCAAGCATATAGTATTAATGCGAAAAATAAAAATATTTATCGATTATGGCATGAGAGGTTAGGTCATATAAGCAAGGGAAAATTGTTAGAAATAAAAAGAAAGAACCTATTCAGTGATAATAATCTTCTTAGTAATTTAGAGTTGTCAGATGAGATATGTGAACCTTGTTTGAATGGGAAACAAGCTAGGCTACCATTCAAACAATTTAAAGATAAAAGTTATATTAAAAGACCCCTGTTTGTAGTACATTCAGATGTATGTGGTCCAATTACACCGGTTACTCTAAATGACAAAAATTACTATGTAATTTTCGTCGACCAATTTACACATTACTGTGTAACTTATTTAATGAAACACAAGTCAGACGTATTTAACATGTTTAAAGATTTCGTAGCGAAGAGTGAGGCGCATTTTAATCTTAAGGTTGTTAATTTGTATATTGACAATGGTAGAGAATATTTGTCCAATGAGATGCGTGAGTTTTGTGTTATGAAAGGGATTACTTATCATTTGACAGTGCCATATACACCTCAATTAAATGGGGTTTCTGAACGAATGATTAGAACCATCACTGAAAAAGCTCGTGCCATGGTTAATGGTGCAAAACTAGATAAAAGCTTCTGGGGAGAAGCTGTGTTAACTGCAACATACTTAATTAATAGAATTCCGAGCAGAGCTCTTGGTGATAGGGCAATAACACCGTACGAGATGTGGCACAATAGAAAACCTAATTTAAAACATTTAAGAGTGTTTGGTTCAACTGCTTATGTGCACAATAAAAATAAAAAAGGAAAATTTGATGATAAATCATACAAAAGTATCCTTGTTGGTTATGAACCAAACGGGTTTAAACTATGGGATGCTGTTAATGAAAAATTTTTTGTTGCAAGGGATGTTGTTGTTGACGAAACCAATATGGTTAGCTCTAGAGGTGTGAAATATAAAACAGAATTCCTGAATGAAAGTAAGGAATGTAGTAAAACAGACTCCCTCGAAGAGGTTAAGGAATCTGATAATGTAAATTTACCGAACAAAAGAAAAGAATGTGATGAAATAGACTTCCTGAAAGACAGTAAGGAATCTGATCATGTAAATTTACCGAATAAAAGAAAAGAATGTGATGAAATAGACTTCCTGAAAGACAGTAAGGAATCTGATCATATAAATTTACCGAATAAAAGAAAAGAATGTGTTGAAATAGACTTCCTGAAAGACAGTAAGGAATCTGATCTTGTAATTTTTCCGAATGAAAGTAAGAAAAGAAAGCTGACTGATCTCCTGAATGAAAGTAAGGACCAAAATTTCCCGAATGAGAGTACGGAATGTAAATCAACTGAACAGCCTAGTGAAAATAGTGACAGTGGCAATAAACATATTAAAGAAATAGGTAGAAGAAGTGAAAGATTAAAGATTAAGCCACATATATCTTATAATGAAGATGATAACAGTTTCAATAAATATATATTGAATTCACATACTATTTTTAACGATGTCCCAAATACATTTGATGAAATAAAATTTAGAAACGATAAATCTTTTTGGGAAGAAGCCATTAAAGCAGAGTTGAGGGCTCATGAAATAAATAATACTTGGACAATTACAAAGAAGCCAGAAAACAAAAACATTGTTGACAGTAGATGGGTGTTTTCTATTAAATATAATGAACTCGGCGATCCCATAAAATATAAAGCAAGACTAGTTGCACGAGGATTTACTCAAAAATATCAAGTCGACTATGATGAAACATTTGCTCCTGTTGCTAGGATTTCAACAAGTTTTCGATTCATATTAGCACTAGCAGTTCAATATAATTTGAAGGTCCATCAAATGGATGTAAAAACGGCTTTCCTTAATGGGACGTTAAATGAAGAAATATATATGCGACTTCCTCAAGGTGTATCATGTAATGGTGAAAATGTATGTAAATTGAATAAGGCAATTTACGGGCTCAAACAAGCAGCTAGATGCTGGTTTGAAGTATTTGAAAAAGCATTAAAAGAATGCAAATTTTCTAACTCTCCAGTAGATCGCTGTATATATATCCTTGACAGAGGTGATATCAAGGAAAATATATATGTACTGTTATACGTCGATGATGTGGTAATAGCTACAGGGGATATGACAAGAATGAATAGTTTCAAGAAGTATTTAATGGAAAAGTTTAGAATGACTGACTTAAATGAAATACGACATTTTATTGGAATAAGAATAGAAATGTTTGAAGATAAAGTCTGTTTAAGCCAGTCCGCTTATGTAAAAAGGATTTTAAATAAATTTAATATGTATGATTGCAATTCAGTTAGTACACCTCTACCGAACAAACTAAATTATGAATTGCTTAATTCAGATGAAAATTGTAATGCACCATGTCGGAATCTTATTGGTTGTTTAATGTACATAATGCTATGTACACGTCCAGATTTAGCAACTGCTGTAAATATCTTAAGTAGATATAGTAGCAAAAATAATATTGAGTTATGGCAATGCTTAAAAAGGGGTCTTAGGTACTTGAAGGGAACCATTGATATGAAATTGATTTTTGAAAAGAATAATTTTGAAAATATATTAGTTGGTTATGTAGATTCTGACTGGGGTGGTAACGAGATTGATAGGAAGAGTACAACGGGTTATTTATTTAAAGTGTTCGGTTCAAATTTAATTTGTTGGAACACTAAAAGACAAAATTCGGTAGCTGCATCATCAACCGAAGCCTTATTTGAAGCTGTTAGGGAAGCGTTATGGTTAAAATCTCTTCTAAATAGTGTAAACATCAAACTTAAAGAACCCATTAAAATCTATGAAGACAATCAAGGCTGCATTAGCATAGCAAACAACCCCTCATGTCATAAAAGAGCTAAGCATATTGATATTAAATACCATTTTGCTAGAGAGCAAGTTGAAAATAATGTGATTTGTATTGAGTATATTAATTCAGGTAATCAACTCGCGGACATCTTTACCAAACCATTACCTACTGCAAGATTTGTGGAACTACGAAAAAAGCTGGGACTACTCCAAGATGACTAACTACCTATGAAAAAGTTGGGATTACTCCAAGATGACTAATATATGTATATTATCTATTTTGCTGAATATTGGCGTTTCTTTTATTATTTAATGAGAAATAATTAACTTATGAATTTATAGAATTAATCCATACTTATTTAAACACTAATGTTACTGTTTTGTTAAATGAAATGTTAAGATACTTGTAAGTGATCTGATCGGGTTTTTCTGGGTTTTCCCCGTATCCTTGCAGCAAATGCTGGATCACATTATACATCCCAGAATGCATACCAACCACAAAAGACAAAGACAATAATTAATGAATACAATTTTAAGTTATATTCTTATAATAAATGTTATTTTTGAGGGGGCGTGTTGGAATATCCCTATTCCTTCATACAAAAATAGCATTCTACAACACTGCATGTTCGAATATCACTATTCGAGATATGATAGTTACATTACACAACACTACGTCATGAATAGGTTGGTAATACTTTTAAGTTTTCATTCGAAATTGTTGTTTGCTTCATTCTATTCGAAATCAAGCTTTCAACAGAGACGTATTTCAATTATGTGGCTATGTTAATCCATATATGATAGTCAAGAAACCAATTTTTGGTTTTTGAGATTGATGGTTTGAGCATTACTCAAAATGGCGTCATCAGTGATCCAATTTATATTGGAAATGTTGCTGCAAATGCTAATTCATCCTAGAAACAGCTCTTTACTACTCCTAATTAATTTTTTTTGGTAGAAATATTTTTAATTTTCAGCAAAACCACCATATAGACCACTCTATATGTGCTACTACTATATTCAATATTTGCGTTTTCGTGAGAACTTTTGTTCGAGTAGTTGTGAGCGCGGGAAATGCGTGTCTGATTAGCATCCGCCAAATATTCGAACGAATATATATATGTATTTATGTAGTTGTGTTTGTGGTTGTATGCCTCTGAGTATACAAAATTCTGTATTAAGCCTTCCATTTAATTAAAGTCATAACAATTACATATATATAAGTATATAATGTGTACATATACATACATATGCGTATGTACTCCCCGCTGACTATTCAACATACCCACATAATTAACATACAAGCTTGGCATGTGGTGAGGATTTCGATTTCTAGTCAGTTGAAGTCTTAATACTCATAATAATTGCGAAATTTCCTCACTCTTCCACTTCATCTATGTATGAGTGTTTGTGTGTGCTTGGCGCAGAATGCGTGTTCTCGCATTGCTATCAATATTACCGAAACTTCCCATCGACGTTAGACTGTGGCTTAGTGCCCCGAAACTTTTCAAAGTGTACTATGCATGTACTCGTATGTATGGGTGTGTATGTATGTTGATGAGTGTATATGCCGTAAAAAAACCAAATAACATCAGCCGTACTTTAATGAGAAATTATAATATGACACGCTAGAATGCTGCCGAATGCATTTGCGTGTGTCTGCGCCGTTATGTAGCATAAGTAAGGACTAACTGCGGGAGTAGCTGTATTTATAGCGCGCAGAGGTTGGCGTAATATAATTAGTACTAACGATTGCAGAGTGTCTGACCCTTCGTAAATCCGCTTCGTGTGTCAAATATTTACTGAAGTTGAACAGTGTGTGGTCAGTTTATTACAATTTTTAATTTCATTGTTCCTAAAAGCACTCGATTTGTTCATTTTTTATACCAAAACCAAATCTTTCATATCATTGCTGAATATTTTTATAGTCTCGCAACAAAGTTGCTAAAGAGAGTATTATAGTTTTGTTCACATAACGGTTGTTTGTAACACCCAAAACTAAACGAGTTAGATATATATAAACCAAACTTTCTGCAGTCGTTTATGGGTCAAAAACCATATCTCAGGAACTACTCGACCGATTTCAATAATAAACTTTGTAATAAACTTTGTAATAGTTTCCTTACATTCTATTGATATGTTGTGAAAATAGGCCAAATCGCTTCACAACCACGCCTACTATATACCAGAACTTTGAAGACGATCTGAATCGTTTACATTCAATATATAAAGTAAGCACTAGTGAAGATATCGGTGCAGAACTTTGCACCATTACTATGTTAATAGTGTGGCAGCCCCATTCTAAAAATTGCCGAAATCGGACCATATATTAAGGCCCCATATATCGAACACGAGGACCTCGGTGCTTCTAACCGAATATTATGGTTTCCAACTTTCAATGGACTTTATACAATATATATGACGAATATGTGGGTCAAATTGTGTATTATATAATATAAATAAAGTTAAATAAATAAGTTGCGAGAGTATAAAATGTTCGGTTACACCCGAACTTAGCCCTTCCTTACTTTTTTTTCATTATGTTTCTTGTGTTGTTATCAAGTAATTTTGTGGATTCACAATTTTTGAATTTCGAATGGTTGAATTTTCAGTAATTACATCGTGAAAAGTGGATTAGAAATATATTTATATTTACGATATTTAGAAGACTAATTAATCATTCGGTATTCCTGTTACAATCAAATATTTCAGAGCACTTCTCTCTACTTGAAAACTTTTATGCTTGCGCCGGCAGCAGTCTATGATCACCAGTGGCTTTAATCTTTCATCTATTGTGACGGATCTGTATCTCAAATTCTTTATTTTGGCATAAATGTTGCTATGTTCATATTTAGTCGTTTTAAAAAGATTTGGTTTTGAATATTAATTATATTTCCAATAGCGTCTTTTCTCGATGAAAATGCTGCCTTTTTATATGTCGACATTATACACAGGCTGCATTACCTCTTTGAATGTATTCCATTTTTAATATGATAAAAGAATAATGTCCTCCTATTATGCTGGAAAAGTAATAATAGTTTACTGCACCAATTGGTTGTTTTCAACTCATTCTGACCCTTATATGTTCACATAAAATGACTATTCTCAGAATATAATAAACATAAAACCCGGCGAGGTGAAAATTCTCAAAACTCGATTTTTTTATTCCTACCACTATGTACATACTATTTTTGGTATGGTTTGCCATACGATCTATCTCGACCATTGTCGTAAGCTCTGAGAACAGTACCTAGAGCTAAAGAAGGTACTTTATTCTGGAGAATATAATTAATGCACACGCAATTCCAAACATGATTTGTGGAATTTTGTATGTTTATAATACAAAAACTTGCTTTGAATTTAAACATGAGATTTTTCAAGGTTAGATTAAACTATAAAACATACATATATTAATACTAGGTAAATTTCACCCTCTCAAATAACATTGAGATTGCTTTTGGTATATATTTGACATATTAGGCTTACATATGACCTATCACCGTCTACATTTTGGTTAAATTATTATCTGAGAACTTTCTATATAAAATATTCTCTGTATCTCCGGTTGACTTCAATCGATCCTTTTAACTATATAAACGAAATATGTGATTTTTGTCTTCGCAGGTTCTTGAAAGTTATACCATGTACCGACCAATAATTTGAAGTGATTAGATTACATTTAAACGTTTCACAAATCTACCCTGACTGTCGTTGCAGATTTATAAATCAGCTGTTTTTGACTCATATACGTAAAAGTGTTTCTTTTAGTGAGTGATAGCTAGCACAGTTTCTCCTGTTAAAGTATGAAAACACAAATTATGAGTGTTTGAACTAATTAGTATTTGATTTATATACAAATATTTATTGTTTTTTATTATAAAAATTAATTAATTTTTAATAATCATTCATTTGCTTTAATATCTTCACAAGTAGTTTATTCAATATTATATTGATACATTTTTAAAATATAATACGACGAAATTGCCACAATCAGCAATCAGATGTCTATCTGATAATTTCTACTCGTTTTCTTTACTTTCGCTAGCTGCCAGTACTTACTAGCTGTAAAGAAACACTTTTCGCTGCTGTTGACCGAAGCTGTGACATTTTTTTGACCGTTTGTAGTGCAAATCAGCTGTGATTAAACAAAGAGGCTAAACTACTTAACACCGCCTAAATCTCGCGATTTAGTATCGGGAGGAACATAGTATTAAGATCTCGAAAAGTAGAAACATAAAATTCATAAATACCATCAATCGGATATGTTAGGTCGTCACTAAATTCTAGCATCTTACAATTTTTGTCCTAAACATCAGTTCCAAGGTAGTCTTTATTTAAAATAAACAATTTTCACAGTTCCCTGGCAGATACTGTAGTTTTTGAACTTCAGCAGACCGGTGTGTAGAACTTGAACAATCATTATTGCTTTCATTCTTCCAACTCGGACTTCAAATACCAAAAGAGTTTGATAACTCTCGTACATAGTATGCTTCTGCAATACGGATATTTTCACTGTAAATATATGTATGGCCATCTTTATCACTCCTTAACTATTTGGTTTGTTTTTAGATATGAGTATGCACTTGTGAATGTAACCAAAATCTGTGCAAAAATATTTAAATGCTTTCGGAGGTCTACATATTTGTAACATAATACATAAGTGCTTGAAATATATTTTTAGCAAATTCCAGTCGATTTCAATTTAGTAATAGGAAAATTCAATTGAATGCGAAATCAACGCTCAGTTGAACAAGTAATTGCTGGCTCTGGCGCACATACAAATCTACAAAGAATTCCTTAAGCGAGTAAAACATTTGAGACTTGGTTAACCATATGATAATAACGTTCTAAGTGCTTTCACAGCAATGATTGCGTAATTTCATTGAGAGGTATTTACATTTATTTACTCTGGCTAACGGTTGTTTGCAACTTATATGTATTGTACATGAAATTGGAAATGCCGATTACTACCGATTCTATCCACATTAGCTTGCATAAAAACTGATATGTTTTCATGAAGCTGGCCTGGTCAAACGCCTTTATTTTTGTATATGTATGTATGTATGTGATTGGCGTTGCAACCGTTTAGCCGGTTATAGCCGAATCGACGATAGTGCGCCACCTCTCTCTCTCCTTCGTAGTTCGGCGCCAGTTGGAGATCCCAAGTGTAACCAGGTCGCTCTCCACCTGGTCCCTCCAACGGAGTGGAGGCCTTCCCCTTCCTCGGCTTCCTCCGGCGGGTACAGCATCGAACACTTTCAGAGCTGGAGTGTTTTCGTCCATTCGGACAACATGACCCAGCCAGCGTAGCCGCTGTCATTTTATTCGCTGAACTATGTCAATGTCGTCGTATAACTCGTACAGCTCATCGTTCCATCGTCTGCGGTATTCGCCGTTGCCAATGTTCTGAGGACCATAAATCTTGCGCAAAATTTTCCTCTCGAAAACTCCTAGTGTCGTCTCATCTGATATTGACATCGTCCAAGCTTCTGCACCGTAAAGCAGGACGGGAATGATAAGCGACTTGTAGAGCTTGATTTTGGTTCGTCGAGAGAGGACTTTACTGTTCAATTGCCTACTCAGTCCAAAGTAGCACCTGTTGGCAAGAGTTATTCTGCGTTGGATTTCGAGGCTGACATTGTTGGTGTTGTTGATACTGGTTCCCAGGTATACGAAATTATCTACGACCTCGAAGTTATGACTGTCAACAGTGACGTGGGAGCCAAGACGCGAATGCGCTTGCTTGATGACAGGAGATATTTCGCCTTGTCCTCATTCACCTCCAGACCCATTCGCTTCGCTTCCTTATCCATGCGGGAAAAAGCAGAACAAACGGCGCGGTTGTTGCTTCCGATGATATCAATATCATCGGCGTACGCCAGGAGCTGTATACTTTTGTTGAAGATTGTACCTTCTCTATTTTGTATATCAGCCTAATTAATTGAGAGAACTTTAAATCTATTATGGAAAGTTCGTTAATGTTGTACCGACAGGGATAGATATAGAAGAAAGTGATATTTTGACATCTATGAACTATTATGCTCTTATAGTACTATTGGTCACTGAGTTGTATCCTATACTCCCACAATGAACCTTACATATCGTAAGGCCACAATTAGATTTGTATACACTTGAGTCATATATCATATCATTTGCTGTCCGGATTAATTAAGTAATGGTTTCAGGTATGGATGAAATATTTCGATATTTTAATAGTTAAAAGGTCAGCATTCTATTTTTATAGTAATAATGATGAAATTCTAGGAAATTAGGATTTCAGTGAATTTTTTTTTAAATCGACAATAATATTTTCGGGTCATGTTGCTTTATCAAGATATCATAATTTTTGCTCAACTAAAAAACATCGATAAATAGACGTTAAAAACCAACTCCAGGTGAAATCATAATACCTAATACATACTATGCGCACTGAAAGAAAAACAAATTCTACACGGCCACAGCCCACATGAGAAACGTTCGAAATAAATTTTGTGTATCGGAAAAAATAATATTCCAAGATAAATAACAACAATGGACAGGTTAACTGTCGCGTGCAGGCGTCCATTGAAAAGCATCATTACGCAAATATATAAAATAATAACAACAAACGAGACGCGAGAAAAGCAAACAGTGAAGCGTTGTAAGTTAGCTGCCTGCAGACAAAAGGCCTCACGGGCAACTCGAGCCACGTAGCCAGGCATACCGAGGCACCACGCGCTCCGCACTTAACCACCCCAAGTGAAAGTGTACACTTGCTTGCCCCATGGCTGGTCCACCTAAGTGAGTGTGTTTTGCTTTTATTTTTGTTATTTTTTGCATTTGATTGATGCCACTTTCTGTTGGTGGAAGTCGTTGTGGTGGATGTGCTGGTGAGTGCATGAGCACTTGCTCATCGTTTTATTATTCTTGTCGCGTAAGTGCCTAAGTGAAGTTGTGGTGGTTGCAGGTGAATGTCTGTCTGAACACCTGTTGACAAGTGGTGCTTTAAGCTTATTAATGTTGGGTAGATTTGTGGCGTTATAAAGATTAAGAAGACTAAAAGGGGACAAATGGAAATTCGGAAAATAGACGAAATTGCTTTTCTAAAGGGTTAGAGGTTATTCAAATTAAATATCCTGGAATCAGCACAAAGAAGTTTAATTTTATTTTTCCACAGAATATCAACAGCCATTTTGAAATCAGAATGGGTTCATTAACATTTTTGAGTAAATACAGGGTTATTGCCAGAAATCTTGATATTTAGCGTAAAAATATATTTTTTGGATTTAATAAAACAAGAATGGTTGAAGCTTAATCTAATAATTTAATGAGTTTTCTAAAAAAATGTCTCCTCCGAATTCAGTATTAAACGGACAGACACGCCCTACTATGTTTTTTGTACATATCTCGTAAACCACTAAAGCTATATCAACCAAACTCAGTAGAGTCAGTTCCTTTAGCCACTTCCTTATATATTGTAAAACTAAAGGAAATCGGTTTATAACCACGCTAACCTGTCATAGAAAGGGTATGCTGAAAACTACTAAGAATGCTTAAATTCAGTAAAGAAAAAACACCAGAGACCTCATTTTCATGGTAAAGATGGCACAAAAGGGCTACACTCAAATTTGTATACACAATTTTAAATGGGCGTGGCTCCACTCACTTAATGGTTACAAATCATATCTTAGAAACTACTGACCAATTTCAATGAAATTCGGTTCGAACCATTTCCTTGACAACCCAATTCTATAGTTTGAAAATGAGCAAAATATAGTCACAACCCCGCCTACTTCCCACATACCACATCTATAAGTTAAGCACCAGTGAAGATATCAGAACAAAACTTTGCACAAATACTACTTGGTCAGTGTGTAACGTAGTCCATCTAACAACCTCAAGTATAAGGGCCTCGATGTTTCTAACCAATTTTTTATTGAAAATATCGGCTAAAGGAATTCACAGGAGATGTGCTCCTTCTAACAGTGTGCGTTTGTGCCAAAAATGGGTAAAATCAGGCCAATATTTCCTCTTGACCCCATAGTCCATCTAACAACCTCGAGTATAAGGGCCTCGACGTTTCTGACCAATTTTTTATTGAAAATATCGGCTAAAGAAATTCAAAGAAGATGTGTTCCTTCTAACAGTGAGCGTTTGTACCAAAAATGGCCAAAAACAGGCCAATATTTCCTCTAGCCCCAATATGTCTTATAGTCGTATTTTCCAACTTCCTGTGGACTTTATACCATATATATCAGATGCTATCTGAGATATATTAGGAAAACTAAGTAAACGTAAAATCTTGGTGGCAAAAATAGTTGAAATCGGTCCAGGAATTATCCGAGTCCCCATATTTTTGATTTCTGGTGGATTTTATTTCGATTACTTGTGCCAAATTGTGTGATCCATAAATAAAATTAAATACATAAATTGCGCGAGTATATAATATTCGGCTAGACCTCTAACTTAGCCCTTCCCTACTTGTTACAATTTAGTTTGTAAAGCTCCGACTTCAATTCTAAAGTGTAAGAATGATCCCTCAGTGCAGCCATCCTTCTGAGCAAGAAGCGTTTATAATCATGGACGCTTTGATTATTATGGAGATCAAACTCTACAAGTCGCTTATCATTCCCGTCTTGCTTTATGGTGAAGAAGCTTGGACGATGTCAACATCAGATGAGACGACACTAGGAGTTTTCGAGAGGAAAATTTTGCGCAAGATTTATGGTCCTAAGAACATTGGCAACGGCGAATACCGCAGACGATGGAACGATGAGCTGTACGAGTTATACGACGACATTGACATAGTTCAGCGAATAAAAAGACAGCGGCTACGCTGGCTAGGTCATGTTGTTCGAATGGACAAAAGTGCTCCAGCTCTGAAAGTGTTCGATACAGTACCCGCCGGAGGAAGCCGAGGAAGTGGAAGGCCTCCACTCCGTTGGAGGGACCAGGTGGAGAGCGACCTGGTTACACTTGGGATCTCCAACTGACGCCGAACTGCGAAGGAGAGAGAAAAGAGGCGCACTATCGACGATTCGGCTATAACCGGCTAAACGGTTGCAACGCCATTCACATACATACAATAGGACTCTAAAGTTTTATGAAATTCGTAAGTTAAAATTAAGGAAAAAAAAATTTTCAATCTCTGTGTTTCAATCTTTTCAATGATTCCATTGGTAATATTATTTACTTGGATTATCTGCAGCGCCATATTTTTTACGAAACCCGTTGGTATGATAATATTTTCATGGAAGAGAGAATACATCTGTGATATTAGCGCCTTTTCAAATCAATGGTTATTCTCTTCGACATGACTTCTTTGGTATGGTGAATAGCATTTAAAAATCTTCGCATCTGAGTGTGCTCCCGACAAGAAGAAACTTCCCCAATAAAAAAAAAAAAGCATTTTTGGTTGATATTATGAGAAGAAGCTCGAGCTAATACTTAGTTAATTTGAAAATATTATCAAAATATCTGCATACATATGTAAATAACTCAAATAAAGATTTTATAAAAATTATTTCAATTTTCTTTTATTAAATTTTGACACATATTAGCACTTAAAATATCAAAACCACAGTTATATTTTTCTTACGAACTTTTAGGAATATGTAGATAGAAATACAAACAAACAGTTAGAAAAATAAAATTCTGTGTACGAGTACTCCTTCTTATGCGCTAGTTACCGTGTGCCAAGTGCTTTGCAAAACATCTTAGCATTCGCTCTCACCCTCGCCAGACTGCTCGTTTATTTTCTTTTCTACACTTTTTTTGTTTTCGCCAAGTTTTCCAGTTTCTCCTGTTGCTTGCCGTGTTCGACTTCCAGTGACTGTTGGGAGGCAGACACATCAAGAAAAAGCACAAGAAAATATTTAGCTACATGCAAGACACACAAAACACACGAAGCAACAACTTGAAGAATTCACCCAGTCCACAAAATGCGCGCATACATTCGCATCTTCATATATAAATCGCTTCAATTTGGCCGAGCAACGTAGTTGTGAGTTCTTCACGGCCACCCACAATAATGCGTACACACCGACATTACAACGTTTGGAGGTTACAATGTTACGCATGGCTGTTATTTCATTGCCAACAGACGCAGTGAGGGGGGTGGCGTTGGTGCTTGAGGGCGCAGCGGAGGTTGTGGTGGTCACAAAAAAAAATTGTAGCAGCCTCATCACCTCACAGACGCACACCAACCAGTTGAATATCGCAAATTGGGTGTTTGTTTGTATGTGTGTTGTTATTGTTTTCATTTTACGCAGCAGCTGTAGCATGCTTTTAGGCGCGCACACCCTGACTCGCGTTGTGTCCATGAATGAAATGCGCTCTCTGCGTTAGCACTCTCATATTCCATAAAGTGAAGCTAAATTCTCTTATGTTGCTTATGGACTCTCTTCGCATTGTTAGCGGCCTTTGAGTTGTTGTTGTGTTTGTTTTTATTATTTTTGTGTTTCAACTTTGTTGTTCTTATGCATATGCTTTTTGTGCACATACACATGATTTTAATGCCCCTGTTGCGCATTTTGACAGCGCTCTCTGAATTTGGCTCTCATTTATTTTCCCGGCTGAAGGCTTAAATGAAAGAGTGTCGTTTGAAAGTAAATGCTTGTCATGCGTTTATACCGTAAGGTGGTGTTCATTTGTTAGGCTATTTCGCGTATGATAACTCTATTATTTTGATTTGATAAATTAAATGATTATTTATTATTAGTGCCCCAATTAGCAATCAATCCAGACTAATAAAATTTATAATCTCATTTTGTGTACTATAATAGCTTGTATGTACAAACCTCTAGGTAGGGATTAAAGTATCAAATGATTAATTGAAAGAACAAAAAAATTAGTTTCAATAAATTTTATTGAATTTAATTTTTTTTTATGTTAAAATAATGAATAATAATTCATTTACAATTTTTGTTTCAAGTGAGATTGTAAGCAAAGTAATTTTGAAACCTTTTTGGTTGTAAGTCTGCTTCGGTTTTTCGAAAATAGACGTACCGTGTTTCCTGGTGTGCCAATCAAGCGCGAATATTTGTGGGAAAGCAGATAAAATTTAGGAGAAACAGTTAATATTTTTCCCATCCCTCGGCAATGTTACATTTAAGGTCGGAAACTTGTCAAATTAATAATAACTTAGCACGTCTGGAGGAAATTTATTATTATTCTGCCATAGCCTTTTGCTATGAAGTAATGATTTATAAAGCGTCCAAAGGTGAAATCATTTTGCAAAGATTTCTTGGATGTTTCACTTTCGTCTACGTCCCCATTTAAATTCTCAAAAACCGCAAGACGCCCTTCAAACTGCCTCATTAGAACTTCTTTTAGTTTAAGTATCAATCACCTTATCAACATTCGCTTTGACACGGCGCTTACCAGTGATAACAGCTATTATAAACCGTTATAGTTATAGTTATATAAAAACCGAGTTTTTATAAAAATTTTGTAATTCACCTATTTGATTAATCAGAACAAGAAATTCGATTCAATAAAATCGCTTTAAAAAAAAACATACTCAATTAATACTATTCATTTCATTAATCTTGCTATCCCTACCTCTAGAGCCGACCAGGGACGAACGCAGGGGTGGTTTTGGGGTGTTAAAACCCCCCCCCCCCAAAGTAATTGAATTTTTAAATAATAGAATTTAATTCTACATAGTCATTTGAAAAATTGTAATTTGTTGTTTTCAAAGCAATATTTAAGCCGACGATGTATGAATATGCAAAATATTCATTTTATACATAAAATATTTTGATACAACTGTATCTTTTTTGATACTTTTTTTTCTAAATTTTGTGATTTGATACTTTTTTGTTCACAAACGGCCTATTTTTATACTTTTCTGCTGATAGAATTTAATTTTTTTTAAACTATGAGAATGTTAAACTAAAAACAAACCTATTGTATCTGGATAATATTAAAAAGTTGTGGGAATGTAGGCCAATTAAAAAACCCAGAAAAATATAAACTGAACAGAGACATTTTTTTTTAATTTGCTTCAAAGTAATGAGTTTGCCTTATAACTCTGTGGCTGCTGAACTGTACTTTTTTTAGATTTAAGGGGAATTGTGAGTCGAAAATGGACTTCTTTTGAAAATTAGTTCTGAACTGAAAAGTCACCAATAAGGTTTCTATTATTTTTTTAGAGTTTATTGTTAATCATAATACAGGAAAAATAAAAACTCATTTATTATGACTTTCAGTTTTCGTTCCATGAGCAAACTGTTGTGCAATAAATTTAAATTTAAAAAAATTATGCTAATTGCAAAAAAATACTTGAGTGTCTTAACTAAAATGTCTATATTTTTAATAAAAGCAACCAGAAAAAACTAGTCTGTATTAGATACACAACTTTACTTATTATTTGTTTTTCAAAATTGAACAATCGTTTAAACTAATTTTTGAATCAGTTAAAACAATAGCCGCAGAATTAGATTTAGAAATCAAAAGTCCGCGTTTGGCGAAACGGCAAACTAATCGCGACAATTATGAAGGCGAGCCGGAAGAATATTACCGCAGATCAATTTATATACCGTTTTTAGATCATTTTTTGGTCCAAATCAATGAACGATTTTTAAAACATCGAGAGCTGCTTTGCAAAATTGAAAACATTTTGCCAAATAAATGCATAAATCTTGACGTTATTGAAATGCAGGAGACTGTTCGTGTTCTAGAAAAGCAATGGTCCGCTGATGTAGAAGATCCCGATGATTTCGTTGCTGAATTTAGAATGTGGAAAAGGTTAAACATCTTTTCTTCAGATTATAATTTTGAATATATTTTCAGGAACTGATTAAATCAAACAAAGAGATCCAAAACTTTTTTAGACGCGTTGAATTGTTGCGATGCAAAAATTTTCAAAACAGTGCATCGTTTTTTAAAGATTGGAGCAACAATCCCTACATCTGTCGCTTCAAGTGAACGCTCGTTTTCCTCACTTCGCAGGCTTAAAACATATTTAAGAAATAAAACTGGAGAAGCACGCCTGAACGGAATGGCTCTCTTCAATATCCATAGAGATATAGACGCGACGGAGGAAGAGATTCTAAATGTTATGACCCAAAATAAAAGAAGATTATACTTCAATTTGTGAATAAAATAATGAAACATTGTCTTTTTACCTAAAACCCCCCCCCAAATTTTTTTCCTGCGTTCGCCACTGGAGCCGACTTTCATGTCTACAATAATACGCAAGTTATGTCTCTAGGGTCAAGCACTGGTCGATTAAATCGATTAAATCGTTTTATATCGATCTTGGACATTTGTGTCAACATTTTTACGTTTTTATACAAAAAAAGCCTTAAATTTACACAAAAAAAACGGCGGAAACAAAGTTGTAGACCAAAGTTCCCGTTGATTTCCTTATTCAGAGAAACTGCTCTCTAAATAATATGGTCCTGTTTAGAACAGAGCTTCGTCAGCATGTATTTAATGTTTATGTGGATCTTATATAACTCTTCTGAAAAATTCGTTTTATGGAGGTCTGTAAATGTTAGTCTCTGTGAAGGCGGTAGCCGTTTTCTTTGAATATAATTACTTTCCGACGATTAATTTTTTCAGTTTTATCACAGGCGTTGCCAGGTTTTTATTTTGCCGTGTACTTTTTTCGCCAAATGTGAGCATATTTTCTGGAAACCACATCGAATTAGCCCAATATTAATCTATAATTCGGAATAGTACAGTCCTGTAACTATTTTCTTCAGATTACCACAACTTTTCCGGCCGATAGGACCATCGTCCATGTACAAGTGGTCCTGGTAGCTTTATTGAGCCCTTAATCAGTGGTCTACCAATACGAAATCCCGGACTTTTACCTTGTTATTTCTTATGGTTGTCGTTTGCAGCGAACCTAGCCTTATGGATAATCGTATAAACCCGTTAACTCAATGGTAACCGTCGAATGAGAAAAATCACCGTCTACAGCGTAGATTTCACTTCGCGACTTCCTTACAAAACCTTGAATCCAATTACAGATTGGCATGCCCTCTACGAGAATGAGCTAAACGATTATAAATTATTCTTGCAATAGTAACGCCATAAGCTTGTAAGGCTATACTCTTATCAGATCACCGTAAAATTGTAGTTTTGTCACTAGAAAATTTCTCCGGAATATTTTTAATCATTTCATTAGTCTCTAGTACATTATTCCATCATATAACAAATATTACAAGATCGGAAACAAATACCCTATATGACAATGAAGTTCCTAATTATCCGCTTTTGAATCGTATAGGTTTTTGTCTAAACCCTAATTAATATTTTTACAGAGATCTAAAAGCTTTTACTTTTTACCAGATACCTTTACAATTAAGCGCAGTTTTTATATACACTTCTTAGGTGTTTTAATCATATTATTTCAAGACGATTGAATGTCTTATAGTTCAATCAAGTGGTGTATTAGTTATATCTAGGTATATAATATTCAGTTAAGTGTAGTAAAGGCAAAATTGAGTGTACATTTGTGTGAATACCTTCCTTTACTTAGGGTAACTCAAACTCAGATATCACTGTGAATTTTCTAACTGTTGATTGTATACTTCTAAGAGAAATGTCAGAAGTTTAAGAGAAAGCTTTTCAAAACATTAAACGCTCAAACTCTCTACGAGAGAGACAATAAATCTATTTTTCTTATTTCGCTCCCAATCGGCAGGTTGTCCGGGACAGCCAGAAAATCGACTGTTGCTTCTCTGTCAATGTATTCGTGTCACACACACGACAGCAACAAGAACAACCACAACAACAATGTACTTTATTGGAATGGTATGCAAAGGATGGCTGTTGATTTTCAACGAAGGGGAGGGGCGCAGGTAGTTGTTGCGGAGCTGTAAACGGAGTAAATACAGGAGCAACAGGAATTTTTGCCGTGAGACCAAACGAACCGAACCAAATGCGAGCCGAATACGCGATGCCGTGAGTAAGCTACGGGGAATGGCTGGCAAACAGCGAACGAATGTCGAAAACAGGAGTCCACACGAAAGCGTAGTATGGCGCTAAGCGCTTAGCGGCAAACGAAGACGGATGCCCGTGCCTGGCAAGGCGATTGGTGAGAGCGCCCATATACAGACACTTGTATGTGTGAGTGTGTGTGTGTGTGGGTAGGTGTGTAGCCTTTCAGGCTGGCTTATAGCCTGAACCGACATTTCGCAATCACTTGCACAGTTCGAGTCGAGCCGTTGCGAGGATAAGTCGCTGAACGCGGAAAGTGAACTCAGCCAGAACAGCGAATAGTGGAGGCAAACAGTAAATACACACTACTCTGCTGTGCTCTGCAGTGTACCTGTTAGTGCGTTAGTATTGGTGTTGATGATGGTGATGGTGCTGGTGTTAGTGTTAGTGTGATTGTGACTGTGTTGCTGTCGCGCAGGTGTTGGTGATACGCGCTTTTTGCAAAATGTATAATTATACTTTGAAACTTTATGGCTGTGGCTATCATAGTGGTAGTGTGTTGTAGCTGTGTGCGTGTGTGCGTTTGGTTTAAAGGTGTGCTAGCAAAAGGCTTGCCTGAAGGTGTGCTTCCCTTTATGCACATATATACAGTTATATTTATATATATGTATTTCGTTTCTTCTGGCAAGTGACTAAGTGTTGGGTCATAAAGAACGGTGAATTGCTGCCTGCAGCTATTGGACTAAGTTGGAAAAAACAGCGAAGTGCAATGCAGCGTCAATTTCTATATACATACATATATACTATATAGCTTATATACATATAATATACACGGTTGTGTGTATGTGTTTGCTCAGTGAATGGAGTTGTTAAAGTTGCTCGCGAATGAAGGTCAAACGAAAATTTAAAGCTGAAGTTTGTGTGCTGTGGAGTTGTGAAAGTTGCTATTTTAATTTGATAAAAAGTGTTTTATGCGAAAATGGAGATTTTATTAACTGAAAAGGAAAGTGTATTTGTGGTGTAGCGATAATAATGTATTTTAATACTTTGCTTAGTGGATTTTAATGAAACTTTTAACTTTGATGTTTCAAATTTTTTTAGTGTTCAACAAAAATAAACATTTAAATACTGTGCAAATATAAAGTACTTGCTTGACGAGAAAGTGGTTCGATTTGAGAGATTTTGATGATTTTTTTCACCTGCTCTATTTCAATTACATATCATAGGTATGTACATTTTTGAAATTTGAAGGGTACAAAGCTTTTAAATATTTCTTTTAAATGTTCATTTAATACGAAAATTAAAATTGGGAAGAATAATGTATCGTTTTCTAGGTGACTTCAGCTTCTGTGAAATAAGAACTCATTAAATTGTGTTTCGAATAATAAAATTAAAAAAACGAAATGGTTTTAAAAATATTGATTTTCAAATGTTTATTAAAATTTTAAACAAGTTTAAATTTAAATTTTTATAAATACTATTTTAATATGAATAGAATTACATTACCAAGTAACTTTTGTCAAAACTGGTACGAAACAAGTTCTAAATTACTGAATGTGGATGTTATAGAAGCATATATTTTAAAAATATAAATTTTTATTACTGATAAATTTTAAATCATATTTTTTAAATTTTTATTTTTTTTAAATTTACTAACATAAAATCGGTCCAAATTATATTGCCAGAAAACTATGAAGATCTAACGAAAAATTTAACATTTATTTAGAATGTAGTAATTGAAACTATTAATAATTGTTATTAATATTAAATTCATATAACTAATGTAATGAATTTACTCGAAAATAATGACTTTAAAGTATTAACTTATAATATTAATTATGATACAATTAAATGTCAATAAATTTTTTGTGGTAAATTAAAAAAAAAATAAATAAATTTAGAACTTCGATTTTCGAAATTGAAAATATTGCGTTAAAACTATTAATGACTATTTTTTTCAATAAAATGATACACAAAATAGTTTGTCTTTAAATAAATTTTGAAGTCAAATGCTTAAATAAACAAATTCAATTCTTTAGAATATTTTTTTCGAAGCATTGGAATAGTTCAAAAATTTGCAAATCAAACGAAAAATAAGAAAATAAAGGTGTTTTAATAAGATCTAAATAGAATTTTTACATGAAATTCTTTAATATTCACCACACTATGTAAGTACACTATACACTATATTTATTTATAGTTTAATAATAAATGAATTCAAAACAAGATATCTATAATTAATATTGGTAAAAGAATTCCAAGCTCAAACAAAATGAAAATATTTAAAATAAATTTATTCAAAATTTTACGCTTAATAATGTTGCGAAACATTTGCAAATTATTTTCATATCGATGCTATCCTAAAAATTACGAAAATTGGCAATAAATATAATCAATATTTGACCTTAATTTCCAAATAAATCTCCGTACAGAAAATCGAATATTTAAATCTAATTGTAATTCAGCCGTAAAACTAGTCGAAGCTATTATATTTTTAAACTTTTACTTTTGACCATTATGTATTTTCTAGTTGAAATTCAAAACTATTTTTCTAAGGTCATTTCATTAAATCAAGTGGATTTTTTTGTATAAAACTCTTGCAATGGATTTTATAACAAACTTTAATGAAAAGTGAAGGTATTCTTGTTTCTTAGGAGGACTATTTTGGGAGAGTCATTGCTGTTTGATTGCTTGCTATATAATTTAATTTGAAATATATTTTCGAAGAGGCAATTGAATTGGTGACAAATAAATAATATTAAATTAAATAAATAATATAAACTATTTATTTCTTTGACTAAAGTAGATTTTCAGAAATGTAATTTTTTTTGACTAAGTCTAAATATTTAAATTTTTTTTTTTGCTACAGGCAATCGGGCTTATAAATTTGTCTCTTTTTTGCATAAAATTTGCCACGCCCAATTTGAGCTTATCTTTTAGGGAATGATATATACTTGTTTATACAATGATTAACAATGAAATTTCTAATTTTAAATGGATTCGTTTAAGGTATGATTGCGGTGGCCAAAAAATAATAGTGTTGCTAAGATTTGTAGCTTGGGGAACTTGAAAAATCACGATATACAATATGTTCATCCTACAGTGGGTGGTAATGGGTTAATTAAATGAATATTTAGAGGCTCGCAATGCTTAGCGCCCCAATGACGAATCAATTGTGACTAATCAATCGATCAACCAATTTTTTGTAATATAATACCTTGTTTGTACAAACCAATAGGGCGGCTTTCATGTCTAAAATAAATGCGATATACAATATGTACACCCTAGTTTTGAGTTCTAACTAGCTAATTTCAATAAAGTTTGATATATTTTTTCACAATTACATTTCTAGGTAAAATTGAAAGTCCTTGGAGAGGGTATTCTGAAGCAACCCTTTGCTTTGACAAACTGCTGACCAATCATTCCACAGCTTCTGATTCGTGTGTTTTACACTGCCTTTTATGGACTACATTTGCTTGGAAATACTCTAATCGATACCAATCTCTTACTTTTAGTATTGAGGTATTCAAAAAGTTTAAGAAAAAAGTGATTACGTATTATTTTGATAACTGCTTTGTCTAGACTACCTACAAAACATACTGTAACTAAAAAAGGTCAGTCTGCCTAAATAACTAATATAAGTAAATCTACATGATTGAAAATTAAAAGCATCGCAGCTTGTAAAAATAATAACCTCTGCATATAATTCGTGCTTAATGAAAGATTGAAAATTCTCATCGCTAGTAAAACCTTTTAAATTAGTCGAATATAAGGCGACAATCACCATACATAATTATAGCTTTAAGCTCAAGTGCGCAAGTGGCTGTGTGTGCGTGTTTGTGTAAGCG
The DNA here is from genome assembly GCA_031772095.1 of Zeugodacus tau. Lineage (NCBI taxonomy): Eukaryota > Metazoa > Arthropoda > Insecta > Diptera > Tephritidae > Zeugodacus > Zeugodacus tau. Next base: position 43,685,140 of record CM062653.1, read on the forward strand.
CCTGATTGCAAGACATATGTGGAAATTACATGTTAATTATATACTTGAGTGTGTGTAATAACCAAACCTTTGTGCTCGTGGGCGCCGCGCCTAAGATGGCTTTCGAAAGCGCTCGAGCATAAATTTTGCTGACCTTGAAACACATATGCTGAACTTGACCTCGGCTTTTGTTGGAGAAAGTCATAATGGTACAAATTATGTAAATTATATATTTTTAGTAAAATTTAATATTTTTTCATGGTATTTTAGGTTAGAATTTAATCAGGAAACATTTTTTACAAAATGCTGAAAATATAAATTTTAACCATTTTGTATTCAACGACAGAGCAAAAATCTTTAAAATTATTTATGCCAATTTTTAGTTTTTCATTATAGAAATAAGCGCTTTACAGTTAAATCAATTTTGGTTTGTTTTTGAATTTGATTAGTGAGATTTCTCACAAATTTTCATATTCCAGGTTACTTTGCCTATGCAAACAGAATTTTGTTTGCTTTAGAATGCTCGCTCACTTTCAATTTGCGTTTTGAATGTTTTTGCCATGAAATACCGTTACTACTAACCACAAAAAGCATACATAGTTACATCTCTATATTTATACATTGCAAAGACACACTCACACATGCAATCCAACGAATGACCAATGACTGGACTGTCTGCTCAATCATTCATGCAGACAACTGAAGTGACAGACAGGCTGCCAAGCAGACCGTTAGGCAGGCGAGCAACTTCTCAACTATGCATTTGTGTGTGTGAGTGTGTATGAGAGTGTGCGTGTAAGTGGTCGCCGAAAAGTTCGTTTGGAAAGCTTTTCACGTTTTGGTCAAATTCACCTGACAAAGCGTAATCAACAGTGATGGTCGAAAAGCAAATCGCAAAGGCAAGAAGTGAAGAAAAGCAAAAGAATTGAAGCCGGGAGTAGTAAGTGGGTCTCTAGCTGGTGTGTTTTTGTAGCCAGCAGTGTGTTTGTGTGGTTAGCTTAGTGTTTTAAATCCCCTTTGCTACAGGGTATTTCGTGGGCTATGTTTGTGCAGTCACGCGCTAAATTCCTACCTTGGGGCTCCACAGCAACTTAAACTGATTTTAATTCTTCTATTTCTTCTTCGCTTTTTCTACTTTTTTCCTATTCTTTTCTACTTGATCAAAAGGAAAGTGGATTTGGTTGTTGGTTTTACCTTGAAGTGCCTTTGAGTGATTGAATTTTGTATGAAAGTCTAACTTGTCCATCTTCATTTGCCACGAATGTCATTCACTGGCGGCGCTTGCAAGACGAATGGTCGGCAAAGAGCAAGGGATTAAGCTTTGCATGTCTTTGTGTGTGCGTGTTTGTATGCTTTGTGTTCGTTCTATGTATTTTGGGTGGCTTAAAATTTGTCAAATAATGAGCGATGTGCTGGCGTTATTAGCAGCCTTTGGGAATAATTATTTGAAATTACTTAATGGTATTTAAAGTGCTGTGAAGGGAGTAGGTGCATAAGGGATTGATTATTATATTTTAGGGATTAATTTTTTTTTTTATTTAAATAAATTGTTTTGTTAGTTATTATGAGTTTTTAACTTATGCTTCTGTATTTGAATTATTGTTATACATTTTTCATTCTGTTTGAAAGAACTGAAGGGAAAAATATTATTTGCAAATAATAACTGTTAAAAAAATATATTTTAATGTATATATATGTAAAGGAAAAATAAAATGCAACACTTATTCTATAAAAAATAATTAGAAAATGTGAAATAAATATAAATTTTTAGTAAAAAATTAAAATTAAACAAATTTAAAATTAATCAAAATAAAAAAGAATCGATTAAGTAAAAAATTTAATTAAAAAAAAAAATATTATTTTTAAATTTTTTAATAAAATTTTGATTCAAGGTTTATCAATTTTTTAAGTCTTTACTTTAAAATTCCTTTATAAACACAAAATCGAAAAACACACAAAATCTGTAAACTTTAAAATTGAATTGTACTTCAAATTTTAATATTGAACTCAAAAACACTCCCCTGATTTAAGTGTGTGATTGATGTCTTGTAATAAATTTTCATTAAAAAAATTTGAAATTAAAAAACAAAATCGAAATTGTTTAATTCTTACAGATGAACTTCTAAATTATTGATGAAATATAAATAAAAACGAAGAAAACAGTTTTAATTGACTAACATAAACTATTTGTGGAAATAAAAAAAAACAAATATTAAGAAAAATAAATAAATAACGAGAAATTAAATGGCAAATAATTAATTAACAATCTACATATGAAGTGTATAAAAATCAAAGAAGAAAACAGAAAAAAAAATAAAATGCAAAATTCCGAAAATATTTTGAAATCTGAGAATTCTAATTATCGTTAACTATTGATGTAAGTGAAACATAATGTGCAACTATAAATAATGAATAAAAAGAAAAAATAAAAACAAAAAATTTGTGTGTTTAAATGAAACCGACATATCTACTAAGTGAATTGTGAATACGAGAATACTTATCAGTGAATATTATATAAATACTGATATAAAATATTCAAGAAAATTAATATCTAAAAATATATATATATGACGAACTAATATATGCATAAATAAACCAACAAACAAGTACTCAAATTTACCAGCAAGTGACAACGTTTATAATTCATTGTTAATGAACTAATTCAGCAGCTGCGGCTAATTGAGCAAGTGTGAGCGACCACAGGGTATATAATTTGGTAAGTTTTCACACACATTTATGATATGAATTTTAATAAATTGTATAATTAATGCATGTTTACATCTACGGTCAATAACTTGGTTGGTTGGTAATGAAAAGTTGCGCATACCACATGGTGTACCACTGATTAGCTAAATACATACATATGTATATATAAGTAATTTTTATAAATGAAGTGGGAAATATTAAATTGAGGCTTTTGTAAACTAAATATTTATTTGTTAGAACTGATATTATAATATAATTTAAAATCATAAATAATTTAATTTTAATAAATACTATAACACGCACTAGAAACGCTAAAATGTGCTATACAAGCTTCTAAACTGGCTTAGTATATTGTATTTTCCTGAAAAAGTAAATATTTGTTCTGCTCAAATATATTTAATTCCGAACATTTACATTTATTTCCACACAAAAGTTTTAAATTGCATTTTCCTTCATTCGGAACAACAGTGCGTATGAGTAACATGCTGTTATGAATAAAAATTAACTTTATTTCTGCAAAATATTTTTCCAATATGTGGTTTCACTGCAAACTGACACGCACACACACATCTAACCGTAATTATATAATAAACAGAAACAGAAACAGGAAATTTCCCACTTCATTTGGTTTTAATAAAATTCAACGCTGCCGTGGCGCACCAAAACAAAAGTGAAGAAATAAAAGTAATGCACGAGCAGCCTATCAAGCCATATGTGCATGTGTATGTGCGCATATGTGTAGCAAGCACATCCCTGCCAGCCAAAGGTGGTGAAAAAGCTGGTTAAACCGAAGTTTTTTAAACCCACGAAAGTGGTAAAAAAAGTGGTGAGTTTGCCATAGGCCAGCATTGCTGCTTGTGAGTTTTTTAACCACTATTCCCCTCACACGTACGAATACAAAAACAATACAACCCAAACGTGTGCGTTGGTGTTAGTAATTGAAGAAACATGAGGGGAAAGTGGTTAGGCCTGGCTGGCAGGGATGCTGTGTATTGCCTTTCATGTGGCGAGGCATGTCAGAATTAAAATTGCAAACTGCGTAAGCTCTTTCCTGACAGCTATATGAAAGCAGCGAAAGCGAAATTGGAGTAGGCATATTTCATTAATTAAATACGCTTTTGTTAAGTGAAAGTATTTATTAAAATATGCCTTTGAAATGCGTGTTTGACATGAAAGGCACACAGTGTGTGGTTACAAATTTAAACAAAGGAATGGAAGGAATGCTGGAAAAGCTGGGTGTGTAAAGTTAAAAATAAATTTATATAAAAATTTTCTCGAAAATTCTGCACAAAAATTTTTTGAGACTCAGAAATTTTTTAATATTTTTAGGCCTCATATAAAAAGTTGTGTCATAAAAGATAAAAATATTTGCGTCGAAAATATGCACGAAAAATGCTAAGAATAAATTTTAAATATTTTCCTCCCAAAAATATGCTGTGAATAATGCTGTGGAATAATTTTAGGTTTATGAAAATATTTCAAAATTTGTATAGACTATGAAAACAAAAGCTTTTATGGTTCGAAGAAAAAGTAATATATTTAAATATATAATACTAATGTTTCCTATGAGTTCTGTATATCAAAACAAAGGAATTTGCTCTAAAATTAAATGGTATAAAAAAGAAACTATTTTGGATTGAAATAGGAACTAGTAAAAAAGAAAATACTAAATTCGCCCGCTGCTAAATTTTTTATACACTTACTATTTATCTAGATTAAGGGGTGAGGAATTTTGTTTTATTAAAATTTTATATAGAAAATATTTTCCACGATTATAACAGAAATTTCTGAATCTTCTTCTTAATTTGTTGAATATTATTTTGTATTTTGGAACTGATTAAATATTAATAAAATATGGCAAATATTATCGCTTAAGCTTGGTGATATATCTTGGGGTCTTTAAATTTATATATTAATCAATTTAATAAATACCGGTGGACTTGTCGAACAATTTTTAATATTTTTAGTACCCAAATCATAATGTGCCAAAAATCATACTGCCATCTTTCACATATTACTGGTATGTAGTATCGAAGGTTAAAGAAAATACTCAAATTCATTAGTTGGTGGCTAAGGAGAGTTTAGACCGATTTCGACAATATTTAGGTGAGAGGTGACTCATACTTGTAGCACAAAAACTGGTTGTTTTAAGTTACCCATTACTATCTTCATTAGTATACATATATGTAAGATATATATATCTTATGTAAGTATATGGTTAGCATATTACATTAATTACTCCTAGATGGCTACGAGAAGTGTTCACTAAACTTGTTGTAGAACAGGTCTATGTCCACTTTAAAGAGGTTACATCTAGTTAGGAGCCCTAAAAAATGAGGTTTTTCAAAAAATTTTCCTGAGAAAACTTCTACATTTATTTATTCTAAGAATTTGTACACATATTATGGCAACTTTGAAGAGCATTGAAAATTTTTTTCTTTGTACGAATTATAGTTTTTGAAGCTGCTACAGCTGATCTCCAGAAAACCCTCCGATAAAAGGCGTTTTGCGGTGACCACTAGTGACGACAGAAGGACTACGAAAAACTATTTTTTTTTGTCAAAATGGCGGCTTCTTAAAATTCTAAATTTTTTCTATAATTTGTCCGTAAATTGTGTATAAGAAAACAATTTCAATTGGTAGTAATAATAGAAAATGTAGTTCAGAAGTTTAGGTAAAACTTTAAGACTAATCGGTTCAACAATTTCCGCTATATAATATATTGGTCAGCGACTTTCAAAACAGTTTTGAGAAAAACAAGGCGCCCCACAGGCCTACTTCTTTCAAATGCTCTGACGAGTCGTCAAAATTGTGTGTGTAACTTTAAAAATAGCCGTTGAATTGACTTGAAGAAAATTTATTTTAAATAAATTCTTTAAATTTTTTGTTCGGAAAGTAATTGTGAAAGAAAATATAAAAAAATCTAAAATGTATCTCCAGCTTAGACACGTTTTACTGTATTACAAATTTTTGCTGCTCATGATAACAAATGGCGGAGGTCAAGGGAATATAATAATTATTTTAATTTTTTATTTGTTTTCCCAAGAATATTGTTCAAAGCTGGCACAAAAATGTATAGAGTCCCTTAGAAAAATAGTAAAAAATACTGTAAAAACACAGCTATGATTCCACTATATTCCATGATATTATATTCCACTAAAAGTTTCAATTTTAATTTGACGATAATTAAAAAAAACCATACCACATTTTTATGCCTACGCCCAATTGCTTGTTCTTTACAACTATACATCTGTAAACCCTCTGTATTCAATCAAATCTACAACCGGATTTACACACCAACTTTACACCGTATACAGCTCTCTGCAGCATTAAAATAACTTTTTCACATTTCCTGCTATTTTAGTTACTCCCCAAAAACAAATTTTAATGAACAATCACACAGGCACACAACAAAAAAGAGATAAACTGGGAAATGTGTGCTGGCCTAATTCCCTTTGGGAAGCGCACAACACACGCACACACATGTGTAAACAACTGCGCTATTCATTTGAAGCGTACAACAATAACAACAACAATGGAGAATACATGCATTCACAATTTTAATGAATTTTTATGAGCTGGGCAAATTTTTTGTTTACACTTTACCACTTTCCGCAGTCGCACACACACATACATATATCAACATTCACACACACACACAGGCAGTTTAAAGCTCATATGCGTGTGTGTTTTGCTTTATTTATCTCTTTTTTTGCCTCCAACTTGCTATGCACTAAACGAGAGTTTTCGCTTTCATTACCGCACAAAAGTCGGCAACAAATAAAACCCACAATATAACAACAAGCGAGCAACAAAAGCAAAAAAGCAACAACAGCACTGCACAATGCTTGTGCAAATGTGTGTGAAATGAAATGAAAATGGAAATGAAAATGCCATCATTGGTAATTTTCCCAACGGTATTGCGAGCGCCCGTGTGCGCCTTTTTTTGCGAGTTGCGGTAAAATTTTATATATGTAAGGGGGGTATAGAATTTTACAAGGATTTGTTGCTGGCGTAACCTGTAGGAAATATATTGTGTTTAATGTTCGACGTTTAGCGCTTGATAAGCTGCTTAAAGGCGCTAGCACCACGGCTAAAACTAACGATGTGTGAGGCTTCACTCGGCATGTTGTAGTAGTTACATTACTTTGTTATTAGTTACAATCATTTTAAACACATTGTTAAGGGTTGCCAGCAGAATTTAAGAAATCTGGTTCATAACATTTTAAAATGGACGAAATCGGTTCGAAACTACTTTCCTTACACCATAACTTTAAGTCTATCTGAATTATAATACTAGGTCTACAACTTTGCTTCCGCCGTTTTTATACTCTCGCAACAAAAGTTGCTAAAGAGAGTATTATAGTTTTGTTCACATAACGGTTGTTTGTAACACCCAAAACTAAACGAGTTAGATATAGGGTTATATATACCAAAGTGATCAGGGTGAAGAGTGGAGTTCAAATCCGAATGTCTGTCTGTCCGTCTGTGCAAGCTGTAACTTGAGTAAAAATTAAGATATCTTGATGAAACTTGGCACACTTATTTCTTGGCACCATAGGAAGGTTGCTTTCGAAAATGAGCAAAATCGGACCACTGCCACGCCCACAAAATGGCGAAAACCGAAAACACATAAAGTGCCATAACTAAGCCATAAATAAAGCTATGGAAATAAAATTTGGTATGAAGGATCGCACTATGAAGGGGCATATTTGGATGTAATTTTTTTGGGGAAGTGGGTGTGGCCTCGCCCCCTACTAAGTTTTTTGTACATATCTCGCAAACCAATAGAGCTATATTAACCAAACTTTCTGCAGTCGTTTGTTTTAGCCACTTCCTAATACAGTCCAAAAATGAAAGAAATCGGATAATAACCACGCCCACCTGCCATACAAAAGTTAGGTTGAAAATTACTAAAAGTGGGTTAACTCGTTAACGAAAAACGTCAGAAACACTAAATTTCACATAAGAAATGGCAGATAGAAGCTCCACTTCAGATTTACAAAATGGAAAATGGGCGTGGCATCGCCCACTTATGGGTCAAAAACCATATCTCAGGAACTACTCGACCGATTTCAATGAAACTTGGTTTGTAATAGTTTTCTTACATCCCAATGATATGTTGTGAAAATAGGCCAAATCGCTTCACAACCACGCCTACTTCCTATATACCAGAACTTTGAAGACAATCTGAATCGTTTACTTTACAATATATAAATTAAGTACTAGTGAAGATATCGGTGCAGAGCTTTGCACAAATACTATGTTAATAGTGTGGCAGCCCAATTCTAAAAATCGCCGAAATCGGACCATAGGTTTTTAAGGCCCTATATATCGAACACGAGGACCTCGGTGCTTCTAACCTAATATTATAGTTTCCAACTTTCAATGGACTTTATACAATATATATGACGAATATGTGGGTCAAATTGTGTATTCTATAATATAAATAAAGTCAAATAAATAAATTGCGAGAGTATAAAATATTCGGTTACACCCGAACTTAGCCCTTCCTTACTTGTTTTTTGTAAATTTAAGTTTTTTTGTATAAAACGGTTACAAATGTCGATGAGCCTCAGCCGCACTTTTCTTGGAATTAAAAGAGAAAAGCAAAATTTCCCGCAAATGTCGAGAATTCGGCTCAAAAAGTGACATTTTCAGTTGAGGATTAGTTTGGGATGCAGACAGATCTCTACAAATATTTTGTTGTTTTTTACAAGGGGTTTGCCACAAAAAAAAACGGGGCCAAAAAAAAAACCGGTTACTGTAGTACTAGGCGTGTGCGACAAAAATTTAAGATATAGGAACAATACTATACTGCATTTCCAGCGTGACTCAAAATCAACGAAATCTATAACCTGTCAAGGTCCCAGCTATCGAACCTCAGGATATATATATATATATATATATATATTAGGACCTCAGACCGAAAATATAGGTAAAACTCTCAGATATTTTAAAGAAATTCAGAATGAATATTTTTCTTCCCCCTTCCCCATATACATCATATTGAGGTTTTCAATAGTGCTATCAATACTGCTATTGGATGTCAAATGATTGAAAAAATTTAAGTTTACAGAGTTGAATCTTGAATGAACCAAACGAATTTGAAGCAAGATATTTTATATGATTAACAGACATCGCTTACTTATCTTTGTCAATAAAGAATCTCATGATATTTTAGGCAGCTCACGGAACTTAATTCTAAAATTTTAAGTTCAGTTAATTGAGTAAAGAAACTGTAAATTTTTGTATAGCCTTTTCGCACAGTAGCTAATTGATAAATTAAATGACCTTTGCTCGATTAAATCGGTGATTTAGACAGAATTTTAATCGGTTTGAAAAGGAAATCCAACTCTGCGATAAGGAACGTATTTGTATTTGTAAGTAATACTACTCGACGGTAGATGTCGCTGCAGGAAATTGCAATCAGCTGTTGAAACTTACTGGCTTCTTATGAAAAGCAAAAACAAGATGTATAACAGCTGATCGATTATCGAGTAGCCGGTAGTGCGAAGGGAAAATTTTGGTTTTTTCAATTAAAATTTTAATTGATCAATTAATTCGGCTGTGCGAAAAGGCTATTAGGTATGGGGTTCAATAAGTAAATATATTTAATCGGCGGGTCGACTGATGGCAATAGGTGAATTCACATACAGATCCTTCGGACACAGCTCGGTTGCTAAGGGCAGTCTGACAGGTATCGACAATCTGGTCCCATTCTATAACTGGGAAAGAGGGTTCATGGTAAACATGGAAAAGAATGGTTGGCGCAAGGGCCCCGTAACTACACCTTAAATATCTATGCGGATGGCTCTAAAATGGATGAGGGAGTAGGTGCAGGAATATACTGTCCGGAATTAGGCATAAGACAACCGTTCAAACTGCCGAACCACTGCAATATATTTCAAGCAGAGGTCTTTGCTATTGGGAAGGCAGCGCACAAGGTCAATACTCTAAAATTAACATCTACGTAGACAGCGAAGCGGCAATCAAGGCAGTAACCTCGTGTCGAATATCGGCCAAAAGTGTCCTGAGCAGCAGGGCAGCAGTGGTGAGGGTCGCCAGAAATATGAGGCTACACTTCTACTGGGTGCTGGCCATAAAGGCATCGAGGGCAACGAAATCGTAGACGGGATTGGCAAGAGTGGTGTACAGCTGTCACCCGGAAACATGATCAACATCGGTAAACCCATGCACATTCTGTACGATGACATAGACAGGTGCATGGCAAGAAAAATCATATCTCGCTGGAAGGATCTACCGGGGTGTAAAACTGCAAAGGTCATGTGCAAAGCGGTAGATCAAAAATATACAAGGTTCCTACTGGAGCTCGATAGAAAGGGCTGTAGGACCATGGTTGGCATTCTTACCGGTCACAGCCTTGTAGCGGCACATGCCTATAAAATGGGGCTGTCAGATCGGGAGGAATGCAGAAAATGTCAAGAGCGGGGCACCAAGGAAACAGTGGAGCATCTCTTGTGCGTTTGTCCTGCGTTAGCGAGACAGCGTTTTAGGTACTTAGGGGCCCCACAGTACGATAAGTTAGAGGAGATATCGTTAGTGAAGCCTCATAAACTATTAAAATTCACGACAGGCACAGGCATCCTGAACGATGACTACTACTCAGGGAACACGTAAAGGCACTACATTCTGGTATCGCAAAGGACCATAACTGAATTAAGAGGAAAATGTAGATTATATGCATATTTTAGATTTTTTAGTGACTATGAACCTAGTTTAGATTTATTTTGAAGTTTTGTGAGATAATTTGAATTACATAGATCAACAACAACTTTATCGAAGAAAATCACTCTTTATTTTGCTGAAGAGCGTTTTTGAACATAGTCTTGATGATCTCTCATTTATAACTTCTCTATTAATTAAATTATCACTTGAAAGTAGTTGTTATGTCAAGTAATTTACGCTATTAGTGCAACTAAAATTGTTATTATTATGTATATATGGAAACTCATTTTGGGAAACAAAAGAAATATACCACAGTTTGAGGAAAACAAGCTCGGAGCTAAGTAAAAAATACAAAAATACTAACAGTGGAAAATACAATGACTATAAGCCTAATTAGAATACAAAAAGGAGGAGAAGTAGATAAATTTGTAAAATTTCCTGCAGGCTCCTGTCTGGCAGTATCATAAATTGTCTACATATAAGCAGTCGCAACCGAGGATCAACAATTTCTGTCATTGTTGTGCTTTTCAAGCGCTTTGTAACTTTTGTTTTTTCATACACTCTCCGCTCATTTATATGCGGAGCCATCCATACACATGCACACACAAATACATATCTACATATGTACATTGTTGTTTTTTCTACACTTGGCAATCAGTCTCCGCATGTGTGAATGGCATTGTTTTTGTTAATAGAAGATACTCAGCGCCACAGCAACTGGTGGTCCTCATTCGCACACCTCCTTCGCCCGCTTACAGTTATTCTCCCCTTGCGAAACAGTTATTCGCACAGTGAAATATTGTAGTCCAAAACCGCTATCGCACAAGCACAACGGGGCGTATGAGTGTTATTGTTTCGCTCCACACACTTCGAATGCCGTTAGCACTTTTGTTGTGTTGTTGTTTCGTTGTTACTGTAGGGTGTAGTGGTAGCTCTCTATATTTAGTTGTCAAAGTGTATCAGCGTGTGTGTCTATGTGAGGCGGCAGCTCTGCTGATTCGAGTCATATCTCCTTTAGTGGCTGTGTTAGTCGAAACACACATCCCTGAAATGAAATAACGGCAAAAAGTGTGTAGTGACAACAGTTATGGTTGCAAATTGCGAAAAAAGTGAAAGTTGAGTAGACTAAAGTCGAGTTTTGTTGCATATAAAAAAAAATTGTCACAGCTCTTGTGTGTGTAAGCTCATTGGGTATGAAATGCTACGCTTTTGTTGCTGTTGATTACAGTTGATTTCTCTTATTTTGCTTTGATGTCTTCTTTCGTCAGATTTTCGAGTTTTTTTGTAGGCCTAAATGTGATATTTAAATGTAAATAAAATGTGTAATTTTTTCGTTAAATGATACATGGAAAATGAACTTAGGAATTCACATACGACTTAATGTATAGTATTCGGGCGATTCTTTGAATTGTGCAAAATTAATGATATAATTTGGTATAAATTGAATACATTAGTTAATTTTTGATATTTATATATCATATCGCATATTTGCTCATTGTCATATTGTAAACTACCTCTGCCGAGATTCGAACCCGATACCCTTTGAGTAGTTGCCACGTAGTCCTTAAGAAGTCCTCAGAGAAGAGATAGGCCATAAGTTCCGATAAAAAGGATAATGGTTGAGAGTTTTAAAAAATAATAAACTTTTGGTGGAAACAAATGAGTTGAAAAATAAACTTTTTGTTAAAATCCGTCATCAAATCAACCATTTGGGCAATAAATCGATTATTTCAATTCATTAACATTTTGATTTCATATCTTTTACTTCAAAATAGGCGATGACTGGAAACCAGTTTCGGAAAATATAGTGGATACGTAAGTTATTCGAAGTTACTTGCACGATAACCTAACCTAACCTAACCTCACCGTGACTGACTCACAGTTATGTTTCTCTTCCTTTATTAGCTGCCACTCGTCAATACCAGACACTGTCTTGTTCTGCAGGTAATGCACCTGGAGAGCTTTTCGCCTGGCACCTCTAGAGAGGTTCACCTTGGTTCAATTGCAAGCGTTCAAAGGCGCGCTAATTTCAGTAAAGCTACCCGTGAGGAAATCCAAGGAGGCTTGTTCGTGCATTTGGTTATCCTGTAATTCCGCTGAGTTTTGGAGAGTCTAACTCTGGATGGGGACTCTCTGGATTGTCGAGTACCAAGCTAAGAACTAAACTCGACTAACTAACGTCAATCTCTACCCATTTCTCCTGTATAGTTTTTGGTGAGGAGTTGCCACATCACAAAAGTGTCGTGCTATTGTGATCCTGCTCCGTTTGGTTCCTCCTTGCTTGTGTTTTTTTGGGCGGAGTGTCCGACGGTTCTTTGCGGGAGCAATTCCTTTTCTATGACTTATTTTGTATTATCATTTCTTCGGGACGTGCCGATGTTTGCCTAATACATGACTGGCCTCTGGCACCGGCTTTTCTTCACATGATTACTTAATGTTTTTGCGTTGGTTTTCACTTTTGGCAGCCAGTGTACTTTAGTTGCATATATGGTAGTCTTAGAGGTGGAGAGTTCCATATTAAGGTTTGGGGTACTCTGGGTGATTCCCCCTATTTTAAGTACTGTCACGTACTGTTATCGTTTCTTCGATGGAGACGAGGAGAATATCTTCATCAGTTTCAGTGATTTGATTCCAATACGTTGTTGTCATTTCCGTAGTCCCTATTATTATAGCAATTGTCGTCAAAGTGTTTCTGTTTTTCTTTGGTTGTTTTCTGTATGGTTCATTTTTGATTCAACAAGTAAGTCGGAAAGAGTAGGCACTCGTCTGCGAAGTCGGTCAGCGGTGGTACCGTTTGCGACCAGCTATTGTCGCCCGCCATCAGCCATCAGGCATTAGCTTGGGGTGGTGTTGGTGCGGATGTATTCACACTTTCCACCACAGCGAGGGTTTATTCATTCATAACCCCTTTGTGGGAATTATGAGGTATCCCTCTTTTACCAATGCTGAAGCAGCTGAAATATAAAGAAAATCGAGTATAAAAGAGGCTAGAGGCTGCTGTTAGTTTCTAAAAAACGCGACACTAAAATGTTCGCAAAGTGTCCCAATTTTTCTTTGGTAAAATTTTGAATTTGTACATTTTCTTGAGCCTCAAATCCATAGCAATGGTTCTGTAAATAGTCTTCCATCATTACTAGTATAAATATATGAAAGTGAATTCACATATCAAATATAACTGCGAGTGATTAGCGCCACAGTATGGAAAAAAATAATGAATTAATGCGAGTTAAACATGCGTGAACTCACGCAAGTAATTCTATAATTTATTCAAAATCGTCGCAACTCTTTCACAACACATATTCCAAAATGCCCGCACGGTTGATAAACTCCCTTGACGACTAATTGACCTTTGGCTCGTACACAACAACTCTTGCATATCCGCTGTGGGCGAATGTGAATGAACTGGAGTGCCCGCGTCCCTTTCAAACGTCCATATGCAAATGTAGCCAGGCGTTGGGTAACTCATTTCCGGCGCCAGTCAACGTTGGTCAGTTATTTAGTCATTTGATTAATGCAAGTGCACACTGATATGTGTGAGTGAGTGAGTTAGTGGAGGTGTGTGGGTGTGTGCGCGCCGTGGGGCGTAGCTGGCGAAATGTGTGCCACAAGAGCTTTTAGTATAATTTCCGGTTAGCCTTTTGTGGTTAAACATGAGCACAACATTTGTTTTGTTTTTATTTGTAGTTTCCTTCGAAACATAAATTCTAATTATTTATTCGTCTGTAAGCCCCTGCGGCGATGAAAAATAACACGTGTCTACATTTATAGTAAAACAGTATGAATTAATTATTTTTGTTGTACAATTTTTAATGTGTCTGTTAATTATGAATATTTATCAGCGCGATTATTTTGGTATTAATAATTTTTGAGGAATTCAATCAATGTTGTCGAGGTTTAAGAACTTAAACTTAAATAATACTTAGTTTTAAATTTATAATTCGAAAATTTTAGAGGTTATGGGGTCAGGATTGAATAAGAGTTCAAATAAATTGAATCTGGGAGCACTTATATGGAAATGGTCTGCAATTAGTGGATTATGTGGATCCAAATTCGATGTATTAAAAATGGTTGAAATCAGCCTACAACATCTATAGCAAATTCTTTCAAGATAATTCTTACAACAATAAATATAACGCAATAAAACATGGCCCACATATAGGTTTTAAAATGTGTAAATGAAATCGGATGAAATCAGATTTTCGAAGTCTTCGTTCTCGAATATGGAGGTTTCCATTGGAGGTATGGTTGGTTTTAAGCGGAAAATACTAATAAATTTCTCAGAAATATTTTAAGAAAATTAAGTGAATACCTTTTGCTGACAACAAGGGCTCTGATGATATTTTTAATATGGAAAATATCAGTTCAGTTCTTTCTCTGAGGCCCATAAACCTAATATTGGTTGGTAAATATCTCCTTCAGCATTTTTGTCTTTTGAATTTCGCGGCTATGTATAAAGCGCTACAGAGCTCGTATCTGGCAATACTATACATCTTTGAAAGGCCTTGACATAATGTTGTTTTGGGGGATTCGGTTATATCCGGCTAAACGGTTGAACGCCAATCACATACATACATACTCTATCACTTTGAACTGCGGAGGAATGGTTTCGACGATTCAGAGCGGGTGAAAACGACACCATGGATAAGCTAGCTTGCGGAAGACTTGTGACGACGGATACCGATCAAATCATGGAAAACATCGAGTTAGACCGGCATGTGACATCTCGGGACATCGCCCAGGAAATGGGAGTTAGTCACTAAACCATTTTAAACCATCTGCAGAAGGCTGAATACACAAAAAAGCTTGAAGCTCGGAACGAACTCGACCCATTTTTGAAGCGGATGGTGACTGGCGACGAAAAATGGATCACATACGACAATATCAAGCGAAAACGGTCGTGGTCGTTCCAAACAGTGGCCAATCCGTGATTGACGGCCAGGAAGATTTAGTTGTGTGTTTGGTGGGATTGAAGGGAATACGCTCAGTCCAGAATTAGGTTTTGGTTTTTGACAGCTGTTACTTGGTTAATACTCAGTTAGATTTGTCATTTCGGCCCCACTTTCCCCCCAATTTCTGAAATAAGTCTTCTAAAATTGCGCTTCTCGGCTGAAATTTATTCGAGCCAGGTCACTTTGCAATGAAGCTAAATTCTTGGCCAAAATATTATATTATATATATGTGTTTTATTTCTTCTTGAAAATCACATGTCTAAAAAACCACCCTTTAGTATATTTTCCATAACAAAATTTTGCTGACACCTGCCAATTTGCAGTAGTATACAATGGTCGGCTGCAACTGAGCCCATCCAATTTCATCTTGATTTGTTCAGTTACTCAATTCAGTCTCTTCACTCCTCCATATTAAATATTAAGTGCTTACAGCAGTTATTACGCATAGAAATGGGGTTGAATTTAAGGATATTATGACAGCTCTATGCCCTTACAGTGCTTTGTTGTTATGAAGTTTTCGAAATTTGCATTTGCATTTCAATGAAATGCCAAGTCTTCCGAGAAGCAACACATTCAAACTACATGCATACACACATACAGGCATTCACTTTCTGATTCATTGTCATTTGTTCATTTAAATAAACTAAATATTTACTTTTAATTGTCCGCTTTTGAGCAGCTCTAAGCGCTTTAAGGGTATCAAGGCAAGTTGCAAAGCTACACGGACAAAAGTTGATGCCGAAAGGAACTTGGAAATTGATTCTTTATGCGCACCCTATTTACAAAGACCGACGGGCGTTCGCCTTGCCCGCAGCATGTGGTTATTACGACTGAGCTAGTCGTGCTGATTGTGTTGTTGTCTCTTACTCCAACAACGACTGTGAGTTTGCTTTTGCTAAATTGACTTACGACACTGCGCAGGGGGAGGAGACAAGGAGTCGTTGTAATAGGAGACAATTGCTTGTTAAATTAAATTTTTATGTGACCGAAGGGGAGTTTATTAACAGCTGGAGGCGGAGAGTTTGAGTGCAACTTCTAAAATAGTCGTAAATTTCTCCAATTACAAATCGTATGTGTGTTGTATGCTGGCAGATAAATTGGTTGTGTATAGCCAGTCTATGATTAAACTCCGGCTATTTGATATCCTTATTCACATATTCAAATAAGTTCGAAAGAAAATACTCATGTTTATGCATGCTTTACCCATGTAAGTCATATAACACAAGTCAGCACACCAGTGCGTATGAGTGACCTGCTAATTGGACTATACAAAAACAAAGCTATTTACATTGTATGTAGAAGTATATACAGTGTATGTACATAACACCTCTCCTCTCTCCTATATCCATATTTATATAAATCTCTTTCCTCTTCCCCTCCCTTCCACCGCTCTTCGCTTCACTTGTTCCTTATATATGTAGCTCCAGTAGTGCTTTTGCTGTTGTTCACAATTTATTGGCTGACATAACTTTATGATCTCATTAAAATAAATGAATGTCCCTGTTATGTGATACATTGTAGGTATGCATGTGTTATATTATACCCAGTTTGCTGTCTTACGGAAATTGGTAGCCGCTTGTTATTTTATATGTCGCATTAACAAAATATTTTATTGCTTAGCCGCGGAATTCGTGTTTCAACAGTTTTTATTTCCTCCTAGGGAGTTGTTTATTTGTCGTACGACAAAGCTGTGTAGTCCGAAAGTTGTATTTTAAAAGGGAGTGAGTTGGAATGTGGATACAAAGAGCTATGTATAATTAAGTTGTGTTTTTATGCAGGAAGAAGATAATTATACCAAAACTAACTAAATTAAGTGAAGAAGTCTAATTAAGATATCTGATAGTCTGATAAGAAGCGAGTAAGGAAATGTTAAGTTCATTTGCAACCGAAAAAATTATAATCTCGTAATTTATTGAAGTAATTTTATTAAGATAACACACCATTTGACCCATATATTCGGTATATAGTCCAATAGAATAACGAAAATCATCATATATAGTATATGAGGGCTGAGGTAATTCCAAAGTCCACTATATCCAAGACTATATGCTCACTTAGTTTTGCTAAGACTTCTCACATATTAACCGATATATGAGGTATAAAGCCTACCGGAAATTTGATAACCCGAATATAAGGTATATCGGTGCTAGGGGAATTTCTGACCCTATGTTAACCATTTTAGGTATAGACAGGCAGCATAATAGAAGAAAAAGATGACCTCTGAATCACATTAAAATATCTGAGAGATTTACCGATATTTTAGGTGAAAAATTACCATAAAGCACTGAGTTCTTTATTGTCGATATCCGGGGCATTGAAAAGTTATAGTCCGAGTTCGAAAATTCTTCCACAAGTGATGCCACAGATCAATTACAGTATATGTGTAAAGTTTTATTCCCTTATCTTCATTGGTTCCTATTGTATATATTATAAAGTTAACGAATGAAAATTGATCCGAAATTGAGATATATGGGAAGTAGTCGTGGTTGTAAACCGATTTCGCCCATTTCTCATCCATCAGGGTATCAAAGAATTTCATTTATATCGGTCGAGTAGTTCCTGAGATAAGGTTTTTAACCCATAAGTGGGCGACGCCACGCCCATTTTCCTTTATTTAGTCTGAGTGCAGCTTTCTTCTGCCATTTTTCCAGTGCCATTTAAAGGTACATCGGAATTAAGAGCCAATTAGCGGACTTTGTTTACTACTTATAAGCTTGGAGATGAACACTTAATTCTCGCTGAACGCTCTAAGATTCTACATATTTGTTAGAATTTTGCATTAGAAAAGTTATCACTATCCTTATAGACAAATGGCAATCTCAGATTTGGAGATCACATACTCACAGTAGAATAGTGCCTCACTAAAACCAACTGTCGGTTTTCAACTTCAATGTAGTATCAATATTAAATTCTCTACTTGAATTTAAAAAATATTTTATCTCAGTCCAAGATATCAGCAGATCCCTTTAAAAAGAAGATTTCATTGCAGTTAAGTTAAATAGATTGTCTCGCTGCTTTGACAACTGCTCTTCGATATCGAAGCTTCAAGATGACAAATTTTCGACCCAGAACTATACTAGTCATATTCATGCTTTAGGTCTTTAGTAATGGAATATAACCTTGGAATTTTTTCTTTGCTCTCTTTGATCTCTTCAACTTTTTACAGGTTTTAATAAATATGAACAAAATTCGCCCAAGGCGTCGCACCATTTTAACTTATATACACTCATATACATATATAAACACAATTATTTTGAACCCGAAAGTTTTGATGATAATGATTTGCAACTTAGTCCTAGAACTTTCATAACTAGCAATATTATTTATTTTACTTTGACCCCACACTAGACGCCTCGGGCACTTCTATGCACTCACTCTTCAGTTGAATTTTGTCAAAAGAAAATCAGCTTTTCTCAAGCAGCGAAAAATATTTGAATATCAAAAGGAACGCTATGGGACTTTAGGCGTTCGATGACATCAAGTAGCGCGGATTACACGCTGGTAGAAATATTTGTAAGAGCGATGTTATTAACAAAATGTTTAAAAAGTTGTCATTGTGCATTTACAACAACATTTTTTACAAATTTTCATTAAAAATAAGTTTATTTGTTGGTTGCCTCACATACTAGCAGCAGACCACCCGCTTGACTCAGCAGCAAGAAATATGAAACTTTAATTTGTTATGCTAACCTATTTGCGCTAGCCATGCAATGGCAGTGAATAACAAAGACCTCGCAACACTTCGTGTGTACAGTGTGTGCGCAAAGTAAGCGTATTGTGCGCGCTGCTCATTAATATCCGCTTTGAAGTTGTCAACAAAGGCTGCGCGTCAGAAAGGATACAGCAGGAAAGTAGTATTATTATAAGTGAGAGTGTAAGAGGGAGAGAGGAAGCGGAAGAGTGCTGGAGAGAAATATATTATGCAAGCAATCTAAACGCGAGTATCTAGTACATACAATTGCCGGCAAAGTGGCATTTATGTCTAACTATATAGCGGTAGGTACTTATACTATATAGTATAAATGAATATTTTTCGCTTGTATCCGTTGGGCTTTCACGCTGGCAAAGCTTGTTTTGCTGATTGATAAGCATCTAAATTGAAATGTCACAATAAGGCGCACACAAACCAGCGAACAAAAGCAAGTTTTTTGGTGACTAACTGTGCTAACAAGTTGAGAAGCAAGCAGGAATGATGAAAATACGAGTAACAAATAATTGTAAGACTAACAGAAGAAGATACGAAGCAGAACATAAAACGAGAGCACAAACAGACTGTCATATTAACAGCAAAGCAAAGAGGCTTAATATCGAGGAGGAGACGTAACAATAAAATATGGTGGGGGAGGTAGTCTTGGTGATAGAGACAGGTGGAGTATAAGAAGGTGGCCAACAGGTAGTAGATAAGAATGAAAGCGGTAAGCTTAAAAAAGTGAAAAGAGACACAAAGACACACATTAAAGTAAAATGACTAACAGTAGAAGAAAGTAGTCGGCGAGCTGTAGAGAAACTACACACAAATAATAGACACAAAGAGACTTTGGAAATGCGGCGAATCGAACAGCTCAAATTCGCTTATAGCTAAGAAATATTTATGCGAGCAAGCCAGCTACTGGCGATATAACTAACCGTTGGTTAGTGCGTGCGCGCTCATGGCGAGTAGAAAGCGGAGCAATGAGGGGAAGATAATAAATGTGTTAGATAAGAAACCGCTATGCGTTTCCATACACGAGTGTCTTTATTGTCTTGTATTGATACAAATAGGTGGTTGGGGTCACACAGCCCGCTCCACACTCCGCTGCTAAGTGGCCACCCACGCAAGTTAAACAAAAGTTTTTCAACTTTCATGTTTACCCCACACACAGTCCGCAAACGCCGGTGCTGTTTTTCAAAACGCCTTGCGGCCAATGCCTTAGCCACCAGCAAATTCTTTGTTGTTGCTCTGTTTGTTGTGTTTGTTGTATTTCGTGTGCTTTGCTGCTTTCTAAATGTGGCAATTTAAGTAGCTTACAAATAATGTTAACGCTTAGGGCGATTCCAATCGTAATGCGAATGGACAAACTGTTGGCGCCTTGAAGGCTACTTCAATAAAGCGCGTAAATGTTGTTCGGAGCGTCTGCTGCGCGGCAGAGGGGGTGTGTGGTTGGCGCGTTTGTTGTCAAAGACAGGTGATTTTATTATGACAATAATGGTGATAAGTTGTAGTTTAGCGTGTGTTGTGACATCGTGGCGATGTGAGTACATATGTCTGCGGGTTTATTTGTTAAGTACATTCTTAAAGACACTCTGCGCTCCCAAAGCAATTAGAGGTTGGGCACAACATAGGTTATTGCTTTATTGTTAGATTGAATGCTTGCCTTCTTGCATGTACAAGATTTCGTTTTTAATTGCCAAGAAAAGTAATTGAAATTCATTAAGGACGACAGGAAGAGGGGGAGTCTTTGTTCGTTTGGTGCAGAATGGCATTTATTAATTGTATATATTTATGATAGCTGTACTGCTTACAGTTCAGAAATCAAAAACTTACATATTAGATACATGAACTGATGTTAAAACGACTTAAATATCTCAGAAATTAAAAAATCATCGAAGACATTCGTGTATCAATTCTTGTTCGAGACTTGATAAGTGACTCGAATGGGGTTCGGAGTCACAGCCTAAGTAGTAAGAATTTTTGCTAAGTAATTTTTAAATATATTCTACTATCAGAATATCGACTCTGCTCTCATTCCATCTCTCTGAGAACAGAGTTTCAAATTTCGACAATATGGTGCCCTGCAGCCTTATTCCTCATAGCCTCCGATGCGATCGAATGCTATACGGAAGACTTTAGGAAACATAACCGTTTGCTTAAATATCATGATAGACCGTATTTATCAAATGGAAGATGACGCAAGAAAAAAAGAAACTTACAAAATGTTTCCAAACTGAGGATAATGTTTGTATTAATTGTGAATACATTATACCATTCATTGCCTATGAGGAACTTTAATTGGTGATACTCCTACTAAAAACCAACTAATTTATCAACGAGATTGCGATAAATGATTTCAAAGGAGTATACAAAATTTGGCGATGTTGATTAAAATCGTGTAGCACTTACAGCGTGACCCACTGCTTTATGGTACCTAATAAATTTCTTGTCCAGGAGAATAAAGTCAGATTTGTTAATATGTAACTTGAGTAAAACTTGAGATATCTTGATGAAACTTGGTAAACGTATTTCTTAGCACCATAAGTTCGGGCGAAATAGGACCACTGCCACGCCCACGCGATAACCGAAAACATATAAAGAGCTATAACTAAGCCATAAATTAAGCTATGATAGTGAAATTTGGTACAAAGTATAGTTCTGAGAAGGGGCATATTTGCATGTATTTTTTTGGGAAAATGGGTGTGATCCCGCCCTACTAAGTTTTTTGTACACTCGTAAGCTACTAAAGCTATATAATCTCAGGAGTCGTTTTTTTCAGGCACTTCCTTATACAGTCCAAAAAGAGATGAATCGGATTAAAACCACGCCCACCTCCCATAAAAAGGTTACGTTGAAAACTACTAAAAAGGCTTTAATTCAGTAAGGGAAA
The DNA here is from genome assembly GCA_031772095.1 of Zeugodacus tau. Taxonomy (NCBI): domain Eukaryota; kingdom Metazoa; phylum Arthropoda; class Insecta; order Diptera; family Tephritidae; genus Zeugodacus; species Zeugodacus tau. Next base: position 43,707,044 of record CM062653.1, read on the forward strand.
ACACCAGAAACCTTAAATTTCATTATGAAGAAGGTACAGAAGGGCTCCACCCAAATTGGTATACAAAATTTTAAATTGGTGTGGCTCCGCTCACGTATGGTTCGAAACTACTCGATCAATACCAATGAAATTTGGTTTTCCTTGCATCCCAATTCTAAAAATCGCCGAAATCGGACCATAGGTTTTCAAGGCCCCATATATCGAACATGAGGACCTCGGTTCTTCTAACCTAATATTAGGGTTTCCAACTTTATGCCATATATATGACGAATATGGTGGTCAAATTGTGTATTATATAATATAAATAAAGTTAAATAAATAAATTGCGAGAGTATAAAATGTTCGGTTACACCCGAACTTAGCCCTTCCTTACTTTTTATACTCTCGCAACAAATGTTGCTAAAGAGAGTATTATAGTTTTGTTCACATAACGGTTGTTTGTAACACCCAAAACTAAACGAGTTAGATATAGGGTTATATATACCAAAGTGATCAGGGTGAAGAGTGGAGTTCAAATCCGAATGTCTGTCTGTCTGTCCGTCTGTGCAAGCTGTAACTTGAGTAAAAATTAAGATATCTTGATGAAACTTGGCACACTTATTTCTTGGCACCATAGGAAGGTTGCTTTCGAAAATGAGCAAAATCGGACCACTGCCACGCCCACAAAATGGCGAAAACCGAAAACACATAAAGTGCCATAACTAAGCCATAAATAAAGCTATGGAAATAAAATTTGGTATGAAGGATCGCACTACGAAGGGGCATATTTGGATGTAATTTTTTTGGGGAAGTGGGCGTGGCCCCGCCCCCTACTAAGTGTTTTGTACATATCTCGCAAACCAATAGAGCCATATAAACCAAACTTTCTGCAGTCGTTTTTTTTAGCCACTTCCTAATACAGTCCAAAAATGAAAGAAATCGGATCATAACCACGCCCACCTCCCATACAAAAGTTAGGTTGAAAACTACTAAAAGTGGGTTAACTCACTAATGAAAAACGTCAGAAACACCAAATTTCACATAAGAAATGGCAGATAGAAGCTGCAGATTTTTTTACAAAATGGAAAATGGGCGTGGCGTCGCCCACTTATGGGTCAAAAACCATATCTCAGGAACTACTCGACCGATTTCAATGAAACTTGGTTTGTAATAGTTTCCTTACATGCTAATGATATGTTGTGAAAATAGGCCAAATCGCTTCACAACCACGCCTACTTCCTATATACCAGAACTTTGAAGACAATCTGAATCGTTTACTTTACAATATATAAAGTAAGCCCTAATGAAGATCTCGGTGCAGAACTTTGCACAAATACTATGTTAATAGTATGGCAGCCCCATTCTAAAAATCGCCCAAATCGGACCAAAGGTTTTTAAGGCCCCATATATCGAACACGAGGACCTCGGTGCTTCTAACCTAATATTATGGTTTCCAACTTTCAATGGACTTTATACAATATATATGACGAATATGGTGGTCAAATTGTGTATTATACAATATAAATAAAGTTAAATAAATAAATTGCGAGAGTATAAAATGTTCGGTTACACCCGAACTTAGCCCTTCCTTACTTGTTTTCTATTTTAGTTACTCAATTTGCATTAAATATAATTGTTGGGGGTCATGGAAGGTATCCCTTCGTAACAGGGGTAATATTAGATTCATATATTCTTGTCATTATCTTCCGCTCATGGACCTACATTCTGCCGATTCTATAAGACATATATTTTTAAGTGGGTTCTTAGAGTCAGTGGCATAGGAAGACCTTGCGATACCATTTAATTCTCTCTTTCCTACCAAAATAAGCCTATTGATCGGCCCACAGTAAATACTAATACAAAGTAATTTTTTGGTGCGCCCAGTGCTTCAAGTGTTCCAAGATCTGAGTTGTTCCAGAAGTATAATCGTTCAATCCAGGTCTTCTACCCAATCTAACTGAAGATAAATCAACTTTGTTAAATCTAGACTAAGTTGAGTATTAATCTTTGGTTCCTAGAATTAGAGCCTTGGTAAAATTGTAAATGACGGGTGAATAAAGAACCTTCCAGGAAAATCTTTAAATTTTCAATGATTCAATTTATTTTTGTATTGTTGATTACTACGCTCACTCGAAAAAGTATGATGGCAAAATAATTCTACATATTACTCCACATTCACTTGAACTCAATGGGTATCAATTTCAATTTCTCTCAAAATACACATACTTCATAAACTCACACACATACTTGTGTTATGTAATGCGGCGTGCATTCGAAGCCTTATTTATGTGTGTGTTCTCGAAGTAAAAAATGATTTTCAAATCGACATAAATAAGCCGCAAACGATTAAATCTTTCGATAGCTACTCGAAAACAACAAAAACCGTACAAATAAGCTGCTCACTAGCTAGCTCTCTTTATGTCTGTAATATGTATGGCATATTTGGGTTGTTGTTTTTGTTATTTGCCGGCAATTTGCCGCTTAAATGAAAAATGGAAGTTCAATTCGCATTTAATGACTGGCAAACAATGATTGGCGGTTTGAGGGGAGGTAGCGCTCCAGCAAACGTACCTCAAATATTTATAATGGGCTGAATGTGTGTGTGCGTGTGTGTTTGTGTTTGTGGCACATCGCTAGTTGGATTATATGACTAGCTTAGTTGGCTGGATTTATTAGCGCTGCGAAGTAGTAAATTGGCGTTTTTATTTTCACGAGTAAATTAAGTTCCTGCCATGCCGCCAAAGCATTTCGGTAATGGAGGAAATTGCGAGCTAATGAAGCACGTAATTGTGAAAAACTACAAACACACACACACACACATATATATATATATATAGCGTGCAGTTAGTGAGCATTTAGCCGTTGCAAGTGAAAAGTGGCATTGAAATTGTATATTTTTGTTTTTGTGGAAACTAATGCAGAGCGCTTTCGTATCGATATTCTAACATCCGTACATATTTAGTTTAACTGAATTTATTTTCGTGAAATTTAAAGCACTTCTGTATGAAAACTTAAAGAACCGTGCCTGTTTTCGAGATTGTAATTCGGAAAGCCTCCAGAGTGTACTATTCGCAACACCATCACCCATATTGAGACCCAGCTTTCATTATTGGATAATATTCGACCGAATAGACCACGTCCAGCACGCAGTGCAGAAAATATAGCAGATGTAGCTGAAAGTGTACACGAAGACCGTGGAGAGTCGACTCGGCGCCGGACTGACGTGTGGAACGAGCTGGCGCATTTACGTCGAGATCTTCAATTGAAAGCGTACAAAATACAGCTTCTGCAAGAACTGAAGCCGCTCTACACTCACAAGCGACATCGTTTCGATCTATGGCCTCTTGAAAAGTTCCATGAAGATCCGAAGTTTTCGAGCCAAGTTCTGTTCAGTGATGAGGTCCATTTGTGGCTCAATGGGTATGTAAACAAGCAAATTTACCGCATTTGGGACGAAGAGCAACCAAAAGAGATTCAAGAGCTGCGATTTCATTCAGAAAAAGCAACGCTTTGGAGTGATATGTGGGTCGGTGGAATCATCGGTCTATATTTCTTCAAAGATTATGCGATGAGAACGTAACCGTCAATGGCAACCGTTATTGCGTCATGATAACCGACTATTTGATGACTGAAATTGAAGCTTGGGATATCGGCCACAATTGGTTTCGGCGACAGATAATTTCACTTTTTTCTGTGCGGATATGTAAAGTCTAAAGTGTATGCGGATAATTCTGGTTCTATTCTGGCCTTGGAACATAACATCTCGCGTGTTATTCGTCAGTTACCAGTAGAAATGCTCGAACAAGTCACCGAAAATTGTACTTAGGGAAAAAATATATTTTGAATGACAGTAGTTTTAAAGCCTTTTATTGTTATTAGTGCATTTGATTTGGTAATTAATTCATTCCATTTTGTTTCACCGGTAGGCCTTTTTGTTGGGTTGGTTCCAAAAGACGCTTCTGGTATGCTGTTTAACATAAGTTCAAACTTCGATATCATACTTATTATTTTTTTTTTATTTTTGGAAAAGAAATGTCTCAACATTCAGCGACTATTGTTCGGGTTGAAACGATAATAATTTGAGCAAATTATATTATAACATCATCTTATTACGGTTATGATGATTGTGATTGTTGGTGACATGGCGTATGAAGAACGTTTTTAATGAAAAAATTTCTGACTCTGTTAAGGCGCAATTACAAACTGTTTCCGGACATTTCGTGACCGTTGACTACACATGGATCGGTTAGTACACCACAAAACGGAAACTGTTTAAACAGCGGACGTCATTCACATCCAAAAATCAGTGAAAAAGCCCGTCGATCGTTTTCCAAGGTGTGCCTCACAAGGTGTGGCTCACCTGGATAAGTACAAAAGGGTCGAAAAAAAGCTCTATTCTGTTATTATATTATTACCAAATGCCAAATTGGTCGATTTTGGCTTCGAACCCCTGTCCTACTTAATCTATTCGAAAGACTTGGCCACGTGTGACCTTGTTTTCAAACATAGAAAGTCATTCGCGGGATAAAAATGTATGGCAAATGATAAAATTATTGCCACCAATGAGACCTACTTTAATGTTCTTCCGAAAAAGTATTTTCCAGATGAATTTATGATAGATATCGCTGGGTAAAGTGTTTTGAGCTATAAGAACACGATGTAAATAAATAAATCATTATTTTTGGACAGTTTTTCATTTCAACGCTCGAAATTTAATTTTAAATTAATTTATAATGCAACATGGGTTGAATTTGTATGTTTCAAATGCGTCACGATTTCGATGTTAAACTGATGCATTGATCATGGCTCATTAACTCGTCAGTGTATTTTACCATATTCCATTATATGAAAGCTTCTAACTGTAATCAGCGCTATTGTCTGACCAGGTAATTTAGTAATTGTGTGGAAATTTCAATGCCGCACGCACACCTGCAAATTTTTTTTTCGCGCCGCAACACTGAGTTATCGACCACACGAAGCTGGTTTGTCTGCGCAAATAGAATGAAATCTGTAATTATCATTATTAAAAACAGCTACCAATTAGTAGCCCACAATTATACACAACACACACACACATACACAGGAGCGCTCAAGCACCAACACACGCTAATAAATTAACTGCAGAACAATGAACGGTGGCGAGCAATGGCATGCTGCAGCTGTTGCCAATACAGACAGCGAGTGAATTCAAATGTGTTATTGTTGTTGTTGTGTAGTTTTTGTTGTTGTGCATGTTGCGTCCGCTAACACGACTGGCCATTGTTCAATGTAATTACCAACATTTTCTAATACAGCTACTCACAGTTAATTGCGGTAAAACAAAAGCCAAAGCATTGCACCCGTTAATACCGTTGTAATGTTTACAAATAACTGTACAATGAGTATGCCTGCACTTGTGTGCATTAAACCGGTATTTTTATACCCTCCACCAATGTATGTGTGTATGCTTTCCGTTGACCCATTTTTTTTTTTTTGCTTTCCAATATTAATTTATGGCTTTCCTCGCGACAAATTTATATTAATGACAGTATTTCCAGTTTTTTGTTGTTGCTACTTCAATTTTTCGCTTTTGTTGTTGAACATTGTATTTGCAATTGTATGCGTGTTAACAACAGCCAAAGCCATATTACACGCCTTATCCTGCCACAGCAGTCCAATGTTTTGGCATGCGGAAGCGAACTGATTAAAGATTAAATGAAATCGCTGTGAATTAGTCGTGCAAATTTGACTCCATTAAAATTAAGTGATTTCCTAGCGTAACTAGTGCTTAGACTAATGAAAAAATTATGAAGATAAATTAGTTGCAGCACTCGCTGGGTTAAAAAAGCGCGAGAGAAAGGAAATTTTAATAAACAGGAAGTACTAAATTAGGGCACAGCGGAAAACATATATTTTGGCGATTTATTGCTCAAGATAGTCTTTGTATAGCTCGATACATTTTACTCAGGGATTTCTAATTTCGTTAACTGAAAAAAAAAACGTTTTCTGAGATTTCGAAGTGGTGATAATCTTCTCATTCGTCATAGATTTGTACCACGCAAGAGACTTTTTTGTTTCGGAAACAAAGTTATAGGAGATAAAATCTGTAGAATACGTTGGTTGCAAAAGCATTTGTGTCTTCCTTTCCGTTTATCCTGCAATTCGGTCAAATAATTAGGCAGAATATAGCCCTAATAGTCACTTTATTTCAGACTTAATGGATTCCAAAACATTGTGCCCATCACCTTTTTCGCCTATAAGTTCTTCCATTTTTTTGGAGCAAGTTCGAGGAGTGAAGTTCAGCGTTTCATCTGTTACATTGTCTTTGGTGTGTACCAGTGGACCCAAGTTTCGTTGATGGATATGACCCAACATTTTTGAAACTATCTTCTGTCTATTCAGCTGAAATTTTAAAAGTATCCGTCTACAATAAGAGCGGATTTCATTTTGCGATGTCTACTAGAAAGTAAAATATTCAACGCTAGTGCTATTGGAAGATATACTAGAACGATATCAGTCATTTCTGGTATCGAATCATCCTGCCACGCTGTGTTATGGGTTTTGTCGGGTAAAAAAGACCTATTTTCAATATTTTTTTTGTATGTAAAAAAATATTTATTTTATTCAAACTTTTTTCTATCTTATAGACATATATTTAAAGAATAATTTCTGAAATTTTCAAAAAAAAAAATTAAAACTTCTCTATTGTTACGTCATTTCCGGTGACCCCTTGGGAAAAAGGTGCGTCCGCGTTGTCAGCATAACTATTGATAGGATCATCCGAAATGAAAAAAAAAAACAAAAATAAGTGTTTAGGTAAGACCATAAACTCGTGCTTGAACGAAGGAAAGTCAAAAAAAACTAAAAACTGGAATTTAGACAAACATTTTTATAAAAAAAATAAAAATTTCGGCCTAATTTTTTTTTCTTTTTAAATAGTTGTAATTGAAAAAAGAAAAAATCCTTTGTTCAAGCACGAGTAAATTGTATCTCGAATAGTAGTAGTAGTTTTCGAGAACATTTGACAACCGACTTTGAAAACATGGTTCCGAGAAATCGCGTTTAAAGTTTTGAGTAACAATAAGCGCACACCTTCCAAAGGCTGTATCTCCGAAACTATAATATTATTCGGATCGGCTTGAAAATTTAGGATAATATTCTTGAGATGTTGTTGAAATTTATAAGCAAAACACAAAGAAAAAAATTTTTTGAATCCACGAAACCCATGTAACCCCTTAAGTAATATACTCTCTCAAAGAGAGACTTGATGAAATCCGAACGATAACATTTGTATGATTTTAAAAGTATATTTTGCGATGTCAAAATTCCTAGAATGATAGATTGGTATCATAGCGCTAGAATCTTGATTTTCTTCTCAAGTCAGTTAAGTTAAATAATTTTCCCTGATTGATAGAGCAAGAGCTAAGACCGCTTTAACCGTAGCCGCACTAAGGAAGAAGTGTAAAGAAGAAGGTATCGATGTGCTTTCATTTCACCATCTCCCAGACAAGGTAATTTTCTTTTGCGTTAAACAGTCAGAACCTGTATTTATCAGAAAGAGAAAGCACTCTTTGGACTAAAATTTCTTCTCTTTATGTTAAACATTTTGTTATTTGATTATTATCCCATAACCACTTGAATCAACTTATTTCAAATCACTACTAACCATTCTGTTTTTTTTTTATACTCTCGCAACAAATGTTGCTAAAGAGAGTATTATAGTTTTGTTCACATAACGGTTGTTTGTAACACCCAAAACTAAACGAGTTTGATATAGGGTTATATATACCAAAGTGATCAGGGTGAAGAGTGGAGTTCAAATCCGAATGTCTGTCTGTCCGTCCGTCCGTCCGTCCGTCTGTGCAAGCTGTAACTTGAGTAAAAATTAAGATATCTTAATGAAACTTGGAACACTTATTTCTTGGCACCATAGGAAGGTTGCTTTCGAAAATGAGCAAAATCGGACCACTGCCACGCCCCCAAATTGCGAAAACCGAAAACACATAAAGTGCCATAACTAAGCCATAAATAAAGCTATGGAAATAAAATTTGGTATGAAGGATCGCTCTATGAAGGGGCATATTTTGATGTAATTTTTTTGGGGAAGTGGGCGTGGCCCCGCCCCCTACTAAGTTTTTTGTACATATCTCGCAAACCAATAGAGCTATATAAACCAAACTTTCTGCAGTCGTTTTTTTTAGCCACTTCCTAATGCAGTCCAAAAATGAAAGAAATCGGATCATCACCACGCCCACCTCCCATACAAAAGTTAGGTTGAAAATTACTAAAAGTGGGTTAACTCACTAACGAAAAACGTCAGAAACACTAAATTTCACATAAGGAATGGCAGATGAAAGCTGCACTCAGATTTTTTTACAAAATGGAAAACGGGCGTGGCGTCGCCTACTTATGGGTCAAAAACCATATCTCAGGAACTACTCGACCGATTTCAATGAAACTTGGTTTGTAATAGTTTCCTTTCATCCCAATGATATGTTGTGAAAATAGGCCAAATCGCTTCACAACCACGCCTACTTCCCATATACCAGAACTTTGAAGACGATCTGAATTGTTTACTTTACAATATATTTATAAAGTAAGCACTAGTGAAGATTTCGGTACAGAACTTTGCACAAATACTATGTTTATAGTGTGGCAGCCCCATTCTAAAAATCGCCGAAATCGGACCATAGGTTTTTAAGGCCCATATATCGAACACGAGGACCTCGGTGCTTCTAACCTAATATTATGGTTTCCAACTTTCAATGGACTACAATATATATGACGAATATGTGGGTCAAATTGTGTATTATGTAATATTAATAAAGTTAAATAAATAAATTGCGAGAGTATTAAATGTTCGGTTACACCCGAACTTAGCCCTTCCTTACTTGTTATATTTCAGTAGATAAAAAGCTTAAGGTAGGGATGTGGCTTCAAAACAAAAAACTGCATACATTAAGAGTCAAATACATATACACAAATATCTTAAATCACCTACGACGAGTTGGTCATAAACGACATTTGCTTTTTGCGCTGTATTCTCTTGTCACATTTACTTTAACATCTCATTTGCATAATGTGCTCAGCAATTGTTTAAACATGTGGATGTCTACTCGGCTAAGTACATTTATACATACCTACATTTATATATGTTTGTATGTATATCTCATCAGTCGGTTTGTACTCTTAAGATCCAAGACAAGTTATACCTAATGTATTTCCTTTTATATGTACATATATACGGATGTATGTGTGGCTGTCTTTAACATCTCTTATTTCCTAATTTTTTGTTACTTTTTAGCTTTCATATTTACATTACTTAACATTTTCTAGTCTACTTTGACTTTGTTAAGAAATGTAAAATACAAAAACAAAAAACTCAAAAGTCATAAATCTTTTTACGAGGCTTTTTCTCCAAAGATTTCATATTTATTTAATGCTGTCACAGCTGTTCCAAGTGAGCTAGTCATATAAGCCGGTTAGAGTGTTTCACATGTTCACTTGTACGATTTCCTCATATACATATAGATTAAGGTAAAAGTTTAAAGTCTTTTACAAGCCGACAGCCTTTTGAGTTTTCTTCTCAGCATTATCATATAATTGGACATTTTATAAGTGGAACTATCAACCCTGGGTTCGGAGGTATTTATTCAAGGTATTTTACTCAATATATCAGTTTTTGTAATTTTTTCGAAGATGTCAAAATACTGACAATATCCGATCTGATCCGACAATAACAGAGGTTTCATGGATCTACTAAAACTTATATGTGCAGAGATCCCAAAATATATGCCAGCCAGTGACGAGGATACGAATATGAATACGAAGTTGATGTTGAAGTTGAAGTAGCTGTCAGTCAGTGAAAATACTCAAGATATTTGGCAAAGTTTCTTGTGCTGGCCTGGTCTGGTTCAGAATTGGAATAAAATAAGAATAAGAAGCAACAAAGATAATATAGAAGGTAGTAATACATGGAAGGTAGTATGCTACATACATATGACCAGACATGACTACAGAAATATAAACTCATCGACAAATATCTACTTGAAATTCATCCATATTATTCGAACAATACTTCGAAACTCAATTTTTGCAAGATCAGAGTGCCAAGCCAGCTGTTTATTTTCTTTTCATAGTCTCCTTTGAATAGCAGAACTGTATGTAACATCTCTTGGACTACATACATGTTCTGTGAACGAAGCCAAAAGTCGGCAAATACATCCACAACAGCAGCAATGTGTTGTGTTGCATTGGGAAATTGTGACAAATTGAGGTTGATTTTGTTGATTGGCAACATTGGACGCACGACAAATGTGCAGCACTTGCAACAATAACAGCAACACAGCAAGTAGCAAGAACAAGAACATGTACGGGCAGTGTAAATAGCACTAACTGTAGTTGTAATGGGAATCATTGTGGTAAACTTGCACATCCCATGGACATGATGAAAGACTAAAAGCAACGGAGGTCCTTTGAGAGCGACGAAAAAGCGCTGCTGGAAGCTGAATGACAGACATCGCATGCTAGTGCCAGCCAAATACAAAGTACGCACTAAACAACTGTAAATAACAACAATAAAGTCAAATGTAAATTTGTCAGCAGTGAATCCGTCAAAAGTCAAACTACATTGGCGTGCTGAAATCGACGAATGCTCGGAGTTTGCGAATGAAATGTGTCCGACGAGTTTATGTGAAAAATATTGACTTCGAACTTAGCTTTATGTTGTGGGGTCACGTAAGTGAAGCGAGTTAATGAAGACTACATGGGAATGTTGAAGATGTGAAACAGCGGTCTAATGAAACGAGACGACTCGTAGTCTAGTAGACAGCTACCGCTCTGGACGCATTCGTTTCAACTGAAAGTTATGCTTTAAGCAGATCAACAGTCGTGACTTGGTAGGATATAGCATAACTACAAACTCCTCGTTGGAAGAACTTTCCAAGATGAGTTTTAAGAAAATAGATAAGGTTCTTATATAGACACGGAATGTAATTGACTATCGACTTTTATGTCTGAGTTAGGGCTGATTTACCACAACCCAGGGTTCTCTTTGTCGTGTACTGTTAATCGGGTCGTGTTATGAGTAGATCTTTCCAACTAATCTTGTTTTGATTATGGATCCAGATGATATGAAGCAAAGTGAATTGGGTTGCATTTTTAGTGAAGGTTTCTAAAGTCAAACATCGCGGTGTTATGCTTTGTAGAACGTTACTCATGCGTTCTTATACTCATATCACTCTAATAACTTGTAGATATGTTTGTAGATTACTTTGCCGCGTTTCACCTTTACTCCTCTTTACATGGCATATTCGTGGCGTTCAGCCATTGCACAATGTGCGAAAGCCGGCTAATTAATGTTGCATGACGCATGAGAAAAGAAAATTGCAACGCAGATAGTACTTTTCCACGTATTTTTTTCGCTTTTGCTGAGCGACTTTTCATTCTCCCCTCATTCGTTGTGGAAGTTTTATAGCAATTATTATTTTTAAATGGAAATTTTTTGCCCTTGAAGTTTTTAATACCGTTTCATTTGTTTTTTTTTTTGTTTTGCATCATTCCTTTGTTGTGTTTTCATTTTCATTTCTCGGTCTTCCAGAAATGCAGTTAAATTTGTTTGGTCTTAATATATGTATGTATATGTATTTACTGGTTAAAGGTAGTTCTGAGGCAATTGTTGTATTTCGAATGAATACTTAGATAATTTTACGATCTTAAACTATGGTTTAATGCAGGTGATGGTAAAAGTCTCTTCAAATGTGATAGTCCCCAGAGTTCATCAGACAGATTAAAAGATGTGACCGCGGAACTAATCTAAGACCATGTCTTGAGAGTGGGGGAACCTTCAAATAATGGATCTTTTCGGATATACATAAAACAAAGTTAATATGACTCTGTCACCGATTCTTGACACTTTGAGTACTGAAAACTCTCTGATTTTGTACAGCTTCGACTGAGGATAATCTATTTGCATTTTATTCTCAAATATATTATCACATTTAGACTATCTAAAACATATGGCTTGTAATACCATAAATCCTGACTAAATAAGGATGAGTACTGATGACCCTCGTCTATTATAGGTTAATCCTGACTAAATAAGGATGAGTACTGGTGACCCGAGTCAACTATAGGTTAGGTTAAGTTAATCTGGTAGGCCATGAGCCACATATAGACCGATTTTTCTGTTTTGGGATACCAGATGGAGTGCCGTCACGAAGTCAATGAGAAGTGGTCATCCTTTAAAATGCTTGTGCTTGACACGAATTTGAAAATATGATGTGGTTTCATTAAAAATATCTCTTTCAGATTATCGTCTATCAAAAATTTTCGGTAAATAATTTAAATGATATAGAAATGAAAAACGAGGAGAATTCATTCTTCCTCACCATCTTCCAGGCATTTTCCATGGCAATAACTCGACAAAAAAATATATAGTAATTGATATGATTCCAAAGAGGCAGTTACTTACATTTAAAATAAAATCTCCATTCTTGAGTATACTTGTAGAACTTCTATAATCTTCAAATGTTAAGTGTGAGTGTTCCATATAAGTAAATAGTAATTCCAAAACTTGATAAACTGTTCCCAGATAAGATAGTTCTACAGAAGGTAGCAGAGAGGAACCCTTTTGTAAAAAAGGATGGGTCTTAAACAATTTAGATATTGATTCTTCCAAACAGTAAAGTGCTTTAATAATTTTCTTTGATTGGGATTTTATTCTCTTACTTCAGATAAGAATTTCTTTACTTAACATTGCATAAATAATTGCAGGGTAAAGATGGCAAAGGGTTTCAAGGAAGAACATTGAATTCATCGCTAATATTATCAAATGTCGGGGAGGGCCAACGACTTCATTGACAATTCCATGCAGTTCAAAAGCACTTTTAATATCTCGCCGTTGATTCTGGTAGAGCTTGAGAGTGCAGCAAGAGTAGCAAAAAGTCGAGCCTTATCTTTTTGTGCAGAACTTAACCGAAATATATGAACTTTATCGTTAATAGCGTCATAATAATAACAAGAAAAGTGCCTGAGTCGCATCACACTCCATTACAGTGTCGTTAGCCATAATTTCACCAGCACAGACAGTGAAGTTTTAAATTTAATATATATCGATCATAATTAGCACTTTTCATATTTTCAGTGGAAAAATTAACTGTAAAACTTTTACTTAACTCCATACTATACACATGGCAGCGATGGAATATGCATCAATATTAAATAAACGCGAAAAAATTTTAATGCCCAAGTAGCTGTTTCCATATAACAACAATAAACCCTCCCTCCGATGCTGTGCAGTTTACATAAGTTGGCGCCATCTTCAGGAACTCATTTATTTCACTTTTAAATATGTCTCCTGACTGAACTGAGTGTTCGACATTTCCCGGCAAAGTTATTAATATTAATGATTAATTTTGTACATCCTTCGGCATCGTCATTGCAACGGGGAGCATTTATGTGAGCCGACGATGGCTGCCGGACGGATGACAACGCTCAGCTGCGTGAGCACGAAATTCAACTCAGACATACATATACATATATATATTTATGTTTGTATGTATGTATCTTGGTAATTCGGTGTGTGTGGGTATTTATTGCTTCATCAGCTGCCGCTGCGTCTCCTCTCGATGAACAAGAATTGGCAGCGAATTTTCCGCGACGCATTACACTTTTTCATAATTAAGCCTATTAAGCTCGTTTAATTACTCTTGGCGTACAATTATTGATTGTAATAGCGATTTGTTTATGTGTAAGTGTACTCATGTGTGTGTGTGGCTGTGTGTGTATTTAAGTATGTTCATTAATTGCAAAGCGTGTCACAAATGAGCGTGTACTTATGATACATTTTATACCGTTAGTCATTTACAGTGATTTGTGTGATGCTGTTAAGGAAAGGCTTAATATGCATATGGATATGTACATATACATACAGGGTGGTTCATATGACATTTGTTTCATTATATTATATTGGGGAGTACCAGCTTTACTTGAATCAAAATATAAACGAAAATTCCATATCCTACTTGTGTATGGCTTTACGCTTTGGAATCTCGAAAGTTTCGAAAAATTATATGATTACATATTTACCTTCTTCCTTTGAAGATTTATCAATTGAAAATATCAACATATATGATCTAAGGGCAGATTATGAAACATGTCGAACCCTCTTGGCGCCAATTGTTAATACCAAATGAAGTCAGGTCCTCATCCACCTGGTCCTTCCAACGGAGTGGATGTCTCCCTCTTCTTCGGCTTTCACCAGCGGGTACTGCATCGAATACTTTCAGAGCTGGAGCACTTTCATCCATTCGAACAACATGATCTAGCCAGTCTCTTTATTTGCTGAACGATGTCAATGTCGTCGTATAACACATCATCAGTCAGTTAGACATTTTTGTGAATCGCCAATAATCAACCGAATCTGTTAAATTTTGCATATTTTAAAGCTGAAATTGAAAACAGCTTTAACAGTATTAGTACACATTATGGTATTGTCGGTGCATTTATGTATATTACCATAGCAATACTTAATTATACTCTCGCAACAAAGTTGCTACGAGAGTATTATAGTTTTGTCCACATAACGGTTGGTTGTAAGTCCTAAAACTAAACGAGTTTGGTTATGTATATCAAAATGATCAGTGTGACGAGAAAAGTTCAAATCAGGATGTCTGTCTGTCCGTCCGTCCGTGCAAGCTGTAACTTCAGTAAAAATTGAGATATCTTGATGAAAATTGGAAGACGTATTTCTTGGCACCATAAGAAGGTTAAGTTCGAAAATGGGCGTAATCGGACCACTGCCACGCCCACAAAATGGCGAAAACCGAAAACACTTAAAGTGCCATAACTAAGCTATAAATAAAGCTATGGAAGTAAAATTTGGTATGAAGGATCGCACTAGGAAGGGGCATATGTGGATGTAATTTTTTTGGGGAAGTGGGCGTGGCCCCTCCCCCTATCAAGTTTTTTGTACATATCTCGCAAACTACTAAAGGTATATCAAGGAAACTGTCTAGAGTCGTTTCTTTTAGGTACTACCTTATACAGTCCAAAAATGGAGGGAATCGGATTGTAACCACGCCCACCTCCCATACAAAGGTTATGTTGAAAACTACTAAAAGTGGATTAACTCAATAAGCAAAAACGCCAGAAACACTAAATTTCACATAAGAAATGGCAGATGGAAGCTGCACTCAGATATTTTTACAAAATGGAAAATGGGCGCGGCATCGCCCACTTATGGGTCAAAAACCATATCTCAGGAACTACTCGACCGATTTCAATGAAACTTGGTTTGTAATAGTTTCTTTACATCCCAATGATATGTTGTAAAAATAGGCCAAATCGCTTCACAACCACGCCTACTTCCTATATACCAGAACTTTGAAGACAATCTGAATCGTTTACTTAACAATATATAAAGTAAGCACTAGTAAAGATATAGATGCAGAACTTTGCACAAATACTACGTTTATAGTGTGGCAGCCCCATTCTAAAAATCACCGAAATCGGACCATAGGTTGTCAAGGCCCCATATATCGAACATGAGGACCTCGGTACTTCTAACCTAATATTAGAGTTTCCAACTTTCAATGGACTTTATACAATATATATGACGAATATGTGGGTCAAATTGTGTATTATATAATATAAATAAAGTTAAATAAATAAATTGCGAGAGTATAAAATGTTCGGTTACACCCGAACTTAGCCCTTCCTTACTTGTTTTTATTTTTATTTGAAGTTTATTTAGTACTACTAGTATACGGACCACCCTGTTACATATAAATGTAAATGTATGCAAGTGTTTTGTATTTTCTGCACATGAGCACAGGCTTTGCAAGAGATTACATTTTAATGATGATCATTAAAATTTTCAATACGTTTGGGAGCTTTTAGATTCTGTTGCCTTTCAATTGAGCAATTTCAATTCTAAGGTGTCTAAAGTAAAGTGTGGGTTATTGAATCATTCGGTTCTGCTATATCATATCTGAAAAATTTTGTACATATCGTGAATTTTGTACATATATTGAAGTTTCATTATACAATATGAAATGAAGCCACATAATATAATTAAATAGGTCATCTCCGCGTATTTGGGGCTCAAAATCTGATCTTCATCAACAAGGTATATCGTTTTTTGTCCAATTAACGGTGGGAATATTGAGTTGATCGCACAATATGAGAGTTGCTCAGGTTGTAAGATGATGTACAATTTTAACGGATAGCTTTAACTTGGCTGACATTCAACCAATGCCTGACCAGTTGTTACCACTATAAGGTGTAGCCCATACTCCTTTTTTCCTGTCCTTTGGAAACATGAAGGATCAGTGCTAAGACATTTGCATGTTTAACCTTGTATTCATTTATTTTATGAAGTTTTAGTTTCATTCAGGTTTGAAGATATACAGACCTAAATATACACGATGTGTTCAAAAAATAACGGGAATTTGGGTGATATATTTTTTAACTTATCTAATTCTATATTAATGAAATTAATACTTGTAACACAGTTTCTTCTCATACATTGAAAGATAGTATTTTTTCAATTTAAGAAAATCTTGGTACATTTATTACATTATCTTTGAAGCAAATTCTTATGAAGTAATAAATTTCTTTTTTCTTTCCAGGTACGTATCAACTTTCTTTTAAAATATTGCATTTTAGTATTTCATGAAATAATCCGTGTGCAAAACATGAATATCAGGTAATTCTCTTCCCATGTGTGTAGTATTGTAACTTAAATATATAAATGTATAATGTATACTTCGCAATATAATTTTCAATATAATTTCTGTTTGAGTATAATTATTATTCTCTTGAATTTATTAAAAAAAATACCGATTATCAAACGCGCCACTTCATTTGCTCATATTCACTTTGTACATTATCACTCGTTCAAGCTAAAGAACCTTTTCAAATGGCATCACAAAAAAGGGGTAATAAGTGAAACAGAAACAGAAACACAAAATATCACACAACAGTCGGTTGCCATAGAACAAAGTACTAATGAAAACAAAGAATCTGCACAAAGGCCACGAGCACATGTTGTCTATGAGGACCAATTTAGGCACAAAGAGAATAGCACAAATGCGCAAATTTTGACTGCAGAGCAGCAAATAGTATGAGACCTAACAAGAAAGGCAGGAGGGAGGCATTTACAGTGAATACAAAGAATGGACAACCAGCCAGCCGCTGTAAACATGAGCCTACACATGTGTTTCGGTCGATGCTTTCATTAACACACTCTCTCACTCGCCGTCAAGAATAGCGTTGAATTGCAAATCCTGCCGCAGCCACAAATCCCCAACTGAGGGCGAGTGGTGGCTGTGAATCGTTCAGGTTCAGGCTGACTGGCTGTTAGCTTTAATTTGCAAGTGCGTGTTGGTTGTAGGCTGAGCTTACACTTACGCAAATGTACGAGTACTCAAGGCTTATGAATGGTCAAAAGAGAAATCCACATGGCTTTCGAAGCTCGCATTCATTGATGATTTCCGGTGCGGTAGTGAAAGCAGCGTTTTGGGAAATCACTTATGTGGCAGCACGGTTAGCGGTTCTGAGTTGTTGAACAATGTTACAACTTTCTTTGTGGTTAAGAGAGAGGTCCGTGATAATCTGACAACTAATTTGGTCTAAAGTGGGTTCAAAAAGATGAAGAAGATGTTTTTGGCCACATATATCAAATTACTCAGGAATATATCTTAAATGCCTCAGACGATCTACGTTTTCCAGAGCCGGAAAGTGGTGGTTTCGTTGTTTAATCTTGCTTTTTGAACAAATTTTTAATGGGTTAGTAAGTATTTGCTTGAAATACTCGACGAAATGGTTGCTCTAATGTCCGTTTTACTTTATTCTGGAATTATAATTTTCGAATTTTAACGATACTCCAATACTATATATGTACATATGGGTACATATTAAAAATATTACACGAAAATCCATACTCATCACTCATTCATTTATTTCGTTTCTTCCCTACACATATTGACATTTAACATACATATAAAGTGAATACGAGTAAATAAATACATATGTCATACATATAATGCATGAGGTATGTATATGTTTAACTAATTAAACGACAAGTAGTATCCAAGCAACACAACAAGAGCTCATTATTTTGAACTTTTATAAGTTGCCAGAAAAGAAGCGACAAAAAAGGCAACAAAAAGCAAATGTCAAGAGAGGCTTGTCGACATGTTCAACATGATACATAACTCTTGGGTGGAGAGCACACATTCATGTACCCTGTCGGAAAATGTGACTTCTCAACCAGTCAACATTCAACTAGCAAAGAAAGGAAAATGAAGGATTTACATGGAAATGGTTACTTAGCATTTTTGGGCTTCTTCTTTCAAATGAAAATACAATACTACAATGTATTTATTTAGAACAGTTAAGAATCTCTGAGGATCAAAATATTAGTTTCATCTGATTTTAGTATGAATGCTCACAAATCTTAATATCAGAACCATCCTCGTACAAAGACATTTTCCAGCAGGGTTGTTTTTACATTTATATGTAATTGTTAGGGAATACATTACATAATGCATTTTTATACTCTCGCAACAACAAAGTTGCTAGAGAGTATTATAGTTTTGTTCACATAACGGTTGTTTGTAACACCCAAAACTAAACGAGTTAGATATAGAGTCATATATACCAAAGTGATCAGGGTGACGAGTAGATTTGAAATCCGGATGTCTGTCCGTCTGTCCGACTGACCGTCTGTCCGTCTGTCCGTCTGTGCAAGCTGTAACTTGAGTAAAAATTAAGATATCTTGATGAAACTTGGCGCACTTATTTCTTGGCACCATAGGAAGGTTGCTTTCGAAAATGAGCAAAATCGGACCACTGCCACGCCCACAAAATGGCGAAAACCGAAAACACATAAAGTGCCATAAAATAAGCCATAAATAAAGTTATGAAAATGAAATTTGGAACATAGGATCCCATTAGGGAGGGGCACATTTTGATGTAATTTTTTTGGGGAGGTGGGCGTGGCCCCGCCCCCTACTAAGTTTTTTGTACATATCTCGCAAACCAATAGAGCTATATAAACCAAACTTTCTGGAGTCGTTTTTTTTAGCCACTTCCTAATACAGTTCAAAAATGAAAGAAATCGGATCATAACCACGCCCACCTCCCATACAAAAGTTAGGTTGAAAATTACAAAAAGTGGGTTAACTCACTAACGAAAAACGTCAGAAACACTAAATTTCACATAGGAAATGGCAGATGAAAGCTGCACTCAGATTTTTTTACAAAATGGAAAATGGGCGTGGCGTCGCCCACTTATGGGTCAAAAACCATATCTCAGGAACTACTCGACCGATTTCAATGAAACTTGGTTTGTAATAGTTTCCTTACATTCCAATGATATGTTGTGAAAATAGGTCAAATCGCTTCACAACCACGCCTACTTCCTATATACCAGAACTTTGAAGACGATCTGAATCGTTTACTTTACAATATATAAAGTAAGCACTAGTGAAGATATCGATGCAGAACTTTGCACAAATACTACCTTTATAGTGTGCAGCCCATATCTAAAAATCGCCGAAATCGGACCATAGGTTTTCAAGGCCCCATATATCGAACACGAGGACCTCGGTGCTTCTAACCTAATATTATGGTTGCCAACTTTCAATGGACTTTATACAATATATAAGACGAATATGTGGGTCAAATTGTGTATTATATAATATAAATAAAGTTAAATAAATAAATTGCGAGAGTATAAAATGTTTGGTTACACCCGAACTTAGCCCTTCCTTACTTGTTTCCTTTGCATTTTGACGGAAGTCTCATAAGTTTGTTCGGATAAATACCAATATTTATACATAAATATATTAGGCGTTGAGTAGAGTCGTAAAATTAAGCGCTCTCAATGGATATTGATACAAATAAATCGGGTAGAAATATGTGTTTTAATTTATGTAAGATGGTTGTGCCTAGAGGAAGAGTACAAAATAATGTTAATAATACAAAAAGTTCATCATATCTTACTTAGTACAACGTTGTGCTTGTCAAAAGTGATTCTACGTTGGATATCTATTATAGAATACACTGTGTAAATCTTCGAAATACGCGAATGCGAGAGTGTGGTGATTTTTAATTGACTTGCCAACTATATTTCGATCTGTTTTTATATATATTGTCTGTACCGAAAATAGTGCTAACGAATATACATAGATGCATAGATTACATCAAAAAATCTATTACAAAAATTACGGTTTAAGGGGCTATACCAGTGTGACAATTTAAAAAAATCGATTTTTTATTTTTTGCTTATTCGATAGATTATACTTTCAAAAATATCCTGTGAAAGTGGTAAGATCGTATAGTTGAATAGTTTTTGAATGGTAGCGTTCTAAAGAGAGACCGATAATTTTTACCAAAAAACTAATTTTTTTTTCAGAACTACGACATTTTGTCAATTTTTCATATTTTTCAAAAATTATAGGTCATTGTATAGGAAATATATTTAACTTTAATATCCTTTTTGAATTATTTTGTTTCAACAACTCATTCGGCCGGAATCATGTCAGCATTTGGGGAACTTGTTTTTAGGCACCACCGAAGATAGCATATAACTCCGTTATTTTTCAATATTTTTGTGAAAAAAAAAAAATTGAAATGTAGCTAAAAATATACCTTATTATGTGCAAAAAAAAAGAATCGTTCCTGGCCACTCCCAAGTGAATGACAATCAGAAACTTTCCTCACTTGCGTGAACTTCTACATATGACTCCATCCTACAACACCAGGAGATGGCGAACCCGATTCCCCAATCGACGACGATGGAGCAGATGTTCCATTGCCCGACCGTGAAGAAATTCGAATAGCAATCACCCGCTTGAAGAACAATAAGGCGGCGGGTGCCGATGGATTACCGGCCGAGCTATTCAAATACGGCGGCGAAGAGCTGATAAGGTGCTTGCATCAGCTTCTTTGCAGAATATGGTCGGAAGAAAGCATGCCTGACGATTGGAATCTCAGTGTACTCTGCCCAATACACAAAAAGGGAGACCCCACAATCTGCGCCAATTACCGTGGGATAAGCCTCCTCAACATCGCGTATAAGGTTCTGTCGAGCGTATTGTGTGAAAGACTAAAGCCCACCGTCAACAAACTGATTGGACCTTATCAGTGTGGCTTTAGACCTGGAAAATCAACAACAGACCAGATATTCACCATGCGCCAAATTTTGAAGACCCGTGAAAATAGGATCGACACACACCATCTCTTTGTCGACTTTAAAGCTGCTTTCGACAGCACGAAAAGGAGCTGCCTTTATGCCGCGATGTCTGAATTTGGTATCCCCGCAAAACTAATACGGCTGTGTAAGCTGACGTTGAGCAACACCAAAAGCTCCGTCAGGATCGGGAAGGGCCTCTCCGAGCCGTTCGATACCAAACGAAGTTTCAGATTAAGGCGACTCACTCTCGTGTGATTTCTTTAACCTGATGCTGGAGAAAATAATACGAGCTGCAGAGCTAAATCGAGAATGCACAATCTTCTATAAGAGTGTACAGCTACTGGCGTACGCCGATGATATCGATATCATCGGAAACAACACCCGCGCCGTTAGTTCTGCTTTCTCCAGACTGGATAAGGAAGCGAAGCGTATGGGTCTGGTGGTGAACGAGGACAAGACGAAATATCTCCTGTCGTCAAACAAACAGTCAGCGCATTCGCGTCTTGGCTCCCACGTCACTGTTGACAGTCATAACTTTGAAGTTGTAGATAATTTCGTCTACCTGGGAACCAGCATTAACACCAATAACAATGTCAGCCTGGAAATCCAACGCAGAATCACTCTTGCCAACAGGTGCTACTATGGACTAAGTAGGCAATTGAAAAGTAAAGTCCTCTCTCGACGAACAAAAACCAAACTCTACAAGTCTCTCATCATTCCCGTCCTACTTTACGGTGCAGAAGCGTGGACGATGTCAACATCCGATGAGACGGCACTAGGAGTTTTCGAGAGAAAGGTTTTGCGGAAGATTTATGGTCCCTTAAGAATTGGCAACGGCGAATACCGCAGACGATGGAACGATGAGCTGTATGTGTTATTCGACGACATAGACATAGTCCAGCGAATAAAAAAACAGCGGCTACGCTGGCTAGGTCATGTTGTTCGAATGGATGAAAGTGCTCCAGCTTTGAAAGTATTCGATGCAGTACCCGCTGGTGGAAGCAGAGGAAGAGGGAGACCTCCACTCCGATGGAAGGACCAGGTGGAGAGGGACCTGGCTTCGCTTGGAATAACCAATTGGCGCCAAACTGCCAGAAGGAGGGATGCGTGGCGCGCTGTTTTGGACTCGGCTATAACCGCGTAAGCGGTGTCTACGCCAGTCAAGAAGAAGAATGTGCAAAAAACTTCGAAATAATTGATCGAGTACTTTCTTTAAAAAAAATCACGAAAATCACATAAGTTACACTGGTATAGCCCCTTAAAGAAATCACTAAACATTTTAGAATGGGCAAACAAAAATTGGAACTAGAAACATTGGCAAAAATATTCGCTGCTTTACATGATATTTCGGCCAGAGAGCAGGCTACCACAATGAATCCAATAACAAAACATTTAATTGGGAGCTTGGAACTAAAAGGAGAATAATATTTCGATTCAGAATAGGAAAAACGAGGTTATAGAATACTGTTTGAGATAGCCTTATAATCTCATATTCCAGGTACATACCTTTGGAACCCCTTGGATTCGTCCATGTCTTACGTATTCTATAAAGAATTATACATTAATTCAAATCTTTGGTTTTTTAACTAAATAAATAATTTTTGTTCAAAATTGTAATTTTGGACAGGTACTTAAAAAAAATTTCAAGTGTTATGTTACTTTAGTGTGTCATTCACATATTCTGTTATATCGAATTTTCTCGTTATATCTGTTATTTCATTCACTAGTAAATATTTTGACAAGTGATTAGACAATTGTGGTACGAAGACGTCCAATATTTTAAAGCACTTATCTTCTAATAGCACTATTTATATTTTTAAATTTAAACACTAAAAACTAAGAATAATTCCGTCATAACAAACAATGACGCCACATCTTTGGACAGAAAGTATGATAGATAACATTTGATGTGTCATTGAGATAAAGTGTTAATTTTAAACAACAAAACAATGATTCATTGATTAATTTAATAACGATATCTGAAATGTTGAAGGGTACTTGCTTGCTCGTGGAATTTCGAAAACATATATTTCAAGTGGTCCACTTAAATAAACATATGATTATTATTTGGGGTTTTTCTTATAGTCATATGCACATATTCTTTCAAAGAGAAGTACAAAAAAAATATGTACTATAAACCAACAATGGATATAAAAATATTCCACGCACTTAGTGATTTTAAGCCTTCTTACACCGCCACCTAGTCAAATGTGAGTGCATAAGACCTTCTAAAATCACTTTGAGCGACGCTTAATTAGCCTCTGTGGTTTCAGCTAAAAATATTTAGATAAGTTTAGATATGCAGGCGTAATAATTCAGCGCGAATTGATAACAAACGCCAAAGCAGCGTTTGCCACAGCGAAATGTGGTGCGTGTGCACTGTGTATGTGCTACTCCCGTAAGTCTTTAGGCAAACACATTCGTATGCAAATGCGTTTGAGTGCAAAATAAATGAGTTGAAAAGGTAAATTTAAATAAATGTAAGCGAATGTACGCTGACGATGTGAAAGTTGGTGAACCGCAAGAAATTACAAATACACACGCGTTTCAAAAGCATTTACAGCAAAAAGCGCATATGTCGATAAAACGTGTTTTGTATACAAATTGCGCTGGACATTTTTAATTATTTAATATGAAAAAATATTCTAAAATTTTAAATGTACGCAATCTTGTTCGCCAACAGTTCACCTGAAATTCCAAAAAAAAAATTTGTTAAAAACCCCAAAGATTGCTATGAAACCAAAAATAGTTGAATACAATACAGTCAGTTGTTGCGTTGAAGGCGCTTTAATATTTATTTGCACTCAATGGCATATGTAAATGTTTGCGTGTATGAGTGTATACGAGTATGTGCACGCTTATAAATATTTGCCATCGCCCACATGAGCTAAAAGCAAAACGCTTCAAATATTTACATATTACTCAGCGTGTGTGTTGTGGCAAATACTCGTACAATGCATACATACACATACATGTGTGTGTGCGTTGGCACAATTTAACCGCACAAAATACGCGTACGACAGGTCGTATGAGCGACACTTGGCTGTGATGGCCCATGAATGTGCCAATTGTGGCATTTGTTTAATACAAAATGTATTTACATTTGCATATTTTAATGTTTTAGCATGCATCTTATGTATCAAGTTTGTCTTTTGTATTATATACGAGTATGTGTTCGGTGCTGAGAGTCTTCGTCAAATATTTTCGATGAATTTCATATGTACATAGCTATTTAATGTTTTTAACTTAGAGAGTTAATATTATTCATTAGGTATTGATTCGTGCCACACGAATATGTTTAAGGTATAATTAAGTAATGAGTAGTAAACGATTAGAACTGATTTAAAACAAGTAAGGTATTTCTGTATCATCTCTTTTGTACAATTTAGTGCTTCTTGCGTTATTCGTTAGTGAGTAAGCCCATGTTCAGTGTTTTTCAAAATAACCTTTGTATTGGGGCTTGGTTATTATCCAATTCTTCCAAATTTCATGGTGTATTAGGAGGCACTCAAGGGAAATGTCTTCATAAAGTCTGGTTGATGGCAATGTTCCGATTTCGTTCATCTGCAATATCAACTCTAAGTTGCTCTTTTGCTAAGGAATGAAATGTATGAATGTATGAAGCATAGCTTAAGAATATGGATTAAGTTGCAATAGGTAGATATTAACGCTGTTCAGCGCTATAGAAAACACTCATGGGCAGTTAAAAACTGCTTTTTGTGATAGAAAGAACTTGCTAAGTAGAATATAAACATGACTGAAGAGCAATTTGGTTAGCAAGGTTCTTAAGGGATTATATATGTATGTTGAAGTCGATCAAAAAACCGAATTTTCTATTATTTTATCAAAAAGTATACGTTCTTAAGAAGAATATATAAACTTTTTACAGAGATTTAAGTTGATTTAAGGTCATATCATTTTGCATCTTGCTCCGCTACTATACACCAAAGTATACTTGGAACCTTAAACGCGATAATCTCGAAATCATTATTTTCCGAGAACCTCGTTGCGGTGACTTGCATTGCCGAAAGTGCTTTCAACCGATTTAAATTCTTGCTTTTCAAATTGTTCGTAATTTTTTCGCCGTGTCCTTGAACGATTTCATTGCTCCGTTTAAATTTTCATATCTATATTATGCCTTTTTGAATTTCATGAGATGAAAAAAGAGCCTTCGTCCCCGTTTGCAGAATTTTTTTCCCACATTTAAACGAATCGTTCAAGAACACCACAGGTCTTCATACTAACAAACTTGTTTGGTTTTATGCTTTCAGTTGAGCTGATGAACTGGAATCGTAGTTACGGCAAGCCTTTTTGGATAACGCGTTTTACGTAAAATGTCATAATTTTGAAAATTATTCGTATTTCCTAATGTTCTTAGGTTGATTTCACAGATTAGACATTGTACTACGCAAGACGTATACCAAGTATTCAATAAAAATATGGCTTCATACTTCTACAGAAAATCAAAATTTTTCCCATTTTCACGCACATCAACATATATAACCCATTAACTTCAATAAGCTTGGGATACTTTTTTGAGGTACTGGAATACCAAGATTCGTGCACTCTTCATGTGAAAATGTTTCCGGGCTGTTCAGTTGTCTATATTTGAGATTTCCATAATTTAAAATATGTAATTTATTAGGTTGGCTAATATCTCACTTTTTGTTTTTGAATTTCGCGGCTATGTATAAAGCGCTACAGAACTCGTATCTGGCAATACTATACATCTTTGATAGCTTGGATATGGCGTTCAACAGTTATATACGTGTAAACATGGAGTTCACCAATGCCGAAATCGCGCTATTTTTAAGTTTTCCTTCGTTAAAGGCAAATACGCTAGAGAAACCTTCCATTAGATTAATGGTGTTTTGGGGGATGGTACTCTATCACTTCAAACTGCGGAGGAATGGTTTCGACGATTCAGAGCGGGTGAAAACGACACCATGGATAAGCCATTCGGCGGAAGACCTGTGACGACGAATACCGATCAAATCATGGAAAACATCGAGTTTGACCGGCATGTGGCATCTCGTGAAATCGCCCAGGAGATGGGAGTTAGCTGCAGAAAGCTGGATACACAAAAATGCTTGATATTTGGATGCCGCATGATTTGACGCAAAAAACCTTCTGGGCCGAATCAATATCAAGCGAAAACGGTCGTGGTTGAAGGCCGGTAAATCGTCCCAAACCAAAAACTTTTTTTTTTTTAATTTCTTAATACGAACCTTCAATCGTCAGTGAGCTGTTCCCAAAAGCCGTTAAGCACTTAAATATCCATGCGTATGTGAGTCTAGAACATTAAAAAACGTAATAGAATAATATAAATACCGATTTTGTACTTCCAAGGCAGTCAAATAAAATTTCTATGGCGGTCTTGCCATCAACCTGAGGACATTCACGGAATTCACACAAATCGAGAGCAATGAAAGCTCATATGAAATTCTAATTTCCATTCATGTTAACTGTTGGTTTTCTTTACTGCGAACATACGAATTTGCTTACCGCACACACATATATATAAAACTCAACTGCTGATTCTTCTTTACATTCAAATAACTGGTACTCAATGGGATAGATTGCAAGATGACAGTTCTTAGATTACGAACACAGATATATCAGTATCATTCTAGTTTGATATAAATAGTGCGATTCAAGTTAATATCACTAATTTTGATGACTGGTCCACTAATGGTCCTATTGTAACTAGTTCAATTTTAGTTAGACAATATTTCTCTCTAGTTTAACGTTTCACTGTAGCTATATGTATTATTTATACATATATGCTTATATATATATATTTACATATTTGTTGCTTTTGCTGTGGCTTGTATGCGTTTATTGAGAGATGAAAGAGATTTGTTGCGTACCCGACTAGGGTTGTATTGCCAGGGGCAACAGTTACTTTTACACATATGTATACAGCATGCTTGAGGTTTTTGTGTTGCCATATGTAAATTGATGCGGTGTATACTGTACTGCACACCTATAAATGTACATATATATGTAAGTAAGTATGTGCGCACACCATATTGTATTGGCAATATTCGCTTGATCGCCTTGATTTCGCTGATAGCTTTCTGCTCGTAATCTTCTTTGATGCTGCGCGCTTTGTAAATACATTATTTGCGAAACAAAAGTAATACACGAATTGGTGAAATATTTTACAAATATGTTTTGACATACATACACACATACGCTTGTGCCTTATTACAAACATACATACATACATACAAATGTATTTAGCAATATGGAAATATATTTTGCACACATACTCGTACATAGAAATAATATGGAATTTTGAAAATCGATAAAATCCAACCGCCCACCACGTATTAGTACAACAACATAAACAGTACAACATTCATATAAATGTATTTGTGTAAGGCACATCCGCTCACATGAAATACGCGGAAAAAGGTTTGCAATTTCTAAAGAAGCAAGCAACCAAAACATTTGCTTGGTGGGAGGTGAATTGAAGGCTTAAAAGGCTGAGTCAAACACTTTGGATATTGGTGTGGAAAATATGGCGGAGCAAATATGTTAAAAATATAGAGATATGTTTATAGATATGCCAAATGAATGTGGAGTAATAAGAAAAAATTGTAAATAGCAATGTGTGTGGAATTCAATAATACACGTTTTTCTATGGAGTTTATGGCTGTCACATCCATCATCACTTTTTATACCCTGAACAGACAGGGTATATTAAGTTTGTCACGATGTTTGTAACACCCAGAAGGAAGCGTCGGAGGCCCTATAAAGTATATATATAAATGATCAGTATGTTGAGCTGAGTCGATTTAGCCATGTCCGTCTGTCTGTCCGTCTGTATATATACGAACTAGTCCTTTTAGTACTAGTTTTTAAGAAATCGTTTTGAAATTTTGCAAATGTTATTTTCTCTTCAAGAAGCTGCTCATTTGTCGAAACCGCCGATACCACTATATCATATAGCTGCCATACAAACTGAACGATCGGAATCAAGGGCTTGTATGGAAAACTTCCGCATTTTACTACATATCTTCACGAAATTTGGCTGAAAAATCGGAACAACGCCTTGATATTTATTACCAAAATGTAAGGAGTCTAAACAAGCATATTGCGGATATCAGATCAGATAAACTGATTTGTTCTGCTGATATGCTGTGCTTTGCTGAGACTTGGGCTTTGTCTCAAGAAGAGTTTCCAATAGAGGGCTATAATGTTATTGCACGCCTTGATGGAGTAACAAGGTCATCCCGACGACGCCCGGCCAACGGCCTTATAATATACTCAAAACAAGATCGGTGCCCAGATCTATCAGAAGGATCATTATCAAGGAACGTCACAGGTTCAGCAAACGTTTACCAACTATTAAACGTAAACAATTCCACAGTTTCTTTGTCACTTGTATACAGGAACCCCACGTATAGACTGCCACAAGTGGTGAATAATATCCGTGAGATAAATGAGCAGTTTAATGGACCATCAGTAGTCCTTGGAGACTTTAACATATGTCGTCTCACAGCAACTGACGATTTAGAGGCTCGATTACAACAGTTGGGATTTCAATCTGCATTGGACAACGCCGCCATAACAAAACATCTTTTTAAACCTTAAATAACTATAAACGACTAAAAGATCTATTTTCTTTATTAAATAACCTTAATGTTTCTAGCAAACAACCCGGGTAAAAAGAATTAGTAAAATGTTTTCTTTTTTTTTACTTACTTTTTCTTACGTCTTTAGATTTGCTTAAACATATAGTTAGTAAAAGAAATGCACCTGTGAAGGGCATATTACCTTCGGTACAGCCGAAGTTAACGTTTTTTCTAGTTTGCTAGTGATATGATAAAAAATTTAAATGAGGAGGACCTTCAGCTTTCTTCTTGTGATATGATGCTAAATACTCTCCTAAACATATTATTTCTGAAAACATAACTATCTGAAGACAATATATAATATAGTACTACAAAAATGTATCCCATTGGAACGTCTAGTTGATAAGGAAATACAAGATCTCGGACATTTCATTGTCGTAGAACTAAACTTCAGCTTTTAATCTAATGAATCCTTTCTAGAAAGGACAGTTGATGAGATGAAGCAGAGAAGAACTATATCACATAAGTCTAGAGAGACTAATCTAGAATTCACTATATATATAGTACATCTATCTATCTAGAAATTTTATCCTAATATACTAGAAAGCTGGTTTTTCATAACATTCTCATTTATATTGTTAATTGTTATAATCTTAGAATCTATGGAACGTTGAAAGTCACAGATATATCCAAGCTATTTATAAATCATTTTTAATTGAAATAACTTTGAAACCACTTAATTCGCTTCTGGGTGAATCTCACTCTGCTTCTTATTCTGCCATTTTTCAAAATAAAAGTGTTATTTGCCTTTATTTAATGCCTGCTAATTTCATGATATACGTATGTACCATATACAATACTATGCAGAGTTCTATTTTTTAGCTCTTCTTTCCTAGAAATGGATTTGTGACATTTTCGTGATGCAAAAACAAAAAAAAAAAGCATAAAACAATATGGGACTTCTCCATGGCAGTATGGTTTAAATTTTAGAGAAGTGTCATTTTTCAGTGGAAATCTAAATTTGTACGGGCTTACAAGCATAAGCTGCCAGCTATTTGTTGGTATTTATATATGTATACATATAGTAAGCTTCTTTATGAATTTCTACGCATAGACAAATTGATAGCAAGAAGCGAAAGTTTGACGTTTTCAAGTTCTACAAAGGATTATATTTTGTTCTAGGAAATCTTTGTACAATAAACGCAAGAAAGGTGATTTTAAAATAAATTTTGGTAAAGAAGCTTAAGCGAAGTTACGCTTATGTTGCAAATATAACTTTAATATTTAAGCAAGTTTAAGCCTGTATAAGAGCGCTGCTGAAATGCTATACAGTTTAATACTGAGAATTGGAAACACAGAAAAGCGTGTGTGAGCGAACGTCGAAGGTTCGATAATTTTTTGACAAATCTAAAGGTTTACAAAAGTTTTCCAACCCTAATGTAGAAAAATTTTTTAATCATAAAATAAGTATTATGAACATAATCCGATCGCAAAAACGATTATTGGTATTAAGTTGACTTCAGCGCCATACGTATTACCTTAAGGCTTCAGTAAAAGTCTTTCAGCACATTTTAATTTAGTATACAGAACTCAAAAAAAAAAAATGGTTGCAAACTATTTTCTTTCCGATGTTAATTTTATTCAATGTGGAAAGGATCGATTGTACATGTTTTCGTGAATCATTGACGTGTTATAGTCATTAAGGGCGTTAAGAATACTAATATGGCAATGATTTGTATTTGCTATAATCTTATAAATTTCAGTAAAATCTCTAGCGTTAACTAGTGGACTTTTACAGAACGATTATCTGGGTTTCTACCAGAAAGATTTCGTTACGTTATCCAATTGTCGTCCCTATTCGAAAACCTTGCCTGTTAATATAGAGAAAAGGTTTTCTAGAGGGTATAGGTCGGGACTAATTGCTGGCCGATCGAGAAAATTTATATTCCAACACAGCAAGAAATCAATTGTTTTCTTTGAAGTGTGAATTGCAGTATTATTTTGCGGGAAAACGAAATAGCTGTTCAATCAATTCCTTTCAGAAGTCAAGTAGCACTTAATCAAGCAATTTAATATAGTATTTCGAGTCCATTTTTGTTGTTACAAAGCAAACTAGGGTCTACCCTCTGTAATTTATCCCAGCCTAAATTATGCGTGACCGGACTCCAAAATTTCGTCGCTTACATCTCTGCTGTGATGATGCTTTGGGCCTTCAATACTTTTGGAGATCATCTGGGCCATCTAAAATAAACAACAGTTTACCACTCGTCATCCCAAAAGCGATATTTTTCGGCGAATCGAAACTTGGTTAATTTGTGTTTGTCGGTCAATGACAGTTTGGCACACTTCTTGTCATAAACAGTATCTAATTCGGTTCTAAGTATTTGTTGCACTCGTCGTAGTCCTATCTCCAAGTTAACTTGTTGTTTAATTTGTCTCGCCCAAAAATCTTCTTCCATAATAATATGTCTAATGCTACGTTTTTGGAGGCCTACCAGTTCTTAATTCTATAACATACAATACAAATATTTTCTAATCCCGATATTACAATTTTTATCCCGAAATCGTTAGTTTCGGGATTCGTTTGTTCCTCTCCTTTGTTCTACCCTTCGCCACTTATTTTCATCAGCATTTTCTTTGCATAGTTTTAGGCTGTTCCATATAAATAATATTATTTAATAAAAAAATTTGATAACAGGGTGTTAACACTAGCAATTTGCGAAATTACAATGAACTGCAATTACGGTGGAACTTCCATAACTCGAACTTCTATAACTTGAAGATCTCCATAACTCGAGCTCTTGAATTGGCAATAGCGTTTAGAAGACACATTTCGTACAAATTCCCTTCCATAAATCGAACTTTTCGACCATGGCATAATACAAAATTTAAAATTGTACTAGTGAAGCAGAATTTTAAAATAGTCCCTCTATATCGCATAGAGGCGAACAAAAAATATAATATTACCCTTATGGATTGCATAAATCATCTAACAAAGGCATAGGTGACAGACGTCAAGAACCAAACAATAGCAAAGTGCAACAAACAAAATTACAGAAAACATCATTTAACGTATGTCCAATCAAGTTAAATAAAGTTAAGTCAAGTATGAAGTTAATAAATAAAACTGTGTATAAATCTATATTTTCCAGCTTTTTGAAAAATTGTATGTTTTAATGAAAATTCTATAACTCGAAGTCTCTCTAACTCGAAGTTTTTTTGTGGATTATGCTGATTCGAGTTAGAGAAGTTCCACTGTATTTTATAAAATATATATTGTTAGCTACTCACATGTGAAAAGGAGGTAACAAAACATACCTTCAGGACTTCGTTCTTAGGGACAAATTATGCCATGATTTACGAACTCTTTATTATTGCTTGACTATTCATAAACCGTTTTTAGGTGTCTTACTCCCAACATATGCTGCAATAAAAATTCTGAGATAACTACAACGAGAAATGATAGGTCTAATTAAGGGTGCTTGTCAAATCTTTTTTTTTTTTTTACACGATGTTCCCGGGAAAAGATGGAATACATAAGCCTCTCGAGACC
Organism: Zeugodacus tau; assembly: GCA_031772095.1. NCBI lineage: Eukaryota > Metazoa > Arthropoda > Insecta > Diptera > Tephritidae > Zeugodacus > Zeugodacus tau. Next base: position 43,739,340 of record CM062653.1, read on the forward strand.
TTTAAGAAAGTATCTACAACCATCACTCTGCTATATTTTAAGTCTGAAAGTCGGATGAGCTAGATTTTAAGCATTCCAAGAAAAATATTCTATGAAGAGTTGAAAGAGGTAGTTTAACGTTCAATCAACAAATATCAATCGAAAGTTTTCTGTATAAGTAGATTTTATCGTTGTGTCTGAATCGGAAGATGCTATTCCACATTAGAAAAACAAGTGGCTTCACCGTGATAAGCATTTATAACTGCAGTTTGATAGAAAATTTCAAGAATACTGTGAAATCTCCTTCGAAATCTCTACAGTTCTATAGAAGTGACTTGTAATAATGGTTGAAATAAATTTGAAAGAAAAGTCACGGATCGTTATTACTTTTGCTATACTACTAGCGAAAAATTGCATTAATTTCGTTTTTATTTATTTAAGCAAATTTACCGTTGACACTTTCTTGGAAAAAAACTAACACTTTATGAGCCTACACCAACTACAAATGAATCCACTTGGCTTTGCGAATGTGTGAATGCGCCGCGAAAAAGTACTTTTGCCTTTCTGCAGCTGTAAGTTGCCGCTATTTACGACTTCCTGTTGAAAAGTGTCAACATAAATTTTAACACAATTGGCATTACCGCCTGCCAGTTGAAGAGAGGCGAGCGCATTATTAACGAGACACTAAGTTGGCAGCAGGTGCGACAAGTTAAGGCGGCAGAGATAAAGGCAGCCGTGGAAATCCACAAAAACACAAATATTTCGTAAACTTTTTCGGTGGCGGCACACGAATTTCGAGTAGTTGTGCGGCTTTGCGCTTGGCCTTCATTTGGTGGCAAGGAATGCCATTCATTTGCCGCAACATATTTTATTACGGCATGTATTTCACAACTGCATGACAACTGAGCGTTGACTTCGTGTGTTGTTGTTGTTGTTGGCTGCTGCTACTTTCAAAGTAAACTTAACTTTCGCAATTCGCAATCTTTTGTTATCATCATTTTGTTGCATGCCACGGCGCACACTTTTGAAGTATTTGCGCTTCAAGTGCGCATATATTTGCCGAGAGACAGTGCCATGGCATTGCAAGGTGTCTTCCGCTTGCACAAACACACATTCGTTGCTCAGCACCATTGTTGCCACGAACAATGCGAACTTGACTCATGTCCCCGTTAACTGGCGCGCGCTCTCTGCACTCCGCCTTTGTATTAGTTTACCCACTTGTTTTGTGCAAAAGTAAACATTATTAAAATTGTTTGTGCAACTTTGTGCTATTATTTACATGTGTGTGTGTGTTGGTGGGTCGCATTGAATAAGCAGCATAAACCAATTGTCATTGTAACCGCAATGTTACTCATACGCCATGACCGCACAGCTCGCCGTCACACAAACGCCACACTCTGCTCCTTGCTATTGCCAAGGGGGCGCGCCAAGTACCAGGGAAACTGCGCTGTTTAGCTTTCAACGACGCACTTGTGTTATTTCTAATACATTTCCGCAACGCACCCCCCAACCTCCCTTCCAGCCTCTTATGCGCGCATTTTATTGAATTAAAGTTGAGCTTCATTGAATCGCTGGCAAAGCGCTGCGGCGCAACGAAAATGTCACAAACCGTTATAATGATAGCGCACTCTGTAAGCAGATGTCTGTGTGTGTGCGTGTGTTTGTGCCAGCGGGCGCATGTCAATGGCAATGACATTCAATATTTGCTTTGGCACTCGCCACTCCAGCGGAAGTGTAGCGCAATGTGGCCTTGGCCAATGGCAACACTACAAGCGCTGTTGTTGCAAGTGTTGTTGCTGTTGCTATTGGCGCTGCCATTGCCGCCATGCTCATTGTTGCCAGGCACAAGTATTATTAAATTTTGCCATTTTTGCTTTGACCATTGTCATTTGCCTGCAGTTAGTTTGCTCTGGGCTCTTCCTCGCAGCCCTGTCACCGTTGGCTGGCGCTCTTCCAGGAAAATTACTTGTTGCTCAGGCTCGGTGGTTCGCACATTTTGCCTTGTCATTTTATTTATTTATTTGAGCCGAGGCATGTGGAGACGTGTATTCAACTGTGAAATTAGATATTCCTTCTAGCAGGAACGCTTGCAAAATGTAATGTAATGATCGTCCAACTGCTGGATTGTACGTGTAACAGGTTGTCGTTACAAAAATTTAATCTTTAAGTAATCTTTCTATGGAAAATAATCTGAAAGTTTTACTAAATTCTTTTGAAGTACTTTTTGTCATGACTTTTTCTATTGATTATCCACTTAATTTCTAGCTTAGAGACAATTGTACACCATAGTCATGAGCTTATGAGTGAAAGCTTCCTTGAACTTTCATGTATAATGGAGAGCTTTTGTCAACTTTTACGTACACTAGAGAATGTGCTACTTCATAAAGTATAATAACAGTAAAATTAAAAAAAAAAGAGAAAATAATAAAAATATATTTAGAATCGTTTGAGATTTGCCTAAATTTGTGCAAAAATAAAACACTGCAAAGCTCTTATTTAGTTATATAGTATAAATGTAATGACAATTATGACCATGAAGTTAACATTGTTTATTAAAGATTATATAATACTACTAAACTCCGACATAGCGGCAGAGTACACATTGAATGACTGGCTTCCTAAGCTCTTCGTATCTGGAACTCCTGTAGAAAAACTAATGTCTCAAAATGGGGACTACGGCCTAAATGGTATATGGGATGTTTACAAGTGTTATTCAATCTATATGACCAGTATAATGAGATCTCTCAGGAGACAAAGGCAACCTTTTCTTTGAAATGTATTCATGGACGTTTCGAAGGGGGTAACTTTCCATCAATCGGCATCGATTCTATCTTAAAAGCTCAAAAATTAAGTGTTCCGTTTACCTCACTAAACACAGTTTGATTCATACCTATTTTGATTTACTTATACCGTTTAAGCGGCATATGCCAAAAATTGAGTCTATCCAAAGCCTTCACATAATCATAAGGAGCAATCGCTAAACTATATTACATTCCTGTTTTCTCAATAAGTAATTTCGTGAGAGCTTCATAACAGACACACAGTATCGGTTCTCTGAGGCAACTCTAAGCACTATGGTGTGGAACCGTTTTAAACTTTGTTTCTTTGCTAATGTAGTTCCCGTTATCATGTCTTAACATTTGTAAGATAGTAGGTTACCTTGGAATCGGTCACATATATCTACGAAAACCTCTGAAGACAGTTAACAATGAAATTTGTGATAAAAATGCGATTAGAAAGCAACAACTTCAGTTGTCTAAAGTCCTTCCTAGCGCTCACATTAAGATCATCCAGAGACGATTCGATTTCAAAACGTTCCGTGTATTGAAAAGTATATATCTACTTAATACCAACCGCTTCATAACACATCAGACTGTGAGCTCACCCCTGCATAACCCATAACTAGGTTAGATTTGATTACAAGTTTAATTGTAGTGCTTTTGGTACTTCAGATATCAATTCTCTATTCTTAATGTTTAAATAACGTTTTTTTTTTTTACATTTCTAGTCATTCACTACTTCAGACCATTAGCGATATCAATGTTTTTAATTAGGCGTGGGCAGATAATAATGAAATTACCGTATTTTTGTACGGTGATTATGATAATGAGTTCAAAAAAGTTAACGGTATAAACAAATAATTATGAGTATTTCCAGTACTCAGACAACTTTCGTAACACACTGTCTTATAAATCTAAATTATCAATGTCTATTGCATGTCTGAAACTTGTACGAAACTTGTACTACATTCGAAAATAAGGCGTCAGAAAACCCCACACGATATCTCTTTTTTATCAAGCACATTGCTCGCTGATCTTAGACGATACTGGTTATTCCAACTCACTGTGACATCAGCGTTATTGGTAGCTATTAGCCGACGTCAAAGACCTGAAAAACCTAAGTGGTTACACATGCCAAAAGCGAAATTCAAGAAATATCTTTATTTTTGACTGGGATCTAATCTGCTATTAAATCAGAAATTTCCATGAAATTTGGCCGCAAAGCGAAAAACAGATAATCAATTATTCCAATACAAATGTAAATGTCAACAGTGACGGGAGCCAAGACGCGAATGCGCTGACCGTTTTTTTAATGACAGGAGATATTTCGTCTTGTCCTCGTTCATCACCACACCCGAACGCTTCGCTGCCTTATCCAGTCTGGAAAAAGCAGAAGTAACGGCGCGGGCGTTGCTTGCAATGATATCGATATCATCGGCATAGACCAGCAGCTGTACACTCTTATAGAAGATTGTACCTTCTTCCAGCATCAGGTTAAAGAAGTCACACGATAGTGAGGCACCTTGTTTAAAACCTCGTTTCGTAACGAATGGCTCGGAGATATCCTTCCCGATCTTAACGAAGCTTTTTGTGCATCGCGGACATCGCGGCATAAAGTCAACTCATTTCGTGCTGTCGAAAGCAGCTTCAAAATGGAAAAGAGATGGTGTGTGTCGATCCTCTTTTCACAGGTCTTTTCCAAGACCAAAAACAAATTATGAAATTATCTTTAAAATCTCAACAAGTTGTTAAACAAATAAACTCAAAAACTACTGTGCTGATTTCAAAAATTATTTCACCATTTGAAAGTTTCATTCACCCCGAGTAACATAGGCTATATTTATAGCTAGAATCTCAACTTTCTGGAAATAGTTCCCAGGTGAGGGTATCAAAAAGTATCCGTGATGGAGAATCTTAATCTGAAACTGAAAATCGTCGTACAAGTCAATCAGCAAGCTGCTTGCGGAACAAAATTTCAAAACCTGCCAAGTACGCGCTTGAGAGTCGAGTACGGAGCGTATGCAGCAGCTTGAAGAGCGAAATATTAGAAATATACAAGCTCGCACTTGGACGTCGAACTCTGAGCGTTCCCAACGCCTTCACAATCAGAGATAAAGACAACAGACTCCAAAGCTAGAGGTCGTAATCAAGTTTTAGCTCATTGCAAACTGGAAACTACATACATATCTATGGGAGGAGACATATCTATGGGGAAAAAGTAATGTGAGTATAATTCAAAAGAAGTAGAAAGAATCGGCTAAGAATAGGCCAAATGTCGAAGCCCGATGTCGAAGCGGATGCTAAATTTTGAGGCCGATGCCGATTAATCGGTCGGACTCTATTAGGAACACTACAAAGAGACAATTTAAATGGCAAATAACCCATGAAGTAGCTTAACGTCGGCGAAAGTTTCATAAATATTAGTTAGTTTTTATGAATTTCGTTGCGATTAGATGTCGTTTCAACAGTTTCGAAAATTTTTATTTATTAACATTGAGCATAACTGTCATTATTGTCTCTTGTCTCATTTCAACAAGAACTTCCATTTAAACTTAGTAGTATGTAAGGCTAAAAAAAAATTCACTCTAAATGGTCTCAGAGAGCATCAGCGTAGGTCAAGGTGAAGGAAAATATTTACAAGTCAATTGTCTATTACTAGATTAAGACATATTACTAAGACTTATTGCACAATTATTTAACAAAATGGAATTACTTTAAAACTCTATTATAACGAGAATACTAGTGTGGTGTTTTCAAAAATTATCTAATTTGTTGATACACTGTATTTGTCCTTTTTATGGCGAGGCTTTAAAATAAATATAAGTAAAACAAGTTATTTAAAGCAATCTTCGATCCACTACACAATTACTCACAAAAGTATATTGTGTTCCCAAAAACTTCTGTTACACTTTATAGGAAAGAAAAAAGAAAAAACGCCAAAAGTTTATTACAAGTATTTTTTTGTATTTTTATTTAAAAGCAAGTATTTAAATGTATTTAAACTTAATTTAAGCGACTGGAGCGAAACCGATGCGGTTGTTGCCCATATCGAATTCGGTGTAGTAAAGACCGATGAAGATATCACCCAAGATCCAGAAGTCAGTACCCATGTAGCTGACGGCAGGTGAGCACTCACCGTAGCTGTTAAGAATGTATTGGGAAGCAGGAACAAGGAAGGTATTACCGCCAATGACGAATTCCATATCAGGCAAGCTATCGATCGCTGAGCAATCAACATAACCATCACCATCGGGATCAACGATGTTCATGTAGGTGTTGTAGGCATTGTATGGGGCAACAATGAGTGAGGTGCCAGTATCAGCGATGGCTTGGCAACCGTTACCGCACAAAACTTGTCCGCCCATGGTAGCACCACCCAAGCTGAATTGCCAGTAGCCTTGTTGAGAGATTGGCACATAGGTGAGACCACCTTGGTAAAGGTTGGGATCTGAACCACCCAAAATCATTTGTCCACCCTGGTTGGAGGTACCAGCACGAGCCAAGTAGAAGGAGAACACATCATTGCTAACCAAACCCTGAGACCAGATGTTGTAGAAAGGTGGCACTACGTTGTCATTGGAAATCGATTGGAAGGCCATACCCAAAATACCATCGAAGTTGGCGTTCACGAATTGGGTGCCAGGTTCCAACATAGCTTCAGCGAAAACTTGGTTTTGAATGGTGAGTCCAGCTACAGAGACGGTATCCTGTGACAAGAAACCAGACAAACTGCCAGTACCATATTGAATGGCGAAGCTTTCACCGTTGGCAACATAAGTGCTGGAAGCGCTCGAGTCGTATTGGTTGTGGCTTTGGCAAGCTTGGTTGCTGCTGGGGCAGGTGGATGATGGGATCCACAAGTTGGATGAGCCAGAATCGAAGAGCACCAAGAATTCCTGTGGTGGTGTACCGATGGTGATCTTGCCATAGTAAGACATATTCAGGTCATTGTCCAAATCCTCGGTGGCGCTGCGTGCTCCGGCAACATTGTATTTGCCGCGCAAGTAGGCGGTCTCGGTCTTCACAGACTGACGGGTTGGACGGTAGTTGGGGTTCTTGAAGATGGGCACGCGCACCAAATTGGCCGAGGCCAGGGCGACGCAAATGGTCAGGAATGCGAGGAACTTGAACATTTTGCTGTTGTGGAGAGAACAAAATGTTTATTATTAATTATTTAGAATGGAAAACCTCCGAAGTCACTTTGAACTTACTTTCACTTTGTTATTAAAGTCGTATAGCACAAGCTGTTGATATACAACTATGTCATAAATTTCGCAGCTCATCGCTTTTATAGTGACAATGTGGCGTCTTATCATGGCAGCGTCGCATTATCAATATTCTTAACTAATTGTACACGCGAAATTGTAAGTCTATTAACCAAAATATATTAAATTTTGGATAACAAAAACAAACACAAACACGCTTTAGGTAATTTCATGATTACATCAGTACGTGTTTGTGCTCAAAGCTTATCGCTTTAAAATGAAGTGGCACTAATTTGTCCACAATGTATGCCAAATGAGCTTTTTATCACCCAGTCCAATAGGTATGTTTACTGGCGTGCTCATATCAAAAACAGTTTTTTTTGCCATTATAGCGATCTATTTTAGGGCGTAAATCGAAAAGGTGCCTCAATTTAAGGGGTTTGTTTTAGCGAAAGATCAAAAATATGAGAAGAATGTACCAAAAGTATAAGGAAATTTATATGAACAAGTTTCTCCGAGTATATGATTTAGTGTATAAATTGTAAAATTGTAATATTGTATTATTCCTTGAGACCCAAACACTGTACTACTGATTTCGGAAAAGTTGACTTGTTGTTTATCGATAGATCTCGAACAATATTACATTAATGGGTAAGTAAGTAGGCATTTTATCTTAACGAGAAACTAACTCTGTTATGGAAAAGCAGTTAGAGCTTTGAAATCTTGTTGCCCATATCGAATTCGGTGTAGTACATGCCAATGAAGATATCACCCAAGATCCAGAAGTCAGTACCCATGTAGCTGACGGCAGGTGAGCAGTTAGCGCTTTGTAATCTTGTAATCTACATATATGTAGAGAATCATGTTACACATTGCGTACTTTCGTAAAAAATATTTACTCTTAACGTCAATAATCAATCAAAAAAGTCTCGGACGTCGAAGCCAAAATAAACTTTAATTATTTTTAAAACTATTAACAAACACACACACGTAATATGATAGCAATTTTTCTTCCCGTTTGTATGAACCTTGTAGGTTTAGAACTTCCCATTTCAGATATATCCACATACAAACATAAAAACAATAATACGTGAGCATACATACATATAGATAAAACTTTATCAGCTGATTTTTGTGGTACAAAGGTAAATATATACACATGCCATATTTATAAGTATGTATATTTATAAATATACATATACAGAAAAACATTGCAGACCTTCACGCTGTGTAAATTATTGTTTGCCAACATTTTATCGCTTTCGATCTCAGGTGATTATTAGAAAATAGCAAACCAGCAGAAAGGCTCGCTAAAAGAGATAACGAGCACATTTCGCATACATTGTGAGCAATCAGTGCCACTTCATTTAAAACCGATAAGCTTTGAAAATTGAAAAAAACGCACTGCTGTAATCATGGAATTACCAAAAGATCCAGCGTGTTTGTTGCTGCTTTCGAAAGTAAAAAAGATTTTGATTAATTGACTTACAAATTCGAGAGTCCAATTAGTTAAGAATACTGATAACGCGCAGCTGTCATGATAAGAAGCACCGCTGCCACTATAAAAGCGATGAGCTGCGAAATTTATGACATAGTTGTATATCATCAGCTGGTGCTATACGACATTAATAACAAATTAAAAGTAAGTTCAAAGTAAATTCAAAGTGCATTCAAAGTGAATTCGGAGTTTTTCATTCTAACAAATATATTAAAAATAAAATTTCTTTCTCTCCACAACAGCAAAATGTTCAAGTTCCTCGCATTCCTGACCATTTGCGTCGCACTGGCCTCGGCCAATTTGGTGCGCGTGCCCATCTTCAAGAACCCCAACTACCGTCCAACCCGTCAGTCTGTGAAGACCGAGACCGCCTACTTGCGCGGCAAATACAATGTCGCCGGAGCACGCAGCGCTACCGAGGAATTGGACAATGACCTGAATATGTCTTACTATGGCAAGATCACCATCGGTACACCACCACAGGAGTTCTTGGTACTCTTCGATTCTGGCTCTTCCAACTTGTGGATCCCATCATCCACCTGCCCCAGCAGCAACCAAGCTTGCCAAAGCCACAACCAATACGACTCCAGCGCTTCCAGCACCTATGTTGCCAACGGTGAAAGCTTCTCCATTCAATATGGTACTGGCAGTTTGTCTGGTTTCTTGTCTCAGGATACCGTCTCTGTAGCTGGACTCACCATTCAAAACCAAGTGTTCGCTGAAGCTATGTTGGAACCTGGCACCCAATTCGTGAACGCCAACTTCGATGGTATTTTGGGTATGGCCTTCCAATCGATTTCCAATGACAACGTAGTGCCACCTTTCTACAACATCTGGTCTCAGGGTTTGGTTAGCAATGATGTATTCTCCTTCTACTTGGCTCGTGCTGGTACCTCCAACCAGGGTGGACAAATGATTTTGGGTGGTTCAGATCCCAACCTCTACCAAGGTGGTCTCACCTATGTGCCAATCTCTCAACAAGGCTACTGGCAATTCAGCTTGGGTGGTGCTACCATGGGCGGACAAGTTATGTGCGGTAACGGTTGCCAAGCTATCGCTGATACTGGCACCTCTCTTATTGTTGCCCCATACAATGCCTACAACACATACATGAACATCGTTGACCCCGATGGTGATGGTTATGTTGACTGCTCAGCGATCGATAGCTTGCCTGATATGGAATTCGTCATTGGCGGTAATACCTTCCTTGTTCCTGCCTCGCAATACATCCTCAACAACTTCGGTGAGTGCTCACCTGCCGTCAGCTACATGGGTACTGACTTCTGGATCTTGGGTGATATCTTCATTGGCTTGTACTACACCGAATTCGATATGGGCAACAACCGCATCGGTTTCGCTCCAGTCGCTTAAATTAAGTTTAAATACATTTAAATACTTGCTTTTAAATAAAAATACAAAAAAATACTTATCATAAAATTTCGAAAGTTTTATTTTTTGTTACTGGTGGTCATTCTTATAAAGTGTAGCAGAAGTTGTTGGGAACGCAATATATTGTTGATAATTGTGTAGTGACTAAAAGATGCCTCGGCATAAGGATAACAAATGCTATACATTGTCCAGTGTTATCATTTTTTAGAGTATCATACTATTATTTCGATATGATAGAATTCAGTTGCATAATAAACCTTGCTTTTCTTGCAGAAACTTGAGAAAACTCTGATCAACATTATGTCCAATATATCTTTAGTAATAGACAGTTCATATACAAACTATTGCTTTCTGAGATCACTAAGATTAAGGACTGAAGAAACATTTCGATCCTCCGCAAGGTTTAGGAGTTCAAGAAGATTGGAGATATTCTCAAACATAATCTGTTCATTAATATGTCTGTTCATTATTCTTACATTTATACTACTAAAGGTTAGGTTAGGTTTGTAGGCAGATCTCTGCAAAGACAGAAGATCTCACTTAGACAGCCTGCCGCTTTCCATTGTGGTACCAATAAAGGTCTACAACTTTGCTTCCACCGTTTTCCAATAGATGGTCAAGCACTGGCCGATTAAATCGATTAAATCGTTTTATATCGATCTTGGACATTTGTGTCAACATTAACCCATCAAAATATTTGTAGAGATCTGTTTGCATTTCAAACTTATTCTCAACTGAAAATGTCTCTTTTTGAGCCGAATTCTCGACATTTGCGGCAAATTTTGCTTTTCTTTTTTAATTCCAAGAAAAGTGCGGCTGAGGATCATCGAATGCTTTCGGATACGTACGGTGAGGCTGTCCTAAGTGAAAGAACATGTCGCAAATGGTTTCAACGTTTTAAGAATGGTGATTATGAAGCCAAGGTCATGCATGTTGCCAGAAAGATAATCAAAAGTAGTAGCTAGCGACGGTCAATATTTTGAATAACATTTTTGTAACCGTTTTATACAATAAAGCCTTAAATTTACAAAAAACGGCGGAAGCAAAGTTGTAGACCAATAAAATTTCACGAAATTGTTGAAACGACATCTAATTGCAACGAAATTCATAAAAATTAACTAATATTTATAAAACTTTTGCCTTCGTTAGGTTACTTCATGGGTTATTCCATTAATTCTACAGATCATTGATATCATTTTAAAGCATTAGCTGATAATACTAAGCCGATTTCGATGCGTTCCTTACCTTAGTAATTTTCAATTCAGAGTACTAGAGATATAACAATCTGTCCTAACTGCCATGGATTTTATAATAGCGAAACTTAAGACTAGGATTCGATTTTATTTGGGCTGATTGGATAAGGGATTTATTTCAAATCCTACTAGCGAAAGAACACTAATAGTCAGGAGTATATATAATGTTCTAAGAATGACTTTGGACAAAATTGGTTATAATTGGTTGAAGCGTGACTATCTCTGGAGGTAATGGACTCGAATCCCGACCTAAAACAAAAATTTCTCGAAAATTTCCTTCTGGTTTTGGGTTTGAGATAAATTTTTGTAAACAAGTAAGGAAAGGCTAAGTTCGGGTGTAACCGAACATTTTATACTCTCGCAATTTATTGAAGAAATTTTATTAAGATAACGCACAAATTTACCCATAAATTCGGCATAAAGTTTAATATAATAACGAAAATCGTCATATATAGATATGAGGGCTGAGGTAATTCCTGAACCGATTTCATTCAGTTTCACCAGCAAGGTACACTATATCCAATACTATACGCTCACTTAATTTTTCTAAGATATATCACATATTAACCAATACATATATGCGTAATAAAGCCCAACGAATTTTTGAAAAACCTATAATTATGTATATGGGAGCTAGGAGATGTTGTGACCCGATTTTAATAATTTTTGGAACAGAGACACACTATTGGAAGAAAACAATTTCCTCTGAATTACATTAAATTAGCTGAGAGATTTACCCATATTTTCGGTTAAAATTTAACCTTAGGCGCTGAGTTCAACATGTTCGATATCTGGGGCCATGAAAAGTTATAGTCCGTTTTCGACAATTTTTCACAAGTGATGCCACATATCATATACTGTATTTGTATAACGTTTTATTTCGCTATCATTATTGGTTCCTAATGTATATATTATAAAGTGAAGGATTCAGATGGAATTCAAAATTGAGTTATAAAGAAAGTAGTCGTGGTTGTGAACCGATTTCATCCATTTTCCACACATATCATCAGGGTGTCAATAAAATATTATATACCGAATTTCATTGAAATCTGTCGAGTAGTTCCTGAGATATGTTTTTTGACCCATAAGTGGGCGATGCCACGCCCATTTTCCAATTTGTAAAAAGATCTGAGTGCAGCTTCCTTCTGCTATCATTTCTGTGAAATTTTGTGTTTCTGACGTTTCTCGTTAGTGAGTTAACGTACTTTTAGTCATTTTTAACCTAACCTTTGTATGGGAGGTGGGCGTGGTTATTATCCGATTTCTTTCATTTTTTAAATGTATAAGGAAACGGCTAAAAGAAACGACTGCAGAAAGTTTGGTTTATATAGCTTTATTGGTTTGCAAGATATATACAAAAACATATTTGGGGGCGGGGTCACGCCCACTTTTTCAAAAAAATTACATTCAAATGTGACCCTCCCTAATGCGATCCTATGTTTAAAATTTTATTTTCATAACTTTATTTATGGCTTAGTTATAGCTCTTTATGTGTTTTTCTTTATCGCCATTTTGTGGGCGTGGCAGTGGTCCGATTCCGCCCATCCAAGTGTTCCAAGTTTCATCACGATATCTCAATTTTTACTCAAGTTACAGCTTGCACAGACGGACGGACGGACAGACAGACTTTCGGATTTGAACTCCACTCTTCACCTTGATCACTTTGGTATATATAACCCTATATCTAACTCGTTTAGTTTTAGGACTTACAAACAACCGTTATGTGGACAAAACTATAATACTCTCTTAGCAACTTTTGTTGCGAGAGTATAAAAATACAACACCCCCTTTTTGAAGTGGTCGAAAACTTGAGTGGGCATGGCAAAGATTGCATTCAGATTTCACTAACCATATTACACCTGATATCTGACTTGGCTGTTCATTATTTGGCAGATAGTATTCTTCTAGCTGTTGAGCTGATGGGAATTATGTTCGGAAACCTTCTCCTCCACCACCGCTTTACTTACATTTAGATTTTATTATATGCAATTAAATTCCATATTAAATCATTATTGCCAGCTGACATACACAATAAAATACGAGCGCTCCTATAAACACACACACATGCAAGCAAACCTAAAGGAAGCCCGGGATAGTTATGTGAGGCCGAGACAGATGCATATGTACATTGCTGTGTTGAGCAATGGAAATTACAGAAATTTGTTTATCAGCTAGGACACACATTTCCGCAAAGCAATTACATATACGAACATAACTACAGTTATAAATGCATACAAACATACATATATTATCCTTGGCTCGTATGTGTGCGTTGGTGGTAGTATGATTGAATGCCAAGGTGCAGCTTAACCTTGAATTGTGGCGCGTTATGAAAGCGAAGGAATGTGAGCACTCGAACGAAACATGTCTAACAAAGCACACATATACATAAACAAAAAAAACAACAATAAATGCAAAGCAAGTCCTCACAACGGTGCTACAAGGCAAGCATTTTGACTCAAGAGTTGCCAGACGCGCGTCTAATTAGACAGGCAATGTGAATTTATGTAGTGATTCCAAAAATAATACAGTCTAAACCAGCTGAAAAGGCTGTACAAGCACATTGTTGTTGTTTTTGTTTTTGTAGGCGCCTGTTGCCCAATTTGATATAACTGAAATTAAATTATCCTGCTGACTGTTAATAATGTGAAGACGACGACGCAGAACGCCCACAGTACACACCCGTTTTCAACACCAACGCTGGGTGCCGTGTGTGCGCGCTCACGCAAGTTGTGGGTGTAAGACGAAAAGCGCGTGTGTGTGTGTACGTGCGTGCGTGAGTAAAATGTGCGTACTGTCTAAGGCAGTCTTCTTAATAATAATGGATGAAAACGACACTTTGCTTTTCTTTATAGACATGCGTGTGTGTGTGTCTGTCACTATCATTAAGCACCGTTATATTTTAGCTGACATACATACAGACACACATGTGTCTCAAGCCATTGCTCACATGTGTCTATCAACGTGTCCTGCTGGCAGCAGTAAAACACCATTGCTCGACAACAATGGGGCCGACGGCACACAAATTCCACTCATTCATTTTGTTCTACGCACATTTCTCACGTGTTTTCGCTGCAAACGCCGAGGCGTGACTTGTTTGCGTGAGTCTGTCGGCATTGTGTGAACGTTGTGTGTGTGGCTTATATATAGAAATATATTTGCTGACAACTGCAATGGATGAGCAATATGCTTGAGGAACTCACTTTAACACTCTCAACTATTATGAGCTTGATGAAGGCACTCAAAGTTTTGATGAGTGTTGGTTTTGTGAAAACACTTTAAAATTATTTCCCTTGTCTTTCTTTGTCTGCATGTTATCGCACAAAAACGCATTGGAAGTTATCTATATAGACTTCAATATCAACGTGCGGCTGTACTCGCTTTGGTATGGGGAAAATACCATCCACACGTTTTATAGTTGGACCTAACCTTACTCACAAATTTGAAAGATAATTATTTCGTGAGATCCGATCCGATTTTGAAATGTACTGAAAATACTATACCGTGTTCCAAATCAATGACAAAATTGCATGTTTTGGACACCCTGTTGCTCCGTCATACCCACCTTATTCATAAATGTATATCGTTGTTTAAGAAGAAAACTCTTTGAATATTGACGTCGTAATTTCGTACCCAATACAACGTCATAAAATATCGTTTAAGGGGTTAGGGGTAGTCAGAGACACGAAAAAATGTAATTTTTCAGTGATTTTTTTTTTTAATAAATCATGTTTTTTTACAAAAGTATTATAATAATATGGTATTATTACACAATGTTTTGACTTGAAGTCACGAAAATTTGAAAAAAGTGATAATTTCCAAGATAAAAGCTGTTTGTGTTGTCCTAGTTATAAAACAAGGTCCTTGCGGTGACAATCATATCCTTGTAGATTCATCTAAAATCAAGCGGATAGAAAAATTCAGTTTTATATACAGTGGGGAGCAAAAGTGATTCCACGATCAACATTTTCATGTTTGAGCGCGCATAAAAAATAAACGAATGAAGTAAATGGCAAAAACTTTTTTTTTGAATATCTAGTTTATTTGTAACAATTAGGCGTAAATAGCAAAAGAGTAACAGAGGCAATGGCATAGTTATAATACAAAAACAAAAAAAAACGGCATGTACTTTTTTTTTGCACCATCCGTGAAAAAATAAAAGAAATGCATGCATATTTCCTATGACATTTTTTATACGTTCTGGCATACTCGCAACTAGATTTTCAATAATTCCTTTCGGAATATTATTCCACTCTTGTTCAACACGCCCTCAAAGATCGTTTAGGTTGGATGGGGTTGTTTGATACTGTCCGAGCCGTCGCTCCACAATTGACCATAGGTTTTCAATTGGATTGAGGTCGGGACTTTGCGCTGGCCACTCCATCACCTTAAAATCTTGGTTTCCCAGCCATTCTTTTACAATTTTCGCAGTGTGCTTGGGATCCCCATTTTGCTGAAAAGTGATTTCATGCTCTGGATACGCACACTGGTCATGAAAATTGGGAAGCTGGGTTTGCAAAATACTTAAATAATCTTCCTTACGCATAATCCCGTGAATTTTGTGCAACGGTCCCACTTTCCAAAACGTGAAGCACCCCCAAGCCATTATGTTGCCTCCTCCATGTTTTACTGTTTGCTTCACGTGATGCCTTTGAAGCTTGTCACCGGGTCTACGCCAACAGTACTGTTTTCCATCCGATTGATAACGGTTAAACTTGGATTCGTCCGACCAGATAACATGTTTCCAGTCTTCAACTGTCCAGTTTCTGTGTGCCTTTGCGAATTTTAGTCGTGCCTTAACATTTTTCTGGGATAAAGCTGGTTTGTTTTTTTTCACAGCTGCGACGTAACCAATCCTACCCAGCGCTCTTTTAGCTGTCCATCGACTTACTCCTTTATTTATTTCCTTGGAAGCCTCTGCTGGCGTTAAAAGCTTATCTTTCCTCATTTTGGACATCATAAGTCGAGCGTCAGAGTCTGTTAGGAGGCGGCGGCGGCGACCATTCAACACGTTTTCAACACAAACATTTTGTCTTTTCTGCACCTTGACTACTACTGATTGACTAACTTGCAGTTTCTCGGCAATAGTGCGTGTCGAACAGCCACTCTTAGTCAGAGAAACAATACTATTTTCTTTATCTGGAGACAGCTTCTTCATTTTTCAAGAACAAGTTAGAGACTAATTTGCAAATTCAATAAATTGACTACAAACTTGTGGAAAAAAGTGATTCTCTGAATTATGACAACGAATAATGAATACAGAAAAACTTATAACGGTAAATCTGCAGGTCAATTGCTTATAAGAAAGTAAGAACAGCAAAAATATGTGCGAATACCGGATGGTGCAAAACTGAGTACATGCCGGAATTACCACAGCCTATATACTATATATCAAATTGTCAAATTGTGTGTGATCTTAATAAAAATATAGCAATTGCGAGGGTATAAAATGTTTGGTTTCACCCGAACTTAGCCTTTCCTTACTTGTTTTCCTTTTTTAGATCTTCGGGAAAAAATCGACATTTTTGAAAAGCAAAAAAAGCTTCGATCAGGCCCTGGATTATTGTGTATTCTGAAAACTGTATAAATTTCATTAAAATCTACTGAGCGGCTTTCGAGTTACAGTTGTCACGAGCGCCCTTTGTTATTTATTATTTGTCGAATAACTCGAGAAGTAATTATCGGATCAACTTCAAATTTTCATAGAATATTTTTAGGATATTACACTTAACGAAGATAAAAAACAAAACAACAAATTGTTTTTTTTTGCAAATTCTGACAACCCCTCATCCCTTTATGAGAATGTGTGATTTTGTTGAACGAATCTTAATTGCATAAAAATTTAAAAGCGTTGGCTTCAGAAATATATTAAAATCGGCTTTGAAACATGCCTACTTTCCTAAGAACTCAATATGATATGGTTTTACTTTATTGAAATCGTTTTACTTATTATGTGCTCTCCTGGGTCCAATATGCCAAAAATATTGATTTCCGTCCCTTTTGTTGTCACCATAATAACGGTCGATATTGATTACATTTCAGTACAAATTATTGGCAAAATGTTGCTTGGCATTTGGTGTCAAAAAAGAGAAAATCTGACTTTATATTCTATGATATCCGCCTAAATATTAGCAGACTACTTTCTCTAGACAATTTTAATGTTTATATTTTTAGATAGTATGTATTATTTTGTTGCCTCTGAACTTAGCCTTTCATTGCTTATATTATGGGATGATAAGCTTTAATGCGGCTTATTTCTTTCAGGAATTAAGTTTTATAACTTATAATTTCTATAGATTATTAACATTTTATACAATTTACTAAAGCACAAGAAATAATAAGAAACTAGCAACAGCAACTAAATTGCAGCTTCTTGGTCTTATTGGAATGCTCACTATAATAATAAATATGCCAAATATTCATAACTCTCTACGACCAAAAATTTCTTTATTTTATTTTTAATATTCTCTGAGTAAAAATTTCTTCTTCTTAACTGGCGTAGAAACCGCTTACGCGGTTATAGCCGAGTCCACAACAGTGCGCCACGCATCTCTCCTTTTGGCGTTTTGGCGCCAATTGGTAATACCAAGTGAAGACAGGTCCTTCTCCACCTGGTCCTTCCACCGGAGTGGAGGTCTCCCTCTTCCTCGGCTTCCACCAGCGGGTACTGCATCGAAAACTTTCAGAGCTGGGGCACTTTCATCCATTCGAACAACATGACCCAGCCAGCGTAGCCGCTGTCTTTTTATTCGCTGGACTATGTCTATGTCGTCGAACAACACATACAGCTCATCATTCCATCTTCTGCGGTATTCGCCGTTGCCAATGTTTAAGGGACCGTAAATCTTCCGCAAAACCTTTCTCTCGAAAACTACTAGTGCCGTCTCATCGGATGTTGACATCGTCCACGCTTCTGCACCATAAAGTAGGACAGCAATGATGAGGAACTTGGGTTTTTTTCGTCGAGAGAGGACTTTACTTTTCAATTGCCTACTCAGTCCATAGTAGCACCTGTTGGCAAGAGTGATTCTGCGTTGGATTTCAAGGCTGACATTATTATCGGTGTTAATGTTGGTTCCTAGGTATACGAAATTATCTACAACTTCAAAGTTATGACTGTCAACAGTGACGTGGGAGCCAAGACGCGAATGCGCTGACTGTTTGTTTGATGACAGGAGATATTTCGTCTTGTCCTCGTTCACCACCAGACCCATTCGCTTCGCTTCCTTATCCAGGCGGGAAAAAGCAGAACTAACGGCGCGGGTGTTGTTTCCAATGATATCGATATCATCGGCGTACGCCAGGAGCTGTACACTCTTGTAAAAGATGGTACCCTCTCGGAGGCCTGTGTTTCTTATTCACTGGTTATTCGTTTTTATGTGGTGGGTCCCAAGCCCAACGCACAACCGCATAAGCGGGATTCGCCTTCTCACTTTAGCTCGCTTCCAGACGGATGTCTGTTGGCTACCCAGAGGATACTTGGTCTAAGACCGGAAGTTGTGAGCTGCTTGAGCCACATGTAAAAGAATCGTTCCTGGCCACTCCCAAGTGAATGGCAGTCAGAAACTTTCCTCACTTACGTGAACTTCTACATATGGCTCCATCCTCCTCATTATTTAATTCAATAATAAAAATTTAATTCAACAAAAAACATCTTAATCACAACTAAAAGTAAATTTACAGTGAACAAATGGGCGCTGTCACAGCCGAAATCAATTCTTCACAACTCGCAGACACAAAGCAGCTTTAAGCTGAAAGGCCGTTAGTCAAGCACAAATAAATAGATAATAAACGAGTGGTTATAAAAGCAAAAGGTAAGATAAAGTTGAATGAACGAACAGCGCAACACTCGCCAGTCCCTGACAATAATTCAGTGTATCCTCGAATGCACATCAAACAAATGTTACGTATACGCCCCGTGGCTGGTTAGACACGAAATCTGCTACAAGCACACATAAATACTATTTATATAATATACATATATATAGAGGTATATAATGCCACAGTTATGCTATCATAGTACATATATACCGTAATTCAAGCAATCACAATCAGGATGATTTGCATGGCAACCGAGCTATAAGAGCATAGCACACACACACACACTCTCGCACATGAAAATTGTATAGCGTAGTTAAATGGCATATGAAAATTGTGACATTTGCAGACTGTGAATGCCACAAAGTTAAGCTGATTTTGTGTAAAAGTTAACGATGAAGAAAATATCGTAAATATGCGTAACTTTTT
Source organism: Zeugodacus tau (assembly GCA_031772095.1). NCBI lineage: Eukaryota > Metazoa > Arthropoda > Insecta > Diptera > Tephritidae > Zeugodacus > Zeugodacus tau. Next base: position 43,758,691 of record CM062653.1, read on the forward strand.
AATGTGCATTTGTGTGTGTGAGTGCTTAAATGTGTGGCTGTATGTAGATGTAGGTGAATGGCGAATGACTGCAACAATTGATAAGTTAATGCTGTTGTTGTTGGCATATTTAAGCCACAGTTGTGCGTGTGTTTGTGTGCAGGGGAGAGAGTAGAAATGGGCGAGTGATTATTTAAAGTCTGTCATATTTACATATTTCAAGACCCGCGTTTGCACCCTATTTGTGGTGGCTATGATAAATATGCCTAGACAGAAAAATACTTTCGCATTAATTTCGAGTTAAATTGAATTTTGAACGTGAATTTCTCATATGTATTTAGTGTGTATTAAAATAGTAGTTAAATTATAGTAGTGACTTCAAAAAATTCATTACTACTTGTTGCTGCTTTGCGGATCTAGGTTCAGGTGAAGATTTACTTTTACTTAATTTTACTGCTTTTCATATATAATGTGTAATATTTTTTAAAGAATTCTGGAGTCTACATACATATTTCAAAAATTCAATGATTAAAATACTGGAATAATTTCAGGATAGAGAATCTTTCTTAATCAACTGATTTTTCGAATATTACTAGAACTGGACAAGTGGATCGTTCCTTTATTCAAAAATACAGTTAAACTTCCATAACTCGAACGTCTATAACTCGAAGTTCTCTATAACTCGATGTCTTGAATTGACAATTTTCAAGTCAAATTTCATACAAATTCCCTTCCGTAACTCGAAAGTCTCTCTAACTTGAATTTTTTTTTGTGGATTATGGTGATTCGAGTTATGGAAGTTCCACTGTGTGCCCATTATACCCAACGGTTTTATGAGGGATAACAGTTGAATTCAGAAGGAAGAGCTTAGGGGCACTGATATATGCAAGGAAATATGCATCATATCATGAAGGAAATATGCTAGAGCTCCACATCTATTTTGAAATCTATTCCCATCTTCAGCTCTGCCTCTATAGATATACTTATTAAAAACTATATGGATCAGGGACCGGAAATAAGAGTTATTTTACAATTTTTAATAAAAAAAATCATACATAAAGGAACATCGTAGAAAAGTTTTGATTACACCATCATGATTTTTAGGTGAACCATATGCGAAATATTGTAAGATTTTTAAATTTTGATTTTTATATATTTAGATCAAAAATAAAAGTTAATTTTGATTTTTATTTTTTTAGATCAAAAAATAAGAATTATTTTTGATTTTTATATTTTTAAATCCATAATAAAAATCAATTCAAAATTTGTGACATATAAAAATTGGAATGATGCAGCATATTGTAATACATACGGCATAAATAAATAAATAAAAATTTTGAATTGATTTTTATTATTGATTTAAAAATATAAAAATCAAAAATAACTTTTATTTTTGATCCAAAAAAATAAAAATCAAAAATAATTTTTATTTTTGATCTAAATATATAAAAATAAAAAATAACTCTTATTTTTTGATTTTTTCGATAAAAGTCATAAGAGTTACGGTCCCTGATATGGATATTTTGAAATATTGGTCCCACTTTACACACACTTGAAGGAATTTTCATTTAGGGCCCATATTTAGTAATTAGGCAGGACATATGGTAGAGCTTAACTTATACATATAAAGAAGTCAACTAAGCCCATCAAAGTTCCAACACATCCCCAAATGAATGTCTACATTATCACACACTTAAATTCTGTCGTTGAATGCGCTCGTCACCAAGTGGTATCTTGGCTCGGCTTGCAGCGCACTTTATTAAAAGCAAATACAAGAATTTCAACACTTCATTACCCGGTTAATAAAGGTGTTGGGGGAATTTCCCGGTAAATCTTTAAAATAGTGTGAGTTCGTATATGCAGCGCCTCAAAGATATCGTCTATCCGACGCGTTAGTGCAAGAGTTATTTACTGAGTGGTGTGCTCTTCCTTAAGCTGGCAAATAGCGACACATCACTTACAGCACTCCTGCTCGTGCCTCTATTGCCACGACAATTTATGCCAAGTTTGTGAATTTTCACAGCACTTACCTGGTTGGCAAAGAGACAGGCAGGCTTTGTCGCACATCTTCAGTTTAGGGGGGAGGGGTTATTTGTACACGCATTTGATTAAGCAAAGGATTGTGTGGGAGGAGGAGGAGCTTTAGTGTTTATTGTAAGAACAATGCTATTGCTAATGTAAATAAATTTCTTTGATAGGTTCAACAGCAAAAGTTATACTGGATAACTGTTATAGTTATAAGGTCACTTAAAGCTTGATGAAACCCTTATTTCAAGTTGAGTTAAGGGAAGTGTTCATAGTAATTAAACAAAAGCGTTGAAATGCCTCTAGGCCAGAAAGGATCTATGCGATGAAATATGTCTTGAATCTCATAAAAAGTTAGCGCGTCCTGTTCTCGGAATATTCCATACCACTATCGTACTAAAGTCAAAAATAGGACGAAAGCAAAATCATCGCTCATTTTTGCAACATACCGAGTTTAAAAGTTCCAACCCTCATATACCAAATGTTGCAATATAGGGCGCTGAGTGAGACATCTCGATTCAATAAACTGATAATCTCTCTTAATGAAAATTAAATTTAAATTAATTTCAATCGAAAATATGCGCATCACTCAATTTTGCTTTAAAATTTGTTGTAAAATGTTTAGTAATCAATTAATTAGCGCGTCTGTGTTTTTCTAATTGCTTCTTTTATCTATTATTGCAGATAATTAATAGATAACAAGGCAGTGAAGCTTTACGGCGTGACCTTGATTAAATGGCTACGTCCAAAATGGTGTGCGGCTTAAACTAAATCATTGAGGTAAGTGGATTACGAGCGTTTTCAAATGGAATATTAAATTAATTGTGGTTAAGGCATTGAGTGCTGGGAAATTAAATAAAAATTGACAATTAAAGAACTACCAAATGTTGACAGATCCGTGAAACCTGACGCCAATTTGGCGTTTTTATACCCTGAACAGACATGGTATATTAAGTTTGTCAAGATGTTTGTAACACCCAGAAGGAAGCGTCGGAGACCCTATAAAGTATTTATATATAAATGATCAGTATGTTGAGCTGAGTCGATTTAGCCATGTCCGTCTGTCTGTCCGTCTGTATATATACGAACTAGTCCTTCAGTTTTTGGTGAAATTTGGTGTGAGTTATTGTTCATAGAAATAATTTAATCTCCGAAGAAATTGTTCAGATCGGTTTACTATAGCATATAGCTGCCATACAAACCGAACGATCGGAATCAATGGCTTGTATGGAAAATTTTCGCATTTGACTTGGTATCTTCACGAAATTTGACATGGATTACTGCTTAAGGTAATAATATAATCTCCGAAGAAATTGTTCAGATCGGTTAACTATATAACCTTAATGTTTCCAGCAAACAACCCGGCTAAAAAGTATTAGTAAAATGTTTTCTTTTTTTTACTTACTTTTTCTTACGTCTTTAGATTTGCTTAAACACATAGTTACTAAAAGAAATGTACCTGTGAAGGGTATATTACCTTCGGTACAGCCGAAGTTAACGGATTGATTGTTTTAATATAACTTAACATCATTCGCCCAAGTTCAAATAAAATGTCGAAAACTATCTAAAACTTCATCAAGATTGATTCAATAGTTCTCGAGAAATCTTGGCAATCGACTTTGAATCGTAGTTTTAAGAAGACGCCGTTTAATGTTTCATTCTACCTCTATAGATTCGAACCTCGGATTGGTTTGAAATTTTAAGATAATATTCTAGAATTAATAAGACATTAAACAAGAAAGGAAGGGCTAAGTTCGGGTGTAATCAAACATTTCATACTCTCGCAATTCATTTATTTAATTTTATTAATATAACAAACAATTTGACCCACATATTCGTCATATTTATGGTATAAAGTCAATTGAAAGTTCGAAATCGATTTCACCCCATTTTAGCACGGAGACATATTATTAGAAGAAAAATATTCCCTCTGAATTTCTTCCAAATATCTGAGAGACTTACCAATATTTTCGGTAAAAAAATATGAGGCACTGATGTTCGATATATGGGGCCTTGAAAACTTATGGTCCGATTTTGGTGATTTTTAGAAGGGCGATGCCATATTATTTATGCAGTATTTATGCTAAGTTTTGTTCCGATATCTTCACTAGTGCTTACTTTATATATTTGTAAAGAAAATGATTCAGATCGACTTCACAGTTTTGGTATATAGAAAGTAGGAGTGGTTGTGAACCGATTTGGCCTATTTTCATAACATACTCGTATGTATCATTAGGAAAATATCACAAACCGAATTTCATTGAAATTGGTCGAGTAGTTTCGGAAATATGGTTTTTGACCCATAAGTGAGCGGAGCAATGCCAATTAAAAAATTTTGTATACCATTTTGAATGCAGCTTTTCTGTACCATCTTTGTAATGAGAACTATTTTGCTCTCTTAGCAACTTTGTTGCGAGAGTATAAAATAAAAATGTTTGTTTGAAGCCGTTTTGTTGAATGTAGCCCCGTAAGTTTTATAAATACGATACGGCCTTTCTACATATGTGGTGTGGGGTATATATATATTAAAATTATTATCTTTCATTAGTTATCATTGCAAAAATTCATCCAAAACATAACATTTGAAATAATTCATATGAACAAAAAAAGTATATTACATTTATCTGAGTAAAATAGTAAGATAAGATTATAGAAATCACCTGATATATAGTGCAAGAAAAATTTGAAGAAAGCTAAAACTTCCACATCTGACCTACATATACATAGTTGATGGATCTTTATGTTCAAAGAAAGACAGAGAAGGCGGGTGAGTGAAAGAGAGAAAGAGAGCGTGGCAGAGAATTAAATTCTTGGTGCAGAATCTCATCTATTAATATATGAAGGTCCTTAAAGGTTGTATATATATGATGGGGCCAAACTTCTTTGTACAATATGAATGTCAAAGAGTTATTGCTACAAATCAAGTAAGAAAGTTTTTATTTCCTAGTTAATAGAACACTGAGTTCATCGAATCGCCATTGAGGAGGCAGTGTTGGCAGTCATTGCTAAAAGCTACTAGAGAACTCTTGCTATTTGCAAAGAACCAAATGGACATCGAAAATGTGTTGTTCTTAATTCTTTTGAATTCAAAATAAAATAAAAAAACTCAAAAATTGTGTCAGCGATGGATGGGACACAAAAATACTCAAGTTGAGTCGATATACAAATTCTTATTTTTTTTTTTTTAATTTTTGAACATTTTTTCACCAGCTTTTTATAAACGCATTGCTTATATTTTTTTATTCCGAGAATGATGTGGAAAAACAGCTTCACATTGGAATACATAGAGAATAAGTAATATTTTTTCTCCTACGAAGTGATTTCTGGTATATTTGTATCCTTCCTTGTGCTTATACGTATTTATATACATACTACTGACGAGTATATAGTATACCAAGCTTGCAGGCACCGCAACTTGTAACCGATTGATATGTTGGCTCTGCAAAAGTGCGTAGGCGGATTAACAACCCTCATTTATTTCATTTGATTATTTGCATTGCTCTTCGTTTCCCGGAAATTCGTTGCTATTTTTAGCAACAAGCACATTCAAGCTTTGCGGCTGCGTTTTTCCATTGCTTCATGACTTTTCCATATGTTGGTAGGCGTTGCGCCGCAATGTAATCGCTGCCATAAATTTAAAACTCAGAAGTAGAAATGTACGAAGTATAGGTGCATATACAAATGTATGTAAATATATTATATATGTATGTATATATACAAGCCTACCTATGTACATATGCATTTAAGTAGTATATGTGCTCGTGTGTTTGCATTGTGAAGTATTATGTGTAATTATTATGTCAGAGTGCCATTTGTGGAGGGGTAGGCCAGGAGTACATGTATTTTCATATAAAAGTATGGATGTATGTATGTATGCGTTAGCTTATATTATAACATATCCGTGCACCTTCCAATTCAACAGCAATTCCCATTGAATTCAATTATTTTAATGGAACATTTATTATTACATGCTGTTAAGCAAACAAATGTGTACGAATAAGCCTTTATAAATAGGTGTATATGTATGTATGTATGTTTGTGTGTTTGGAAATTGGCGCACAAAAAGCGATAAATATTGAAATACCTAACATTATTTTCATTTAATGCTTTATTGTTTCACTATTCATTTGCACAAAGCATATCGAGTATTTAACGCACAATCACTCCATAGCTTATGTAAATACATTTGTACATACATATGTAGAAATTATGTGCCCAGAGACCCTGTAGGAAAAATTAAAAAAAATGTTACAAATGTTTTAATGAATATGCTAAGCCATCAATTACAATATGGATAAGAAACTGAAGAGTTTTAAACTAACTTATATAATTTTTCCCGGGTTGCGACCTGTCTGAAAATTTTATATGAAAATGCAATATAAATTGCGAAAATTTAAAAAAATCCTTTAAAATGACTTATGACTTACTGTTGCAAATATTTCTTTGGTGAGGGTTCACAACTGTCTTCAGAATGAAGAAGATATTATATAGTAAACACTATATATATATATATATATAAATAATTTATGAAACTGAAGAGGTTTAAAATATTTAATGTTATATAAAGGTTAATAGCCAGGGTTGCCACATGTCGGGATTTAAATTTTTTCATAAAACAAAAGAATAGATAAATCATTACTATATTCTCATCCAATAAAAACCATTTAATACAAAATGTAGAGATAAAAAAAAAGATAAACAGAGTTGCCACCTTTTTTAATTTTTTTATAAAAATAAATAAATAATAAATTATAACAAACTGCTTATCACTTTAAAAATAACGAAAAGCGCTTCCAGTCGAAAATATTTCGAGGAGGTGCAGTATCAGTAATAATTTTCCCTACGGGGTAGCTATGACATACATATATTTACATATATACATATGCATAAATATTTGCTTGAATCAGTAGCTGTGGGTAATGTACATATTTACAAGCGCATTTTGAGTACTTAAACCCGTTCAATGTTTGCTGTGCACTGTTTTTCATAAAGATTAATGGCTTGTTGCATAATAATTGCAAATACTACAGTATGCCACTAGCATAAAATTTATATTTTCAGTTGATTTTGGTTGGTAATTCATTCATTGCAGGTAAATTGTTTTCCATTGATAATTTATTATTTTCATTGACTTAAGTCACTTAAAATATTGCGTAGGACTTACTATTTTAATGCGGGGCATTGAAATTGTCGTCACAGTGGGATTACATGCAACATGAAATTCGAAACGATGAATAGGCGCACAACAAAAAAGTGATTTGAATTTTTGTTTTTTTATGCCTATTCTATGGCTTTCAGGTTTTTTGTGAGGATGCACATGTGTATATGGTTGCTGTTTCTATGTTAAGCCCTAAGCTCTTCTATTGGAGACCTTCTGTCTTTTCTGTTTGACTTAGTATGTCATAATGTTATTTAGAGCATATTTTTGTGGGAGTTATACGATGGAAGTTGAGTATGGTTAACCGCTTCTACATCAATAGTTTATAACTCAGTTCACAGGGATGCATATGTCTGAGAAAGAAGCTGCTACCTTCAATACCAAGCCTAAAACCATCGCTTCATTCGTTCTAATACATAATTCTGATAAGAAACAGTAACACACGAGTCAATGTCTTCAAAAAGTTTTAATAGCAATAAAATCAGTTTAAAATTTAATCTAATTGTCTGAAAACATCATTCAGCTTAACCATAACTGCGTATAAAAAATTTTAGAAACGTGAGTCTGAATACCTAAAAATCAATACAAACCGGTATATGCAAATAAATATTCAAAATTCTTTTCTGTTTAGAACAACTTTTGGCATTGGCATGCAGACATCCTAATGCGAAGGCTATTTGAAAATATTAATGAAGATATTTAAAATATTTAACCGAAAATATACAGAGCGACCTCTTAGGACATACCCAGTAGGGAACTAAAAGCGTTGAATTAATCTTCTGGATGACACTCTTATCTCTTATAGTATGTTTTCTGTGTAAGGCTACTTTTGAGTTAAAATCCTATAAAGTTCTTCTTTGACAAGTTCGACTAAAAACTACAGCGAAAGCCTCAAAAGGGGGTATTCAAAATATGCTATCAATTCAAATCGGGAATATAGCGTTATTTAAATTCAAAATATCGGCTTAAAAAATCTCTTATATCGGGTCTATGGATCTCTTTTGACCGAAAACCACAAAAATTCTTTAAATTCACTTTTCAGGCACAGTTAAAGTATGCCAGTTTTAACAAGGGAATATGAGAGCCTTCACAGCGGACTACCTTTAAATGTTCTGCAGGGATTGATTGAATTACTTTTGGCTTTTGCGTGGGTAATCGCTTGTGAATTTTCGTTGCCCAAATTGCAACTCCCGTGCTATGGTCAGGTGTGCTATTAAATGCAAATAAACCGTTTTATTATAATGACCGTTATAGTTCTGCGGCCAGTTTAATTTCACAATGACTGCCGCAAATGGAATTGTAATTGTTGACTATGGAACGAGAGATCAAACGACGTTATGCCTTCAAAATATTATTGAGACATTTTGGTTTAGAATAAAATTTGCTGAAATACTGAAATAGAAGCGCAGTTGATAAGTAGAGAGTAATCATTACTTTGCCATTTCAAATGTTAACCGAAAGAGGAATTGTACACAATTTAGTTTAAAATTAAAGCATTTAAATCGTTTTATTCACAACAAAAAAATATCATCTTGTAACTTAATTATCGATTGAGTTTAAGCGACTGGAGCGAAACCGATGCGGTTGTTGCCCATATCGAATTCGGTGTAGTAAAGACCAATGAAGATATCACCCAAAATCCAGAAATCAGTACCCATGTAGCTGATGGCTGGTGAGCAGAGACCCTCAGATACGACAACGTATTGCGAGGCTGGGATGGTGAAGGTTGTGCCACCAATGACGAATTCCATATCGGGAAGGCTGCTGACGGATGAGCAATCAATGTATCCATCACCATCGGGATCCACGATGTTCATGTAGGTAATATAGCCGTAGTATGGGGCAACAATGAGAGAGGTGCCAGTATCGGCGATGGCTTGGCAACCACCAGAGCACAAAGGTTGACCACCAATGCTACCGCTGTCCACACCGAATTGCCAGTAGCCTTGTTGAGAGATTGGCACGTAGGTAAGTTGACCTTTGTAGAGGCTGGAGTCAGAACCACCCAAAATCATTTCACCACCATTCACTGAGGTACCGGCACGAGTCAAGTAGAAGGAGAACAAGTTCTTGCTGATCAAACCCTGAGACCACATGTTGTAGAAAGGTGGCACAACGTTGTCATTGGAAATCGATTGGAAAGCCATACCCATAAGACCATCGAAACCGGAGTTAACGAAGCTGGTACCGGGTTCTTGCATAGCTTCAGCGAATACTTGGTCCTTAATGGTGATGCCTGCTACCCTGACGGTATCCTGAGACAAGTAACCAGACAAACTGCCGGAACCGTATTGGATGGAGAAGCTTTCGCCATTGGCTACATAGGTGCTGGAAGCGCTGGAGTCATATTTGGCGTGGTTTTGGCAAGCTTGGTTGCTGCTGGGGCAAGAGGATGATGGGATCCACAAGTTGGAGGAACCAGAATCGAAGAGCACCAAGAATTCCTGTGGTGGTGTACCGATGGTGATTTTGCCATAGTAAGACATATCGAATTGATCTTGCAATTGCTCAGTGGCACCTCGTGGAGTGGCCACATTGTATTTGGCGCGCAAGTAGGCGGTTTCAGCCTTTACGGATGCATGTGTCTTGCGGTAGTTGGGGTTCTTGATCATGGGTACGCGAACCATGTTGGCCGAAGCCAAGGCGGCGCAAATGGTGAAGAATACGAAGAACTTGAACATTTTTCTGTTGGGCGAGAATAAACCAAAAAAAGTTAATTTAAAATATCCTTACAAATTGGGATTATGATATTCACAAATAAAAGCAGTAATTCAGTAACTTACCGTTAGGTTTTTATTAATGTCGTATAACACCAAACGATGATATACAACTGTGTCGGTTATGTTGCAGCTCATCGCTTTTATAGTCGAGTTAAGCTGTATCATCGGTGCTCCTCGCTATTATCAGCTGGCTTGTCATCGTTCATGATTAATTAGAATTTGATTGTTTTTGTTTTGCTTCTCAGTCAGGTATAACTGATATCATCATTTTTTCGTCTTATCAACTAAATGTTTCAAAGTTTTAGCAATTTGGCGATTTTTACTGCTGAACCGTTCAATGACCTTATCGCTTTTAAGTGAGGAGGCTCTGATAGGAGTCTATTTAATTACGAAAAATGCTTTAGACACATTAAGGTTTAGTTTGTTGCAAAACGCAGACGTTGTTTCGCTAATTTATTCTACGATAAGAAGACATGTAAAGCGAAATGAAATTAGCAGTGGATAGCAAAGACTGGCAAATATATCGTTGGCTGGTTTATACGTGAGACAAACCTGTTTCGGCCTTGAGCAATCTGCAGTGCGATTTTTGTAAATTAGTTTTATATTACCTCATGACTGATATATATACCTTGTTTGAATTTGTGATTACAGTTCAAGTAGACGTGAGTTCGAATTAAAATTGCAGTGAATATTATTCCTTGCATATCTGTAAAGCAAAGACTTCTTATAGCATTATTAGTCAATCAACAGCTGGGATTTCATATTAAGCACAATTAGTATGGTCTTGAGCTTGTGGATAAATTTGTTTGTACATTGGTCTAATATATTGATGTACTGTGTGGTAAAATATTATTGTTATTAACTCCCTCTAATAGTGTCTTACACTAATAAAATCTATGACGATCACATGTTGATGTTACTGTTGTCCAGCCCTGCTGGAACGGAAAGCATAATTCTAGTTATCATCTGGCAAAAGTCTATTAGTCATCCAACGGGAGGCCGAGAAAACATGATCTTTCGATGGGGTCGTACCAAAGGGAAAGGTTGAGTTGGGTTCGTTGTGCATGCAAAGAGGTGACTAGCATCATGCGCGGACTCATTGCAGCGCTACATGTATTCTGTATGTCGGGATTCAGTCTGGATAATTAAGAGTCCAGAACGAATGCTATAATGTCCAGCACGAAGTTGCGCAAGGCTCACTCTGGTTTCACATGGCTCAACTCGAGCTCTTCATCTGGATGGTGGATGGAGGCCAGATCTTGTGGAGTGATCGAAGGAGGTTTTCAAGTAATGACTTCAGATTTTGGCCTACCGGAATTTCTACGATCTAGTCGTGGGTATATGTATGAAAGGAGACAATGACAGCAGCTACCTATGTATTGAGTAAGACAATGACCCAAAGCACACATCGAAACTGGTAAAACAATGTTTCTCAGATGACTACCGGACGCCGGATCTAAATTCGATTGGGAACTCGTGGATTGACGGGTAAAACAGCAACTGGTAAAGGAAGCATAGCAAGTTATTCCTCAGGCCACATGCCAAAAATTGGTTGAATGTATGTCTCGTCGATGTCGGGCTGTTATACGTACTAACAACTAAATTCTGAATAATCAAAACACCTTAACAATCAAATAATGTTAAATAAAACATTAATTTTTGTAGCTGAGCCTAGAAATATTATTTCAGTATGAATACAATTATTTAATTATTAGATAGTAGTTCATTAGCTATTTTCAATACAGCAAACTTACTTAGAAATAAATCTATATATAGTTGTACTTCCCTAACTCGAATCACCATAATTCAGAAAAAAACTTCGAGTCAGAGAGATTTCCGAAATACGGAATGGAGAAATTCGAGTGATAGAAGTTCAAGTTATGGAAGATCAACTGTATTTGTTGTCTTTGAAAGTGTATGACATATCGCAATATGTGTATTTTTTCACATGACTGTATATGTATTTGGTATCGGCCAGACACTAGTTATTATTTTCTTAATTTTTTTATTTTTTCAACCCTCTAAGCGAATGTTAAATAAATGTTATGGTGGATCAACACATCTAGAGACCTAATTAAGTTTTAAAGTTAAGTTTTTATAGCATACTTTGTCCCAATATTCTAATAAATTTTACTTAATATATGTAATATACTTGTTTACTTAAGTTGATATGCTCCAATATTCTCCTCTTTGTGATTTATTCACATTTCGTCATATCGTGAGTTACGCAATCAATTATTAAGTACAGTGGAACTTCTCTAACTCGAATCGCCACAATCCACAAAAAAACTTCGATTTAGAGAGACTTCCAGTTATATAATTTTCATTAAAACATAAAATTTTTCAAAAATCTGTAAAATATAGATTTACCCACAGTTTTAGTTATTTACTTCGCAACAAGTTGTATTTAAATACTTTAAAACATGTATTTTGTAATTTTGATTGTTGCAATTTGCTATTGTTTGGCTCTTGACGATTTATGAAATCTATAAGTGTAATATAATTTTTTGTTCGCCTCCATACGAATATAGGGAATCCTTTAAAATTGTTCCTTGATAGTAAAATTTTAAATTTTGTATTATGCCCTGGTCGAAATGTTCGACTTATGGAAGGAAATTTGTATGAAATTTGACATCAAGAGTTCGAGTTATGGAGATCGTCGATTTATTTGAGTTATGGAAGTTCCACTGTATTTAGGAGTTTCTGCCACCAAGTAGTTGTATTCTGAAAACAATCCACTGTCTAATACTTTTCATTGGTAAATTGTAAAATTTAAAATTTGACGATTTTGGAGAGTCCAATTACACAAGTTTACAAATTCAGGTCAACTTTTGGATCTGAGCATATAAGAACGATTCTTAACTATATTTGATATGCTGAATTCGAATATGCATTTAGTTTTTTAAGATTGATTCTAGTTTCCGAGTTCTCGCATGATAGCACCATTGTGCTGTTACAAGCACAGTTTGCAAGCACAGTAATTAAATACCGATTGAGGAAAATTCTCCCAATCTTAGTAATCACAAGTTACTGTATACAGAAACAAAAATCAGACACTTCGACCGTTCTTCAAAAAAGAAGACAACATAAGTTTCTGTAACGATATTAATGGTTTATTTAATGAAATGAATACACCGTACGATCGAAACGAATGGCGTTTATTCATTGATGGTTCCAAATACAGCCTAAAAGCTGCTCAAACGAAGGAATGCTACGAAACAATGCGGAAAATCCTGTGCTTCATCAAATACAATGATCATAAATGGAAAATATGTGGCGATCTAAAGGTTTAAATATTGATTCAAATTAAATCGAAAACACCTATTTTTTTATATTATTTCAATTGGTATCTTAACTGGGATGCAATCTGGATTCACCAAATTTTGTTGCTTTTTATGCTTGTGGTATAGTCGCGCAGCTGAACATCATTATGTGAGAAAAGAATGGCAAAGTCGTACTCAATATGAGCCTGGACAGCAAAACGTCTCCGCTGAACCACTTGTAAATCCACAAGACATTTTCCTGCCACCTCTTCACATTAAACTAGGCCTTATAAAGAACTTCATCAAAGCATTAAACCGTGAAGGTCCGGCTTTTCAGTATTTAGTTAAGTTGTTTCCTAAATTGTCATATGCAAAAATCAAAGAAGGAATATTTGTCGGACCTGATATTAGAAAATTAATGGCTGATAAAAAATGTACAAAATGTTTATCGCCCGATGAAGCAGCCGCATGGGGATCTTTTCAAAATATCGTTCACCACTTTCTTGGTAATCACAAATCCCCTAATTTTAAGGAAATTATTGGCGATATGATGCAAAATTATCGAAAGATTGGAGCTAGAATGTCTCTAAAGATCCATTTTCTGCATTCCCATCTCGATTTTTTCCCCGAAAACTTGGGTGATACGAGCGACGAACAAGGAGAGCGGCTACACCAAGATCTAGCCAACATTGAAAGAAAATACCAAGGATTTTGGGATGAAGGCATGATGAGCGACTACTGTTGGACTCTAATACGTGAAACAGATACTAAACAATACAAACGGCAAAGTTCCACCAATCTTCATTTCGATATGTTACTTTTAAGTTAATAAAATGAATATTATATGACAAAAATCATAAAAAATTAAATTCTTGATTATTTCAAAAACTAGAATCAATCTTAAAAAACGAAATGAAGATTCGGATTCAGTGTCATCAATTGTCATAGAAACCACTTTTGGTTGCCCAGATCCAAAACCGTGTATACTTGTGTTATCAAAATTTTGTTGATATACATACATGAATGCCTTTGAAGTATAATTAAATTTTCAGCTGCATTCATTGTTTACTTTGTCTGTAGCAGTCGCAAAGCTTAGATGTGTTTTTATGAAATTCGTTTTTCTGTTGAACTTCGTTTGTTAAGAGTTCGCACTTCGTTGTATGTTCGTGAATTCTGGTCCAAAAACATTACTTTAATGATACATAGCCTTCATATTCGCCAGACATGGCTCCGTGTGACTTTTTCCTCTTTCAAAAATAGAGAGAAACTTAAAAGACCGTCGGGACAAAGGCTATCCCAAAAATCGAGTTTGAGAAGTGTTTGGACAATGGTAAGAAGCGCTGTCGTAAGTGTATGAATAAATACTATTTACAAAAACAAAAAATTTATCTCCATGCTCCGCTAAACTCTTTCCTTATAGTATGAAGACCCACTGCCAAGAAATATTCAGGTCCATACGTCGATCGTTTTTCATTTCATTTCCAACCTCGTCTTTATGTTCACGTACCAATAATAACGGACGTACCAGCTATATACATACTTACTGCAACCCGAATTAATACTAATTTTCTGTACCGTCATGTGAATTTTAAAGCACAAATTTAGATTCAATTTCTATAACAAATATGAGCAGACATCTTACAAGTAACCTAATGTCTCTATTATGAACCGCAGGACTGCCTTACACTTGTATTAACAAATAACAAACTAAATGAGGTACCCGCTTGCCTTGCCTTGATAGAAGCAATGGCTAACTCTGCAGAATAATTTCTGCCTTTGTGTATTTTTCCTTGGCTACCTACAGAACTAAATATTCCAAGTATCTTTAACTGAGTTTAGATTTTTATCTGGACTAAATTCTGATATGTTTCAAAGATTTTTTAAGGTTTAGACATTAGGTATTTGGAGCTTCGACAATTCTATTTTAGCCCAGAAATAAGTCTAAACTACTGCATTATCAATAAAGTAGACATTTTCGTTCATTTAATGAATTACACTCAAATTTATTAATCAAACAATTTGTAAATTTTTCTAAGTCGAAGTCACTTATGCGACTGCAGCAAAACCAATGCGGTTATTGCCCATATCGAATTCGGTGTAGTAAAGACCGATGAAGATGTCACCCAAGATCCAGAAGTCGGTACCCATGTAGCTAATAGCCGGTGAGCATTGTCCCTCAGATTCCAGAATGTATTGCGATGCTGGAATGGTGAATGTTTTTCCGCCAATGACTAATTCGATATCGGGTAGACTGCTGATGGACGAGCAATCAACATAGCCATCACCATCGGGATCCACGATGTTCATGTAGGTAATATAGCCGTAGTATGGAGCAACAATGAGAGAGGTGCCAGTATCAGCGATGGCTTGACAACCACCAGAGCACAAAACTTGACCACCCATGCTACCGCTGTCCACACCGAATTGCCAGTAGCCTTGCTGAGAGATAGGTACGTAGGTGAGTTCACCTTTGTAGAGGCTGGAGTCAGAGCCACCCAAAATCATTTCACCACCTTGAGAGGAAGTTCCAGCACGAGCCAAGTAGAAGGAAAATAAGTTCTTGCTAATCAAACCTTGAGACCACATGTTGTAGAAAGGTGGCACAACGTTGTCATTGGAAATCGATTGGAAAGCCATACCCATAAGACCATCGAAATTTGAGTCAACAAAGCTATCACCAGGTTCCAACATAGCTTCAGCGAAAACTTGGTTCTTAATGGTAAGTCCAGCTACTCTGACGGTATCCTGTGACAAGAAACCAGACAAACTGCCGGAACCGTATTGGATGGAGAAGCTCTCGCCATTGGCTACATAAGTGCTGGAAGCGCTGGAGTCATATTTAGCATGGTTTTGACAGGCCACGTTGCTGGTAGGGCAGGTCGACGATGGGATCCACAAGTTGGAGGAACCAGAATCGAACAGTACCAAAAAGTCCTGTGCTGGAGTACCAATGGTGATCTTACCGTAATATTGCAAATTCAAGTAATTATTCAATGGTTCAGTGACGCCGCGTGGTGCGGCCACATTGTACTTTCCGCGCAAGTAGGCGAGCTCAGTCTTCACGGATTCACGTGTTTTACTGTAATTCGGGTTCTTGTAGATTGGCACACGCACCATATTGGCCGAGGCCAAGGCGGCACAAATGGTGAAGAATACGAAGAGCTTGAACATTTTGCTATTTAAAGGAAAAGAGAAGTAAAAAGCCGTAAGAATATGTATTTGTTGACGATTTCAACTCAACATTTTTAAGTTGTTAGTATCTTCTTACCTTTAGCGTTTTTGGTAATGTCGTATAGCACCACTGGTGGTATACAACTATATCGTGTATTTTCCAATTCATGGCTTTTATAGTCGATTTTGTGTCCTATCTTTCTCCGATAATCACGCGAAGCTAATTAAACATGCGTTTCATTTATTAAGATTAGGCGTGACTGCACTTTTCAAATTAATTTGGTTCGAGTGTTTTAAATAATCTATTTTGGCTCTTGCTATAAAAAAAGAATGTTAGCAATCACTTCTTTGATGGCTCTTGAAATTTTTTGCGAAAGACTGCGCTTTTACAACTGCGCATTTCAGTCAATCGCAAAAATGATAAAACACAGGGAAGCTGAGAAAGATTTAACATAATTTTGGGCGAAAGAAAGCTTTTGAAAGGGCCTTTCAGCAAATCGGTCAATCGTTTTTGTTGAGAGCAACACTTATTATTTGTATCTGTTGATGTCATCAGTTATCTTTCCGATTGGTGAAATATTTTATTATATTATATTTTGTTCTTCCCCTCGGAAATGTCTAAATATAGTCCTATGAAGCCCTTGTCAAATTCTCTTCGAACATAATCTAATATATATAATATATCATATATACTATATACATATGAAGATAGATAATATTTAATAACAAAAATTTCAATTACGAATAACAACATGTAGTATATATGAGTTTGGGAATTTCATTCACATTTATATATTTATAATGACGTCTCGAGGTACTTGAGAAATGCGAAAAATTTATTTTCGGTTTATTCAAGATGTTTACTGTGAAAACTAATGATCATTGATAAAGATATGCGGCTTTTTAAATCACTCTACTTCTGGTTCATTGAGTGTACGAGTATTATTATATATATATTTACGAGTATCATTTTCAGGGTTTACTAACACGAAAACCTGCTAAATATGAAGTTCTGAGTAGTTATTGAAATATTTTCATTGATTGAAGATTTTTACCTTCAATACAATGGTTGCGGGATTTGGCACGATTATCACTCATAGGGTTGTGAACTCAAATTGATATGTTCAGTAAAAATATACCCATTATTGCATCAAATAGATTTCTGAAATGTCCACTGTTTTGTTTGATAACTTATTGACATTTTGGTGATATTTTCATAATCTCACGCTCATTGAAACCATTTTCTATATTGGCAAAACATTGGGACCCTCGATTTTTACAAACTAAATTATTCACCATTGGACAGGTTCAGGTAGTAATCACCTATTGCCAGGTCCAGATTATTAAGTGGATGCATAAGAAACCCAAATACGCTCCCGGAACTTCTGGCGAGTCACTATCGAGATATGTGGATTGACGTTGCACTGATAGAACACAACTTCTTTCCAACTGGCCGTTTCTGCACAATTGCTTCCTTGACAGACATATCTTCACAGATGGAAATTCGATTCGTGAGAAATTTTTTGTGAAGTTGGATGACACCCATTTTGTATCCAGCTTTATTTAAATGCTTTTAAAAAGGCTTTGACCTTCCACAGCGTGAAAAATCTAAATTTTGTCTAATTCCTTATTTAAATATGTCCTAGACCTTGTGGCCTTTTCTTTGTGGAAGATAAGTTGCTGCAATAAGGATATTTTAAGTTGTCGAACATTCATCTAGCAAAGCTTTCTCCGCCCTTGTTTACACTCTACTATAGAATTGTTTTTAAAGTCCAAGAGTGTGAGAGAAACTTAATTAGTGATCGCCGAATATGTATATCTATATGAATATCATTTTATTTCATTTTATTAAATTTAGTTTTTGATATTTTAAGTGGGTTCTTTAAATTTGTCACTTTTTTTGAAGATGTATGATATACGCAATACTTATGTGAAATTTCAGTTGAGTAGGTTTTTTCTCAATGGCGCTTGATTTCACACAAAAATCTCGAGGTGGCTGAAGACTTAGTTGTCTTTGAGTGGTTGTCAATATCCATACATAATATAAATTTTGGTATAAGGTTACATAAAGTCGACTATACTCCCGCTGGTAGCCTTTCAAATATATAGTACAAAACCTATATAAGCGATCTTAGCGAGTAGATTATTATGTGACACGCTTGAAATGTATTTACGGTGACGTCAAGAGTAAATCAATGTGCTCGTTTTTCGTACTTCAGGAACCTAATAAAATTCTTTTAGAAATTAAACCAAAACCGATAAGAAAAGATAAAGAATAAAATCTACAATGTTCCACTACATTTTTGATGAATGCAACAGCAAAGTTTATAAAGTGGATCACCATAACCGAACCTCAATATTGACAAAGTCACTCACTGCACGCTCTGTACTCTCTTAATTAGCTAGATCATAGATTGTACTTGCAATAGATGGTAGTATCTTCCAATTATTATGATAATGAAAGTTGATTGCATCATATTAACTAATTCCGTTGACAAATTGTAAATTACTCAAACTGAACAAGATTTAACATAATTTTCGGCGATCGAAAAAAAGCTTCTTGAAGACGCTTTTCGGTACATCAGTCAATTGTTTTGGATGATAATCGTTTCGAAAGGAGTTGATACCTTTAATTGTACTTGATGATGATATCATTAATATTCAGTGTGTGTTTAAATTTTAAATTTTACTTTTTTTCCCATGAGCTTGTCTAAAGAACATATCACTTCAGTAGCCCTCGCCTAGTAATCATATAAATATAATCTAATTTGTTTACACATTTTCATACGAATGTAGATAATATTCAATAACATAAATATCAATCAATAACAACAACATCTAGTATCTATGACTTTGCAAATTTTGTTGGAAAGTACGCCTGTACTTTTTCATAGAAAGATATCAATTGTTAATGATAAATTAACATTTATGTAGATAATGACGTCTTGAGTTGCTTGAAAAATACAAAATTTTTTTCAAGTTATTGAAGATTGAAACTGACCTGAGAAATGATTGATAAAGAGGAGATTATTTTCTAATTTGCACTCTACGCTTGGTTCGAAATGTCTGAGAACGCTCTAAAAAGTCAGTCAGATGATGTTACTATTCGAAAAAGTGATATTGATCGAAGCTAACTACTATCAATCTAATGACCGTAGCTGAGTTATTTCAGTGTAGATCGTTTGAAGTCCAATCCCTTCGTGCTGTAGTCACGTACTCCAACTATTTCATTACTCATTGCAGGGAGACCATTTTCTACACAGTGCTTAGTTCATAGAATCTTATGTGACACCCTTTATGGTGACGTCATAACAAATAAGTGCGCACTCTTTAGAATCATAAAAAAAATCGGAAGAATGTAGAAGCATTTTCAATATATTGAAGTATTATTTCTAGCAAATGATGTATGTCCCTCTCAAAGATATACATATAAACTCTTAAATATATCAGTACAGACTAAGCGGTTTTCACTTACACACATACAATGATATTTAAGACGATCTAATCAAATAAGTGTCTTCTGATAAGACAAAGCTTCATATCTGGCGTTGAAGTGGCGGCACATTCATTTTAAATGGGATTTCTAATATAAACAAACGCATTTAATGATGAACAACTTCATATCTGAAATAATTTGATACAAATAAATATATATACATTTATTTTTAAACTCGGGACAAGATTTCGCTCAAAGTATAATGGTTTTGTTCACACGGTTGTGTTCATGGATGGACGGATGGACGTGGCTCTGGCCACTTTTAGGTCAAAAACCATCTCTCAGAAACTATTCGTCCAATTTCAACGAAATTTGGCTTGTAACATTATCTTGGCATCCCAACAGCATAATTCGAAAATTGGTTCACAGCCTACTTTCCATATACTATAATTTTGAAGCCCATCTGAATCGTCTCTTAGTAATATATAAATTAAACGTCATTGAAGATATCGGAACAAAACTTTGCACAAATATTGCGTTTCTAAAGTGAAATCATCCAAATCTCCAAAATCGGATTAGAACATTTCAAGCCCCAGATACCAAACATGATGATCTCAGCGCTTTTGACCTATTTTTTGCCAAAAATCTACCTAAATCTCCCAAATATTGTAAAGAAATTCAGTTTGCCTCTGTGCTAAAATTTGGCAAAATCGGTTCAATCGGTTCCAGTAGCCCCTTATACCTAATATACGGATTTTGAAACTTACGGTGGCCTTTATGCCGGTTAATATATAAGATAGCAAAGTTAAGTGAATACATAATCTAAGAAATGTTATAGGTGGGTGGTGAAAATGATTCAATATTGTCTCCCAGCTTCAATATACTACATATATATAATGATTCTCGTTATTATAGTGGACTTTTTGCCGATTATATTGGTCGAGTTGTGTGGTAGTTTAATGAAATTACATTAAGAAAATGTTCGGTTTCACCCGAACTTATCCCTACCTTATTTGTTTTTTATTATTATTAATTGAAATTGCAATATCATCGCATTGTCCAAAACTCACGTAGTTAGAACTTTAACATTTGAACTATCACAAGTGTCTTGAGATGCACGTATATTGATATCGAATTAACATATACAGTAATCCCCCCTTAAGCTTAACATGCAAGACTTTTGAGACACTTAAGCGGGAAAGGCACTTAAACGGGGATCACTGTACTTTCGTATACTCTTTCCTCAGAAGCACCAGAAATACCGACTTTCGATTGACAATGAGGGAAATCGTGACATAACCATCCACCCAAAATCTTGCATAAAGTGCTAAACTGTGACTTGCATTAAGTACGTAGGGAACACACTCGTATTTAGTGAGGGCCTGAGCCTGATACAATGACGACCCGATGAGTTCTTAATCTATAAAACTAAATTGAAAAAGCAAGCCATCTGGGTCTTCCTCTAGACAAGACAGGCTTTGAACAAATTTTGACCATTTAGGTTTGGGTACTCTCTCCCCTAGTAACTCATTGGCTCTACACGGCAGTGGTTTACAAAGGACAGCAAGTACTATATGTAATTATCAGGTTGCTAAAGTAAAAAGGAAAATGACGCGGAATCATTTAGACACTGCCCAGCATTGTCATACCAAGGTCAGGGATTTCATCGTCGAATCTTGGGAATTGACTGAAATTGGTATTTCCTAAGGGTATTTTGATAACTCAAAGGACAAGCTTTTAAAACTGAGACCGTGGGGACACAAGGATTAGCATCGTAACCGAATCGAACTTCTCCAATTAAACTCATATTTATTTATATATTGAATTAGTGATTATTTAATTCATTTAACACCTGCGCGAAGACTACTTAATCTGACAGGTGTGCTAATTAAATAAGTGTATTTTGATAAGACAAAGCTTCATATCTCGCGATGAAGTAGCGGCATATCCAGTTTGAATGGGATTTCTAATATAAAAACGCATTTAATGATGCGGCATTTTGATATCAAAGCAATAGAAACTGGCACATACATATTTATCAAACAATTATTGATTATTTTTTGCATTATACTATCTTTGTATTATCCAAAAATCACGTAGTCGTTCGAACCTCCAAGTATATACAATATTTACTTAGAAGTCTCGAGTGCGAACTATCAACTGCTTTGAGATTCACGTATATTGATATCTTATATACATGTACACATGTACACATTGTTAGCTATTAGAAAGTACGGAATACACGCTAAACACTTGAAATGCCAGACTTTCCGACTTTAACTTAATTCCGAAAATATTTTTGGCACAGCAGATAACAAATGCTCGAAAAAATTTGAGTTGAACCAAGAAAACAATAACAGAGTTTCGCTAAATTATCCAAATCAGCGATTCAGATAGTCGGTGTACTTTTTAGCATCGGAGGAATGCAAAAGTCATCGATTTAATTTTTTTTTCTGATATAACTTAACTGGTCCCGGACTTGATTTTCTGGCAATGCATACTCAAACTCAAACAACTTTTATTAGAACAAAATGATATTTTTCTGATAAACTGTTTATGTGACTGGAGCAAAACCAATGCGCTTATTGCCCATATCGAATTCGGTGTAGTAAAGACCGATGAAGATGTCACCCAAGACCCAGAAGTCAGTATGCATATAGCTAATAGCAGATGAGCAAAATCCCTCAGATTCCTGAATGTATTGTGATGCTGGAATGGTGAAGGGTGTGCCGCCAATGACCAATTCGATATCTGGAAGACTGTTGACAGACGCGCACTCAACATAACCGTCACCATCGGGATCCACGATATCCTTATAGACCGTATAGCTGTAGTATGGGGCAATAAGGAGAGAGGTACCAGTATCGGCAACGGCTTGGCAACCATCGATGCACAAATCTCGACCACCCATTCTTCCACTGTCCACACCGAATTGCCAATAGTGCTGTACAGTGATGGGCACGTAGGTGAGTTCACCTTTGTAGAGGCTGGGGTCGGAACCACCCAAAATCATTTCACCACCTTGAGAAGAGGTTCCAGCACGAGCCAAGTAGAAAGAGAATACATTTTTGCTGATCAAACCTTGTGTCCACATGTTGTAGAAAGGTGGCACAACATTGTCCCTGGAATCCGACTGGAAAGCCATACCCATAAGACCATCGAAATTTGAGTCAACAAAGCTATCACCAGGTTCCAACATAGCTTCACCGAATATTTGGTCTTTAATGGCAAGTCCGGCGACTCTGACGGTATCTTGTGATAAAAATCCTGACATACTTCCAGCCATATAGTGGATGGAAAATCTTTCGTCATTGGCTACATAAGTGCTGGAAGCACTAGAGTTATATCGTTTGTGGGTATGGCAGACTAAGTTGCTGATGGGGCAGGTGACTGATGGCACCCACAAGTTGGCGGAACCAGAATCGAAGAGCACCAAGAATTCCTGTGGTGGTGTACCAATGGTGATTTTTCCGTAGTACTGCAAGTTCAAGTAATTATCCAATTGCTCAGTAGCGCCTTGTGGAGTGGCCACGTGGTATTTGCCCCGCAAGTACGCGGTCTCTGTCTTTACAGACTCACGGGTTCTGCGGTAGTTGGGGTTCTTGTAGATGGGCACACGCACCATAGCAGAGGCCAGGGTGGCGCAAATGCTGAGTAATACGAAGAACTTGAACATTTTGCTATTGGGAAGAGCGAAAAATAATTAATCTTATTTTTTGACTGAGTAATGAGTTTTTAAATAGTCGAAGCTGTCTCACCTTTAGCTTGTGTTCTAACAACGTATAACACCAAACGATGCTTTACAACAATTTCGTAAATATTTCAGTTCCCTGCTTTTATAGTCATTAGGTTTGCTATTAACAATTGTTCTAAATTATAATACTTAAGTTTGTGTTTATTTAGGCTACACTGGGATTACAGCCGCGCTATTTAAGAACAGTTATCTTTGATCAGGAAATGCACTATTGTCGCGAAAAAGCCTACTATTCTTATTTTCAAGTTATGTACTTAAATACGCCTCTTTAATTAGCAGCTTTGATGGCTTACTAAGCTACCTGAAATCATGCCACTTAGTGTTCGTAATGTCTATTATAGTGTTCATATAATATGTATTGTCAGTTGAAGATAACTATTTGTTTTTATAGCGAAGCTCCCCTGTGTACCGAGCTTAAGTACACTTATAAAAAATCGTGATTTTACTTTTCAAAATGTAATACAAGCATGGTTTGATTTATTTATACCTTAAAGGTTTAGATCCAGAAGCTTTTTTATGAAAAGATAGTTGTCCCCTAGCTGGCCAATACATTAGGCTGACGTGAGACATTCTCATTGTATCTTAATACAATAGGAAAAAAAGGACGAGATATTAGATTAGGTTACATTATGTTAAAGGACTGTTTCTCATATGTCGATAAAACACTTTGAGCCACCAGTTTGCTCATTCGTTCAACATCGATTTGAGCCAATTCAGGTCTTCGCCGTGCTTTCCTCCAAATGGTGTCCTTCTTACAAGCTCATCGGCACTGCAGATTTTAACGACCAAGAGGATGCTGATAATAAGGGAGCTTGATTCTATTCATATTGAAGTCAAACACTCAGTCTCAAAGCCAGTATTAGCACTTTGCTATAAGAATGACCGCTCCCCTCACTGAAAGAGGCTGCTATTCTATTGAAGTCTTTATGGACACCTACATTTCATTGAACAACACTTAAATTTTTTGCAAGCCTGAAACAATAATTGGCTGAGAGCAACTTATAGACGACTCCTCCTTCAATTTTACTCCTCCTCCATTTCGCTTTACCTTATTTGTTTATTATTGTTATGAATTATAAATGGTCACGTAGTTCCGCAAACAAGTCAAAATTATATAATTTATGCTTGGAAGTGTCAGTCGTGCCTTGAAAATCTCTCCTATTGATATGCAAGTATCTCATATCTCATATAGCAGGTTTAACAAAGTATGCCAGACACTTGAAAACCCGGCATACCGACTTCAAGTAAATACCCCTCTTTGCTGTCAGTTTTGTGATATTTTCGGTTCGTGCCTTGACTATATATAATAAACAATATAATTATAGTTTCCTGTAAATTCTTTAAATTTAAATGAAGTCATCGCGATAGGAATACCAAATTATTTAATTTTTTTAATGTTTACGAGAAGTATTTGCTGGGATAGTTGGAAATCTAAGCTACTCGTCTCGCGAACTCTGAAAGGTTTGTTCAATATCGGTTTGTCTATATGAGAAGTGTAGTGGTTTCCAACATGTTTTCTTTTTAACATATTGTTCTCACCACTAATATTGTGAGATCGAATATAGTTCGATATTTTGCCTTGGAATGCAACGGTATTCGTCGCAAATTAGTCTTTCATTTTGAGCTTATATGAATATTTAGAAATATTATCGTGAAGAAAAGTTTCTCCTAAAATTAAGTAAGGTGGAATGCAACAATAATACATATAACACTTAACCACATATTGAACTAGCAGTATCTTCGTTTAATTAGAAATAGATCAGTCTGCCAGGTGTGCAAATTAAAAAAAGATGTCCTCTGATAAGATTAAGCCACAATATTGTATCTAGTTTTGTGGGAATTTCTAATTTAAATTAACGCATTTAATGATGCAGCGATTTTATAATCATATCATTATCATATCATACATTAAAAATAAACTTCTAGACATCCAAAGTACAATTCTGATACGGGGTATACATATTTTGTCAACAGAACGGTAGTGTCTAAAATGTAGATATAGGGTTGTGTTTATGAAAATACTTAGGATAATTGCGCAAACCATAAGTTGAACTAAAAGGTTTTAACGAAAATTGATGTCGACAAAACACCGTTATTCAGAAAAGAGATCACTCGAAAAATAAAGTACTTCCAATTTATCTTAAGTTGTCTGCCGATAACTTCGAAACAAAACTGAAAAAGTAGTGATCTTGACATGTGAGTACTCTCATCCAGAGAGTCTCAGTATACATAGATCAATGAATAAAATATGTCGATGGAATAAATTAAGAATGCTGTGTTGGACAGGCCCTAAGCCCACATGTATTTGGATTCGCTATATTTTTGGATTGCTATTTCAGATATTGATCAAGATTGCTTAGTTAAACTATATATTTATATAAGAACAAAAGATTATGTCGAGAATGAGAACAAAAGTAGTGTCCAATTTATGAGCTAAGTTTATCTATTTCAAGAATGGAAAACAATTTGTAATGAGTTTTTGCAATGTGAGACTATTTTCCTGACCTATATATATTACTATATGAAATTGTTTCAATTGTTTATAAAGAAATGTGCACTTTTTAGGATTTAAATGCACTTGAGATAGTATATTTTGTATCTTATCACACACGATCCAATAGTTCAGGAAACTTATTGAAATAAATTTCGTTCATATAATTTTTGATTAATAAATATTTATTTGTTTACGACAAAACCTAACACTCTCTAAATTTCACAATCTTTTCTCTTTTCCAGGTAAACATAAATAAGTGAATAACTAACGATATTTGGCCTGGGGTCGATATGTGGGTAAGAAGTAAAATAACTATTTAATTTATTTGAACTGAATTATAGACGACCGAAGTCAAGGCGGCGCAAATGTTTTTTTTAAAACTCAGAGCAATCTCACAATACTTGCCGTTATTTGCTTTTATAGTAAATTTTGGTGCCAATTATTCTAGATAACAGTTCTCGCCGTCGCCGTGATTTTAAAAGAATCTCTGCAATTATTTGCAAATTCTTTATTTGTGTCTATTCAGGTATAAGAATATTTCGCAATTTTTATATTTTAAGAACAGGAGACAAACTTTAGTGGTTATGCCACTCTACGAGTATTTTGCTCGGAACAGATCAGTTCTTTGAAGCTTATGATTATCGCTCCCTTATCTCCCCCAGTGGTATGAAGATCCACTGGCAAGAATTGTTCAGGTCGAAATTTCATACGTACATAGGTCATTTCCCTATATACATACATACTTACACGGTTTTTTACGCAAACTCGAACTCATACTCCTAATCCGATAAGAGAATATAAAGAATAAAATCTACGATGTTCAACCACATTTGGGATATAGTTGTGTTCACTAGAATGCAACAACCAAGTTTATAGAGTGGATAACCATAATCGAACCTCAATATTGCAAAGTTAAGCTCTCGTTGCTCTCACTGTACTCTCTTAATAAATTAGATCATTGATATTACTTGCAGTATAATCTTAGGTGGGGGAGAAATAAGTGTTATAATAATGTAAGATTCTTATTAACTATTACAGTACTCAAACTGAGCAAGATTTAACATAGTTTTTGGCGAACGAAAGAAAGCATTTTGAAGACGCTTTGCTGCAAATCAGTCCATTGTTTTAGGTGATACAGTCGACTCTCGTTAATTCAAACTTGCGATAATTCGAACATCTCTATAATTCAAAGTTATCAGGAGTTCCCTACTAAATCTCTTTATATTTCGAACTAAATCAATACATTTTCATACACTTGGTAATTCGAACGAAAAAATCTTTGCTATTTAACAAAACGACGCGTTAATTCGAACTCATCAGGGTCCAACACTTGACAATTCAAAGTTCCAGAGAGAAGAGGCGGAAAGATTGTAAGTACATTTTGCCACAAGTTAAAACTTATATCAAGATACATGAGCCTTTGTCTTTGTTATGATTAGTTTGACTATTTGACGCACACACTTCTCACGAATTGGTTTGTTTAGTTATTCAGTTACTGTTACTCTTTCGTTGGTATGCAGATTAAAAGTTAGCGTTAGTTATAAGCCCTAGAAAGTATAAATGTTTGACGATTGCTGTAAAGAAAAAGTTAATCGAAAAAGTAGAAGAAGAGTGATGTTGCAAAGAATTTAAGATTCCTCTGAGTACTCTCTCAACAATAATAAAGCACAAGGAGAAAATTAATGCTGCTCAAATTGCTGGAGTACGGAAAAGAACTACTAAAGGTGAATTTCCTCGCCTGGAAGAAAGTCTGGTCATTTGGCTAAGACAGTGTAGAGGACAAAAAGTGTCTATTAGCGGGAACTTGTTGAAGGAAAAAGCAAACGAGTTCGCATCTACTCTAAGCATCAAACTTTGCGGCAAATGAAGGGTGGCTTAAAAATTTCAAAAAGTGAAATGGAGTTGTTTTTAAAAAGTTTGTAGGGAAAGTGGAAATGTTGATGATGCAGTTTGTTTAGATAGGCACGGTAAATTGAAGACCTTGATTGAAAGCTATGATGCCCGAGACATTTTTAATACTGATGAATCTGGCCTATTTTTTAAATGTTTACCTGATAAGACACTTACTTTTAAAGATGAAAAATGTTACGGAGGAAAACATAGTAAAGAGAGGTTGACAGTTTTAATTGCAGTAAATATGGATGGATCGGAAAAACTTAAACCCTTAGCTAACTGCAAATATCACGGTTCTGACAGCTATTTTACTAATTGACAAAGCATGGAGAGCTGTAACACCCCTAACGATTCTAAACTGCTTAAAAAATCCGGTTTCTTAAAAGAAAATCAATAAAATCTTCCAATACTTCTAGATGATGAAGAACCAGCAATAGAACCATTAGTTGACATCAGCGGTGTGAGTTCTTCTGATTTTGTTCAAGTGGATGAAAATGTTGCTGTCTCAGGTTCATTAACCGATAGCGAAATTTTATCTGCGACAGATACGAGCCAAGCTTCTGTCTACAAAACAAAAGTGATGAAAAAACATTTCAGGCACTTTTTCTCTTAAAAAAAGTTATTGAGCTGTGTGAGCAGCAGAATTGTGCTTTAAAGCAAAGCAGTATAACAAAGTTCTTTCGAAAGATTAATTAATTCACATTACGAATACATGTATGTACACGAATGTACCTCTTAATTCTTGTCATTTTTATATTAATAAATAAAATTAACCAACACTTAATAATTCGAAGTTTTATTATTTTCTCTCACAAATTTCGAACCATTTGATATTTCAAACACTCGATAATTCGTAATATTCCAAGAGTCCCCCGAGTTTCGAATTAACGAGAGTCGACTGTAATATTTTTAAATATAAAAAATTATCAAAATATTTAATTATGTTTAAAGTTTGATTTTTTTCCCACACTTGTCTGAAGAAACATATCACTTAAGTAGCCATAGCCTAGTAATCATATAAATATAATCTAATTTGTTTACACATTTTCAAACGAATGTAGATAATATTCAATAACATAAATATCAATCAATAACAACAACATCTAGTATCTATGACTTTGCAAATTTGGTTGGAAAGTACGCCTGTACTGTTTCAAAGAAAGATATCAATTGTTAATGATAAACTAACATTTATGTAGATAATGACGTCTTGAGTTACTTGAAAAAATACAAATTTTTTTTCAAGTTATTGAAGATTGAAACTGACCTGAGAAATGATTGATAAAGAGGAGATTATTTTCTAATTTGCACTCTACGCTTGGTTCGAAATGTCTGAGAACGCTCTAAAAAGTTAGTCAGATGATGTTACTATTCGAAAAAGTGATATTGATCGAAGCTAACTACCAACAATCTAATGACCGTAGCTGAGTTATTTCAGTGTAGACCATATATTTAAGTGAATTTGAAGTCCTATCCCTTCGTGCTGTAGTCACGTACTACACATATTTCATTACTAATCGCTGAGAAACGATTTTCTACACAGTGCTTAGTTGATAGAATCTTATGTGACACCCTTTCATAAGAATCATAAACATATTTTCGGAAGAATGTAGAGGCATTTTCAATACATTGAAGTATTATTTCTAGTAAATATATCAGTACAGTCTAAGCGGCTTTCACTTACATACAAACAATAATATTTAAGACAGTTCAGTTTGACAGGTATGCTAATCTAGTAAGTGTCTTCTGATAAGACAAAGCTTCATATCTGGTGATGAAGTGGCGACATATCCAGTTTGAATGGGATTTCTAATATAAAAACGCATTCAATGATGCGGCATTTTTATTTTCATATCGAAGCAATCGAAACGGACACTTACATATTTATCAACAAATTATCGATTACTAAACACGATCAACATTTGACTCAGGGTATAATTCCTTTGTGTGCCAAACTGATGTTTGAAACACCTGTCATATGTCATTAATATTATAAATAAGAAGTAAGGTGGGGCTAAGTGTTCGGGTGTGACCGAACATTTTATACTCTCGCAATTTATTTATTTAATTCTATTAATATAACACACAATTTGACCCACATACGTATTCATCATATAAAAAGTCCATCGAAAGTTGGAAACCCTGATATTAGCTATAGGTGAAGTTATGACCCGATTTCACCCATTTTAAGGAAATATATTCCCTATAAACTTCTTCAATGTTATATATTTGAGAGACTTACCTATATTTTCGGTAAAAAAAAAAGATTAGAAGCACTGAGGTCCTCATGTTCGATATATGGGGCCTTGGAAACCTAAAGTCCGATTTCGGCGAAATTGGAAGGGCGATGCCACACTATAAATGCAGTATATATGCAAAAATCTGTTCTCATATCTTCACTAGTGCTTTATATATTGCAAAGTGAACGATACGAATCGACTTCAAAGTTCTGGTACATAGGAGGAAGAAATAAATTTCCCTCATGTAATTTTTAATAATAAATATTTATTTGTTTACGAAAAAATATAACACTCTCTAATTTTTATAATCTTTTCTCTTTTGTAGGTGAACTTAAATAAGTGAATAATTAACGATAATTGGCCTAGGGTCGATATGTGGGTAAACAGCAAACTAGCAATTTAATTTATTTGAACTAAAATACCAATCAAGTAGGCAATTTCAGACTTTGTAGATGAGCACACGCACCATGTTGACCGAAGTCAATATACACCAAACGATGGTATGCGACTATATCTTGCCGTTATTTGCTTTTATAGTAAATTTTATTGCCAATTATTCTAGATAATCGATCTCGTTCTTGCCGTCGCAATTTAAGTACTGTTATCTCTGTCCAATCAATGATATGATTTTGAAATAATTATTTGCAAATTCTTTAATTTAAGCGTGGAGACACTTCAAACCAAATCTCCCTATCCTATAGAGAG
The DNA here is from genome assembly GCA_031772095.1 of Zeugodacus tau. NCBI lineage: Eukaryota > Metazoa > Arthropoda > Insecta > Diptera > Tephritidae > Zeugodacus > Zeugodacus tau. The sequence goes on from CM062653.1 coordinate 43,789,529, forward strand.
AGAAGAGAGATTAGAATAGTCTCGTCTACCAACGTATTCAATCATCAAAGCTACTTCAGGGGTTGTACAACATGCATAAGGTTAGATAAATAACCAACCTAACTATAGACAAAATAATACTCTTTGTAGCGATGAGATACACAAAATTTTTTATTTGGTCTATAGATGACATATTTTTATATAATCTTGGGGCGAAGACACCGAAGCACTTGCTCTTCGAATGTGCCACAAGAGAAAGGCTATTAGATGCTGAAGCCTTAAACCAAAACATTACATAGGATGGGTTCCGTATTGGAATCAAGTCTGTTTTCACGTGAGCTCGGAAAACGCTGGATAAAAATAATCATTTATGCGGCACATGGCTCGAAATGGAGCGTAAGTGGTCGTTCCTAAATTTCTAAGCTAACCTAGGATAGGAGTCCCTTAATTTTTTTAACATCATCAAAATTCATCAACAAATTCAATAATTTCAATTTTTGCATACTAATCTTTGGCGCAATAGTTTTCGTAGCTCCGAGCCTCTCAGATCTCATATTCTTGCAGTAAAATCAACTAGTTCTACACTTTTACTTTACAACTACTTCTTCTAAACCAGCTGCGCATAAATTGGTAAACGTACACTTTCCTAACCAGTTACATTTTATTAACGAAATTCTAGTTGCAAACAGGGGTTTCTTCCGAGTGCTTTAATAATATTTATCTTCTGTCACATCCTTATCTCTAATGCAAGCTACATATATCAAAAATATATATAAACTCGTCAGCTATCAGCTAGAAATTCCCACAATACTTAACATTCAATAAGAACTTGACGACAGACAGCTTTCACTTGATTAAGTGGAATAGTTGTATATTTCGCCAACTTCATTTTTGTTTCGTAACACTGGAAAATTCTATCGTATAATTTTTAAATTCTTACGTTCATACCTTATATAGCATTTAGTATTGTTGCCCTTTTTGTTTTCACCTCAATCTGAGTGCAGACATACGATCCTTTGTCTGGTATTTCCCAAAAGCTATGCTAATTTGCTCATTACTCGCTCTCCGTTATTTTCACCTAATCAAGAGTCTCAAATTAAAATACTTTAGCATGCTGCCCAAAGCAGACGTAAATCCTTTCACATCTACATATTGTATTTCATTAGCACTCGACCTTCACTTTGACAGTGTCTTTTCGCTGTATACGGTATTTTTGCTGTTTTTACTTACACCAAAGGGTACAGAGTTTAAGTGTGCTCTTACCTTCAACATTAAATACTTGTTTGCTTAAAACTTCCTTTATCTCATTAAAATCTTTACTGCTGATTGCATTTTGTTTGCTTTGGTCTGTTGAGCACTTGGCAAAGAGTTGGAGTTCACAGACACTGCTTCTCATCACCAGAAACATCAGAAACACTAAATTTACAGAAGAAATGGCAGCAGGAAGCAGCATTCAGACTTTTTAAAAAAATTGTAAATGGGCGTGGCGTCGTCCACTTATGGGTCAAAAACCATATCTCAGGGACTACTTGACCGAATGAAAAATGGATGAAATCGGTTCACAACCACGCCTACTTCCCATATAACTCAATTTAGAAATCCATCTGATTCGTTCACTTTATAATATATACATTAGGAACCAATGCAGATAGCAGAAAAAACTTTACACAAATATTGTATTTGAGCTGTGGAATCATTTGTGGAAAAGTTTTCGAAATCAGACTATAACTTTTCAAGACCCCGGATATCAAACATGAAGAACTCAATGATGAATGGTAATTTTTCACCGAAAATATCGGTATATCTCTCAGATATTTTAATGTAATTCAATCTTTTGCTTCTAATAGTGTTTCTCTGTCCAAAAAATATGTAAGATCGGGTCATAACTTCGTCTTAGCTCAAAATTCTGGTAGGCTTTATACCGCATATATCGGTTAATATCTGAGATATCTCACCAAAATGAAGTGAGCCTATAGACTTTGATATAGTGTACATTGGTGGTGAAAATGAGTGAAATCGGTTCAGGAATTACCTCAGCTCTCATATGATGATGTTCGTTATTCCATTGGACTTTATACCGAATACATGGGACAAATTGTATGTTATCTTAATAAATCTATATCAACAAATTGCGAGAGTATAAAATGTTCCGTTGCACTCGAACTTGTTATACTCTCGCAACAAAGTTGCTACGAGAGTATTATAGTTTTGTCCACATAACGGTTGTTTGTAACACCTAAAACTAAAAGAGTTAGATATAGAGTCATATATACCAAAGTGATCAGGGTGACGAGTAGATTTGAAATCCGGATGTCTGCCCGTCCGTCCGTCTGTCCGTCTGTCCGTCTGTGCAAGCTGTAACTTGAGTAAAAATTAAGATTCGAAAATGGGCGGAATCGGACTATTGCCACGCCCACAAAATGGCGAAAACCAAAAACACATAAAGTGTCATAACTAAGCCATAAATGAAGTTATAAAAGTAAAATTTGGAATAAAGGATCGCACTAGGAGGGTGCATAATTGGATGTAATTTTTTTGGGGAAGTGGGCGTGGCCCCGCCCACAAATCGGTTATTTGTATTTAACTCGCAAACCAATAAAGCTATATAAACCAAACTTTCTGCAGTCGGTTCTCTTACATACCCCACCACATACCATGAAAATAGTTGAATGGGATAATAACCACGCCCACCTCCCATACAAAGGTTAGGTTGAAAATTACTAAAAGTGGGTTAACTAACTAACGAAAAACGTCAGAGACACCAAATTTTGCAGAAGAAATAGCAGAAGGGAGCTGTACTCATATTTTTTTACAAAACGAAAATGGGCGTGGCATCGCCCACCATATCTCAGGAACTACTCGACCGATTCGAATGAAATTCGGTAAATATTATTTTCTTGGCACCCTGATGGCACGTGTGGAAAATGGATGAAATCGGTTCACAACCACGACAACTTCCCATGTAACTCAATTTTGAACTCCATCTTATTCCTTCACTTTATAATATATACACAAGGAACCAATGAAGATAGCGAAATAAAACTTTACACAAATTCTGTATATGATCTGTGGCATCACTTGTGAAAAAATTGTCGAAATCGGACTATAACTTTTCAAAGCCCCGAATACCGAATATGAAGAATTCAGTGTCCCATGGTAATTTTTCATCGAAAATTTCGGTAAATCTCTCAGGTATCTTAATTTAATTTAGAGGAAATATTTTTCTTCTAATAGTGTAACTTCCCCTACCTCTCATATACCTAATTATAGGATTTTCAAATTGGGTCAAATTGTGTGTTATCTTAATAAAAATATGTGACCTGGTTTACGAAAAGGGAGATAACGTGCGAAAACTAGTTTTCTGGGAAACAGCTGTTAAAAATAAACAACTCTCATCTTCCATCCGAATCAACTAAAAAGTGAAAATTGATTTTTTGACACCTAAGCCCCCTTTCCGTAGACCAGGTCACATATATCAATAAATTGCGAGAGTGTAAAATGTTCGGTTGCACTCGAGCTTACTTGTTTTATTATATGAATATCAGTTTTTAGTTAAAGAGTTCTGCGAAGAATCTCTAGTGCGATGCTTATACTCGAAGGAAGCATCCGCATCCACCTGTTGTGATTAACACTACTTTGCGGTACCATTTGCTTTTCATGCTACATACCCAATTGTGGGTGTTGACGCATTTGTTTCTATTTTCCGGTGGTTTTATTATTTAATTGTGGTCAGTTAAGACCATGCTGTGGCCAATTGTCCGGTGATCCACTGGCATGAAAAGCAACAAGGTGTGCTACAAATATTTATAATGAAACTGTGTCTCTGGTAATGCGATTACGGTACTCAGAGATGGCTGCTTTTATACATAAAGCCAGTAAAATACTCATATTACGCTACTCTCCAATTTGTTGCACTCTCCGAGCACCACATACAATGTATATGTGCGTTTATACGTCGCTCTCAACCGCTGTCACCAAAGTGCGCCGCGGCGCGACGCGACGCTAATGGCCCACTTGAAAGAAGTCAAAAACGATAATTAGTCGAGCAGCAAGATAACTGTGTAGATACATAGTAAGCACTTGTTGTTGCTGCCGGCTAAAGTGTGGGGAATAACGGCTGTGTGCTGTGTTGAAAGTTTGTTGAAATTTGATTGCCCAGCCGACTGTGTAAAGTGCTGATTAGAAATGTGGGCGTGTCGCGTGGTGCGGGGACTACGTCAATTGGAGTTTACCCTGTCTGTGTCTGTGCTGCTCTCGTGCGTGTGTTTGCGTGGTGAAGCAGAAAAAAAAGGGAATTATGTTAAGGTTAAAAACAATACCCAAAGGCATCGCAATTAATTAATGTTGCTGTCGAGGGATTTCAGGGATTAACGAAATGCCACCGTTTTTGCAAAGTGCCATTGCTGCTTTGTTGCTGACATCGAGATTTTTATTTGCTCCATTTTTTCTCGTTTTGGGCGGTGTGTGGTTGTAGTCGTTTTTGATGTTTTTGTGCGTTATTTGTCTTCATTTTCGGTAGTTTGTCTTTTTAACACGGAGCGACCTAACAGCTGGAACAATTTGCTGAGCCAGTCGCTCGCTGAAGTAGATATCTTTGGCTGTTGGCGTCAGCGATTTTATTTGCATACTTTTTGGGTCAAGGCTTTAAGAAAGCTTGAAGAGTGCCTGATAAATGTATGCCTTTAAAGGAGTTTAGGTAGTAATACCCACGGTATATCGAATCCTATCGCTGATTTATGATTGAATTATTTATTTGAATAGAAGTAGTGGTAAAACTCGATGCCTGTTTAGCGAACGAAATTACCGAGAGAGAGAGGTATCGAATACCCACAGTAACATAATTATACTCTCGCAACCTGTTGCACAGAGTATCATAGTTTTGTTCACATAACGGTTGTTTGTGTCACCAAGAAATATAAGAGTTAGATATGGGGTTATATATACATAAATGATCAGGATGACGAGTAGATTTGAAATCCGGATGTCTGTCCGTCCGTCTGTCCGTCTGTCCGTCTGTCCGTGCAAGCGATAACTTGAGTAAAAATTAAGATATCTTAATGAAACTTGGAACACATGTTCCTTGGCACCCTGAGGAGGTTGCTTTCGAAAATGGGCAAAATCGGTCCACTGCCACGCCCACAAAATGGAGGAAACCGAAAACCTATACAGTGTCATAACTAAGCCATAAATAAAGTTATGAAAATGAAATTTGGAACATAGGATCCCATTAGGGAGTGGGACATTTGGATGTAATTTTTTTGGAAAAGTGGGCGTGACCCCGCCCCCAAATAGGTTTTTTGTATATAACTCGCAAACCAATAAAGCTATATAAGCCAAACTTTCTGCAGTCGTTTCTTTTAGCCATTTCCTTACACAGTCCAAAAATGAAAGAAATCGGATAATAACCACGCCCACCTCCCATACAAAGGTTAGGTTGAAAATTACTAAAAGTGGGTTAACTCCCTAACGAAAAACGTCAGAAACACCCAATTTTACATAAGAAATGGCAGAAAAAAGCTGCACTGAGATTTTTTTACAAAATGGAAAATGGGCGTGGCGTCGCCCACTTATGGGTCAAAAACCATATCTCAAGAACTATTCGACCGATTTCAATGAAATTCGGTATATAACACTTTCTTGACACCCTGATGACACGGGTGGAATATGGGCGAAATCGGTTTACAACTACGTCTACTTCCCATATAACCCAATTTTGAATTCCATCTGATTTGTTCACTTTATAATGTATTCATAAGGAACCAATGAAGCTAGCGGAATAAAATTTTACACAAATACTGTATTTGAGCTGTGACATCACTTATGGAAAAATTGTCAAAATCGGACCATGACTTTTCAAGGCCCCTGATATCAAACATGAAGAACTCAGTGCCCGAAAACCGAAAATATAGGTAAATCCCTCAGATATTTTAATGTAATTCATTCCCTCTGAATTTTTTTCTTATAACAGTTTCTCTCTGTACCTGAAATGGTAAAAATCGGGTCATAACCTAATTATAAGTAATATTAAATTCCCTTCCTTACTTGTTTTGTATATATTTCATAGTGAAAACATTGCCTTCTGGAACTTGGGTTTCAAAGTTCTCTTGGAAGCCTATCCAACACAGCCCATATATTATAACTAAAACAAAACGCCAGTAGTTTCAAACAAGGTAATTCCGGAGCGTGAGTTTAAAAGTTGTTATCTTTTCCTTTCGGTCGGTTCTTACGTAATTATATAATACTAGCAGACCGTTTCGGCTTCGCACGGGTTTAAACAAACATTTCAATAAGTTATTACACCCTTATACATACTCTCCCATACATATGTATATACTTCCCAGTTTCTTGCAATGAGCTAAAACTTGATTACGACCTCTAGCCTTTGGAGTCCGTTGTTTTTCACTATGATTATGAAGGCGTTGGGAACGCTCAGAGTTCTACGCCCTACTGCGAGCTTCAATATTGCTAATATTTTGTTCTTCAATACGCTCGAAACTCGACTCTCAAGCGCGTACTTGGCAGGTTTTGAAATTTTGTTCCGCAAGCAGCTTGCTGATTGACTTGCACGACGATTTTCAGTTTCAGATTAAGATTCTCCATCACGGAGTTTTTGTGATACCCTCACCTGGGAACTATTTCCAGAAAGTTGAGTTTCTAGCAAAAAATATAGCCTATGGGTGAATGTCGCTTTCCAACGGTGAAAGAAATTTTGAAATCGGCACAGTAGTTTTTGAGTTTTTTCATTACAAACATACATACAAATCTTTCCTCTTTATAATAGTAGTACAGATTGATTACGTAATAAGAGTTCCATAGTAGCCCACACAGCGACCACCGTTCTCTTGAATAATTGATAGTGTATGTAAAACACATATGTTTGCCTATCACACATCACTTCCCACCAAACCATTGCCATGTGTTGAGCCAAAAATAGTTTTCATTCATGATTTAAATACAGACATATTTTCGTTCGATGAGTTTGAATTCAATACAATTGAATTCATTATTTTTCCATAAGCATATTGCATAAATATTTGACTGAAGCGCATTATTTGATTTTAGCTGTAATTTTGAAATCATTCGGCCATTGTGTTGGGAAAGCAAAAGTAATAAGTTGTTATTGGTAATTGGTAATTGGAAAAATGCATTAGCACATTGTAATGAGTATTTTATGGTTGAATTTTTGTTTTATTGCAATTATGAATAACGCATTTGTATAGTTTTAGCTCGTGATTAGTAATCCTTATGGAGTAAAATGCATAAATATTCTAAATGCATTTTCAATTAATGTTAGCATTTAAAATTATTTAATTCTACCCTTTGTTAATACCTAATATTTATATTTTTGTTTTGCATTGAAAATCAAATACCATTAAACTAGTTTTTGTATGGATTTTATATTATATTAATAACACAATTATGTGAAAAATAAAATATAAGGAATTTACAACCCATATTAACCGCTGAATACAAACTACTCAAGCTATTTTGCTACTATCAAGGTCCACTTACTATGCAGTAATCAACCGTTATGGCTCTTGAGAGGCTTACTTTTCGACTTACTTCAGCTCTTAACTAAACATATCAGTAAGTACTCATTATTTTATAATATGATTTCGAAGCCTCTACATGAACTAAAAAGTTTTTAACCTAGTAATAAAATAACGTAACCCCCCTTATTGTTTTGAAATCCTACAGGGAATAACGTTTTGAAACAGTAATGAAAGAAATAGTCAAAGAGAACCAAATTTGGCGAATATGGTGACAAGCGAAATGAGCTAGAGCATAATTTGCAATACTCACTTTTAGAATATTATCATTAGTTACGATGTATGTATATATGTAGAGATCATAGGAAGATTAGAACCGGTTTTATTTATTGATGGTTTCCAGTTTAATTGCATGTTATTTAATAATTTTCAAAAATTGGTCCGGTATTTTTCGAAGTATAAAGTATTTATTTTTTTCGAAAATCTGTATTTGACCCCTTATATGCATTTGTCATATAAGCCTTATCGAATAATTGTATATACCAGTGAAATACCAGGAAAGTGTAGTTTATACCCATATTTTATATATTTTCTACTACATTTTGGAATTAATACTACTGCTTTTCAACAAGCCTTTCGAAAATCGAAGATTACATGTATTTCGGTTATGACTCAATTCCAGAATATTTCGATTGGTCCAGTATCTAGTCGAGTGTTGTACAAAGAAATCTAAAACAATTTGTATTTCACCGATTTTGATTACTTAATTGATAATCATCCCCCATTAGCAAAGTGAAATGTGTTCTCACTGAGCTTCGTTGATGGAGAAATTTACAAAATACATATACTTAATCCTAATGAGGGGGACAGAAGTTTTATGTTTAGTTTATGATGATTAGTTATAGTTCGCTTACAAGGATGCAGGTAGCTTTATAAATAAGGTTTATCTGAATATAAATCACTAGATTTAGATTTGGTATAAAGATAATTACATAATTTCATATTTATAATTCAAATTCAAACCCAGACAAATACAAATACTACAATTTTTCTAAAATATTTCGAAGTGATCCATTGATTCCACTAATTCAAGTATTAGGCCCTAATGCTTGTAAACTAATATTAGGAATGTACATTCAAACGTATATTAGCTTTAAGAACATGTTGTGCTTTATAAAGAACTCTAAGTAACAAAGAGTGAAGAATTACACAATGGTTGTGAGCAATATTTATATTTGTACTAATAATAAAGCAATTATTCCATAAAGCGATAACAAGAGAGTTCATGTATAAGTCTCAACTTCCATATCCCTCCCCTAGAAATGTGCCCCGAACCACTTTAAAGTATAAACAGCTGCCTATGTATCCACACATCCTTGTTTTACGTACTTCCTCATACAATCATATACGTATAAATATGTATATGAACAAATGTTGCCAGCCGGTAAAGCCTCTTGACTTCTTCCACTTAAACTCAAAAATTCACTAAAAAGTTAAATACTTAATTTCGTAATTCTCACATTCACTTAGGTAACTGCCTATTTTATATTGTACACGATTGTTGGTGTTGTGTAGCAGTGAATGTAAGGCGCATGTAAAATTAAATTTAATTGGATTAACACGGCAAACCGCACTTAACGAACGAATGTTGCGAAACACCCACTCGCGTGCCTGTGTGTGCCTATGGGCTTATGTGTGTTGCCTACAGCCCGGTTAGGGTGTGGAGATTCGAAAAACCATCGAGTACTTTTGTGTCGTTCAGTAGTAACCACATGCTGACAAGCACTTCTCCACTAATTTACAGTTGTTGCCGTTGGATTTGATCGAATTTTGCTCTAGGGGTACACCTTGTGAATGTCCGTAGGCAGTTGCAATGATGTGGTTCAATTAATTATGTTATTTTAACATAATTATGAGGTTGATTTTTTACTTGTATCTTTCCCCATAATTGTTAAGCTTTGAATGTGGAGATTGTGAACGAATAATATATAAGTGAATCGGGGCTCGGATATTTTTTATTTGATTGTGGAAACAAAGTTTCCAAAACCGCTGTCAATCACCTTTGTAAATTTATTTAAGTATTTATAACTTTAATTGACTGTTTCAGAGGAATCACAATAAATTCCATTAGAATTTCTGCGAACTCTTCTTAATATTTTACGAAGTTTTAGCTGAATTTATTTATCACAGTTCGAAAAGTTTTAATTCATTAAGAGATTTATAATTAGAAGAAACGTAGTATTTAACTTCATGAAGAATTGTCATCATTCAATTTAGACTTTTCGGTCATTTTCGCTTTCACCACTTTATTCAGCTGCCAGTTCCCTTTGAGGATCGGACTTTACTCTGAAGATATTGTTTTCATATTTTTCTTCATTTCATTTGTTTCAAAATAAGCCTCAGTTTCGGCATTTTTTCCAAACAAACAATAAATTTTGTCTGCGGATTGGATTAAAATCACTGAGAGCCACATCTGGATAATACATTCATGTAATTCTCTATAGTTTTTATTGTTTGGCATGTGTGCCTATCGGTTCTGATCTCTTCTAAAATATTTGTCCAACGCATTATTCTGATATTTCTTTAGTCTGTCAGCTATCTCTATCAACCTCATTTTATGGTCATCCAAAAGTAGATCATTTCTTTCATCAAAATATAGTTAAAAGTACTTATTTCTTTACCATAGGGACATCAAGATCTTTATGGATGTTTTCATTGTGCATGTACCATGGTGAGCACGTGATTGTTCTAAGCATTTTCGATTGGTACCTTTGTATATATTTGTTGCACAGAAATTGGATAGTATCTAATGATTGCATTGAAGAGCAAAGAAAGCACCTCTGCAGCAATATTTGGTAGCTCAATTATTTTTGGAGCAATATTATCCTGTCCTGGCGACTTTTTTAGATTAAGTTCTTTGATAATGCTAATTATTTCAAAAGGTGAAGTCTTATAAGACTCGAGCGACTCGTTAGCTGCGTTGGGTAAGATTTACAGCTTAAAGCTGTTCTTCAATCAAATTCTTGTGGGATGCTGCCGGTATGAACTTATCAAGCTGCCTGTTGGTAGAATGTGAGGAGAATAAACATTTTGATACCAGCTTAAGCAAAATCAGTATAAACTTATTGCTGAAACGGTGGATGGAAATATTTTGATTTGGTATTTGAGGGCTTTGCGAAGATATGAACCAATTTTATACTGAAGTACAACTTTCTCATTGAAATATTTTCACTATGATAAAACGTTAAAATTTAAAAGATGAAAGGTGGGTAGTCTACTAATTCGATATAAGGAACTATAGGAAGCTATGAACCGATTTTGCGTTTTAGAAAAGTATTTGGTAACGAATAGTCTTAAAATCGATAGACCGATTAATTTTGTCACGATGTATTTTTTATACTCTCGCAACAAAGTTGCTACGAGAGTAACTTGAGTAAAAATTAAGATATCTTAATGAAACTTGGAACACATGTTCCTTGGGGCAGTGAGAGGGTTGCTTTCGAAAATGGGCGAAATCGAACCACTGCCACACCCACAAAATGGCGAAAACCAAAAACACATAAAGTGTCATAACTAAGCCATAAATAAAGTTGTAAAAGTAAAATTTGGAATAAGGGATCGCACTAGAATGGGGCATATTTGGGAGTAGTTTTTTTGGGGAAGTGGGCGAGGCCCCGCCCACAAATAGGTTATTTATATATAACTCGCAAACCAATAAAACTATATAAACCAAACTTTCTGCAGTCGGTTATCTTAGGTACCCCAACACACACCATGAAAATAGTTGAAATCGGATAATAACCACGCCCACCTCCCATACAAATGTTAGGTTGAAAATTAACTCACTAACGAAAAACAACAGAAACACAAAATTTCACAGAAATAATAGTAGAAGGAAGCTGCACTCAGATATTTTTACAAAATGAAAAATGGGCGTGGCATCGTTCACTTATGGGTCAAAAATCATATCTCAGGAACTACTCGACAGATTTCAATGAAATTCTGTATATAATATTTTCTTTACACCCTTATAACATGGATAAAAAATGGGCGAAATCGGTTCACAACCAAGACTACTTTCCTTATAACTCAAATTTGAATTACATCTGATTCCTTCACTTTATCACTTTACACAAATAGTACATATTATCTCTGACTTCACTTGTGAAAAGATTGTCGAAAACAGACTATAACTTTTCAATGATATAGTGTACCCTGCTGGTGAAAATGAAATAATTGCCCCAGCCCTCATATAGTATATATTATGATTTTCGTTATTCTATTAAACGTAATGCCGAATTTATGGGTAAATTTTGTATGTTTGTAAGTTTCTTCAAAAAATTGCGAGAGTATAAAATGTTCGGTTGCACCCGAACTTAGCCTTTCCTTACTTGTTATCCTTAAGGCGGTCACCCCATGTGATGTGTTCAAAAAATCGATATTTTTTATAAAATGCTTTCTTAACATGTCTAGAATACGGTAGTATAGTGATTTTTTAAAAATTTAAGTCGTTTCAAAGATACAGCAGTTAGAAGAAGGAGCTATTCGAAATACTGAGTTGGCAACTGGAAACTTTGAACGCGTTTTTTAATTTTTTTCAAACTTTCATCCATCGTATCTCAAAAACGGGTTAACCGAATGACTTGAAATTTGTAGGGTACTCTCAGCACAAGTAAGCACATGGAATGGACTATTATCAATGAAAAATTCTCAAAATTTCGATTTTTTAAAGCAAAAAACGCCAAATTCGATATATATTTTTTTTCAAATGTCTACCAAAAGTTCAATTTTTAGAATATTGATTCCGTAATAGTCCATCCCATGCGTTTAAGCTTACAGATAAAAACGCTACTATTTTTTTTGGAAATCGTGGAGGTAGTGCGAGCCTGTTTTTTGAAGGCGGGAGTGTTCAGAACGCTGTAAATCGAGAATATAAATATTATATAAAATATTTCGAAAATTTAAGTTACCTTTTAATAAAAATAAATAAAAGTTAGAGTAATTAATTGAAATTTTCCCTCACTAATAAATGTATTCAAGTAAACCAGTGAGTAACACGTGTCCTTATTAAACCAAAATAGAGCTTTTACTTGTGGTTGCATCATCCGGTCAAATATTGCAACCAACTTGTCAATTTAGTGAGTTATACAATCATATTAAAATCACACACGAACTCACACACACACATACATATATCCGTTTAAATATACCAATAAATGTGTGTGTCGGTTAATTAGAGATTTATTCGAGGAAATCATTGCATTGCTTGCCGACGCAAAAGCGTTCGACCATATTGGTTGTGGTTACAATATCGGTGGGTGTTACGCAACACAATGCGCCTCATTAAAGTAGCAATTGTGTGCGTTTTCGGAAGGTGTGTGTATGAAATAAATCTGTTTGTTGAATTTGTAACCGAAAATGCGGAGTCAATGCCAAAATAGCCAATCGCAAATGATTGCCAAGGCTTGGTTCGGCCAAGGCAATGCTTATTTAATTCACTCACTTGTCAGTAAATATAAGCAATTGCAACAATGAGCATTCGAATGACACAACAACAACGACAACAATAAATTGAATTGAAGGGGAGTCATACATATGTATATATAAATTATAGATGTGTGAGCATTGATAAAATAATAGATGTATGTATGTATGTCTCTGAAATGACAAACAATATCCTTTACGCACATACAAGCATACATTTCGACCGAATTGCCGCCCTGTGTGTGAGGGTGTGTGTGTGTGTGTGTCACATATGCGTGCTTATTATGCGTAATACAATACGCAACCGCAATTGTCAATGATGACATCCTTTCGTGGCACAATCACAGCATACGATCAAACGCGCACACCCACACTCAGACACATTTGCTGTCATATAATAACAGTCAATTTCGGTTTTGTGCTTCGAAGCTCATTGCGAATGCGTAGCCACAAACTGTCATGAATAGAACATGCCACGTCAGGGTGTGATGACGGAAATCTTTGTTCAATCACACACACACACCCACACTTGTGGGGTGCACTTGTGTATTGGTGTTTGGGTTGGGCTCTTATGTCAGCCACTTCGACCGAAGTCAACACTCAATTAGCTGCGGGCGTTGTTTAGCAATTTTGTTAACTGTGACAGCATGCGATAGCTCTGAATTTAGATTTACAGTATCGCTATAACGGTACATTAATATTGGATTGATTTGTTTGAGGATTTCTTGAAAGTTTGACTTTGATTTCTGAAAAGTAAGTTTTAAGTCTGTAACTATACTTCCTGAACTTTGTGGAAGGAATCAACTATCAAAGTGCTAGACTTTCTTTCTTCAAACAAAATCTTATTAAATGATTCACGAATAGTTTTTAATCAATGATAAGGCCTAATATTGGTGCTTATACGAACTGAGAGTATTCTAAATGTTCTTTTATAAAGAATATAGTACGCTTTCGCTGAACTAACAGCTGATTTCACGTTTACATATTACCCAATAATCGAGTTTACTCGAGTGATCCAATAAACTCTTAGTGGATTCAACCGCAATAGTTCTGAAACTAACCAATTTGGACTAAGATTCCAATCGAGATTTGAAATTGACATTTATAGCAGAGTTTATTACTAAAATTATTTATGTAGGAAAAATTTTCTTAAGTAAAGCTCTGGTTATACAGTCGTCCACATTTCTTTCAGTATTAGGTTAGGTTAGGTTAATCTGGTAGGTCACAAAGCCCCACATAGACCAGTTTTGGTCATTTGCGATACCAGATGGAGTGTCGTCACGTAGTTAATGAGGAGTAATCACCCTTTAAGATACCTCCCCTTGATGCGAATTTCAAAAGGTTATGTGGCTTCACTAACGAAATCTCTTCCAGATTATCGTAATGTGAAGCACCCAAATGCTGAAGCCATTGTATTGATAATCAGGACAAACACAAAAGAGATGTTCCATTGTTTCTCTGGTACCTTGCTCTTGCAGTCTTCGCGATCTATCAGTCCCATCTTGTAGGCGTGCGCCGCCACAAGACAGTAGCCAGTGAGTATGCCGACGGTGTTCCTACATTTCCATCTATCGAGCGTCAGTAGAAATCTCGTGTACTTCTGATCTACTGCTTTACACGTAACTTTTGCGGTTTTGCATCCCGGTAGATTTTTCCAGTGCGCTTTGAACTTTTTCCGAATTTCTAATAATTAGATCATCATAGGCAGTGTATAGGTTTACCTACGTTGATTATGCTTCCAGTTTGAGACAGTTTTACGCCTCTTTTGGCAATCTCGTCCACTACCTCGTTACCCTCTATGCCCTTGTGGCCTGGCACTCAGTAGAATTGAAGTCGCCTGTTTCTGGCGACATCCTCCACTGCTGTCCTTTCACACAGGATACTTTTGACCGATATGCAGATGGAGGATATTGTTTGATTGACGCCTGACTGTATACATATATTTTGACTTTAGAGTATCCCGGTGGTACGCTTCAGTATTCAATTCGAAACACTTTTTTTCTGGTATCAATCTAATGTTCCATGATTTACAGCAAAATTGTTGAACAGCAACTGTTGAACGAATTTTCTTGGCTTGACTTTGATTTGGAGAATTTTGAGTGTTCAAATATGAATCTTTTTTTGCCATTACACTTCGCTACAAGCAATACGGTACTTTCCTATTTTATTTCATCTGCAGTTGTCGCAATTCTCTATTCATTTTACCTGTGGCTTATTTTCAATTAAATTGAATTGCCATGTACCACCTCGCTCGTTGCTTGTTGTACAGTCGTGTTCAAAATATTCATCTATCTTGCTGACGAAAAATAATTTTAGATGGCTTTACAGAATGTGTTTGGAAAAAATAATAAAATGAAGGTGGTGTTCCAATGACAATCGGTGAGATCTTATCTCCTTCTACAATAGACTCTCTATTTTTTACACCCCTCTCAGACCTTCAATGATATTTTCATATTCTTTGACCATGAAAAACGAATGGCTTATAGGTTTTACCAACAATCAAACAACTGTTGCTTTTAGAAGGTTTATCTTCAATACCCATAATTATAAAAATTAGACTCTCCACTCATTGAGTGCGGAACTAAAACTTTTATTTTGTACGTTTTACAGGAAAGTAATACCTTTTGTATATTGATCGATAACCAATCAAATATAAATAATTTTTTATCTAAATGGAATAATTAATTATCCAAAGAAAATTTTGACCCAGAGAGAGTTCGATACCAAGAATTATATGAGAAATAAAAAATAACTTATAAAGATATATTCATATAGATATCTTATATATTTCTTATATTTTCTTTCATTTCCTCTATCCATTTATAGTCCGTTTAAATAAAATTTGCTTGTGCCCCAAAAATTTCTTCCTCATAACTGTATTTCGCAGACACTTAAATAAATGACGCATTCCAAGCACACGTTTCGCCTCGAAACTTTTATTGCTTTACTGTTATTTCCGCTCTCACGAAACAATTTGTGAATTTGACATTTTCATCCACTTAATTTGGCAAAGCGAAATAGAAACAGACACCTAGCGCCTTTGATATTGGCTAATTTTGGATATACATATCTACCTGACATACATACCTGAAAGCATATAGCAACCTATAAGTAAGTGTGGGTGTATCTGCAACGACTGTTCTTGGCAATTTTTCCAATTGTTGCTTAGACGCGTTTAAACACGTTCAATTCGCATTTGTTTTTCATTCCACCGTTTCCTCTGTTTCCTCTTTTTTCTGTTGTTTACTTCTCACCTCCACTTCTCACATATTTCTGGCCATTCACAAAAATTTTCCATGCTTTTTTGTTGTAGCTTTAAGTGTTGTTTTTCGTTTTCTTAATTTCATTTCATTCTTATTTTCGCTTTTTATTGCTTCCCTCCTTTCCTTTACTTAAATCCGTTATTGCCGTGCGTAACTTGGTGCGTGCTTCAAATTCACAATCGTTTTTCCACTGTCGGACATTTTTCGCTTCTTATTCGAATTATTTGCTTACATTCGCTCGCAATTTTTTCACCTCGCCAACGCACACATTAATACAAAAACAATTTTCATAATGGATCGCAAATACATGCTGGGCAGCTGGTGTAGCTTTAACAGTTATTTTAGGCTTTTTTGCTGCTTTCGAATCTTCTTTGAATCGATTGCGTTCGGCATGAATTTCCTTGCCTTCTCATAGATTTTCGTAAGATATGCTTTTTGCGTTATTTTTGGCATGATTTTTCTGGAAATGAAAGAGGATGGAAATATTACTGTGTATTTTTTTAGTTTTTTATACAAGCCTCCTATAAATTCTCAAATTTGCATCTCAAATACGTCTCTTTCTCCTCGTATCTAGCATTCCGGTTGTCCTTATTTACCTTCCTCAGAAAAGAGAAATATTATGGTTCTAAATTTTAGATATCTGAAAGAAAATTTTTTTAGTATTTCAGGTCTTTTTCAGAACCTCTCGGTAGAAAATCGGATCTTGACTCAAATTATCAAATATATCTAGCAAGAAATATGTGACTTTTTAACTAAGTCTTGTATCTTTTAGGATTTTGTATATGGGGCATTCTCTGGAAAAAAAGCCACTAGAAAAAAAAAGTTCTTTATTTTTTTTGGCAATTATATATCTTATAGTACATGTAAAACCTAAACTAAAACATATGGTTTTAGGTCTGTGTAACGCGGGGTTGCCATATTATAAGGGGCCAAAGTTTTTTGTAAAAAAATTTTCGAACCGCCATAACTTTAAAACTAATGAACATATTTTAATACATCATGTGACTTTTTTGTACAGAATTTCTCAAACTTTGAAACTGTATATCGTAAAAATTTTTAAAATTAATATTTCATAGCAAAAAATGGAAAAAAAATTTTTTTTGGAATTTTTAATAACTTATGCCCCCTTCGATTTTTTTCGAAAATATCTTAAAATGTTCCTTATTTCATCACCTTTTTACCCCCCAAAGGGAATTTTGGGACAGCAATATTTGTATGAGCTACAAATAAAAAACCAACTCAGAACATGATGAAAAATCATTGATTTATGCACTATTATTATCAGAATTTAGCGTAACCCAGGATTAACGACGTGGACGTAGCAGACATTTAATCCCTCTTTGTTTTTTTTTATTTTTTATTTTTTACTATTTTTTTTAATTTTTTTGTATTTTTTAAATTTTTAATTTTTTTTGTTTTTTTTTTTGGTTTTTGCTTTTTTTTTAATTATTACGTAGATTAGATTCAAGTACGTGATAATTTTAAATAAAAAACAAAAACAAAAAAAAAAATAAAAATTTAAAAAATACAAAAAAATTTAAAAAAATAGTAAAAAATAAAAAATAAAAAAAAACAAAGAGGGATTAAATGTCTGCTACGTCCACGTCGTTAATCCTGAGTTACGCTAAATTCTGATAATAATAGTGCATAAATCAATGATTTTTCATCATGTTCTGAGTTGGTTTTTTATTTGTAGCTCATACAAATATTGCTGTCCCAAAATTCCCTTTGGGGGGTAAAAAGGTGATGAAATAAGGAACATTTTAAGATATTTTCGAAAAAAATCGAAGGGGGCATAAGTTGTTAAAAATTCCAAAAAAATTTTTTTTCCACTTTTTGCTATGAAATATTAATTTTAAAAATTTTTACGATATACAGTTTCAAAGTTTGAGAAATTCTGTACAAAAAAGTCACATGGTGTATTAAAATCTGTTCATTAGTTTTAAAGTTATGGCGGTTCGAAATTTTTTTTACAAAATACTTTGGCCCCTTATAATATGGCAACCCCGCGTTACACAGACCTAAAACCATATGTTTTAGTTTAGGTTTTACATGTACTATAAGATATATAATTGCCAAAAAAAATAAAGAACTTTTTTTTTCAAGTGGCTTTTTTTCCAGAGAATGCCCCATATGTTTCATATCAAATCAGAATACCTTTTTGTTGAAAGCTACGATGATAAGTATTTCTAATCTCAGAGAGCTAAGAGCAGAGCCAATCCATCACTTACCATCTGAAGAACAAATAGATTGCGTAAAATAATAAAGATTCAATAACCGTGTGCAAACAATGATCTGTAGAGCAGTAAATACTCCTTGATGTTCATCCTTTTTGGTCTACCAATGAAGAAATTATAGTTCAAACAATGAAATATAATTGAACAAAGGCTTATTCCAGAAGTTCGAGATAAGATTGGCAATATCCCTGTGTACTATTTATACATATATACGAAGACCGTTCTGAAATGATCGAAAAAGACCCTATCTCCAAGTTCAAGTCACCATCCATCACATTTACTTTCTTTAGTTAAATTGTCATATAAGACCGGTCGCTGGTGAAGAGGGAATCGGTGCATATTCATCTATTCTACAACAATCCCATAATGAACTACGGCTAAACTACTCACAGTGAGAGACTACACTCACACTCTTTCAATTCTCCCCGTTGACTTTAGCGTGTTGCATTGAAAACATTTTAGCTGCATTCATCACCTAAAACCCGACAAGTGCTTGACCCCAGTTAAATAATAAAATATTTAAATACGCCTAAGTGCCGTTAAAAATTCTATAGCAACAACAATAACAAAAAAACAATAAAAACTTTTTAATCTTCGGTTTTGTAGATTTTCATTTATGTGGCTTTGCACTGGTGATTATTGAAATTAATTACAATCCCTTTGTGCACTTAAATCTCGAAACTTCTGCACAGACTTTCATAACTGTACATACCACCGTGTACGGGGTACGTACATACATAGTTTGCACACTGTATTAATAGCACTCACAACCGACATCCGTCTCGGTCCATTGTCAAACCAAATGAAATCGGCTTCATTTTGACCGCAAAGTTTTGCTGCGAAGCTTTCATTGTTCGAAGCTGTGGCGCGCGCCGAGTGAAGGCACGAAAGTGAGTGTGTGTCACACAAACTTTGTATTACCGCAACGTGAGAGAATTTTCCAACAAGTTCATAGTTCATAGGTGGGCTGATGTGAGACACACATTTGTGGGTAAGAGTCTTCAAATTTTGACACCGCAAAAGTTTGTTGGAAATTCAAGCAACCGCTTGACTCTCCATTTTGTACAATCACCACATTTTGGTGTTCAAGTTTGTATTGTGTATATATGCGAATTATGTAAGTATTTTTAGTGCTGTTAGAAAATTTGGTGGTAGTTATATTTTTGGTTCATTCAGGTATATTTGATCCAAAAATATAGCGAGTGTCGAAGTTGAACTCGAGAATGTACTTCTTGCGGAAGCCTATTCTAGCTTCATATATCATATATTTTTTCCATTATCGCCAGAAAAAACATCACATTCCATGCCTTCGATTATTTAGCATATAATACGATCTCGATTGTTAGGAACGAGTATTCAATGCCTACTTTACCTTTCTCAATCTTCTTTTAGTCCGCAGACTTCCTGATTTGTCGTCATATAACCATGCTTCGTTTCACCCATCGAGATCCAGTCAATAAAAGTTAGTAGTCAACGATGTTTTAAGGCAGTAGTTTGCTTTACAGGCTTTAAAAAATCGATTTTTTTGTTTTGTTTTAAATCTCTTCCAAAACTATCCTAGAATATGTCTCTAAAACTCCAGAGGCCAATTCGACATATTTTCGAAGCTAGAGCAGTTTTAGTGGCCGAGTGTCGAGCAGGTACGAATGCTCAGGCAGACTTTAAAGCCGGGTTTCTCGAGTTTTCATTTTCACAAGTGTTAGAAAACGGTGCCGGCGATAGCAAAAATAATATATGTCCGATCGAAAAAAACCAAAGTGATCTAGCTTCAGTATTAAATTATCTTTTATTTGAACTAAAAAAGTTGGACAAAAGTATTATTTAAACTACTTGTTTTGCAACTTAAAGTCAATTTTGTTTCTTAAAAAAGTGATTTTTTTTTCAAACGAAAAAATTTGGAATTTTATAAATTCTTCGGTATATTTTTAGTTCATAAAGAAAAGAAGCTTATAAAAATTAAAAAAAAAATTTGGTTCGACTGTTTCAGATGCATCGCTCCAGGCGCTCCAGAAAAATACTTACAACTTTGAAAAAATTTCAATATTTTTTAATAATAGGTTTCATTTCCTTCCCTTTCAAAAAAAAAATTCTTAAAAAACGCTTTTTTCGGCTTCTAAAGCGGACTACTGTCTTAAAGAACGATATATTCCTCTAAGTTTCAGAGGTCTAAATCAGAAATTTGTGGACATTTTCTAATGTAGAAAGAATTCCTTTTATATTTGGTGTTGTGATATTTGATTTGAGGGTGAGTCCATACGGTATTTGTAAGCCGTATTATTATTTTTTTTTACATAATTCTTCAGAATCGCTTGAAACTCATAACTCGGGACTTTTCGGAGTCGCTGATGACGAATCTAGTGTCGATTTTTGAAAATTCAAAATAGCTGATCCAACATGACGGATTCTTAAAATATGTACGCCAGATAGGATCCGTCAGTTTGAGTTTAATTAACCGGGAAAGGACTCCTAATCCGTGACCGCGAAAATTCACCAGAGTATCAAGTTTCAACCGAATCCGATGCATTTTTAAAAAAGATCTTCGCCATATTGGTTATTTGTGGTTATGTCGGAACTCTGATCTGATAGGGTTAAATGGATCTTTGATTCGGATTCATCGACCCCTAAAAAATTAGTTAAACATAGTAAGACCCCAGGTCAGAACCAATATTTTTTTGGGTGACTGAGAAATATTTAAATTGTATGTAGAAAGCTATTAAATTGAAAAGATAGAATTGATGACAGTACCAGAAATTTATTACAAAAGTGACTATATTTCTCAATTTATGTATCTTAAGTTTGTAATAAATCCGGCACCTTAAATTCTCCACAGTTATCTGTCTTTTCTTATCTTTTAAGCGCTTTATATTTTTGCCCCAAATGCTTCCATTATTGTTTAAGTATTCAATAGAAGTGTCCACACTTTCTCCTTGCTTGTCACTCACATTCAAAATAAGAGTACTAAAGCACAGATTGCTAGCAGTACGAACAATTATTTCCAGTAGCGCTTTCCAACTTCATTTTTTGTTTTTTATTTTTCATAGAACTACGCTGCCATATCAAGTGACACATATCAGTAAACTGCAGTTGTGAAATAGTTTTCAGCCATCACTTGACTCAGAGCAGCCGTCAGTCGTCAGCCTTCAGTCCCTAGACTCTAGTAGCGCTACAGTGCGGGCGTGTATATAAAAGTGTCACTTGCCATTCGTGGCATATCAACGAGCTCGCATTCGAGTTGCTCTGCTAAATCTCAATTAAATATTTTGTAAGCGAAATGTTTCACTGAATGTTTTTTTTTCCTCAGCTTGTAATCATTTTTGTTTTTCATTACTTCTGACACTTTCATTTGTGCCTCCCTGGCGACGCTAGCCGTGCCGCACTCGGTAAAGTTGCTCACGATTTTGTCATTTTGAGATTTTGAATTGCTGCCAATTAGTCGGGTAAGTGGCTTAAGGACTTTTGCTTTCGGTTTTGGTGTGTTCGAGAGTGTGTGTGTGGGTGTGCTGAAATCGTTACACACTTCGTGAGAGCGAAAACCGAATAAACACTGCCACTCACTGCGAGCACTTGCCTAAATGAAATGGCAAATAAATAAAATAGACAAAATATGCAAGTGCAGCGAGTTGTTGTGCGCGTGGAAATATTTACACTATCTGTTGCTGGGATTAGTTTGCTTAGTTGTATATGTATTTGTGTTGCAGGAGTTAGGACATTGATAGTTGGGACTTTTAAAATCTTATTTTTTTAATTTGCTGTATTTTTTCTTAATTAAAAAAAAATATTTCAAGTGATGTTCTCAAACTGAGACAGTGACACTGTGATCAGCGAGTCGGGCAATATTGACTTCAGATAAGATTATCAAAGAAACTATAAAATGCAAGTCCATTCGATGGACTACTGAAAAGTGACCAACTTAACTGCGATAAAAACTCTGTGGTATCATTCTTTGCAAGTACGACGAGTACGAATAATTTTTAGGTAATGTTTCCAGAAAATCATGTGACAATTTCTATAAGGAAATATAGTCAACTTTTACTGAATTACATAAGCTCACCACTAAGCCATCAAGAGTATCTTGAGCTTTGGTTCATCTCCCGCCAATAATCAAATGAACGACTGAAGTTCTTTTAAATAATTCATTTAATTAGAAAGACCCGATTTATGTCAAATATGCACAGTTTGTTCAGGAACTTGTTGAAATTTTGAAGATAATGTCCTGAAGGCACTCTTATAGAAGCCCCAGTGGATATTGTCAAAAAACTGGCAGTATAAAGATTCACTTGAGGCAAATTTTTCACAATCAAAATCATTCGCCATATATGTACAGGAAAAGGTAATAATCATTTGATGCTGGTCTGGACTATACGGTGCATGCAAAAGAATCTCGCAAACCAGCTTCTATCGAGCCACAATCAATATGTGAGATCTCTCATTGTCCTCATGGAATACTCGTACAAGTTTTCTCGTATTGTATCAAACTGGCCACTTCTGGGCCATTCCTAACGATTAGGTTGTGAGTAGAGGAGTAGCTTAAAACGCACAGCACACCCACCAAATATCTAACAAAACCTTCATGGTCGTCAATCCTTGCTGGGTCACATTTGCGACATCTTCCGACGATTCCACTACGACTGTTTTGAACCTCTTTTCATCAAAATTAACAATCCACTTAAGAAATATATTGATTCAGCAGCGCTTCGCAGATAGGAATTCGAACTATTTAGCTTTGCGTAAATTCATTGGACAGTCACACATCGAGTGCATTTTCACAACAACGAGATACAAATAACTAAAGCCCTCTCTTAGAAAAATAACGGATTTATAACATACAAAACACAGTTTATATTCCGATATACATATATAAGGAGTCTCGGCATAAAACTTGAGTTCCGTGTATAAGGATAAGCGAGTGCCTCTCAAATGGGTTTCAGCCACTATAATATTATAATTCGGCGAAGTTTCGGAAAAAAGTATTGATTTGTTGAATAAAACCTTCAGAACACAGAAGATACACAATCATTGAGAGGTTTGATCCAGTTTCGATCAAATATTCCTAATACAAATAATTCTCAAAATATTCAAGAAAAAATATGAAATATAAAATATGAAATATAAGGTGGTCTATAATACGGAAACAATGCAAGTACCTAACACATTGCTTAATCCTAGATATCTAATCAGTTGTCATAGAAACGTCTAAAGCTCATCATGTGTCTTAGATGAAAGCGGATCTAGGTTTAAATGCTTAAAGACATAATCTCTTCTTAGCTTACACCAAACACCGGTCTCGTGGAGTCCCTACGCGCGGGAGAAGTTATACTTCTTAGGGATATCCCAAGAAAGACCAACACTTTCTTAAATTCACATTTTATAAAGCAAAGTCCAAATCAATTATCATTTCTGGGTTCTGACGGATTGATATCTCTTATATTTACAATTGGATTATGATAACTAAAATACGATATGAAATGTCTTACATCTATTTTATCTATATTTCTCGCGAATACCGCATCAATAGTCCTACCTCCTTTTGTCGTAGAATCATTTCTAATGAAAATTTCTCTCTGAGGAATGCCAGTAATGGTTCAGCTTCTGGCAATGAGAAATTTACATTGAAATCTCCCGCAAAGAGTACCGGTTGTTCGCTATACGAACCTGCAGTTGACAACGGTTTGAATCATTTGAATCACTATTCACTGTGTACTAATACTACAAATAGTACGTCAATATTATATAGAACACGAATTAATTAGTAAATAAACACTGTCTACTGTCTAATGATCCTGTGAAGTCTTAACTTTTCAACGGACAACGCAGAGTATTTCAACCAAAAGTCACACAAAATAGTTGAGAATTCGCAGAAATAAAACAGAAACGAAAGAAAAACAAATAATGCACAAGCATACAATCATACATATGCGTACACATGTGAATATATCACCAACCAAAAATTTAAACATTGTTCTACAAAAACAAGAATTGCTCAAATAGCATAAGCATGTCAAGTGCTTTAAGTTCTCTGCTTTACTCTCATTCACTCTCTCTCTCTCGCGTTATTTGTTCAACGCTATTCCCTCTCCACTGAAGCGTTAAACAATTATCGCAACCTTTTCCGAAGTCGTATAAGAAGTATAACTTCAAAAATGTGGAATTTGAAAAGTAAAATCGGAATTCAGTACACCAAATATACAAAATATCGAATTGAAAGTGAATTTGCTTGAATTTCACTCGGAAGTGAATTACAGAACCTGCCTGATTATATATTATTTCAAAGGACAAACTAGAAAATAGTGATAATTTGTAATTTCTTCGAATTGATATTAACTTTTATGGATTTCTTCTTAAGTGCCACCTTTGAACTTCACTCATAAATTAATAACAAATGCATTAATGATAATAAGCAGCTGCCAGTTGTGAAATATTGTAATGTGTTTCTCCATTCAGCACACACTTACATACATATATGTATATGCTTCTTCTGCAGAACCGGCCGTTAAACCAATTATTCGCACTTATTAAGCTCGCACTACAAATGCATTGTTTACGGCCAGCATTGTAGCACAAATTACACTGGCGTTGCAACGCTGCATTTAATGACACAGGCGCACAAGTGGCACGAACCAACAATGCAACACGCCAATTGGCAAGGCGCGCGGCTAACGGTTAATGGCTAAGAGTCGGCGTAGGCGTGTGGGCACAATGCGATGGCGCAGCTGGTGTGATGGCAATAAAAGCAGCTGACCAAGCTACAGGAAGCACTACATACATACATACATATGTACTTACATATATATACATATGTACAGAAGGACGTACATTTAAAGAAGTTATCGCCACTCCCTTCGGTTGCCTTTGGTCATTAAAATGTGTGTGCGCGAGTGGAATTATTATTGTCACGTCGTATATTACATTACGTATACGCAGTGGCGGATGTGGTGGAGTGGCAGAAGTGCAAATAATAATAATAGGAATAGCCCAGTTGCTCGGCAACTGCTGTCATTTCACTACATACAAACATAATAACGGTGCATGTAAGCGCCAATAATGTGTTGCCTTCAATTGTGAAGCGCCACAAATGCCACAATTGTTCTTGTTGTTGTCAATGGTTAGTAGTGCCACTTGAAGAGTATGAAACGAACGCACTACACATAAATTGCTTGTCATTTGTTATGCCACCAACTCAATATTAGATGTCGCTGGAAAATTTTTAAATAAATAGCTGTACAGGCTGTGTGGCAGTGGCTGCGGCGGGGGTGTGACGCGGTAAGAATAGCTTGCCTTGCATGATCCTACAGCCGTGGGCGAGTTGTAACGCAAAATGATTGTTCGCCACTCTTGTTTTTCAATTTCACAAGTGCTTTTGAAAAAAAAAAAATAAAAAACAAGTAAGGAAGGGCTAAGTTCGGGTGTAACCGAACGTTTTATACTCTCGCAATTTATTTATTTAACTTTATTTATATTATATAATACACAATTTGACCCACATATTCGTCATATATATTGTATAAAGTCCATTGAAAGTTGGAAACCATAATATTAGGTTAGAAGCACCGAGGTCCTCGTGTTCGATATATGGGGCCTTAAAAACCTATGGTCCGATTTCGGCGATTTTTAGAATGGGGCTGCCACACTATTAACATAGTATTTGTGCAAAGTTCTGCACCGATATCTTCACTAGTACTTACTTTATATATTGTAAAGTAAACGATTCAGATTGTCTTCAAAGTTCTGGTATATAGGAAGTAGGCGTGGTTGTGAAGCGATTTGTCCTATTTTCACAACATATCATTGGGATGTAAGGAAACTATTACAAACCAAGTTTCATTGAAATCGGTCGAGTAGTTCCTGAGATATGGTTTTTGACCCATAAGTGGGCGACGCCACGCCCATTTTACATTTTGTAAAAAAATCTGAGTGCAGCTTTCATCTGCCATTTCTTATGTGAAATTTAGTGTTTCTGACGTTTTTCGTTAGTGAGTTAACCCACTTTTAGTAATTTTCAACCTAACTTTTGTATGGGAGGTGGGCGTGGTTATGATCCGATTTCTTTCATTTTTGGACTGTATTTGAAAGTGGCTAAAAAAAACGGCTGCAGAAAGTTTGGTTTATATAGCTCTATTGGTTTGCGAGATATGTACAAAAAACTTAATAGGGGGCGGGGCCACGCCCACTTCCCCAAAAAAATTACATCCAGATATGCCCCTTCATAGTGCGATCCTTCATACCAAATTTTATTTCCATAGCTTTATTTATGGCTTAGTTATGACACTTTATGTGTTTTCGGTTTTCGCCATTTTGTGGGCGTGGCAGTGGTCCGATTTTGCTCATTTTCGAAAGCAACCTTCCTATGGTCCCAAGGAACATGTGTTCCAAGTTTCATCAAGATATCTTAATTTTTACTCAAGTTACAGCTTGCACAGACGGACGGACGGACGGACGGACAGACAGACATTCGGATTTGAACTCCACTCTTCACCCTGATCACTTTGGTATATATAACCCTATATCTAACTCGTTTAGTTTTGGGTGTTACAAACAACCGTTATGTGAACAAAACTATAATACCCTCTTTAGCAACATTTGTTGCGAGAGTATAAAAACACTCGCTGCAACATGCAACATGCCACAAATTAAGGCGGCGTGTAGTGCGTGCGGCGGCACTAAGGGAAGACTGGCGCGCTCAAATTGCTACACATAAATTGCAGAAAATTGTCTCTGGAAAATCTCAGCTAATAAATACTTGCAGTCGGCAATAACAATTGCGTTAAGCCAGTCTGTTGCACAAGGCGCGCGCGCAGTGCCTTTTCATTATTCGCCATTTCGCCTTGCTCACATATTTCGCTTCACTGTGCTTCCGTTATTCTCTCTGCTGTTTTTTCTTCCCTCGCCACACATGCAAGTACTTGCAACGCCAACTCAAATGGGTCATGCAACAGTTGCAACAGTTGCATGCCAATAATGGCGCTCCATAAAAATTTGCTTCATTCTCGCCGAATTGACTTTTGTTGCAATAAAATGCGAAATTGTTGCATGCTTTTATCACTGTCATATTGTTTGCTAATCGTTGTTATTGTTATTGCTATTGCTGCCAAGCAACACCAGTCTGTCTGTCTGTGTGCGTGTGTTATTCGCTATAAATTTTTATGTTGAACACACGTGCTGCCAATCTGATGATCACACCTACGTTAACTTATATGGCGTTCGATGAAAACTGTCATGATGACACAATTGTCATATCGTTAGATGTAATGGTTATTCCAAAGTATGTATATACGATGTTTGAAAACGAAAGAGGTACGTATATTGGTAGCGGTTTTAAAAATAAGTCTGTCAACTTTTCGAACACTCTACAGATAGATCATAATATGAAACCTTCCATAATATTACCCTGCCCTGAAATACTTCTCATAAAAACACTCAGTCGTTCGGAGTTGACCCCAATCTTCCTAGATCGGAAGAAATTATCTTGTTTTACTGTAAATAGAAAAGCACGAGACTGTCGAACGAATGTAGAAGTGAGAACTGAAACTTTTTTAAATGTTTTGATTAATTCAAAAAGAACAAGTAAGGAAGGGCTAAGTTCGGGTGTAACCGAATATTTTGTACTCTCGCAATCTATTTATTTAATTTTATTAATATAGCTCACAATTTGACCCACATATTCGTCATTTATGTATATGGTATAAAGTCCATTGAAATTTGAAACCCTAACATTAGGTATATGGGAGCTATCGGAAGTTATGATTTCACTTATTTTTGGCAAGGAGACATATTATTAGAAGAAAAATATTCCCTCCGAGTTTCTTAAAATATCTGAGAGACACCTATATTTTCGGTAAAGAGTTTATTCGAAGCTCTGAGGTCCTCATGTTCAATATATGGGGCTTTGAATACTTATCGTCCGATGTTCCGATATCTTCACTAGTGCTCACATTATCTATGGTAATGTAAACGATTCAGATCGACTTCAAAGTTCTGGTATATGGGAAGTAAACGTGGTTGTGTATCAAGAAATTCATGTACCAAGTTTCATCAAGATATCTCAATTTTTATTCAAGTTATGCTTGCACGGACAGACAGACAGACATCCGGATTTCAAATCTACTCGTCACCTTGATGACTTGGGTATATATAACCTTATATCTAATTCGTTTTGTTTTAGAACTTACAAACAACCATTATATGAACAAAACTTATATACTCTCTTTAGCAACTTAATGTGAGAGTATAAAAATCTTGATATAATGTTATATAATAATTAATTTTTATGGTCTTCTAACTTATCTGCTTCCTCCAGCGGGTACTGAATCGTATACTCTCAAAGATGTGACGTACTCATCCATCTGTGCAACATGACCTAGCTAGCGTAGACGCTGTTTCTTACTTCGCTGAGTTATGTCAATGTCGCCGTATATCTCGTACTGCCATCGTTCCAACGATTGTGGTATTCGTCCGTTACCAATACGCAAACCATTATAAAACTCCCGCAAAACCATTCTCTCGAAAACTTCTAAGGCAGATTCATTCGTTGTTGTTACTGTCCATGCTTTCGCACCATAAAATAGTGCGAGAATGCTGAGGAACTTATAAAGTTTCATCTTTGTTAGCCGAGCTCATTCGACTGCTGTTGGCAAGACAGATACTGCTAGTTCCAAGATAGACGAAATTATCAACGACTTCAAAGTTATGACTGTCAACAGCGACGTGAGTATCAAGTCACGAATGCAATGATAGTTTGTTTGATGACAGGAGATGTTTCATTTCATTCTTGTTTTACTATCAGACCCATACGCTTCGATTTTTTATCCAGTCTGAAAAAAACAACATGCGCCGTTGATGTTGGTTGTTGAGGTCAATGATATCAATATTATCTATTTAGCTATTTAGCTCTGCGCCTCGTATATTTTTCTCCAGCATCAGCTTAAAGAAGTTATATGATAGTGAGTCACCCTGTCTGAAACCTCGTTTGGTATCGAATGGCTCGGAGAGGTGCTTCCCGATGCTGGTCGAGCATTTGGTACTGTTTAATGTCATATTCAGTCTCGTTTGGCAAATTAACGTGACACTCATTAAAGGGTCGAAGTGAAACTAATACCCCCACTGTGTAAGAATAATACGTGAGTATAGTATCCACCTGACAACCGTTTTTTTTTAATGTTTCGATTTTTTGCACATTAAATTGGTGTTAAGTTTAATGATATCAGCAATTATTCGCGATGGAAAATACTATTAACCTAACCCCCTCGAGTATACTGGTGACTAGTCTTCTGTAGCCTTACACAATTGAGAAACAAGTCTTAGTATTGTGTGAGATTACCTTATTTTTGTCGTGAAATCATCATCAGCTTTGACGATTTGTAGAACGAACACTCGTGAAAACTCAGAATTCCTTTAATAATTGATAGGTATACATAGTTTTTGTGCTGAAAATATTTCATAATATTTCAAAACTAGGTATGAAGTCAACTCTAGTATTACATGTAAAAATCTCGTTCGCTGTTACTTTCTCAGTTTTCACATATGTATTCCACAATATTTTTGTATACAAAATATTCCATACCCTTCATAGATAGGGACTACACTATATAACTCACGTCTGCCAAAATACACACTCACTACCCGGTGTCCGCAGCGCGTTGAAACAGCTCGTTACTTTAACCATACATAAGTACTCTTACTCAACCAGTCACAGTGTATTACATTTTACCGCTCATTGTTGTTGTAAATTTGGTGCATTCGCAGTAAACGATGGCAGCTTAACTTGCTGCAAGGGCTTAATATACTGCCACACTATTTACAGCGATAGTAAATACGCTCGTAACAGTAAATGAGCTGCAAGCTTTAAGCCATACATTTTCCCGTATCTGCACACATACATATAGACACACGTGCAGTTTTAAGGGCTTTGCTTTACGATTTGAATAGAATTTACTGTAAATAATTAACGTTAATTAAACCGTGCATTTTATAATCACACGCGACGCGGAACGTAAAGCTTGTTTATAATTTGTTTTGGATTTTTAGCAATATTTGTTTAGGGGTTACATGGGTTTTGTCGCGTAAAAATGGCCTATTTTCAATATTTTTTTCATGTAAAAAATTATTTATTTAATTCAAACTTTTTTCTGTATGTATCTATAATATTTAAAAAATAATTTCTGAAATTTTCAAAAAAAAATTAAAACTCCTCCATTGAGACGTAATTGTGGTGACCCCTCGGAAAAAGGTGCATCCGCGTTGTCAGCATAACTCCTGACAGGATCATCCAAAATGCAAAAAAAAAAAACAAAAATAAGTGTTTTAGGTAAGACTATAATCTCGTGCTTGAACGAAGGAAAGACAAAATAGTGAAAATTGAAATTCTTCAGATATTATTCCAATAAAGAAAAAATTTCGGTCAAATTTTTATTAATTTTTTTTTAAATAGTTGTAATGGAAAAAAATAAAATCCTTCGTTCAAGCACGAGTAAATTGTATTTCGACCAACTAGTCAAAATTTCGTCAAGATCGGTTGAGTAGTTTTCGAGAAAATTTGACAACCGACTTTGAAAACACGGTTCCAAGAAAAACGCGTTTAAAGTTTATATAATACCTGACTTGGAGCGCACACCTTCCAAAGGCTGTATCTCCGAAACTATTATTCGGATCGACTTGAAAATTCTTGAGATGTTGTATAAATTAATAAGCCAAAAAAAAAACAAAAAATCGATTTTTTCAAACCCACGAAACCCATGTAACCCCTTAGGTAGATAACCATTTTTTTGAAAATTGCAAATGTTTAGACTTGTCACCAGACTTTAAATAGAAGTCGTCTTATTATTAATAATTACAAAACTGAGTTTTGCATTAAAGACAAGCATGATTAGTCTTAAATTACCTAAAGCTGCTTGAAGGGTACTCACTCTTTAAGTTATCTTGTTTATAGTCTGAGATATATGCTACGCATTATTCTAGTCATTAGTAGAGACGGAAATCAGTATAATCTATTCTTGCCCCTGGAAGCAGATATAAACTAACTTCTTCAATTTTTGATAACAAATACAGTAATTATGACAAGCAAATGCTTTGTAAAATATTCAGAAAATGAATTTGTTCGAGAGAAGTCAAACTATAATTTAAATCCAATGAGCGATATTTCATATACATATATTGGGTCCATTATTTGCATGGTGTTGACATTAAATTCAGTTCATATTCATATACCATATATTCAGTTTATACCATGCCAAATTTAATGACCCCAAATTGACAATACTACAATCTGATGCCATTTTTTTTATTGATTCCAGAAAAGTATTTAAAACCTAAATTTCAATTGTGATTAGTCCTCATAAAATTTCGTAATTTTGTTCAAAATGTGTTTTCATAATTGCTATAAAATCATTTCAGACAGTTTATTGGTTTGACGATGACTGTCAGTAAATTTGAGGAGTTGAGAAAAACACATAAGATAGAAAATATACAAAAACAAGTAAGGAAGGGCTAAGTTCGGGTGTTACCGAACATTTTATACTCTCGCAATTTATTTATTTAACTTTATTTATATTATATAATACACAATTTGACCCACATATTCGTCATATATATTGTATAAAGTCCATTGAAAGTTGGAAACCATAATATTAGGTTATAAGTACTGAGGTCATCGTGTTCGCTATATGGGGCCTTGAAAACCTATGATTTTTAGAATGGGGCTGCCACACTATTAACATAGTATTTGTGCAAAGTTCTGCACCGATATCTTCACTAGTACTTACTTTATATATTGTAAAGTAAGCGATTCAGATCGTCTTCAAAGTTCTGGTATATAGGAAGTAGGCGTGGTTGTGAAGCGATTTGGCCTATTTTCACAACATATCATTGGGATGTAAGGAAACTATTACAAACCAAGTTTCATTAAAATCGGTCGAGTAGTTCCTGAGATATGGTTTTTGACCCATAAGTGGGCGACGCCACGCCCATTTTGCATTTTGTAAAAAAATCTGAGTGCAGCTTCCATCTGCCATTTCTTATGTGAAATTTAGTGTTTCTGGCGTTTTTCCTTAATGAGTTAACCCACTTTTAGTAATTTTCAACCTAACTTTTGTATGGGAGGTGGGCGTGGTTATGATCCGATTTCTTTAATTTTTGGACTGTATTAGGAAGTGGCTAAAGAAAACTACTGCAGAAAGTTTGGTTTATATAGCTCTATTGGTTTGCGAGATATGTACAAAAAACTTAGTAGGGGGCGGGGCCACGCCCACTTCCCCAAAAAAATTACATCCAAATATGCCCCTTCATAGTGCGATCCTTCATACCAAATTTTATTTCCATAGCTTTATTTATGGCTTAGTTATGGCACTTTATGTGTTTTCGGTTTTCGCCATTTTGTGGGCGTGGCAGTGGTCCGATTTTGCTCATTTTCGAAAGCAACCTTCCTATGGTGCCAAGAAATAAGTGTGCCAAGTTTCATCAAGATATCTTAATTTTTACTCAAGTTACAGCTTGCACAGACGGACGGACGGACGGACGGACGGACGGACGGACGGACGGACGGACGGACGGACGGACGGACAGACAGACATTCGGATTTGAACTCCACTCTTCACCCTGATCACTTTGGTATATATAACCCTATATCTAACTCGTTTAGTTTTGGGTGTTACAAACAACCGTTATGTGAACAAAACTATAATACTCTCTTTAGCAACATTTGTTGCGAGAGTATAAAAATGTATAACATTAAAGTGAAAATATAGTGAATTAATTTGAAATTGTCTTAGTAAATACAACAAACATTTTTGCATCCATTGTGATCAAAAAAGCTCCTTACTTTGAATATTTGGGGCTAGCGGAAGACAATAATCGGTAAAATATGTGTTCTGAAAAGAAACTTTTGTTAGGTCAATTTTAGTATAAAACAAGTAAGGAAAGGCTAAGTTTGGGTGCAACCGAACACTTTATGCTCTCGCTATTTATCGATATAGTTTTATTAAGATACACAATTTGACCCATATATTCGGCATAAAGTCGAATAGAATAATGAAAATATATATATGAGGGCTGAGATAATTCCTGAACCGATGTTCACTTAATTTGGCTACGATATCTCACATATTAACCAATTTATAAGGTATCGATCCCATCGTATTTTTGAAAACCCTATAATTAGCTATATGGGAGCTAGGGGAGTTATGAACAGATTTTAACCATTTTTGCACAGAGACACACTATTAAAAGAAAAATATTCCCTCTGAATTAACTTAAGATATCTGAGAGATTTACTGATATTTTCGATGAAAATTACCCTGAGGAACTGAGTTCTTCAAATTTCTTCATTTAACAGTTATCGTCCGATTTCGACAATTTCACAAATGATGCCACAGTGTGAGCGTGGTTATTATCCGATTTCAACTGTTTTCATGGCGTATGATGGGGTACGTAAGGGAAACGACTGCAGTTTGGTTTATATAGCTTCATTGGCTTGCGAGATATATACAAAAAACCTATTTGGGGGCGGAGCCCCGACCACTTTTCCAAAAAAATTATATCCAAATATGGTCCTTACTAGGACGACCTTTTTTACCAAATTTTACTTTTATAACTATATTTATGGCTTAGTTATGATACCTTATATGTATGTTTTCGATTTTCGCCATGAGGTGGGCGTGGCAGTGATCCGATTTCGCTCATCCTCGAAAGCAACCCTCCTACGGTACCAAGGAACATGTGTACCGAGTTTCGTCGAGGTATCTTATTTTTTACTCAAGCTATCCGTTGCATGGACGGTCAGACAGACAGACATTCGGATTTCAACTCGTCTCGTCATCCTGATTATTTCGATATACATACATATATAACTCTATATCTAACTCGTTTAGTTTTATGACTTAAGCAACTTTTGTTGCGAGAGTATAATTATTATTTCATAATCTGTAGTCACCAGCTTCTTCATAACGAATATATGGTGACTTGAGCAAAGAGTCAGATATTTTACTATCTCATACTCGTCCTCTTCAAAAACACTCTTCAACTAAATACTTTGCTGCTTGCGGCTCTTCAATATTTTAAACTGTTATTACTCCTCACATAGTTTGCATTTTCAACTGCCACAGGCGCACTAAGATGTGTGTGCATTTATCAATTAGAACTAAAAACCAGAGAAAATTCCGAAATTTTGCTTTTGCTTTTTTTCTGATTTTTTTTGTTATTTGTGGAACTGCAACTAAAACTACAAATCGATTAAGTAATGCTGAGAGTATTTGCACTCCGACTAATTGAATTCCTTTGTAAGAACTCACTTTGGACCGAGGCGTTTTGCGAAACTTGCGCAGCTAACGAGCCAAAGCAAATGCTTATATGAGTGTATGTGTGAGTGTATGTTTGTGTTAGTGTGTGCAGTATGCATATGTGTTAGTGAAAATGTGAAAATATGCTGCAAAAGTAAAACGTATCCACTCCACTTGGCCACAAATATAATAACGCTTTGATTTAAGTAAATATTTTACATTCATTTGCAGCATGCAAACAGAGCCCAAAAGTGCACGAGGAGGCACAAACAAGTGTTTGCAAACACAAATACACACATATTATATAGAATATATATATATTTCTATAGAGATGCATTTATGCTTGCAAATAGTTTCAACTTAAAGCCAGCCATCACTAACTGTTCTCATAGATATTTATATATATATATGTATATATAAATTTTTGTAGTGTGCTTGTGTGTGCGCTCAATCACATGCTTCAATCGTTCAACTGTGAAAAGTTGCATGAACCAAACGGTTTTTTTTCATTTTCTTTTTTATATTTTTGCACACTCAAACTTTCATACAAACACACACACATACTCTCTGACGCTTGGCTAAAGTTCCCAGTCATTCACTTACGCACTCAATTTATTCGATTCGCTTTAATCTTTGCATTCACACTTGAGATGACAGACAAAGCGAGATAGAAGTGATGGGTGCATATGAACGCCGGATGAAAACGAACGGTATATATATATATTATACACTCTATATATATGTATATACACTCACATATGCACATATATATTTCCATTGAGCTGCGCATCCTTTCGTTGGCTGCGAAGGCGTTGCTGAGCTACATGTCTGAGGGGCGTGTGGCTACTTGTTTACATACATATGTCTTTCGCTGCTTTGTATGTCTGTCCGTGTGCACCCAAACCCACTCATTTATGCAGATTACTTGCTGTCATGATTCCTTACCACACAGACACACACACACACATAGATAAACATATAAATATGTACATCAGCGTCTCACAAGTCCATTCATTTGCTTGGCGGTTTAGAATCTCTGGAGAAATTATCACATCAGATGACCCAAATAGCAATTGAACGGATATTTGACCGCTTGAATGCGTCGGATTTCAAATATTCCACTGTTGATGATATTTGCACAAAATTTGCGTCTTCTAAGAAAGTCTGCTAAGAAAGCACACAATTCCACTATATAGACAAACTTTCGTTAGGGGAATCAACGATAAATACCGTTAGCATTCAATTTGATTATGGTCAGCTGAAAATAGTCTGCACGCAAACTTCTTTCATTTACATATACACACATAACTTGTGGTCCAAACCCATGCACCCACACATACATCATATTCACCATTTCATAGTAACTCCATCTAGCCAATGTGATTTGTGTGCTAGCGAGCGTGTGTTGTTGTAACGAAAGCAAATAAGTGTTGTAAATCGATTTGTGATAAGCATATTTGTTTATGTGGTTGTTAACCGGATAGTTTGCTCATGCTTATGTTTACTCGTTCTTATGCTTGTCATTTGCTAGCTGCTGTGTACACAAGCATATGCAGAGATCTAAAAATAAATATTAGTGGGTGTATTAGGGTGTGTCAGCTTTATTCGACGGTTAACCTAATTTATTGAATTAGTATTTCATAATGAAATTTTAAATGAAATAAATAATACTTTTAAATTTCAGCAATTTTAAAAATTTCATTCAATGAAGTCTGTTTTCAGAGCCCTTCAGCGACAACAAAAAAATCTTTTAAAATTCTAAAAATTTCGGAAACTTAAGTTCATGCGAATCGAATACTGCTAATAACGATCATATCCTCAAAAAATTTAAACAAATTGTTCACAATTCGGTAAGCCAAGCATAGGAAGTTTCCAGAGGTTCCTACATATCTTTTGAAGTTACAACATTTTTTTGATATTTTGTTTATGAGGCTTCTGACAAATAAATGAAGAACGTGACACACGTCTATCGGAACCCTTCCAGTCGTAATCCATAACAATTTACTCCTACAATTATATAGTCTAATGTCTCCACTACTGATTTAACTATTTTTCTTAAAGATAAAAAAGTTCTTATCGACTCATTAGAGCATTCCACTCCACGGATATCTATACTAATATGTTAACTTTTTCCTAAATCTGGTATAATATTTACATCATCTAAGAAATTGTAAGGATAACCTTAAAATCTAAATGTATATCTCAACATGTAGTGTAATGGTAATTGCCCTCAATGAAAATTCAATATTTGTTATTCACATCAAAGACAGAAGGCGAAATTTGAAATATGAACTGTGGCAATATTTTAAAGTTGCTTAAGTTGGCTTCAGTTCAAGTAAATATTCTGACTTACAATAAAATCTGGGGCTTTAAGTTTTACTTCCACTCTAGAACTCAAATATGACTATATTCAAAATATTCAGTTTAAACACCAGCCTTACTAAATTCAAAAGGAGTTCATACAAGGTAAGGGTCATACAGTGACTCAACTAATTGATTAATTTATGCATTCTGGCAAGCACTTGTGAACGTTGAAAGTTGAATATTGCACACTATGACAACATATTGGAATATTATTATAGTTAAAACCCTTAGCTCAGATTTATGGCAAAAATGGCTCCCAGAAGTTATACTTTGGAAGGATATCGACCCTAAGCATATGTCAAAAATAACAAAGAAATGTCTGTCCGAAAATATTATGAATACTCTCGACTGTTCGTCACAGTTCCCTGATCTTTGTCCAATTCAGAATGTCTGGGGTCATTTAAAGCGAAGCCAAATTGCCAAAAATGTGGTGAGGCCAATAATGGATGAGATGTGGAGCGTTGTGAAATATTCATGGAACAAAATAGCTCTCGATCTATACCAAGATCTTGTCGGGAGCATACACAGATGGGTCCAAGCTGTTTTAGATGCCATAGGTGGTCCCGCTAAATATTAAAACTATTTTGATTCAAAGGTCAACTAATTGATCAACCGTAATTTACCTATAATATTAGTCATTCAGCAGCTAATATGGTGTGAAACCAAATAATTTTGTTGTACTTCATTATTAACAACCAATTAATCATATTCATTGAAATTTTTTTTAAATCAATGATTTTTTCTAAATATTAATACGGATTCACATTTTATATAAAATCGTAATTTGTGGAGTCACAGGTTAATTGTTCGATTTTGCCACAAAAAACGTATAATACAATGTGACAGGCAAACAAAAATCTAATGTATTCCATGAAAGGCTAGGAGATCGTTGATAACACCGGTCAACAAAAAAACATACTTTTTTTGGGGTTTCTGTTCTCATGCTTGAATGCTGATTCTAGACATTGAAAAACACTTAAATATTAATATTTAGTTCTTTAAGTTTGCTTTGGCCTGATCTACATCGATAAGTGCATTTTAATTTATTTCATAAATCAAAGATGGCAGCACTTTGATTAACCCGAAAGTAAACAGTATTATTATTTGTAAGAGGCACAGTAGTTAATGTTAACCTGTTTATTATAGCTGTAACAATAATATTAGTGTATTGCTCAGTTAAAAAATGGCATCAAGTCAGTGTAAAAATGATGTTGATTCATTCTGTTTTATTTGCGGTGAATTTATTAAAGTTAGAAGTAAAAAATTTGCTTTATCAATAAATTTGAAACTTTGCGAAGGCTTCATTTTAACCTAAAAGTCAGTAATCAAAATAATCTATAGTGAAATTGTAAAAAAATATATAAAAATCAGCCATTTCTGCTTAAGAATCGAAAAATTGCTCTAATTTCTACGAAAGCAAACTTTAACCGGAAAAATAAATTTTTTCCTTATTTTTGTCATAGGAAAAACTAAAATTTAACATGTAGATGTCAGACCCACAAATTGTGTTGACCGGTGTAATACAACTTGATTTTCTAATTTGACATACAAAACCTGTCCTCAATGCGCCTATCATGTTTAAATTCCTTATATATTTGTATGTGTGCGTCCATAAATACCAGCTTTATATTACGTATACGCCATGTGGTCGCAGTAGTTACAAATTCATTTTCCACTTCAATGCAATTGGTCAAAGTTAGAAATAAATGTATGTCCTAGTATAATCTTGTTTTTATCTTCTTCATCGTCTTATGTTCCTTACTCAAATTTAAATCCGGGCAATTCAAAATTAAGGAGACCCAACGAAATAAGAGCGGACTGTCACTCCTCCTTCTCGACTATGGCGGTCACTAAAGTTGTAAGAGAGGCTCACATACAAACGGTCTTACGGAATGTAATAGATTTAAAAAAAGCAAACTGAGGAAGCTGAGTCTGTGGACAAGAGGTGACAAAACAAGCAAGTCATTTTTTTTTTAAATCATCGATTTGTTGAAAAGAAAATATTAATTGTTTTTTTCCAGATTAATTTGTTAATTAATTAATTAATTGTTCAAGTTAGAAGAACAGACAGTTGTAAAAGATTGTAAAACAAGCATGCGAGTATTTTTAAGCTTCTGAAGTTAATCCGAAATGCTCCGAGGGTGACGTTTTTATGAAGAAATAGTGCTCACGACTTTGTTCGGCCATAGTTTGGATATTATTTATTATATAAGAAAATTATTTTTACATAAAAACTAAAAATTTGAAGAAACTATTCTACTTAAATCTCCTAAATATGATTTTTTGCTTTCTGTCTTACAGCTTTATGGTGCAATCGCGAAAAAATTATTAAATGGCACAATCAAACACAAAATACCTTGACTTCAACTAGAATCTCGTTGGGCTTGAAATTTCATTTGATAAGTTTTAATTCACCGTTACACAGAAATCCGAGAAAATGCTGAATGCATACAAATGCAAATGGGCTGAAAGCATACAACAACAATGTCACGAGACGACAGCGAGTCAAGCGGCAAGTGAAAATTACTTTTAAAAGAAAATAAAAGTGAGACTAAAAGCAGCGAAGAAAGCAAACGGAAGACAGCAAGGAAGCGAAGTAGTTAAGTAAACGAATGCATTGAGCCAGTCGCACGGTTATGAACTACAACAACAACTGCTGAAACGCGCTGTTAAAACGCCAAGCGAACGCCGGAAAGCATGCTATACAAATTAAAGAAAGCAGCAAATGTAAATTTCGGTTGAAGCGCCAACGAAAATAAACCAACAACTCGTGGCAAAGCAAATAAAACACGCGCGCCACCAACGATAATAACCGTAAAGCAAATAATGAGGCGCAACGGTAAAAGCGAAATGCATGCATGTGTTAGTGCACCGCGCTTCTAACCTGTAAAACCAGCGAAATTACACGCTGTTGCACGTACAGCGCGCATGCAACACAGTTGAAAATTTATACTTCATACGGCACTGCATTAAACGGCAACAAAAGCAGAAACAACAACAACGGCGCTGTCTGCTGTCGCTTGTGGTCCGGAACACGGCCAAGCGGATGTGGCATTGTACGCCAAAAGCACCGTTATTACATTTTTTCGGGCGCGAATACTGCGCGCTACGTGCAATTTCACACGATTATTTAACTGTAAACTACAGCAGAGCATTACTCGAAAGAGTTGGCTACTAAAATTTCAAAGCTGTAAAAAATAAAAAAATTTGTTGCTGCGAGTGAAATCACAAAAAATCGAAAAAAGAAAATTTTGCTTTCCTACAGCGCATCGAATATCAGCTTGAATACAGTTACCTAACACGCTTTCGACTTTTACAGCCGAAAAAACGCGCACCTCATGCAACGTGTTGCACAAACCAATGTCGTTTTTGTTGCTTTTATGTAAAAACCAGTCATTAGACTGGCACTGTTCAACGCACCGCTCGCCACACTGAAGCTGTGTGACCCCATTTGTCGGCGTGTATTCAATGCAGAAGCGAGCAAAATTCGTTCAAATAAAATTAATTCTCAAAACTGAGTTATCAAACTGCACACACACTCATACTCACAACCGAACTCAAAGACAAACTCTTTGCATTGCGATTAACATAATTAAAAATTTGTGCATTCGTGCGCAGTAAAATGGCGCTAAGTGTGGCATAAATAATAAGAAAGAATTAAAATGATCAGAAAATACAATAAATTGGCTGCAAAGTTGTAATAAATATAACTTTTGTTTGACGGTTGGAAGGTTGAAAAACCTCATCATTAGCAGCGAGGTGAAGTGATTGAAGAAAAAGATATAAATTATCGCTGAAAATTCATAATATATTGCGAGCACACAGTTAAGCCATCAAAATGCTGCCCACCAATGTAATGACGTTCATGAAAAAGGTGAGTTTCGACTTATGTGATTTTTTTTATAATCAGTAATTAATAAGAGGAAATTTGAACACAGGGGTTTTACAATTAAAATAAGCATACATTTTTTGAATCTAATTAATCATATTGTTGTTACTATTTATTGGAGAAAAGACCTTTAATTATGAATTAAAAAAATATATCTCATTAGTTTAATTAGTGCATATATTGTAATATTTATTTAATAATTAGTATTCAGTTTGGCGAGAATTCTCAAAAACATCACGGACAGAATTCTTTTTTAAACTTTGACGCCAATTTTGCAATAATTCATTTATACTTTAAATTTTATTGTTTAGAGTATTTTAAAATGGTGACAACACTTGAGCTTTCTTAAACCGCTAGGTATGATATGCTGCTTTCACTAATTTCATTATATTGTCAATTTCGTAGAATAGAACTTCATGGAAAACAAATTTTGAAACATATGGCAACATAACGAATTTAAACCGCTATGGGTTTAAACTTATTTTGGAAGAATTTCTTTATTTTATAAATTTCATGGAAAATTATTATTATTTTTTAATTGGCAACCCTACTCTAAATCGTTATCAATATTTTATTTAAAACTCTTCGGTATGATAGCCATTTTTTATTAGTTTATTTATTTTCCTAAACTTCCTTAATGAAAAAGTTTAAACCAAGTGGCAACTCTACTAAAAATTAATTTAAGTAAAATGCTTTCTTAAAAGGTTCCAGTTCCATACTAATTTCGAAATTAAATATTTTCTCGAAGAGACAATTTTATATACTTGGCAGCCCTACTCAAATGTAATTAATTATCAACTCGAAGCTACCTTATAGCGTTTATAGACAGGAGCTAATTGGTCAATTAACCAGCCGCTGCTCGATTAAAACGCTGATTTAGATCGATTTACCATATAAAATAAAAATGTACATTAATTTTTAATTGCATTTTAATCGACTTGAAATTGAAATGCAACTCTGCAACAAAAGCCGTATTTGTAACTATATATACGTTCTTTGTCTGAGATTAAAATTTTAATTGATCAATTAATTTGGCTGTCTAAAAACGCTAAAAATCTTTATCGTATTCACTTACTTAAAGGTTTTATATAAGAGGCAACCCTACTCGTAAAACATTTTGGGCTACAATCCTTTTTAATTCACTTATTTTATAATTTTTATTGTTTAAAGTTTTGCAAACAGATGGCAACGACTTCTATATGATAAAAAAAAGCCGGAAATTGAGCTACATATGTAAAATATGCACCTTATACCGAACACGAAGACCTTCTTCGGCCTTCCGGTCAAATTTTATTCTTTATTAAGTACTACCAGACCACTCCGGCTTCGCACGGATATTTCAAAAGTTATAAGTTTTTACACTCTTATACACACTCTCCCATACATATGTATGTACTTAGCCGTTTATTGCGTGGGTTCATTTTAGAAAACGTAAAATGAGGAAAATTCGAACCTGAAATAAAATTTTATTTGCAATGAGCAAAAACTTGATAACGACCTCTAGTCTTTGGTGTCCGTTGTCTTTCTCTCAGGTTATGCAGGCTTTGGGAACGCTCAGAGTTCGACGCCCTATTGCGAGCTTTTGTTCTTCAAGCCGCTGCATACGCTCCGTACTCTACTCTCAAGCGCGCACTTGGCAAGTTTTGAAATTTCGTTCCGCAAGCAGCTGCGAGCTGCGAGAATGACTTCCAAAATGTTTTTTAGTTTCAGATTAACATTCTCCATCACAGAGACTTTTTGATACCCTCACCTGGGAACTATTTCCAGAAAGTTGAGATTCTTGCAATAAATATAGCCTATGTTTCTCAGGGTAAGTGTAGATTTCCAATGGTGAAAGATTTTCGAAATCGACAGAGTAGTTTTCGAGTTTATTCATTACAAACATACATACAAATATTTCCTCTTTATAATAGTTGTATAGATGTATGTATGATTTCAATAATATTCTCTCAGGCCACATAAAAAATCGAGTATTTTCCACTAGGCCGCATATACCGAAATCTTGAACTCTTAAGTTTCCACAATATATTCTTATCAAC
Source organism: Zeugodacus tau (assembly GCA_031772095.1). Lineage (NCBI taxonomy): Eukaryota > Metazoa > Arthropoda > Insecta > Diptera > Tephritidae > Zeugodacus > Zeugodacus tau. Next base: position 43,832,539 of record CM062653.1, read on the forward strand.
TTCAACACAACTCTTCGCTCGTTTGAGACTCAATTTTCATAAATTCTTTCAACATTTACAATTTCAATAAAAAACATAAAAACGTATCTGTATTTAAGTAGTTATGGTTACGTATATTATGTATATGTCCAATGAATGTTTAAATAACCCACACGCCTACACAATTTTTCGCCAAAGGAGCACCAAATCCATATGAGCTGCACCTGAGGTGCTCGTAAAAAAGTGAAAACTCTCTAAAAAAAAGTGCTCAAAACATCTCACCACTGCATGTTCTTGAGAAAGTTACTCATACGCCACGTAGCTTCTGCCTCGGCACTGTCTGTCGGTCTTTTATGCATGAAAATGCCATTCAAACTTTTATTGAGACACACAAAAGCAACAAAAGACAGCCAAACAGCCGACCAAGATGTCGAATAATTGACGCTGATGTTTATTTTCGTGTGCTTGTGAGTGAGAGTGTGTGTCTTTGGGTGTGTGCGTGGGCGAGAAACTTTGGCAATATTGTCAATGTTGCATAAATTTGAATGTCAAAAGCGACACAAAGAAAACAAAGAGGCTGTGAAAACAAAACAACCAAGAACAACACGGCGCAACAGCGCTGCTGGAATTTTACATGTCGAACAGCAGTAACAAAAAAACAAACAAGCAACAACAACAACAATAAAACAATGAACTTTGGCAATACTAAATCGATCAAATTGCGAAATTATTTAGTGAGCGTTGGATGAAGTGCCTCGCATGTGCGCCGGCGATTCGAAATAGATAAAGTTTTCAAAGAAAAATATACAAGTGGGTGCAGCCGACACACACACAAATCTACACACAAAAGCACATTGAAAATTTGTTTTATTTCCAAGAATTCGTAAGCTTTTGGGAAGCGAAAGTAATTTGGTTGCTCCGAGTTTTGGTCTTTGAGTCCGTTCAAATATAAATGGAATTGACTTTACAAAGTAGCCGCAAGTGAATGCAATAAGCAGAAGATTAATGTAGCCTCGGAGGAGTTCTTCGGTAATTTCTTGTACAAATATGAAACTACTCATGCCATTCATGTGTTGCTGTCAAGAGTTTAGTGGAAAAGATCAGTAAAAAGCCATGAAATTGATGAGACTAGTAATCGAATGTTTGAATTGAGTATAGATTTTGCTGAAAGTTTTTAGTTATTCACTTGAGTGGGCTTATTTCACTCTCCAAGTGGGTTTCTTAAAAAATGTCTATATTTGAAATAGAACGAATGAAAACCATTGTTTTATTTTTAATATTTAGATTTCAAGAAATGAATTATGATATCATTACCAGCTGGAAACTGCAGCAAATTTATTTGATATTTTGTAATGGTCTTTTTTTGAACTGCTTCTTGGTAGTCGGATCTCTGAATAATATCTCACTTTCTTATGAAGTCATTCCTTCCAGTTTCGAGGAAGTTACCAAGAGAAGAACTAGATAATGAGAAAAATATCTGAGTGGCCATTTAGTCGACTTCAGAAGTATTCTGCAATGAGTTGATGAAACAGTTTTTTCCAAAAACTCGCCTCTAAAAAATGCTGAAAGCTTTTGCTTTAAAAATCAATGTAAATGTATTTGACTATTAACAAGGCTTTTCCAGCTAAAGATTTCTTCTCTTTTTTCATTCTCATATTCACTTACTTTACAAACTATTCTCAGAACATGGAAGTGTTGCACTAATGAACACGCTCTTTATTACATTTTAAGTACTTAGTCGATATTTTTGAATGGCAAAATTTTTATACTCTCGCAACAAATGTTGCTAAAGAGAGTATTATAGTTTTGTTCACATAACGGTTGTTTGTAACACCCAAAACTAAACGAGTTAGATATAGGGTTATATATACCAAAGTGATCAGGGTGAAGAGTGGAGTTAAAATCCGAATGTCTGTCTGTCCGTCCGTCCGTCCGTCCGTCCGTCCGTCTGTGCAAGCTGTAACTTGAGTAAAAATTAAGATATCTTGATGAAACTTGGCACACTTATTTCTTGGCACCATAGGAAGGTTGCTTCCGAAGATGAGCAAAATCGGACCACTGCCACGCCCACAAAATGGCGAAAACCGAAAACACATAAAGTGCCATAACTAAGCCATATATAAAGCTATGGAAATAAAATTTGGTATGAAGGATCGTACTATGAAGGGGCATAGTTGGATATAATTTTTTTGGGGAAGTGGGCGTGTCCCCGCCCCCTACTAAGTTTTTTGTATATATCTCGCAAACCAATAGAGCTATATAAACCAAACTTTCTGCAGTCGTTTTTTTAAGCTACTTCCTAATACAGTCCAAAAATGAAAGAAATCGGATCATAACCACGCCCACCTCCCATACAAAAGTTAGGTTGAAAATTACTAAAAGTGGGTTAACTCATTAACGAAAAACGTCAGAAACACTTAATTTCACATAAGAAATAGCAGATGGAAGCTGCACTCAGATTTTTTTACAAAATAGAAAATGGGCGTGGCGTCGCCCACTTATGGGTCAAAAACCATATCTCAGGAACTACTCGACCGATTTCAATGAAACTTGGTTTGTAATAGTTTCCTTACTACCCAATGATACGTTGTGAAAATAGTCCAAATCGGATCACAACCACGCCTACTTCCCATATACCAGAACTCTGAAGTCGATCTGAATCGTGTACTTTACAATGTATAAAGTAAGCACTAGTGAAGTTATCGGTGCAGAACTTTGCACAAATACTATGTTTATAGTGTGGCAGCCCCATTCTAAAAATCGCCGAAATCGGACCATAGGTTTTTAAGGCCCATATATCGAACACGAGGACTTCGGTGCTTCTAACCTAAAATTATGGTTTCCAACTTTCAATGGACTTTATACAATATATATGACGAATATGTGGGTCAAATTGCGTATTATATAATATAAATAAAGTTAAATAAATAAATTGCGAGAGTATAAAATGTTCGGTTACACCCGAACTTAGCCCTTCCTTACTTGTTTCTTTTAAATTATTAACGAGAAAAGAAGGAATCCTTTTCAATATTAAAATACTTGCGAAACGCGAAAAAAAACCGTGAAGTAAAAAATAGCTGATCTTTCGGGCCAGTTATACGTCCTAATAGCTTTTTCACACAGCCAAATTAATTAATCAATTAAAATTTTGATTGAGAAATCAGTTTTTGTCCTTCATACTGCCGGCTACTCGATAACTAATCAGCTGTTATACATTTTTATACTCTCGCAACAAAAGTTGCTAAGAGAGTATGTATTATTGTTTTGTTCACATAACGGTTGTTTGTAAGTCATAAAACTAAACGAGTTAGATATTGGGTTATATATATCAAAATGATCAGGGCGACAAAACGAGTCAATATCCGAAGCCAAAAGTCTTTCTCTTGACACCCTAATGACACTTGTGGAAAATGGATGAAATAGGTTCACAACCACGACAATTTCCCATGTAACTCAATTTTTAACTCCATCTTATTCCTTCACTTTATAATATATCCATAAGGAACCAATGAGGATAGCGAAATAAAACTTTACATAAACACCGTATATAATCCGTGAAAATATGATTTTGTGAAGAAATTGTCAAAATCGGACTATAACTTATCAATGTCCCGGATATCGAATATGAAGAACTTAGTGCCTTATGGTAATTTTTCACCGAAAATATCTGTAAATCTCTCAAATATCTCAATTTAATTCAGAGGAAATCTTTTTCTTCTAATAGTATGTCTCTATACGCGAAATGGTTAAAATCGGGTCATATCTTCCCCTAGCTCTCATATAGCTAATTATAGAATTTTCAAAAATACGATGGTCTTAATAGCTTATATATCGGTGAATATGTGAAATATCTTAGCCAAATTAAATGAGCATATAATCTTAGATATAATGTATGTTGGTGGTGGAGATGAGTGAAATCGGCTCAGGAGTTACCTCAGCCTATATACCATATATGATGATTTTCGTTTTTCTATTGGTCTTAATGCCGAATATATATGGGTCAAATTGTGTGTTATCTTAATAAAAATATAGCAATAAATTGCGAGAGTATAAAATGTTCGGTTGCACCCGAACTTAGCCTTTCCTTACTTTTTTTTTTAATACAGCCAATCGCAGACAAAGAACGTATATACATATAATTACAAATACGGTCTTTCTCGCAGAGTTGCATTTAAATTTCAAGTCGATTAAAATTCAATTAAAAATTAATTTAGATTTTTATTTTGTATGGTAAATCGATCTTAATAAGCGTTTTAATATATTTGATCAATTAGCTATTGTGTGAAAAGGCTATAATATTTGTTTTATACTAAACCATGAAAAATGTATATGCAGAACAATAAGCCTATGCATGCAGAAAATAATTGTTTGATCAAAAATAGATTCAAAATCGTTGAGAATTTCAATTAAACCAATTTTAGCTTAATCAATTGTATTAGATAGCTCACACATTAGTCAACACACATACACTTTCGCACGTCGGAAACTCATGCTAATTGAAAGCTACTTGTTCTGAACAATAAACTACACATGTAGCTTAAGCGCTTCGGTACAAGCCAAAAAGTTGCAGTGAAAATATTTTTTAACAAATTTTATAGAATTTCTTTTTTTTGTTGGTTTTTGTAAAATGCAACCGAAAAAGTAAATAACATTCATATATATACATGCCATATAGATGTGGGGGTTTGTAGCACGTGTACATTGCTCGTTGGCAACAGCCACTTTGCATTAAAAGCGACACACAGAGAGCAAATAAGCAAAAACCAAACGCATTTACATGCGAAAGCCCCTATTTACATGCGCGCCCGCAGAGCTTTGCATTCTTTACACACTTCTGTGCTTGGGTGTGTGAGTGTGTTGATAAACGCCAGCCATGTAGTCATACAAAACGGTGCTTTATGCGGTTTTCCACTCCAATGCCCGCACACAGATGCAATTATTTGCTGCTCCGCTTTTAGTGAGTCCAACCTTTGTGCGCTTGTGGGTGTGTCTGTTGTTAATTAAACTTGAATGCAAGTCAATTGCCCTGAATTCGGTTGTTCAACTGTAAATCAGTGTTTTTAGGTTTCCACATTCCTTTTTTATTTTTTGAACTATTTTTTGAATTATCGCAACATTCTGCATACACCTAAAACTAAAAGAGTTAGATATGTAGTGATATATACCAAAGTTATCAGGGTGAAAAATTTATTTGAAATCCGAATGCCTGTCTGCCCGTCCGTGCAAGCTGTAACTTGAGTAAAAATTGAGATATCTTGATGAAACTTGGCACACGTATTTCCGGGCACCATAATAAGATTGCTTTCGTAGATGGGCAAAATCGGTCCACTGCCACGCCCACAAAATGGCGAAAACCGAAAACATATAAAGTTCGATAACTAAGCCATAAATATAGTGATAAAAGAATTTGAAGAAAGAATCGCACTAAGAAGAGGCATATCTGGATGTGATTTGTTTCGGAAAGTGGGTGTGGCCCCGCCCTTACTAAGTTTTTTGTACATATCTCGGAAACTACTAAAGAAGGATCAACCAAACTCTCTAGAGTCGTTTCTTTTCGGTACTACCTTATACAGTCTAACAATGGAGGAAATCGGATTATAACCACGTCTATCTCCCATACAAAGGTTATGTTGAAAACTACTAAAAATGCTTTAATGCAGTATGTAAAAATACCTGAAATCTTAATTAAATTTCAAAGTAAAGATGGTACAGAAAGGCTGCACTCAATTTAGTATACAAAATTTTAAATTGTCGTGGCTCCGCCCACTTATGGGTCAAAAACCATATCTCCGAAACTACTCGACCAATTTCAATGAAATTAGGTTTGTAATATTTTCCTTGCATCCCAATAATATGTTGTGAAAATAGGCCAAATCGGTTCACAATCACGCCTACTTTACAATATATAAAGTAAGCACAAGTGAAGTTATCGGAACAGAACTTTGCATAAATTCTGCATTTATAGTGTGACATCGTTCTTCTAAAAATCGTCAAAATCGAACCATAAGTTTTAAGACCCCATATATCGAACATGAGGACCTCAATACTTCTAATAAATTTTTTAACGAAAATATACATAGGTAAGTCTCTGAGATATTTTGAAGAAATTCAGAGGGAATATTTTTCTTCTAATATCTCAAACTTTCATTGGACTTTATACCATATATATCGGTAATGTGTTATATCAGCAAAATTTAGAGAGCATATAATCTTGGATAGTTCTCTGATGGACTTTATGCCGAATATATGGATCAAATTGAGTATTATCTTAATAATACTATCTCAATAAATTGCGAGAGTGAGAAATTTTCGGTTATACCTTTGCCCTTCCTTAATTATTCAAGTTGATTTCATCTAGCATTTAAAGAACCTATCGAGTGTAAATTGTGTAGCTCTGATGATATTTGTGGTTTATAAGGAGTATGTAGAGAAATAGGAGCTACTTAAAAAAAGTGATGGAATAACGATTCCAATTTGAATGGAATAACTAAATTTGGACGAGTTTACCACTAACTGGTAAATTGGGTGAATTGTCAAAGGACATAACTTATTTTCTAAAAATATTTCTCTACATTAGTACTCAGATAGTTATCGCATTTTAACCGGCTCGCTGAACTGACCGGGTGACCTAGTTGGAGGACCGTGAGCAAAAAAATGTTATAATATTTGATTATGTTGAGGATTATCATTGACGAATTCCTAGAAAAATATGTTATTAAATTCCACTCAACTCATCAAAAATAGGTTTTACTCTTTCAAACATTTCGCTCGGTAAAACATCTTTGATATTACATTTTTAACCAAATGTATATATACATATATATTACAATATTATTCATAGCCCTCGTGTTCCAAATCCAATAATTTTCAATTTTAATTATTAAATAAAAACAAATATGTTTTCCCACAGCGGAAGCCATTTTGTCACACTTGACTTGCCTGCAACATGAGTGATGGCCGTCAATGTGCTGACCGCCAATTAATTTTTCAAAATTTCCAAATTTATTTTTCATTGCACATGAATGCGCAGTAATGCAATTATTAATTGACAAATGAGGCTGCGATGTATTTGCCGATGATGGACGCGTGTTTTGTGTGTCTGTGTGTGTTGGCGTTTATATGTAATTATTGAACAAGGCTGGGTCGTGTTGTGTTAATGCGTGACATTAATCGTGGAAATTACTTGTGTTCGCTTGTAAACATGTGTGCTTTAACGGCCGAGCAAATCATCAATACTCATTTAAACACACACATATAAATTTATTCCAAAATATGGGTCAATTTGTGTTTCAACTAATGAGTCAGAAATAACACACCTATTCATATATATATTTACATGTATTTCATTATGGGTGGAGTGTTGTTCAAGTGAGTGCAATTAGCGGTGCTCACCAGCTTAATTTATACGTACTCAAATAGAACGGTGGAAAAATATTAACGGAAAGTAATTACAGGGTAATAGTGGCGCAGAGAAAAACAAGTGATTTTAGAAGCCTTCAGTTGGTATTGCCATTTGTACCAAAGGTTTATAAATAAAAACAAGTAAAGAAAGGTTAAGTTCGGGTGCAACCGAACATTTTATACTCTCGCAATTTATTGCTATATTTTTAAAGATAACACACAATTCGGCATATACATATATAGTATAAAGTCCATTGAAAGTTTGAAACCCTTAATATTAGGTATCTGGGAGCTAGGGGAAATTATGACCCGATTTTAACCATTTTTGGTACAGATTGGTACTATTGGAAGAAAAAGATTTCCTCGGAATTTAAGTAAGATATCTGAGAGATTTACCGACATTTTCGGTGAAAAATTACCACAAGGCACGGAGTTCTTCGTATTCGATATCCGGGCGCTAGAGTATTTGTGTTTATTTCGCTATCTTCATTGGTTCCTTATGTATATATTATTAAAGTGAAGGAATAAGATGGAATTCAAATTGAGTTATATGGGGAGTTGTCTTTGTTGTGAACTGATTTCATCCATTTCATCCACACGTGTCATCAAGGTGAGGTCGAGTAGTTCCTGAGATATGGTTTTGGAATGGGTCTGGAGGTGAATGAGGACAAGACGAAATATTTCCTGTCATCAAGCAAGCGCATTCGCGTCTTGGCTCCCACGTCACTGTTGACAGTCATAACTTCGAAGTCGTAGATAATTTCGTCTACCTGGGAACCAGCATTAACAGCAATAACAATGTCAGCCTGGAAATCCAACGCAGAATCACTCTTGCCAACAGGTGCTACTTTGGACTGAGCAGGCAATTGAAAAATAAAGTGCTCTCTCGACGAACAAAAACCAAACTCTACAAGTCTTTCATCATTCCCATCCTACTTTACGGTGCAGAAGCGTGGGCGATGTCAACATCAGATGAGACGACACTAGGAGTTTTCGAGAGGAAAATTTTGGGCAAGATTTATGGTCTTCAAAATATTGGCAACGGTGAATACCGCAGACGATGGAACGATGAGCTGTACGAGTTATACGACGATTGACATAGTTCAGCGAATAAAAAGATAGGGGCTACGCTGGCTAGGTCATGTTGCCCGAATGGACGAAAACACTCCAGCTCTGAAAGTGTTCGATGCAGTACCCGCCGGACGAAGCCGAGGAAGGGGAAGGCCTCCACTCCGTTGGAAGGACCAAGTGGAGAAGGACCTGGTTACACTTGGGATCTCCAACTAGCGCCGAACTGCGAGGGAAAGAGAGGAGTGGCGCGCTATCATCGATTCGACTATAACCGGCTAAACGGTTCAACGCCAATCACATACATACGTAGTGGGGTACGTAAACCGACTGCAGAAAGTCTGGTTCATATAGCTGAATTGATTTGCGAGGTATATACAAAAACCCTATTTGGGGGCGGGGCCACGCCCCCAAAAAATTACATCCAAATATGGCTAGAGCGATCCTTCATACCAAATTTTACTTTTATAACTTTATTTACTGCTTAGTTATGAACCTTTATGTGTTTTCGGTTTTCGCCATTTTGTGGGCATGGCAATGGTCCCATTTAGCACATTTCAATACCAACCGTATTATGGTTCCAAGGAATATGTGTACCAAGTTTCATCAGACGGACGGACAGACATCCGGATTTAAACTCGGCTCGTAACCCTGACCACTTTGGTATGACTGTATATCTAACTCTTTTAGTTTTAGGTGTTACAAACAACCGTTATGTGAACAAAGCTATTATACTCTCTTAGCAACTTTTGTTGCGAGAGTATAATTAGTAGCACAAGTGTTCTTATTCTTCAAACGCTTGCTTAATTGTCTGTTTTGTAGTAGTGCTGTTTAAAGTGTTTTTCAGATAGTACTCTTGGAGGTTATCCAATGGCCGCTATGGTGTCTTTGGGGATTATATTAATTCTTAGGTATTTGAGGCCATCATTAACTTTTTTGGTATATTTCAAAAGTTCTATAAAATCTTCTTCAACACTCTAGTTGGTATGTCCTTATTCTATACATTTATATAAAGAAAGATATAAGAAAAGTTGATCGCATTGATCTTTAAAATATGCTAAAGTATTTAAAATTGTATCTCCATGAAATTGTTAGTTATCAAGAAAAGGACTAAGGGCGACTGCAGCTATTTGAATATTAAATAAATAATAAATAAACCATAATCCTAAAATATTACACCAAAAGATGGGAATGCTCTCCGCTGCTAAAGACTCACGGAAATGTGCTTATTTTGTGTGTCTAGCGTATTATATGCATGCCTTTTCCACCCTACATTGCAAAGTCAAAGCCTTTTTTCTAAGGAACTCAGCTCGTTATTACAGAGCACACAGGCACCGTGGCATATACGTAATGCCTCCCATGCACTCTCGGGCGACTTAGTGCGAAATACGCCATATTTACATACGCTCGTGGTTAAAGTTAGACCAGCGTGAGCTCGCAGTTCTTTTTTTGGTATAACAGTTTTTTTATTAAGAGCAGGCACGTAAAGGGTAAAGGTGTTCGCTTACACTTATATACTCGTATAACATGTCGACGAAACTTCGTTGAAAATGCCATTTTACTTTCGGCTGCTTTGCTTGAGCTTACCTCAAAATTTACCTTCATAATCCACTCAACACCTTTGCATATTTAACGTAAAATTTCGAAAGTGTTTACTTTGTTGCAAACTTCTTCTTTTGCTTCATGTTGGTGTTGAGCATTTATTTATGGTCGGTGGTTTGGGGAATGGCGGGGAGAGTTAGAAAATGTGTAGAAATACCCACTTACTAAATTAAAATTTGTTTAAAAGCGGAAATGATGGTGTGGTGTGTGTCTAATATTTAAATACGAAATTATATATATATTTATTCTATATAATAAATATAATATTATTAAAGACGAAGCCCTAATTCTAATCTGAGAGCACATTAAAAAATGTTTACTTCCCTTTTTAATACATTTTCGATTTTTTTTTAAAGGAGAAAATGCAATGCAAAATGCATATGGTTTTAATAGAACTTCTGAAAGAGAGCTATGGAATGAACTCCAATCCTCTCTAAAGATATTTAACATATGACGAATTTTTTTTTTTCAATATTTCTTTATTTATTGAATCTGCTTTGTTTAAAGCCTAACAATAAGTATTAAAATCTTAAATCTATTTACAACTAAGTAAGCTCAAGAATGTGTTTGAGCTTTTTGGCAGAACGTTGCTCTTTAGTAGGCAGGTAGATCTCTTCTTTTTAAACGAGTTTGATTGGAATGTACCAAGGCGTTTGCCAATGGGTTTGGATGTTCACGAAGTTTAGAAATATATTTCTTTCTGCTGTCCTTTATTTCCTTCTTTACCATAGGAATGTCAAGATCTTTATGGATATTATAATTGCGCATACATGAACCCGTTATTGTTCTAAGCATTTTAGATTGGAATCTCTGAATTATATCAATTTTGGTTGCACAGGTCGTACCCCACAGTTGAATACCATACATCCAAATCGGTTTTATGATTGCATTGTATAACAGGACTTTGTTGTCTAGGCTAAGTTTAGAATTTTTGTTTAGAAGCCAATTTAAATTTGCTGCTCTTAACTTCATGCAAGTTACTTTACTCGCTATATGTTTCCGCCACGTAAGCCTTCGATCCAGGTGAATCCCAAGATAAGTTACTTCATTCGCTTGGGGTACTAATACATTGTTTATTTTAACTGTCCGACATGTTTCTGGTCTTAGAGAAAATGTAACATGCTTGCATTTTTGCTCATTAATTTTTATACGCCAGTTGGCTAGCCATTCTTCGACACAAGTTAAGTGCTCCTCTAATACTCTTGATGCTATAATGGGGCATTTGTTTCGGCTTACTATGGCTGTGTCATCCGCAAAAGTGGATGTCAATACGTTATTAGCAATTGGAATGTCTGCTGTATATATTATGTACAGAGATGAATTGCATATAGATATATTAGAAATTTATTTCAGATTCTCCCATACTGTGAAATTTATTTAATCATATAAAAATGAATGACAAAATGTGTTGCTAAGCGCATAACTCGAGAACAGCTCAACCGATTTCGATATTTATTTTTTTACAATGTTTCTTAGTGTACAAGGATGGTTCTTACCGAGAGAAAAATTTAAAAATTGTTTGGAAAAGTCTAAAATCCACACTTTTCTAATCTCCCATACAAACAATTTGTAATTTATTGATATAAAAATTAATTGCTTTTCGTTAGTCTCGCAAAAAGTCGAGAACGGCCAAACCGATCTGGCTAATTTTAGTCTTGAAATATTCATGGAAAAGATTAGAAGTTAAGTAATTATAGAAATATTGCGAGGAAGATAATAATATGAGAATTTTATTCGAGTTGACAACAAAAATATACAAAAAGAAAGCAAACAAATAAGGAAAGGCTAAGTTCGGGTGCAACCGAAAATATACTCTCGCAATTTATTGATATATTTTTATTAAGACAACACACAATTTGATTAACGTAAGATAACCGACTGCGATATACATATGGGCCACACCCACTTCCCCAAAAAAATTACATCCAAATATGCCCCTTCCTAGTGCGATCTTTTTTTCTTTCATAACTTTATTTATGGCTTAGTTATGACACTTTATGTGTTTTCGGTTTTCGCCATTTTCATTGGGCGTTGCAGTAGTCCGATTTTGCCCATTTTCGAAAGCAACCCTCTCACGGTCCCAAGGAAATGTGTTCCAAGTTTCATTAAGATATCTCAATTTTTACTCAAGTTATCCGTTGCACGGACAGACGGACAGACATTCGTATTTTGACTCGTCGATATATATAACCCTATATCTAACTCGTTTAGTTTTATGACTTACAAACAACCGTTATGTGAACAAAACTATAATACTCTCTTAGCAATTTTTGTTGCGAGAGTATAAAAATAAAAATATTTTGAAGGTTGTTATTGTTGCTTTGTTAAAATATTGTTGTCATTGTTCAATTGTATAAGGTTGTGTGTGATTTACTCCTGACACTTCCAATTATTCCTGGATCAACTGTTGCTGAGCTTATTCATCGTGTTTTCCTGACATGAAACCACAATATGGTAACCATAAATGATGCTACAATTTAGAATTTCGTTCCAGAAAAGTTTACACAGCTATGGACACTCACTTTGCAATTATAAATAGTGTGAGTTGTCCATCATGCTGCGTAAAATAAATCAACCTCGACTTTGCAATATAACAAGACTGGCTGTGAAGAAGGTAATCAATATCTTCATCAAAGCCAAGTTTGAGCCAACTTTGAAATATGCTTATTTGTTACATACTTCAATATACGATGAGAACAATTCAAAATTTAACAAATTATGATGATTTACGCTTAATACAGATCTACAATAATCTATATTAATCATTTTCAAATTTACCGGCTATAAAGTTTTCATCTTTATGCGTAAAAATGTTTTCTCTGTATTGAAAAATTTACTAATTTATTGTATATATTATACATTCTTTTCTGAAGAGCAGGCTTAATCCTTGGAATTACAATCGTAGTAGGGAAATACAGAAGTATATAAACAAGGAGGAAGAAGGCAATATTATTAGCTATTATATTTAATCAATAAAACACATTTTCTAGTACAATATTTTTGAAAATTTAGTACTAAACTGATTTTTCTAATTCGTATAAATTTTAACACACTATAATGTTGAATCGCTTTTTTTTAGAGAGTATTCAAAATTTGGCAATAATATTATATTGTCATAATAAATAGTGCCTGTAAGTGTTCTGTGCTTCAAACAAGGATATTTGTGAATATTTCAAAAGCACTTTAAGTATAAGACAATTGCTTCAGGCTATTAATAATATTTACACATAAATATTTTAAAAGATAAAAAAAATATTTTTAAATATAGTAGCATATCCCTTGTCAACTTTCCACATTTGCACACCTTTTCTGCAAACTCGCTCGTACAACATAACCATTTTCTAATCAATCTAGCGCGTTGAAAAGAGGTCAAAAGTGAGGTTATGTGCACATACCACACTTGCCATAATAAAGCGCTTTCCCTGTGCTATTTATAGACAATCTGAGAGCATAATAGATTTTTACAGATACACAGAAACGTTTGCATTTGCTTCTTATTACCACACACGCATGCATATATCTCAAATATTTCCTTTCTGATATTAGCCAATGATTGCCACAACATTTCCGTACATTTTCTTTTTACACTCTCGCAACAAAGTTGCTAAGACAAAATGTTCTGTACCAAACATAATAAAGTACAAACCATAATTTCTGCATAACATGGACACTCGTGTAATTTGAACAAAAAGTGCTGAACCTCAGGTGTCCAGCTTAGGCAGGTTTTACTGTAGCACAATTTTGAAGCCTATCTGATTCGTTCACTCAGTAATCTATAAATTAAGCACCAGTGAAGTTATCGGATCAAAACTTTGCTCAAATACTTTATTTCTAAATATATACACACTCCATATTTATAAGTATGTATATATATATATATATATACATCCATATATACAATGCAGACCTCCACGATTTGTAAATTATTGTTTGCCAACATTTTATCGCTTTCGACCTCAGGTGATTATTAGAAGAAAAAAAACCAGCGGAAAGGTTCGCTGAAAGAGATAACGAGCTCATTTAGCACACATGGTGAGCAATCAGTGCCACTTCATTTGAAACCGATAAGCTTTGAGAATTGAAAAACACGCACTGCTGTAATCATGGGATCACCGAAAGGTCCAGCGTGTTTATTTCTATTTTCGTAAATAAAAAATATTTTGATTCATAAACTTACAATTTCGAGGGTCCAATTAGTTAAGAGTACTGATAATGTGCAGCTGTCATGATAAGAAGCACCGCTGCCACTATAAAAGCGATGAGCTACGAAATTTATGACATAGTTGTATATCATCAGCTGGTGCTATACGACATTAGTAACAAATTAAAAGTAAGTTCAAAGTAAATTCAAAGTGAATTCGGAGTTTTTCATTCCACCAAACATATTAAAAATAAAATTTCTTTCTCTACACAATAGCAAGATGTTCAAGTTCCTCGCATTCCTGACCATTTGCGTCGCCCTGGCCTCGGCCAATTTGGTGCGCGTGCCCATCTTCAAGAACCCCAACTACCGTCCAACCCGTCAGTCTGTGAAGACCGAGACCGCCTACTTGCGCGGCAAATACAATGTTGCTGGAGCACGCAGCGTCACCGAGGATTTGGACAATGACCTGAATATGTCTTACTATGGCAAGATCACCATCGGTACACCACCACAGGAGTTCTTGGTACTCTTCGATTCCGGCTCATCCAACTTGTGGATCCCATCATCCACCTGCCCCAGCAGCAACCAAGCTTGCCAAAGCCACAACCAATACGACTCGAGCGCTTCCAGCACCTATGTTGCCAACGGTAAAAGCTTCGCTATTCAATATGGTACTGGCAGTTTGTCTGGTTTCTTGTCACAGGACACCGTCTCTGTAGCTGGACTCACCATTCAAAACCAAGTTTTCGCTGAAGCTATGTTGGAACCTGGCACCCAATTCGTGAACTCCAACTTCGATGGTATTATGGGTATGGCCTTCCAATCGCTTTCCAAAGACAACGTTGTGCCACCTTTCTACAACATCTGGTCTCAGGGTTTGGTTACCAAGGATGTGTTCTCATTCTACTTGGCTCGTGCTGGTACCTCCAACCAGGGTGGACAAATGATTTTGGGTGGTTCAGATCCCAACCTCTACCAAGGTGGTCTCACCTATGTGCCCGTCTCTCAACAAGGCTACTGGCAATTCAGCTTGGGTGGTGCTACCATGGGCGGACAGGTCTTGTGCGGGAACGGTTGCCAAGCTATCGCTGATACTGGCACCTCTCTCATTGTTGCCCCATACAATGCCTACAACAACTACATGAACATCGTTGATCCCGATGGTGATGGTTATGTTGATTGCTCAGCGATCGACAGCTTGCCTGATATGGAATTCGTCATTGGCGGTAATACCTTCCTTGTACCTGCCTCACAATATATCCTCAACAGCTACGGTGAGTGCTCACCTGCCGTTAGCTACATGGGTACTGACTTCTGGGTCTTGGGTGATATCTTCATTGGCTTGTACTACACCGAATTCGATATGGGCAACAACCGTATCGGTTTTGCTCCAGTCGCTTAAATTAAGTCTTATTACATTTAAATAAAGACTGCTTATAATAATATCTCGGTGATTTTCTTTTTTGTTTCCTATAGAGTGTAACAGAAGTTGTTGAGAACACAATATGTATATCTACCGTTGTTGATAATTGTGTAGAGGCTCAAAGAATTATATACACATTTTTAAATGGTCCGCTACATTTCACCTCTAGGAATTACAACTGTGAGAGTATAAAATGTTCGGTTACACCCGAACTTAGCTCTTCCTTACTTGTTATTTATTTAATTTTGTGTTTTTTTTTCTTTCAATTTTCAACCCAAATTATTGCGTCATAAAAGTGTCCTTTAGCAGCCATAAAATATCCTATTATCTATCCACAAAGTATCTGTAGTTTAATGGATAACGGTATCGATGGGGATTGCTGTCCAAGCAAATACCTTTAACGTGTGTGTGTGTGCTTATGTGAGTGTGAAGTTAAAGGTGTGTTGGTGTTACCATTATTTATTGGTGGTTGAGTTGCTTTCTATGTATTGCTGTTGTTGTTGTAGGTGGTGTTGGCGTGTTTATTGTAGCTCAGCGCAATTTTTTGTTGTGTTCGGTTGGACTCATACGCGAAGGTATTCACTTTGTTATATATACTATATATGTATATGCCTTCATGTGTGTATGTACAGTTAATTTAGCGCAGGTGTATTTGCGATTGCTCAGCGCAGGTGAGAAAGGAAAATAAAAATCAAGCAAATGACTAATAAAATGAAAAGCAACAAAACATCGAACAATAAAGCATTAACAGCAAAAAACAACAACAACAAACAATATAAAAAAATAGTTAACGGAAACGCACACCAATACAATGAAAATATGTGAATATAACAAAGGGATACCTCAACTGTCCGCCATTCTTAGCGGTGGAAAGTGATGGACTGCTGAGGTGAGGTGTGTCGACAGCACTCATAAAGCATTTGCTCGCTTGATATTTGCTCTCGCACTTTGATTGGCAGCAGCAAAAATTCCACTTTGAGTTTATAGCATTTTTATGGCTAACGGAGCGGTGCGGTGTACATTTTGCAGGAATTTAATTAAAATGATGCACCTGTGGCGGCGCAACAAAAATGTGTGGAGGCGAAAGTAAGCAACAACAACAAATATATATTGCAAATAATATATGCATGTATGAGTGTGTTAGGATATATATGTATGCATATATTTATAAATACGTAAGAACTTCAGCAGCGTCGCATCACTCGCAGTTTACTGCGTTTTTCATCACATTTTTCAATTACTTGCAATTTGAAAAGCGAAAAAAATCGGGAATTTTATTTTTTTTTATTTGCCATTTCATGCACTCACTCATTTCCGCTCTTCTCGTTTCTCGCAGATGGTCGCCACAGATGAGACGCCATCCACACAGAATCAACCCGACGCTGGCGGAACTTTTGGAAAGTTGAAGCAGACACTGTCATCGTCGCTGCTCACGGCGCAGGATAGAGGTGAGTAGCGCAGTGCTGTGTACTCGTAGAAGTGGTGGCAGAGAATATGAAAATTGAATATTAAACTTTCGAGCATAAACTCTACCAGAAAATTAGTAGCAGTTAAATTTCAGGCAGCGATTGTTATAAATTTGAAATACACTTTAACGGCATTCTGAAATATTTTACCGTTAATTGAACATTTGAAGAGAGCTTTTTGGATAAAAAATATTTTTTACATGGTTTGAAACCCGACTGAATCCATTCGCAAGAATCGGGTATATCACCATTATGTGTATGTGAAAGCTATTAGTTTTATAGTTTCTGAGAAACAATTGATGTTCCGATTTGCCTTTTAAATTAACACGACCGTCTGTTCGTCTGTCCGTGTAAAACTTGAGTTAAAATTAAGATAACTGAATGGTACTTGGTAAAAAGAAAGAGTTGACACCAAGAGAGAGATAATATCGCAGATGGAAACTTCTAACAAATTTTGGATACATCTCCCAAACTACTAAAGCTATATCAGCCAAACTTTCTAAAGTCAAGTAAATTAAACAAAAAATGGATAAGATGTTCCAGAAAGGTCGGACTTAAGGGGTTATATACAGTTAGAATTTTCAAAAAATCGATTTTTTTTTTCATTTTCTTAATGTACATATATTTAAGAATACACACAGAAAATTTCATATCGTTCCGGTGAATATTTTCAAAGTTACAAGCAAATGAAAAATTTGAAAAGGCGTTTCAGAGTGCTTGGAAGTACAAGGTCCAAACTTTAAACGCGTTTTTCTCAAAATGGTGTTTTCAAAGTCGGTACCAACATTACTCGAAAACGGCTAGACCGATTAGTCTCAAATTTTAACACGACCTTCTTAAATATATTTTTTAGTAATTAATCGAAGATTTTTTCTCTCCGATAAATATTTTTTTTTTATAAACAATTTAAGGCCGAAATTTCGGTGAAAAATCGATTTTTTTTTTTGAGAAACCGCCATTTGCCAAAAATTTTTATTTTGCTTATTCTTTCGATTAATTACTAGATTTAACATTATTTTAACGAAATCTGTTTGGTTTTTTAATTTCGGATGATCCAGTTCCGAGATATAGTGGTCACCGCAAAACGTCTTTTTTGAGAGGAGCTCCTGGAGATCAGCTGTAGCTCTTTTTCAAATAAATATTTTTACTAGTACTAAAAAAATTCACTTTTTTCGGCCGTCTAACTGTATATAACTCCTTAAGTTGGTAAAACAATGGGAAAGTAGACGTGGCGCTTAATTTATTGTCAAAAAATAGCTCAGGAACTACTCCACAAAATTAACCCAAAATTTTATGGTAGTATTTCCATTGTTAATATGTGAGATATCTTAGTGAAATAAGTTGAGCGTATAATCCTCGACATTAGGTGGCGAAAATTGGAGAAATCGGCCCAGGAATTACCCCATCCCTTTTATACTATATGGGTCAAATTATGTCTTTTCTTGTCTGTTACGACAACAACCCATAACGTCAAATGTGACAACCCACACCGAACAAGGCGAAACAAAAAATTGTGGTGTGGGTTAGAGCACAATACGTTTTTATGTCTTATTAGTCAAAGACGTTTTCGACAAATCCGGTGTGGGCTGAACCTTTATAAAATTAAATAAATGTATTTCGACAGTATTAGATGTTCAATTACACCCGAACTTGGCCTTCTTTACTTGAACTTTACTTAATGTAACGAATGGTTATCGATTTAAACTTTGAAATAATTGAGAATATTCTCATTGGAAAAATGACAAAATAAACCATAATAGCAGTCTTTATATATTTTTGGTGGCGGACATAGTCAAGAACATATAAAGAACAACTCAAATGAGCTCTTTGATCAGGCTCTTTAAGATGAGCTAATTTGCCGAAACTTTTAGATAATTGTCTATTATTCATCAACTACAACTCAACTGCGGTCGACACTTTCTACTACATTCAGTCAAATAAGTAACCGGCACAACTGTCAGCCACTATTCTCTCAATTTTTATAGCTATGTGCCATTTAGTTTGTTTACGGCGTCAATAGGAACAAGTCAACCTTTTGTGTGCGTTGCGATTTTTATATGTCCCTCTGGTTTTAAGCAATAATATCCAGAGAATCCACCTTTTCCAACTTCGACTAATCCGGTCTTATTTTCAGCCATGACAAGACACATAGTGTCCTGAGTAAATTGGCATTCACTATTGCGAAGTTTAACTAAGTTCTTAGCCACTATAACAATCGATAGATCATTTGCAAATTTTTTCTTTATAATCTCCTTTAGAGCTGCGAAGCTTCGGTGCTCAATACTTCGCGGTACATTGCTTATAATGCAAGACCTCAGTGAACAACATTCAATCATATCCCTTTAAATCATATTTCCACTTAATGGTGCACACAGCTTCTCCACTCTTCACTCTGTTTTACAGCAAGTGCTTGAAATCTGTTCGAAGTTAGCGCAATTTGAGAGCAATTAATGCTCTCCATCACTAAAAAAATGTTTCTAAGTGCAACTTTTAGTTTTCAAATCGAATAAATATTCAATGTTGTGTCGTGTTGCATGTGCTTTCATAAGAGACACCTTGCTCTGGAGCTCTCCTCGACTCTTGACACCATTTGCATATTCCCACTTGTAGTGTTTCTCTCGCAATCTCCTTTCATTTCTTTCACAGAATGGCTTTGAAATTTAATTACAGTTACACACTAATGACATCGATTTGTGACACTTTGCAAACAGAGTTGACAAAGTTGCAACAACCAACTGGCAGCAAGCAAACGAGGCAATGAGGCAACAACAGCAAACTGTACTCACATTGAAAACATTTTGAACACTTAAGCCATTAACATTGACTCGCATTGACACAACAAAGTTGCAACATGAAAACTAACTCTCGACGTTGCAAGTGCGCCGGGTATTGTATTGTGTGTGCAACATTCAACATGCAGCAATGACACCCATTGTGCAGCAATTGTGCACTCCTTTATGAACTTTTTGTATGACTTTATTTCTGTATATGTGTGCAACTGTTGCATAATGTGTGGTCCATTAGCTTTTGCAAACTTTTCCTTGTTTTAATTTGAAAGTAGTAATGTGGCTGCACTCTACAACTAAAGAGTCCGTTAAAATTTCGTAATTACTGTAGTGTAATTACTGCTTGAAAATACAGTTGGGTATTCATATGATTATATGTAGTTAAGGTTATAAGAGATTTTGCAAAATTTTCCAAGAAAAATTACAAGTTAAAATAATAGTTCTATAGTCCGTAGATCGAGAGGTATGCTAATGTATTTCGCTCCCATGGAATCTTTAATTTAGATCTATTTTATGCTCGTTGCCATGTTAAGGGTTTTTCAAAAGGACGCTACAAAAGTAGACCGATAGAGACAGCAATCGACACCATATTTTCCGCTCTTTTGAAATTGCTCTTGAGTAAGGTTTGCCTCTCATCATGGAAAGATATACGAGTCGAAATTACTAGACTACCGAATATTTACTACCGAAATTCGGAGTCAACTTTTAGAGCGCTACGTCCAATTTATGGTCGTCATATTCGTCCTGTCAGAACAACAATTGAGTATCTAGTGGAAAAATTTTAATCCACAGACACAGTACAAAATGTTCCCGTGCCAATGAGAAAGAAAGTGTCCGTAGCGTCAAGAATATTGCGTTGGCGCATCTATTGAGGAAGACCCAAATCAGTCTCTACCACGTCGTACTCAATCTCCGTGAATTCGTTATGCCGAATTTTGCGAAAAGATCTTGGCCTACATCATAATAAAATCAAATTGATGCAAGAACTGAAGCCGCTCGACCACCAGAATCGTCGTATACTCGTGAATTGGGCTGAGCAACAACTTGAAAATAATCCGAATTTTCGTGAAAAATCATTTTCAGTGATGAGGCTCATTTCGTCAATAAGCAAAATATGCGTTATTGACCAGCCAGCTATCCACACGTATGCCTTGAGTCACCATTGTATCCCGAAAGAATTACGGTTTGGTGCGGTTTATGGGCCGGCGGCGTCGTTGTGCTGTACTTCTTTCGTAATGGTCAAGACCGGCACGTTGCTGTGAGTGGGAATCGCTATCACTCAATGATAACCGAATATTTTTGGCCCGAATTGGATGATATGTGGTTCCAAAAGGACGGCGCCACAAGTCACAGAGCGAATGTCACAATCGATTTATGGAAAACCAAGTTTGGTGAGCGTGTTATCTCACGAAATGACCCAGTTTATTGGCCGCATCTGTCGTACGATTTGAGGCCTTTACGCCACGTCCAGCGTAGATACGACAAATGCTCAGGCGGTGCGATGCGTTCAATGAGGGCAGTTCACAAATCCAAACATATGTTAGCAAATGTAGACCCAAAGTTACTTAAGGCATGCTTTGCCCTCCTTTAAATGTGGATCACAAATCGAAAGAAAATTGGCAAACTTTAGGTAATACAGCCCCTTTTATGAGTACATACTTATATCCATATTTATGAACACCCTCCTTAACGTAAATATTTGAAATCTTCAAAACCTGTGCGCCTTAAAATTCAGCGAAAGACTGTTGCATATGTCCAACATAACATTTATATTGAGCCGCTGAGAAACAGGTGTATATTGTACTTACCAATATACAGTTAGTGCTGTGTCTTCTTACATACACCGTCATTTAATTACATGGACTTTATCAAATTCCTCTTGTGGAACATGATATTACTACAATATTTGCTGTCATAAAAGCTGGGGAAAAGCATTCAAGCGATTTTTGGGGCGAACTCACCTGCGCTGGCGCTATTAGTAAAGTCAACCCCGGACGCACACACACACACACAAATATGCATATCGCAACTATGTAACGGTAAGTCAACATGCAGTTGACATTTATGTTGTCATTATCCATTCGAGCGAGTGCATAGTGCACCCCCCTCAAGTGACTTGATAAAAAAACGCAGAAAATACAAAAATAACGAATTCAAAAAATAACAACAACAATAAAAATAAATACGGCTAGCTGCCCTGTGCTGTCGACAGCAGTGTTTTGCAACAAATTCCTTCATTGTGGTGCAACACTGTGTCAGCGAATTTTCGCCACTGGCAGCAAAATGTGATTTTAATGTGTGCATTCGTGCAACACCATGAAACATACACACACCCACACAGCACGTTGCATGTTGCTTACTTTTACTCACTTTGCTGCAGCTGCTTTCGATGCAGTTTTTTGCTTTTCCAAAAAATATGTTACACCTCAACTGCACCACGCAGGTGCAACCGTGCGTAACATCGAATTTCTTTTATTTTCTGTTTTTCTGACTAAACTTTTTGTCATTTGCTTGATTTCGCTTGTGTTTTGTTTGGCAGCGACTGCTTTCACTTTGTAAATCCAGCATTGCGCACTAGGGTGGTTTGACGAGTCAATCACTTTTAGTCCAACATTTTCTATTATCAAAGGAAAATTCTCTTATTTTGCTTTTCCCAACTCACTGGTATTCGTATATTGGGAGCGGCTAAAATTATCCAAGAAATATTTTTAAAATTCTTCCGAATTACCAGTCTTTGTCGGATATAACTTTGGGATTGTTCCGTGTACGGGACTATTATGAGAACGGACTACTTGAAGGTCTTTCTTAAGTTCAAGCTTTTCATTTTAAAATAGATGATTCTTTAGAGTTAAATTTTGAAGTCCCAGAGTAAGACAATTCTTTCTACTTAAATCTAAACATTTTGACGACCGAGAAAGAGATTTTAGGTTTATTTTATGTTACTTTACTTTAGGTGATGTTGTTGCTGTTGTTGTTGTAGGATTAGGAAATATTCAGAAAATCATTTTTAAGAAAGCTTCTGAGTTGTCAAGTCCTTGTCCTGATAGAAATCCGGGTGGTTTCCAATTACCTACACCGATTGCTATGGGAGTGGTTTGAATGATTGTTTAAAGTAAAGGTTTCTCGTAGTAGTATCTGTTCTACATATAGATATGTTGATTTTTGTCATTTGAGTTCTCCGTCACAGACCCAATACTATTGTATTGTTCAAGTATCGTTCTTAACGACGCTTTAAACAATTTATATAGTACAGTTTTTACTTAGGGGTCATGTGTGTCTTACTTTTCTTCACTTTATGGCTGTGTTCGATTCATTGTTGATTATGAAATGTCACAAAGAGTGGTGGTTGCAGAATGTTACATATTCTTATAAATATAAATATAGTAATATTTTAAGAAAATATTTATTCGAGTTCCAGTTCATCCACCATTTCTGAATTATATCAATAACGAAGTTCAGCTAAAGATTTCTTCAACCCAAGATCTCAGTGATATAGGAATATTGAATAAGTGGTTAGACCTTTTTATATTGCACTAGCAGCCCGTTTCGGCTTCGCACGGGTTTAAACAAACTTTTCAAAAGTTATAACCTTCTACACACACTTACTCACTCTCCCGTATATATGTATGTCCTTTCTCGTTTCTTGCGTGGATCATTTATAAAAGTAAAATGAGGAAAATTTGAACATGAAATTTTTTTGTAATGAGTAAAAACTTGATTACAACTTCTAGTCTTTGATGTTCCTTGACTTTCTCTCTAATTATATAGGCGTTGGGAACGCTCAGAGTTCGACTACCTAGTGCGAGCTTGTATATTTCTAATATTTTTTTTTTTTTCAAACCGTACTCGAATCTCTATTGCGTACTTGGGCGGTTCTGTAATTTTGTTCAGCAATCAGCTGCGATCGGTCGATTATCGATTCTCGCGCATGTGTTTGAAAATTATTTGCTTAAGAGCTATAAAAATGTAGTTGAAAAATTATAAGAAATACTCGAGTGCTACGCTGTTCGCATAGTTCAAAGTTACAATATATTTTTTACTGAAAAAATTTAAAATAAAATAGATTAAGTTCTGAAACGAACTGAATATTAGTCCTGATAATTTTTAGCGACAGATCATTTTTCATTTCCATAAAATATTTAGAAAATTATATCATTATATTATGCAAAAACACTTATTGTGACATAACTATAATAGTTAGACATATGCTGTCGTCATATTTTTTGTAGATATTGATATGTTTTTTAATATTGTAGAAAATACTTTTGTTCTATCATCAATAGTTTCCGCGGCGCATGCGACGAAAGACGTTTCAGGGCACTTACTACTTGGATTATTTTAGTAAAGTTTTTATAGAGATCCCTAATCTTTTCTGTCAATAAATGTAGCTTATGTTACTCAGGGTGAATGTAGATTTCCAATGGTGAAAGAAATTTTTAAATCGGCCCTGTAGTTTGTGAGTTTATTCATTACAAACATACATACAAATATTTCCTCTTTATAATAGTAGTATAGATCAGGCATATTCTTTTAGAGCTGATTTGGGTCTTTGTCATTTTCTGAAAAAAAGCAACACAAATGTAATCTTATTTCCGTATATCTTGTGACACAATTTTGACAAGACAAAAGTTCATAAATTCATTCATATGGACAACACTTTTTTCGAACAAAGTAATCTACTCGGTGCACTAACGCTCTTCTAAAACATTTATAAACTCACACTATTCATGTGCAAGTGTTTGGTTGTAAGTAAAAACGAGTTACAACTATGCTTCATCAAGGTGACCATTGCCTTGCCCTAAGATTTTTACTTTACTTTTAAACTGTCAGCCATGGTATATGTACCTTTGCCTGTGTACATTAATTTTCAATGCATCCTCGTGCGTTTTGTCATGTTTTCTTGTTGTTTGTTTATTCAAAGCAAACACGTGCAAGATAAGCACACATTGCTTGCTTGCCTTGCCAACAGGTAAAGCTTTGTTTTTGCTAAAAGCGTCCACCTGAAAGCAACCTTTGTGTGCACACCACCGAGACCAATGCCCTGCAGAGTGCAGCAATAAATAGAAAAAAAGTCGAGAAATCTAAACAAAATAAAGCAAACAGCTTACGTTAGTGAGACAAAGGAGTTATGTATGTTCAACGCTCATATATGCAGACATATTTATTGCATATGAAGTGCAAATGTACATGGATATGCAGGTGTTTGTATATTTCACTCACGCACAAATATACCTTTGTAGAATAATGTCTGCTAAAATAGGAAGGAAAAATCATAATCATCAAAATCATCAAAATAAAACCACTCAAATATGAAGTGATAACATTCCGAGGAACACCTTGATATTTGTAATTCATTTCTAGTCCAGTCTATTTGAATCCTTCGTTGGCAAGCTGCATTCAATCAGGAAATAAATTCTATAGAATTTAAAAACTGAAATTGCAAAGGGAATTTTCCACACAACAAACATTCATTCTCCATAAATATAAATCTAGCGCTGCAGAATAATTTCTTGTAATTTTTTTGGAGTTCAATAGAATGCTCTCAAAACAATTTTACAGTTTATTAGGTTTGACACCTCCAATTTTAGAAAACAAAAATATTTTGTCAAATAATTTCCAATCAGAATTTCTGTGAATTGAAACGTGCCAAAATTAGTTTCAGAATAAAAATTCCAAAAATTTTGTATCTAGTATTTTTTGCTCAAAGATAGAAACAATCTCTAAAAACTCCAATATGATATTAATACACGGATTTTTTGGCACCAGGTAATAGTAGTAACAGGCACAATTTGTTAAGCATGGCCCCGTCCTCCTTTCCAATGAATTACCTTAACTGTACTGTGTAAGATATCACATCAATAAATACATCCAAACCTAGTTTAACTCAAATATAGTCTCTGAAAATTGAAATCTGAAGCTTTGATTGACTTTATAACATATAAATTGGTAATGGTATTTGAATGACCTTCATTGGGAACAGAGTGTTATTTATTCGATCTACTATAAACCCTTTCACATCACGACTCATTAGCATAAATAAATGATCCAGTAATATTATGCCATTATGAATTTTGGCAGAATATATGATTTAATGAAGCTATAGTAGACGACGAAAAAAATTTTGCGCAAGATTTATGGTCCTCAGCACATTGGCAACGGCAAATACCGCAGACGATGGAACGATGAGCTGTACGAGTTATAGTACGACGACATTGACATAGTTCAGCGAATAAAAAGACAGCGGCTACGCTGGCTAGGTCATGTTGTCCGAATGGACGAAAAAACTCCAGCTCTGAAAGAGTTCGATGTAGTACCCGCCGGAGGAAACCGAGGAAGGAAAGGAAGGTGGAGAGCGACCTGCTTACACTTGGAATCTCAAACTGGCGCCGAACTGCGAAGGAAAGAGAGGAGTGGCGCGCTCTCATCGATTCTGCTATAACCGGCTAAACGATTCAACGCCAATTACATTCATACATAGTAGACGACTATAACTATGTGACCCATAACATTAAAATTACTCAACTTAAAGTGTTCAGTTTGGCAAATCTAACAGAGTCAGAAAGACAATCTAATTCCTGCTGACCCTACTACAAATCTGCAGAGATTTGGCACTTCTATATTTGCTATTTCGTGAGCTTGTTCGAAAAAGTGGGATCCGGAAAATATTTTTTTTTGATCTCGCAAAGGCAGAACGTTCCAGTGGCCAGTAAGAACCCCTATGACTAAAGAGAGGTAAACTTTATTAAGGGCGAAGAGCTCGGTAGACCTTATGCGATTCACCTTAAGCCAGAAGGATCTGGCGACTGCACAAGTACTAGTGACTGACCAGCTCAGCCGAGACCCATTTGTCCAGTAGTAAGAATTGGACAACATTTTTCAATGCTACTAATAGTGAGACTGACGTCCCTGACCTTGCAAGCTCATAAGGAACAAGTAAGGAAGAGCTAGGTTCGGATGTAAACGAACATTTTATACTCTCGCAATTTATTTATTTAATTTTATTTCTATAACAAACAATTTGACCCACATATTCGTCATATATATGGTATAAAGTCCATTGAATGTTGGAAACCCTAATATTAGGTATATGGGAGTTAGACGAAGTTATGACCCGATTTCACGTATTTTAGGCACGGAGACATATTATTAAAAGAAAGATATTCCCTCCGTATTTCTTCAAAATATCTGAGAGATTTACCTATATTTTTGGTAAAAAAAGAATTAGAAACCCTAATGTCGTCATGTTCGATACATGGGGCCTTGAAAATTTATGGTCCGATTTCGACGAATTTTAGAAGGGCGATGCCACACTATAAATGTAGTATTTGTGCAAAGTTCTGTTCCGATATCTTCACTAGTGCTTACTTTATATATTGTATAGTAAACGGTTCAGACCGACTTCAAAGTTCTGGTATATAGGAAGTAGGCGTGGTTGTGAACCGATTTGTCCTATTTTCACAACATATAATTTTGATGCAAGGGAAATATTACATACCAAGTTTCATTGAAATTGGTCGAGTAGTTTCGGAGATCCATAAGAGGGCGGAACCTGGCCCATTTAAAATTTTGTATACAATTTTGAACGCAGTTCTTCTGTGCCTTCTTTATAATGAAATTTAAGGCTTCTGTTGGTTTTCCTTGCTGAATTAAAACATTTTAGTTTAATTTAAAGTAAAACTATCTTATAAAATCATTCTATTATTGTATTAATGTCTATTCAAATTACATACATAAGTGCTCTACAAAATGGCAGACTTCAAGCGATGTTCCTTTGATCTGCTAGTGGATTCTGTTCCATATCTATATTATTTAGGTCAAATTCCTAAGTTGCCTAGGTTAATTTTCATTATTATAATTAAGGGTTAAGTGTTGCAATAGTATTTTTCTCTTTCTTTATTTGTCAATTCGTATTCGAATATTGTTGATCATACAACATTTAATAATATGTACGCCTAAAGGTATACTAAATGAAATCCAAAATTGTTGCCGTTCATCTGGTGCATGAAGTTTCAAAGACTTCAAAAACAAATTTGATGGCATAAATTTATATGAACAAGACAACATTATACACTACACATAAGGTGAGTCAACTGTAAAAATGTGGATATACATTGAAGAAATTGCTAATCAACCCTTAGTCACACTAATTTTCCGCTATAGCCATTAAAAAAAATAGGTCAAGTAATATTCAAAAAATATAGGTCACACAACATAAAAATAATCACATAAAAGGTCAGCACACGCCACGGGCAAATGCATTAAGCAAATATTGGACAACAAAGAAGCGATAAAAAGCTGAAAAGAAAAGGCGAGCGGGGGAAACACTTTTACGATTTGCCTTTTGTTTGCTCATGGACAACAAATTCATATCACTTTCGCTTTGCTTAGCCACACATACGTGATTTTTCAATTATGCATGCGACTCGCAGGCGAAAATAGAAGCGATAAAA
Source organism: Zeugodacus tau (assembly GCA_031772095.1). Lineage (NCBI taxonomy): Eukaryota > Metazoa > Arthropoda > Insecta > Diptera > Tephritidae > Zeugodacus > Zeugodacus tau. Next base: position 43,860,858 of record CM062653.1, read on the forward strand.
GCGTAGTGTAAACACCAAAACACACAGACATGCATTTGCATATGTATATGCGGGAAACTATCAATCAATATATAATTATATTTATTTGAATAGGAACAATGGCGGTGTAATCATAGCAGCCTAATGCTGCTTATCGCCGGGTAATCTATACCACTTACGTAGGTTACTCGCTATTGCTATAGGCTTATGCGCCTAAAAGTGCGCTAATGCTTTGCTAACAATTTCCTTCGCTTTCTTTGTATGCAACACACGCTGAGGCACATACATACATAAATCCATACACACGGGCATATGTAGAATGTTTGCACAGCTTTGCTTATGTGCTCGCCATGCCAAGGCAGTCTGCTGGCTTTCATAAGAAAACACACACACACCCGAATATATGTAGCTGCGTGTAAACACAGTTGCGTGCACTTGCACTGCCGTTCGTGACAAGCGTTAAAATGATTTATTTTCACGACTATGCAAAAGTATTTTTAATATTTCTCTATATGCCATAAGCGAGTATAAGAATGTACAGGGATATAGTATACATATATAAGTATATGTGTGTATCGCTGCGTCATGCAAAGCGCACATTTGTTAGCTTTACCTATTCCATCAGCTTACTTTTCATATTTTCTGCATTTCTTGCTTTTCGCAAATACCCAGTAACACGTACCGTTACAATCATACAATATATATATATATATATAAAGGCGTACCACTGTGCAGGAAGGAAACTGCATTTTGCAATGCAATTATGGCACTTATCCCGCACTGAAATGTCATCACCTAATCGCGTGAAAATGAATGAGTCGCCTAGCTGCTGCAGCTCGAACTTGCTGCAGTCTTAAGCCTCACTTATGTATGTATCGATTTGCGCGACTAATGGTTGAGATAATGGATTTCGCACACAAATGACTTTCCGTGACATTAAATATTATTTTATTTCAGAGATCTAAAGGTTATCCCCAAATGGCAGATATTAAATATGCAAGTGTTTTAATGATGCTGCCAATCTAAAGAATGCAACACATGAATGAAAGGAATAAAGAATATATATGGAGATTAAGCATTAAAGCTAGTGTAGAGTATACATAGGCCCAGTACCCTATATATATAGTACGGTTATAAGTAGTGTCCGACCGATACCCAATTTTTGGTCGAAGCCGATGCCGATGCTGATTAATCGGCCAGTTGGCTAAGTATCGGCCGATGCCGATTTTTTCATGAACAAATTTATTTAGTAAACTAGTATAATAAGAAAATAAAAACAAAGACAAATAACATCACAAAATAAGTAAAAACTCAATTCATATGTAAATATCAAGTTGTTTATTCATTTAATTAATATTCAAAACTATATAACTTACTTATTTAATATTAGCTATTATATTTAATATTACTATATATTAGGTTTAAACAAACATTTTTACACACTTATATACACTCTCCCATGCATATGCATGTACCTTCCCGTTTCTTGCATGAGTTCATTTTAAAAAAGTAAAATGAGGAAAATTTCGAACAAGAAATTATATTTTATTTGCAATGAGCTAAAACTTGATTACGACCTCTAGTCGTTTGTGCCCGTTGTCTTTCTCTCTGATTATGAAGGCGTTGGGAAAGCTCAGAGTTCGACGACCTTGTGCGAGCTTGTATATTTCTAATATTTTGTCTTTCAAGCCGCTGCATACCCTCCGTACTCGACTCTCAAGCGCGTACTTGGGAGGTTTTGAAATTTTGTTCAGCAAGCAGCTGCGAGCGTTCGTTACTCGACTCTCTGGCACGCGATTGCGATGCGAAGCGAATGACTTGCAGAACGATTTTCAATTTCAGATTAAGATTCTCCATCATGGAGTCTTTTTGATACCCTCACCTGGGAACTATTTCCAGAAAGTTGAGATTCTTGCAATAAATATAGCCTATGTTACTCGGGGTGAATGTAACTTTCCAATGGTGAAATAATTTTGGAATCGCCACAGTAGTTTTTGAGTTTATTTATTATTAACATACATATAAATCTTTTCTCTTTATCATACGTAGTAGTATAGATATGTATGTATGTATGTGATTGGCGTTGCAACCGTTTAGCCGGTTATAGCCGAATCGACGATAGTGCGCCACCTCTCTCTCTCCTTCGCAGTTCGGCGCCAGTTGGAGATCCCAAGTGTAACCAGGTCGCTCTCCACCTGGTCCCTCCAACGGAGTGGAGGCCTTCCCCTTCCTCGGCTTCCTCCGGCGGGTACTGCATCGAACACCTTCAGGGCTGGAGTGTTTCGTCCATTCGGACAACATGACCTAGCCAGCGAAGCCGCTGTCTTTTTATTCGCTGAACTATGTCAATGTCGTCGTATAACTCGTACAGCTCATCGTTCCATCGTCTGCGGTATTCGCCGTTGCCAATGTTCTGAGGACCATAAATCTTACGCAAAATTTTCCTCTCGAAAACTCCTAGTGTCGTCTCATCTGATGTTGACATCGTCCAAGCTTCTGCACCATAAAGCAGGACGGGAATGATAAGCGACTTGTAGAGTTTGATTTTGGTTCGTCGAGAGAGGACTTTACTGTTCAATTGCCATCATTGTAGTATAGATATAGATAGAAAAAATAAGTTATTTGTCTTTTCTCAAAACAAGTTGCTACGTCAGCAAAATATAGCTTATTTCCTTTAAGAATAGATAGAAAGCTTGATTTTGGAGTTCTTTTGCATGGACCTCATATTCCAGACCAGTACCAACATTATTTTTCTGTCTATGGCGAATGATGTTGATTATAAAAATTCGCCTCAAGAGAAAATTTCAAAAATATACTCTCCCAGTTTATTGCCAATAGCAACAAGGGTTTCTATAAGAGTGACATTATGAAATTATTTTCAAAATCTCAATAAGGTGTTGAACAAAACTGTGCATATTTGAAATAAATCGGGTCATTCCAAATACTGTAATAATAAATTTAAAACAAAAATAATAAAGTTCTTTATACCAGACTATCGTTAGGAATGATTGGTTCAGGCAAATATGAATCAAACTGTGTTTTATAAGGTGAAGAGACTTAATATTTTAGGCTTTTATGAAATGTCGAAGCCGATGCCGATACTGAATTTTGTGGCCGATACTGGCCGATGCTGATGTCAAGGCCGATTAATCGGTCGGACTCTAGTTATCCGGCGATGAGTAAAGTATGAGTTGTCATTTATCAATTGTGTCTAACAATTTGGAATTGCAATTGCGATGAACATTTAATTATCAAATAATATTAATAATAATTACCGATAATTACTTTCAAAGCTCTATCAAAAGTATTCATATACACAGTTTTTGCTATACTCGCATATCTAATGGCATTACGTATACGCCATGTCATACTACGCTAAATAAATAGTTACAATTTGGTATATTTCAAGCAGAAAAACTGTTGCAAATGTAATTCTCTGGAAATCAATTTACTGCTGAAATATATTCGAGTACATTTTGTTGTACGAAAAATTGATATGTGGCATCAATCAATTCCAAATGTGACACCAAAAAAATGCGTCTGTAAAAACCATGAAAAAGATTTATTGCGAATGTGTATCACTATCTAATTGTTCAATTAAAAGTTTGTGACATGTTAATGTGACGGCTGACAACAACCGCCCACTCACACACACACACACCCACAAGAGGCGTAAGATTTGATTAAATGATAACGGTTGATGGCTGTCAACTACAGTTTAGCACATTCATGTGACCCGCATGCACTCTTGACACATTATATTATATATACTTTACATATAAGTTACAAAAATAAAAATAAATGTGTAAATAAATATGTGCTTACACACACACACACATACATATACATATATATGGTCGTGTCTGTTGATGAATGTGTCTAATTCAATTAAAAAGTCATTTATTTTCCACGGTCGCTGCTGTCTACGGCTCTGAATCACGTCCCTGCATGTTGACAATTTTCCTTTACACTATGCGCTGTCAACAAAAATCCGCACAAACACACATACATACGTAATATCGTTACTAAAATATTGATTTATCATCATTGCTGTGTAAAATGTCATATTGTAAGCACACACTCACACATTTGATTGGCATGCATATGGGTATACATGGATATATATGGGTTATATGAGGAATAAATGTACTAAGCTGAAACCTATATGTATGTGTTTACTTGTATATGAGTTCATTTAAAGTAAATTCAATTCGAATCATCACATCAGCAAATAAATAAAAATTGCAAATTAAATGAATAAATATTAACTCAAAGTTTTAGAGTTAATATGAATATTCCATTATATAAGTATTAACAGTGTGTTATATGCAAAATTTTTATTTCACGGTCATTCACAATCTAAGGTGAATTTTTTTTTACACATTTTCTTATTGAAAAGCCTTCGATGCTTATACGATCTTTAGGCAAAATAAATTTTTCATTAAGGGGTTAATTGGGTTTCAGAGTTCGAAAAATATTGTATTTTTTATTCAAACAATTCAGCATATCAAAGGTGCTTATTTAAGCAGTTATGTGAACATTCGGACGTTGGTACATCATCTCCCTTGAGGCCTAAATAAACATTGGTCTTGCAGTGGTAGCAATTTTAAATTTGAAACCCATCTAATAGCTAAGCTAAGCTAAGCTAAGCTAACCCATCAAGAGCTAATTGATCAATTAACCGGCCTTCGCTCGATTAAAGCGCTGATTTAGATCGATATAACATACACAATAAAAATCTCATTTCTCTACATTAATTTTTTAATCGAAGACAAATCGAGTTGAAAATGGAGAGTGACAACTCTGCAAGTTGTTGTCCACGCTTTAAATTTGGCTGTATTTTTGATAAAATAGCAGTAACGCAACTTGATGTCGCTGCTGGAAATTTAGGTTGTGGTATTGATAAAATAGCAATCAGCGGATGAAACTTACCAACTTCTTAAGTCGTTACGGGTAGTCAAAGACACAAAAAAATTACAATTTTCATTATTATTTTGCTATTAAGTCATGTTATTTTACGAAAGAAATAATAAAGTACTATTAAAATTCGAAATTTAAAAAAAAAGCTTCGATCTGGCCCATGATAATTTATGTATTCTAAAAGCTGTATAAATTTCATTAAAATCTACTGGGCAGTTTTCGAGTTGCAGTTGTCACCAATTCAAAAACCATAGTTTTGAAAAAAAATGCATTTAAAGTTTCATACTAGCGTATTGGAGAGCCCGAGCGCTCTTTGTTATTTGTCGAATAACTCGAAAACTAATTATCGGATCAACTTAAAATTTTCAGAGACTATTTTTACGATGTTTCACTTAACGAGTTATTTTTTTGAAAATCCTGACTACCCCTAAACCCTTAAGTAAAGAAAAACAAAAATTATAATGCTGAGCGTTTATCGAATACCCTCAGTGCGAAGGGCAAAAACTGGTTTCTCAATTAAAATCTTAATATATCAATTAATTTGGCTGCGCGAAAAGGACATTATTTAGAAATAGCTCTATATATGAACTATAAATTCACATTAATATCTTCTATAACGATAATACAATATTAATTCTATTTAGTTTAAAAATAGAACTTTATTTAAAAAACGGTAACTATATTTTGTTTAAATAATTATTCACATTTTGTATTAAGTTGTATCAACGTAAGAATAATCTGTGTATTTCCAGCATTTGGAAAAGCAATGATCTCTACTAAAGGTTTTACAACTGTACAGCAATATCAATATCATTACAATATTTTGCAGTCGTTACTAGTTTGTTTATTAGATGCGAACACATTGAAAAAATATCTGAGAGAATAAGAATAGTAGTCCACTCGTACAATATATTATGCCCAACATAAATCGATTTAGAACCCAACTAATATGAGGTTTTCAGATGTGAAAGGCTTGAGTTTGAAAATCAATAATGATTGAACATTAAATTAATAATTTACTAAGACCATAACCGCCCCGCTAAAGGCTATTGGTTTCCGACTAGATTACAGTAAATTATTATTTTACTATAACAATAAAGTACCGCTACATCTAAAGTATTATTACAAACTGTTGCTCTCCAATTTACTTTTTCTTACGGATTCAAACATCTTCGACAAGACTCAACTACAAATAATTATATATAACTAGCTGACCCGGCGAACTTTGTACCGCCTAACAGTCAATGAATGTGGTGTTACAGATAAGCAGAACTTTATGATTTTTTGAAAGCAATACAATGAATACATATAATATTTATAACGGCCCGGTACGTGCTTCGCTACGTATAAAGTGAAATATAAAATATAACTAATTTATAAAAAAAAATATATTTAATTATTTGCTAGCTATCCAAAACATTTGGATAAACTATATTTTTTGTTTTTCCATTTTGATCATGAATAAACAAACGGCTGGGGGTACCGACTCTGGAACAGGCAACATAAAGTTGTCCATGTGAAAAACATGATTCCTCCAAATTCACACCACAAACGTTAAGTGTTTGCCCTTGAGCTTTGTTGATAGACATCGCAAATGATAAACGCACAGGATATTGTAATCGTTTGAATTCAAATGGCATATCAGTTGGAATCATAGGGATACGCGGTATTAAACAAACTTCTCCTTTTGATTTACCAGTTAAGATCGTAGCTCCAATCAAATTTGGCAATAAATTTTTCACTGCCAATCTGGTGCCATTACACAGTTTTGGTGGATTAATATTTCGCAATAATTCCACTTTCAGATTCAAGCAATGCGGTGGCATACCAGCCGGTTCTAATGAATTTAAAAATTCAGTTGGATAATTCATTGCCTCATTGCCATGTTTTGGCCTAGTTGGAAATTCGCTTTGCGCTATATTTATTTTTTTCACAAATTCACAAAACTTCAATAATTATTAAAAAAAAAATATAATAACTAATAATTTTGCACCGCGGTAATTTCGGACACTACTGAACGTATGGGGCCAAAGAAAACGCTCCGGCGATGTTTACACTCCAATGTCATATATTCTCCTAATTTGAATTTTCTTAATGCTAAGAGTCAAAGATCTATATACCTACAAAAACAAAATATTCATGTATTTCTTTATGCAAAATAAATGCACCGTAATATAGTTCGATGTCTTTTCAAAGCCTACTTTGTTTGTCGATCTGCGTGCTACATACATACCTACATGTTGATATAAATATAATGCAGTAAGTTTGTAGGTGGGAATAATAAGTATGGTAGTTAAGACGAAAGTTCATAAATTTTGAGAGCGAAAGAGCGTAGCTAAGTAGGTAACAAATCGTTTAGTAAATGATTAAACTGTTATTGATGTATGTATGCTAATATGAGCGCTTTTCAGCTTTCCAAGTAGGTACGAGTTAAATAAACAAAACTGTAACATATGTGTGGTGAATTTTTTGAAACATTTTGGCCGATATCTCGAGACCCTAGTCACGGAGCAGCATCAAAAATACTCTATACTATAGAAATCATCAACAGCTTCCATTTGCTACCCATATTGTACAAACACATCCTAGGGTTACCCGGGTCCAAGTTTTGGCCTATTTCTCGAGACCCTGGTATCCGATTGATTGCCTGCTACATACGTACCTAAATGTGTGGTGAAATTTTTGAAACATTTTGGCCGATATCTCGAGACCCTAGTCACGGAGCGGCATCAAAAATACTCTACACTATAGAAATCATCAACAGCTTCCATTTGCTACCCATATTGTACAAACACATCCTAGGGTTACCCGGATCCACGTTTTCGCCTATTTCTCGAGACCCTGGTATCCGATTGATTGTCGATTGATTGCCTGGTATCCGATTGATTGCCTGCTACATACATACCTACATGTGTGATGAAATTTTTGAAACATTTTGGCCGATATCTCGAGACCCTAGTCACGGAGCGTCATCAAAAATACTCTATCCTATAGATATCATCAACAGCTTCCATTTGCTACCCATATTGTACAAACACATCCTAGGGTTACCCGGGTCCACGTTTTGGCCTATTTCTCGAGACCCTGGTATCCGATTCTTAAAATTTCAAAACACAAACCATCTACTGAATAGTCCAAACAAAGCCTAAAAATTTGGTTTGGATAGGTGAGCCCGTTCTTGAGTTATAAGATTACCAAGGAAATGTAACTTCTTTTTATATATGGGGCATTCTCTGGAAAAAAAGCCACTTGAAAAAAAAAGTTCTTTATTTTTTTTGGCAATTATATATCTTATAGTACATGTAAAACCTAAACTAAAACATATAGTTTTAGTTATGTGTAACGAGGGGTTGCCATATTATAAGGGGCCAAAGTTTTTTGTAAAAAAATTTTCGAACCGCCATAACTTTAAAACTAATGAACAGATTTTAAAACACCATGTGACTTTTTTGTACAGAATTTCTCAAACTTTGAAACTGTATATCGTAAAATTTTTTAAAATTTATATTTCATAGCAAAAAATTAAAAAAATTTTTTTTTTGGAATTTTTAACAACTTATGCCCCCTTCGATTTTTTTCGAAAATATCTTAAAATGTTCCTTATTTCATCACCTTTTTACCCCCCAAAGGGAATTTTGGGACAGCAATATTTGTATGAGCTACAAATAAAAAACCAACTCAGAACAAGATGAAAAATCATTGATTTATGTACTATTATTATCAGAATTTAGCGTAACCCAGGATTAACGACGTGGACGTAGCAGACATTTAATCCCTTTTTGTTTTTTATTTTTAATATTTTTTTAATTTTTTTGTATTTTTCAAATTTTTAATTTTTTTTTGTTTGTTTTTTTTTTTTTTTGCTTTTTTTTTTTAATTAATAAGTAGAGTATATTGAAGTACGTGATAATTTAAAAAAAAAACCAAAAAAAAAAATTAAAAATTTAAAAAATACAAAAAAATTAAAAAAATATTAAAAATAAAAAACAAAAAGGATTAAATGTCTGCTACGTCCACGTCGTTAATCCTGGGTTACGCTAAATTCTGATAATAATAGTACATAAATCAATGATTTTTCATCTTGTTCTGAGTTGGTTTTTTATTTGTAGCTCATACAAATATTGCTGTCCCAAAATTCCCTTTGGGGGGTAAAAAGGTGATGAAATAAGGAACATTTTATGATATTTTCGAAAAAAATCGAAGGGGGCATAAGTTGTTAAAAATTCCAAAAAAAAATTTTTTAATTTTTGCTATGAAATATAAATTTTAAAAATTTTACGATATACAGTTTCAAAGTTTGAGAAATTCTGTACAAAAAGTCACATGGTGTTTTAAAATCTGTTCATTAGTTTTAAAGTTATGGCGGTTCGAAAATTTTTACAAAAACTTTGGCCCCTTATAATATGGCAACCCTGTTACACAGACCTAAAACTATATGTTTTAGTTTAGGTTTTACATGTACTATAAGATATATAATTGCCAAAAAAAATAAAGAACTTTTTTTTTCAAGTGGCTTTTTTTCCAGAGAATGCCCCATATATAGATGAACAGAAATTGTTCTAATCAACACACAAATGCATAACCTCTACAGAAATACAACGCCCATGCGTACATTTGAACAACCTTTACTACACGCAATTAACAAGTTGTATACATTTTTCTCACACTCTCTCTCGCTGTCTCTCTCCTTGCAGTGAACAAAATGTCGCCGCGCCCCTCGTTGGCGCCCACCGAAGACGGCAGCTATGGCGGTGCGTACCAGCAACAGACCCAGGACGCTTATGCGGCCAATCAGAACAATAACAATAACAACAATACGACAGGCGGCAGCACCGCAGCGAACTCATCGAAAAACGAGCCGGGGCGGCGTGCGGGGGCGTGTCGCGTGTGCTTGAAATCCTTCAAACCCGACGACTATCACAAGACATGCTTCGAGTGTCAGCAGCGGGTGTGCGAGGATTGCGCCAGCTACAGCAAGCTGGAAGAGAATGAAGATGCGGTAAGTGCAAGTATTAAAGAATGACAACAAAGAAAAGGCGAAGTGTTGTGCGTTGTGTGATGTGGTGAAGCTGGTTGCGAATGTTAGGTGTTAGATGAGACGATGAGATCAAAAGCGTTCGGAAGAGTAGACACGCGTGAATGGTGTTTGCGGTGTGTGTTTGTTCGAGCATCAAGTGTTGCTGATTGCAATTGAATTGCCATGCAAATGGGCAGAATAAATTTAATTTGTTGTAATGAAAACAAATTGCAAAGAGGCAGTTAATATTAAATGGAATTAGAATTGCGTAAAAGACATGCTAAAGCAATTATGTGGCAAGCGAAGGGTTATGGAGTGGGCGTTGTTGTGTGTATGACAATGAGTTTTGCTGCGTTTGATCTCACCGGTTATTGTGCTACCCAATAAAGAAGGTGTGCTAGTTCTCGTCACTTTTCAAAAAATGTAGAAATCAATAGTTAGTCCAAATCGAAACAGCGCAGTAAATTGTAAATCGATCCTTCTTCACCAAACTAGAAATTTTCTAGAATATTTTGCAGTTCCGAACACAAATCGTTTGGTTACCTACTCCTTACCGACAATGCTGATCCATGGATCTTACAAATGATAATCATCATATACTCTTAAATTAAATTGTTTTCCTTTCTCTTTCAATACTTCTTTCAAGATTATTTAGATTCAGTGAGGATTTTAAGTTCGAACTCTATTTTATAAAATTAGTCCCAGAACTGATAATTGAATTGTATAACTAGTATTTCTCATGAGTATTGACTTCATCTGTAAATGTTAAAACTATATGGAAGATAAAATTTGGGACTTCTCATTTTAAGGTTAAGAGTACGAAAATTCATAATTGAAAAATATATATATATATATTTGACTTTATTTGCCAATTTTTTTTTTTTAATTGTTCGAATGTTATTTCCAGAAGCCTTTTACAGCCGGTTTCACGAACTTTTTTAATTGAAAATTAAGTTCCATTTAATTTTAATTTTAATTTTTATTTAACTTTGCTCTTAAGTTTCCTGCGTTTCACCATTATTGACATTTGGCATCCAAAAAATTAAAAGGCAGGTATGTTAGTAAGAATAACAGCTGATTTATGTAAACAAAAACATTGTATTTCTTTGTCAAAATGATAAACAAATGGGAATTCAGCTGATAGAGAAGCGTAACCATGGTTACATATGACAGTATTTAAATAATATTTAAATGGCAAAGCGTGACCATTTAAATAAAAATTAAGTCAAATGGTGGAACTGAAATAAATTATTTTTCACTTAAATTTGTTTCGTGAAACCGGCTGTTAGAATTAAATCAGAAAAACCAACTTTTTTTTCATAACAAATCTTGCTGATTGAAATTCCCCAAATGCATTGGTTTTGGTTTTTGCTAAATTTTGGAAGATTGTGTGTGAGGGCTGCTTTGCTTCATTGCCCAACGCTTTGTAGTAGACCACTTGAGATTTTGTTCGAGAATCTATGAATCATTGCAACAAGTTTATAACAACAATGCCCAATAGAATTTAATACATCTTTGGAGAAAAAACTTGGGAACGAACATATATTGTTATTGCTACTGCAACGTTTTTGCTTAATAGATTTATTGCAAACATGCAAAAGGTGAAATAAATACGAAATGAAAACATTTATGGTATTTGAACTCTTTGATAATAAATATCGTTTAGTATACTTCGAAAGATTTTCTACAAAATTTTATATTCAGTACTTTTGGAATCTCTTGTCTATTACTTAGAATTATTAATACCGAATTAGTCTTAAAGAGCCCTTTCCACTAAGAGGATGTGATTTTAACCTGAACAAATATCTCTACCTTTTTGTTTTTTGAATTTCGCGGCTATATATAAAGCGCTACAGAGCTCGTATCTGGCAATACTATACATCTTTGAAAGTCCTTGACATAACCAACAAAACGGCGCTATGCATGACGAAACAAGGAGTTCACTAACGCCGAATTCGCGCTATTTTAAAGAAAAATTCCGTGAGATTAGTGAGGTTTTCGAGGATGGTACTCTATCACTTCGAACTGCGGAGGAATGGTTTCGACGATTCAGAACGGGAGAAAACGACACCATGGATAAGCCAGGCGGCGGAAGATCAAATCATGGAAAACATCGAGTTAGACCGACATGTGGCATCTCGTGACATCGCTCAGGAGTTCGGAGTTAGTCACCAAACCATTTTAAACCATCTGCAGAAGAACTAAACTATCTGATTTGACACAAAAAACCATCTGGACCGAATCAACGTCTGCGATATGCTGTTGAAACGGAACGAACTCGACCTATTTTTGAAGCGGCTGGTGACTGGCGTCGAAAAATGGATCACATACGACAATATCAAGCGAAAACGGTCGTGGTCGAAGACCGGTGAATCCAAACAGTGACCAAGCCGTGATTGACGGACAGGAAGGATTTGCTGTGTGTTTGGTGGGATTGGAAGGGAATCATACACTATGAGTTGGTCTCATTTGGTGAGACACTTAATTCTACCATCTTCTGCGAACAACTGGACCACTAGAAGCGTCCAGAATGGGCCAACAGGAAGGATGTAGTGTTCCACCAGGACAACGCCAGACCACACACTTCGTTGATGGCTCGTCAGATGCTATGAGAGCACTGATGGGAGGTTTTATCGCATTCACCATATAGCCCGGACATAGTGCCATGTTTTATTTTTTATTTTTTCAATATTTCTTTATTTATTGAATCTGCTTTGTTTAAAGCCTAACAATAAGTATTAAAATCTTAAATCTATTTACAACTAAGTAAGCTCAAGAATGTGTTTGAGCTTTTTGGCAGAACGTTGCTCTTTAGTAGGCAGGTAGGTCTCTTCTTTTTAAACGAGTTTGATTGGAATGTACCAAGGCGTTTGCCAATGGGTTTGGATGTTCACGAAGTTTAGAAATATATTTCTTTCTGCTGTCCTCTATTTCCTTCTTTACCATAGGAATATCAAGATCCTTATGGATATTTTCGTTACGCATGTACCATGGTGAACCCGTTATTGTTCTAAGCATTTTAGATTGGAATCTCTGAATTATGTCAATGTTGGTTGCACAGGTCGTACCCCACAGTTGAATACCATACATCCAATACATTATGATTGCATTGTATAACAGGACTTTGCTGTCTAGGCTAAGTTTAGAATTTTTGTTTAGAAGCCAATTTAAATTTGCTGCTCTTAACTTCATGCAAGTTACTTTACTCGCTATATGTTTCCGCCACGTAAGCCTTCGATCCAGGTGAATCCCAAGATAAGTTACTTCATTCGCTTGGGGTACTAATACATTGTTTATTTTAACTGTCCGACATGTTTCTGGTAATGTGATTACAACCTGTTCCTGTCCATGGCGAACGCCATTGGTGGTATTAAGTTGAACTCAAAAGAGGCTTGTGAAAAGTGGCTGTCCGAGTTCTTCGCAAATAAGGAAGGAGGCTTCTACGAGGAGGGTGTTATGAAGTTGCCGTCTAGATGGAAACCGATTATCGAACGAAACGGCGCATATTTGAACTAAATCCGATCACTGTAACACTTTTCATAAAGCATTGAATACAGAGCAAAAAAGTAGAAGAGAGATATTTGCCAACCTAATATTTGTACCATATATCAAAAATTAGACAAATTGAGTCAGAAGTAATATTGTCATTGTAACTGAAATTCAACGGAATAAAACCCCAATTGCCAAATTTTCTCGATAACTTATATACATAAGAATATTGGATATTGTTCTATAGGTAAATTAGAATATATATATATATATAAATACAGAATATTTACTTAATTCAAATAATTACTCGCTCACACAACCACATCGTTCAATTAACAGAAATGCAGTAAAATTAAATTAAAGCGAATTCTAATAAGAACCTTTCAAACTGAATTACAAATATCACTGAACATACAGTTATACACTTGCCGTCCACTTACGAGTATTACGCCTCAATCATGATATATTGCCGCATAATGCGAAAATCAGCATGTGTTGCCGCAATAAATGGACGAACCGCAAGCGAACAGCTCAATCCATAAAACCCGAAAAACATTTATAATTTCCAATATTGTGTTATGTAAAATGTTACAACAACAAATTGCAATGCTATTAAGCTAAACTTTTGTGCTCGGGTTCTGGGTGTAATTAATATTAGTCGCCAGCAAGCAGAAAATGCGTAATTGCGCTCGTGCAGGGAGTAGGGAGTAGGGGCTGTCGAAGCTAGCCGAGCAAAAAATGAGACCGAAATTACCGCAAACAGCAAACGCATTTATACGGATGATTAGTCGAACAAACGCACATATTCAATGCACAAACAGGGCTACTGATATACAGATACAATGCTTAAAGCCACCCACAAATAGGAAGCATGGTCTACAGTGAACAAAGAGTGATGGCTAAGAGGATGATGGAGAACCGAAGATTATGATTGGCGAAGTTGTGCAACAAATGGAGCTCATTATTCTCATACTGTGTATTACAAGCCACACATCATCTTCACCATATTCATCACGAAATGCAGAGTTCAACGAGACAGTGGTGCGATGACCAGAAATGTGTGGATAAAAATTGAAAAAATTGTAGAGAATAAGATATATGGTTGGTCACAGTTCAGCTAATGAAATTTGAACAATAAATCGGTGAAAATAGAAACAGAATAACACAGATCTCCAAAATATTTTTTGAGTTCGACAATCAGCCATTTCGAGCGATCTCATAAAAGATATTCGTCGCAAGTTACTGGATTTGGGATTCACATTGACACCGTCTGAATTTTTCCTGATCCGGTTAAATATAAATATAATTTGGAAAATTACTGAAGGAACTAAAGGCCAAATAGGTCGTGGTCTCTGATAGATGTATAAGAAATAGGAGCAATCGTTGTATTCAAAAGAGGCCTGTTTTCATCGCTGTAACAAATTTAGAAATACGAAAGTATACTCTAACTGATTCCACAAATTCTATTTCAGATCTTTTATATCAAAAACTATTGGATGTTCTATTAGGAATAAAATAATATGAACTATATAAATAGGTTCCCTATGAACAAACCTGAAGAAGTCGTATTATTTGAAGACGGTATTCAGACAAAGAACAAAAGTTCTTTGTTTATAACTCTACCAAGTTGAATTCTAAAATTATTTAAAGAGCACAGAGGTGGCCACTCAGCGGTTCATGTGAAGCCTACATTTCTGACTTTCCCAATATCCTTCAGTGCGAGGATAACCTTTAAGTGTTCCAGTAATCTTCAACTCCGTTACCACTGTGCAGCTAAGTCAAAGTGAATCTCAATCAGACCAGCTGGCAGCCACAGAAAATGAAATGTGCTGTGCTCGTAAAAATGGTCAGAAACGTAAGCTCACGCGAAGAGATCTTTTTGTAAATGTTTGTGTGTGAGACCAAACAGACTAAATGGGCAACCACTTAGCAAAGCCCACATTAACTAAGTAGATTATGCAACCGCACATAGGTACCAGCAGCTTTTACGTAAATACTTATGCTCAAAATATGCTTCAAATAGGAGGCCAATGCCACAGCACTAAGTCCAATCCGGCTGTTCTTTTAAAAGCATGCCGAACACACAGCAACTCATTTCCTCAAAGTGGCGAACAAATTCATAAAACGTGTATTAAATATGTATGAAGTTGTAATATTTTTGCTGTTGACAGTTCGGCATTAACTAAAGTAAAGACACAAATCAAAATGTCAACGTCGAATGGAACAGCAGCAGCAAGCGGTAACGGTAAAAACGACAAAAGCCGACAACAAGTTGTGGTAATAGAAACAGTGACATTAACGACAGAATATCGTTAAGCATTTTGCTAAATAGAACAGTAAAAAAACAACAACAACACTGGGGCTGCAAACCACAACAGAGCTTTGCTCTCAATTAGCAACTACTAAAGGCTAAAATATGTTACCAGCCTTTTTTGAAAGCGATTCATTACTCGATTGTGCCGTGGTTAACGAGGTTAGTCCATTACAACTACA
The DNA here is from genome assembly GCA_031772095.1 of Zeugodacus tau. Taxonomy (NCBI): domain Eukaryota; kingdom Metazoa; phylum Arthropoda; class Insecta; order Diptera; family Tephritidae; genus Zeugodacus; species Zeugodacus tau. Next base: position 43,876,756 of record CM062653.1, read on the forward strand.
ACAAACGACACTAAAAGAAAACAAATGTGAGTTCATATGCATTTTGAACGACTTTACAAACCAATGGAAAATTAAGTGTGCCAGTCAGTAGTTGCTAACGGAAGCCTCTAATGTTGAGTGTCATATGTATGTCATCGCAGGGAAATTTACTTCTCTAATAAATAATGCAACTAATGATGATGACCACAAAGCACAGAACTTAAGGCAAATTGAATATGAATTAGTAAAATGGGGAAACATGAAAATAAATACTAACGAGTTTAATATTGTAGTAGATGAGTAAAATATTTAGCGTTACATATAAAATATCTCTTCGTTAAAATAGCGTAGGACTTGTACAGATCGACTTATTTCACTTCATATTAAGCCGATTCACATTTTTCACTTTAACACCCGTTAGATTATTTAGCCCTGAGTCTGTTGTTCCAGTGGAAGGCAGAAATGCTAAGCCCTTCTCCAGAAGTTTCTACTAAAGATTTTGTTATCGCCAACTGGAACCATATTTTCATAGATATTAGAGTTCAAATATATTATATTCATTATATTCGAATTCATATTAACTTCAGGTTGAAGAGTAAATAAAACAATTTTAAGATCTTTACGAATTTCTCTTTCGAAAATTTTCAAGTAAATGATAGTTTTTGAGACTAGGGGTTTTCAAAAATTAATTAAACGCATATAACTTAATGCCAAAAATTTAGCATTGTCCTAAAAAAAGTGTTTGTTATTAGGTTTAAAAAATTATTTCAATTTTCGACAATTAGGGCCATATATCAGTAATAAACATTATTCCGAAGTAAGTCTGTAATAGCTGTAAAAAAGACTAATTTCCGTCTAAAAAAATACTCATTATTTGGTAGAAGTCAGGACGAACATTGCATCTATCGATTTAGATTCCACGCTGAATTTTAAGACTTGTAAGCATAATTTTCTATCGCCAGATTTTTACTGGTCAACCCTTCTACTCAAATTGATTTAATTTGTCCAACACCAACAATACCTAAAATGATGATTAAAGATGCCTCGTGGTATTAGTTTGTCAGCCAAGGAACAAGGAATAATCATAGAAATGCATAAAGGCGGTTCCAAAATGCGTCTAGACGAAATCAATATCGAAAATGTATATCAAAACTTCTTTAGAACCCCACTAATTACAGTACAGTGCGACGCAGCGGACGGAAAACAACATTGATGATCGGTGCAAAATGATGATTCGACGTCTAGCAGTTGCGGGCTTGAAGCAGCGGCCAAATAAGGAACAAGTTAAGACTGCAAATCACAATAAATAAAATTTTTCCATAAAAATCCGTTTCTCAAACACACATCCATGGTACCTAAACCAACGATAAAGAAAGGCAAAATTAAGTATATTTGACCGATAGGTGATAGAATATAGTCCTTAGTGACGAACAAAAATTAAATATGGTCGACCCAGATCATTGCACGAAATATTGGACATTGATTTCATGGGCTGCATTTTGCTGCAGTGGAAAGACATCTACAGATCTTTTGTACAGCGAGTTAATAAAATTTGCTGGAAATATTTATGCATTTTAATAGGACATATCAGCAGTATAACGCTACAATCCACACGAAGAACATTTTTAACGACCGGAAAATTCCCGTATTACAATGTGCAACATTGAGTTCGAACCTAAATTGAGGATTTCTGGCGGATCCTCTCTGCTACTGTTTTCCAAAACGGAAAGCAGTTTGAGACAGTACGTCACCTAAAATTAGCCATAAAGCAAGAATTTGCCAATATTTACATAACTATTCTACAGTCAGTAGTTAATTCTCTGATTAAGCGACTTAATTTAGCTTTAAAACATAAGGACAATGCTACTGACTATTAAAATAAACATTTCTTTCTGTTAAACTCAAATGGATAGGATTTACTGAAAAAATAGTAAAATCCACATATATATATTTACTATAAGCCTAAACTTAAATTATGTTTTATACTTTAACATTTTTTGTTTTATTTTTAATTTAATTTTTTGTTTTTATATCGTATATAATAATAATAACAAACCTGCATACTCAGAACCATTTTGCAATTTTCCAATTTTTTAGTTTTTTTGCAAAAAGTTCATGCACATATAATTATTTGTATAGGGTTGATTGCATACCAGAACATTCTTTTTGACTTTTCTAAAAGCAAATTTTTAAAAACCTCCCTCTGTATAGTTTCTCCTCCAAATATACACATTTCATATACAAAAGATTTAGTGTATATAAAATGAGGGCGGAGTTAATATTATTCCTAGCCTGACTTGAAAATTCTCAATTCCATAAATCACTTCCAATATATAATTTAGTTCTGTCACTCCCTGGACATAGGATAAATTTTTGAACTTTTAGACCCTTTTTTGGCATCATGGAACAGTTTATTATTGTTAACAACATTAAGCATTAGCCCCAAAAAGAAAAAAATAAGTATTTCCAATTTTGTTTGGCGCGATTCTGATTAATACAATCACCACCAATCTATACAAACCCAAATCGGAGAATCCTGTAATTTAATTGCTATTAAGAATAGCTCCAATAATTTTGATAAAAATTCTAAATTTGTGAAAAGAGGACGAGGTGAGGGTAATATTATAAATTTTAATATTTAATACTAATTGTAATTATGTTTGTTACCGAGATTGACCTATTTGGCGTATAACAATTTTCGCACAAAAGATTCGTGATTCTCAGAATTGCGAAATACATGTACAATTAAAATATCATGTAATAAATTTGATTGCAATCAAATATTTATCAGGAACACAGTAAACATTTATTTAAGAACATTTTTGTTATTGCAAACAGAAGTGTTCATTTTTCACCTGCATGCAGCGTCATAAATTGCCTTACCTAGCAATATCAATTTAAATATTAAAACTACCGCCCACACACATACTTAGCAACATATTTATGTATGTACTATATGGCGTTCATGTCAAATGTGGCACGAGTTAAGCATTAATCTTGAACGCCTTTAACTGGCAAGTAAATATATATATAGAGTATATATGTATAGGTAGTATGCGCTTACAGTTATCTGCAAAAACCATTTATTATACTACGATTGCCAGGCTAAAGGCCGACACCTGTAGTGCCTGTCATTATTTATATATATAAAAGTAACGGTACATGTGCCAGTAAATACATATGGTATATGTAGTATGCGTCGTGTTATTATAAAAAATTACTTTCACAATTTTCGCTCGACATCCACGGCAGCTGCACTCAGTTCACATACAATTCCGAGGTGTGGGCGTGACCTGTATAACGGTTTACAAGTAGATTTCTATATTGATATAATCCACAACTGAGACTTTATCTTGTTTATGAACCACTCAGCTGGGGCCGGCAAATAATTTTGCAACCGATAGTGAGTATGTGTGTACATATGTGTGTAGTACATTCGCCAGTCTGTCTGGAGCCCAAGTGTATGTCAGTAATATCAGATAGTTGCCGCCGATACTATTGCGCCCAGTGCTCCGCCTGACTGTCTACGTGTAACTTAATTAAAACGACAAAGCCTTTTGCAGTCGGCAATGCAAACGGCGATGCACTGTCCACGTAATAAGAGACGAAATTTATAATGACAGGGTGTTGCAATAGAAATATAATAAATTGGGTTTCTTCTAGAAATACTCTTATATCGAGATACCCCATGATTTTGACTAGGAAGTCTGCTGTCTCCAGGTACACGAAATGGACTAATGGGTTGCGACACCGGCTAGTCCTCAGCATAACACCAACAACGATGTCAGCCACGAAACCAATCGAAGAATTACTCTTGTCTTGGTGCTATCATGGGCCTTAGTAGGCAATTGACAAGTAGAGCCCTCTCTCGCAAAACCAAACTAACACTCCATAAGCCGGTCATTTTACCCGCATACAAATTAAACAGCTGACCATGTTGTCTGAATGGGAGAAAACTCTCCAGCTCGTAAAATGTATTATTTGACGTCCCCTGCTGGCCGATAAAGAAAAAGACGTCCTAAATGAAATGGACGTGGTATGGAAGGATCTAGTGGATACAAATATCCAACTGGCGACGTCGTCCGCAATGCTGAGATGACTGACGAATGCTTAACGGAACGGCCAAGACCGTCTCACAGTTGTAGTGCCAATCTGATGATGATGCTGACCTGACTACCAGCTGGTATTCGAAGGTCTTACTAGAAACTCTATCCTCCAAAAGTAAATGGCTTCCAAATAACATTTGAGATTGAAGAAGTCATTACTCCATTTTTTGGTCCTTTTAGTCCCAAATTTTGTCGAACTCTGGATATACTATGAAAATCCAGAGTTCGACAAAATTTGTTGAGAGCGAGTGTTCCGTTTAAAGAACCATTTGTTCAAGACCCGATGGTGTAATTTAAATAGACCTTGTCTATAATGTTCAAACGAACGGTATATGTATATCAAACTTGATTCATCAATTTTTCACACATTAGACATATACTTCTGGCAGAGGTTCCAAAGGTCGAAAAATATATCAAAATTAGTGAAATCACTGTTGGAAAAAGTGAAGAGAATTTGTACGATATAATTTTACACCCCACACTTGCCTTCATAATTTCTGCATCGACCCCTCCTTATCACAACACCCTTTATATGCTTAGTGCAAGTAGCGACAATGCAAACGGTTAACATTCTACAGTTACACAACTGTTGCTGTAATGCGCATGTAACGGTATGCGAGCGTGCCACAAGTGCAACAGCTGCCTTCTGTTGTGCACTCCATGAGGTTACATATACGCCATGACACATGCATACAGCGCATATTTAGTATCAGCTATTCGGTATGTCATTCATCTTGCTCAGCGTTATTGCACGTTTTATGTTCGTTCTATTTTTATTTCTGTTCTTTTTGTTGTTGTTGTCTACCCTTTTGCACATTTTACATCATCCTGCATTTTGCTTGTTAAAGGCGCGTAAATAGGAAATGCACTCAGGCAAGCAAATTATAAGCCATTGTTATCCTTGCAGCCATCGCCCTTCATCCGGCATGTAGTTAGGGCTTGTTTGTTGGTATGTATGCGCCGAATGCTAGTTCATTTTACATGCGCAATTCATTTATTATTACTTCATTTTTTTACTTTCCCTTTCCGTGCATTTAAGGATTACACTCCACGTTTAATGGTATTCGAATAACTCTACGAAGGTGTTAGCTATCGGCTGTTTTATTTAGTACTTTGCTCCCACTGATTTATTATCCTCACACTGCCAAGAGTGTACTTAAGGGTATTGCGTTTAAAAGAAAATGTGTGCATATTTGATAGGCAGCGGATCATAAATGGTATGGGTAATGTGGATTTTAATACTAGAAGATGAAGGCGTCTGTGATATTGTATGAAGAATTTTCATTTAAAAAACAATTTTTGCTTGTCATTCTATATATATTTAAAAAATAAATAGAATTTGGAAAATAAATGGATTCTAAAAAATTTAAATCGACCTGGAGAAACTCAAAGAAAGAAGGGTTGTCGGGTGAAATTATATATATGCGGACGTTGTACTCTCATAGTAGTTAAGTACTAAGGAAAATTTATAAATAACAAGTAAGGAAGGGCTAAGTTCGGGTGTAACCGAACATTTTATACTCTCGCAATTTATTTATTTAACTTTATTTATATTATATAATACGCAATTTGACCCACATATTCGTTATATATATTGTATAAAGTCCATTGAAAGTTGGAAACCATAATATTAGGTTAGAAGAACAGAAGTCCTCATGTTCGATATATGGGGCCTTCAAAACCTATGGTCCGTTTTCGGCGATTTTTATAATGGGCCTGCCACACTATAAACATAGTATTTGGTCAAAGTTCTGCACCGATATCTTCACTAGTGCTTACTTTATATATTGTAAAGTACACGATTCAGATCGACTTCAGAGTTCTGGTATATGGGAAGTAGGCGTGGTTGTAATCCGATTTGGACTATTTTCACAACATATCATTGGGATGTAAAGAAACTATTACAAACCAAGTTTCATTGAAATCGGTCGAGTAGTTCCTGAGATATGGTTTTTGACCCATAAGTGGGCGACGCCACACCCATTTTCCATTTTGTAAAATAATCTGAGTGTAGCTTTCATCTGCCATTATTATGTGAAATTTAGTGTTTCTGACGTTTTTCGTTATTGAGTTAACCAACTTTTAGTAATTTTCAACCTAACTTTTGTATGGGAGGTGGGCGTGGTTATTATCCGATTTCTTTCATTTTTGGACTGTATTAGGAAGTGGGTAAAAAAAACGACTGCAGAAAGTTTGGTTTATATATCTCTATTGGTTTGCGAGATATGTACAAAAAACTTAGTAGGGGCCGGGGCCACGCCCACTTCCCCAAAAAAATGACATCCAAATATGCCCCTTCTTAGAGCGATCCTTCATACCAAATTTTATTTCTATAGCTTTATTTATGGCTTAGTTATGGCACTTTATCTGTTTTCGGTTTTCGCCATTTTATGGGCGTGGCAGTGGTCCGATTTTGATCATTTTCGAAAGCAACCTTCCTATGGTGCCAAGAAATAAGTTTCAAGTTGCCAAGTTTCATCAAGATATCTTAATTTTTACTCAAGTTACAGCTTGCACAGACGGACGGACAGACAGACATTCGGATTTGAACTCCACTCTTCACCCTGATCACTATATCTAACTCGTTTAGTTTTGGGTGTTACAAACAACCGTTATGTGAACAAAACTATAATACTCTCTTTAGCAACATTTGTTGCGAGAGTATAAAAAGATGAAATAGTTAGCTTAGCACTTAAACCCAGCAAATTCCAGACACTACTCCCTTCTCTTTGAGAGGCTCCAGGGGCTTATCCTAGAAGAATTGAGAGAAAGGCTACGATTGCCCTGTGTACTGCTGAAGAGGAGCTACTGGAAAAATATGGGGTCTTTCACCAAAAGTGGTCTTCTAGCTTTAAGATATCATAGTTAAGCCATTCGCATTAGGATCTGCGAAGTGCCACAAACCATGGCTCAAAATGCCATTTTACACATTGGACTAGTAGATGTAGTCAGTCGGTGCATTGCCGTGAAAGTGTCCATCAGACTCAGTGAAACTGGGTATATGAGGGGTCTCAAACGGAACACTCTGGAATGCTCTGCCAGTCTCCAAGCGTTCTTAGGGTGCCAAACCATTGCAGGGTTTTTCAAGCGACCTCCTTTAGAGAGGTATGCATTCTCTCCGACAATAGAGCGGTAATACTATCCTTGGATGCAATGACAGATGTAGATTTGTTTTAACGTATGTACCTGCCTATGAAAGGCCTAACCATACGTGTATTCAAAAATACAAACGGATCAATACAATGCGTTGATCAGCGCCCTGTTATATGCTATGCACCTTCCAGTACCAATTGGCGTGTGGTATGGACACACTTATGCCACCTTGGTAGGGCCGAGGCCCATCTAAAACCTCTGCCGTACTTTGGGTCCGGCACCCGGTTGGTTGCAACTCCACACCGAGAAGCCAAAGGCCCTCTGCCTGCATTTAGGTTTTGAAACCACAGCCACCACGAAACTCCCCGAAGGGCCGTAACCCAACGAGCAGGCGGAAACCGAAGCCTCCTGGGCTCCTGCTCCCCGTGGCACCATGTTTAAGTCCCTGGTAAGACTTTGTAGCCGAAGCTACTTCCAGTCGAGCATATCCATACTGCTCTGCACTGGTAGGCAATTGTGGCTTGAACACAATTGACCTTATTGAAAGGAGTGACGAGTTCCTTAAAACAATGACAGTAAGCTCTAAGGTATTTGGGCAGGGTCTCACCTCTTTATCAATAGCTTCAAAAGAGGGCTTGCAAGGGATGGTTGCCCAGCAACACTGACGTCTATCGAAAGCGGCTGGGTAGTCCGTGGTTCACTTGCGCTAAAGCACTGGACATGCAGACTTCATGTCAGCTCTCCAAAAACTGAATAATCACCGGCACCTATGCAGTTTTACGGTGTTCTAGGGCCGGCGTGGACCGAAATTTATACATCCAGCTGCTTTCTCTGAGGAAGGTTTGATGAGGCATAAATCATCAAATAATAATTTAATAAGTGTGCTTGATTTTCAACAAAATTCTTTGAAAGTATCTCAGAACATATTTAAAATAAATATATAATTATGTACAATGTTTGCTTCCACATTTAACTCAACTAAATAACTTCATGCACTTTCAGAATATGTGGCGCTGCAGTGTGTGCCGACGAAAGATGGCCTCACGTGTGTGCATCCCACAAGACTCAACCGACTCCATGTTGGATGTGCCCGTGCTGGAGGCGCTGCAACGCCGGCACTCCGATGCTAAGCTCGGCTCAACACAGACATTGGCACCGGCAAATGGTACAGCGTTGGCACCGCCACGCAGCCCCGAATGTCGTCGGCATTCCGACGTTTCACCCGCCTCTCTTAAAGAACTCGAAAAGGTAAGCGATGTTCCAACAACAACAGCAACTGTGTGTGTCTGCCGCTGTAGTGCTTGCGTGTCGTTACATTTTGTTGTTGCAATAATAAACGCTTAGTTTGCTTTCATAGTTTGCTTTGCTTTGCTTTGTTTGAGTTGAAAATTGTATTGTGTTCGTTGTGTTGTGTTCGTTTATGTTCGTCACTGAGTTTGTGTTTGCGTTTGGGTGAGTGTGCAATCAAGGAGTGGGCGTGTAGACGTGCAAAACCAACTCACTTTCCGTACCTTCTGTACCCTTTTTGTACTCTTCGTACCGACCTAATGTGCTGTATGCACTTGCAAATGTAAATAAACACGCGAATTCACGCGCCGAAATAACTGTAAATTGCGTTCGCTACACACCATCACCACCACTCTCGTGTTATCCACACCCACCCACACCCAACCCACAACCTGTACATGCAAAATGCAGTTGAAGGGGAATAAAACACCGGGCGGTGATTTGGACTTTCGTAAGGGTGGACGCAGCATGGCGCCGAGCCGTTCATCGAGCCCGCCGCGGCAATCGGATCTGGAGCAGCAGCCACCATTCGGAGCGCCACTGTCGCGTATGGCATCACGCCGGGGATCACGTGTGGCGCGCCAGCACAGCTATGACGATGACATGAACAGTGCGAGTATGGCAGCAGCGGGAGCGATCAGTGCAGCCGGCGGACTGGGTGCGGCAGCGGCTGGTGCATTGGGCATGACAGGCGGTGATCCCGGACTCGGCATACCAGCGATGCCAAGAAGGTTGGTAGAAGCAGGCAATTCTATGGGTCATAAACGTCATCTTTCCTTCATTTCTCCAGGAAATCCGCATATGACGTCTTTGCGCCAAATCTGCTACAGAGTGCGGCACCTGCGACAACGCAAATTCAACGATCACCCGGCGATGGTATGTCGCCACAGATTGCACTACCTGGTTCGCGGAGGCCTTCCTTCCGTGTGCCACATCCTTCCGAGGATCTGCAAAATGACGAATCACCGAGTCCTGATAAGGGTAGTCCAGTGCTTACAGTGGATGACGACAGACGCATACGTCGACGCGGATCACAGCTGTAAGTATGGACATATAAGCTTTAAAAACTTTAATTATTTCGAAAGAACCACATAACTGTAATAAGTGATCTCTCCTATGTTTTCTATGTCTAAATAAAATTTCAGCCCCTTCATATTCTTATAAACCACCTGATATAAATGTATATTTTAACGAATACATCCAATTTTAGTCCCGATTTGGTGGCGTTGCAACAACGCGGTGCATTACCAACCAATCTGCCCGCCACCATACCACCTCCAATCGCCGCTTTCACCGGTCCCAATTTGGAAGATCTTGAAGCACCACGACGTCAAACATCGATGGATGGTGAAGCCATTAAAATTGTTATTCACGATGTAGACTCGGGTCCCATTTGCTCATCGAAACGTAGAATTGTATTACGCAGAGATCCCACGGATAAGGCGCACCGCAGTGAGTATTAAAACATATATTTCTCTATTAAAAATTAAAAAAGTAATCTTAAACTTCAAAGGTTAAGAAATTATTTTTAAAATAATGTCATGGACGAAGCCATTTTCCGTGGTACAGTTACTTATGTCTTATACTGACCTTTAACATGTTATTTTTACATTTTGTAGTTCTACTTTATGTTATTAGATGGTTTTATCTAGGTTTAATCTAGAGTGCCCCGATAAATTTGATTTTCGAGAAAGCAATTGCAAAATACGGTTAAAGAAAATTAAATTTGAGAGGGATCTAACCCTAATTGACAGTACAGATTGTGTACTGGACTACCTTCAAATACATAGTATACATAAATTTACGAATAAGTGATGGATCCAGATAGATATATAAAATTACTTTGAATCAATTAACTAATTGCCTATTGATTAAGTTACATTGAAATCCATATTTTATATTAATTTTAATTATAGTTGCTAATTAACTTAATTTACTTCAAAACAATCGAACTCACTGAATTTATTTAAAGCACATTGAGTTCAGTGCACTTCAGCTCAACTCAATTAAATTTAAATTTAATTTATTAAGCTTAATTTAGCTAATATATATATATATATTTGACGTAGAAACCGCTTTAAGCAATTATAGCCGAATCAACAGAGCGCGCCACTCGTTCCTCCTTTTTGCTTTTTGGCGCCAACTGGCACCAAGTGAAGACAGGTCACTTTGCACTTAGTCCTTCCACCGGATGGAGGTCGTCCTCTTCCGCGGCTTCCTCTAGCGGGTACTGCATCGAACACTTTCAGAGCTGGAGTGTTTTCATCCATTCGTACAACATGACCTAGCCAGCGTAGCCGCTGTCTTTTTATTCGTTGAACTATGTCAATGTCTTCGTATAACTCGTACAGCTCATCGTTCCATCGTCTGCGGTATTCGCCGTTACCAATGTTCAGAGGACCATAAATCTTACGCAAAACCTTTCTCTCGAAAACCCCAAGAGTCGTCTCATCGGATGTTGTCATCGTCCACGCTTCGGCGCCATACATCAGGACGGGAATAATAGGCGACTTGTAGAGTTTGATTTTTGTTCGTCGAGAGAGGACCTTACTTTGCAATTGCCTACTCAGTCCAAAGTAGCACCTGTTGGCAAGAGTGATTCTGCGTTGGATTTCCAGGCTGACATTGTTGGTGTTGTTAATGCTGGTTCCCAGATAAACGAAATTATCTACAACTTCAAAGGTATGACTGTCAACAGTGACGTGGGAGCCAAGACGCGAGTGCGCTGACTGTTTGTTTGATGACAGGAGATATTTCGTCTTGTCCTCATTCACCACCAGACCCATACGCTTCGCTTCTTTATCTAGTCTGGAAAAAGCAGAACAAACGGCGCGGTTGTTGCTTCCGATGATATCAATATCATCGGCATATGCCAGCAGCTGTACACTCTTGTAGAAGATTGTACCTTCTCTATTTAGCTCTGCAGCTCGTATTATTTTTTCCAACATCAAGTTAAAGAAGTCACACCATAGTGAGTCACTCTGTCTGAAGCCTCGTTTGGTATCGAACGGCTCGGAGAGGTCCTTCCCGATCCTGACGGAGCTTTTGGTGCTCAACGTCAGTTTACATAGCCGTATTACTTTTGCAGGGATACCAAATTCAGATATCGCGGCATAAAGACAGCTCCTCTTCGTGCTATCTAAGGCAGCTTTAAAATTGATGAAAAGATGGTGAGTATCGATTCTTCTCTCTCGGGTCTTTTCCAAGATTTGGTGCATGGTGAATATCTTTATCATTGTCGATTTTCCAGGTCTAAAGCCACACTGATAAGGTCCAATCAGTTCGTTGACGGTGGGCTTTAGTCTTTCACACAATACGCTCGACAAAACCTTATATGCGATATTGAGGAGACTTATACCACGGTAATTGTCACAGTTTGTGGGATCTCCCTTTTTATGGATTGGGCAGGGCACACTGAGATTCCAATCTTCGGGCATGCTTTCTTCCGACCATATTCTACAAAGAAGCTGATGCATGTACCTTATCAGTTCTTCGCCGCCGTATTTGAATAGCTCGGCCGGCAATCCATCGGCCCCCGCCGCTTTGTTGTTCTTCAAGCGGGTAATTGCTATTCGAATTTCTTCATGGTCGGGTAATGGAACATCTGTTCCATCGTCATCGATTGGGGGATCGGGTTCGCCTTCTCCTGGTGTTGTACTCTCACTGCCATTCAGCAGGTCGGAGAAGTGTTCCCTCCATAATCCCAGTATGCCCTGGACATCGGTTACCAGATTACCACCTTGGTCTCTACATGAGGATGCTCCGGTCTTGAAACCTTTTGTAAATTTAGCTAATACAAAAATCAATTTTTGAAAGCCTTAGGAGTATGACTTAATTAGCAACTAGGCATTTCAGAAAGTCTTTTAATTGAGTAAAGGTATTATTACTTTTATTTGAAAAGCAATATTGTTAAAAAATGTAATTTAGTTGTAGAAATCACAATTCAATTAAGAATTAAGAAGAACATTCAATTAAAGAAATTTAACTAAAGTTATGAAAATTACAATTATTTATATTTACTAATCGACTAAATTTAATTTATAACAAATCAAATTCAAATAAATTTTTTACAAACACCAAATTAATCAAAATCTAATTTTCAATTTCTTAATTGAGCAAAGAAATTATTTCACATGATTTATTTAATTAAGAAAATAAATTAGCTAATAGATTCGTTATTAAAAAATAAATATAATGTTTGTGTTTCCAATAGATTCTTCAGGTGTTTCCTAAATTAAAATAAATTAAGTTTTAATGAAGTAGATTTATAATAAAATGAATCAAATAGTCATTATAAACCCACTTCAAATATGCTGTCTCCTTTGTAAGTAAGTAAGTAAAGTAAGTAAGTTACTTTTTAAAGTAAGTTCCTACTGGAACACGCTGTAGACATACACTTTGTTTTTACTGCTTTGAAGAATCGCGAAATGTAAATAATGACAGTTGAGTAGTTAGAAAATGAAACTCTTTCAACAGCATTGCTATGACCGGATTCTGACGAAGTCAAAAGAAATATTTAGCAAAGTAAAACGTGAGAAACTTGAACGAACTGTGCTCGTTGTTCAATGTAGATTTCTACTTGCTGACAACCAAAGCTAGCCGCGCTTAAATGACCAGGTTGATATCTGACTAGGAACTATACAGACATCTCCCCACCAGTATATATAAATATTTGTATTTTTGCAAGTACAGAGTCATTGCTAGTCGATTGTTGGTCACGGACGAATCAAACCGTTGCAATGTTGTTCGTCAAACGTTGTCCTTTGAATAAATCGAATATTTCCTATCCGCGCTTTGTTGTCGTGGCGCTTCGGTAGCACGGCAACGTCGCAGCTAGCAAGTGCTTAGCGAAGTGCAATGGAATGCACTCAACTAGAATGGTATGAACTGGAATGTGACAGTTTCAATGTACAAACTGTTATTTCATGTAAATTGTATAATCTTGATTAATTTAATGTGCATGGAAATGAACTTATCAAGTGGAAATTTAATGGACACTTGTGTTCTGATACACTTTGCAGTGGTATACATTCAAGTATATAGGTAAAGAAATGAAACTTATAAGAATAGTATTAGCTAGGTAATGTGGACAGGAGTACAAATAGAAAGTATTTCCATGTTTCTGAAGAACAGGCCTTGAATACAGATGTTTTAAGAGAAATTATTTCTAGAAGATTTAGAAAAATGATTTCGTGGAGCGGCCAACTCTCTTCACATACCAACTTTCAAAAAATCAAAATTGACATAAAATATGTTCTCAAAAATTTTAAATATTTAGAAATTTATATATAGAATTGTGCATAAAGATAAGACGAGTTAAATTCCAGATGACTGTCCGATGATATCTTTATGAACTTGAACGCGTTCCTTGGAACTATAATAAATTCGATATTACAGATGGGATTATTGACTCGCCTACTAAGTGCCGTTAAACGATAGATGTACATAAGTAACTAAGTTGCCAATTAAGCTATAAAAGCGGTATGAATTAAGAGGCTCATATTTGTTTCGAAATTTTTCAAAAACCAAACCAAAATTTGGTCCATAATATTAACCTTACATTCTTATATTAAAGTGTTCCTATCTTACAGTGGTAAAATCTAAATAAATGAAATAGTACTTTCAATGTGTGGCATCTCTGATTTAAAAATAGCCTTCAGAACAATATTTTTCATGCTCCCAGAAACCGAAAATGGCCATCGGGAATGACTGACTTTGTAGCGAAGATATCGATCGATTGGAATATAATTTACAGCAAATCGGGAACACCTTTTCCAGACAAAACTGGGCTCTCGTTTCAAAAATTAATAAAATCGGTCGATATTTTCCATGGCCCCTATATAAGGCTTTCCCAACTTTCACTGGGATTTATATCTTAGGTTATGTTAGATTAAGTGGTTGTCAAATGATGCACCTAGGACTTTGGGAGGCCCATTGTGACACCACAGGGTCAGTGATCCCTCACACTATAGAGTCATCTTTGAACCACCCTGTGGTCTTAATAAAATGAAACATTTCATTTTCATTAGCGAAGATTCTCTCAGCCTAAGTGCCGATTTCGCCGCCTGCTGCTTACAGAATAGATCTATAGGCAGTAAATACAGAATCGCATCGAATGCCTGGCTCGGCGTTGTTCTGAGAGCTCAACTGATACATATACATGCCGCTCTTTGTAAACTTACCATACGTTTTACTGCGTACTTCTTGTCAATTATTGGACACCAGACCAATAACCGTATGTCATAATCGGCCTTACCACAGCTCTGTAGAGCCAATGTGATACGCGGGGGGTTAGTCCCCATTTTGGTCCAACTATCCTTTTGCAAGTGTATAGTGCTGAAGTTGCCTTCTTTACCCTGGCATACAAGTTTGGTTTCCATAATAGCTTCCTGTCTAAAATTAGTCCCAGGTAGCTTGCTTTCTCACTTATTGATAGCGAGGTGTCGTTTATTGAAGGTGGTGTGAACTCTGGAATCTTGTGTTTTCTTGTAAACATCACTAACTCAGTTTTACTTGCATTTAGGCTTAATCCACATGATTTGCCCAACGATTTATCTCATTTAGCCTTGTTTGCATAAGGTCTGAGAGAATATGTGGTATTTTACCCTAATTGAAACAGACACATCATAAGCGTAGGCCACAACATGTACTCCCCCTTTCTCTAAATCTAACAACATACTGTTCATTGTTAAGATCCATCGAAGTGGAGATAGACAGATCTGCACATCGTTGAAACCCCCAGCGTTGAAGTTATGAACCTGCCTAGAAGCATCTGTTCTATAAATTTCATTAGTGATTTCGAGACATTCAGATCTTTAAGCGCGTTGATAATGGCCTTAGACTGGATGTTGTTAAACGCGCCTTCTATTTCTAAGAAGGCGATGAGAGCGTATTCCTTTACTTTCAGAGCCCTTTCAATCTCTGTTACCATTTAACATTTATATCTTACGTATCGGTAAATTTTCGCCTCTCTTGTTAACACTTCATATACACAATATATTAAATTTCATCTCTTTGGTAGGTAACTCAATAACATTACAATTGGTTTTCTTTAATCATAAATTGTTAATAAGAAAATATCTCTGCTTATTATTTTATTTTTACCTTGTCTGAATATCAAAGGAGAGCACAATATTTTCATAAATAATTATTTCAACAATTATTATACAAATTCACTCATTCTAAGCCATCCTTTCCATGTTTCTTAGAATTGGAATTATCAACTACTTCAAATTTGCCAATTTAAATAGAAAACTTAAAATAGACACCACTCAATGCCAGTCGCAACTATTTTCTAATGAACTTAATTCATTTTTTCCGAATTTCTTCTAAATAAACTCCATCTCTTCTCATAATTTTAAACTATTTCAACTCCCACTTTAAATTGTTGAGGATACACAAATTCACGGAAGAAAATTCTAAAATGAAAAGTGCCTTCAACTGATTACGAAAAGCATTTGCATTTGCCAACGCAGCATTCGCAGCGCGAACATAATTATCCACAACAGCCACCGCGACACACATGGCGTATACACAACCAGCAGTTCGCCCACTTCAAGAACTCATTATTCGCCACAATAGAAATTATTATTGTTAGTCTTATTACAATGTACTGCAACGTAGTCAATGCGAGAATTTCTATGATTACCCCTTTTCAATATGTTTGTTGTTGTTGTTTGAAATGCCAATATCGCACAGCGGGGCGGAGGGACAGCTACTTTGCATATTCCAGCAATATAAACTCAGCTTACATTATGTCGCGACGCGGTGCGGGGAATTGGCGCGCACTTGATTAGCATACGCTAGTTGTTGTTTGCTGTTGTTGTTGTTTTTGTAAAGGGGGGTAAGGAGTTGAGCGTTGCGGGTTGCGCATCTGCCGAAAAGCTTAACGACTGCTCGAACTCGACGGAGGCATTGAGTAGTCGGCGGATGTATGCTAATCAATTCAGTAACTGCGCATAAAACCGAAAGGAAAGGGAAGGAAATTAAGTGGAGAGGGAGAGCGTAAGTCGGCGGTGCGGGGTTTGGTTCTTGCTGTCTAATTTTGATTTCTTGACAATAATGAGATTTTCCACTTCAAATTATCAGCGAAATTCGCCAAGTGATAGAGCGGGTGGAAACGACTGCAAGTGACAATGGTTGATTCTAAATTTAATTTCTGAATATTTAATCGGTTTAAGTTCGGAATTCCAGCCACTTCAACATTTAAGTTTTGCAATTATATTGTGTGGGCCCTTAAATGCTGAAAATAAGGGATACCCTCATCCCCTTATACCGTCATACCCTTATGAGATATATTTTGAACTAAAGTTTTTTATTTGTGAAAATTTTAAGAAAAATTAAGTTATTAAGTAATGAAAACCATTAGGCCTTCAAAGGGGGGAACAAATTCTGTAATTTTATAGAACCATAAACTATGCGGTTGTGCGTTGGGTTTGGGACCCACCACATAAAAACACCCCCCAATGAAAAAGAAAAAACAGCCTCGGATGAGAGACCCCAATTTTGATGACGACCACTGCAAACGTTTAAAGGACTACGAAATAAGGGTATGCACCTGGAATGTCCGGACCCTTAATTGGGAAGGTGCCTCTGCCCAGCTGGTTGATGTCCTCGTAAGAGTAAAGGCTGACATCACCGCAATCCAAGAAATACGATGGATGGGACAAGGACGGAAGAAGGTGGGTCCTTGTGACATCTACTACAGCGGCCATATAAAGGAGCGCAAATTCGGTGTGGGATTCGTGGTGGGAGAGAGACTCCGTCGTCGAGTCCTGGCATTCACTCCGGTGGATGAACGTCTAGCCACAATCCGCATCAAAGCGAGGTTCTTCAACATATCGCTGATTTGCGCCCACGCCCCGACGGAAGAGAAGGACGAAGTGATCAAAGATACCTTCTATGAGCGCCTAGAACGTACCTATGAGCGCTGCCCCCGCCACGATGTAAAAATCGTGCTTGGCGATTTCAACGCTAGGGTGGGTAAAGAAGGTGTCTTTGGCACAACAGTCGGAAAATTCAGCCTCCATGACGAAACATCACCAAACGGTCTGAGGCTGATCGACTTCGCCGGGGCCCGAAATATGGTCGTCTGTAGTACTAGATTCCAGCATAAGAAAATCCATCAAGCTACTTGGCTGTCCCCGGATCGAATCACCCGCAACCAGATCGATCATGTTGTGATAGATGGACGACATGTCTCCAGTGTCTTTGATGTGCGTACGCTTCGTGGTCCCAACATCGACTCGGACCACTATCTTGTAGCAGCTAAGATACGCACCCGCCTCTGTGTAGAAAAGCGCACACGTCAACAAACACAAGGAAGGTTCGACATCGAGAAGCTGCAATCACAACCGACAGCCGAACGATTTTCTACTCGACTTGCACTCCTGCTCTCTGAGAGCACTCATCAGCATCTCGGTATAAGGGAGCTGTGGGACGGCATATCAAACTCCTTACGTACAGCTGCAACCGAAACCATTGGTTTTCGGAAAAGCCAAAAAAACAGCCGGCCGAGCTATTCAAATACGGCGGCGAAGAGCTGATAAGGTGCTTGCATCAGCTTCTTTGCAGAATATGGTCGCCCAATACACAAAAAGGGAGACCCCACAATTTGCGCCAATTACCGTGGGATAAGCCTCCTCAACATCGCGTATAAGGTTCTGTCGAGCGTATTGTGTGAAAGACTAAAGCCCACCGTCAACAAACTGATTGGACCTTATCAGTGTGGCTCTAGACCTGGAAAATCAACAACAGACCAGATATTCACCATGCGCCAAATTTTGGAGAAGACCCGTGAAAATAGGATCGACACACACCATCTCTTTGTCGACTTTAAAGCTGCTTTCGACAGCACGAAAAGGAGCTGCCTTTATGCCGCTATGTCTGAATTTGGTATCCCCGCAAAACTAATACGGCTGTGTAAGCTGACGTTGAGCAACACCAAAAGCTCCGTCAGGATCGGGAAGGACCTCTCCGAGCCGTTCGATACCAGACGAGGTTTCAGACAAGGTGACTCACTCTCGTGTGATTTCTTTAACCTGATGCTGGAGAAAATAATACGAGCTGCAGAGCTAAATCGAGAAGGTACAATCTTCTATAAGAATGTACAGCTACTGGCGTACGCCGATGATATCGATATCATCGGAAACAACACCCGCGCCGTTAGTTCTGCTTTCTCCAGACTGGATAAGGAAGCGAAGCGTATGGGTCTGGTGGTGAACGAGGACAAGACGAAATATCTCCTGTCGTCAAACAAACAGTCAGCGCATTCGCGTCTTGGCTCCCACGTCACTGTTGACAGTCATAACTTTGAAGTTGTAGATAATTTCGTCTACCTGGGAACCAGCATTAACACCAATAACAATGTCAGCCTGGAAATCCAACGCAGAATCACTCTTGCCAACAGGTGCTACTATGGACTAAGTAGGCAATTGAAAAGTAAAGTCCTCTCTCGACGAACAAAAATCAAACTCTACAAGTCTCTCATCATTCCCGTCCTACTTTACGGTGCAGAAGCGTGGACGATGTCAACATCCGATGAGACGGCACTAGGAGTTTTCGAGAGAAAGGTTTTGCGGAAGATTTATGGTCCCTTAAGAATTGGCAACGGCGAATTCCGCAGACGATGGAACGATGAGCTGTATGTGTTATTCGACGACATAGACATAGTCCAGCGAATAAAAAAACAGCGGCTACGCTGGCTAGGTCATGTTGTTCGAATGGATGAAAGTGCTCCAGCTTTGAAAGTATTCGATGCAGTACCCGCTGGTGGAAGCAGAGGAAGAGGGAGACCTCCACTCCGATGGAAGGACCAGGTGGAGAGGGACCTGGCTTCGCTTGGAATAACCAATTGGCGCCAAACTGCCAGAAGGAGGGATGCGTGGCGCGCTGTTTTGGACTCGGCTATAACCACGTAAGCGGTGTCTACGCCAGTCAAGAAGAAGAAGAAGAAGATAAACTCAACTCTAAACCCCTTACATCTCAAAATTGTATCGCTATCGCTATTGTTGCCACTATGATGGAATTCTAAAATATTCGCTTTCGATATATCCACCGAATCGAAGTCGTTTATAACTGATATCGAAGTTATCCCTCTCATGCCCGAATTAAAATGTGCGGAGCTAACATTTTTTAGTACAGATATATATTAGACTTAACTAAAATATGAAGTGATAAAAATTTCAAAGTCCTATGTATCCTGGTTCATTAGTTACAGGATGTTGCTTATAGGCAAAAAATAAATTATTATAAATAAACTAAACACTTTTCTCATGAATTTTTTGTTTTTAATGACTCTCTAATCTTTACTTATTTATATAGTTCACTTTGTTTTAAAATAAATCAATTATTTTTATGTTTTTGAACACTTTTTGTAAAACCACTTTAGGATAACTTTTTTCGCGAAACCGATTTTGACAATTCCACTCTGCGGAAAATGCATACTGAATGAATACGTGCACAGCTCATAACAGAAAATGTTACTGTAAGCTTGCACAGCACATAAGTCTACATAATTGAAAAAACCGCTGGTCAAAAAAATTTAAATAACAAGATTTAGAAGCCGGTAAATACAATGTTGCCTATAGGCAACATTGGGCATGAAAGGGTTATTTCAGTTACTAGGCCAAAAGCGAAAATGATTCTGTCCGTCCTTGCGATGAAAAGTAGAAAGTTAGACTAAGTTAAGTTCTATGTTTGTCCTCGACATGTAGAAAGTTTAAGCTCTTTTTGAAGCCAGGAAACTAGTTCAATTCCAGTTCTCGATATATCGATTTGAACCCATCAATTAATCAATCAATCGATTAAATCACCAATTATGAGAGTGAGTAAAGAGTCAGAAACAAGAGTTGATGGACAATTCCTCACAATGGCCTTCCCACCCATTGTTTTCTGCATCTTTGACTGGCTTACTAAATAATATTATAATAAAACAAGTAAGGAAAAGCTAAGTTCGGGTGCAATCGTATATTTCATACTCTCGCAATTTATTGATGTAATTTTATAAAGATAACACACAATTTCGGCATAAAGTCCAATAGAATAACGAAAATCATCATGTATGGTATATTAGGGCTGAGCGCAATTTTTCCAGAAGTGAAGCCACAAATTATATATCATATTCGTGTAAATTTTTATTATACTATCTTCATCGGTTTCTTATGTACACATAAAGTGAAGGAATCAGATGGAATTCAAAATTGAGTAATATGGGAAGTAGTCATGGTTGTAAACCGATTTCTCCCATTTTCCACACGTGTCATCAGAGTGAAATCTGATGTCAAATATTATATACCGAATTTCATTGAAATCTGTCGAGTAGTTCCTGAGATATGATTTTTGATCCATAAGTGGGCGATGCCACGCCCATTTTCCATTTTGTAAAAATCTGTATGCAGCTTCCTTTTGCCATTTCTTCTGTAAAATTTAGTGTTTCTGACGTTGTTCGTTACTGAGTTAACTCACTTTTAGTCATTTCCTCAACCTAACCTTTGTATATGGGCGTGGTTATTATCCGATTTCTTCAGTTTTGGACTGTATTAAGAAGTGCCTAAGAGAAACGACTGCAGAAAGTTTGGTTTACATAGCTTTATTGGTTTGCGAGATATATAGAAATAACCGATTTGGGGACGGGACACAGCCACTTCCCCAAAAAATTACATCCAAATATTCCCCTTCCTAGTATGATCCTTTATACTAAAGTTTACTTTTATAACTTTCTTTATGACTTAGTGATGACACTTTATAGGTTTTTGGTTTTCGCCATTTTGTGGGCGTGGCAATGGTCTGACTTCCATTTTCAATACCAACTTCCTCACGGTCCCAAGGAACATATGTACCAAGTTTCGTCAAGATATCTTAATATTTACTGGAGTTTTTCGTTACACGGACAGTCGGTCGGACTGACGGACAGACAGACATTCGGATTTTGACTTGTCTCGTCACGCTGATCATTTTGATATATATAACCCTATATCTAACTCGTTTAGTTTTATAACCTACAAACAACCGTTGTGTGAACAAAACTATAATACTCTCTTAGCAACTCTCTATATTATTCTAATCTATATTTCTGTATTTCTCTTAACCTTTGACATTCGAACAAATGTTCCAAAAAAGCAATTATTCCATGTACATTACGCAAACGGATACAAACCAACATCTTCTCTCTTGCACTCTCTGAATGCAATTTAAGCATTTTAATTTCAAAATATTCCAATCTACCTGAGAATGTGAAAACGAACAAATAATATTTAAAATATCTGCTTGTGGCTAACAACTGCTATGCTGAGCAACAGCACAAACCGCGTTACACATACGCCACCGCCACCAACACAACGACCGCCACCGCTGCTAGCACTATAAGCCATGGCTTAAGAAAGGATAGAAGTGTGCCGGAGTGGATTTTCATATTCTCGCAAACCGAAAATATTTTTAATAAACACACTGCAGCCAATATGAGCACTAACAAACAATTTCGCCTGTGTCTGTGTGTGTGTGTGTGTGCATTGTTGGAAGGTAACTGCTGCTGTGTAAGCGGTCAGCTTGTTGGTTGTGCACACGCATTTCCGCTATTTCAATTTCGTAGCTAATATTTGCTGGCTATTCTCTTGTTCTCCATATCCCCGGTTGTTGGTGTTATTTTTGTATATTGTTTGTTGGTGTTGTTCGCTGGTTGTGTGCGCCAACAGTGCATTGTTGTTGCAACTCAACGCTTGTGGTTGCAGCAACTGATGCAGTTCTTACTTTTTCCGCTCGACCAATCGCCATTGTTGCTGACTCGCATGCTTTCAACGCTTTTTGTGTGGCGCTTATCAAGTGTAATCTTGCTCAGTTCTGTAGTTTATATTTTACTCGAGCTTTTTGTATTATATAATAATCTATCAGGAAATATGTTGTATTTCTGAAGCCAACAACAACAAAAACCATGTTTATTGTTCTATGGAGTTGTGCTTAAATAAACTGGGGTTTGCACAATGCTCTACGTAGAGATAATATATATAAGTAAACAATAGCAACAGTTATAATAATACGAAGTTATTAAATGACTTGTTACAGTGTTCGGGATAACAAAGCATAGAGATATAACTTGCATTAAAATGTGAAAGTTTGCATAAGGTAGTGCAGTGCTTTGCATAATAGTCAAATGTATAAAATAATATAATAATAGTGAAGGTCAGTACAAATTTCTGTTATTGAGAATTAGTGAACTTAATCAAAAGAGAGGTATCAAAACTTGAATTCGAGAAGTTTAACATGCTGGCAGTACACGGAAAGTTTCAAAATTTATAGAAATTTAAGACAACTGCAAGTTGGAAAATTATTAAAGACACTCACGTATCTGAACCAGCAATTAAGTGTCAACAAAAATATAGGAATCCGATAAAATAACCTATCATTCGATTAGTGACAATATAAATAGAGATATAAACTAGTTTATAACTTATAGTTACTGTATAGATCCATTCGGTAGTGGGAAGAAGATAAGCCGATTATAGCCAATGGACGTACAGTTATTATGTTTCCTAGACCACCACACCGCAATAAATGAATTTATAGAAAGATAACTTATGTAGATAGATCTTAATCATATATATTGAAGGTATCTTCGGCTAAGTAACTCTATTCTACAACGCCTCGACGAAAATTCCTCACAGATCTGTACAAACCGCTACTTTATAGTGGACTGGCCCTACAAATTAACTGTCAATTAACCCAACGCTCAGAGATATAGTGATTTCTATGAAGCCCGTCATTGGAAATAGATTAATGTGCGTTGAGAACCTTTGGGTCATCTTAATACTTATACTTAGTGTTATCTGTTACATTTTTCTCGATTTAACGATGAATGAAATGTATACATATTCAACCGATGTATAAATTAAAGTTAGTTAAATTAAATATAAAACAAATTTGTATGCGGCATATATTTATTCCGAAAATGCTTTATTTTCATCGAGAGATCCTTCACAAGAGAATCACTAATGAGATGTTAATGAGATCCATGATTAACCGAAAAGCTGATAACACGAAACAAGTCACCGGCAAATAGTTTTGTGTTTAGAAAACTAAAGAGACCCAAATACCAACAATTCAGGTGTCAATTATATGGCGAAAATTTGCTTATTACTGCTTAAAAAAATATATTTTATACCCAGTAGGACTACTTTGTTGTGATAACATTCCCCATAATCTGAATGTCCAACCGGACCGATCGTACCTAGAGCTAGTAGTGCTCCAATCGATCTTTAGATGTAGTTTTTATACTCTCACAACAAAATTGCTAAGAGAATATAATAGTTTTGCTAACTCTCTACAGTCGTGTCTTTTAATTATTACCTTATACAATCCAAAAATGTTGAAAACTACTAAAAATGCTTTAATTCAGTAAGGAAAAACCAAAGAAAATTTCATTATAAAGGAGTTACGAAAGGGTAGCACACAAATTGGTATACAAAATTTTAAATGGGTGTGGCTCCGCCCATTTATGGGACCAATACTGCATTTATAGTGTGGCATCGCCCTTCTCAACATCGCCGAAATCGGACCATACGTTTTCAAGACCCCAAGTATCGAACCTGAGGACCTCAGTGCTTCTAAGTTTCTAAGTTTTTTGCCGAAAATATAAGTAAGTCTCTCAGATATTTTGGAGAAGTTCAGAGGGAATATTTTTCTTCTAATAATAAGTATCCGTGTCAAAAATTAGTGAATTCGGTTCATAACTTCACCTACATAGCTCCCATATACCTAATATTAGAAGTTTCAAACTTATATGAGCCGAATATATGGGTCAAATTGTGTGTTATATTAATAAAATTAACTAAATAAATTGCGAGAGTATAAAATGTTCGGTTACATCCGAAATTAGCCCTTCCTCACTTGTTTTACGCTACATTCATAATCAAAAGGTGGTTCAATCAATCAGTTATAGGAGGGCCAAATTTTTGTGATTTTTGTAAAAAAAAAATTTTGACCGAATTGTCTTTCAATATTACTTTATCTTCACGACAATCGAACAAGTGTCTGCGTAAATAAACATTTATGCACAACACCACTTGAAAACCAACTCTATTCATTTAGAAATGTTTTAAAGTAGAATTTTTTGTCAATAAGTTGTTTGAAAATTGAATTACCTTTATAAATAATGATTATATCTTAGAGTAAACGAAAGTATAAACAAACGATTTGTTTAGTTAAGAATGTTTTTAGAATATTCATGAAATTATGCGGACCTACTATAAGCCACAACCAAGATAACATTAAACAGTTCGATAGTCATAAGAGTCAATGATTAATCGAAAGTGAAATGATTATAATAACTAATAAACCTCTGCAAATTTATTATTTAAACGACTCAAATATGTAGAGGAAATCTATAAAATTTTATTTTGGAAAGGAGGAGATCGGTAGCATTAGGCTGATGTAAATTTCTTATGCAAGTTAAAACTAACTACAGTACTTATCTACAATTCTACATACAATATAATATTATACTTATTTGTAACCTTAGATAATATTCAAAATTGCATATCCCATTTACATTAATGCAACATTAGACACCACGATATATGCAAGCTGATATAACTTACAGTAAATACTACGGTCCTATAAATTATTAAATTTGTACATATTGAAAATACACTGCTATGCAATAAAAGTAAAATGCAATTTCACTAATGCACTTGGCATTCCAATTTGGCGCAAAAATTCGTTTGAAATCGAGGTATTTGTGGTGGCAAATGGGTGTTTGTTGTTGGTAACTACAACTATGAGTAATATCTTAGTTACTACATAGTATTTCTAAATGTTAGTATTGTTGTTGTAGTGGTGAAATGTTGGCAAATAGTTATTTGTATAGCTACCGTCCAAAATAATATAAATAGTCAGAATTTAACAGTTTATGTTTCTGAAGGAGCTATTTGAAAGAATGTAAAGTGATTGGATGTCAAATTATTAGCTCATTTTCATGTGATGTGTAAATAGGCACTACATCCGCCTCATATACCTCACAAACATTCCCCAGCAAACATTATTATTATATGGACCGAACTACAAATAGTCTACAAATTGTCCGCTCCTTTAAGCACTTGGAACAAATCTGTGATATTCTACAGTCATGGCTTTTTAATGGTCACAAAATTTCCTACAAGTATTTTTTTCTTTATACCACAAATTTTAATGCTTCTTTAAATCAATATTAAAGTAGGCATCTATTAAATATCCTAAACCTTTATACTCGTAATATTGCCCTTATACTATTCGATACTATTCGACACCTAGAGGAATCGGTCCAAACCTTTCCCTGACAATTATTTGGACAAGTTATTATTATTAAATGCGGTAGTATTTAATGCTCGGTCCACACGAACATACTCACTCCTTATCCGTATATTATTTACTCAACTGGGTGAGTGAGAACTACTCTAAGTGTGGCGGCAATCTAAAATATATTTTTCATGACAAATATATGTATCTTGTGTATATGCCAAGGACTAACGACAGTAAAGCAACTACAAAGCGACTCCAAATAGCGAAAGAGCTTATGAAAGTAAAAAAGTATCACGAGAAGTGGATTATTTTGTTGTATTATGATGACATGAATATATGTGAAATTCATAAGCATAAGAGCTCTGCCACAGAATAGCAGGGAAAAAGAGACCAAAGCGAAGCAAAATAAAATGAAAAATGCGAACAAGCCAAGTATGAAGGACACTGAGCAGTCGGTGAGAAGCAATGATGTGTAAATTATTTAATGGCATTTTCCGGTCGATATTCAAATGACTTTACACACACACAAGGGAAAATATGTCGTAGTGTGTGTATGTAGAAGAGAGTTTGCAGGGAATTTGAGTACTCACTGTGTTGTAAGGTTGTGAGTTCTGCGCCTTTTCATATTTCTTTCTTATTATCTATATGCATTACGATTATTGTTATTGCTATTACTATTATTATTGTTATTGTTATTACTCGCAGAGGCACAAATTTGCGGTCAAGTGTTATCCCTAAGAGGCAACAATAAAGTGCAATGGACTGTAAGGCCACAGCAACGGGTCTTAAATATTTCGACCACCTACGAGTGCATGAAGTCAATATTCATTGAAGTGATGCGCAATTAAGTGCTATTAAGTGAAGATATGAATATGTTCAGTTATGAGTAATATTATCGAACACTGCTGAAGAGAATACAAAGAAAATTCCCAACAAAAATAAATCACTGATATCCCTAGTTGTAAGATTTTATGGAAGCTAAGAGATGTTATGACCCGATTTTAATAATTTTTGGAACAGAGACACACTATTAGAAGAAAACAATTTCCTCTGAATTACATTAAATTATCTGAGAGATTTACCCATACTTTCGGTTAAAATTTAACCTTAGGAGCTGAGTTCAACATGTTCGATATCTGGGGCCTTGAAAAGTTATAGTCCGTTTTCGACATTTTTTCACAAGTGAAAGTAGAGATGATATGCACTATTTGTGTAAAGTTTTATTCCGCTATCTTCATTGGTTCCTTATGTATACATTATAAAGTGAAGGAATCAGATGGATCAAAATTGAATTATAAGGAATGTAGTCGTGGTTGTGAACCGATTTCGCCCGATTTTTATCCGTATTATCAGGGTATCAAGAAAATATTATATACCGAATTTCATTGAAATCTGTCGAGTAGTTCCTGAGATATGACTTTTGACCAATGAGTGGGCGATGCCACGCCCATTTTTCCTTCTGCCATTTCTTCTGTAAAATTTAGTGTTTCTGACGTTTTTCGTTAGTGAGGTAACGCACTTTTAGTAATTTTCAACTTAACCTTTGTATGGGAGGTGGGCGTGGTTATTTTCCGGTTTCAACTATTTTCATGGTGTGTGGTGGGGTACGTAGGAGAACCGACTGCAGAAAGTTTTGTTTATATTGCTTCATTGGTTTGCGAGATATATACAAATAACCGATTTGGAAAATCCAAAGAAATTGCAACCAAATATGCCCCTTCCCAGTGTGATCCTTTATTCCAAATTTTACTTTTATAACTTCATTTATGGCTTAATTATGACACTTTATAGTTTTTTGCCATTTTGTGGGCGTGGCAATGGTCTAATTTTGCCCATCTTCGAAAGCAACATCCTCAGGGTGCCAAGGAATACGTGTTCCAAGTTTCAAGATATCTCAACTTTTACTCAAGTTACAGCTTGCACGGACGGACAGACAGACAGACATCCGGATTTTAACTTTACTCGTCACTCTGATCACTTTGATATATATAACCCTATATCCAACTCGTTTAGTTTTATGACTTACAAACAACCGTTATGTGAACAAAACTATAATACTCTCTTTAGCAACTTTTGTTGCGAGAGTATAAAAATAATAAATAAATAGCATTTTTATACTCCCCTTCTTCAAGACACACATAATTCTTATACTTATGTTGTTGCAGATCAAAGCTATTTAAGTCAATAATTCAACAGCACAATAAGCGCACACATGCATCACCAGGGCGTATCCTTGCACATGCTGTGCATCAGTGAAACTTCTTAAACAAATATGTGACTTAGAGAGAGCACTTTGAAATACTCTGCGTTTTATTTCTTCTTTAGTTTTCGTTTAGCAGCCTGATACTCGTAGTATCATAAGCACCACCTGCATTTGCATTATGCCGTTGTATTGGTGCCAACTACTCTGAGCTCGTTAACCTTGACGCAAAAATGCACTTGACATCTGGCAAATGCAACAAGCAAATTTCCAAAGCAAACACACACACACGCAAACAAACAAGAGCAAGTGACACATGTGCTGCAGCAAGCAGTATTCATTGAACACACACATAACACCCATGCATACAAACACACATGGCATTTGCATATGAAAATATTCCGTTAAATATGCAAATACGAACGAGCAAAAATGCTCGACGTGAAGCGTCGAAAGTCATTTTGTTTGGAATTTTGTACTTCTACATTCTCGCTTTGCCATTTGCAGTGAAAAACGCGCTTCTGTGCTTGTGAGTGTTTGTGTGTGTGCACGTGTGTGATTGGCCATAAGTGGCTTAAGTTGATTAAAACAGCAAAGTAGTTTGCAAATTTACCGTTCACTTACAGCACTAAAATATTGTGCGGTGACATGTTAAGTGAATGTCACTAGCATTGAGCGATTTGTTTGGTATTTTTTCAGGATCTCGTTGTATAAATTGTTTTTACTTTTACTAAAATAAACAAAAATTTTAATTGTTTTAATTTAAAAATTTAATAAAATTTACTTTTTTACCTAAAGCTCCGTAGCGCTACAATTAAAGCTGCAAGAAACTATTATGAAGCGATAGCCTGTGTAGTAACTGTTTGATTCATTCATATATACATGTAGAATATTCTGCCATCGGGCAGAAGATTCTATGATTTTCGGTAACTTGTTGGCGATTCGACTGAATAAAAACTCGTGTTCTACGACTCGTTACTTCATTACACTTTATTCAATTATTTATTAAACACTTAAAAGTTCTAGTGGCAAAGTTCAATAATTATAAAAAGACTGTGTGCTCCCGCGTACGCGGTACAAGAGCAAGTGTCCGACTCTATTCTATGCACATATGTAAGTAATCTTAGAAATTATGATGGCCGCCGGTTACAATCCACTATTCGAACTATTATATCGAAATTCGAACAGGTGGTTGCCATCTGTTATGCTATGACTTTAATTATAACTTATAACTCTACTTATAATCCCACATACATATATTGTTTCGTTGTCGTAGCTTTCTCTTTAAGTTGGTGTAAAAAGTGTGGTATCTAACTTTGATGAATATTTCTATAATTATCCATCGCTTACTATATTTATAAGGTATTATCATCAGATGTTATCTTATTCACTTAAGCAAATCATGAGACGTTCTTATACATAGTGTTAATTTCGTTCGCCCAGAGAGTATACTTCTCTCTTTTCAAGTCCGAGAGTTATATTCGTGGCACATTGCACGTCTTAATATCATTTCCAATATAAAATAAATGTATTTTCCAATTTAAAGTAACTACTGCTCATACTCTACTCGACTTGCACTCCTGCTCTCTGAGAGCACTCATCAGCATCTTCGTATAAGGGAACTGTGGAACGGCATCTCAACCTCACTGCGTACCGCTGCAGCCGAAACAATTGGACCGTCTTGTAGAAACCAATTGCCGTCTAGTCCTGCTATCCTCATCGATATAGAACTTAAACGAAGTTTTATATTCTCCACATAGTGAATTTTTTCTTATTAATACTGCCATACTGTGTAAACCCCATTTTCTATAACAGAACTGTGCTGTATTATGGTTTAAAATAATTTCAATTCAATAATAAATATAAAAGCTGTTTAATATTAAAAATTCGGGGGAGTTTAAAAAATGAATCGTTGCACAAAATCGAATCGAAAGTCTACAACTTTGCTTACGCTTTTGACATTTGCGGGAAAGTCTCTAGGGTCAAGCACTGGTCGATGAAATCGATTAAATCGTTTTATATCGATCTTGGACATTTGTGTCAACATTAACCCAACAAAATATTTGTTGAGATCTGTTTGCATCCCAAACTTATTCTCAACTGAAAATGTCACTTTTTGAACCGAATTCTCGACATTTGCACGGAATACGCATGCTGCCAGAAAGAATAACATTTTTGTAACCGTTTTTATACAAAAAAAAACTTAAATGAAAAAAAAAACGGCGCAAGCAAAGTTGTAGACCTAATAGATAAACTGCTTCTGCACCTTTTCCTTTTAGAGGCCGCTATTTGATATGTACTGGCATAGAGAAAATAGTCTCTGCTTCTAACTTTTGTAGAAAATATTTTCGTAAAGACACGCATTTATACAACTAATGGCGGATTGTATATTGTAACATTCAAGAATTTTCCAACAATTTTTTCTTTGCGACATTTTGCAAAGACTATAATTTGTTTACCTAAAGACTATTATGTAGATATTTGTATACTAAAGATATAAATATGTTCCTCTGACAGTTCGGTCGCCTGTCGCGAGATTTGATCATTTGGTCAAAATTTCGTTCTCGAAAATTACAGTCCGCATATGATCCACCGACCAATTTTAATGGTCTTCCCATACATACATACCGCTGTTTCCTCATTCCTTGGCTCAAAAAAGGTTTTTTGCAGGACGTCTCCCGTTGAATTCAGCTTCACTGAGTCTCCGGCGATTCGTTAATAACTCAACTATCATTCATACCGCATTACTATGGTATTTTTAATATCTGACAAGGATTTCAAGCGACCCTGTAGACAAGACCGTCTGATGAGCGACTGTCGTCTTTCGTACCCTTCCAGCCCTTGTTTTCCGAGCAGAAGAACCCGCCTCCCGAAATGTCTTGATGAAATAATTAATATTAAGATTAACTGTGACACAAATTTAATGTTAGCATATAATTTTAAAGAACTCTAGTGATGAATTAATATATATTGATCACGACTGCCTGTCATACAACATTTAAGTTCGATAACAGTGTAAATAATAAATGACAATGCGAATGACTCTTATTTTAAATGTATGGACTTTAAACTGTACGAAACCATATATGAAATATCTTCTTAATATCAAGTAAGCGAAATCCAGGGCATTCATTTCTTTTTTTTACTTTTACCTCTTATTTAATCATGGAAATCTAATTTCATCTAAGAAATTAGGCCACAAGTATTTATTTTACTTAGCGCAGTGACCTAAATAACCTGCTTACAATGAAAAAAATATTTCAAACCGGGGAAATGGTGTGGCAAACAAAGCAACGTTTTATAGAAAACGAAGAACAGTGATTATTTATCTATAGTAAAGCTAAGCTACATAACGCAAATTTATGTGAGCGCAACGCAGAAAAGAAAATAATATTTCCTGCTATTCACCGTTAAACGGTTAAACCCACCCAATGACCCTCAACTTTTATTAAATTACTAATGACCCTTCATAAAAGCATCAGCAACAAATTGCATTATAAAAATGAATTGACGACCCAGCTGCCAGCATTTTTACATACCGTGAGTGAGTGGACAAACGCCACTACCAACAACAACAACAACGTAGCAATTGGCTGTATGTATTTGGATGCCCGCAATCATTCTACACACTTCCTCTGAC
Source organism: Zeugodacus tau (assembly GCA_031772095.1). Taxonomy (NCBI): domain Eukaryota; kingdom Metazoa; phylum Arthropoda; class Insecta; order Diptera; family Tephritidae; genus Zeugodacus; species Zeugodacus tau. The sequence goes on from CM062653.1 coordinate 43,908,329, forward strand.
TGACTGAGATTGTGAAGAGGGTATGTGCGAAGGAGGACGAAAAAAGGTAGAAAATTAAATAAATAACGAATATTGCTAACAAAAGTGCTTTTATGACAAGCAGAGATTAATGAAAAATTCTACCGCGCAACAAATAACGAAAAGGTAAAGCGAATATACGCACACATATATATGTATATGTATAGAGGGTACGCAAAAAATGATGTTTTCATTGTTGTTGGGTGCGGTAGTGACGCGCCGTGCGCAGTAAATTTAATAATGCTAGCAATAACGGTGATTTTATGAGCGCGCTTAAATTTCCTGAAAGACAATGTACCATACACTCGCACTTGAAAGGACACACATACATAGAAGTTCTGCGTATATATACAAACACAAAAGTTTGCAACAAAAAAGTGCGCCTGAAAGTAACTAAAAATCAGCAAAATACAATACAACATTTTGCGCAAGCAATCCAATAGTACATATGTAGGTATGCGAACTGAGGGACCACACGGCGTATGATGAACCAAAGCCTAATGAAATTATGCGCAAATGACTCAGCAAACAATGAGTTGGCATAAATTTCACTTTTGTGGCCGCAAGCACTCTTTTATGGCCGCGTTCGCATTCTCAAATCTCGTCCAGGTGATTAGCGCGCTGCAATCGCAACGATAACGGTAAGCTGTACGAATCAACGGTGGTGTGTTTGTCTCTTGATTTTTTGTGGCAAAATATCATTTAGAATTCTGCTGATTGCAATGATGATGCTAAAAAATTTGAAATCTTGAATGAAAATTTTATAAAATGTAACCTCTGTCATACAACTGTCATATTGTCATAATGGTGACCTCATATATAAGCTTGCGGCATCACAGTGGTATTGTTTGACTTTACGAACAAGTTATCGACTGGCGAAGATTTATATTAAGATTTATTATGGTTTGTTTAAATTTATTTCTAAGTTTGTGATTGCGAAAATAATGGAAAAATAATCATTCCTTAAAACAAAGTGTACTTATCGGAACTAATGCCTGTAGTTTAAGTGGTTTGAGAAAGCATTAATTTGAATTCTCGTATTCAAAATTATCGGTATGAATAGGTAGGTTCAGTGGATGTCTGACAACTAGGCCTTAGGAGGCCCATCGCGCAACCATCGGGACTGGAAACCCCTCACACTACCATATCTCCTCTGAACCCCTCTATGGCCTTTATATAGACCATTTTGGTCCCTTCTATAGAGTGACAGTATGAGTTTGGTGTGCCTCTGGTCCACCTTTTTACACAAGGCTTTAGCGGTTTTACACCGCGGTATATTTTTCCAACATATTAGGATTTTTCTTGTCATGTTCCTGTCCAGATCATCGTAAAGACAGTGCATGGGTTTGCCAATGTCGGTCGCGTTTCCGGAAAACAGTTTTACACCGTTCTTGGCAATTTCGCCCACAATCTCGTTGCCCAATGCCTTTATGTCCTGGCACTCAGTAGAAGTGAAGACACGTGTTCCTAGCAACTATCTCTACTGCGACCCTGGTATCCACAATACTTTTGGCCGAAACGCAAACCGAGGTTGTTGCCTTGATTGCTGCTTGACTGTCTACGTAGATATTGACTTTCGAGTAGCCGGCAGCTGTATTGACGGCTAGCTCTGCGGCTTTCTCAATAGCAAACATTGGTTCGGAAGCTTAAAATATATTACATCAATTTATATATAATATTTAATCAATTTTTATGTGAGCAACTTTTGAGACATTTCCGAGGAAGAGGTGATCGATAGTTTTCAATCTTTTCCTGTACAACGCCTTTCAGTCACATAGAAGATGTAGAATATTCACTTCTTCTTCTACTACTTGGCAGCTTCTACAATAAGCATTGGTATAAGGTATCCCCAATCTGCTGCCATGTCTTCCAATCAGACAGTGACCTGTTAAAGCTCTTTTGGCCACGTTTCCCTACTTCTTGAGTAAATCAGGAATTGTTTACACCGTGACTCACCAAAATCTATCACAAATGTGTCAATTAAGTGTTTGCATGTACCCAGGCGCATATATATACGCTCTTTATTGGAATTGAATTGTAGGGTTGTGCCTAATCTAGCTAGTTCATCTGCTTCACAGTTGATATCCCAACTCTGTGTCGAAACCCATTGTACATCTATCGTGAAATAGGAAGTCAACTCGAAGCATTCTTTCATCTTAGATGATATAAATAACTGTAGTGATTTTAGTAGCTTGGCTGTCTAAAAATATAAGTATATTTCGTGTTGTAAGCACTCTCTTTGTTCAAACGAGAAGGCTTCCTTTGATTGCAGTGATCTCTACTTGAAAAACACTGCAGTGACCTGTTACTGGGAAGGCTACTCTGAAAAGATGCCACAGGATCCGTCCCTATAGATACTTATCTTTGTGGCTTTATCAAACTCGCCTCTATCCCACTCCTCGCTAGAGGGGATATAATATGAATAAGATTACACTTTGGTCATAACTTTATTCTTTCCACCGTTTCATTTTAAATGAGGATGAAGTGAGTTTGAGGCGAATGGACAGCCGTAAAACGTTTCGAAATCTGAATCCTAAAATAGTAAATTCTTGACCAACAATTTAAATAAAAATCTGCTGAGCATATAATTACAACTATACCTTCCTTATATTGATATTTGTAAAAACTGGAATTTATGTCCTTTTGAAGGATGCGGTTCTCCTAATTGTCGCATATATACTTTGCACGATTCGAAGTAAATAAACACCAATGTCATATTATTTGCTAAGTACTGTAAAGTATAGGACTATATATGTACCTATAATATGTACACATGTTCGCTTGTGCCACTTTTCACTTTGTTCAACTTGTGATGAACAACTGACAGGAAACTCACGAACGCCAGCGACCATAACAATAGCAGCGGGAGTGCAGGAGGGACAGCGCTAACGAGAGCGCCGACGGTGATGGTGACATGCAACAGGCAGCAGGCAACGAACGACGCGGCACTCAGTCGTCAGTCGTCAGCCGACGAGTGACAGCTAACTTCAATGCCGTTAAACAGCAAATGGAGGAAACAAAATATGGCGGAAGTGCGGAGAAGATGTTTGTATAAAGTTTTCATAAGCCTAATTGGATGCCAGTGCCATGCCTGGGCAACAACAACAGCAACCAGCTTCAACAATTCGCAGCAATCAAAATCTGCAGCTTAGCAAGTGCAAACAAAATGGGAAAATCATCAAAATGTTAATGCGAAAGCAAGCAAAAGCTCAGCTAGTTTTCATATTTATGGCCCCAGCAGTAATGCCGAAGCAGCTTCAGCTCATTTTAATGCTTTCTACAAGCATAAATACCGACAAAGCATTATTAGTTGAATATTAAAATAATTTATTCGGACATTTTATGGACTTTTTACTTCTAAAAGATTAAAATATGAAAATTAAGAGCTTAGAGATTACTTAAGTACTTAAGTGCATATAATTCACAACAGTTTTGCCTGATTCAGCAGTTCTTCGAAGAAATCTGCGATGAACTATTTTAAACTTAAGTGCACTTAATGTCGGTACAATATATTAGGTTGACAAATATTTCCCTTCCGGTATATATAAAGCGCTACAGAGCTCGTATCTGGC